>JAECWT010000026.1:1649832-2962164 GCA_018150885.1 Drosophila tristis
TCGGGGTTTTCGACTGTGCGCCGCTGCCTCGGGGCGCTACTTCTGCTGCTGCTTCTTCACACTGCCTGTGTCCGCGACCGCGTTCGGTGTCGTCGTCGTTGTTGCAGCAGCAGCCAACAGCCACTGCCACAAGGCAGAAGAGAGAAATTCATTCCGATCTGTTCCGTTTTTTCCATACGTCGGCTAAGTGTATTTATTTTTAATAACAATTTTATTTCATTTGGCTCCATAATTCCCGTAGCCGCGCGTATCTGTGTCTGTGGATTTTTGGCACTGGCATCTACAAATTTGATTAGGAATACCATTCACATTCAGTTGGCCAGCGATCGGTTGGCAGAGAGCGCCGCGTGCCAAAGTAAATTTCAGTCTCCAAAGTCTCCACAGTTTGGCTCCTTGGACACAACTCCCAGCAGAGAATACACTTTTCAATCCTATTGTTTTTTTTGTGTGTCAAATATACCTACAATTGGCTTGGTGAAATTAAATCAAACGAAATGCGTTTAAAGCAATAAATTGCCACGAATATAATAATATTTTGTTACAGTGCTTTTTGTTATTGTTTTTTACGGTGAGTACAGACACATTCTCCCTCTCCTTCTATTGTCTCGTGCTATTTTTGTTGTCTCGTATTTTTTTGTACTTACATACGTTTTTTTGTTGCTGTCTGTTTTTGAGTTTTTTTTCTGTTTCCAACTGTGACCGTGTGCGTTTTTATACAAAACGAAAATGTTTTATTATTCTTGATAGTGAAAAATTATGGTAGTTTATATTGGCTCGCTTGGCATGTCTACCACGACCAGGGGAATACCCTGGAGCGTTTGATTTTTCTTGAATCCTAAAAGTATGCAAATAAATATAGCTAAGAATGACCCAAGTTATGTTTTTGCTTTCAATTCTGAAATCTTTTATTTTGAAGAAGTTTAATTTTCGTTTTTAATGTGTAATGGAATTTTTTTAAACAATTTATATAGCTTTTAGGCAGTCAGCGCAGTGGAGTGCAGTGGATACAAGAAGGTTGGAGAAATGTTCGAGAGATTATTCACAGAACTGGACAAATTTAAATGGGAACGATATATGAGAAATAAATCTGCATATAATGAACTTAAAATCTATACCCCTAAAATCCTCTCCAGTTCATTGAAAAATAGCCCGTTCCGATAAGCTATATTTCCATGAAATCCTTCAAGCCTTTTCCCTGGCATACTTTTTAGCCTACTCATACTGCAGTGTAGCCCAAGTGGAACCCAAGCAACTCTACCCATTGCAGGGTATTTCCTTAACAGTGACGTCTCTCGTAGAAACGTTTTCCAATTAGTTTATATTGAGTCGATCATGCTTGTGTGTGATTGTTTTAACTTGTTTCTGTGGCGTCGGAAACAAGCCGCAAATTGTTTCAATTCGAATGGCCGCGCTGGTCATTTTTAAATATCGAAAAAGCCACTAATGTATTAATGCGAATTTATTAAATTCCATTCGCCCTGCTGGGTGCTGGTGCCCCGATGCTGGGCGATTCCAAAATGCGGTTCCAGAAAACCGATTTTGACACCTAGTGTGAGTGGGGCGGATGTTGGACACGCCCACAGGCATTCAAGCTAATTGGCAATCATAATTATTAATGTGGAAATTATTTATGGGGAAATACCAATGCAAATGGGGATGAGGATCTGATTAATGGACCAAGTCGGACAGGGTAGTGTTGATCGACATAATGCGTATTGTACTCAATATTTGTTATGGCTTAAATGATGGGAGTGGGAGTTCCGTACATAGATACTTTTTCAAGGAGTATAAACAGTGACAGAAATCGATTTATAATATATGTTAGAAAGTGTAGAGTTATTGCAATATCCTTATATATTATCACTTATACTACCCACGCGGATGACTTTACCTTCTTATTAATCTACCCTGCACTGGGGACGTATCTGGGTGATAGGAACAGGGCAAACGTTGCTCATGTACTTACTGCTCTCTTTCTCTCTGTGCTTGGCCCTCTCTTTGCATGGTTTCCGTATGCCATTTACCTTATGCGCTGTCATTGTCATGTCAGCTGCAACTGTGAATTTACTTGAGTATTTCGAGTTAGGAATAAATTGGAAATGGAACATAGGAAAGCAAGTGGAGGATTGAGAATGGCAGATGGCAGCTACGATAATGTAGAGGCCATGCTCCTTTCTCTTACTCCTTGAATACCAGCATGTGAAAGTTTTCTGTTTATTTTTTGTCAACATTCTATGCGGTTCTCAGATGTAGCAAAAAGGATGTAGTTTATCGTTTTTGTTCTTCTAGCGGCATTTGCCTACGATGTAAACACGCCAACTTAGATTTAAAATAAAAATATATTGCCTGCAATAATTAAATATAGAAATGAAATGGGAAGCAAAAAAGCTTATGGATTTTTCAAGATGATTCAATAAATTAATTAATCCCTACGGGATACATGGATATTGGTATAGGCCTTCCCTCACCTCCGGCTAACCTATTCATTTTATCCGCCTACTCTCTCTCTCTTTGTCTCTCTGTCATTGTCGAAATCTGTGACGATCGCAAGTTTCGTGAACGCAATGCTCTCTGGAAATGCTTTACCGTATTCCGGCTATTCTCTCCCTACAATGCTGACGAAGCTGCCAGCCGAACCGAACCGATAACCTACAGATCGTGCAGTGTTTCCACCCATCGGCACTCTCTCTCTCTCTCTGTTTAAATAGAAAATTCCATGAGCCGATCGCGCACTTTAATGCACAGTCTTACAGTCATTGGTGGGACCGCCCCCACGATGAAGCACGAAATGGAAAGTAAAAGAAAACATTAACCGGACAGCCATCAGCGCAAACAGTCGTGAACGAATAACGGGAAATGCGAAAGGCCATCCAGCGGGAAATCCAAAAAAATTGCTCTGCATACACACACAAACACACACACACTCGTAATTGTGCTCGTAATCTCGTATATTATTTAATTATTTTTTGCTGCACTTAAATGTGAAATTTACTCAAATAATTGCTGCCAAATCGAATGGAAACTGAATGGGAGAGACGCCAGTGAAAAGTTGAAAGAAAATTTGGATTCGATTGACAAATTTGTGAGGAAAAAACAAGTGCAACATTGTGCGGTCAATTCGGCATATTTATTTACCACATGTACGGTACAATTTTACATACATAGTATGTACATATGAGATTTTGTCTTATGTCACAACTTGATGGATAGTTTTCCGGGCGATCCCTGTGTGTAATTTTCTTCATACATTCTTTTTCTTTTATTTTTTTTTGCTTTTATTGTGGATTTTGTTTTGGTTTTGGGCTAAAATTAATTTTAGCCATTTCCAACCAGATGCAGTCCGGCTGCAGGCCAAAAAACGCGGAAAAATGTTCGCCCAGTAAATAAATCTGAGGATGGAAAAGTGAAAGCTTCAGAGAAATACAAATACGAAAGTCAAATAAAAAAAAAATACCCACTATATAGCGCAATCATGCCGGAAATCTTGAATGCTATGGAAATGGAGGCACCGTCGGAGATTGTGGACATCTGTAAGTTCTTTTGGGTTATTCTGTTTTCTGTTTTCAACTATATTTATTATATCATCAATGATTGTGCCACACATCCGATAATACACTTCCTATTCGGGTTATTCCCATTTGCAGTCAAACTGAATCAAACCATCATCTAATCAAAGATCATCTAATGCCAGATGATTCCTGCTTGCATAGAGCTCTGAATTTCATGTACTTACAAAGCAATATTTTCTTAAATGTTTTCAGTAAATATATTATTCCCTGTTCAGTTTTTCCTTGTGATCTAAATGTTTTTTGCAGTGTTTTGTCATGTGTCAATCCCTTCCATCTTAACTTTAAACATTGAAGCAACAAAAATTCAACTATACTACACTATCCTGCAGCTATACTTTGTTTTATTGTAGACCAGCATTCAATCAGCATTCATCCCCTGCTGTTATTGATTGGGCATACCCTTCAATTCGCTTTTATCTGCATCGATTTTCAGGGACCCGGGTATAATTTTTATTGTCTATATGTACCTATCTACTATATCTAAATACACGGAAAAATACACAGATAAACAACAGTCTAAATGAAAAACTTTAGTATTCAGTAGCTTTAATTTGATTTTTAGCAATTGTTCCTGTTATTGCTTGATGTTGTATTGAAATTTCGCTAGCTGAGACTAAAAAAAACACGAGAAGAAACGTGTGAGTCGCTTCTGGGGACGCGACTTTACTTTTATACCCGTACTCAGTCAGTATATAAATTTTTGAGCTTATGATTTATGTAGAATTTTAAAATATTTTACATTTTACATTTTTTTGCACATCTGTTAAGTACATCTACACCTATAATGTCGATTCTACATCTTCTCCGGTCGCGCATTGCACAGAAAGAGAATGAGTAGCGCGGTCTCGAGCTGGAGGAGGTGAGGGAAGCACATGGAAATTAATTTCTTTATTTTGGCCATAATAATCATCCGATCTGATTTAGATTCGGCAATATGGTAGATATGGCAAATACGATACTGCGTTTTCAGTTTTATCGTATCTTTAAAATTGTTGAGTCTTGCTCTTATAGTCCCTGGGAACTAAGCGACAATCCAGAGGACAGACAGACATAGACTTGGCTATTGATACTGATCAAGAATATATATATAGTTTATGGGGTCGGAAACGTTACCTTCTGTGCGTTACACACAGCCACTTTTACCACAAATCTAATATACCCCATAACTCTTTTTGAATACGGGTATAAAAAAGACACAAAAGAATTCCCAACAAGGAATTCTTGCTGTTTGTTTGACCAGCAATTTCGACAGACCGGAATGAGATAAAGAATTTATTTGTATTTGATTTCGTATGCACTTTCCGTTTTACACTCGATTATGTTGAAAGCATTTATACTTTATGCTCCCACGCTGAATACTGCTGGATGGTTGTGTTGCTACCGTTGCCACCTGCGGACATCAAAGCAATTTCCAAACAAAAAAGCCAGCCACCCACCACACAATTTTTCCCAGCAATATAAAAAGAGTTTCCTCCTGTTCGCACTAGCTTTCCACCATCACCACCACTGCCACTTCTACATACTTCGTCAAGTGTTCAGTTCAAGTTGACCACCCATCGTGCCGGTAATCGGAATTGCTTGGGATTCGCATTTTGAAATACATTTCTGCCCCTCAAAGAACTCGCATCACATGGCCCTGCAATTGCCTGGCAATTAATTTCATATAACAAGTGCGATTATCATATCTGGATAAATAAATAAAACCCATTATATTACTTAAAACAGCTTAGCGAAGTGCGCTTCGAAACTATAAAGACACGGAGCTCCAGATACTGTATTTTATAGATTGTATAATAACATCAGAACATTGCATGTATTTTATTAAACCACTCATTGTGCGACTATTGAACAATAAAATTAAGCCAACGATTTTTTTATTTGGGTAAAAACCTTCGTTAGAGAAAAAAAAAGTTTGTTGTTTGCAATGAAAATTCAATAGCAATAAAAATGTAATAGATTGAACCTTTTGCTGCGAGATGTTTATATAAAATACAATACAAATATATAAAAGTACAAAGCATGTGGAAAAGAGTTCAGTTTGAGGTATCGTTTATTTTTCCTTTGTTTGAAATAAAGAAAAAAAAACCTTTAATTTTTGGCCTTGCCCTCTTTGCTCTGGTCTCCATAAAACGGAACAAGTTTCTGTTTCTTTTATTTTTGCGCTAAAGCGGAAATCATAAAAAAAAGAAAAGACCGAGAAAATCGTATATGTTTTTCGGAAAAGAACTCAAAACTTTCTGCTCGCTATATATGTGTGTGTGTTTATTATTGTTTATTGTCTGGTTGCCCCCGTGTGTAGGAGAGTGAATGCGAAATCTGTTCATTTAGCT
Organism: Drosophila tristis; assembly: GCA_018150885.1. Classification (NCBI taxonomy): domain Eukaryota; kingdom Metazoa; phylum Arthropoda; class Insecta; order Diptera; family Drosophilidae; genus Drosophila; species Drosophila tristis. Next base: position 1,655,732 of record JAECWT010000026.1, read on the forward strand.
GTCAGTCCCCCCAGGCGCTGCCTGGAATGGATCTCAATCTCAATCTCTGCCCACTGCTGTTTGATCGATTTCCAACGTTGCAGAAGTCTGAAATGGGGGCAATGACAGATGCAAAACAATATTACACTCTGCTGCAAGAAAATTATTTTTCCATTCACCAGTAGATGCCTCTCGGTTGGTAATAAACAGCGGTTCCAAAACAATATAGACCAGTCAAGTAAACCTACAACATTTAAAATATTGAAAGAGCTAACAGAATTTATTAAAAATAAAGCTATTCAAATCATTAAAATAAAGCTATTAAACATGAAGCCAACTGTTTATAATTCCAGATATAATTACTGTATAAAACCAAAGTTTACCCAAGAAAAATCTGTGGTATTTCCACAACTTAAAACATTTCCACATTTACTGGGAGCATATGGCGCCGCACAGGATGGTGTTTCCCTTGCCATAAAGTTCATCAAGTTCACAGATCCCTCACCGTAATTACATTTCGGATTGATAACACACAGAGGCATAAATCTTGCCCACAATATATTTATTTCAATCTTTATCGGGAGCGTGAGCGTGAGAGACGGAGGAGTGGGATAGAGCGTAGAAATGACCTTGATTCGGGACAATTTATGGCTGATTGGTGTAGTTTATCCATCACACTGCAATTGCCAGTAGCCACAGCCCCTGCCTCTGTCCCTGTCCCAGTCGCTGAGTCCCGAAGCGTTGAGACGTGAAACTGAAATGCTGAAAAGTTGAAAGCCGAAAACAAAACCAGAGATCTAAACAATGTCTGGAACATGTTTCTATTGCATACAGCAATTTTGTTTAGATTGCGTCCCGTTTCTCTTCAGAAATATATGTACAAACATATATACATGTGTATATATATTTTGCCTCTATCTAAAGAGAACAATTTACATGAGCGGTACGTGGTACAGAAGCGGGACAGGAGGCGTGTATTTATGCATATCATTAATATAAATATTTTGGCTCTGGCTTTTCGCATGCGATTTTATGAGTTTCTGTAAATTTATTTTTTGCTTTTGTTTGGTTATAAAATTACTTGTTTTTCGAGCTGAATTATAACAATAATAATTGTTTGGCCATTTGGCCTCTGTGGCGAATAGATATAAACCCAACTAGGTACATCCCATGCATACATATGGTAGCACGAGTAGTAAATGTCTATGGGGAGTATAAGCAGAGCACAAGTTTGAACCAGATTTTCCGCTATCTGGAATTATCTGGAAAATGTTTTGTGCGCTCCTTGAACTATTTGGCATTGGATAATAGTTGCTTAGAAAATATGGCAATGCGATTTTGCATACTTTTTCTCATTATTGGAACAACCCAAAAAGGGATTCGTTAGAGAATTTCCCCTCAGAAATTATTTTCCACTCATTTTTGTCCAGTACATTGAAAATTCTTCCTTAATTTTCCATTTTAAAACCATTTCTACTCAATTTTGAAATACGTCTGCAATCCAATTCCATCTTAGTTGGCTTTATTGCCTTTATGGCATTAACAATGTTCAAAATGTTTGGCTGTTTATCGTTTTCTGTCTCATTTTTAATGGGGCGCAAATTTACAGTCCTAACGCTTGAAGCCCCCAACGATCACCATGTGCCTCTGTGAGCAATAATCATAATAATAATTGCAAGTGCTCTCTGGCCATTTGTTTAAATCAAATGCAAAATACGAATATTGATGCACAATTAACGGCTCGCAGACTGCGCTAAAAGCAATTCAATGCTGCAACACATTTTCCATAGACAAATTTTGATGCTCTTGCAGTTCGAAGACAAAAAATAAATTAGTGCTTCCCCAAAGCAAATTGCCGCAATAATTTTGAACGATAATGGAGTGTTTTGCTAGCTTTGTGCCAGCCTAATTTGCAATTATAAATGTGCTGAAATTGATTAACTCTCGCAGCTCTGCGTAAAATTATAATAAGCTGAAGTTCATAAATTTCAGAAATCTCTCAAAGTGCTGTACTCCGACAATTTAGAAACATGACATTTTTATATATTTTTTGGAGCGAAGTCTTTGGGTTAAGTCAAACCATAATAGCCTCTTTAAGGGGTCTCCGAGTACAAATGTATTGTCAATATTTTGGGTATTGATTAACTTTTGCATTAATGTCATCCAGTTTGATGAGCTCTCGAATTAAATGTGCACACAATCTGTATGAAAAAAAGCTTACAATAAAAATTAGAGCATATTAAAAAGGGCATTTTAGCACTTTCGTAAGGATAAAAAAATATTATAAAAAAAATTTCACCTTTGCCCCTTTTGCCCAGCCTGTTGCACTGCTCTTGTCGGGTGCGACATTTGTTGCCACTTCGGAGCCACAAAAACCTATGCAACAAATAAACACGACCAGCAACAACAAGTGCAGCATCGTAGGAGAAACAAAACCGCACCACTGTGGCATGAATAGGGAGACTGCCCTGCTGCTGCTGCATTTGGCTGAAAGCCAGAAATTAGCCAACCATGGCATGGGGCAGGAGATGGGGATGGGAACGGACTGATGTCAGACATGGGCGTAGTGTAGAGGGTCTGCCCACACTCAATAGATCTTCTCTCGACCTATGTACGCTTCTTGAGAGCAGCTCAGGTCCAAACAAAGGTCGACAACAATTTGCTGTTAGATGGCTCTCCTTTATCCCTTTAACTCTTCCCATCCAATCTCCCTCTCTTCCACTGTGCATATTGCAACAATCTCCGTTGCAGCTTGCAACAAGCTAAGCAGCTGGCTGAGTAGATAAATCAAATGAATTGCATTTGTGGCAAAGGGAAGATGACAGTCCAAAAGCTGTTGAGATGACAAGTAAGTGGAGTCTGAGATTCTTTTTCGTGTATTTGCCCAGCACTTTCCCTTGGATGCTTTCACAACACTTGATTAGCCGAAGAGCTATTAGCTTTCTTTAGTCCATTCAGAGTTGTTGGATGTGTTGCCATGAAATACAAGTTGGGGTGAAATAATAATATAAACTATGAGGAAAGATAAAATAACTTACTTTGGATGATAAACTTTTGAGTAATAATTAAATTAAAATAACCAAAGAAGATATAAGAACTGCATTCAATAGATTCAAACAACAGAAAAGGATTCAGTCGAATACAGAGTAGCATAGAATCATCACTGCTCCTATATACATACATACATAAATATATTCATAGGCCTCCGAAATGCTTTTTGCATACTTAAATTATTCCTTAAACTTCCTGATCACATATCAAGCTCTCGCAGATCTTATAGAGCTTACAATTTCTAGTGGAATTTTTGTCCTTCTTGAAACACTTGGGCATAGACTGAGATCTGTGTAGTATGTCGTACTATGTAGCAACCACTCAACCAGCGCCCTGTGGTGTGTTGTGATTTTCTGGTCTATTCATTTTTAGCCCATTTACGACAACTCGTGAGCAATTTACCCAACACTGGCTGAGCGGCAGCTGAGCAAATTGCATTTCGTATACCATTTTCCAGCACTCAAAGTGCAATCCATGCACTTTTAGCAATACAACAAAAATTTATTTCATTTACGCTTAGGTGGCAGGGCAAATGGTATCCCACGGTAGCTAGCGAGGAGGGCCACAGGCAGAATGATGGTGGGAGAGGGGGAGAGAGAAAGGTAACTCGAAAGAGAAAAGCAACATAGACAGAGTGTGAGTTGATTTTCACCTAACATTCCACCCCATTCGCTTGGAATTGGCACATTTGGCACAGTGCCTTCGATATTTTTCGTCTCCGAATGATTTACGGGATGATGTGTGAAAAAATAAAGGTTTGGGGAGGGGAAAGGAAAAGCTGCAGCGAGATGGAGTAAAGTCAAGCGAAAACTTGTCAAACACACATGGGAATGCATTTCTCGGTGGGGAAGAGGGTGAAAGGGTAGTTTTCCATTTGCTATTTGATGATGGCTTTGATGGTCGAATTTGTGTCTGGGATTTCATTTTATTTTCGAATTGAATTCTATTTCCGTTTTGTATTTCTTTTCACAGCAGCTGTCAACGTCATTACCATCATCAACACCAACAACAACACCAACAACACCAGCAATACTAACAATAACACCAACAACGTTAACAACAACAACAACAACAGCAATCCCAACAACTTCAACAACACCAGCAACAATACTGAAGTGGAAACAGAACTTGGCCCGGGCGAACTTCAGCTTCAACAACTTCAACAACAGCAACTGCAATCGCTTCAACAACAACAACAAGTACACCAATTGTCACCACATTTTGTCACCATTCCCCTGCTGGAGCGTCGCCGCCGCAGCCGCAGTCACAGCCACTGCCGCATCGCACCTCTGGCGCCCATAATTTGCATCCAGAACGGATCCCATCCTGAGGAGCTCGTCCAGCTCTCTCGGTCGCGTTCCTGCTTTCTGCGCGTTCGCAAGAGCTTCGCCAAACGTGAGTTGAGCCAATTGAACCCATATACCCGTACCCCACTCCTGCTTCATAAATCGAAACGCCTCATTCGTGGTCATCTCTCTCTCTCTCTCTCTCTGATCAGGTTAACCACAAGCACAATGAATGTGAAAAAGCGAATTGAGCTATGGAAGTTTTATTGATAGAGGTTTGGCAGGGAAACAGTGGGATGGAAAATAAAGGAGCCGTAAATTAGCAGTGGAACTACCAGTTCAATGTCTCAAAGATAGTCGTGGGATTTTAAGAGTATATTCTCAGTTTTCAGACATTTGTTATGGATAAGCTTTGCCTTTGTATTTAAGGAATCAATTGGATCTTCGGATTATGCTTTGGTGTGTCATTCGTTTTTGTATCCGTACAAAATCGAGCGATTATTTGAACAGAGCTCCAATCTTTACAATTATTGTACCATTTCTAACTTTCACCTGCAAGGGTAAGAGTTTTTGTAATGATGAAATGTCAGTATTTGCCTAAATTAATATTTAAATTTATATAAGACCGAGTGATACCTTGTAGGGCACTTTCATGAGGCAGAACCTCATGGGGTTAACCTGGTCAGAGTGGAGCCACTCTGCCAGTACACTACGAGTTTAATATTCTTTTTTTTTTTAAATCTACCCAAACCAAAAAAAATGGCACTCGTATCTTTACCGCCCTGAACTTCCATTTAACCCTTTAACCGTCTATTTTCACTTGCCCCAATCTCTGTTCCGACTCGTTCCAGCTCTATGGACGAGTATTGAGGATGAGGATGGGTATGGGGCCAGCACTTTAACTCTGTGTCAGCGCTTTTAATTGAATTGCTGTGATTTCTCGTCATTTTGTTGCTGTTTTTTGCTGCTCCTTTCAGATATGGTTGTTAACCCCTTGGCTGTATCTCTCTTAAATCGTTTTCTTGTTTTCTTTCTCTCTGTTTGTCGCACTTTTTCCACAGTTTTTGGCAAAATCATGGGCAGCAATAATCCCAGCGAAGCGGATCGATATGACTATTATGACTGTGAGTAAAATGCAAAATCATTTCCATATCATATTTTCCTTACCTATTTGCTCCTTTTTTTTGCGCTCTCTTCGATTATCGTTCAATATACATTTTTTGTATGGGGATTTCACTTTTCTTCTTTCTTTTTATTATTTTTTCTTTGTTTCTGTGGGGAAAAATACAATCAAGTGGGAGTTGGGATGAGGTTGGGTTGGGAGGTTTGGGATTGGATGGGCGGAGAAGGTTGGTAGATTGAATGGAAATCTGTCAGTCATTAAGCATCAAGTACGCAATTGACGGGGAGATAAATGGATACACTTGCACGATGTGCATCTCATATTATTTATATAGATGTGTATGTATGTATGTATATACGTTCGTATGAACATTCGTTCACTTACAAACAGTGAAAACTCTTGTGGCGATATGATCTCCGGGGTGTATTTTCTACTGGGTCGAACCAAATAATTACTACCACTCGATGCGCGATTTATAAATTAATTTGCGAGAAACTAAGGTAAGGTACGGTGTAAATCTGATTGAAAATTCGAAAGATGGGATTGCCAGCTTGTAGTTTATGTGCAGCGCTGACATTTTAAATTAATGCAGCAGAATTATAGCAGATGGGCATTAAATCTGCTTCTCCCTTGAGTGTCTGCCCAAGAGAATCCCCACTGTGCACTTTTTCTTGATTGTCAGAGCATCGACTGCTTTCGTGGGGTGCCAATTATTGAATAAGTGCAATGAATGTCGAATTCGTTTCTCTTAAAGCTCTGAATTTTTGTGCATCACAATTGAAGTCAGACAACGTATATGAATCGGTTGAGTTAATCGTCTGCAAGAAATATAATTTATAAGAAACTTTCTTGTCGCACTAGGAAATAAGTAAATAAATGAATAAATTAGTTGCTTTATACAAGTAAGATATTTGGAGCTTAGATTAGCTTCTTTAGCTATCAAAGCATTTCGAATCGTCGAATTCCTATTTAAATTGGGCTTAACTGATGGCCACGGGCAACACAATCGGTCGGACACAGGTTGCTCTTACGCGAAAGAGTTCCCGTGATTTCCTTTTGATTGATATTGGGATAAATAGCTAATGAAAGTGGAGAGACGCTTAGAGGAGAAGCAGCAACACCGCTAAAACTATTCAGTCGCTAGGCCACTATGTGCGAGTGTATTCGGCGCAAAGATACAATATCTGCTGAGCAGTGATCGTAATAAAGGCCTTAAGCGGAAGGTCACTGTAAAGATCCCTTTCACCGCTCGGCCTGGGGGACATTAATGGACATCTTTGAGGAGCACATAGCATCTCCCTTATGGAAAACTATCCGAAGAGGCATGTCGAAATCATATTTGATGTCTGACTATATACACAGTTTGATACATCGTTCTGAACAAATATATTTATTGTATATATGTGCAACGTTTTATTATCTCATAATTTATATTTTTTTTAGTCTTTTTATGCTTTGTGCGTTCGTTTCAACTTATTTTTGCTTTTGTGTCTGACTTCTTTCTGTCTCCTTCTGTGTGAGTGTGTTTGTATGTGTATTGTCTGTGCCTGCTCTGCCTCTTCTGTCTTCATCTGTCGCTGAATGTGCCTGTCTCTGTGGCACTTCAAAGTGCGGCAAGTGAAAGCTATAGCAGAAAATCAATACGACACCAGAGACAGTCACTGTGGGAAGCAGAGGGAACGCTGAGAGTTAGGGAGCATAAGCAGCAGCAGGAGAAGGATCCGTAGCAGGAGCCAGAGCAGAATGGTTACACGGGGTGGTTCCCAGGGCATAAGTACTATTTATGTTGGTATCTAAATATCTACACTCATCTGTCAAATATCACGTTTCCTGTTTACACTTCTTGCTGCCTCAATATGCCCAGGGATTCCCCTATTTTCCTCACTCTCTCTCTCTCTCTTCTACTCCTTCTCTGCTACTTCCCCCTTTTACTCAGATATTTCTCTGTCTTTATCCTCAGAAGCACCTCCTTTTGGCAGGGGTCCGTGCTCTTCTGTGTTTGTATTTGGCATGTTGAGTGTTGAGTGGCATTTTCCTTTTCCCTACTCTTCATACTCACTTTTCCACCCGTTTCTGTTGTGCTGTCTTTGTTGCTTTTGTTTGTTGCTTCTACCAAATGCAAACAACAAAAACAGGAACAACCGCCCAACAATAAACTCAACTGCCAAAAAGTTGGGGCATGCCACACGCGTACAACAAACAAAATACCAAACATTTTCACCAAACCTACAATTTATGCACAAAAGCTAAAAAGCAAGTTGTCTCTGTCTTCTTCTCTGTATCTGTATCTGTCTCTGTATCTGTATCTGTCTCTTTCTCTGCCTCGCTTTTTCTCCTGTCTGTTTTCACATTTCATTTCTCGTTTCTCGGAGTTCCTCCGTGTGTAATCAATAATTTGGATTTAATAAAAAATGAAATTATGCGTCTCGAATTTGAGAAGCTTTTTAAAGTTCTCGAAATTAACGAAGGTATTTAAAATACCGAAATTCTTTAAATAACAGAAAAGGACGTGTAGAGATTGGAAATAACTGAGGGAAACGATGAGCATATTGGAATTCTGTTTTGAAAAACGAATTTAATTTCTAATAAAATAAATGAAAAAATAAAATTAAAAGCCAGAGTTTAGTTTTTGAAAATATGAAAAAGCTTCCCATTCAATACATTAAAAAAAAAAATACTTAAATTAATTTAAAGCGAATCCACTACATATGTACATATGCATGTATCTAAAGTGTATAAAAATGTATACATTAATTTTGTTTAATAATAAAAATAAATATAATATTATAATAATGAATATTAATTAATAAATAATAATAAAGAAATAAATAAAAAATATTTATTTTAAACACAGAACTTTGTGCTAAGGTGTCTGGATATCCATTAATAAATATTAACCACTATTAACCACAACGAATATTTTTAAAAAGTTACCAGAAACCACAGAACAGAACAAAACCTGCCCTAACAAAATGAAAAAAAAAACAAAATAAAACATTAAACCAACTATATTGACTGAATATAGAACATATTTGAATGGAATGGCAAAATAAAATTGAATAAAATTCCCCTTCCCCGAAAATGTCTTGGCATTTAATTGATTTGAGTTTTGCGCGTCTTAGCTTTTGCCCGAAACTTGAATGGTATATAATTCCCAGTTGGTGTTCGATTTACAATATGAAATTGATTCCTTTCCCCCACCCCATATGAGGGGCCCCTGAGCATCTCATGTGGCAGAGCTATCATCGGGAGGAGAACATTTACATGCGAATTTGCCAAATGTCATTTAGATGTTTTGACAATCGAAGGAAGGCAGCTTAAGTGTGAATAGGAAAACAATCGATTTGGGGCAACTGGGAAAACACCCATACGAGTATGTGTACGTGGGCATTCGCTTATTTTATCTCCCTTTTAGTTTTCTTTTATTTTTGTTCGCACATTTCTTTGACCCTTTTCAAGTGCCAGAAAAGTGCTTGCCTACTTCTAGGCGCTAGCAGCAAGAGATACAGGGGAGAGAGAGAGAGGAGCGTTCTCCAGAAATAAACGATGCAAAATCTCTGGAAGTTTTCCAGAATACGAGCCGAAAAATTAATTTACTTTATTTATTGGAAACAGCTGCTGCTGCTGTAGCTAGAAAACTTTCACTTAATTCTGAGCGAAAGAGGGAGAACTTTCCGTTCTATTATTTATTTGTATTTTTTATGTTATTTGGCACTCCGACAATGGGATAATGAGTACTTTCCACCCTACCCCAAGCGAGCCCAACTCAGCCTCTCTTCTCCGTGCTTGTCCGAGTTGCTAAGCAACAGGTAGGCCCACAATTTGGCAAAAAGAGAAGCAAAAAACGGAAATGTTCTCCCCAGTCATGGCTAAAATCAGCCCAGATGCCAGCGCGTTGCCTCGCGAGCCGAACTGTGGGCTCGTGGTTCGTGGTGCCTATGGTTTCGCTTTCGTTCGCTGCGTCAGGGAAATTTGTACTCCGCTCGAAAAAATGTCCCCGCTACAAGCAACCAGGAAAATCTCTCGCATGCGACAAGGCCGAATGAGGAGATGGTCAAAGGGGAGCCGAGCCGGAAGGGGCACAGATGCGAAACCAAAAACCGAAACCGAAACACTTTCCGCACTCCGTCGCCTCCTCGTTGCCGCCTCGCCTCGTCGCGTCTCGGCATCGGCTGTGGCTGTGGCATCGTCGTCTCCGCTTCGCAGTGTGGCACACTGGCACACTCGCTGCTCGATTCCGATTCTGATTTCAGTTCTCGTTCAGCTTCGCCGACGGCACGACGTGTTCCATAGAAAACCAAGAAAATCACCTCAAAATAACTAGGGAAATTGTCGTGTTGTTCTTCGGCGCGGGCCAGGCACAGACGCAAATTGGAAGCTTTCAAACATCCAACGAAATTCTGTTAAATTGTTTAAAATAAAAGAACAATTTCTTGTGTGAGTTCTACGTCCTCTGAAATTTGGGATATTTATTTTTTTTCGGTGACTTCAATTAAAGGTTAACACAGGCAATCAAAATTTGCATATCGTCACGAAATTTAATTGGAAAAGTTTGGGTATTTTGGAAGAGTCTTTCTCTTGCCATTTTTATTGTAGTCTTTTTTTAAGTGCAATGAACAGAAAATAACGAAATAAAAGTCATTTAAGAAACTAAAAAACAAATAATACCTAAATAATGTTTTAAACAAACAATAAACCTAAGCTATACAAATTCTATTTAAAAATGAAATATACCAAATTTCGAAATTTTTTCAAACAAAAGTAAGCTTCAGCCCGAACCCTTTTTAATGATTGCGATGGCAAATTAAATAGTGTAAGCCTATTCAGCTAACTAAATCGGCTTAGCACCTGGCCGCAATCAGCCAGCATCCTGTTTTGGGGGCACATGGCTCAATCCTCTTGTTGTTTGGCCAAAAATGAAACCATTCGAGCTTAAAGTGTTAATTCCCAAAATGTTTGAGGCTCAACAGCAGCAGTGCCAGTCCATGCCCCAGCTCCTGTCCCAGTCCCAGCCTCCGGCGATTCCCATCGCTGTTGCATGTGTGTGTGTGTGTCTCTCTCGGTCTCTGGAGAATTGCTTTGTTCCACAGAAAGCACTAGGCCCGAGCCTGGGAAAATTGTTGCTGCTAAATTAATTACAATAGCTGCCTGGTGCCTGCCCGCCCAAAAGCCAAGTAATTCAAGGCTTAGACCCAATGTATACCCTGTAAATGATCATTTTCGCTTAGTTGGCTACCTGAAAGTATGCTATGGCCATTTGAAATTCGATGATAATTCGATTGGAGTGCTTTTAAAGATGACATTCATATCTCTCTAAATTCATAAATATTCTCAAAACAGTTAACAGTTAACTTCAAATTGCACTAAGTAAATGCTTAGCTTTAATGACGCCATTTACAGGTTTTTCAGCAATGAGAAAAACAAACAAACAAAATGCAAAGAATGTGGACAATATAATATGATAAATTATAATGATCTAGCTAGCAGCTATCTCAGTATCTAACCAATATTGTAGGCTTTCAAGTTCGGGTTCAATAACCAAAAGTACATTAAAATAAATTGTGATGTTATTTTAGAAAACCATAAAACATTGTTTTTAATGGTTACACTCATTCCATATATCCAAAAATGTTTACGGAATATCTGGAGAAATGATTGCAATTCAAATAATTTTATATGGCTTCTGGAACTACTAAAAGATTTTAATTACATACTTAGAAACGAATTAAAAGTACCCCTTGAAAATCACTAAAAAGTGTGCAGTATTAATAAAAGGAATTCCAAGTGAAAAAGATGGAAGTCTGGAACAGCTGAATACTCAGTAATCAAAGATTCAAAATAGATACGAAGAAACTTAACTTAGCAAGCAAATGAATTGTCTGCTTGCCTTGAAATTCTTTGTAAAATATATTCGCAATAAATTTATACATATTGCAATTTCAGAGTACTCTGTAGAGTGTCCTTCGCCTTCCCGAAAGTGTGGAATGGCATTCCCATAAAATTCCCGAAATTTCCTTTCCCATTTCAGGGTACGTACTCGCTTGCCACACGCGCTATCTCTGCCTTCACCTCGGCCCCCTGTCCTGGATCGACAAACATTTCTAATTGTCTCTGCCCTGGTGTCTCTCGCCCCGCACACTCTCCGCCCGTTCTCCAGTGGAGCGAGCCCTCTCACTTGTTAAATATTTAAGCTGCTTGGGCGTTTTAGTTTCAATTTTTAATTAAGAAAAACAAAACAAAACGCATGCAACACCAACTGAAACCAGAAGAAGAAGCGCAAGAAAAACACCGCTCTAGACGAAAAGAAAAAAAGTGACAAGCCCGCAGGAAAAATGTGTGTGGGTAAAAAAGAGAACACCGTTTGAAGCACTTAATTGCATTTGGCGTGTTTAACGTGCAGCTGCCTCGTCGCATAATTATCAAAAATGTTGCTCATACGCCGTGTGGCGTTTGAAACACACAAACGGTTGTGCATTCGCTTATGAATGTATGTGGGTATGTGTGTGTGTGTGTACAAGTGTGCGTTGAAGCGCATTAGGTTTTGGCCAGCTGCATCCCCGCCGCTCGGCACTGCCGGGGGGAATCCAAGCCCTTTTTTGGCATTAGAAATATTACACATACGCCACTAGGGTCGCAGCTGTGCGCGGCATTGCGGAATGGAAATGTCTGCGAAAAGCGTACTGGAAATTTATGAAAATTGCCGCATTAAAGCCAGCGGCGAGACAGCCACAGCCCCTGCTACTGCCACTGCTAAGCTTCCTCTGAATTGTTGTCTGATTATTTATAAAGCGTTTGCTGGGCTTCCTAATTAAATATAGTTATTCTAGTAATTTTCATAATTAAAACTTGTTTGGGAGAAGGAGTACACGAATGGCTGCCGATCTTAAATAACAGAGTTGTCTGATTGGTTAATAAACATTTCGCAGGCTTCTTCATTATAGCTATAAGAGTTAGGGAGAGAGACAAAAAACAAATGAAAAGTCATTCAGACTTTTTAAGGATCCAGAAATTTAAATTTGCTTTCTGGGTTTCCCATCATACAAAGAAACGCCTAAAACACAAGAGAACACAAGATGAGCATTTTTTGCTCAATGCAAATAGCAAAGCCAACAATTAGGGGAAATAATGAAGATTCCATGGACACAAGAGCTCTGTGCTGCAGCAGGACAATTACAGAATTCTGGTGAAAAATGAGAGCTCAGGACTGACTTGCACTTCAATCACAACTGGAAAACCAATCTGCGTTAGTGTTGGGAAATATCGAATTTCCACTCAGCTCCAGGGTAGATTCTGTTGGCTTTCAGAGCGCCAGTTCGTGTCCGGCCTGACTTTACCTTTGATACTCGTACAAAGCTCTTTCCAGCACTTGAAGCCGTTTCTCTCGTCGTTTGGCCTTCCCCATATCCGTCTGCTGTCTCTTGTCTGTCACTCAACTTCGAATGAACCTAATGCAAATCTGATTGGCTCAAAAGAGGAAATTCGGTGCTGAATGCAAGACCCTGAAGGCCAGATAAATTCTGCTCTTGGCCATCATTTGAGATCCATTCAGAGGCCAAGAGAGAAGAGTGAGCTAAAGACTTGTGTGTGGCTCATGCAGTCGATAAACATTATTTGTTGATTTTCGTAAGGTGTTTGATGCCACACAGAATACAAGATAGAGGAAGATGGAGAGAGGTGTAGGCGCGAGACACTCATTCGCTTATGGCACATTTTCATTCATAAGAGAAATTTGTTTAGCCTTTTTGTGCGATTTTTCATCGTTTTTATGGCATAAACAAAAACTGGCCGTTTTTCGCCCGAAAAATGTAACGAAAGGAACTAAAATTAAAATTGTGATTTGCGTGTAATTTTGTGTGGTTGAATGTGGAACCACCTTTGAACCACTGCACCACAATTTATGTGGATAAATATTTGCCCCTGCCGCCAATGCATATTGTTATTATTTGTATACTGTTTCGGATCGATGCAGGCAACGATGTAGCAGGCGCTAAGCAGTTCGAGTATTTCCGGGAATCGTTCCCACAGATTTCAGTGCTCATTCATCCGACTGTTTGCGACTTGGCTAAAATTCCTCGCATATCGGCTATCGAAACTAAGGGTAAATATTTCGCTCTTGAAATTATTGATTTTAAAAAAATATTTAATAAAAACCTGAGAAAGTCAACGAGCAGAAAAGAGAAATTTGTGTGCCCTGTATTCCTTTCATCTCTTATTTGTGCGTATGTTCAGGATTTTTAAAATGATTCTTTCCACTATAGATTTTGTACAGACTTTTATATATGTCCCATTTTGGGTATAAAATATTTGTGCTTCCCTTTGCTGGAGCTTATTTTTGTGAATATTTTGCTTGTATTGCAATTCAAATGGAAATTTTCCCAAAATGTCACCCGCAATAAATAAATTTGTATGTAATTAATTATTGAATCAATTAAATATACTAACAAACAAACGAGATAAACATTTTTGTGTCATAAATCATAGATGGGATCTTTAAAACCTTAAGAATTTCTAAAACAAAAAAAATAAAACCAAAAACACGACTTAAAATAAAATCGTAGCAATAAAATAAAAAACCGATCCATGAATGTATCTAGTATATTTGGAATGTCAGGCATTTGATGGATTTGTGTCACCAATAAGCTGAAAATTAAGCCAACAAATCAACAATAACAACAACAAAAACCAACTAAAAATCTAACCATCAGCGGGTGAGTAGCCAAATAAGTAAATTATTAATGAAGCCGTGCGATGCAAAAAAAACGAATAACAAAACAGATTAAATGAAATACAATTTAGTATATTATATGTATAAGGAGAATTCCAGCAGCGAGTGCATACAATTTCTCAACACACAGATACTCACAAAAACACCAACACACTGGCAGCACACACTTGCATTAATCACAACTAAAAAGTCAACAATCCAAAACGACAACAACAGCAACAACTACAAAATTAAGTTGTTTGTTGTCCTTCGCTTTGATTGTTTTATTTATCTGCTGGTTTTTTTACTTGCAAAAATATTTACAATTCTGTGACAGAAAATATTTGGGCTTAAAGGCTGAACGAGATGAAAGGGGGGACAAGTAGGGCTGGGCCAGAGCTCAGCATAGATGCGGCCATAGATGGGAAAGATTGAGGTCAGTCTGCCGAAGACATACGGCAGCAAATGTTGCAGCAGTCTTCCCCTGCGATCGTATAACATTTTTATTCTAACTACGAGTATATTAATATGAATCACAATTTACTGGACGAAGCTTTGATGGAATGCAAAACAAAAGCATTCAAATGTTGGAATGCCAGGCAGCCATTTTGGAATTTTCTCATACTGTATGCAGCTCCTGTAGCGCATGCGATATCTTTCAGCCTACACTCGTAAAAGGAATAGCATTTCCATGATAAGTACACTTGCAAATCGTACTAGATGTTTGTTAAGAAAAAATGCAACTGAATTTTTGAAGTTTCTCTATTTATTTGCAAATTAAAACGTTGAATTTAATACCGATATCTTCAAATTCTCAGACATTTTCAGGTCACAAACTATATTGTAATAGTGTATTTAACATGGAATTTGTAAATGCATAGAATCTGAATGAATATTCCACTTTGGATTTGTTCTCTGGCTCTCAGCATTTATTTAATATACTTTTTTGTGATGATTTCTACTATCGCGCCGCGCCTCTTCTTCTGGCTTTTGCTTTTGGCCATGAGAGAACATTTTTATGAAATTAGTCAAATGCACGAGACGATGGCGAAAACAACATTTTGTCAGCCAATGCGATGTAATGCACAATAAAATAATATAAATAATAAAAGAGTCGCCAGAGGGGACCCCATTAAGACGGTGGATGGGGGACATTGGGTGGTGGGAATGCGAGTACGTATTTACGTATGTATGTGTGTACATATGTAGCAGTATATGTGTTGTATATGATAATATGCCCAGGAGATTACTCGAATATAATTTATTAATATGTCAAAGACATGTTCTTGGGTTTGTTTTTGTTTGTTTTTTCTACTTCCTGCCCCCACTTGTACGCTCTCTGTTCATCCTATTCCATTTATTTTTCTTCCTTTTCCACTAATTTTTCTTCGTGGCATTCGTTTTCCTGATTTTTGTACAAAACCAACTTGTTAATGCCACATGCCGCATAAGACAAACAAGAATGAATGGGCATGTAAAAGCCCCGCCATTCAGCAGCTGGGGAAGAACTTTCGGAAGGGACATAAAGATACGCCAGAAAGGAAATTCAATTCAAACTCAAACTTTCCGGGAACTACTCGTATTGTAGCTCCCATTATGGTGTAGCTCCTCCTCACCTAAGTGGGAGTTCTTTGTAAATGAAGTGAATTAAAAAACTTTTTCCAAAAACTAGTTCACTGTCAGTGGATGTGGCATGCGGAGATAAATGGCTTTCATCATTTCCTATCATGCTATCTTATTTCTCTTTCTATCTCTTATTTTCCATTTGTGAGCCCGATTTTAAAAAGGTTCTGATTCTTCACTGCTGTAAGATACTCCAAACAATACTCCTCCAAAAACAAGTTACATTCTCAATGTAACATTGACCAATTATTACATGTAGGTATACTTTTATTCCCAAACCAAACACAACCAAACCAAGTGAAAATCTATTACTTTTAGGGCCCACAAATTTCCGTAACTTTAACTGCCCCGCCGACATAACCGTTATCCAGTTTCCTTCATTTTACGAAAACATTTTCCCCCAGTATTTCCTTGTTTTTATTTGCTCATTTCCATTTGATTTGAGGCAAATGTGCAGCGAACATAATTGAGAATGTCTTAAGAATCTGTTGACAGTTTCACAAAAAAGATAAGCCATTTCGAGCGAGGGTTGCCAAAGAAGTAAGAGAGAGAGAGAGAGAGAGAGAGAGAGAGAGAGAATGAAAATAAAGGGTAGAGAGAGAGAGAGAGAGCGAGCAAAAGACAGCAACAAATTTAATTTCGTAAGTGACTTTTGGCAAGACAGGTGAAGGTGTCTATAAATATAGGCGATGTCGGCATATATTTCCCAGACAGCCTGCCACAGCAACAGCAGCAGAGAGACAGAGAGAGAGAGCGAGTGAGACAGAGGGAAATAGCGTGGAAAAGCAACGGGCAACGGTAAAAATCAAAGCAAAAATTGAACGAGAAAAAGGCTGTAAAATAATCAAAGCGGTTTCGTCAATTTGTAGTGAAGAAGAGGCACACGCAACACACAAATTCAGACATACGTCTCCTACTCCACACAAACACACATATGTACATACATACATGCATAAATAAACCGTTACTTTGTTGCAAGCTGAATGAGTGGGGCGGGGGGCGTGGCCAGGAATATATAGGAACAACAAGAGCTATATACATATGTACATACAAAAGGTCCGACTTGTCGTTCGCTTTTATGCACGGTAAACAATGCAATAAATATAACCCCGAAAAGAAAATTAACGAGAAGGAACGTGTGAGTCGCTTCTGGGGACGCGACTCTACTTATACCCGTACTCAGTCAGTAAATACATTTTTGAGATATGATTGTTTAGAATTTTAGAAAAAAAAAAACATTTTACATTTTACATTTTTTTGCTACATCTGTTATCTACATCTACATCTACAATGTATATTTTACATCTAACATGTAGATTGTAGATGTAACATGTATATTCTGCATCTCCTCCGCTAGGGGTTGCTCGCGCACTGAACGCGGCAGAGTGTGCGAGCGAGAGAGAGAATGAGTTGTGTTTGACTTGCAGGAGGGGGCGGGGGAAGCAACTGAAAATTAATTTCTTCATTCTGGCTATAATTATTATCCGATCTGATTCAGATTCTGATAGATATGGGCAATTTCTACGATACTGCGTTTTTAGTTTTATCGTATCTTTAAAATTGTGCCTGCCACAGATTTTCGTCCTTTGTGGGGGCGGAAGGGGCGGGGCGAAATTTTGAAATACACTTGTAGCAGTGTGATATCACATGAGTCTGGAAACCAAATTTGGTTGCCCTAGCTTTTATAGTCTCTGAGATCCAGGCGTCAAACAAGACGGACAGACGGACAGACGGACGGACGGACAGACGGACAGACAGACATGGCTCTATCGACTCGGCTATTGATGCTGATCAAGAATATATATACTTTATGGGGTCGGAAAATTTTTCTTCTCTGTGTTACACACATCCACTTTTACCACAAATCTAATATACCCCTTAACTCTTTTTTGAGTACGGGTATAAAAACTATGTACATCAACATCAAACTGCAGAGCTGCTACACATAAAATACACTAAATCTAAAGTCACTTCAGGCTTTTCGCTTGTCAGCTATATTTCCCCTGCCACGCCCCCGACTAAGCCGTGTGTGCGCCCACTGCTGGAAAAATCGCAAATTTTAGATTCTGCTGGGATTACCTTTCTGCTGTCTGACGTCTAATTTTGGTTGGGAGTTTGCCATAATCTTGCAGATTTTATAAGCAAGAGTGTCAGGATTTTTAAGGAAGTTGCTTCTATATTTTCTTTAAAAAATTCAGCACCAGCAGGAGACTTAAGCCCGAACATCTACGTGCGTCTCAACAGATGGTGTATGCATCATGCTTGGTAATGTTTATTTAATAAATAGGTTTCAAATTCCTCCAAAAACAATTCTAGACCCCCTCATAGTCGCCTGGCAGGAAATAGGCGCAAAAGCAATACATTAATCGTCTGATTTTTGTTTACTTTTAGGAAGCTTTTATTGGTTTCAGAAGTGTAATGTATTCAGATATAAAAATTATATTTTGGTCCCATTTTTCCTTTACATAACATGTTTACATTAAAACTATAATCATTCCAAAGAAATTTATTTTAAAATCAACATTATGTATTGTTTTGCCACTTTTAGAAACCCATTGAGACTATGAAGATCAAAATAAGTTGCATGTTCCAGTTTATAGTTGCGAATTGGGAAACAATTTTGTTTCAAGTTTAAATTAAGGATCGAAGTGTCAGCCTTATTAATAGTTTATTTTGGTTAGAGACTTAAAATATCTTCAATGAATACACAACCACTGGGGAGTAAGGCAAATTGAAATGGTTGGGTGGTGATGGGTATGCCAACTTGTGGCATATGTTAAGCACTGCCACATTCCGTAAACAACCAACCCAAACTTGTATTTATGTTTGACACACTTCCTTTTTGGGTAGCCAAAAATGTGTAAAGTCCATTTGGTGTCCTTGGAGATTTTTTGAAAGCCGATTGGTTATTCGATAACAATGAACCAGCCCATCTCGAGGACGGGAACGGAACTCCAGGTCGGGTATGGCTATGGCAACTTGGTTGGTGTACAAGATTTATGCGAGGACTGCATTTAATTTGGTTCATTCTCTGCTTGGTGGGTATCGTCTGCCCGTGTCCTGTTCTTGTAGCCAGCCCCGAAAACAAGCTCCAACAAATCCAAGGACATTCCCGAAACTCCTTTGAAATATGAGCCGAATTTTGTGCGGTTCCCTTTTCCTTTTTGGCTCTGCTCTGGTTTTTCCCTTGGAAACCGCACGCACTTTTTTATCCTTCGGTTTTCTTCACACCGAGCGCCAAAAAAAAAGAAGAGGGCGAGAGTGAGGCGGAGGCAGGGGCAGACGAAAAAAAAATTGACACAGAAATTGATTTTTGGGCCTTTATCATGTTGCTCAGTGTTCCCAGTGTTTTTCTTGTTGTAGTTGCTCTCACACAGCATCCCTTTGCCTCTCTATCCCTGTCACTCTTTCTCCCTGCGTATGAGGATGTGTGTGTGTGTGTTTTGTTCTCCTTCGTCGCTTTTTATTTGTCTGCCTTTCAATTTTAGTTGTTGCTTTGTTGCCTTGCCGCCCACACACAACACCCACATTTTGTTTCCCTGTTGTTCTTACTTTGCTTTACCGTTGTACGCCATGTTTTCGCTGTCTATGTGTGTGTGTGTTTGTGTGCGTTCGTTCTGTGTTCAAATATCCCACAGCGAAGGAAAGAAGAAAGGTGTGTGCTAAACTAGAGAGAAAGGGGGAGAGAGAGAGATTCGGAATTAAGTTGTCAGAGACATTTTTAATTTCAAAAATACTTTTCCAAAATATGCCTCCAAAAACAAAACAAAATACTCTCAAATGTAGAAATTGCTTATACAAAAATACTGTAGCATACATACGGTATAAGGAAAGATTCTATTTACGGAGAGTCCCTTGAAGAAGGTCTCAATACTTACCGAAAGTTAGCTATCGACTAATAGAAATATTACAGCTTAGGGGATACTCAGGCCAAAGGCAAAGCTAAAATATAATTTTCTTTGATGGCTTTTCTTTGGCGGACTGCACTGACACCATAATCAGGTGAAACATTTAAAAAGTGAGATGTTTAAACTTTAAAGTGCGTAACTAAACTCGGGATAAATCATTTGAAAACCATTTTGAAACTGTTTAAACTACAAAGGCCAGTTCCACTTGATAGGAATTCAGTCACGCGGATGATGGTGATTCATCATCGATAGGGACATGTGACTTCTGGTCGCTTATGGGAAATTTGTACGGCTATGCACTCTAATTCGGGTCATTCGACGAGTGTGCGTGCCCTGTTGGACCCATGGCTCACGAACAGCAACACAACCTATCAACAAGACAAGCTGCCGAAGTAGAATGTAGTAGAAAGAAATCAGGGAGAGCAGAGTGCAGTGGCATTTAGAAGGAGAAATACCAACAGCAGCAGCAGAGGCGCGACTGCGGTGATGACAACAACAAGGCACAACATCGGCAGAGAAAAATGTACATACATCGCAGAGGAGCAACATCATCAAAAGCAAAAACAAATTACATTGAACGGGCAAATGGAATGCTCTCCTCACTCTCATACGCACGCTCTCAGTGACACTCACTCCCATAGACAGCGGCATTCTTATGGCTTTCATTGTCAACGCGCCCGTTGAGTGGGCGGAGGTGGGAGAGAGTAAGTCAGACATTCAACAGGCGGCTGTGCTAAGCGCATTGCCCTTTGCCCCTCTTCCAATGGATGCCCTTTTGTCCACCGTTCTGGCTCTTCGTCTTTTCTCTACTCTACTCTCCCTTCAGTTTTTTTGTTTTTTTTTTGGCAATAAGGGAGGCGCCGCCGACAACAACCACGTCGAAAATGACAACGTTGCTCTTTGACATTTGTTCTTTCACTTGTGCCTTGCGGCGGCGACATCTCCCCTCTGCCCACAATCGCTCGTTCGGCTCCTGTTGAGCCCCTGTACAATGTACATACGTTTGAGCCTGTGCTTTGTGTGTACGTATGCACATACGCACATATAGCGACATTTGTTGCCGCAATTTGAATGCCTTGCACATATGGGGCACAAGCACACTGGAATATGTGTCTAAATCGAAAATCGATAAGTTTTCAGTCGCCTTCTATTATCAGTGTGACGTGTCGGGCGGGGGGGGTCAACCATCAGCGCCGGAGAACACAATGACCCGTTAGATGGTAATCGATAGCAGTAAATACATGTGGAACGAACTCGAACCCATTCAGAAGAAGTCAATGGCAGAGGCAGATAGAGGAAAAGCTCCTTAAGGAATTTGCATTAAATTTTTAGACTCGTTTACAATTTCGTCTCACAGATGGAGAAATATGAAGTAACTACATATGTATTATAGACAAAAATATGAGAGAAAAAATATACAAAAAAAACATTGAAACTACTTAAATCTGAGCCTGTCTTGAACCATTCCCCGCTTGGGAGGTCGGAGCATTGTCTATTGAGAATGCTGCATGGATCAATACACTGAATTAACAATATTACGTTTTCTTATTAGAGCATAATACTCCCTTTGTTTGTAGTTGAAAAGTATAGCTGAACCCACTTGCGAGTCGAATTATCAGTACTCTCTTCATACGGTCATAAGGAAAAAAAGTTGTGCTGAAAGACGAAACATTCATAAAGATGAATATTTAGAGTAGTTCCTTGAGGATGGAGGACTCTGCACAAATACTCGTATTTATCAAAGCACATTTCAGCGTATCAATATTTTCCATTTACAAATGCCATAAAAATATTCCCACATAGTTGTCTCGCATTCACATACAGACATACATACATATTCAGCAGATATCAGCCGATTATTGGCGGATTGGTTTCTAAAAAGCTTTCTGAATATTGACGCAAATAGCTTCATGACAGATATCTACATGTTTACACAACTTGCATTTGTCTATAACTGATTTCAATATGTTGTAGATAAATATGCAATTTTGCAATCAGCTTATTGCAAATGTAGTTTGTTGTCAATTGGCTATGCCTACGAGTGGAAGAAGTGCAGAGACGAGTGCAGTCATCTCTTTCAATGTTTGTTAATTACAATTGCAGCAGTGTTTTGCTCTACTCCCATGTACCCTCTCCGTCCAAACGAGTGTTTTGTTTCACTAATAGTAGAGTTAAACGAGAAGGAACGTGTGAGTCGCTTCTGGGGACGCGACTCTACTTATACCCGTACTCAGTCAGTAAATACATTTTTGAGATATTATTTTTTAGAATTTTAGAATAAAAAAAAATTTTACATTTTACATTTTTTTGCTACATCTGTTATCTACATCTACATCTACAATGTATATTTTACATCTAACATGTAGATTATGCATGTACCATTTAGAGTCTACATCTCCTCCTCTAGGGGTTGCTCGCGCACTGAACGCGGCAGAGTGTGCGAGCGAGAGAGAGAATGAGTTGTGTGTCTCTGGCTGAAAGAGGCGGGGGAACCAACAGAAAATTAATTTCTTCATTCTGGCTATAATTATGATCCGATCTAGTTCAAATTCGGCAATCTGGTAGATATGGGCATTTTCTACGATACTGCGTTTTTAGTTTTATCGTATCTTTAAAAATGTGCCTGCCACAGATTTTCGTCCTTTGTGGTGGCGGAAGGGGGCGGGGCGAAATTTTGAAATACACTTGTAGCAGTTGCCCTAGCTCTTATAGTCTCTGAGATCCAGGCGCTCAACAAGACGGACAGACGGACAGTCGGACAGACGGACGGACAGACGGACATGGCTATATCGACTCGGCTATTGATGCTGATCAAGAATATATATACTTTATGGGGTCGGAAACGTTTCCTTCTCTGCGTTGCACACATCCACTTTTACCACAAATCTAATATACCCCTTAACTCTTTTTTGAGTACGGGTATAAAAAGCCGTTTTCTTGTGTCCACTTATCCGTGAGCCAGCCCATAAGGTTATGGGTCTCAATGTTTGAAAGATATTTTTTTGTATTGGTATAAGTAGAGTTACAGTACCAACTGAATTACGAGAGCATATTTCATTCCAATGAAAATTAAGAAGACATCCGAAGACTACTGCGTATCACATTTTATACATACATATATCCCATAAAATCCATTGGGGGTTGCGAATTTGTCAGGGCTTTGTGCGAGGCATAAAAATATAAACGTATTTTGCAATAGAAGGCATTAAAAGCAATTCATTCCATTGCCCCATTTCTCGGAATTTGGAACTCCAGCTCCAGTTCTAGCTCCAACTCGAACATTTTCGTGTGCGCCTTTCATGTGCTGATGCGACAACATTTTTGAGTCACACAGTGGTGGCCATAAGGCTATGCACGGTCGGCCAAAGTAACTCCTGTTCCCGTCACTGTGGATGGGTGGGTGGCCATAAAAACTTTGGTGTTGTTTTATTTTTTAAGGCGGTGCGCGCGCAAATTGTTAATAAACCATACAAAATTTAAACTGATTGCTAAGGGCGGAGGTTTAAATGTTTGTGCCCAACTGTAGAGGGTGTATACATTGTATATATTGTAAGTGTGTTTGTGCATGAGGGCGCGTGGCAGTGAGGCAAACTCGTGAGCACACTCGTAGAAAAGTGTCGTACTTGAGTGGGATTATAAATAATAAACTTATGAACGCAAGTCAAGACCGAGAACGAGCCCTAGACCATGGGCCTACTCGTAAATGAAATAAATAAGGTAGAATAAAGTAAAATAAAATAGCAAAAGGGAAACTCAAGATATGTAGAGGGGGGAAAAGAAAAACTGTGCGAGGTTACATCGGCAGAGCATTGAAAGAAATGACGACAAAGGCAGGATACAGGGACTGACTGTCTGTAGGTGCCCACATACTGCGTTTGACATTATAATGAATATTAACGCCCATGCCCTGGAAGTAGAGCAAAGGGGAGAAAAGCGTTAGAGGTGTTAGACAAGACAAGCATCTTCAAACTAGCGGCCATAACAAAAGCTCTTAATAAAGCTTAGCACAACAATGAAGAATAAGCCAGAAACAGAGCCAGACCCATGCTGAAGAAGAAGAGATATGCTCTCATAGAAATATGGCTGCTTATTAAAGAAAGTTTTGCGCAACAAAAAATTAAAATTTGGTATTGAAAGTTAAATTCCTATCTTGTTTGTATGCTCAATGGTAGAGCCCTCAAATGCTCTCAGATTATATATTTGATTTCAAATTGAATATATTTTGACAACAATCTTAAAAATTTGTTTTTATGTGAAGAAAAATTAAAATTAAATTAAAACTGCTAAGATTGGTTTCGGACAGATTATATTACAATTTTAAAGCTTTTGTTGTTCAACTTTTGCATATGAAACCGGGAAATCGAGAATATGTTGTAAAAATCACCACCCCAACCCATCGCTCTTATTATATCCAGCTGCTCGTTGAAAGTCTCTCTAATCGCATTTCCATCTGGTGAGGGAAGGGCGGGATTACAGGGCCGATAAAGATTGTGATTACGATAACGATTATGGGTAAGTATCATTTGGTTTGCTACGCCCAGAGCTTGCATAATTAGCACGCAGCGTGCATGGGAAAGGGAAAAAAGAACCGCAAATAACAAAGAGAGTGGGTCCGTGGCCCCCACCAGCGAATAGAAAATGATATGCAAGAGGGGGTTGTGGTAGGTATTGGTATCCCATTCCCTTTCCCATGCCACGCAGCCATTATTATCGACATAATCATATCCTTCCTGTGGCAGCGTACTTATCGGGAAATGCTCTCAGCCTTAGTGGCCGCCAATGAAAGAGTAACGTAACGCAAAGTGGAATCGCCAATAAAAAGGGGGGAGGAGGGGGCCCACGGCGAATGGGATTGGGGTGGTTGATAGCGTGAATTTGACATTGTAATCTCTTAAATCGTAATTAAAGGTTAAATCTTAATTAAATGTGCTGCAGATGCCTTCGGAGGCTCCGAGCCCAGAGCCCCAGGCGAGTCTTAGCAGACGAAAGTGAGCTCGGGAAATGCGGGGGAAAAGACAGGGCCTTGACTTTGGCATATAAATCCAAACTTATCTGCAGCAATAAATCAGTTTTAATGCGTTTCTTCGTCATTCACGCTGCCTTGGCCAAGACAAAGCCCCAAAAGAAAGGCAATACAAAAGACATAGACAGAAATGGAGAAGGAGAAAGGGAGCAAGATTTACCGGATTTGTAGACCCAAGAAAAAAATGTTGTCTCACTTGGCTTTATGACCTCCAAATCGGATCATAAAACGAAAACGAGTTGAAATATCCATAATGATGACAAGGAAGGCAGCAAGGCTATAAAAAGCGTCCCAACAGCTGGAAATAATGAACAAATTTTCCAATTTAAATCAAAATTTTTTATTAAATTCTTAAATTTTATTTCTGAAATCGGTTTTCATTAAATTTTTTTTATAAAACGACTCTTCGGAAAATTGAAATCAATTTCAATTCAATATTTTATGCAAATTTCCAAACTAAATTTACGAAAATTCTTGGTAAACATTTTCTAGAAATGCTGCAAAATATTCGTAAAAATATTCATCAGTCGCAAATTGTGTTGGAGCAAGAAAATGCGGAAACTTCTATGGTTTTTCTCTGGGTCCTCTGAATCTATTTTTCTTCTACTTGCTCTCTCTCTCTCCATTCCTACTCTTTATTCTATCTCTTTCTCTCTGTCTTTTCTCGTAATTATGTTCATGTGTATTACCGGGTTTTAAAACATTTTTGCAGAAGGCCAAACTTCTGCATAAAGAACAAATGTTGCAAGAATTTGTTCATCGTCCTCTTGCTGTATGCCACTCTGCTGCCTCCTTCATGCTCTTCGCTTCCGTTTCTGTTCCATTTCATTTCATTTCATTTCGTTTCAGTTTGTTTCTTGTTGCTGCTGTTGTTCCTTTAAATTAACGCAAATTTCTCCGGCAGCTCCCTCTAAGCATACCTCTCCGTCTCCATCACAATCACCGTCTCCGTTTTGTGTTTTGTGCTTTGGCCAAACTTTTTAAATTTTTATGACGCAAGTTTATTTTAAAACTTTCTGCCAGCCGACGCAAGCAGCACCACAACAAAAGCACAGCACAACAAAATAAAATAAAATAAAGTAAGGAATAAATAAGTTGGCAGCTGATTCCCGCAGGCTTTTCAAAGCCATTGCCCAAGAGTGAGATGGCAATGGAGCAACAGACGGAGAGGGAGATGGAAACAGAGCCACAGACAGAGAAGGAAAGGAAAGGAACGGAAAGGAGAGAGTGAGAGAAAGTTGTTTCTCATTGTTTAGCAGTTGATTTTTTGACGCACTTTGCCTGCTTATTATGGGACACACAAACACACACACATGCATTTGTATACAACACACCCGGTGGGAAAGGGAAACACGTGGGGAAGCCCTAGGGGACAAGGACTACAGGGTGAGGAGGCCATTGTCACAATGCCAGGAGAAATTGTAAACTTTTTTAATTAAGGTAAAGGAATTCGCACGGTCCCTCTGTACCCTACCAGCAATTCAGCACTTCAAATCGATTCAAGCCCACTTTCTTCTTGGCCCAATTTCTAGGAGACGCATGAAGAGTCTCTCTCATCCTCCCTTCGACGCTGTACTCCAAAAAACCCTGGAGGCCAGTTTTAGAAATTTTCAAGATACTTTTAAATATTTCTTTACGCTGAAAATGTTTGTGGTACAAATTACTTTGGTCAAACTTTTAATTTTAGCATGATTAAATATTTATTGATTTGGTAGGGACAAATAAAAAGCTTGAGGTGTTTTTAAAAACAAATTAATATTTGTACACATAGTACATACACTCCTCGCCACTTGAATAGGACTCCCCAGAAAGTCAGTTTTCTATCACCAACTACTCCAAAACCAAGCACGTTAGAGACATTATTTATTTTTAAAATCAAAGTGTCAGTATATTCATTTAATAATTTATATAATTTAAAAAAATGTACATTATACATTTTTTTGCTACATCTGTTATCTACATCTACAATGTATATTATACATCTAACGTGTAAATTCTACATGTACCATTTAGATTATATATATTCACCTCCAGCGGGCGCTCGCGTACATAACGCTGCAGAGTGTGCGAGCGAGAAAGAGAATGAGTTGCGTATCTCTGTCAGAAGGAGGCGGTAAATTATACATTCTGGCTATAATTATGATCCGATCTGATTGCGTTTTTAGTTTTATCGTATCTTTAAAAATGTGCCTGCCACAGATTTTCGTACTTTGTGTGATCGGAAGGAGCGGGGCGAAATTTTGAAATACACTTGTAGCAGTGTAATAACACATGAGTCTGGAAGCCAAATTTGGTTGCCCTAAAAAAGTTATTTTGAGCCAAAGTTTTAATCGTGGCCGAGAGAGGACGCACAGTGGCTCGTTTTCCGAAAACTTGTTGGAAAAGTCCGATATCGCGTTGTTAAATTTGGCAAGACTTTTTTACACTTCAGTTAGGAATTGATCAAGCTATTCAAAGCCGAAACTTTATATTTAACAAATTTTAAAAGTTTAAGATTTATAATCGTAGTTATAAAAAAAAGCAATATTTGGCCAAACATTAGACTGCACGAAAAAATAGTGGTGATATTCAGCAAACAAACAAAATAAAAAACCATTACCACAATTGCACCTTCTAGGAGATATTGGATATTTTCCATTCTAACCCATGCTAACAGAACGGCCCTACGTAGTCGGCCATTAGAGAACGCAGCAGATTTGTTGCTCGTTATATTCTTTGTTTTAAAATCTTACTAGCTATCAATTAACAAACACATTCATATGGTATAAATGCGTAAATTTTAGATTAGCCCAGCCACGCCACCTTGCTAAATACATATATGCATATGCACTTAATTTGCAACGTGTTTTGAGAAAACGAGCCACTGTGGGACGTTTCAAGCGGTAAAATGTGATTGCAGGGTTGGTCAACCAATTTTAGCTCAGCCGTTTTTGAATAGATTTTGATGAATAATACTTTAAACAACGTCTAATTAATGAACCTACACACAAAAAATGTAAGATACAATTTTTTCTCGACTTTTCCTGATTTTTTAAATTAAAAATTTGAAACAAATCTGCACAAAAATTATAATAATTTAATTTTATGCCTAATATTTCCTTGATTGCAATCTGTTTTCATCCAATTTATAGCTGTTTCGATTATCTTTTCATTACAATGAAATTTTATGTAAAAAAATAGCGCTACCTCTGAAAAAAGCATTAAAAAATACAAGTTTTTAAAAATTCGTCAAATAAAGGTCTGCCATTGCAAAGCCTCAAATCTATCAGAAAAATTCGGTTTGGTTCCTTAAGGAAAAAAATTAGATTTTGTCGAGTAGTGTAGTTTTCCCTTCATATTAAAATTGAGACTTTGAAATTTTAAGCATATTTTTAAGTTTTGTTAATTAATGGTTAAATAGTTTATTTGCCATTGCCTCTAAAGCTATGAATATAGTTAAACACCAATTAAATCCTAATTGATTTTGGGATGTTTCAATTCCGTTAAAAAACAAATCAAGTTAGTCAGATTTTCAGCCACAACAGCCAGCTCTCGTTGGAATTTGTGTGGGGTGGGGAGGAATTTAGTGGGACGATGAATCGGAATAATGCCAAAGTCGGTTGGTTTGGGGGCGTGGTAATTAGACGTAATATATGTCTGTGTCCTGCAGCTGACGGCAGTCATTAGGAGGGTGGGGTTACACAAAGAAAAAGAGACATGGCGGGACACGGAGGGATACGGAAAGCAGGAGCGAGTGTGTGAAACGAGAGCAATGCCAAATGAAATGACATTTAGCCGTGCAATTTTGACAGCATTTTAATATGCAGGCAGCGCTCGGATACGAGCTACATGGCGTCTGTATCTCTGTGTGCTGTTAGCCCTGTGTCTGTCTGTTTGTCTGAGTGTCTGTCTGTGCCTGGGTGTATCCGTGTGTAGGCGAGAGAGTGCGAGCGTGTGTGGAAAATCTGACGTTGAGCGCTTCAAATTGAAATTACTTAGCTGTTAGCTGCACTCGAGTGGGCTCTGGCTTTGGCTCTGGCTCTGGCTCCCACTGCCACGACCTTCTGCCCACTTTTTTCCTCCCTTGCCCTCTCTCTCCTTTTGCCTTTTTCCTTTGTGGAGCAGCTGAAAAAGTTGAGACGCAGTTAATTAGAGGCCAAGCCTTCACTCTCCCTTTAAAGCTTTAATACGAGTGCTAGTTCCAGTGCGGGAGCTAGTGCCAGTGCGAGTGCGAGTGCGAGTACGTGCCAAAAACGTTGTCGTCTTGGGTTCTACGAGTATCTCTCATCTGCTTTTTATGTCCCACACACGCAAATAAAAACTGAGCAGTTAAATTAAAAATTCAGGATATCCTTACATGTGTGTGTGTGTTTGTGAGCAGATCCTCTCTCAGCTTTGTGGCAAGAGAAAACCAAGGAGAGCTTCAGAAATGGCTACCACAACAAGAATAGCAAATAAAGGCAGGGGCTAAAAATAGAAAATAGCTCTTAAGGGAAATACATTCTGGTTAACAGACACACGGACACATGGGCACCCACATATATAGACGCACACACGTAACAAAGCGTAAATCTGTCCGTCAGTTGACGTCGTTGACGGCACAAAAAGATACTCAGATACAAAGATACGGCCACACATACTCTCGTACGTACTCATATAGTCTTGCGAACTACTTGGTGTAAAGTAGTTAGAACCCCGGGCCAAGGCAGGCCAAGCAGTAAAACTACACAATATGTTGCAAGGCGAGCGCGTATCTTTCAGATACATTCGCCATCGCCATTGCCATCGCCATTGGCTGTCGCCATTTGTTGTCACCACTTGGCCATAAACCAGCTGCCCCGGCTTGGGTTTGGGTCTTGCCTCTGAAGCAGTTGACTTTGTAGTCATTATCAAAGGTTCGCCTTGGCTCAGAGCCACTCTTCCTCAATTGCATCTATCTCCATCTCCATCTCATCCTGACTTCTTCCTCCATTCCACTTAACCCTTAGTCTGTGTGTCCTTTGCTCAGTTTTTCCTTTTACATTCGTACTTTCGTAGCTTTCTTTGAGTCAACTCAGACCAGAGCCATTGAGTTTTGCCCTTGGCTCAACAGATTGTGCAGGAAGATCAACTTTCCCGGAGTCCCACATCTGTGGAGATACCAGCAATAAAGCCCTCAAAATCATGACTGAATATACTGCTAATTTTAGCTGATAAAAGCTTAACGAAAAGATTTTCTCTATTTGTGACTTCATCTATTGAGTTTTCAACAGGAACAGGAACTCATCAGTTTTCAGAATACATTTATACATAATATTCCTGTGCTCCGTGTATCATTTTTCCACCTAATGACAAATATGCTCAGTTTTAAACCAAATCCACAAAAATACATTGTCAAACAGAGCACAATAAGCTCGCCTCAAGCAGCTCTTTCAGCGGCTGACCACAAAATATGAACTGCAATCTGCGTTAACTGCATTTTAATTGGTTTTGGCAGAGCCCGCAAAGGGCGTTCGAGGAACCCAAGCAGATATTTATAGCTGGCACCAAGTGGGGTAAAGGCTGAGTGGAAGGTGGGTTCAGGTTCAATTTCAACCCTTCTGGCCATAATCTAAAATTCACTTTCGGTTCGTGGCGGAACGGGCTGGTCCATGTATTCGCTATTAAGCCACCCAGTTAATCAGGGGTTACCAGTGACCGTGGGGGACTGGTGGACTTGTGGTGGGGTTGTTTTCTGTCATATCCATTGGAAATCCTGTAAATTTCCCAATCTCTATTTGTTGGACAATCAATTGAAGAGCCGAAAAAACATTGTTCTGATCAATAATTCAATAAATTGCGGCTCCAAAGTTTGATTTGGTTTGCTTTCCCCATACACATGCGTAGATATATTTATAGATGGTATATGTCTAGCGCTTACATAGATATTTTTGTCTATGCTTGTTTGTGTGTGCGTATGTGTGTTTGTATATGTATCTATAGCTAGCATATTCATTGTCCTCGACAGATCCATGGCAACTTTTTTGTTGCTGTTCCCCTTCTGAAGGGGAAGCTGCTATAAATAAAACGTTGGCGTGTGCGTCAGAAGCAGCACTTCCCTGTAGGTCACGCTGCCCCATGTCAACTCTCTGGCCACCCTCGTCCATTATTATT
This sequence comes from Drosophila tristis, assembly GCA_018150885.1. Classification (NCBI taxonomy): domain Eukaryota; kingdom Metazoa; phylum Arthropoda; class Insecta; order Diptera; family Drosophilidae; genus Drosophila; species Drosophila tristis. The sequence goes on from JAECWT010000026.1 coordinate 1,686,540, forward strand.
TCATGGAGTTAATGCCATACACGTAATCTAATTTTTAGACCAGAATCTAGGCGCGCAACCGGAAAAGAACGAACGGTCGACACTCTAACCAGATTTGGGAACTTCTTTTTTGAATGGAATTTCGATTGTTGGTTCCTTATTCATAGTTATTTATTTAGATATACATTCATAAATATTTATGTACAAGTATGGACACAGGAATTACAGCTGTCCTTCTCTATCTTCCTCACATTTTTGTCCTTTTATTAATCGACTTCGCTTTATGTTAAGATCAAGGAATGCAAGAGGGGATATTTTTAAAATTATATCATTTTTTTGACATTGACATTTTTGTATTATAAAAAACCCACGGCGTGGAGTGCAGTTACGTACTTGCTGACTCTTCCACTGCTTTCATACCTGGTACTCAGTCTTTTTTATTTATTTCACTACATCTGTGTCTCTTTCTTTCCTCTCACACCAATGGAGTGCTCTAACTCGCTCTCCTGTGACAGCGTAGCCACTGAAAATAATTTTATCCAGGCTTGGCAATCTGGTAGATATGGTCATAATCTACGCTACTGCGTTTTCTCATATCTTCCATACTGTGGATGACACAGAGCTCGACGTGGCCGAGAAGGATTTCGGCAAGGACGCGGACAACGAAGTCGCTTCGGAGCCAGGCGCGGCTCCGCTGATCTAGATAATGCAAATGGTGTCGATAACAACGAAAATCAGGCTGTGGCCCAAAATGACTTTTGCTTATAGATTTCGGGGCTTAAAAATGTTTAACGAATTATGGTTTTTTTTTATAGTTTAGTTTTTTTTTAAGAATTTTTTAAAATCTGGTATTTACAAAATTTTTATTTTTCAGATGTAGTGCTTCTATTTTCTATTCTATTAAAATGGATAAACGGTGGAGCTAAAATTCGTTATCCAAACCTCAAAAGTGAAAAAATAGACAAAAAATACTTTTTGGAAGGGGTTGAATTTTTGGTACCTGAACGGTGTTCCTTTGGCATTGGACAAGCAACGGTATTTTTAAGGTAAAATAAGTTTTGAGTCGCTTTGGTCAAACGGCTGCAAGTTGGCCGATTATCCATAGATTTTATTGAACAATACCCTAAACGACGCCTAATTATTCCGTCTATCTTAAACTAAAAATACATGCCAAGAATTATTTTTTTTTCAACTTTTACCGAGTTTTTAAAGTCAAAATTTCGGTGAAAAATACCGCAAAAAATTATGAAATTTGAATTTGAAAGCTTAATATCTTTCCAGCGTTAAGCTGCAGATACAAAGAGTCTGGGTCGGATTTTAAGCTACATTTGTCAGAACTACACAGCTCTTTGCAACCAGATATAAGCTACTGAAGTTATGTGCAAAATAGAAGCACTACCTCTGCAAAAAACCAAGAAAAAAATTATTAGATTTTAAAAATTCTTTAAAAAAAATTACACCATAAAAAAAACTATAAAGCACTACAAAAATTTTTAAATCCCGAAATCTATCCGAAAAAGTTATTTTGGTTCACAGACTAAATCAAAAGTTCAATTTTGTCGAGTAGTGTTATCCAACTCATTCAGCAAAATATTTTTTTTTAATATTCTTGATTACATTTTTTTTGTAAAGTTCGGTAGCAAACTCTAATAAATTAAGAAAATAAAAATAGAAACATCTAAATTACTATTAAATCCAAGGTAACAAAACTAGGTGTTGTCCCGTTTGAATTTCGAAAAAAAAATTGTTGGCCCTGCCTAATGTGTACACCGATAGAAAAAAGCCCTGAATTTTCACTTGTGGTGTGAAATTCACACTGTGAATTGGTTAAAATTTTTAACTAGAAATAATCGCAACATGGGTTGAACTGCATATGTATTAGCTTTGTATTCAAGGCTGAAGCAGCGCGAACCAGTTGGGAATTCGAGGGACATAAAAAAAATAATATAAACATATTTAAAATAAATACAAAAAATATTTAATTTCATTTAACATGGAATATTTAAAATAAAAAGTTTTCCTTTTGATTTTAAAACAAAAATTTTGAAATCAATTCATTATAATATTTAATTACAATATGAAACATATTAAACTACAAATTTAATACATTATAGTTATTTTGAAGTGTTTTGTATTTAGACTAAATATGACAGTGTTAAAAAAACATTTTTAATACATTTATGTTTAAATCAAAGTGAATTCTATTTAATTTTACCATGTTTGTATTTAAAAAATCGCATTTTAAATTCAAATATGATTGTAGTTAGTTTTACTATGCTTTTTTTCTATCAGTGTAAGCTAGTGAGTACCGGGTATTGTAAAGGGCCCACGAAAGACTCGTTTTTTTTATTGGTTTTATTCTCTAGATTCATAAATTTGTTCGATTTTGATTGTGAGAGAAATGTTTATCTTCTTTCTGATGTCTTTCTGCAGTATGCTCCAAGACATAGTAGTATAATTTACAACTTAAATCTTTATTTCGCTTGGGGCTTTAATTAGTGTAAGTTGCTCCTCCTATTTATCTCACAATGTTCGAGGTCGAGGGTGTGACTGACTTTGCAATACCTCAGGACACTGATGCCGCAGAGCAGCTTGACCACTTCAGACGCCCTTAATTCCCCCTTCATTTGCGTTCATCTGCCCCGATATCCTCCGCCTTCTTCGCAGCTCCTTCTTCTTTTTGTTCGCATTAACTTAATGAGTAAAAGAAAGGAGCAGAGGTGTGGCAGGAGGGGAAGGTAGAATGAAAGTAAATTAAAATAAAATAAAAATTTACTTTTAATTATGTTGTAATAAAGATATTCCACTTGGTCCTGCTCCTTCTCCTTTTCTCTCTCTCTCTCTCCTTTTCTCTGTCTTTCTTTATTTGCAACTGCAGCAAACTCAGCCAAGCGTGGAAACAATGAGAGAAACAGAGAGTGGACGGAAGCACCACAAGGAATCAGAGTTGGGTCAAAGCGAAAGCATTTATTAATTGACTGGGTCAATTATATGGGCGAAAAAAACGCAGAAAAGTTTCCCACAAAGACCCAATGGGTTAATGGTAACTTATGGGATGAAGCAGGGGAAAGGGTGAAAGGTACTCCCAATGAACGGCACAGCCAGTGCAGGCGATTGGGTCCATGGGAACGCAAGGCAAGTGCTGCGGTGTTGGCCAACAAATTAAAACTACGATCCCCCAAAGGCAGAAAGGCAAGTGCAATTATTGCCAGGCCAATGGGTTTCGATTTGATTTCCTACTTGATGGTCGAGCGAGTATGCGAGAGCCAGATGGAGTGGAGAACAAATGGAGCGATGAGAGCTAACGAATACGCACAAATAATTCTATGCAGAGCAGAATTCTGCTGAATATGCTGGCCATAACCATCGATCTGTATCCTTTGGGACACAAGTTCCAACGGATATAATATAAACCTTCATTGATGGCTGACGTGGCAGTCCACACAAACATTTGGAGTCATACCGATGAAAGTAATAGGAACCAAAATGAACCATTTAATTTATTTGTATTTTATAAATTTATTCTGTATACTTTGTCGTCCATGGCTAGAATCGCAAGGTCCTTCTTTAGGGGTAGTGTTGGTGCGACGAAGAAATAAATGGTTTCTATTCTGAACACTTTAAGGGTCGTTTGCTGTGTGAATACGTGCGTGTTTATCCAGATAAGATTTGAGCTTGAATGATTTTGAGCAGCGAGAGCACTGGAAAGGTCGATCGTTAGAGTGAATACTCATGTGCTTCTTCAGGATAACCGATTGTGTAAACTCCTTGAAACATATGGGGCACTTATATGGTCGCTCTCCAGTGTGCACACGGCTGTGCACCTTCAGTTCGTATTTGCGTATAAACGACTTTGGACAGTCGGGGCACTTGTTGGGTCGATCCGCTGTGTGCGAGTGGGTGTGCACACCCAATCTGAATTTGGTTGAGAACTGGCGAACTCTGTGCGAACGCTTGTGTATATCGAGACCGTGTTGGTTCAGGTACGCATTTGGACAGTCGGCGCACTTGAAGGGCCGATCAGCTGTGTGAAGGCGGCTGTGTGCATCAAGTTTGCTTTGCTTTGTGAAACAACTTGGACATTCCGGACATTTGAAGGGCGGATCACCTATGTGCTTGCGCATGTGAAATTGGAGACTTGAGTTCCGCGAATAGCTTTTGTCGCACAGAGCACATTTAAAGCGAGGGTCCACGCTCTCAACAGCTGCATGTATTTCATCCTCGCCTGAAATTTCCTGATTAACAGAGATGTATTTTTCTAGATCCTTCTCCATCTCTGGAAAAGTAATTTCAGGGCTCTGCACGCCGTTTTCCTGCAGGCTGAAGCCACTCAATGCCTCATCAAGGCAAGGCGCACATATATGTTCTGGTAGCAAATCAACACCGTGCCCGGTACAATCAGCCATCAGTTCGGCAAGGCACGTGTCCAAATCTGTCTCATCGAACATGTGATTGAGTGTCTCGGAATTTGCCATGCAAACTCTGCATATTTCCGACATTGTGCTGCAAGTAAATGAATTTTAATGAACCGAATACAAAATTTTTTAGAGATTTCAATATGATATGAACAAAATAAAACCAACAATCAGCCAAATGGTGTAGTTTTTCTCCGTTGAAAAATAAGATGCGGTGCTTCCTCTTTGAAATGAAACGAAACGATATATCGATATATCGGATATCGGATTCAACAGTGTGGGTATGCTTATGATTTATTTTCACTTAATCTGATTTGACTCAACTAATCAATTTATTTGTTGCACATCAAATTGGAATAAAATAAGATTGTACAATAATACATTATTCTACTTTTATACACTAAATTCGAAATTGTGCTGCACATCAAATTTGCTTCATTGTGTGCATATACATTATTAATATGTACAACCCCTCAAAACCCTTGCTAGCTCATAGTTTTAAATTTTTGCTAGCCTTTGATAATAATAATAATGATTTTATTTAATTTTAATTTTTTACATTCATTCAAAAAGATTCCACGGTTAAGCTACTTCCTCCAACGTTCTCCAGAACGTTGCTCAGTAGCTTCGTCTTTGATTAAGTGTTGATTGTCTGAAATAGTGAGACCATATCGCCACTTCCCCTCCAAACTCTGCACGCAAATTTCGAGTTCATTAACCACTGATAGTTTTTGCGTTTTTAATTTTTGCGCTTAGCATAACATTTTGGCGCGTACAAAATTTTGACAGAGGGAAAAGGTGCAAATTAGAGTTTTGGAATAATATCCACAGTTTTCTTATGAATACGTATCTAAACACACTGCTGGGCCTCTTTAATGCTTTAGATCATTGCTTACCCCTGGGGAGAGCATCGATTATTTCCGTGTTGTGTAGAAGCACTACCAAAAACTCCACAGAGAATTGGCTGAGAATAATAAATAAATAAATATGAGCATGAAGACTATTTCGTGCATTTTCCTGTCGTTTTCTATAATTTGGTTGATTATTACTCTCTTTTAGTTTTACCGTGACCCTCAATTAGGGTGGAAACTCTGACAGTGGCCCCCGGAGAAAACAAAAAAAGTAAAAAAAATGTTCAAATTGAATTGGTTGGGCCGCCGTTGAATAATTCAAACTGGGCCTTTACTATTTTTATGGTTGCATTGAATAAGACACCAGGCCACGCCCAGCAACTAGGTCAAGTTCGGCTCCACTTCACCGCCTTTCTACCTTCCTCCTAAGCCCAGTGATGCTATGGCCCAAAAGCTAGGACCTTGCCGCATCTATTTTATGAACTGCGACAGAAAAAATTGAGAAATTTTTAACTCCAACAATGCCAATGCCAACAATGTCAGTCTCTAGAGAATCAAAGAGAGAGGGAGAGAAAGCAAAATTGAGAGCGGTGGGTTGATTAACTCTCTTTTCCCCATTCTCTGTCTCCATATTTGCTCTCTGTCTCCCGATGTCTCCATAAAATATTGTTTGAGCCGTCTGGCTCAATCAGTCCAATGCCACCAGTTGAAAGTATCGTAGATATACTGTGTAGAAAGAGAGAGAGAGAGAGACAGATAGGTGTGGTATTACGGGAGAGGCAGAGAGCTAAAGGGAGCTGGGTCAGTGGTCAGTAGTCGTTGGCAATTAATGGTCATATGTTGGCAGGCCATTTAACCAGGCCAAGCTGCCAACTTGTTTGCCAGGTTTCCACTTCACTCCCTTTTCATCCATCCATCACAGCACTGTGCCTATTGGAGTGACAGGGAGAGAAGCAAATAGAAACAGAGATGAAGAATGAAATTCAATTAAGCCTTAACACGTCATCTGAGTGTTAATTCTCTAAAACTAGAGATAGCCAAATTTTGTAAGAGAAAAGGAGAGACAACATGATATTACGTTTACGACTGCATACATATGTACAGTAAGAGGAAGGAGCAATGAAGTCCTCTTTAAATTGACTAAAACTAAGGATTATTAGCAGTTCTGAAAGAAATGTCTCGATAATTTTTGGGCAGTGGATTATGAAACTTCTATAGTATTGATAAAACTGTAAATCGATTGGGTAAGTTGCCTTTGAACGAAAGGTGAATTCTGTAATTATTAATTTATTCTATCCTCTCTACTACGGGGCTTAATCCGTTTGACTAATTTCATTTATTATTGAATGCTGATAAGCTTTCATGTAAAGCTTTGGCATTCAGCATTTTGTATGTAAACATACCCGTACATGTGTACGTATGTGTACATATATAGGATGTGCATGTGTATGCATATTATTTTTTTTAGCTAGATTATACCATCCGAAAATTCAAATTAGATTCCAAATTGAGTTCTGCATGAATTCCGCTTAAGGTTTCAATTTACAGCCTTTTTTGGCCCCCAACCAATTGCATTTCCCCTTCGAAAATTCTGTTAGCCATAGCCCCAATATACGACTCTTTAGTATTGGTTAGTTTTTGTTGCTGTATTTGCCATGCGAAAGTTGCAGTTGAGCTGCGGTTAGAGCTTGTTCTGAATTATTGATTGGACTTTAATAAATTTAATTGCACCGCCCACCGCTGACACTGTATCGCAACTTGTTCCACTCTCTCTCTCAGAAAGGTGTGTGGGTAGAGGGAATTAGTTTAGCGTGCAAAAGAATGCAGTTTTCCCTTTCCCTTTTTCTCCTGTGGAAAGCGGAAAAAACGAATGGAAATTGGTTGGGCAGGGTAATGGAAACATGCCAGATTCCTGTCAACAGTTTCGGTTTTCGGTTTTGTGCGATTCATTAAACATATTTATGGCCACCTGTCTGGACACTGGACAGACCGCAATGGCAGCATCCAAATAAATAATATAAATAATACAAGTATGTGGGGCAAGGAAGGGTGAAAAGTTTTTAATTTCCGCAAAAGGATCAACCAGGATAATGCAGCGTCCATAAATAATGATTGGCAAATTATGAAATTGCCAACAAACAATTGCCGGCAATAATTCCGCCGCTTGGCCATAGCCAAAACAATGCAAAAACAAATAAAAAATTAAATAAAAAAGAGTGATGGCGGAAACCATAATGATGCCATAATAGTTTGGCGGAAACGGATACCCTGGCTTCAAGGAGAAACTACGCTGACCGCGGACCAGTAGCACTGAGCTGAAAATCACTGAGATTTGTCGTAAATATCCAAAGATTATCCTCGAAAATCTTTATTATGCACCAATGTTTGAAAGTTTTTTTATTTTTATTTAGTTTTTTTTGAAAAATTTACTCACTGTTTGTGAAATATGAGCAAAGCTCTTTTAACAATGACCGCCGATCAAAATGAAACGAGAATGAACGTGTGAGTCGCTTCTGGGGACGCGACTCTACTTATACCCGTACTCAGTCAGTATATACATTTTTGAGATATGATTTTTTAGAATTTTAGAAAAAAAAAAATTTTACATTTTACATCTGTTATTTACATGCTACATCCTGTTATTTTACATCTAACAATGTAGATTATAGATGTACCATTTATATCCTGTATCTCCTCCGCTAGGGGTTGCTCGCGCACTGAACGCGGCAGAGTGTGCGAGCGAGAAGGAGAATGAGTAGCGTGTCACTTGCCGGAGGGGGCGGGAAAAGCAACTGAAAATTAATTTCGTCATTCTGGGTATTGAAATACACTTGTAGCAGTGTGATATCACATGAGTCTTGAAACCAAATTTGGTTGCCCTACCTCTTATAGTCGCTGAGATCTAGGCGCTCAACAAGATGGACAGACAGACGGACAGAAAGACAGACGGACAGACAGACATGGCTATATCGACTCGGCTATTGATGCTGATCAATAACATATATACTTTATTTGGTCGGAAACGTTTCTTTCTCTGCGTTACACACATCAACTTTTACCACAAATCTAATATACCCCTTAACTCTTTTTTGAGTACGGATATAAGAACAAGCCATTCAGTTAGCAGGCAGTGGGACATTTTTGATTTAAGGATTCCCTTGAAAAGGACATATGGGCTCCAAGTTTAAGTGTTTCGTTAGCATACATATTTTTTATTTAGTTGATTGAGCTTTTTTCTTAGAATAACATAAAAAAACATTATGAAACAAAACATGTCCACATTTCACTGTCCGCTTGCATTTATTTTTTTTTTTATTTTTCGTACTTTTCCTTTTTAGTTCGCCGGATAGTAATTAATAAGTAGTAAAAGTGGGCTAAGTAAAAGAGTTTTCTTTCTTTTTCTTTTAAAGCAAAGATATGCGCTTTTTCAGTAGAGTTTCCGAACCACGCCAAATCTGTACCGTACAGGGCTGCCACCGAACTTGTTAAACAAAACAAAAATATAAATAACATAAAAATAACCTTGAGCTTGCCCACGCGATTAATTGATTGTCTATAGGAAATATATCGTTTTAACTATCCCAATTCAACCCTACTTCAATCCCACATCTGAGTACATCGCGAGAAATATCGAACAGACTGTGAGGGCTTTTTGACAGTTCAAATATCGTAAGCCTGGTAGAAATTTCATAGTTGTGCCACATTTGTCGACCAGATTTTTATTAATTCGCGTCTCGTTTAAGTCTTGCTCGTCTCCCAAAAAATGTCTTCGGAAGGCGCTACATTTCCGTATGCGGGCGAAAGCGGCCAACGTTTTCCGCCAAATGCAGGCGACGGGCCAGTGGCAACAGCTTCAAAAGCTACTCAGACTGAGCAAGTAGATTTTCTCGATGCCACGCAAAACAAAGAGAACACAGCCACCGCATCAACTAGTCACAAGAAGCTGCTGAAGCTCTGCGCCCTCTCCGATGTGGTCATCACCTCCTTTTCCCCACGCGAAACTGGTGACAATACGGAGAACTCCTTCACATGTGTCCGCAAACCCAGCACGCCGACAATCTCCACGCCCAAGAGCGTGCTATCAGAGCTGAATGAGTACAGCTGCAGTGGGGATCTGCTCGACTTCAGCTCACCATTCACATCGAAGAAGGCCCGGCGGGACCCGACAAAACCACAAAAGCTGCGTCCCACGCTCGAGCTGACGCCCATCAGTGAGTCTGACAGCGCCGATGAATCGTCAGATGCCTCGCCGCTCGTCAAACCAAATCGTACCAAATCAGATACGCCGCCATCTTCAGCTCCGTCGCAACTGATGACTCTGATGGCTCTGCTCGCGAGTACCAAAAAGCAGATTGCTGCCAATAACGTGGAAGCCATGCCCAAGCGTCCATCTTTGTTGATGGCGCGTCGTAATTTCCTTACGCCAACTCGTCTGCCCTTTCATCCGCAGAAACGGACCCCTGCCCAACGAGCCGCCGATCAGGAGAGAGCCAAGATACCCAGCACTTCGCTTCGCAAGTACCCATCTCTGTTTTTTCGCAGTCCCCGGAAGAACCAAGCCTCCCCAGCGAGAAAGCAGATGGGTAAGGCTGGACGCTCCCTCAGCCACTCTACCGGGGACGGTTCCCCCAAGCCAGGGTCAGAAGCGCAAGAGTCTGTAGAGGTAGTAAAGGAACTGCCTCAATCATCACCAGAGAAAGAAACATCACAGACCCATTTGGAATCCTCCAAGGGACCTGTCCTTAGTGCCCCAATCGCCATCTCAGAGGAAAGCAGTCTTCTACCTGCAGTTGAGGAGCCTGTAAATCACTCATTACCAGAAAAACAAGAGGAACGCGCAGAGATTCGATCAGAACCTTGCAAGGAACCTTTTCTCAATGCTGCACCTCCAATTGAGGAGCCATTAGGGGAAGTAAGGGAACTTTCCCAATCATCATCAGAGAGGGTATCAGAGGTATCAGCAGGGATTCAATCAGACTCTTCCAATGTTCCAATTTCCATCGATGATGAAAGCACACCTTTATCCTCCGAGGAAATTCAATCAGTTTCCTCCTCTACGTCAGAGTCTGAAGAAGTAATCGATGAGACCCCCACAAATCAACCCCCAATCGGTTTGAATGCTGCCAACATTCTGGAAAACAGACCCAGACCGTCTGCCCACACAGGTGAAAGTGCGAACGGGGAGATCCAAATAATATCAAACGATAGTCAGTCAGGGTCATCCCCAAGGGAAGAAACTTCTAGCCAAGATGATGATGAGGATGATGAGGATTCTGTGGCCATGGACATGCTGGAAGAACAAGCCGAGCCTGTGGATCTGCATGTGAATAGAAGGGAAACCACTACCAAAGTGCTCCCCTCTAAAGTCCAAATGGATAACGTCGTGATTGAATTGAACGACTCAAATTCGAGCCACGCCCCGCAGGAAAAAGTCCAGACACAAACTGGAAGACGCACAGTCGAAGCTGCAGTCGAACAACCTTCGTCTTCGGGAATTGAGCCTAATCCTGCCCAAGGCGTTGAGTCTCCAACTGAAATTAAATCTGCCCCAGAGGGGGCCTCGATCAGAGTCGTAACGCAGGCGGCGCCTGTGGAAACTGATTCTGAACAGAACAAAAGGCAAACGCTAGCGACGGAGAAGCATTTCGAAAGCAGGTCTGAAAACGGAAATCAATTGCTTGAAGAAAAAATCTTGAAAAAAGTTAAACCAGAGACAGAAACGGAGACCCGGGAAAAGCAAGAGGAGGAGGCACTGTCTGCCGCCAAGAGGGTAACCAGAAAGGGCTCGCCCGTGGAGAGAACAACAGAGGCCAGCGACTCGCAGAGACCAAGGAGGCGGGGCCGCAAACCGACCGCCGAGGAACAGCCGATCCTCGAGGATAAGGAAGCCAACATGGACACGGTCAAGAGACGGGGACGAAAGCCGTCCAAAGAAGTAGACGAAGCAAACCCAGAGCCAGAGTCGTCCAAATCCAATCCGGAGAAGCCCAAGCTACGTGGACGCAAGCCATCAGCAGAGGAGGCAAAGGACATCGAAGCTCGACCTGAGATATCGAAGCGACGCGGACGACTTCCATCTGCAGAAAAGGAGGCCGCAAAGGATGATACACAGAGCCCCAAAGCCCTGGGGCTTCTGGCAGCTATCAAAGAAGATCAATCAGCTGGGGCTGAACCAATAAAGGCCCCAAAACGAACCCGTAAGTCCTCGGAGCGTGTAAAAACTGAACAGGCCAGCCAGTCAACAGGCGCTAAAGAGGATCAGACAGATGCCCAGGCAGACAGACCCAAGCGACGTGGACGCAAGCCTACCGTGGATGTCGAGCTGGCAACTCTGGATGTCCTCGAGAACCCCAGGCGACGGGCACAGAAAGCAGACGCAACAGCAGATAAAGAACCAGCATTAACGAAGCGCATTGCTTCGGCGCAACCAGTGGATCCACGTCTGGAGGAGATCACTGAGGAAATCGAGCCAGAGCCAGAGCCAAAGATGCTGCTGGTCGAGGAGGAGCAAAAGACACGCCGACGCCGACGCAAACCCACAACCGAGACAGTGGATGTACCAGAGGAGCATGTCGAGGCAAGCAGCTCCCGGCGACGCGGACGCAAGGCGACCGTAGAAGAAGCTAAGGTCGATCAGGCGGAGCCCAAGTCAAAGCGTCACAGCGCAGAGGGTGCACCCCTGGGGGCTCCTCTTCCCGAGATCCAAGAAGCATCAACAGCCAGCGTAAGGCCAGCACGAGTTCGCAAAGAAGAGGATGAGCAGAAACCACGACGACTCGAATTGCGGAATATTCCGCGTAAGAACTACGCGGAATCCTCCGACGATGACACGCCGACTGGGGGATTCTTCCCCGAAACAACACATGATGGGGATACTGGGGATATGGATCTCCCGCGCCCTCCCACACCGAGGATGGGCGGAAACCACGACGACGCGAATTGCGGAATATTCCGCGTAAGAACTACGCGGAATCCTCCGACGATGACACGCCGACTGGGGGATTCTTCCCCGAAACAACACATGATGGGGTATACTCCGCGCCCTCCCACACCGAGGATGGGCGGAAACCACGACGACGCGAATTGCGGAATATTCCGCGTAAGAACTACGCGGAATCCTCCGACGATGACACGCCGACTGGGGGATTCTTCCCCGAAACAACACATGATGGGGTATACTCCGCGCCCTCCCACACCGAGGATGGGCGGAAACCACGACGACGCGAATTGCGGAATATTCCGCGCAAGAACTACGCAGAATCCTCTGACGATGACACGCCGACCCCGTCCCGCAGCCGGCGTCAGAGGAATCCGACAGTCAAGGCCCTGGAGCTGCTTGTGGACACCACGCACAGACCAGCCACGCCCAGGCGACGCAAGGGCAAGGCAGGCGCTGAGGAGCCGCACGAGGAAGGGCCTCCCGTGAAGAAGGCGGCGGTCACAGAACTTGCAGAGGATCCACCAGCGGTGGCAACGACCGCCGCTGTTAAAGGACGTGGCACCCGTCGCAAGGTCGAGGATGTGGCCGAAGCAGAGTCTGCAGACATGGAGGAGGCGGAGCCCAAGGCAGCAGCGCGTAATATGTACGCGTAATACTACGTACATATATCCTATCCCCAGTCAGCCCCGCAAAAGGTTCCCATCCCCTTGCGCAGAAATGTAAAACCCTAATAGACTTATTCATACCATATACACAAATATACATATACACACATACATATATATGGTAAGACATCCCCCAAAGAAACTGTTTGGTTACGCAGCCAAATAGTGGACAAATGCATAGATTATAGCCAGTGGTGCAGCAGTAGAGTAAATCCTTATTATTGTTCGTTGTTTGCACTGCCCACTGTACTAAATTGTCATCTACGTACATATTCATGCTCCCGCACGGCAGCATCCTATGCAGCCGTTCTCTCGCGTCTTCAACTCACACCTTTCTTTCTATCGCCTTTCGCTATCACTCTCTCGATCTGTCGCTCTCTCGCTCGCATTAGGGCACGGGCAATTCGGCCCGCCTGCCCTTTGATTTAGTCTGGATCTAGCAACCACTGCACATACCCAGTCGGACTTTATACCTTCCAAGAAGCACTTCTAGAGCGGTTCTTTTTCCTGCAAGCACCAGTGATTTATACATGACGTTTTGGTTTCCAAATTACACAGGGCGAAACACGCCAGCACCGGTACATTTGGAAGTAGGTAGGAACCGTTCCTTTAGAACGCATTGGGAACTGGTGGTTGTTGTAATTTCAACTTCGTGAAACGCTCGGGTTTCGCTTCCAGTTGTACTTTCCGAAAGAAGCATTACAGAACACATATTTGGCATGCATCGAGAACTGTTCCATAGGAGCCTGTAAAGAACCGTTCTGGAACTGTTCCAATGCAATCATTCCATATCACATCCCTGGCATGCATCAAGAACCGTTCCTTGAGAAGGTATGCAGCATGCATGCATGAAAGAGCGTTCTAAAAGAACGCGAAATTAACCCATTAATACAAAAACTATAAATTTTCAATTTGATTCATTATATATTTTTTTTACTAAAATATAATACAAAAAAAAAAATAAGAAAAGGTAATAAAACGAAAAAAATTTAAGAAAAATGTAAGAAAAAAATAAAACTGAAAAAAAAAAAAAGGAAATGAAAAATTATATAAAGGAAAATAACATTAATTATAATAATTATAAAATAACCAAATTTAAATAATTGCCGTCGTCGTCTATGATGAAATCCATGTCGTGGTTGCAGTTGTTGCTTTTCTCGGGGATGTTGCTGCCGTCGTTCCTGTCGGTGTCTGCATGTTTCCTTGCAAGGCAGGAGGCCGAGTATGAGGTTGAGGTTATGTTCATGTGCCTGTACATGTTTAAAGAGAAATATGTATATTATGCATTATTTATAGTTTCTTTTAATATTCTTAGGGTGCAGGTCGAACTGCCACAACAATCTGCCAATACTTACGTGGTAAAATAACCAGTTTTATGCACTTAAGTTTCACTTTTTCACAATTTTTGGCAGAGAGCATAGATAAACGCACAATTTTCACCGACTTCAAAACGCAAGTGATGAAATAAAAGAAGACGAGAAAAAACCGCACGCGTTCTTGCATGTTCCCTTTTGTTATTTTTTTGTTGTCCTGCCGCCTTACCGAGGGTACGAATTTGTTTTCGAAAACATTCTTTATACCTTCTAGTAGAAGCGAGAAGTTCATGCTTCGAAAACGTCTACCTGCGAACGTTTTCGATGCATGATCATCTCGCTTCTTTTAGAAGGTATGGAGAATGCATGAATTTCTTGCTTCTATTAGAAGGCATAGAGAATGCGTGAACTTCTCGCTTCTATTGGAAGGCACAAAGAATGTTTTCGAAGACAAATTCGCACGCTTGGTAAGGGGGGAAGAGACGAAGTTAATGCCGAACCGATTCCCGATCGTTCGTTTTTTCACGAAGCGGCCTATGCATGCTCTATGCATACAACATCTACAACCATCGTCTCGTTAATAAACATATCGCAAAACTACGCTACTGAAGAAGCTCAGTAGCTCAACAGAAACTTTTGGTCTAATCTACAGTTAGTGCTTCCTTCTAGGGCTAGTGATGGTGTTGGGTTGCTCATTAGTGACTAAACTATATATATGTAGGTTTATCTAAGTACATTTAAATTTGTTCTTCATATTTGTAAATACTTTAATCATATACTGGCTTACTTGAATTTCTTCCTCATGATCGAATAATTTGTTAGTTTTGATAGCATTTCTACAGCTTTCATTCACTTTACTTTCCATCGCTATTCACTTTAATTAAGATCGTATGGAATCATTATTTGTTATAATTTGTAACCTTATGATTGATATTTTTCATTTGATCTTCTTTGCCCTAATCGTATATCAAGATCGTTTATATAATTTTGTGTAATCTTATTCAAACTACTTTGTTTATGGCTCATTTCCATTTCAATTGCGAAATGTGTTTTTTCCCTCTCTTTACGCGCGACAACAGCGACCTCTCTGGCTCTTTCCTTAGGGGAAAAGTGAAAACATTTGACAAAAGGTAAAATGCAAATTGCTGGGGCATCTAATAAGGCGCTTAATGCAATTAAAGCCGAGTCCGTGGGTATAGTAAGGGAAGCTGGGGCCCATAAAACAATGGAAAAGTGCCAAGATAAAGGCAGATACAAAATGAACAGAAAGACAAACAATAAAATGCCCGACGGCTGGTTGTGAGTGGGTGAACAGACACGAAGAAAGAATGGTGGACTAGGAGGTGCAGGAGGAGGAGAAAGTGAAAAGAATGGAAAACGCAAAATGAGCAAAATGGAGACAACGGAGCAGCCAAAGGAGCAGCTCTGCAACATGAAATGTTTAAATATTGTTTCGGGGAAGAGCCTTCCCCGCTGGGGGGTCATTGTCGGGGGAGTTTATCATCTCTTTGATCTTCAACTGTCTGGACCCGGTCCTGTCTGGTAGCGTCCGGTGTCAGTGTCGTTCCTCGCTAAGAGATTAGTGCGCCGCGTCCTTGACGCCATTATAAACGGTCGGTAATCCTCGCTTTTTCCCTCGCTGCCCGCCAGACGCACCGACATCTCCTTTATTAGAGTAAAACATTTTGTTGATTCTCGTCGCCGTTCTAATATATTTTATTTCCCTGTCGGACATGGCACACATTGCCCCCTGTTTATTGCTGCTGGTGGCTCGGCCTCGGCCTCGACTCCTCTTGTTTGTCCATTAGTTTAGCTAAATATTTGGCTGGCCGTTTCATTTTTAATGATAACTTTTGGCATAGTTGCAGCTAGATTGGAGAGGGGATTTGCTGCAGGGAATGGAGCACTACCGAGCACTACTACTTGTATTAAAATCCACAAATAAATTTAATAATTATCGTTCATTTTGTTTGCCTACATGCATATATGTATGATCAGTCTGAAAAAAAAGGCAATTCCAATCCCTCTTGGTATTTTATTAGAAATGGTTAATATTTCAGCAAACCGAAAATAATTGAATGATCGAAAAACTGAAACTGAAACTGTAATGTATAATTGAGTGGCTTCCATTGAAATACCATGTCCCCCCCAACCCAACCGATTCAATTAAATCTCAATGTTCAGCACTGAAGCGACGGCCGTGAGTGGTAATTGATTATGATATAATTTGAAGAGCGATTCGAGGAGCCTGAATAAATTAGTTGTGGATTAATGGGGCAGATTATCGCATGATATGAGAGCCATTAAATATACCACCCCAGCTGACTGTTTCACTTACTCTCGCTATCTGTCTGTCTGTCTCAGTCTCAGTTGAGGTCTGCAGCCTATTCAAATATTAATTCGCATATAAAAGTCACTTGGACAAGCTACATAAAGATAAATATCTAAATAGCTTAGTAAATGCAGGTCCTTGGAGGCTGTCGGCAGAGGTATAGGGATAGGGATACAGAGAGTCGAGTTGAAGAGCATACAAAAGCCGCAAAAAGCCCCGATTCCAAGGATGGCCAAGGACGACAACGCTGCTCGCAACAAGCTTCAAAAGTTAAGTGCCCGCCACAAAATAAGCCAAAATGTGGAAATGCCATAGGAGGTTGGAGACTCTGAGGCTCTGTGGTTGTGGCTGAGGCTGGAGCTGGGGCTGGAGCTGGGTCTGGAGCTGGGGCTGGAGCTGGGGCACGGGCTGGGACAGTGGCAAGATGATGATGCACAAGACAACTAAATTTGCTCAGTAGTGCAATTATTACTAATAGGGCTAATAAGCACGTCTTAAGTGCCACACACACACACACACACACACATACATACATAAAAAATAAAAGAGTGAGAGAGAGAGAGAGAGAGAGAAAATAATGTGATAAACTCGATTAAATTTCGTTGGCAATAAAATGCGCCATCATCACAATTGCACGAATGGCGGAGGCCGCATAAGCAGAAGGAGCCTTTCATGAATTGCAGTTTAAGGATATCACAGTCACCCACACACACACACACACGCATATAGAGAACAAATATACACACAGAGACACACACACACACAAAAGCACACCTAAATTTGACCATTAAGGTCGCCACAATGGCGGGGCCCGTCAACGCTTGATGATGATAAGAATGATAAACGGAGCGACGTGAGAGGAACCAAATGGTAGCATAGCTAGGGGAAGTATAGAAAGAGAGAGAGAGAGAAAATATATATATACACACACATACATAAACAAACAAACACACAGAGGGACGCACACACTAAACAGCCATTGGCGTGGGTTTCCCTTGCACTTATACACACAAAGCGCAGGCAGCCACAACAGCAGAAGCAGCACAAGCAGCACAAGCCGCAGCAGCAGGCAGAAAAGAACTAAAGAACTGAAGTGCCTTTAAGGGAATTTCAAATATGCATGAGCCCCAAGAAGAACCTGGGGGAAGAAAGGCAAGAAGAAAGGGGAGAGGAGGAAAAAAGACGCAGAGAGTGGAGAAGGAGGTGGAGTGAGAGCGAGATGGGCAGGCAACAGGACACAACAATACAACAGCAAAATGAAGTGAAATACGTATAAAATAAAAGAAAACCCATAACCCACATACACACATGCACACACATGGAGGATGGAAATCTTGGTTGGGAAACAAAAGAGGCAGAGAAGAAAAGTGTGGCCAGATTGCGGTGTGGCTAACGAGTACGACTGTACCCTGTTAGCAAACTGGAGAGGATTGGGTAACGTATTGTTCCGGTGCGCACTTGCCCATACAATCCACAACAGTTTTTCGTAGCTAGCATTTGATGATCGTTCGATAGGCATTCAAAAAATCTTTGACTTGCAGACGCTCAACAGATTCAAAACTTGCAAAAACATTTGAAAACCATTTGCAGAGTGTTTTAAAACGTTCTGAAAGGCGTTTAAACATTCTGTTGAGCTTTCAAATAAAATAATATAGCTTTTAGATATTTAGTTGCCTAATTAGGAAAATGTAACAACTTTCTTCAATTAGAAATCGAAACAAAGGCTAGGGAAATTAAGTTAAATAAAATTCCAGCGCTCTTCATTTCTCTCCTTTGTAGCTCCGTGAATATTCATACTTTGACTCCCTCGAAAGGGCCATCTATTCGGCAATGCTCATGAACAGACCTCAGGCCAATGGCCATTGAATATAAACAGCCGATGCTAAAGCTGTGCAGCTCAGAACGGGAAGAGAATGGACGAGGGTAGTGGGAAACCTTTGCCAGCTTCTTCGCATATGCCACATGACACATAATCAGACCCTTGGCCACCCTTCGCTGTCGTTTTCCGTGCAATATTCTGAAGCTGGTTTCCACCGTCTTTCCCTCAGTTTATGCCACGGCCAGCAGCTAATGTCCTTCAGCCGGGGGAAAGGGAAGGCATTGGTGCCCGGGTTTTTGGCTTTGGTGTTGGTGTTGGCGCAGGTTTTGGTTTTCGGTTTTTGGGTTTTTGGATTTAGCTTTGGGTCTTGGGTTTTGGGGAGCCCTTGCTGGGGATGGCTGGTTGCCTGGTTAGCCGCAGAGCTCAACGCAAAAGGCAACAAAAATGTGGTGCAATAAAAGAAAAGTTAAATTGTAATAAAGCACCCTGGGGAATGGGCGGGGGTAAGGAGAGATAGGGCCCGCGGAGAGCAACTATGCAAAAGCCGCGAAAATAAGAAAACTTTTGTTGTGCCAAAAAATTTGGCCCTGTCCCTTGTCGATTGGTGTAGCTGTAGCCCACCGCTTTTCCCCCGTTACCCTTTTTTCTATCACTGCCGTTCTTTGTGCCCCTGGAATAGAAAGCAACAACAACAGCAACAGCATCTGACAATTGGGGTTCGGTGCTCGCAGTGCCTCCAAGATTGTCGGTGCCAGGAGTTGAAAGTGAAGTTGCGACAGATTGCCGGCCATCCATGGAAATTAAAGTGAACAACTTGAGCCCACTGGGCGCAGAACTTTTAAGCAACGATAAAGGATGGACGGAAATTAAAGGTAGTGGAATTGATAAAGTGATAGTTTCCATGCGATTCGGTGGGATATTTCCAAGTAAGAGTCAATCACTCGCAACGAGCCATGGCAGCAGCCGCCTTCAGCTTGAGTGCTGTGAAAAGTTTTGAATCCCAAGTAATATTAAGTTTATATAATGTTTTGGGAACTTTAATGCTGTAGTGAAGTGTTTTCCATTTAGCTTAATCCAAGACGGATCTCGCTCTTAATACTATTATTCCGTTTTCTCTTCTTCGTTCTTCTGGAGAGCGTAATTAGATCTGGTTTGGTGCTGGGAGCGCAGTGGGAATATTTATTAATTCGTTTTAAGTAATTACAGTGGGCCTAAGTGGTGGTGGTATTTTCACAGTAGATTTAAGTGATTGTACTGCTACAATTCCAACGCTAGTTCAACAGATAGATATTTAGATATTTAACGTGGAGCTGTGCAGTATAAGTGTGATACAATGGGAATTTAATGGGTTCTAATTACAGAATACTACTTGCTGTACCTAAAAAGTGTTCAGGATTTGGTCTATGTAATTTTGGTGTATTTGAATTGATTAAAAATATTCCAGAAATGCTACGTAAAATACATATTGTACATACATATGTATGCAACTCCCGAGTGCAGGTCGTTTTCCCTGGGAATTAATTTGAGTGCGTGCCACATGGCGCATGCTTAATGTACGTGTAACATACTGAGTTAGGGTATAAATAATAAATTAGCTAGAAATAATTTACCACGCGGGGTTTCAAGTTTCAAAATTGTGCAATTATAGTCATTAAAAATCAATTCAGGGACATCGCTGCAAAAAGTCCAGCATGGAATACTAATATCGTATCTATGTACATTTGTATAAATATACATATGTATGATATAGATTGAAATTGTAGATACGAGAGGGTGTACTTATCTGATCATTATACACACACTTGTGTATTCAGAGCCCTAACCCCCTCATTATTCAGCCAACAGTCCACAGTCTGTCAGTCTGCACCCTACAAATTATCGCGCATACGCCACGGTCGCCACCACGCCCTTGTCAATTGGCCAGCAGCCAGACCGCAATCAGGTTCCATCTGTCAGTCCGCCGTACGCCTGTGTGTGTGTCTGTGCGTGACAGGCACGTGACAAGCGCGTGACACGCACAGCGACAGATCTGACAAATCACTTCATCCGATACTGCATGCGCATACGCATACATATACATATCTGAATCTTCATCGTAATCTGAGACTGAAACTGAATCACAAACTGAATCTTCTACAGAGAACTCGCAGTCTTCCTTGTTGGGCCTTTATTGATAGCCTCCATGGGATCTGGAGAGCATATTTTTAAATTCAGACGGACGGCTAGGGAAAGGGAAATGAAATTGGGAGAAGCGCACGCTTGGAGCGTGCGCTGTGGCTTTTTACTCTTGAGGCTTTTGAGGTTTTGCGTACATTTTTCTTTTAATTAAATGCTAAAAACTTTTTACTTTTATTTGCCTTTGTTGTCAGCAGTGTCAGGCTGCCAGCCTGCTATCAGAGCGGGGTTAAGGCTGTTGAATTTCACGCTAAGGACTTTCTGCGCTGATGGTCCTTGTCGTAATTAGACAGCATGCGGCTGCCGGATACCCGGCACGCAGGGGCCAAGGGCTGACTTTTGCCTTATAGCTAAAATTATCGCACGTCAAATGTGTCATCAAGTATGGTGTCTGCGCAAGGGCATGGGCAGTGGGTAGGGCTGTTGGTTGGTTCATTTGTATGCCACTGGCGTGAACTCTGATATAAAAATATCACAACACAACTTTTGTATGCTATGGCAAAGGTTTATTAATTTTCGTTTTTAATCTTGCACATTTGGTTTTGGTTCTGGTTTTGCCATGGCCGGAAGGACGTAGCCAAAGTGCTGTGACTGCTGTGGGGGTAAATGCAGCAATGCTCGTAGTGTGCGGCCAACCCGCTGAGTAGCACAGCTGGTGGGCGTTTAGACGTGGTGTGGCAGCAGGCGGGGTGTCAGGGTGCTGCTAGGGTGCTGCTAGGGTGCTGCTAGGGTGCTGCCAGGGTGGGTGGCAAGTGGCTGGCACTGGCGTTGCATGTGTGTCAACGACTTGGTCAACAGTTAAAGGCTTTGGCACAGTCCCTTGTCTTCAGCTCAGTGGGTGTGGAATTTGCCTCCCGCTTCGCAGTCTCTGTCTCTCGAGCCTCTCAGCTTTCATGTGTGTGTGCTGTGTGTGTGTGTGGTGTGTGTGTGTGTTTGTGTGTGTGTACAAGTTTGTGGAAAGTGGAAAGTTTGCCGAGTCGGAGCATGTTTGTCTAATCCTTGCTATAAGTAGCTGGCTGTAATGCTCGCTTGTGAAATCCTTATGGAATTTAATAAGCTTATGTCGCTTCTGCAGCTTGTCCCTCACACTCTTCAAGGACACAGAGCCAAAGACAATTGTCTGCAAAATAACGTGAAAAGTGAGTCATTTAATTTCGGAATTTCCATGTCAATTTTCGCTGAGAATCAAGTTGATTTCACGCCATATGGCATCCGACTGGTGCCTGCTGAAAGGAGAGCAAATTACAGACGAACGAGAAGTGGCAGAAGAGGCTGTGTGGGGGTGGGGACTGGTCAAGTTCCTGAACCTTGATGCTATTGCAGCTGCTGCCACTGCCGCTGGCCTTCCACCTAATTACACTAATCAATCAAATGCACTTTTGGGTGCAGTCAGAAGCAAATTAATTGCCAAAGAGGGCGGAAAATAATATGCGAAATCAGCCAGTGGGAAGAAATGGCATCAGAAAACTTTAAGAGCTGACGTGCTGCTGGAATGATAATGTCTATGATTTTATTTTAGAGAGTCTGAATGACATCTGGAAGCAGTCTGAATTGATTTCAGCTTTCTTCCACTTCCATTCCAACGTAAAAGTCCCAGTCAGAGTCACATTGCGAGCTGTAGTCCGAATGGGAGTAATCTGAACCCACCCTGACCCATCTCTCGTTGTCTGGATCTGGGTCTGGTTCTCTGGTTCTCTGTCTCTCGTACTCTGTGTCTTATTCTCGCTCTGTTTTTGTGTGCTTTGTTTCCAGGGCTCACTTTTCCCTTTCTCTTTTCTTTTAATTTCTTGTTTTTTTTTTGCCATATTTATGGCAAACATGTTGTGTATCATAACGTAAAAAGTCTGGCAAGTGACACAGGAACAGGCAGGCGGAGTGAAATACAGATAGCGTGGAAGTTAAGCCATATAAATATTTGTATAAATATCTGCATAAATGCATAAGCAGAAATGTGCGCCTGATACCCTTTAAAGTGCTCGAATCATATTGATGATGGATGAATGCTTTTCCTTATACCAAACATAAAACATTAAGGAATTTCTCTCTATTTTAGTTGGGCATGATAACGAATGATTAATAAAATTGTTCATCTCTGACATGCCTTAGTGTGCTGTGGTGCTCAAAAGAATACCCTTGCCCCATTACGCACTCGGCGCACACCCCACGGGTATCCATGGAGTCGAAGCCTTTTCATTGTTTATCTATGAGAGTGTCTCTTCTGTAGTTGGCAAATTGCATACATACCTTCTGGCGGCTGGCTTGTGGCTTTCCATTTCCATTACTCTACCTTTTTGCCGACCCCCTGTTCCTTTTTTTTTTTCTTTGCAAGCCTTGAGGTAATTTTATTAAGGCTGCTTTCGGAACTGCGACTGGCAACTGGCGACTGGGGGACTGGGGGACTGGGAGACTGGGGGACTTTGGCCTCTATGTGGCAGTTGGCAATATGCCTTATAACCTCATAACTAATTCATGTGGATCCCACCTTGCGCTTTATGCATATTCATTTTGTTGTTGGACAGGTGCTGTGGAGGATGTAGAGTCGACCCTTGCCTCAACCCTTGCCCCATGAGGTAGACACCGACAAAGAGGGCCAGCAAAAGGGGTGGGGGCGGGAGAGAGGGAAAAAGTTTGCCCCGTTCATTGGGTCTCGTAAACACGTTTGTCTCATGTCGGGCACAAGTTGCACGTTCTCGTTTTCTCCTTTCTGGCACTCGTTGCAGCGTCGCTTCTAGGCACGTCTCGACTATCCGAGCGCTCACCTTTCCATAGCCCCCATAGCCCCAATGCCCCACCCATCACCTCTGCATCTGTACATCGCTCTTCCAAACTCTGTCGCAACTTTCAAGCTTGAATAATTCACATTTGGAGAATGGCAGCTCGGAAATTCAATGCCAAAGTAGCAAAAACGTCGGAGATCCCCGCGGACTGCAAAAGAAAAGTAAAACATTTAAACACATTTGACAGGAGTCTTTCGCAATTTACCTCCTCCCCACCAGATCCGGACACCCCATCATAATTCCCAGTTAATTGCTACGGCCCCGCTAAGCTCTTCCAATCCGCAATCCCAAATTGACTAAATTCCACGCAATCCTGCCTGGTTGGACGGGCGGTATTATAGCTTTGTCATTAGTTAATAAATCCCAGATTGGGAGTACCATATATAGGCGAGAGATTACCACCCCAACCAAACAAAAGGGCGGACCGAGGGCGTTCCAAGTATCAAATCTATAAATTAAAAATATGTAGGTACACCGCAAAAAGTAGTTCCATTAAGACTTGTAACATTATTGGGTGATATATTTGCTGGTTTATCTCACTAGCGAATTCCACCTTCCTCGAAGAAAAACCCTAAATCTGGGCATGAAAATCAATAAATTGAAATATTTCATTCGTGTTTGTCTGGGGCCATCGACTACTGCTTGCAATTAAGCTCAAATGAACTGAGCTGATTCAGATTGAGATAGGAAAGAAAGGGAGCAAAGATGGTGAGAGAGGGAGAGGGCAGGAGAGCAAAGTGGCTTTCATGCATCGCCGCCCAAGGTTTTGGTGGGGCACTTCAAGTGGTTTTTCGGTGTGAGATATTTAGGCATTTGATTAATGCCGAAGGCAAGCAAATAGCTTAAGAAGATGGAGATACAAATAGCTGGGGCTTCATATAGAAAGACGAACCAGAGAGATACATAAATAGCTTAGCCCAAAGCTGGGACTAATCGGCAACAGTGTAAGGCGTTGGATCCAGGCTGTTGAATGGATGAAACGGAAACGGGAACAGAAACAGAAAAGATTATGTATTAAATATCCATTCTGCTTAAACTCTGCCACCCCCACGGGACTTTTTTTAGTGCATTTTAACCCACGGGCTTCCAGTGGCAAAGGCAAGACGGAATTAAAAAAAACATCGGTGGACCATAAATGAACTTCAACTTGGGGCAAAATCGTATGGAATTTTCGAAATATTTTCCCGCTAATGGATCGCATTCAATTAGCTGGCAAAAAGAGCAGGAAATTATACTGAAAGAAGACTACGGCGCAGACATGCATCAATCTTGATGGGAGGAACAGGAACTCCCTCCTTCAGCGCCTTCCCATATTCCTCCTCCTTGTTGTCTCTTCTTTTTATGTTGCTTTCCCTGCCCTCGGCTGTTGGCTAATTAAGTTCTAGGAGATGCGTGAATTTCAAGTTAATCAAATGCCAATTAACTGACATTTCCATCGAGAAAGCCAATGGCTATGGGTATGGCTATGGGTCTGGGTCTGGGGGATAAGACATCTCATAATGAGCTATTGCCTCACTGAAGACTCAAGACTGAATACGGAGTAATGGAATCAGTAGGAGAAGCAGAAGCAAAAGTGAGGCCAACATGTGGGGATTCTTTTGTTCTGGCCAAAATGAATTTATTTTAGCTAACATTTTCTTGTGTGTGTTTCCATTGGGGCGTATGTGTGCACACACGCACACACACAAACACCCATACTGACACGATTCCGGCTCATTGATTGCACGGCCATCGAACAAAAGCCAGCAAAGTGTCAACTTTTCGAATTGATAGCAAAAAAAAGATACCGCGAGGAGAGTGGGAAGCAGGAAATGGAATGGCCAGGGGCAGCAGTCAGGTTGAAACGTATCAAGTATTGATAATGTATAAAGATAATATAATATACATATGTATGTATATGTACATATATATAGAAGGAAGATTGTGCCATGGCCAACGATAGAACTCTGGCACAGTGGAAGCAGACAGCGATAGAGAGAAAGTCTCTGAGCTTGAACAGATTTTTCTGGCAAAGGTTAGTAGACGTTCCAGCAGGGACAGTGAGAATAATTCCTGTCCTGGCTATTTTTCGGGCAAATGTAGCTGGCTCGGTTATTCCGATTTTACTCCAGGACAACGTTTTATTTATAATAGTATTAAGTCCTTAATAATGTACATTTTTAATATTAGCTCGTGACTACAATGCATGTTTTTATTTTTAATTAATTTATTTCTTTTGTCTGGACGTTGATATAATTAATTTGATCTACAAAGTGGAATGAACAAAGGAATAAAGTTTCCAGAAGATCTAATAGGAATCGTAAAGTTAATGTTGTTACAAAAGTCAGGGCTAAGTCACACTTGATCAGGTGGTGCATAAAAATCACACCAAGCTTTTTTCTACGACCAACTATCGTTGGGGGGTGTATTAAAAGCAATCTACGAGGGTAAGATGGCAGTCTCACACCTGCATCCCAGTTAAGGCCACGCCGAGCAAAAAGTAAAAAGTTTTTCTGGACTGATTCTATACGGTACTTTGGCGTACTTTCTACTGGTAGCACCATACACCAGAGCCCTACTCTAAAATCGGACGAGTAGGCGAGATATAGAGAGTCTTCGTTACATAGGGATTATTTACCATGGTAGAAATGCGGTCAGAAAACTTTACTTGGGGCTAGTTTAACACCAAGATCATCAACCAACGTAATTCTCTCTGGAGAAGAGAAGTCACCGCAGAGGCTGTAAGCAGCCAAGAAGCGGCTGGAACGATGAA
This sequence comes from Drosophila tristis, assembly GCA_018150885.1. Taxonomy (NCBI): domain Eukaryota; kingdom Metazoa; phylum Arthropoda; class Insecta; order Diptera; family Drosophilidae; genus Drosophila; species Drosophila tristis. The sequence goes on from JAECWT010000026.1 coordinate 1,712,558, forward strand.
ATGTCTTTACTTTGCATTTCGAGGCATTTAGGGCTAACATTACTGAAGGCTGGTCATTAATAAGGAGTGTGAAGGGTAGGGGGCCTAGATGGCTGCCCTGGGGTACTCCAGAAGGACGAGGAAGAGGACTCTTTGAGACCTAGAACGAAGGTAGCTAGAAATCCATCTCAAAAGATTAGACGGAAACCCTAAGAGGTCCAGTCTTTGTGCTAGAATGGTCTACAGCATTGAATGCCCTACTGAAATCAGTGTAAATAACAGGCTACCTTGGAAGCCTTTAATGATAAAAGTGGTAAACTCTAGTAGACTCTGAGGCGGAGATATAAGTGATTTGCAGAGATGTGGCAAGTGGGGAGCTCAATTTTGTTCAAAGAATTTAAGATTAGCGGATAACTTAGATATACCTCTATAATTATGTGCATCAGACTTGCTACCTTTCTTATGGAGCGGAATAATAATTAGATTCCTTCCAGATTGGGGGGAAGCATGCATACATAATGGATAGGGGGAATAGTTTCAGCAGGGGTCCACACAGAGTGTCGGCACAGTACCCAAGTACACAGCCGGAACTCCGTCAGGACCTGTTGAAAACACCGGCTTAACTAGTCGAAGATCATGAAGCAATGAGCTTTCATTAAACAAGGGGGCTTGGGGCATGCACTCATGCCTTTCACTCTCACTGCATCACGAGATGGGCCAAGCTGCGCTCCTTCTGGCCGCTTGATAATCGCGAGTGGGAGCCAATTAAATACGGACACTAACCCACTGCATGGAGCTGACTCATTCGACTATTCAAGTGTACACTCGATACACTTTCCCATCCCTCATGACAAATGCAACCAAAACTAAAAGATCTGCTTTGTCCGTCATACCAAAATCCCTCTGCCGCATTTATATAAAATATATCGTAAAGGATACATAAAGGCTAAGGCTTACATATGTGTATACTTATTGAAATAGGGTATAGGAAAGGACCTCAGTCAGTACGTGACACATTTTATTTTTGGCTTTGCTTTAGTTTTAACTTTAATGGATTTCAAATTAAAAACAAATCATTTTCCTCTTCACATGCGCGTGGCCAAAAAGAGAATTGGGCACCGAATAATTGGCGTCGATCGTTGGGGCTTGGTTCTCTGAGGCTTCTAGTCTCTCTCTCTCTCTCTGTTACTTGCTCTGTTAACTCGTGGGATGTGTGAAACGAATATGATTGTGAAAGTGAACCCCAAATGTATCAGTAAATTCTTAATAGCTGTTTGAAGAATTACAACTAGCAAACAAAATATTTGCATCGACCGAATAATCCTAAAATCCATTTCCCCTGCATTAAAATACAACAATCGATAGTTCTCGTTAACGAAAGCAGCAGCAATTTTTGATAACAATTTAGCTGATCTCCGCGTAAGCATTCTGTATAAATTCGTTAAAACGCAATTGGATTCCATTCCGTTCAACAATTTATGCCAATATGAGTGTCAACTGAGAGTGGACTGAATTCAAATCCACACCTAAGTATCTGCAAAATCAATTTGTAATACTCTTAAGTATTACCAGCTAAATGAGAAGCTATTTCTTCGTGTTATTCTTTCATTATCCGCACTGTTTTGAGAGGATTTCCCCAGGATTCACATAGATACAGACATGAATATGTACATACATATGTCTCGCTCCTTAGATTTTCGAATAACCGCAACAATGCGACCAGAAACCCCCCATGGGAAAATTGCTTGAATATTTCCCCACACGCAGCAGCAATGATGCAATGCACTTGGAACCCTGTCCGCTCTCCCTGTCCCTGTCCCTGTCCCTCTCCCTGTCCTTGGCCCGCTGTATACCCCTTCTACTGCTTGGTGGATGGATCGGGTACGGTAGCTGCTCCGCTCCCTTGGTTCACTCTGCTATCTGCGCTTAATTATAATATTAATTAAATTGAATTGCCGCCAGCATTTGGCATCGGCAGCAGCAGCAGCAGCAGCAGCAGCAGCAGCTGTTGCCGTTACCGAGCACGAGTATTGCTGGTGTAGTTCGGGTTCAGGTTCAGGTTCAGCTTCTGGTGGTGGGGAGTATCTTCCGGAATATATCTTCCATATGTATCTTCCATGTATGTGTGTGCGAGTTTGTACGTGCACCACAGAAGGCTGCTGTGGTTGCTGTTTGTCGTTTTTGGTTAATCGGTAAATCAACTGCAAACATGCTGCTGGGGCAGAGTCCTTGTCCTCAGTCGCCTTGTCGTCGGCTACCCTGTAAGCATGGGACATCGATGGTACGATTAGACCTTCAGTAAATGGATTTAGATTGAAGTAGATGCTCAGCACCCCTAGGAACCGAAGGATCTTCTGAATATCGATCCGCTGCCCTCTAAAGGGGTATCTCCCCGTCGGCGAATGGCCAGGAATGGGCAGCATCTGTCAACTGTCGAATGCCGAGAAACTCTCCGAACTGATGGACTCATTTCGGTTGGTTTAATGCTTCCGTGGTCTCTGCGGTTAGTTGTGCATTTCATGGGTTAATGAATCTTCCTCTTTCTCTCGACCCTCCCTGCCACTACGGCAGAGCATGGACGGGACTGGATATCCCACAAAAAAAGGGCACAAACACACACTACACTTATTTCCAATGACCATATGCAAATTGTGGCAATTTTACCTCTAACAAAAAAAAAAGAAAAATAAAATGTGAAACTGCGAAGAATATAAAACTTTGATGCGGGCACGTTGCAAGTTGCAACCTGTCAAAAAAAGAGCGAGCTGGGGGCGAGCCATTTAGCTAATAGCCAATTAAGTAATTAAGTGGCAGCAGTTGTGGTGCTGTCGGCCCCGCTGTCGGCCCCGCTCTCGGCCCCGCTATCGGCGGGTGGTGGAGATTGGTGAGGGGTGTCCGGTAAACGTGACAACTGCAAATTGTAGAAGGTTTTAGCCAGAGTGTTTTGGCGTGAAATCGTTTTGTCGGTGGAATTTATGAGTTGCGAGGAGCTAACCGTGCCGCCAATGGCCATCGATTAGAACCAAGTCAACGCCAGTCGCCAGCCGAGTCAAGTCGAGGCAGTAGCAGGTCCTTCGTCCTGCGGCCTTGACTGGAGCTTGAAGCTTGAAGCTTGGTGGGTCTTGGGTTTTACGGGGCGGGTAATTAAAGTCACGTCTGCCGTCTAATTAGTTTTGACCCAAATTACCCGCCAGAGCATTAAGGAAATGAATTGCACAAAAAAAAATAGGAGGCGAAAGGCATGAAGAAAAACAAACCGACAGCAGTAGGTACAACAAGAAAAATCCGAAAGGGGAAAATTGTGTGAAAATGTGATTTTAATAAATGCTGAAATCGGCAAGGGCAGGGACGGCATGGAACGGCAGGGAACGGCATAAAGCAAAACACCAAGCGGCATGGCACGGTGCGGAATGGAATGGAACCTCTTCTCTCGAAATTAGAAATTACAATTTGTGGCTGCGTCTAAGGTCATGACATACATTGCCACTCGGCATCCACTCCGGTCCGCTCCGCTCCACTGCTCTCCTCTCCTGCCCACTTTTGCGGCACCTGGCAGCCTTTGGAGAAAGAGGCAACCAGAGAGACTTCCCAGAGATTTCCCGCCTTGAATAATTGTCGAACGGCTGCCGAGCAGGTGGCTCAGTCTGTCCAGGCACAGTGGCAAGGAAATGACGCTGAATATGCCTAAAAAAATATGCAAGTTTCATTGTTTTTACCAGAACAGAACCACAGAGCAAGAATGTGGCAGGGCTGCAGTATCTCTTGGGAAAAGAAAAAATTCCCCAGAGTCATTTAACTGAAAAATCTGCCTGTTCAAGCCAATCAATTCTCCACAAGCAAAGTATCTCATCTCTCTCGCCCTCTCCCATTCATCCAAAAGTGTCAGTCATTGAAGGAGGAAACGGTTACTCCTTTCTTATAGTACCTTTCTTTAGTGAGCATTTTCGTTGCTGTTCGTTTAAGGGTAAGCTGCTCAAGGGGCACGTACCCGTAGACTAGTACTGACAGGCGCAGAGCAATCCGAAATTTCAAGAGCATTTAGTCTGGAATGAATTTCCACTTTGTGCCCGTCGTGCCCATAAATACGCCATTACTTTTTCTTCTGAGTATTCGCAAGTCTACTGTGTTTGCTGTACATTGCATCACTGTGCCATATTTTCAAATTCGCCCTGCAAAACGCAGCTGTCGCCGCAGGCGTGAGAAAAACTTGGCTTGAAGTGTACGTAGAGAGTGGCCAAGACAGGGACAGGGCAAGCCTGTAATTAAATCCAGCTTCAATTTATGTTGGGGGGCAGAGCCCGAGGAGGGAGAACGGAGACGGCGATGCCCCCAAATGGCAGCCGGCATAAAGAAATTACACAAAATCCATCAACGCACGCAATGACATCAGAAGCGATGGACTCTGAGCAGGAGTCCAGGAGCTCTGCCACATGACGAAGCATTTTCCACCAAGAGGAGGGGACTTTGAGTTGGCGTATGGATAGGAATGGGGCGAAGAATGGGGAAGGGTCAGGCGATAATTACCAAAGTCTCTGGGGGGGCCAGAGGCATGAGTTTCCGGATGTCGTTTACCATTCCAATGTCGACAGCGTCGTCTTCCCTCCTCCATGACCATCTCGTGTTTGGCTGTTAATTCGGTTTCATGTTTTCCATTTTGAGGCGCCATTTGCCTGCGGCAATAAAATTCAACAACAACGCCAACGACAGCGTAGAGGAGGAGGAGGAGGAGCACTTTGCCCCATACAAAGTCCGGGAGCCACATCATCATCATCATCAGCAGCCGCAGCAGAAGCAGCAGCAGCAGCAGTAGCATCTAGCACATCATCCTCTCCACGTCCATCCCATGATCATATGCCCTCGTCTGCCCTCATCTTTTGTGCGTTTTTGCTGTCAACGGCATTGGCCTCCCGTCCATTGTGGGGCGGCCAACTTGTTGTGCGGGTCTTCGGATTGGGTTTCGCTCTTTAAGCCCAGACGGGGATGGGGGATGACTTACCCTACTACTACTGTCTGTTTGGCCTCCAGGACCTCCAACTTTGCTTGTGGATTTCTCTATTTTACATTTTGATTTCCTTCAGATTTCCCATCTCTCTTTGCAACCGAAAATCCAATTCCGTTCCTTTGATTGGTTCACATAACTTTGGGGTGAAAGGTCGGTCAGGCTTTGGTTTTGCGTATCTACCAGATGCAATTGTATCTTGTATCTGTGCTGCAGCCACCTGTGGCGGTCTTTGTACCCAGAACCCGGGATGACCCGGGCACAGAGATATATGTATATAAGAAAGGATTATTAAATTTGTTGGCTCAATTGTATTGTTAGCTACAGTCTTACGGAGTGTATAACTACTCTTAAATGAAATAAGTTTTGGAATCATTTCGTCTTAGTTTTTATGGCTCTCCAGCGATTGATTAAACTCAGATGTTTTTTGACTGCCATGCAAGGCATTTTTGTGCCCTGACAAGGGATGAGTCATTGTTCTCGTAGCTCAGCTGTGGCTCCTTTTGTGCCTAAGCAAACGGCCAACGCTTAATTTCGCTGGAACCGTAGAATGCGAGGCTAATGGGTGGGTGGAGTTGGTTTGCTTGTGCCCTCATCCTTCTCATCCTCCACCTCCTCGAACCACGCACGAAGATAAAACTACGATGCTGCTTCGCCTCAGTCTCAGCCTCAGCCCGCTCAAGGCTTCTGTCAGACATCAGGTGCAAAACAGTTTCTATTTTCACAACTTTTAGTATAATTAATTCAAATGCTTTCCATGAAAGAACACACAGGCAGGTCGGTGTGGAGGCAGGGGCAGAGGCAGTGGTTGTTGCAGCCATGGGTTGTTAAAGGTGGGTGGAAGGAGAAAGAAAGCAGCTGTGCCATTTATGTAAAGTAGCCCCCACCTCACCCACTACCACTCCTACCTTTCTTTCTCGTGTGTGTGTGTGCCAGAGCTTGTCTTTATTAACAGTTTATTTAGTATTTTTTATTTTGTTGGTGCTGCCGATTAAGAGTACACAAAATGCTAACTGGTGCTAAATTTAAGGCGCTTCCAGGTAAAGTGTCCCTCCCCAAAAAACCAGAATCTTGATGGGAGCTTACGCACGAAAGTTTCTAAGCAAGGGAGCATGGCTGTATGCTATCCCTTTGGCTGGCACGGCACACACACTTTAATGGGCAGCAAACTCAGCCTGAGACTCGTATGTGAGAAAACCAGCAAAACCAGCAGAAGGACTTCTGGGTCGGAGCTGTGGATTGCCTCGATGTATGTTTGTGCCTATTGAAGATATTTTCCAAACAAATTAGACATGCAGAATTGTGTCCAAAGATAAAGTTTGCTTTTTATTCGATATGGAAATGGAGATACATAGGAGAATGATTTTTGTCCATTCAGCATGGCTTACTATCCTGGCCTATTAACAGGATACGAGTATGAACGAGTGCCAGAAACAGCAATTCCACAGCTACTCGTATGCCAAAGGTCGAGACCAGGCCAGACTGCCCGCGTTCCGATTAGCGATCTGGGGCCTCGACTCTCGTTGCTCGGTTTTCATTAGTATGCATTGATAGTTGGTTCCCCTTTCTGCAGGCATCGACGAGCCCCAAAGTAATTGAAAGGGATATAAAAATTAATTTACGAGCTTTGCACGCGAATCGGATTTCACCGCCCCTCCGCCCCGTCCCGCCGCGCACCGCTCGAATTAAAGTTAAAGCCGGATAACACATGTGTGCGTGCCACCACCAGGTGCCAAGAGACTGTAAGTCTCTCGAAAAGAGAGTGAGTGGGAGAGCGAGCGAACGGGCGAACGGACGAAAGGCAGGGATTGTAATGTATACACCTGTCGTAGATGGACTTGTGGGTTAAGTCCCTGGAGCTACGAAAAGCCTTGCTCCCAGATGGGATTCCGGATATTTTGTGACCTAAATTTCCAAGTTCACAAAAATATCAACGAAAAGGGCAAGGTGGGTTCTACGGTGTTCTATGATATTCGAGCGTCTTAAAGATAACAGAAATTAATTGATATTTGAAGACAGCAATAAGTTACCGATTTATCTTCAATGTTCCATTAAAACTTTCATCGATTTTTTATTCTTATTGCGAATAAATTAAACGGAAACGATGGCAATCTCCAATAGTTTATCATCAATTGGCGATGCTTGCCAAATATCTTCATTTCGGCTTTCATTTTCTTCTTCGTATCTTTTTCCGCTGTTGCGATGCTCCAACAACAGTTTGGTAGTCATGAAACGCACTGTGGCACATCGTGTCTCGTTATTCGTGCCAAATCGGGTTCCAATCAATGTGGAATCTCTTGAACGAAACAATTGAAAATTTGTTTTTTTTTCTGTGGGATAAGAACTCACTAAAGTGAACGTGAAAGCTTCTCGTACAACTCTTTTTTGACTCGCCACTGTCTCTATATTCGCTGACATCCTCCACTTTCTCTCCCTTGCTCTCTGTTTCGATCTCTTTCTGTGCATCTGTTGGCAAGCAAATAACTGACTGGGGGCATCCTTGTCGTTGACAGGCCAACCATTTTGCGGGTGTCCATGTCACGGCAGCGCCAGCAACAGCTGAAAAATAAACGTTTCACAAAACACTCTTGCACACCCACACACTCACACACACACACACACACACACACACACCCACACACCCACACACCCACACACCCACCCACAAACTCACACACGACACACACGTAAAAGCAAACACTTGAAAATGAAACCCCACTCGGGCAGAATTTTCAGTTCTTTCTCTACTTTTCCCTCTCTACATGTGGTTTTTGCTTTTGTTTTTTTTGTTTTTGTTTTGTGTTTTCCAAAAGATTCTCAAGTTGCCACAATGGCGAATGCGAATGGCGAGATGATGATGATGGCGACACTGGCACAGACGGTAACACGTGCAAGCCCATAAATACAAGGGCCGGGAGAGAGCAGCAAAGCTGTAGAAAGGCGATCGAAAAGAACAGGATAGGGGACACAGGACAGGTGGATATGTGGATAGGTTGGATGGCCAGGGAAGAGCGGGACATCGGGTGGTAAAGCAGGTGGCAAGTTCAGGTTTTGAGCTTTCTCGCTTTGGCAAATAAACGTGCGAAAAACGCAGCCAAAAACTCGTGGACTAAAGCAAAATGAAACAGCAAAGGGGAGGGAAACGACTAGTGGATACTGTTGAAAACTTCAAAGAAGAGCATACAAAAAATACATGCAAATGTGTAAATCGTAATAATTATAATAGTTACGAAAATCTTAGCCACTAAAAGAATGCGATAATTTAATTACTTTTAATGCCATACAAAACCAATATTTCGAATTATTTTGATTTAATTTGTTATTTTTATTAACTATATTATATAGGGTGTAGTATTAAAAATAAATGGGCAACAGACATTTTACGGAGTTCCAGCAAGATTTTTGGGAATGTAATTACAAGCCTTTATAATCTATTTTTTAGTATGTTAAGAAAAATGCTCCCAAGCGAAAAGCTGACAGGAATTCTAATTGAATAAATCCACATTGAAACTTGTAGCATAATCTTCATGGTACATCTACCAAGACACTAATTAGGTATGCGCTTAGAATGTGTACAAATGTGATGGTAACCCACAAATATCTTGTACTTGCTTCCCCTTTGCCGCAAACAACTCTGAGATACCCTCTTCGGTTCTGTTCTGGTTATGAAAACAGTTGGCTGACTTGGTGGGTTGTGTTGCCAGCTGCTGTTGTTCTGCGCGTTCCGAAAAACCGACACCAACAACAACAGCCATTCCTTCTCAACCACTCCCAAATGGGGCATGAGGGGCATGAGGGATACGAGGCAGCCACAAATCATTCGAAGAGGAAGAGCGGACAGAGCGAACAGAGCGGACACAGCGGGGAGAAGTGTTTTGCGAAAGTGTGCCACAGATTGCAGAGACTCACGTGCATCCTGAGCAACTGCAGATGTATGTTCTGTTCTGTTCTGTTCGGTTTGGGTGTGGTGCTTCATCCTTCCATTCTACCATCCTTCCATCCTCCCATCCTGATGATGCTTGAGCCTCATATTTTGCACTTTGACGGCTGCCAAGCCGCACACATACTGACTGCCAAAAGTTAACCCCATCAAATGGATTACAGCCTGCAAAAAAAAGGGACATGCCTTTTTCGCAGCCCAAAATTGCATTTTGTTTGCTTACGTTGCCTCCCAGCGCTAATCCGGCAAAAGTCAAAGGATTTGTGTGGCTTAAAAACGCGCAAAACTGTGTGTGCCTGAAAGCCAAGCCAAGCGAGAGATTAAATTAAGGGATAAATATGCGTACGTACAAACATTTACAGACATATGTATATACGGGAAATAAAAGGAAGATCAAATTTAGCTGATTTTTGTATCGCCCAAAAGTAAACAAAAGGAACAATTTGTATTTTATTTTACATTCTGCGGCATGTCTGCTGGGGGGTGCACTAACTTAACTCTAGCACTGTGGTCACCTCCGTAAATTTTCTAAATACTTGTATTATATATTTTTGTGTGTGGGCGTGTCATTACCTCTGCCACCGCGATAACCAACCTCATCAGCAGCGGCTCAGCGCCTTCGGCGATTTTTTTTACATTCTGTGGCCTCTCGAGACCGTGACAGCGACTGACTCACCGACCCACCGACTGACTCACTGACTCCCTGACTACACAACCAACCCGTCTGACGGCACTTGATTGTAAGAGTGCGTTTTAAAACTCCTCCTACTTTGTCAGCGCTCTCCTGGCTGTGTGTGGTGTGTTTCTGTCAGTTCATTTCCATCACACAATTTGCAGTTCTTCCATGTCACCAAGCACCCAACCAAAATTGCCCCCCAAAAAACAAAGAGCTGCCAAAGAGGAGAAAAAGAAGGCACACTCACATTCACATTCATAAAATGCGCAAAAACAAAAAAAAAAAAACAAAAAAAAAAAAGAAACCGAAAGAGAGCGAAAACCAAAGCGCATGCAACATTTTTCATCAAATAAATCAAACATGGAAATTTGATTGGTTTCTGCTTTCAGCAGCAGCCCGAGGCACTCGAAAAACCCAAAACAGATTCAGGAGCATAAAGCGCACTTTCCCCCACCCGCAGTTTTTCCTGCAGCATCTCAGAAAGGAGAAAGAGAGTGAGATAGGGAAGAGATCCACTCTACAAATGAAAAAATGTAGATAAAACAATTGGATCGACCAGAGTTTGCCCAGGGAATGCCACAAAAATATACATTGATCTGTAGATACAGCAGACAACAAAGATAAATATGGAAAAAGATTGTTCAGCGCATTTATCAACATCGAATGTGAAGGTAAAAATGGTTGAAAAGTTGGAAAAAACTATGGGAACCAATGAAAATAAAGTGAGAATTTATTTGGCAATTATTTTAAAATGCGAGTATATGAGATTTTCTAAATTGAAAAAGGTTTCCGTTAAGCTTGAGTGAATATCAACATTTACTTAAATATCCCACTGCATATTCTCCATTAAAACATAAAGCACTAAAGAGCGGGGGCTTTCGGGATGCACTCCATGCAGAGCTGCGAGCAGCTGCCGTGGATTGAGACTCGTGCGTTCCTCTACCTCTCTGCCGCATGCCCAGATTTCACTCCTTTGTCTTCTGCCACTTTTTCTTGCCTCTCCGCATACGAAACGCAATTTATTATGCAAAACCAAAATATGTTTGCCCCAGCATGTGTGTGTGTGTGTGTTTGCGTGGGGGCGGTAGAGGCGGTAGAAGCGCTGGAAAACAGTGCCTGCCAAGAGTGGAATATTTCAGTTTGGCAAATCTGTGCCGCACAAGCACAGGCAGCCGGAGTAGTCGTGCTTCGAGGAGAAGCTCCACCACCACCATCACCGAGCATCATCATCATCATATTCCTCGACTCGACTTGAGAGTGGCACTGACCATAGTGACTCCGCCAAAGTCCATTGTTGCTACGAGTGTGCGTGTGGTCCGGATATTTGTAAAATAATGTCAACAAAAATCCAATTTCCTTTTACCTTCCCGTTTGAATATTGCGCATACTTATAGATATACGCTGCGCTTGGCTCCAACCTGAAGCTCAGGCCAGGAAGTGCTGGCTGCCGCGAGTCGTCCTTTGCAAGGCTATCGGGAATGCAGGATGCAGCATATAAGCATCAGCAGCAGCAGCATGAGGTTAGCGAAGGTAAAGGCGAAGGCGAAGACGGGGGAGGTTCAAGAAGGTACTACTGCTGCTCCTGCTGCTTCTGCACTTGACATTTTACTGGGATTTCGTGACGAAGGAGCACCGGAGTAGCAGCAGCGCTGTAACCGCAGCAGGGAATGAAGGGAATACAGGCAGTGGGAGAAGGAGTGCAGTTGTCGCCTGACTGCACGTTTTCTGCTTGTTTAGTTAAGCGCATTGCCGTACAAACTACGTGCATGCACTGAGAGAAATTTTCTCGTCTGCAATCAATTAGCAGCCACTCGAATGGGTGTCTCTGTCTGGCCATCGTAGTTGCTCCTTCCTCCTGCAGCATTAATGGAACGTGGCATTTGCTTCCCAGTTCGTTTCTCAAAACTTTAAGCGCATTTGAAGGCAGGCTGAGTCATAGCTGCCCAGTACGCTGAGGGTATCCCCTTGGTCGATCTATTTACCGCAAAACTATCGTATCGTATTTGTTTCCCATCATCATTTTGTGAGGGTTTTGCTTCCGCTGCAGTTTACCTTTTGGAGCGGCATATCCGCTTTCCTTTTTCCGCCACACTTCATCAAAATCAGGAAAAGGATGAGGGGGGTTGCAGAAGGAAACAGGAAAATGCGAAGACGATGGAGCGGGGTGGTGAGGGGAGAGAGGGAGTGGCACAGAGCAAGGGGAGCAACGGGAGCGGTAGCATAAGATGAAGCTGGCACACGATTATTGTGTATTGTTATAATAAAGTTCAGCTTCATTTCCTTTGCCGCCTCGTTTCCATTTTCATGGTATAGTACGAGTATATGGCCGCACGTATACTGATGGTACTCAGTCGCAGTCTGAGGCTCATACTCAAGTGCGTCTACTCGTAAATATGCGAGTCCTTTTGTTGTCCATGGCCACCTCCACCTGCACCTCCACCTCCATCCTCTCGTACTTGTACTCGTTCTCGTACCCGTGCTTGCACTTAATTTCCCTCTGCTCACATCGTTGATTTTCCTCAGAGCCATCGAAGTGTTTGCCCTGCACTCCAATGCCCGAGACTGCCACCTGACCTTCATTTGTGGAGAAGGTATGGGCGAAATGGGGCGGGAATAGACAGGAGAGGGCATAGGATTGGGGTATCTCCTTCTAGCCATTTCCATTTCCCTCTATTCATGGCATGGCTCATGGCTCTGTAAATTGTAATTTATTTCAATCTCATTTTAATAGATATTTATGCTTTGTTTTTACACTCGTCGTGCGGCGCTTTTAATGCTTACATTTCCGACATTTCAATAAATTAAGTTTCGCCCTCTACTCATTGTACTACGCGTGTGTTTGGTTCTCCACGCTGTGTCCATTATCATTTTTTTTTCTTCTTGTTTTTACACTCGATCTGTTGACAGTTGGAAAATGGAATTCTTCCCGCCACACACACACACACGTGCTCCAATACGCATGCAAATTAAATACTGTGGAAATGGGAGTCAGGTTTCAGTTTGACTTAAGTGATTTCTGCCAGCCAACAAAAATGTTAAAAACTTGAATAAAATATTTGGGAAAGGATCTTTACTTGGAAGTGACTATTGCTAATCGAAGGACGTTTCATTTATACATTTCCCCCGTCTCAAACAGCCAACCGTAATCCTACATCCCAAAGCCCACATCCCACATCGTTCGTTAGCGATGACAAATAAGTAGTTAAAGAGCTTAACAAACCAAAGACGACTATTAGGGCCCCCTGCGGGGTGCATGGAGGAAAGTAAACACAGAGACAGCAAAGGGCACCATTTTTTCCAGCGACTTACATTCAACAAGAAAATCACATTAACTGTTGTTGTTTTTGTTGGTGGTGCAGTTGTGTTATTTCTTTTGCAAGTGGAAACGTCGACAGCAGAATGGGTAAAATGCATAAATCATTTGGTAAACAGGTTCTACCAAAGAAAGCACCCAAGAACGGCAGCAATGACAACAATGGCGTTGCCTTTAATTTTCCGAAGCACCAGGACAGACATATACGAGCACACACACACATCGAACGCAAAAACACTCACACTCGCACTCGCACTCACACTCACACTTGCATACAAGCAAACATAGGTGTGTACTCTCAGCCAAGGATGCAGCCATAAACTGTGCAACTGCTGCCGCTGATTCTTCTGCATAAGTCTATCAATAAATAATATGTACATTTTTACTTTATTGAATTTGCAAAAGCAATACGTTCTCGATAGACTCCCAAGCAGAACGCACACACAGGCTACAGCAGTGAGCCATGAGCCATGAGCCATGAGCCACGAGCCACCAGCCAGCCATGTGCTTGAGCCCAGCTCCTGCTGCTGGTCCTCTGGTGCTCCGGCTGATCCATTTGCAGTTGCCATCGAACCATAAATGATGCAAATGCCCAAAATCCATCGAAACGGGCTGCAAAGAAAAATATACCTTTAAAAATAACAACCCCCAGCCAGGGAGAGGCTTCTACTCCAGTTGCGTTCTGCATTGTTGTTTGATGGAAATGTAAATGGGGCAGGGCACTTGGAGTTTCCTGCTAAACTACTGCTGATTTATGCTACTTACACTCACATTGCAGTGTTAAACCCCACAGAAAATACACAAAAATTCCCAAACTGCTTTCTGTGCTGATTGCATTGTGGAAGCGCAATGGAAGCTCCATCACTGCAAATTTTAATTCCAGCCACAGGCCAAACGAGATGGGGGACTCGGGGCTTAGGCAAGTGGAAGGGAGGCTCCAGCACTCGTTCTTTCTTGTGGGTCGAAGTTTAATGTTTGCCAAATGAATATTAGCCCAACGAGGATACAAACGCCTCCGGGCAATGATACTGCAGGCGAATGTCAGTTCCTCATTTCTTCATTCAGCAGTGCCTTAATAACGTGGAAGTTTTGGGGCTGAAATACTCCACGAAATATAGAGATGAAACCATGGAATTCTTCTGCCCTCTGGTACTCTCATTTCCACGAAAAAACACTCACTTTTGGGGTTCTATTTGCTGTTTTATTGTCTTTGTTTCGAGGCTAACTTTGGTGGAATTATTGGAAAAATGAGTGGCTGCTGTCGATTTTGAGTTGGGATCGGAAACATCCTGCTGCTAACAGCCGGGACCATTGCTATTTTTGTTCTCCATGCAGGGATATGGCCTGCAGACTCTGTTGGTTGATCCTGGTGCGGCATTGCCAACAAGCGATGGGCCCGGCTTGGATGTACCGATGCCGACCGAGACTGGTGCTGAGGCAGTGGTGGCAAGCGATTGCCCAGGTGCGGCTGTACCGACCGTGATTGGAGCTGCTGCCTTTGCAGCCGTCTGTCCTGATTGGTGGGACATCTGGCCGGTGCTGTAGACGTTGGCCACGCCGCCCGAGGGTCCGCTTATGCCCACGATGAGGATGCCGCCGCCGGGGCCAGACTGTGGCGGCTGCTGTCCCGTTGCTTGCGACTTCTCAACGCAGGCGGGGTTGCACTGTTGCCCGGGCACTTCGGGTATGGCGCAAGCCTTGCTCGGGTGCGGTCCAATGTAGAACGGATTGAATGGCTTGTCCTCCATGGTGATGGCGTGATGGTGTGGCGAGTGAAGTCCGCAGTTGACACGCAACAGATTTTGTACGAACGAAACCAAAAAAAAACAACAAAAAAGCCGCACACAAAATTTGGAATTTTCCGATTTTACTGAACTGTTCAGTGTAAGGTTAGCCCCAAAACTGACCTACACAGCCGTCCCGGCAGCTGACATCAACCGAAACGTATTTAGTAGCCTACTTTATGCCACGAAAATGTTTTCACTTGTTCAGATATACGAAACTAGCTGTGAAGCAGCTCACAAACAGTGCCAGAATTGGGTCTCAGCATACGAATATTTACACAGTGACTATAGGTTATGAATTGCTTCTGAATTGACTGTAAATTGATTTTTGCAGAGGTTGGGAATCGCTCAAAAAATTGTGATAAATTGACTCTAAAGAGCTGTTGGCCTTCTCATAATTATAAACGATTCATAAGTGGAATAAATCACATGGCAATTGGCTATAAAATGTTTAATATTGGGCTTTGGAATGGATGCCTAGCCACTGAATAATGAATTCATTTAGCACTTTCCCCCAAGTGGCTGTGACTTGCAATTAATTTCAAGTGTAAGACAACCAACAACACGAGTGTGCCCCACTCAGTGTATTGAAATAAACTTTGACCTGTTTTGTATGGTAAAGATTACAGCTAGGATTACGACACGATAGCGGCTTGCACGAGAGCTTCACACACACACACGCACACACATAAACACACACTAACGCACACTAAGGCCAAAATGCAGCGCTGCTGGCATTGGAATTTCCGAAAATTTTTAAGAAGAAAAAATACAAAAAATACTCGCACACATATGTATGTATGTATGTATGTATGTATGTATGTATGTATGTATGTATGCTGATTGCCCAGTCGTTTATTGGTTTTGTTCTGTTTCTTGTCTTTGTTTACTCGCTTCTCGCAGATGCCGAGAGATACGACGCGGCGCCTCAAGGCCGGCTAACGCTTAACCCCCCCACAACACGCCCCAAAACGCCTCCACCTCAACCTAACCCAGACAGCTGTAACCATGTGAATGGCCAGAATGCAATTAAAACTACTAAACAACTACCAGCCAGACCAGAGCCCAGTCCACAACTAGAGAGCAGAGCGTGAGCAGCACAGCACCAACCAGCCAAATCCAGAGAGAGTGAGAGGGCGAGGAACAGGGAGCCACCGCAGAGAGACCCACCCAACACCCAACATCCCATCATGGCTGGGCCGCAGATACAGCACACCCAACGCCCCAACAGTGCCTACTACACAGGTCTGAATGGCAGCGGGGGTGGTGGTGGAGCCAGTGCCTCGGGTATGGCAAGCAGCGCCTCGCACACCGGACTGCACGCCCTGCGCCAGGTGACCAACGAAACGGAGCTCATCTATCGGGGAAGTCACAGCAATGGCACCGTCAACGAGCTGCCCTCAACAGCCGCACATCATCAGCTGCTCGCGGGCCGCATCACCCAGCAGCAACAGCAACAGCAGCACCAGCAACAACAGCAACAGCTACAGCAACATCCGCATCATCACCAGCATCAACAGCAACATCCGCATCACCAACAGCAGCAGCAGCATCATCAACAGCAGCAAGTCAGCAGCATTGCCGGCACCGGATCGAGTGCCACGGATGCCCTTATTGGCACCATTGCCACAAGTGCCGGTGGAGCAACAGGTGTCGGTGGAGTTGGAGGTGGCAGCAGCAGCAGCACAGCAATGACAGCACTCGGTCACCTGAAGAAGTCCAGCACACAGCGCAGCATCGAGATAATTGTGGATGCCACCCAGTGTGGCAAGGAGGTGGGCACAACAGCGACACCGCTGGATCCCGACGATGTGGAGCAGGGTGGCGGTGGCCAGGATTCGTCCTCGTCAATGCGCAAATCGTCGCGACACCGCCATCGGCCGCTGCATCGACGCCTGATCAGCTATCTGCGCAACCTTTTCCAAGGCAGCACTACGCAAACTGGTAAGCAAGGAGATCCCCACAAACCCAGAGACCCACCTAGTCTCGTCCGTGTCTGTCTGTGTTCCGAGCAAGGAGGTTCCCTCCCAGCCAGAGTTACTTAAAGTCTGCCACAGAAACACAGGCGCAGTGGGCAGCCTCTAGTATCTCTCTCTCTGATTAAACAGCAGCAGTTGATCGGTGGTTTACAAGTGATTCACTCAGCTGCAAGAAAGGGCTGTGCCCACAAAGGCATTTATCCTCTTCCCTAATTTGTTTTATCCAGTTTATGCCCCCTGATTTATCTGTTTATTTATCTCTTCATTTTATACTATATATTTTTTTTCTTTTCGATTTTTATTTTTTAATGTAGCGATGGCAACTCTCGTGCTGGCCTGGCGCTGCCTCTCCAAGCGTAAGCGGCAAATGTCTCCTAACCCCTTAACCCCCTTTTCACAAGTCCACGTCCGCCCCCTCTGCGCCTCTTCACCACGCCACGCCTTGCCTAGCCACGCTTGAAACCGCTTGGTGCTGCTCTTTGCCACGACTAACCCCATGCCAGTTCATGCTAACCGTCGCTTTGAGTTTTTGGGCCATTTCATGGCCATGAATCTACTATGTGCCAGCAGCGACCCTTTTTTTCCGATTACGAATTTTGGTTTGGTGCCTTGTTGGGCGCGTAAAAACGCTCGTAAAACGCGCGCTTGTGGTTTCGCGGCTGTTTTTGTCGCTTGCCTCAATTTATGCATGCGAAAATTTCAATTTTTGGTGTAGAAAATCAATGCGGCAGCAGCAGCAGCCTTGAACGAGTCATTTATTGAATCGCCATTGGCGCTTACATATTCATTTAGTGGCATTTAAAACGTAGAAAATAATCGTTGCATCGTTACATTTTCACCGTTTTCATCGCAGGGTATCTAAGAGGTGGATGTGGGTGTGCAACCTTTCCCTGGTTTAGTTTTGCTATCAATTTAATTTGATTTTGTTTGAACTGAGGCACTTCGAGAGGCTTTCGCTTTAGCCTTTTATGTGTGCTCTGTGTCTTGCATTATTAATTATGGAAATTGATGAACCTCCACCTGCTCCTGCTCTTGCTCCTGCTCTGTTAGTACCCAGATTGCATTGATTGTTTACGGCTCAACTATTTGAGTCTCCGTAACTCCACACCCACTTCCAAGCATCCCCTCGCTCACTCTCTATCCCTTTTTAAGCAATAAGTTCATTCATGGCACAGTGTCCTTCATGCTGATTCTTTTGTCAGTTAGTTCGTCATCATCTGCGTCTCGATTCTGGCTTGAGACTCAGTTTTTTGTTTTTTGTGTTCCATGCCGTTCCTTGCCATGCCGCATCCTTTCTCCGACCACCGGCATCCATCCTTCGATCCCCCTTTGAGCATTTTGCAAAATGATGAGCTCAACATAAAAGTTGCATGGGCCCATCCTGCAAATTGAATGCAAAGGGAAGCCAAAGGGGAAATCGATATGGAACACAATACCGAGTATAATATTTGTTTGTAGGAGCTTCAAACTGAGCTCCTCCCCCCAATGTCGGTGTGGGCAGGTCTAGGGTCAGGTGCAGGAGGCATGGCCATGGGAAACTGTTGACAATGACAGTTCGTGGGGGCCGGGATGTCTACATACAACAAGAAAATCGGGCAATGGAAATCGAAACTCTACTCTCCGGTGAAACGAGTGAGTGGAAAAACTTTTGCATTCCACTCTACCACACTTGACTCAAACTCTGGCCTGCTGCCCGCCTCCCCACCCTCCCATCCATCTCCTCATCAGTTCATCTCGTGGCAGATCGCGGGGAAAAGCTCTTTTTTGGGCTCTCGAAATGAGCGACGGATTTGCAGCTTGGCCAGCGATGAGAAGCGGCGTAAAAGTTTTATTGAAAAAGTTTGATGAATGACAAGTTGGCTTCCTGCAAAAACCAGCCCCCTAACCACCCCGCAACCATCGTCCAACCAGCAGCAGCAGTGCCACTTCAATCCCTTGCCATCCCATCCGACTCCCCACCCAATTGACAAGTCGGCTGGGGCTTATGTTATCAAATGACACGCCATTTAAATTTTGTTTGAGGATTTCAACTTTAATTGAGTTTAAAACTTATTCAAAAATTGAATCTAAATACGGTTTTGTTTGTTTTTGGCTGATATGCACAGCGGGGGAAAATAGTTTGTGCAAAAATTAACTTTGGTCGAGCTAAGTGCAACCCTGGCGACAATATTTGTATAGTCCTAAAATCCCTCTGTACTGAATTAAATGATTTTCCAGCTTTGCTTCGTTCTCATAATGTTCAACTACTCATTTTTTATGTTCTCTTCTATTAATATTATTTTAAAGCGGTAAATAATTTAATTAATTAACTTATTTATTAATTTTCGCACACATCAGCCATGTTTTCCCCGTTCTGCAAACTGAAGAGATTGTATGTACATGCTGCAGCCTAATTTCGGTTAAATTTTCAATATTTCCCTACCATTTATCAACTCTAATTCCCAAGCTCTGCCACATTAATTGCTTTTATGTTTCGCGCTTATTTATATTCTCAATTTAGAAATATTTCTAGCCATTTATCAACACCAATTACAGCGCTTTGCAACACTAATTGATCTTAAGTTACTAGTTTTTCGCAGTTTGATTTAGTTTCCTTTGCTGGTTTGCCACACTCCGCACTCCACACTAGTAGAGGCCCAAAGTCAAGGACGACGAGCATACTCCGTCAGCCTTGGCCGCGACAGGCATTTCAATTAATTACCCAGAAGGGTGGTGGGCCACTGGGGAACAGAACAGAACATCCCAGCTTTGGCCGGGGCAGCATATATACAATATACAGACACAAACGAAACGGGGGAAGAGCAAAGCTGCAAACAAGCAAAGAATTTGCGGCAGGCAGACAACCAGAGACGAGAGTCTGCCTCATAAATACCCTGTAAGTGATTGTAGAGCAGCCATCAGCCCCGGCTTGAACGCATACCCTTGGATAGCAATTAGTAGAGGGTATTCCGAATACAAAAAGAGAATAAAACCAAAAATAATGTGTACGTACACATAGACACACATACATATATAAGATGAAAATAAATTGAAGCCGCTGCTCGTTTTGGCTTTGGTAATTGGCTTACTCTGCAGAGCTCTGTAGTCTGTACTCTATATATGTATGTAAGACCTTTCCACCCTCTCGCTCCATTGCTCCATCTCGCCCTTCAATGTTTGCTCGCTGTTGTTTTTTTCCCCTTTCAGTGCCGTTGGCTGCACTTTATTGTCCTGTCCTTTGCCATTGCTGCTCTCTCTCTCTGTCACCCTCCGCCCTCACTTTTGTTGCCGCCAGTATCATTCCTTTAGGGCAGCTCAATCAGCGTATTCATTTTCCTTTGGGCTGCTACTTCTTGGGGCCCTTCTTTGGAGCTTGCTTGTGCCGTTTCTGGGCCTTAATGCACTTCATAATTTCTTCATTATGCCATGCCCACACTTGGCTGGACGGACTTGAGAAGGTAATTGAATTCGTTGTCTGCATTTTGTGGTCGCTTCATTTTGTGCATTTGATGGTCTCCTTTTGCTCTTTGCCGACTTCCCTTCGTCCATCCCTTTTGGTACGGCACCGGCTTTGGCACTGGGTCCAGCTCCGGTACTGGCTCTGGCTTTAATTATAATTTCATTATTTGTTGTTTGTTCGCAGTCGCAGGCAGTGGGGCTGCTGCTGCTTATTGCACATAATTTTTAATGGCGACCGCGATGTTTTAAGTGCAGCATGTCCTTTGAGACCTGCTTACCCATTGCCCCACAGACCATCATCTGTCCCTGTCCCTCACCCACCCAGCCGGTCTTCTCCTGCGCTACCGCTCTGCCACACTTTGTTTGACTGTCTCTTGTTACTCGCTTCTTGGCACACTTTCGCGCCTTTCACAGGCATTCAAGCGAAATCAGCGACTCCGGGCACAACGGTGTCAGGACACGAGGCACTGCGACAGTCTCCGCTGTGTGTTGCATACCCTGTAGTAGATGCATTCAATCCCAATCCCCTTTCATGCCTTAAGATGACAATTTGAAACGAGCAGGCCCTCATAAGTAGGCAAGTATTTTTGTTTCTTGCGCAGCAAGCAGTGCACTTGCGCAAGCAGTCGTGCTCCGGAAGGAAGTTCGAAATTATGCACATCCAGGGCATCAATTGTTCGATTCTTGTTGGAGGAAAGTCTACAAGTAAGCACATGCTTGTGCATATGTATTTAAGTGTCAGGGCCTGCCACATTTTAATTTATTTAAGCGCATTCGGTGCGGCCCGGCCCGGCCCGTAAATGAGTTAAGTGCATTTCGCCTCTCACATTATCTGCTCCTCGCCAATCCTTCACCGACGCCGACTGCTCTGCACTGCTTTGTCTTTTTATCTATACAAGTGCAGGAGCTGAAGCTGGGGCCTTCCTCACTCGTTTCGCTGCCACCAATTTGTTGGCCATTGTCTGAGGCAGCAACGGCAACGGCAGCTGAAATCCAACAATCGCGACCGCAAAAATGTGCAATAAAACAAAGCAAAGGCACAGGCAGGGCACCACTGCAGCCCCAGAAGCAGCAGCAGCAGCCGAAAAAGTTTTTTCATTAGCCCCCTTAGCAGGGACCCCTCACCCTCACCAACCCCATATCAGTCCCGCTCAGACTCCCCCACATACTGCTGCAACAATGTGATGAGAAACATGGCACAAAGTTGCACTTCTTTCATTTTTCCTTACACAAATGTTGCACACACATGCCCCACATGGGCAGATGTGTGTGTGTGGCGTGTAGCCAGAGGAGGAAAAAATTATACGAAATTAAATGAGATAAGTGTCGGAGCATTGTCTGCATGGCAAACTTGCTGCCCAACTTTTTACTCTCATTTCTCGTCGCTCTTCTATTTTTTGTTTCTCTTTATCCCCCCATTTCTTTTTATTTTTAATTTTTTGTTGCTTTCCATGTGTGTGGATAAATCTGTTTTTAGTGGGATTTCAGCTTCAGATTGAAGCGTGGCACAGCACAGTGAAGGGGATTGGTTGGCAGCTGTCTGAGGAGAGAAGAGGAGGAGAGCGCAACAAAAAACCATAATTCGTTATACGATAAACTATTTTGAAGGCTTAGTGCGCGAAATTAAATTCTTATGGCATGTTGCATGGGATTAAAAGAAGGCTTTAAAGTGCCTGGCAAGGGGGAGGCAGCGAAAACTGATTGAAAATATATTATTCGAAATCCTTTTGTGGCGAAAAAATTTTTAAATCAAACTAAATTTGCATACATACATATATGGATACAAAAATGAAGATAAATCGAAGTGAAAATTTGTGCAGTAGAAATGAAAAACAAATTGAAAATACCTCAATTAAATCTGTTAGAATCAAACAAAGAAAATTGAGATAAATCTAAGAAAAATGTGATGAAAGGAAACTTCATATAAATTGATGGAAATCCTTTTGCATGTGTGAATAGCATTTATGCTAAAATTGTGTTTGAATAAATGAATATTATATTGGTTTAAAATAAATTGGGATACAACAAAGGAACAAAGTGACGACGAGAAGTTGCTTGATTGGAAATTTATTGCCAAGCGAATTTTAAATATTAATTTCCCGAATGCCACTGGTGCTGGAAAAGGAACAAGAATAAGCAATATGTCAGCTTACGAATGGCTCTGAGATACAATCCTTTGGTGCTTTATTTTCAATTTCGTGCAGCCAAAGTTTCTTTGGGGATAGATGCTATGAATCAATATCCTTTAATGCCAGCCATAACCAGCATAGAGTTAGACTCTCGAGCAGCGTCAGTCTAGCGTTCGATGTGTACTTAAACATCTCGCTTTACTCGTATTTGTGGGTTTGCCTGATCAAAAAGAGCTAAAAGATAAAAAAGGAGAGGAAGCTGTTAAGGCAGCCAGAGGCATTTGCGAATTCTTCCTTCATTCTCCCTGTATGCTTGTGTGTGTGTGTGTGTGTTTTATCTGCGAGTGCTTCGATTGAGTGAGCATCTTCAAAGGCATGTCAGCTTCACCCACCCAAAACTGTCGTTCCCCCGAGAGCCTCCACTTGCACTTATATATATCTATATATATTTTATTAATTTGCACTTTTATGGTAAACAAAAAGATTCGGGTTCAGTTTGGGGTGGTAAAGCGAGGTAAACATTTGGAAAAACTGCAGTCACTGGCACTTATCGACATGCCGCACACTTGAAACTGAACGAAAGCAAATATTTTTACTGCCGCTGCCGCTGCTGGTGGTGCTGGTGCTGGTGCTGCTGCTCCTGCAGTGGTTAAAACAACACAAACAAGAAGGCAGTCCCACTCCCACACCCAGCACCAGTTCCAGTCAGACCTAATAAAATCCAATGCCACTACCACCCATCGCCCAAAAGGTGGGGCTGTTGGAGGAGTCTGTTGCGGTTTTTCTTTCTGTGTGTGAGGTGCAGCATGCAAAAATATTTGCACTTGACTGGCGGCTGCTGCTGGCGCTGCCGCTGCTGTTGCAGCGGAAACGGAAACATGACACCTGCACAGCCACACACATACACCCACACACATATATATTCAGCAACAGAGAAGAAGAAGGCGAAAGTGGCAGGGGAGGTATGACGAAGAGCACTGCAGCCAACGTTGGGCAAACAAACACAAACCGAGCCGAGATAAACAGGAACTTATTATGCGAGCTCATGCAATGCGGGGTAGGGTTGGTGAGGCGGGGTCAGGGATAGCGAATTGAAGGCGGATGGAGGGAGGTAACGGTGCAGGGCATACCAATTGTAACTGCATCTGTGCGGCCGTGTGCTTTGTGCTTTATCTGAAATTATACTGGCAACAATGGCAATCCGGGAATGCCTCTCTCCGGTGACTCTTCAGCCGAGAATGTCACCCAATCAGCCGCTGTTCATGCCCCACCACCCACTTGCCCCCCTTAAACCGCAAAATGCCATTCCACTGCCATCCTGTTGTTTATTGTTATGTTTGCCAATTGCCAGACCAGATCCGAACAGACCTCACACCACTCCCCGGCAGCAGTTCTCGCACTAGCAGCAGCACACTGAAAGAGGCATGGACACAACTTTACACCTTAATCTCAGCAGGTGGCAGACCAGCATCTAAGGAAATATATGTGATAAATATGTACATATACATCTGTAGAGAACTCTGAAAAGTATCTCTGCAATCAATCGAGATCTGCATGGTATTCTAGTAAGAATATTAAAACAGGATTACTCTCTGACGATCAAATAAAATAAGTATATAAAAGAGTATACGATCACTTCGGGAGGAATAACGCTCATAGCTACATGACTGGCCATCCACACATATGTACTGCTTGCAGAAGCACCACACGTGTGGTGTGCACACACCTCTGTGAAAGCAGTTGGGAAAAAAGTGTTTGCCTGCATTTGGGGGCAGCTGGTGGCTCCTTTTTGTATATTTCACCAGCAGCTACACCTGTCGCAGCCCGAACAACAACAACTTTGTTTGTGTCACAAATAATTTAGACATTTAGGGGAATATTTTGTGTGCTCTTGTCGTTGCTCCTGCCAGCGCTCTGGCGGCAGCAGCAGCAGCTGATAATAAAGCACCAAAAAAAAATTTGTGACCATGGGGTGAAATGGTCGCTGGCCCAGGGTAGCAAGGCAGAAGATGAGCAAGTAAAATTGAATGAAAAACTTTTGGTAAATTAAAGCCAAACAAAACCGAAAGAAAGTGCCAACTGCACATGAATATATATTAGAATTAATGCATTTCGTCAACAATGTGAGCTACGAGTAGATGATGCAAAAGATGCCAGAGAGACATAAAACTCAGACCCGAACACGACACACAAGCACACAGAAGACAGCCAGAGCACTGCGAGTGCGACTGAAGAATGCGAGTGCGAATGCAAATCCACTCGAGTGTAACGAGGAAAAAATATGAAAATGGGAACGAAAATAAAATGGAAACCATAAACAGACAAAGTGTGTGTCAAAGAGAAACATACAGACAGGGGGCAATGAAAAGCGAGAGAGAAAGCAACCAAGAGAACATAGACAGAAAGATAAAGAAGCTTCTTAGCCCAAGGTAAACGGGATTATCCTGAAAATGAAGGGCAGGCAACGAAAGAGGAAAAATTAGGTTGAACAAAGTTAGTTTAATGAAGTGACGAGCGTGAGGGAGAATGAAAAGAAAAGAAATTAATTTTCAGCCCTACAAGTTTCTTATAATTTGACTTAATTAGGTTCCTGGTTTGTCAGATAATTTTTAAGTTTTTTCTCTAAGTAAGCTTTAGTCAAAGTCTTATGTCATTATTTTTGTGCTCAAAATTCCCAGTTCACAATTTTTATTATCATACTTCTACTATGTATTTCCAATGCAATTTTTCCACTTCGATTTAAATGCCTCTAGGTTTTTCAGCTACGGAGGTATCTTTCTGTACGAAAAAACACAATAAACGAGTCAGTACGTGGGTCCTTTCCTATACCCTGTTTCAATAAGTATACACATATGTAAGCTTAGCCTTTATGTATCCATTACAATATATTTTATATGTATGCGCCAGGGGCATTTTGGAAGGTGCCATGAGGGATGGGAAAGAATGAGTTGATGTCTCAGCTCCATCCAGTGGGTTAGCGTCCGTATTTAAGTGGCTCCCACTCGCGATTGTCAAGCGGACAGACGGAGCGCAGACGGAACCTGACCTGGGTCTTGTAGATCACTAGATCGTCTATGATTTCCACAATCACGTAAAATCGAAATCATATCGTTTTTCTCCCATTGCCTGCCCATCGGATTTGAATGTAGAAGCATTCTTTCTGCCAAACTTAAACTACGCACTTTCCCAAGCGCCCAGAGGATGGAACAGAATATGATGTACATTTTATTCACTTAGTTACACTGATGTACAGTCAAGACTGAGTTCCATATTGTTTCCATATTAATATGGTATGAGCCGAATGAAGCAGAACCAGAAGCATTGTCAGAAGAAACTGTTAAACCAAAGCACAGTGCCTCCTTTTCTCAAAATAAGTTTTAAAGCTCATAACTTTTGAGCTTGGCTAGATATCAGTTCGAAATTTAATATATATATACTCAATATTTCAAAGAAATTGAAAGACAAATTAAAGTAGGCGGGAGAAATTAACGGTCCAACTCAAATAAATAAAATAAAATTTAATAAAACGCAAATAAATTTTTCTAAAATAAATCGCTGCAGTGGCCGCGGCTCTACTTTTGTACCAGTTACTCAGTCCGTATATATGTCAGCTAATGATTTATGGCGAATCATAAAATATTTTATTTGTTTACAATTTTGCTACACCTGTCTCTCACTTCTGACACCAGCACGCCTTTCTAGCTTGATCTCCTCCGCCAGACGGCGCACACTGCACGAGGAATAGTGTGTCAGAGAGTGAGAGAGACGATGAGTAGCGGATGGAAGGTGGAAGGTGGTAGCTGCAAATTAATTTCTTCATTCTGGCAATAATAATAATACGATAGGAACCAGACTTGGCAATCTGGTAGATAAGGTCATTCTTTATGTTGCTGCTCTTTCGGTTTTCTCTTATCTTCAAAATTCAATTTTTAAAAACTTGTAACAGTGTGACAGCACAGATGTCAGTTTACAAAATTTGGTTGCTCTGGCTCTTTTTGTCTCTGAAAACAAGGCGCGAAACAAAACGGATAGACGGACAGACAGACAGGGCTACATTGGCTATTGATGCTTGTCAAGAATATATACACGTACATATTTATATATTTTCTTAGGGGTCGGAAACGTTTCTTTCTGTGCGTAGCACACATCCACTTCTACTTCTAATATATACCTAAACTCTTCGCGCACCGGTTATAAAAATAAATTTAAATGAGATGAAAATGTATGACTGCGGGGCCTGTGCTGTTCGGCCCTCTTTCTACGTCAGTTTTTGGTATTTCATTCTCCACTTTTGGCTCAAAATGAAAATGCATAAGCCAAGAGTGCATTTCTACGTGTGTGTTTGGATTCCGTATGTGTGTCTGTGTGTGTGGCATAAGCCAGCAAGCAAATTAAAATGTAACGCCAAAGGCAACGACAATTGCAGGCTGTCTACTCTCTTTCCCTCACTTCCCCAACTTTGCCTCACATTCTCTACTCACTACTCACCCCTTCTCTTCCTGCTTCACTTATATGTGCCTCTCTTCGCTGTATATCTCTCTTTCTAACTCTTCAATTCGCACATTTTCTCCCTATTTCTCCCACTGTTCCTCAGTGGCAGGCTGTTTTTGCCCGCTTACCTTTTTGCTGTGTCGCAGTGGGCCTCCCCTCAGTCCATATCCTTCTTCTCCACCCTCACCTATCCACTCTCTCTCTTTATCTTTCTCTCTCTTTGTCTTCCTGTGTGTTCTCTGCTGTTTCTCCCATATTTTCATGCATTTTTAAGCAGCCATTTGTCAAGCGTGTGACCCCCGTGACGCTCACCCAAAAAGCAGCACGACTCTCTGTTGCCGGCTGCATTTCTCTGTCCGTGAATCTGTGTGGGCGCTTCTAGGTGTGTGTGTATGTGTGTGTGTGTGTGAGGGCTAAATGTTGGTGCGTGTGTGTGGGGGTAAAACTTTTAATTAACTAAAATTGAGGCGCCTCAACTACAAAGAACTTTTTTTCTCGCCTTTTGAAAGAAACCGACGCCAGCAAAGGCCCAAAAAGTAACAGTCAAGCACCATTTACCTTTTTGAGGATACCACCACCCGCAACCCCAACACCAACCTCAACCCCACAACCAAACCAGAACCTACTGCCCTCCCCTACAGCCCCAACAGCCCCTAGAGCCCATCCTTAACCACGAACCACAAAGCAGACTCGAACAAGAGGCGCAAACTTTCGACAGGCAAAGTACTACAAGATACTTAAGGCAACTTGCAAGTCAATTCAACACACATCGAGCGGCTCAACAGATCAAAATCGCGTGTGTCGTTGCACGGGTTGGTGGGAGAAAGAGGAATGTAGGTTGGTGCGTTGGAGGGGAGTGTGGGTAGCGTATGGAGAAAATGGAGAACTTGACTAGAACATGCCCAAAAGGCAAATGACGAGAGTATATTTACTCTGTCCCCTTTATGTGGATTCGCCCTGAATCAGAAACATGATTTTGTGTGAAGTTGAATTTTTAAAATTTTAAATTGCTCAGACGTTTTGAGTATTCTCAGAATACTTTCATAAAGAATCAGAAACTTGGCTAAGAGCTGAACAGCTTCTTGTAAAAACCCTTGTGGGCCCACAGATCAATATTTGTGGATTACTTAAAGGAGAACAAATAGTATCCGAGCAATGTTCTTAACAGGCTTTTAATATCCATCTTACGTATCAAGGATCGGCAAGAATACTAGTAAAAAGAGGCTTCGCCCCTCTCTGTCAAAGGACCCTCTGACCAACTTCTCTCTTCATTTGTACCTACTTTGCAGATTCGGAATTGGAGGAATTCGAGACGCCAGCACGCTACAGACCGGACTCTCTGAGCGCATTGAGTCGGGCGACCCGCTTCACTGAGGACGAGATCAAACGAATTTATCGCGGCTTTAAGGCTGAGTGCCCCACGGGCGTCGTCAAGGAGGACACCTTCAAAGTGATCTACTCGCAGTTTTTTCCACAGGGAGGTTCGTGCGGTACAGTATACTTTGTTTCGTTAATGTTTCTGACTTGAACTAGCAATGATTTGCATACATAGTAAAGCATGCTAATACATGAACGTTGCTCCTAAATATATTAATATGAATGGCTTACGCAACCAATTTTAATATTTTTTGGCATTCACATTTAGTACCCAAAACAGAACAGCCAATCACCCATATTTTTAGAGTCTATTCTCTGTTCTAGTTATGTTCTTGAATGCATGGCCATTTTGTACGAATTTCCTTTGCTAAGTAGCTCAAATAGATTAAACTTCTAAAATAATCTGTGAGGATGTGCTGCCCACGGCTTTGGTTCTTCGATGTGGGAGTCATTCATTCCGTTGCCTAGATTCGTTCTGGTGCACCCTCTTCCCACTTCCGCTTCCCCTTCATCGTTCCAGGAGTGTTTCTTCTTACCATTCCATTTATTCCTCTGCGTAATCTTGCCTTTGCTGTCCTTCGCATTCCATTCCATTCCATTTATGAAATTTATACGCGCACATTCATTCACATTTTCCTGTTCCATTTTCCATTTTCCTGGCAAACGTTTCTCCGACTCCACTGCACACGATCCAATTAAAGCAATCGAGTGTCCATCCCTTCAGTGCATTCCATATGTTCCAATTATAGCAATCGATGTGCACTGGCAGTGCAGTTATCCTGCCACACGTGGCATTCCTCCACTACATAAGTTTCACTTAGCCTTAATCGGTTGTGGGAATCATTGAACCGTTACGCACTTTGTTGGCAGAGGGGGCAGTACATTCGGGTGGGGGGGGGGCAGTGCATTCAAATGAAAATGATATTTGTGCTCCCTCTGCCTTAGTTATGATTAGCTCCAAAACAAAGGCCAATTGACTGCAGACCCCTCCCCCCCGTTTTCATTCCTATTCCCACTTCAGACCTTCCCTGCTCCGCTGTGTGTCCTGTCCCTATTCGAGATTCGAGCTTCGAGCTTCGAGCTGGCCAAAAGTCAACTCAAGGCAAATGCCATTGATAAAAATGTATGGCCCTTGGGCAGCCGGCACTGACCCCAAAGAGTTGCTGCAGATGATCATACCGAGAGTGATGATGATGATGAGAAGGAATAGAAGGAGAAGGAGAAGGATGCTGGTTATACGAGCATACAGAAAGGCAAAGACTCTTTGTTTGGACGGCTGCCCTGGCCTGGCCCTTGGCTTGAAAAATATGAAATGCAGAAAGCAAATTAGTAAAAAAGCATAAAAAGCGAAATCATGTTTCACAAGTCGCGGTCTGCTGCGGGACAGCAGGGCTAAGGGGAAAAGGGTGGAGCAAGGAGGGGCAAGGAGGGGCAGCCTAGGAAGAGCAGGAAGGGGGAGTGCCAACCAAGCCACCCACTTGACCTCGTTTGCACAACAAGTGAAATTTTTTCCAGTTTTTTTTCCTTCCCCTCAGCACAATTTACATTTACAACTGCAAAGGCAACTGAGGATGAGACCACCGGGTGAAAGAGTCGAAATTCTTTTGCCGGCCAGTAACTAACTGAATTGCTGATTCATTACATTATGCGAGAAGGGCAGGACGAGTTCCACAGCAGTGCAGCCACGGGAACTCTTGAATTAGCTGTGGCAATCCTTGGGGAACGAGTAATTCGAGTATCAATCGAATGGACACAAGAGATCCACAAGCTAAAGCTAAACTTTATTTGAGGTGCGGCACTTGCAGAAACAAAGAAAAATAACAAATAAAACAGATGATACCACACAAAAATCGATACATTCTTAGAGCCGCATTAATTGTATTTTGACAGTGAAAATAAAAGAAAGATAAATAGAATGTCCGAAACTGTGACACACCATTAACGAGTACTCTCGAGAAGCAAATCTCTGGCTCAATACTTCAAAATGATTGAGAGAAAATTCACAAAATTCTTACTTTGAATGGAGCTGCCATATACTTATGCCTGCAACGTTCTGTACATTGTTTATAATTTCGGAATGATTAGTTTGAGATTGCTACAAATTGCTGAAGCAAATTCATGCTCACCTCGTGAGTTCATGGTCTGAGGAGGACGAGTAGCATAAATCCAATTTATGACAGATTTTTTCTACGGCTCCAACCCCTCGCCAGCATGCGATGTATAAGTGGAAAAGTTATTGCTACACATATTTGGGCCACTGAATTATTATAATAACCCTATTTTGACTGGTCCGCCACAATAACGGGCGGGCAGAGCCAGAAATGTGGGGGCGAATCTGTGATGGCCCTAGAAGTGGGACGCCGGGATGGAGAGTGGAGATTGGAGAGTATCGACAGCCGGAAACAGAAATACGAAATACCAAATAAACACGAGACTAACGTTGTTTTTCCTCTTCCACCGCTCCTCTGCCCCTTCGCTGCTCTTCCTACTCTGCAAACCCTCTTCATGACCGCCAACCCCCCGCTGATTATTCTTATTCTTCATCATTTCTGCCCGTTATCTGATGAAAAATAAATAATGAAATCATTTTTTATTTTGATAAGCTGCTTTCTGCCCGCCAAACACACACACACACACACACACACGCTGACAGATCCTAATACGAGTTGGCAGCCCCAACAGAACAACAAAGCAGAAGCAAAAAAATATAAAAAAAAAAAAAAAAAAGCATCATCAAAGTTGGTGATTTATCACTTTTGGTCCCAGCTCCAGCTTTAGCTCTTGCTCCGGCTCCGGCTACATCCCAATCCCCAGCGCTTTGTCGCTTTGTTTTCTGCCAGACTCGCGCTCGCGCTCCGCTTCTTTTTGGCAAATTTCTACGCAAATTTTATAACAATTTTTACATGGCACATTTGCAGTCATTTTTGATTTGTTCGCGAACGAGCGACGAGCGCCAGCGACCAAGAAGATGGCAAAATGCGCGAGAGCGGCGGAAGAATGATTTCCTTTTGGAGCGAGGCTGGGAGCAGATGCCATCTTTTGGCATTGAGCTTTGACCTTGCAGCCACTCCCGCTCCCCACTCACAACTCACCCGCTGGTTGGGAGTTTTGTGCGTGGTGTGGGCGTGCCACTCTGCGTCATGCGTCATAAAAACACATTAGGCATCAAACGGCTACAATAAATTTTGACAAATAAATTTACACACTCCCCCGTGCTTGCTCGTATATACAGCACAAGCACAGTACAGTACGTTTCGCCGCTTTAAGGCAGCCAGTGTGCTCTAAAAGCATTTCAAATGGGGAAGGATACGAGACATTGGACATGAGATTTCGATGGGAGTAGGGTATAGACAATAAGATCAGCTACGGACTGGCATTCAATCAATCAGTTGGCTATATGAATTATTTAATGCACTAAGTACTTGCTGAAGGGTGCCATCAAATAGATTCGGAATATTCTGCTATCAAATAAAAGTCAGTCTTCAGTTATTCATGCATTCAATGCCTTGCATTCCAGTGAATACTTTTGGGACTCTCCCTTTAGAATTGATCGAATTGCAGCACTGGTACACAGTAGCATTCGGATATGGGATATTCGGGTCCTCGTTTTATAGTCTCTCACTTTTAAAAGGCACTAAAAGGGAATTTCTTGTTCTTGCTCTTGTTCTTGCTTTTGCCCTTTGTGTCCTGTTCGCCCCTGAATGACATTTGATGTGACTTTATGAACTGACGTCTTTGGCCCGGCAAGGAGGTGTAAACATCGCAAGCGCATAAACCGACAAAAACTTCAGCATCAGCAGCTTCCAAAGCATAAAAAAAAAACAGCAAGAGTCATAAACATAAACGCGAATCGTTAAATTACGGCAAGGGCAGGCCAGTGGAAGCAGGGGGAATGAAATAATCAAAACATTATGTGATGGCCAGATAAAGAAATTTTTTCCAGAACTCTGTTTCCTCGTGGAGAGGAGAAGGGTGCTGGAGTGAGTGCAGTGCGCTAAGTGTTCTCGGCACAAACCAAGAGTCAGAGTCAGAGACAGAAACAGATAACAGGGTCAGACAGCGCTCTCCCAGCAGAAGAACTCGTTGAGCCCCCATAAGTAGGCAACACTTTTTGTCTGTGGCAGCAGCCGCAAGGGGAATTGAAAATGTTCAAATGTTCACCAGGGCACAGCAGGGGCAGTGCCTGAGCTTATCAGCAGCCACAAGAGACACTCGCATAATTAGCTGCGAACTGTTTCCCCAACGCCCCCAGCCTCTGCCTCTGCCACAACCTCAGCGCCAGCGCCAGCTTCCATTGAAACTTTTGGCCAAAAAATGTTGACTTTTCCTGTGATAAACAGGAACGATTCAACGAAAAACATGGAAAAACTTTTATGCTTGACAAAACTGAAAGGAAAAGCGAAAAGTTTTTGTTGCCAAGACGCAGACGACGACCCACATAAAAGTTTCGACCCAAAACCCTGGATCCTTCCCATTCATATCTTTATGCTGGCCCCAACTATCGAACTATTTATTCTATAGCTTCCTGTAGCTTGCAGCTCGTGTGTGCATTTTAAAGTATAAATGTGTGTGTGTATAGAGTTGATTTGATAATGTTACAAAAGCAAATCAAGTTAAATGCTTCAGCTGAGACCTAATTTGTCTCGCCAGCCATCGAATAGAACTCTCACATTTAACGCTCTATTTTTCTTTTGCTTTTCATTAAACGAACCACAACAACATCCAATCTACGACGACATCCAACAACGAAACGACACTTAACAACAGCCAACCCAACCCTATACGCCCATTATGTATTTAATACACTGGATCAGGATCGCAGCGGTATCGTCAGCTTTGAGGTGAGTTCTAGCTTTAAATACTATACGCGCACAGCTCTTGCACAGATGGGACACATGTGATGACGACAAATTGGCAAAGGACAAAATCATATTGTACAAATAATTCTTTAATGATGGATATTTCATATCAATAGTAGCAGCAAAATAATTCCCCAAACAAGCCAGCCAAACCTGATAATAACAATGTCCTCAGCCATATAAAATTCTAAAGGGAAGGGCAAGCGGGTAGGAGAGACACAAGAGAATGCAATGGGAAACATTTGAGCAGCTCATTTCCGTCCCTTGTGCCTCATGCCTCGTGCCTCATCTGTGGCTGCCGAGACATAATATCCTTGCGGTAGGTCTGCGAGGAGTCAAACTAATGGACTTTCATGTGTTCCGGGGGCGAAATTGCGATTTAGATTGGACTGAGGGAGCGAGCAGAGCTGTGTGAAGGAAATTGAGAAATTGTCTTAGAAATCAACTTACATACAAAACAAATTGTGGCACTTACTTCTACAGAGCAGAACACGGAGCCCATTTGCAATTAAATCGAATCGAATCGAGTCGAACCAAAACAAAGCAAATATCAACCTAATGGCATTGTGCATGTGTGTGCTCGTAGCAATACTACATACATATGTATATCTCATTCAGGGACACTGAAAGCTGCGCTAAATTTGTGTCTAACTACATAATTGAGGACACTGAGTCCGAGTCCAAGTCGGGGTCCGTGTCCGCGTCCGTGTCCGGGCGGGGGTGCAGAGTCGACAGCTGGCAGTCATCACTGCAGTTTATCAGTCGAATGTGCCATCGTTATCCATAATTAATCCTGCCACTCAATGGCAAGGCAAATGCGTACAGTTCGAGTACTTCGAGTTGAACAATTCAATTTAATTCACTCGGTGCTGCTCCCTCCGACCATGATGCGGCGCAAACAGAAATTCTTGAGGTCACCACCACCACCATCACCCGAGCGGGGAGTGGGAAAGCAGCATACCATACCATCCCCTACCCGAAGAAGCAGAAGGAGAACTGGACTTAAGTACAATGAAATTACTTTAGACATTTTAAGTATAAAATATGGCTGACAGCTGAGTCGAGTCGAGTCTAAGTCTGAGGCAAGTCCGGTGTGGAGAGTCGGCTGGGCTCGAAGCAAAAGTTGTGTGTGGCATCGTGAGTCGTCTCTAAATGAAGCTGATTTGGCTGCCACCCTGGATGGATGCAGGATGAGCGGGCGGGGATGGGCCGCCATGGATGGGAGAGTGGCGCCAAATGATGCTGCAAAATGCTGCAAAGAAAGCAACAGCCATGGCAACTTCTTCTCCTCGTCCCGGGTAATCGCATTTAGTTACGGTTTATTAGTGACAGCAGCAAAACGGCAGTGAACAAAAAGCCCCAACTGAAGTCCATTGCTCTCCCAGATACATAGATGTTTGAGCGCTCTATTAACTGCCGGATCATAAAAGTTGTAATAAGTACCACAGCACACAACCAGGCCAGACTCCTCGAGATGGTGGAGACACCAGTCCCAGACGCAAACCCAGACATTCACTCACACACAGCCGCCTACTCGCCCACTTCTTTGCAAAGGAGGTGTGGGGTTTTCGGTACATTTTCGGCTTCAGAAAATTGTCGGAGTTATTGGGAAGGAAGGCTGAAGTTTTGGGTAGCTGTATAATTAGAAGTCTGGGGAGATGTATACCGAGAAGAAAATGAAGTTTACGCAGCAGTGAAACCAACTTAAGAATAGTTAAACGTTCAAGGAAGTAAAAGAAATAATTAGAGTCGGGTTGGTTGAAAAGGAATGAGTAGTAAAACAAGTTATTTTCCCCTAAATCAACGATAATAGAAAGAAAGTGTATTTTCATACGAGTATGTTTTATAAGATATTTTATTAATTATAATTACTACAAAAAAATAGCAGTACCAATAGAAGTGGATGGCAAATAAAAAAAAAGCAAGTAGTACATACACATTTAAAACAAAAGAGCAATTACATATATCTTTATATCACCGCAGACGCAGAATTAAACTGTATCTAAACTGTGATTATGGAACTTTATAATTTAAATATAAATATAACAAATAGTTGTAACGTTTCTCCCGTTCTTTATTCAATCGCAGTTCAAAAAGCTCGCCTTCAAAATTAATCATAAATAAAAGAAAACATCTACCAAAAACCAAAGTTAGTTGCCACCGAAAAATGTGACACATTTAATGGCAGCATCCGCTGCATTTTCCACAGCTTTTCTTTGCACGAATTTTCTTTCTTTCCTTTCATTGCTGTTGGCGTTTTTTCGTTCATTTTCTTCGTTCATTTTCATGCTGGCGGGCAACACTGCGGATGGCAGCAGCCAAAGCCAAAGCAAGAGGAAAACCTAGAAAAAAATAAGGCGCCCAAATCAAAAATCAAGGAAAATGTCTCGAAATTGAAAATTGCAGAGTGTGTGGGGAGAAGGATAGCTTATAGTCCACAGGGGACAGAGCTATAGTTGCCACTAGATTCGCGTGTTTCTCTGCTGTCGCTTGTCATTGTCAACATTTCTATTCCAGCAAAGACAAAGCAAAAAAAAAAAAACCGAATAAATTTCTGCAGATTGTGAATAGGAGGGAAAGAGGGTCCCTGCCCACCCTCTCTCCTTCCCACTATCTCTCCCACTCGATCGCCCCATTGTTTGACTGTCGTCTGCCTCTCTACCCCCCACCAGTACCCCTAGGGCGCATGCAAATTGCAAATAATTTTTCTACACTTTATTCACTGTCCTGACTGCCCCTGCAATGTCCGAACATGAACTCCACTTCCGGCTTCCAACAGCCCCAGCAAGGGGGGAATGTGTTGCAGGGTGCGGGACTCTGGTGTTGGAGAAAGCACACAATGCCATTGAAACGATGAATTATGGCGATTTTAACGCTAACTTTGTCATGCAGGGGGGCATCCTGTAGCAGCGACTAGGAGGAGCGGCAGGAGCTGGATACCCACAGCAGAGAGAAGACACACGACAAGTGTGTACAGCCACACCACGAAAAAAGCGAGGCAGATAAACGCAAAGCCCAAGTCAAACAATAGAACCAGACAGAGCTCCACAAGAGACAAAACGAAGCAGAGGAGCCTTGCCAGCGAGGACATCGTGACACGAACGAGAGTGAAAAGGCGCTGCCCAGCCCACGTACTTCGAATAATGAGCACAATCACGTCCGCAGTCCATCACTGGAAAAGAAAGAGAGAGAGAAAGAGGGAATAGAATGTACAGTGACACACACACAAATAAGAAAGTCCCCTCCCTGGCCCATGGTGGCCCATCTTATCTGTGTGAGCCTTTGGCTTTTTGCCTGCCTCGCCATTTTTCGCCGTTGAATAATGACCTCAAAATTGTAATGACTACACGGCACGTACTCGATATAAAGCATGCCACTCGCGGCAGGGGCAAGGGGCAAGGGGCAGGAGAGCGGCCCGGCAAAAGGCAAACCCCTAGTTCTGTATGTGACGGTCTGGTACTAAGTAGACTTCCGCTTTTCAATTAAGTTTCACATATTGTTGCAAGGTGTTTTATGCGCGATTTGCATGACAGTCGCGTTTATTAAACTGCCAACAGGAGTAGAGCACACACAGCACAAAGCAACATCAAAAGTACTAGCTAACAACAAGAACAATGAGAGCATAGCCAACAAACACACACAAAGCTGTCATGGTCATATTGAAATTGTGGGCTGGGCCAATATGCCAAGAGGGAAGGCAAAGTGTGTGCGACCTGTTTACGCTGGCAGAAAAGATAAATTGCTCAAGTGTGTGAGATAAAAGCAATTGAGAAGGCGTCATACCAAAGGGGAGCAACGAAAGCGCAGGGGAAGGAGAACAATAAAAAGGGGGGAACAGACGGGGGAATGCAGTACGAACACAGAGCAGGAGTTGTGGCGTCTACTCGTATGAATGCTGAAAGCAATGCAGAATCATTACTTACGAGTACCAAGAAGTGCCACATGAAAGTGCAAAATGGAAGACGCTGCTGTCTGCTGGCTGCTGGTACACCACAACTTAAAAATAAGAAGTGAAATACAATAAGGGTATTCCTCTACCTATTCTCTACATTTTTCAACAATCTATTGCCCACTTAAGACTAACAAATCTGAACGAAGAAACATTGAATTTACATCAAAGAAAATTCGGGAAAGTGTCGCGAAAGCAGGCATTACCATTTTTCCATATTTTTAGTGGCCTTC
Organism: Drosophila tristis; assembly: GCA_018150885.1. Lineage (NCBI taxonomy): Eukaryota > Metazoa > Arthropoda > Insecta > Diptera > Drosophilidae > Drosophila > Drosophila tristis. The sequence goes on from JAECWT010000026.1 coordinate 1,749,704, forward strand.
AATTTCTCTTATGATTGCATGGATAATGGAAATTTAATATATTTTAAGCATATTTTATTAGCAAAGAATATTTAAAGGCCATACCTTTTAGGAAACATTTTAACTTGGATAAAATATCTACTGGTCTATTGAAAATATTTATTTATTATTATATTTAAAAATCTGAGCTTTAATTTGTTAATTTCCTCAGTCTTAAGAGTTTTTTGTCTAACAATCCACATTTAATACTCGTACAATCCCCAATCTCAAAATCATTGATGTCCAAACTGCTGGTCAAGCCGAGATAAACTCTCAAAATCCGCTTAATCACTCAACACCACTTCCACCGAACATTCCTTCCCTTCCTCTCTTTAATGCTCCTCCAGAATTTTCAATTTTAAAACTTTGTTGTGCCACTTTTATACTCTCTGCCATTTGTCTACGTCGGAGTGGTCGAAAGTTTCTTGCACTTCGTCTTACATCGTGCCAGTTTTTTTTGTTCTATTCCATTTTCAGTTTGATAAATTAGTTGGACGTCGCAATTGCCCAAATGGCCAGAACAAGACACAAATGATGCCTCTGGCTCCAGCTCCCAGCTACCAGCTTCCAGTTCCAAGTTCCAGCTATTTGCTGTTTGCTTCTGGCGCTTCTGGCTCGTTTTGCCAGTGGTCTCTAGACCTCGCCTCCCATCAGGCTTGCCATTCGGTATATGCAAACTCAAGAAGACTCAGTCCTATGTCAGCTGTGGCTGTGGCCCTCCCGAAATATCTCAACACCTCCAGTGCACAGTACACAGTGCCAGAGAGGGACGGGTGTCAGAGACTCCTCCTAGTCGTAAAAAGTTTCGCCCATTCTACCGCAAGTTCTTATCTAGGTACATTTGTCATACAAAAGCATACAAATAAATGTCTACTTCAGCAGCAGGAACAGCAGCAGCAAAAAAACAGATGAGGGAAATGGGCGGTTGGGCGGTTGGGCGGTTGGCTGGCTGGGTGGCTGGGGTGGAATGAGGCATGACAAGGCTGATATGGTAGACGCTACGTGCTCATGGTCGGCGGTTTACGAGCAATTTCTTAAAACATATTTTCAATTTCTTTTATACCTGTAATTCTGTGTGTCCCATGTCTCAATGTCTGCTTGGGCCCCGCCTCTTGGTTCTCTCTGATTCAGTTGTATATTTAAGCGAGTTCTTTTCTATTTGTTGTTGTCACAGGACTTTGTTCAAGGACTTTCGATACTGTCGCGCGGCTCGGTGGAGGAGAAACTACGCTGGACCTTCTCGCTGTACGACATCAATGGTGATGGCTTCATTACGAGGGAGGAAATGACTGACATTGTGACTGCCATATACGAGCTGATGGGCCGCCTGCCCGACGAGTGTCCCGAGGAGGAGAAGATCAAGGGCAAGGTGGAGCAAATCTTTCAGGTAAGCATCCTGCCTCTGGCTCTTCCATGGTCCTTCAGGCTAAATCTGAAACAATTCCCAACCATTATTTATGCTAATTATACAATTTAAATTTTTGTCTGGACGAGTGCACGAACATGAAACTTATTTACTTTGCATTATGCAAATGCCGAAAATTGTCTATTTCAATTTGCTGGCCAGAGCACAGAACACCCAGCCGAATCGAGCGTGGGGAGTGGGAGGCTGGCGACTTGGCTTGCCAGTCACGCATTGTCATTAGCGGTCGTGTTGCCCGTCGGGCTTAAGGATGGCATTCGAAATAAATTGAGCAGCGCAAATTCGCACGCGGCACTGCTTGTACTTAAATGATGTTCGGAGAGAGCCAAATTGATGATTCAAATCAATCACAGTCGTAGTCCTAGGTGTACAGATATCTGCAGCGATACTAGCATATTAGCATAGCGTTTCACACTTGAAATCCCCCCTTCTATTCCACAGAAAATGGATATCAATCGCGATGGTGTTGTGACGCTTGAGGAGTTCCTGGAGGCCTGTCGCAACGATGATGCCATTTCCAGATCCATGTCCGTGTTCGATACATCATTCTGACCATATCCGACCGACAAGGGCGATGAGTACACGGTGCGAAGGCCGCGACGCAGTCGCAGCCAGCAGCAGCAGCAGCGACAGGAGCCAGAGAAACGTAAGTCAAACCACAAGACGAAGAACAAGCAACAGCAAAAACAACAACATAGCACTAGACACCAAGCGGCAGCCATAGGCTGCCACATCATTGACATGGACGGTGGCAGTGGCAGCAGCACCACAACCACAACAACATCAGCTACAGCAACGGCCAGCACGATGAACTGCAACATGCATCACCACCAACAACATCAACACCACCACCACGAGGAGGAAGCTGAATACGATGATGAGGAGTATGACAAAAGCGACGACGATGATGTTGATGATGATGATGATGAAGATGAAGACGGCATAAGTCGCACGGCCATTTGCCGGCACTGCCAACGTCCACAATGGGAAGTCCTGCAGCGTCCAATGCGCCAATGCCGATCGCATTCCAAGTCCACGTCCAAGTCGCGCAAGCGCAGCAAGAGCAGGAAGCGCCAGCCAAATCACCAGAAAACGAGGCAACACCAGCATCAGCGCCAACAGCATCAACAGGCACGATGGCCGGAGCTGAACGTGGCCAACGAGCAGGCCATTCGCTTTCGCTGCCCGCAGGTGGGGCCGCAGGTGGGTCGCGACCTGCACACACCGCAGCCCATGCACTTCCACCATCCGCAGTCGCAGTCGCAGTCGCAGTTACAGCCGCAGGCACAATCGCAGCTGCAGCTGCAGGTGCCGCAGCAGTTTGTGTCAAAAAAGAGCAAAAGAAAATCCCGACAACGTCAGCAGCAGCAAAAGGAAGGCACAGAGTACACTCGAAGTCCAGCCCGTGTCCAGCCAAGAGCGGCAGGAGTGGCAGCCGGAGGAGGGGCAGAGGTAGCTCAGCTGCCCTTGCCCCCATTGAACGTGATTGTGGGTGGGCCGGAAGAGGGAGAGGCGGAGGGAGAGGAGCAGCAGCTGCCGCACACGCCGGACTCCCCGTCGCTGGTGACGGTCAGCACTTGGTACACGGTGGCCAAACAGGGTGTCTCCTGCTAATCTGTGTGCAGTGAGTATCCGTATCCACGACGATCCCTGAGTCCCAATGCCAAACGCTCTCTCTGCGACATTTCTCAGTTAACGTTTTGAATCGGTCGAGTTGTTGTTGTTGTTCGTTTCTAGATATACATTAATAATAATATACATATACCAAAAACATACTCGTCGATATACTTACAATATATGTATGTACGTACGTACGTACTACGTACCTATATATTTTATGCATACGAATGTATATTTGTGTGTATGTATGTGTGTTTTTGTTTTAAGCTAAATTTGTTTTTCATTTGTTTTGTTACTATTTTAATTGTATTTACATACTTATATATTGAATTGTTTTTTTTTTTGTAATTAGCTAAATTAAGTTTTCAGAGTTCGTTATTCTCTCTGTGTATGTATGTATTGTACATTGATCGATGTTGCAAACTGTCAAATGTGTTATAGTCTTAAATATAGATATATCTATGGAAATTATACATATACATTATGTATAGGTTGATGAATTGCCTAACAGAAAAAACTCAAATAAATTTATTTTAAAAGAAAAAAAGGAAAATTTGTAAACTTTTTATTTGGTTATGTTTTGTTTTATTTTTTCCCTACACCAAATAATATTCTCATATACATAAATGTTGTTAGATGTCCTAGAATTACAAAATTGACGTTAGCTGTGATGGAAAAAAAAAAAAAAAACAAAAACCAGAAGAAGAATACTTTATAATATATGTATAATAATATAATATACCAAACTCTAAGTATGAGTGAGTAAAACTCGAGGCAAGAGTTTTTATTGCTCAAGAAACTACGTACAACTATTTTAGGCGTAAGCAGAATCCAACTTATATAAATGGCAGTAGGAGTTGGGAGTGTGGGTGTGGTTGTGGATGTAAATGTGTGAGTGTGGGTGCGAAGGAAGAACATCAGAACCAATCCTGACAAAATGAATTCAACTTTGCCTCATATATGAATGTAGGTGCTGCTCTTTTCTGCTGTCAAAATGCAACAATATTCACGCTTCAAAGAAGAAATTCCACGAATAAAAGTGATGTGATATTCTTTAATTATATTTCTGCATAGCACACTTTTCAATGTCAAATGGAAATTTATCGGAAAACCCACACACGATAAAAAAAAGTCTACAGAATTGTGAAAAAGTGTGTGGTAATATTATTATTGCTTATTGAATAAAACGAGTATGCAGATTAAATGAACAGAAGAGAGGAGGAAACTTTCAGCAAATAAAATGTCGTTTCGGGTCGACGTTTGACAGCAGAGCAGAAAAAATCGCTGTCATTGAAATGCAAATTAAATAGAATTTCGCTCAATTCGAAACAGGAGCAGATACATACATACATTCATTCCCGTACATATGTGGATACTCGTAAAATGATTAAAGTTATGTGAAATGAAACTCTTTGGGAAAAAATAATATGTGTTGCCTATACATAGGTACATCCGCCTTTGCTCGTATTTTAGCCAACTTTCTTCTTCTGTATTGGGCAAGTTTAATTGGATGTTACGCCTGTCATCACAAAATACTACTCCACCCTTTATGTATTATTAACAAATATTGTATGGATGGGTGTGTTTCTGCTTGGGTGTGTGTGTGTGTGCCAACTCTTTTCGAGGAGCAAGCACATTGACGATGCGAATGGGCAAAGTTATCTAAGCGTTAACTTTTTTGTTGCTAACTGTTATTGCTTGACATGCTTTTGGTTGTTGTTGTTTTCATTATGCCACATTGGACACAACAAGGAAACACACATACACAAACACTAACACACACACACCCACACACAGATACAGAGATACAGACAAGCAAAGACAAAACAAACAAGGATATAAACGCATGGGAATTGAAATTCGTTTATGGCAATTAAAATATCTGCTTTATTTCTCTTTCTCTCTCTTTCTTTCTCTTTCTCTTCCTCTCTTTCTCTTACTGCTTATTGCTGCTGGCCATTTACACACGCACACTCGCACACACATACACTCATAATCAACCACGCATACGAATACAAGCAGAAATTTGCATAAAAAATAAATGAAATGCGCAACGAGAAAATGCAACGCGATTCTAACAAATAGAAAGACAGAAAACTACACAAAAAAAATATAGAAAAAAAATGAATATACATACAGCTACTACCCAATGTCCATAAATATGCAATTATGGTCTAGAGTGTGGCTGTGTTTATGCAGCAGCAACCATAACTGCAACTGCAACTGCAACATCGTTCGGTCCAGTAAGAACAACAACAACAACAACAGCTATGAACAAACTCAATTGGCTGCATAATTAGCACGGTGGCATTTAATGGGTTAGCCGCCCCTCCCCCAAATCCATAACCGTCATGCAAGCAGTTGACCATCTGATGGCCCCAGGCACAAGCAGTTTCGTTCAACTTTTGAAGAAAAGGCAAGGCAAATGTTTTAACCCATGTTCAGCAAGTAAGTACGCCCCTACCCCAACCCCTTCCTCAGAAATTACCCATTGAAAATTGATCCATGTACATGTCTATGGCATACCAAACGAAAGCTTTATACAATGAAAACTAAAACTAAAACTAATACCTTACTTTTAATAATTAAAAGAAGAAGAAAACTGAATGACAGATAAACTATATTTATACGAAGGAGAAAACAAAACAAAAAAACAGGAACTAGCAAAGAGGAAATATATATAGATGAATTTCGACATAATTGAAACTTAATTGAAACCATTTTGACTTTCTACTTAAAATACAATACAAAAAAGAAAAAGATCAATGTGTAGATAAATACGATTAAATGTGAACTTTGTGCTGTCTAAATCAAAATAACGATACAAAAACAAAAACCCCTTAGAGGAGGAGGACACAGTGTTCCCTCGAGCATATTGTTGAATTTATTCCATTTGGTTGTTGTCTTTGCATAGTGGGTATGTACGTATTTCCATTACCAAATTAGAGGGATCAGATTAGGGGATGGATGGCGATGATGAATGAATGAATAATGTCTTCTAGCCTGTCAGTATACATATACCAATAGAAATACATACATACATTTGTGTGCATAAATCTCGTGTACATGTTCCAGTCTTTATAGCCATACGTGAGTGAGTGTGTGTGTGTGTGAGAGAGAGAGAGTATTGGAAGCTGAAAGCAAATCAAATAAAAACAAATCTTTGAATCAGAAATTGGACCACAACAGCGATGTAAAGTAACAATGCAGCAGTGCATAAGGCAAACAGCAACTAAAAATACAACCAAAAAGGAGTAGCATTAGCCGATATCCATGTATCCATGTAGACGTGTTTACAAACAATAAAAACGAGTATTTATCAAGTGAGTTGGTGTGTAAGTGTAATTTTTTGTGGCTAGATTTAAGAGCAACAACAAACAAACGAAAAAGAAGAAAACTATTAGAAATAGAAGAGGAAAGTATTTGAAATTAATTCTCAATATACATACGAGTATATAGTACGAGTATATGTACAATGTAGCGTGGAAATGGAAAGTGTTTTTCATTTGCTTGCAGTTCGCAGTTAAACCTACTAATGAATCCTTCTCTATATTAAATCTAAACTCAAAGTAATCGTTGCATTTTAAAACCCCCTATATTTACAATACATATGCTGTGTACTTAGCTGTAGTCTTCCAGGAGTAAACTTAACAGCAACTTAAACTGAAACTAAAACAGAAACTGATACAGACACAGACACAAACACGAACACAGACACAGACACAGAAACCGGAACAGACACCGATGAACTCTATTCCACGTAGATGAAAAACCTGTAGCAAAATTGTACCTTAGCTGAAACACCTCGAAAGCTTTCCAAACTAAAACTAAAACTAAATCGAACAAAGACCTTAACCAAATGAAAAACCAACCGGAATACAAATTGTAAAACAATAAAACTTGTCCAAAATACAACAAAAACAACAACAAAAAAGGCCAAAAGCTCTTTAACAATAAATGTTGCTGTCGAAATCAAAGCGTTCAATATCATAATTGGATATATGTACTGTACACATGTATGTACGCAAAATGATATTATTTTTAGATAAATGTTATCAATGGAGTCTTAAGCAAACCTTTAGCAACCTGTAATAGCAAACTCAACCCAATACCCAAATTGGAATCCTGGTCTCTCACTGAAAAAACACTCCCATGGTTATTCAAAGTAATGTCCTTCAACCATTGGTTTCCTACTACATATGTACATACATATATGTAAGCTAATAGCGGGATCCGATCTGATCTGATCCCCGCCATCCACGACAATATAGAACCCGACAAAATGAAACCTATACGCAATACGATACTCACCCACGTACCCACGTAACCAGTACCCAGTACCCAGTAACCACGTTCAAAATCCGTACCCACCCCAGAACGAAGCCCCGTCTAAGCCCAGCCCTATTTCGATTTCAAGCTCAAGGCCACCAATCTTGAGATCTTGTGTTCTTGAGACACATGCCCACAATTCTCAGTTGATGGTAAAATCAGTCTCTCTCAACACAGTTCTCTCTCTTTTTAACTCTCTCTCGATATCTCTCTATCTATCTAGCTCTCAATCTTTTTCTGTGTTAGTCTATGTGTGAATTAGCAATAAATCTTAAATTCAAAATCTATTTCAAAACAAAAAATAATGTGTCAAATTTTCAAGAACCGCAAAACAAAATTGAAAAGAAATAAATGGCAAACAAAAGAAGAAATGAATAAAAAATAATGAGAGAAACAATTGGAGGATTGCCAACCAAGTTGCAAGTATTTTCCAGGCCTAAGCCTTAAACGTGTAAACCAAGAAACTTGAATTAGATGAATCGTAAAAGAGATGGAAAGAAATATGTAAACGTTATTGTATAGAGAAAAGCTCCTCGGAGGGCGCGTGTCTTTTTTTCCTAATTTATAAGCTGTTAAAATCAAATTTTACTAAACCATATTAAGTATTGAACAAAGCCAAGAAAGTCATTGAAATGGGAAATAAATGAAAACCAAATGCAAAAAACGCAAAAAATGCAAAAAATACAAAACCAAACAAAACCAAAAAATCTCGTTTTAGAGAAAATACTTGAATTTTCAGTTGTTGCTGTAAAAACTGTATTTGTATATTTACATCTGCATCTACATATATGTGTGTATGTATGTATATTGTATTAAAGAAACAAAAACAGAGAAATTACATGTCATACAATAGCATAGGCTTAAGAAAAAATTTAAAATTAGCGATAAACGAACATTTCAAGCCCACAGCTCTGACTTGTCCAAGAGTGGGGCCAGAGTGCTGCTCAGCTCCAGAAACTATGGACAGACACCGAGACCAGCGCCGATCCCAGTGCGAGGAGAGAAGTATATCAAAATCCGAATTGTTATCAAACGAGCAAAAGCAAGAGCAAAACGTTTTTAGCAAACGAGAGTCAAACCAAAATGAGAATTTAGAGTTTTATCAAATGATCGGTGCAAGAGTCTTCGTTCGCTGCCCAAAGTAATCTTCAAAGGGCCGAACCAGCGGAAGCCGATGTTAGAGTCAGACCAGAGAGACTTTCACTGAGTTTGACGTGGAACGAAACGAAACAGCTGCGTTAAAAATAAACACGTTATAAACACAATTACAAATTGAAAATTGAAAATTGATAATTACGAGTATGTGCACATACATATATACCCAACATATGTATGTACTAGTTGTAAACATAGCTGATCTTTTTGGTGTAAATTTTAAATGAGAAAACCAAACAAAACGAACAAACAAAAAAACTTTCCATGCAATAAAAAACAAACAAACTAAATGTTTCAAAACTAAAAAAAGAAAAAAACCAAAAAAAATTGTTTAAATGCAAACTGCATGAACCAAAAATACTACGGACAAAACTTAATTAAATGAAAACAAATATTTTTTTTGTGAAGTTAAAATATGTAAAAAGAAAATAAAAACCAAAAGAATTATACAAAAAAACTATTAAAACTGCAATTATATTTCTTTTAAGCTAAGAGGGAACTCTTTGCTGGCTGGGCTACAATACCCCTATATTATGGCTGTATTTGTTGCAATCTGGTCAGTGGCAAAATAGCCCCCATTAAGGCGCATAAGCAGCGCTTCATCGGGATAGCCACTGCAGCCACCACATTGAATGCATTAATGATTACCTCACGGACTGGCGCACCCTACACTGCGCCACAGCCAGCGCTACCGCCACGAGGCTTACGCTCCATAATGCGCCTATGATTACTGCCAATGAGGCTGTTTTTACAGGGCTGCGGACACGGCAAGGGGATTTGCCGAATTTCGCGATTTTAGAGTGGCAAAATTCATATGTGTGTGTCTGGCATTCAGAGTGCAGCAGAGCGGTAAATGGATTGCAAGAGCATATTTTGTTGGCTGATCACTCTCAAACGAGCAGACCAATCTGCGGACAGGGGCGTGTAGCTGTGGGCGTGGGCGTAGATCAAGACCTTAATGGGGCCTTGACCAGCCACGTCCTGCAATTATAATGCGGTTACGTTCAAAGCACGCACACAAGTAGGGTCAGAGTCTACAGAGAGAGGGAGAGAGAGCAAAGGAAAAAGAGCGGACAAGGAAACTCGCTTAATTGTTACTCAAAAAAAAAAAAAAAAAGCACCAGGCGAAGTCAGGGCCAGAGCACGCACATGAGAAGTAGAAGCAGGAGGAACCACAGGAGGAGGCACAAGCACAGGCACACGGGTAATCGTTAATTAAATCACGTTGTAACGGAAATGAAGTTATTGACAGGCATAAGTGCCTGCTGAAACAGGTCTGCTGTCCATGCCCAGGCCCATGCCAATGCCATGGGTGAGGTCCCTGCCTGTGTGTCCTGTGTGCGGCGAGGTCTAATTGCCAAACATGTGTATCGCTTTCATGTTCCATTAAAGAGTTACTTTACCTCTTGCCCCACTCATCACCCTTCACCCTATCGCACCACTCAGCATTTCATGGCCAGATGCAACTTTTCATTATTTTTTATTTAATGCCATACAGTGGACACAATCCAGCATTCCAGAAGGCCACACAGAATGTCCGCAAATGCCGTATGGCCAGCCGCACACGTACATGCACTTAGGTTACAACACCGACAGCCCGACAGGGCAAGAGTGGGAATGCAGGCAGGCAGTCTGGCAGTCTGGACCTTGTAGCCAAGAGCCTGGAAGCTATTGCTCCCACAGCCTGTTCCCTGGAATGTCGATCAACCGCGCGTCCCGTCTCTTGTGCTGGATGGAGTATTTGTATTCTATGATTCCGTGAACTTCCTTGCAGTGAGCGGTATACGCAGGTCTTGCTCCACAAATCTAAGACCATCTAAGGCACAGCTAAGGCACTCATTCAGATCTGATCTGATCTGGTCCGGTCTGCAGCGATTAAGAGCTAGTTTCCAAGCTCGTTTTACAACACCAACAAGTGCTCAAGTGCTCAGCAGCAAAGATTACAAATAAGTTAGCACAACATCAGCATTAAATTCAGTGAAGCCTTACCCCAGCCCCACTGCGCTCTTCGCTCTGGGCTCCTCTCTCGCTCTTTCATGGGCATTCCTGACAGTTATCGATTGTCCGGGATTGCCCTAGACCAGTTTTCGAGTTGAGTTACCAGTAAAACCATTTATGCCTTTGTTATGTCATCAGCTGCTGCCTCTGCTGCCTCCACTGCCGCTCCAACGCTGCCGCCCACAATCCATTTTTGGGGCCAAACTGCGCATAAATATTTACGGGATTATCCCAACTGTTGGCGCAGACATTGACAACGATTAAAGTGAATGGCTGGAATGGCAAGTTGAATGCCGCCAGCAGGCAAAGCCAATCGAGGCAAGCCAAAGGCAGAGTCAGGCATTGCCATGGTCCATGGACTGTGGACCGTAGTCCCAGGTGCCCAGGACTCCAGCGTGTTGGCCGATGGCAATTCGAAAGCGTTCAATTACTCGTAAGTATTTTCCGCATACCTCAAGGCGTAAAGTTAGCCATAAAACGATTGCACTAACCAATAATGAAAATGCTGACTGGGGAACTGAGCAGAGCACCTGCCACAGGGCTTGGATGGTACAGCAATTTGTACGCAGAAATACTCATATTCCATTCTCCTATCCCACTCTTGGCCGACTCGCTCTCTCATCATTATTTCCATCTTGTCGTACATATTTATTCACAAACAAGAGCAACCCATAATCGCATTCAGTGACCACTTCCCGGTAATGATTTTCCGAAAGTTTTTATGTCTTCATATGTTGGCAGGAAATCAGAGTCCGCCGACAGATGAGAATGTCTCTATCTGTCGCCCTTTTTCTGGGGGCCATTAACAATGCTCTATTCCGTCGAGCTGTTGTAATAAATACTGACATTATGGGAGGCCAGCACACGCACACACAGGCGACAACAGGCGACAACAGGAATAGGAACACGAACTATGGCAAGGGCCATAAGCCAAAGCACATTAATGCCACAAAATTTCGACATAAATGTGACACAAATGTCACACACACTTATTGATTTCAGTTCCATTCGCATCTACATCCTCATCCACATCCCCTTCCCCCCCTACTGCAGGCGAGGCAGCTGACAAGAGCCAAAGGACGATAGACAGTCGCGGTGGGGAGTGGGGAGGGGGGAGTGGGTGCGGGTAAGGCGTTGAAGTTGAGCAAACCACTTACATCTCGAGCCAACTTAAGGCCAAAGTCAAAGCCAAAATTGAAAGGCCGTAACCGAAAACCGAAAAACCAAAACTGTAATCAAACACTTTTCGTCTTGTAGGGAAGGAGCGGAAGGAGCTCAATAGGAAGAGGATGGGGATGGGAATGGTATGGGTCAGACCACAAACACATTGTCCAAGGTGGGCCCATGTATCCGAGTGTCCCGTATATATGACTGTGTGTTTGTGTGTGTGGCGAGATTGCAATTTGCACGGTCCTTTGTCCTGTGTAATTCTTTGGGAACGGAATCTCTTAGCCTGCAAATTGGAAATGGCAAATCGGAACCAGAATCGGAATTAGAATCTCAATCTGAATTCATTTCAAAGGCACCCACAAAATGAACTGGATTTCTTCCTGTCGTGTTTCTACACTTGCAACATCAAAGCAAACATAAACTTGGTTTTCCAAGAGCTTTAGCATTTGAATAACACACTCAAATGTAGATTAAATATTATATACGAGACTAGCACGTATTCTAGCACTCAGAGGAAACGAATGGAAACTATTGAAGCTTACCTCTTGGAATGTGCTTGAATATTTTATGCAAAAATTTTGACATAACTCTTGTTCTCCTAAGAGGTTATTGTTGGTTTTGCCCTTGCCTTTTCCCTTTTTTCTGCTCCCATTTTACCTTTTATTTCGCTCCCTGATGAATAAAGTCGCTGGCCCTTGGGGTCCCCATGCAACCCACAAATGGGTCTGGCAGTATTTCTCTTACTTTTTTTGTGTTCCTTTTCCTCTTAGCTTAAGCGGAAACTTTCCTTTCTGCACTCCCTTTTTTTTTTTTTTTTTTACTTTCTGTTTTAATCACTTAATAAAAAGCGCGCTGAACATCATCAACAGCAAATTCCTTTCGGTCTTTCTACTTGGCATTCTCCGGTCTTTTGTTTATCCCCGGCGACAGCAGCCAAAAGGGGGCGTGGCACAGTGCCCAATGTAGTGTGGAGGGTGGGGCGAGGGGAGGCAGTGGTGCAGAAGCAGCAAAAGATGGCAACGCTCACCAACAATTAAGTCGCATTTGTAGTAAACTTTTGGATTACGAAAATATGTTAAGACTTTTGTTAAACTTGTCCGGTTGCACGAAAGTTTCTATACACCCCATCCCCGAACCTTATTCCATGCCCCACAGACACACCCTTCCCCTGTACCGTTATCCGTGCAGCTAATTTGTTAGCTTTACAGTTGCAGCTCTCCTCAGCTCGCGCGCCCCACACTGCTCTTTGGGTCTGCCCATAATAAAGTTTTACATATGTATGAATTAAGCGGAGAACACACACACACAGTCAGAACTTGAACACTTGCTGGGCATTGAGTCAACATTTATGACATTTCTTGTGGGAACTTTTCAATTGTATTTCAAGTTGGTCTATTGCCGCGTGGCATTGTCTGCTGCCACCTCCATAACGACCCCCATACATATCTGTGGCCCGTATAATTTATGCCATCCCCCTTGACCTTTACCATAGCTCATTTCTGATTTTTTGCTGCTCCTTTGGTCCCTAAAACTGGTTTTGTTTTACTTTTTCCCCTCAACTTTTTATGATTATTAAAATTCCAGTGCGTTTGTATGTTTTTTGTTGGGGACTAAACTCTTTAGCTACTCTCTGCTCACTTTGTTTTTTTATTGCCCAAAAGGAAACTTCCATAGAGTTCCACAGAGGACGGGAAATACGCAGAGGGATCATGCAAAGGAAGGGACCGGGGAGAAACGAAACTGTAGGTTTCCAAATCTTATTTTTATTGCAAATTAGATTATGTGGCAGGGCAATGACTAACTGATGGCTGGCCTGGTGTGATCATCATCATCCACATTCATCTGCATCTGCATTCATTCGCATTCACATTCGAATGCAGACTCGGAGTTCTTATGTGCAATGAACTGGGGTCAATGTACCCAGCAATCGAGCAAAAGGATAGAAAATCCACAGATTTCGGTTTGGATGGGTTTGTCTGCAGTCTTGCCCAGACAATTTTAAGCGTTGCGAATTTCCATTTAATGAATGGTTTCGAATACGATACGTACAATATGTACGATATGTATGTACACTGATAGAAAAAAGGCATAATAAAAATAACTACAATCATATTTGAATTTAAAATGCGATTTTTAAATACAAACATAGTAAAATTAAACAGAATTCACTTTGATTCAAATATAAATGTATTAAAAATGCTTTTTTAATACGGTCATATTTAATCTAAATACAAAACACTTCAAAATAACTATAATATATTAAATTTGTAGTTTAATATGTTTTATATTATAATTGAATATTATTATGACTTTTTTTGACTATTTCAAAATGTTTGTTTTAAAATCAAAAGGAAAAATTTTTATTTTAAATATTCCATATTAAATGAAATTAAATATTTTTTGTATTTCTTTTAAATATGTTTATATTATTTTTTTATGTGCCTCGATTTCCCAAATGGTTCGCGCTGCTGCAGCCTTGAATACAAAATTAAAGTATCTTTGCGCAGGGGCATTATCACAACCAATGCAGTTCTACTCATGTTGCGATTATTTCTAGTTGAAAACTTTAACCAATTCACAGTGTGAATTTCACACCATGAGGACTTGAAATGTAGTCCGCGTATGCAAAATAATAACCAATTAGTTTAGAAATGAAATATACTCAATATAAATATGAAACATTATAGATTTAAATATTAAACATATTTAATTTAAATATGAAGCATATTTACATTAAATGTGAAACATATTAAATTTTAATATGAAATGTATTAAATTTAAATTAATATATAAATATATGATAATAATAATAATATATAATAATATATAAAAAGCATATTTCCATATTAATATCAAAATTTAAGTGTAAAATATTCAATTTTAATACAACCACTCTTGGATGAAAATCAATGGCATAAATATTAAAATATTAAAATTCCAGGGCTTTTTTCTATCGGTGTATGCATAGGATGACTGAAATTGTATTTGATTTATATATACAGTAACATATCTGTTAATGTGTGTTTGTTTGTGTGTTTTGGTATGCATACGGTACATAAACCGTCTACAAATTTGTCGTCGCAACTAGAACTTGAACCAGTTGGACTGCGGAGAGGGTTTCCTACGTCGAGAAAATGAGGGCCTGAAGACACGGCGACAGCCTCTGTTGATTGCAGTTGTAGAGTGAACAGGCAGTGATGGTACTGTTTCTGATACTGATTTTATTCAACAAACTTAATTTCTATTTATAGGTAATAAAAGGTACAGAAAGTGCTGAGTCTAGTAAGAATATGGTAAAAGGGAATTGGAATTAATATTGAATTAATTTGGATTTAATATGATATTGTGTTATTGGGCAACTCATCTACAATGCTTTGTCGTTTGTTATTATGTCTCCCGTTACATGGGTCGACCTGACTTATTCGATAAGTGTATATTATGTAATATTAATTACTGCATAAATATGCGACTGAACAATATCCATAATGCCCTACACCCACACCCACCACACGCATTACGTATACGTTAAGCACACCCACACCTATACACGTTGTGCATATGCCCAGCACTCAACCATACACCCATGCATAGGTACATAGCTATGTACTCGTATCTATAAAAAATAAGATAAACATATGAGAAGATGCCCCAACACCTGCAAAGCATGAGTCGTCCAAGCCGAAATCAACAGGAAGTCCCATGCAACCCAAAACTTTGGAATGCAATCGAAAGTCGCTGACCAATCCGTTATCAGCTCGTTTACATACTCCATCATATGACCAATCCAGAATCGTTCCCACACTCCACACTGTTGTAAACAAGTGAGTTCTCAAGATGAAAGCTGATACCTATCGCCAGCTGCAGCCGCCTGTTTCATCCAAGCCTCCCACACATAGGCCAACGCATCGCTTATCAGCCGCTTTCTCGCAACCAAAGCTTCGACTCTCTCAGTCGAAGCCATCACTGCTCAAATACGAACACGAAATATAATCGGAAGCCGAAAGTTTAAGGAGATAAGCTTTAAGCTTCCCAACAGAGGTCTCGAGATCAATAGCTCGAGAATAAGAAAACAGTTCCATTTGAGACTTTCCAACGTTTAGTTGGGGAATTCACTATCATATCCCATGTTCTAATATAAGTTCGGTTAAATAAAAACATCCTTTTTAAATACCTACCTTTGAACCCTGGAATTCTTATTATACGTATGTACTCTTAAAGATATTGCATTCAAAGTACTTAGTACGTACAGAGGTTAGGTTAGGTTGAAACGGTTTTCGGGATCGCTAGGAACCCGACACACTTAGGCCGGTTTCGGCCCGTCGTGATACCGAATAGGTCATGTCCTCTTCCCTTGTGAGACTGACACTCTGTCCACAATTGTCCCTTCCGGATGCCCTTATGAAGTTTGTGATCCGATTCGATCGCAACTTGGCTGTCACTGTACAAGGTTAAATGAGTTGCCGTAGTGGCAACTTCTTGAAGGCAACTCAAAACTTCCTTGATATGACGTAGAGCCCCACTGATGCATTGGGCGGCAGTACGTTGTACCTTGCCCAGTTGTTTAGTGATGGTCCTTTTTGATAGGGCAGTATTGGCCTAACTATTGCTAGCTATATATGGCCAGTTCCGCCAAAAGGCCCACCAGGCCAAAAATCATAAAAAGTCAATAAAAAGAGGAACAGTTTTTACATTTAATAAGTTTGAAAATTAACTCTCAATACTTCATTTATTAGCACAAAAAATGTTATACAGATAGCCCCATCCAATTCGCAGAGTTTTACCATTTTGTACCACAACCTCGAAAACCACTTCTGTTTTAGGTAACCCACTTTTAGGTCATACTTTGGCTTATATCTTTAAAACCTTACCCTTGATTATTTCCATTTTTCCGGTAAATACAGATCTAACCAAATTATATTCAACGAGGATAATTTTTTTTTCAAATTTCAGCTTTTTGACTATTTGTTTCAACATTTTGTCGTACAAATGTAATGTAACGCCAGATAGGAACTGCTCATATCCATTGGACTATGCTTGGGTTCTATGGGTTCATGCCCCATTTAACCCAATGGGCTTTTTGCAAGTGTAGAGGCCTATCGTGATGTTCAGGTTCCAGCTAAGCTTCTTGTTAACTAATAACCCTAAATAACTGGCATTGTTGCTGAAGGAGAGCCTGCCTCCGTTTAGTATTGAGGGGCGTATTTGGTTGTATTCGGTAGTGAACAACACAAATTCCGTTTTAAATGGATTAACTCCCAGTCCGCGTGACTTTGTCCATTCTGACAGTCGCGAGAGCTTTGCGGTCCATAGATCGAAAAGTGTTTGAGGGAATTTCCCCGAGAAGATGATGGCAACGTCGCCCGCGTATGCCACCCTTCCAGATCACACAGAATCTTGTTGACTGCTTTGTTCCATAGAAGGGAGGAAAGGACACCACCCTGCGGGGTGCCTTTGTTGACATTCCTTGACTGAGTGGACGATCCCATCGATGATGTCACCGTCCTGCATGTGAGCAATTGATCGATGAGCATCACCAAGTGACGATCCACCACCAGGTAATTCAGGGCCACCGTGATGGCCTCTGGGATGACGTTGTTAAAGGCTCCTTGAATGTCGAGGAAAACTATTAAGAAGTATTCTTTGACGTTTATGGATTTCTCCAGGCGATTTGAAGGATTTAAAGCTGTTTACTGGCCAGCTAATATTCCGTTTTGTGAGGATGTGCACCATCGAAGTTACCCGGCCTTCACTTGGATGGTCTGCCTGCTCGATGGTTGTACACCCAAGAAAATGGGTATCGAGTAGGATATGTTAAGAGTCCTCGCTAGAGTCAGCCCACGTGCCATCCAGCTAAGTAGGGATTAGTTTCTCCAATTCTGAACTATTTATTTCCAGTTGGCTTTCCTGGGGTTAATATAGTCGGTAGGTTTAGGGCTTTCGAGAGATAGGACTGTCTCGATGGGCAGAGAAGGAATGGTCCTCTAGGACTTTCCAACTCTTTACTATGTCTGACAGTTTGTAAGAAAATTAAGTGAGATCAATACCGTATGTATAATAAATGTGGGGTCGTTACCCCGATTACAAATAACCAGGTTGGAGTTTAGGATGAAGCTGAAAAGTGACTCACCCCTTACATTTGTATCCGAGCTCCCCCATTGGGTGTGGTGAGCGTTGGCATCGCAGCCTATTGTGAGGCCTGTGTCCGACCTCTCGCTGTCGCTGGATATCTTGCGAACGAGGTCACTGGGAGGATCACTATTGGGGAGCAGAAAGATATTTATGTGCTTTCTTGCCAGAATTCAGGCATGAATTTTACATCTTGCAGTCCTTCGTCGCTAATCCACAGAGCTTGCCTCCTACCAACTCTCCCTTGGCTGCCTCGATCGGGGCTAGCGACTTCTTATTGAGGACGAGCACCGTCTGATTGTGGGGCCTTTCGTTGCCTCAACTTTGACTTCCTTCGAGACTGAGCTTGGTAATGCTGGGTTGCATTTCTGCAACATTTGGAGGATCCGTTCGGGCTCCTTAAAGGTAGCCGGCACCCACAGCCGGCACCCTCGGCCTGCTGGGCACCTCGTTCCAGTCTGCGTCGACGAGCTTCGCCCCAGCGTAGACCTCTCCGATTTGCGCCACCGCTCGTCTTCGCAGGCTACCACTTTAATGTTCCCCTGGAACCACCCCATGTCTTTGCAGACTGGAGGTGGCCCGGGGTCCTTTTCCACCTTCTTCAGCCAGTCGTCTGATGGGCTGGCTTCCGCGCTAGCATTTTGTCGACGGAGTATGTTCCCAGCACTCCTCTTTTCGGCATAGCTGAATTTCTTGGCTTGGACAGCCGGGCAGCCGCAATATTGCTTAGCTGCCTCCCCAGGGTATCAGTTTTGGGAGGGGCCTTGCCACCCATCCCGGATTTGGAATGGGACCCACGACCAAAAAACTAATACATATAAATATGCCTAAACTCTTCGAGTACCGGGTATAAAATAGATATACAATTTATTAGACATTGAAATTTTTACATTATAATTTGTACTTTTTGTCGCACGAACGTATGGTAATGGAAAGGCCAATACGCAGTTAAATTTAATTCGAAAGCACGAATATACTAGATCTTATTCGTTTTAAATGTAACCTTAATATGATCTCTCTGGCATCCCAAACAGAATGTAAACGAAAAGCGAGAGCCACTTTTGTCTTGCCCTTCTTGCACGTCGTATGTACACATCTCTTCAGTTCTGAAGTCTGTATAGTATACAGGCGTCGTTCTGTCTGTCCTATTTTGAATATCTGCATTATACAGTCGAAGTTCGTAAATTAGTCCCACCTCGTTTCTGGGGTGGTTCTAAGTTCTGAAAAGTAATAATATCAGGACTTTTTTTTTGGGTCACAGAAAATGATAAATCATTATTAAAAATATTTAATTTTAACACAAACCAGTTTTTATTTAATTTATATTTGCGTACTTACACATAAAATACATAGAACATATTTGAACTATTTTAAAATGTTTGTATTTGAATTTTTTAAATTTCTCTTTGTCCTTCAGTCATCAACTGAGTTATGTCATGTTCCACAAGCGTATCAAATTACACATCCAAATGGTCGATTATAGGCACTACGAATAATTTGGGGACTTTATTTTTTATTTTTTTATTTTTACTTCCACCCAAAAGGCAAAACTGTGTGGGCCATAGAAAAATTCTTCCAGTAATTAGAACAACAGATTCTAATTTCAGAGTCACCAATGCATGGCTGATTCTAATTTCTGCACAATTTTAATTTGGGGGCCCCATCCGGCCCCACCATCTTTGCCATGTTTCAGAGCACAAAAATGCATTCCAAATCTGCTAATTGGCAGAATACCATTAAGAGTGGTCAACAGTAAAATCGAGGGCCATCAAAAGCAATGCACCCATGACATCCTATCGCTCTCTATCGTTCTCTCGCTCTTTACCTTACTTTTCTGTCTCTACTTATCCTTCTGCATCGCTTTGGTTGCACGAATATCTTTGACAGCTACAATATTGAAATACCAAAATGCCAAATTGGAGAAAATTATTATGCTTAATAACTAGAGGAGAGCGTGAGATACTCGGACCCCGGACCACGGCGCCCTGGCATCATAATAACAGTGGAGGCTGAGTTCCGCTTGAGGGTGAGTTCCGTTGAATCGTTGGGATTCCGGCGTGGGGGCTGAGAAATGCAATTGTGATTGCAATTGTGCCGCACATGAATTGCGGGTGTTGCTTCTGCCTGCCCCAAGCTATCGCAATTGCAATCTCAATGTCGATGTTGATGCCGTTGTCATTTGTTGCCAGGTAATGTAGCCACTGACTGACATATACGTATTCCCCTTGGACACTGCGGAACTCCACTGAGAGCATAATTTGTGTAAAGGGCCGAAGAGAATTAAATGCACAATTGCCATGAAATTTGAACTGAACAACATCAGAGAGGGAGAGGGAGACAGAGAGGTATGTACATACATGCTCGTATAGTATGTGGAGGGGTTCTTGAATGTTCAATCGGAACAGAAACTGTCATGCATTGTTATCTTGTTCCTTAATTGTCGCCGGGGGCCCGGGCCAGAGGTCAGGCATTCGCCCCATGTCATTTTCCAGCTGCACCTCTAATTACGCCACATTATACTCCACGAAGCTCGAGCCACAAGTAAACGGTGGCCATACTCTCCGAGAATGAATGAGAGCCCCACTGAGGAGTCCCATGTATGTACACACACTTTGTGGGGCCCTGGCCAATTTATGCGCATATCTTATTTGCTGGAGCCACACATAACTCAACCAAAAATATGCAATCAAAACCATTAAGGCCGCATAATAGGCCCCACGCCATATTGTTGGACTGTGAATGGGAGACAGAAGCCATGGACAATGCTGAAGCTGGATAGAACGATACACGAAAAGAGAAAACAAAAAAATAATGGTAAAATTAGTTAAAGTTACCAAAAAGATGTTTGGCAAAAATTAAAATTAGCTTACGTTTACATGAAGCAGATGTGAATATTAAAATGATAATTTTCAACTCGAACACTTGGATACTAGATAGAGTACAAAGATACAAAAAGTATGCGGAAAATGATTACAGATGGGCAGAGCGATATAATTAAAGACATATGTATGTATGAATTTATGGATGTAGATGGAGCCTGAACAGGACACACACATTAATAACCATTTCCGCAGTAAAAATGTTCGAAATATGATTTTAAATTCATTCGTATAACTCTTTTCTTTTCAGATTTAAATATAATGCTAAATTTTAATTAATAATTTAAATGTCTGGGACTAAAAATAATTTGTTTGAAGCTTGTCTCTATATTTTGATTGTAATGATGCGCTAGTACGCTGAAGTTGGAGGCAAAGAGAGCGAACATCCATCATGAAACGTAATGATGAAACTATATAGTTCTTTTTTTAACTTTTAGCTTAATAAAGGCTGTAAAACTTCATGGTACCATTGAAATCCCAGACAGATACTCCCGTCTCTGACATGGTAGTAGTGCCCGTAAATACATGTCGCATTTTATCAGGCTTATATTTATAATCAAATAAGTGTCCATGCATTGCATAAGCCTCCCCCGGAGGGATGTGTGGGGATGCCACGGCTGCGGCTTAGCCACCAAACCGAAAATAAAACCAAATGCAGAACATTGCATCAGTTTCCGTGGATTTGGGTGGGTGCTTTGCATTTTGACGATTCCCATAAACATTTGCCGTTTCCCAATTCGTTTCCACTGTTAATGCTGCTCGTTTATGACGCTTCCGTCAGAGATAATGGATCGCATGGCTAATAGATTAGTTTTGTGCTCAAGTAGCCGCATAAAACCACGCTCACGCGCTGTGAGAACACAAAAGAATGCAGCTGGGGATATTTATAACGATTTGCAGGAGAATAATACTGCAGAAGACAACTTGCATTGAGTTAAAGCTGCATTTTGGAAATAAAATTAAAATAATTAAAAGGTTTGCGGTACGTGATAGAAATGTAAAGGATATGCAATTATATGCACCCGTTGATAATGAAAATCCATAGACACATTCTAACATGTTCCAGAAGAAACGTTTTTTTTTTATTTAAATTGAAATCAGGCTTAAATGGAAGCTAAAAATAATACTATTAAAAATGAAAGTCCGTTTTGGGAATATGATTGTGTGTTTGTTTTATATTTAAAATTAAATTAATTTCTTTAGTTATGCACTAGTCACAAATAAAATTAGAAAAGGAATAAAGGAATAGATAAAGGGAACGAGTACACAAGCCAGACAACGTACATTGTTGCATATACATCTGAGTGTTCATTGTCGACACCTCCTTTTCTCCTTGTCACAGGTTGCGTCGGACAAATTTACACTGAGTCTGATATGTTTCCCTTAGTGCCAACAATTACAAATTGGCCCATACTTGTCAGCTAATATCAAGTGATTGGTGAGTGTACATATGTACATATGTAGATAAATTTTAGAACAAATAACTGAAGTGCTACCAAGCGAACTGAATGTCTTTTAATAGTTCAAAAATCATTCTGAATGGAAAGAAGCTTCCTTCATCTTCCTACCTGATACACGAGTATGTAGCTGCAAATGGTTGCTAATACAATTAAAAACATATACAAATTGCAAAAGAAAAGGCTAGTTAAAGTGTGTGGGAAGAGAACACATAAGAACGTAATGCGACGCTGGCTTAAATGGCAGCATGATTCAAATTGTGGGCCAAATTAAGAGAGTGGCTGCCAGAATTGAAGGACTTGTCACTAAGCCAAAAACCCATCCCGACTGCGGTTCAACGGGGCGTGTAGGCAACCTGAAGTGATGAGCACAGCCTTCGCTTTGGTCCCTTTTTCGATCTACGCAAACTGGGTCCACGGGACTGGGGCTGCTACTTTCTTTCTCCCTTTATCCGCTTTCTTTTTTAGAAAGGGAGCTGGCCCGTGGCCTCGTGGGTGGGGGCTTAAAAGCAAAGTTATGTCAGGCTCCAGCTCCAGCTCCGAGCTCAAATGCATTGCATCAATTAGGCGCCCACATGTAGACAGTAAAAAGTCAACGACTAACGCAAATGGTCAACAAGGAGCAGCTAAGGGCAGGGACAGGGGAGAGCAGGCAGAGCTTAGGCCTAAGCCTCGACAGGATTACAAACACTCGCCATTCAGCCCCAGCTCCTACCTACACGCCAGGCCCAAGTCCAAGTCCAGGACATTCGATGCAATTGAATTGAAAGCCAAATCTGAGCGCACACAAGCCAAGTTAAAAGCGGCCCGAGGATGAGGGTCTGTCTACTCTCAAGCAATTTATTTGCCAGACCCCAAAACATATATATCTACGGGTATGTATGTAAGGGAATATGTTGCTCGGTCGCAATCAGCAAATGGCAGCGCCCGTCCAGCAAGGCATTGAAAACGATAATTTAGTGCCGGGCCCCGAAAAAAAGGAGCCTGACAAACAAAGCCCCCGGGAGGGAGGCGGCTTGCGGAAACGCGCGAGGAATCACGTGCCAGCCTCGAGTCCATATTCGTGTCTCTAAATTTCTCTCGCCTCGCACAGCCCATCGATGCCGTCGATGCCATCGATAAATAAATGAACACTGCGGCTGCGGTTGGCAAAAGGAAAACAAAACAAACAAAACCTTCAAAGGGAACCTTAAATATGGCCAAAACTGGGAAGAAATACTCGGAATGGAGTGTGAACTGCTCAAGATGCAAATCGAGGCGAATTATTTGTTTGGTCTGGGCCTAAGCCAATCACGCGACGATTTGCATTTATTTTGTCGTCAAGTGCGGGGGTGGGGGGATCCGAACAGGCACGTTAATTAACCACTTTCACTTGTTGGCCAGAAACAAACAGAAATTAAACTGACTTCCTTTGAACGGAATGAAAATTAGCATACATTCCGTTAAATTGCAAGAGGGCAGGGGGTCTGAATGCTTAAGTTCAAGTAAAAAATATATTTAAGTAAATAAACATATAATATAATTAGAAAATGCTCGTGTAAATCGCTTGGAACATTTCCCGTCTACCATGTAAGTACCGCATGGGCTATGGAGCAGGCCATGAAATTTCTGGACGTTGTTATGCAATGACTGCACCATCAAGTGGCCAACGCCACACCAAGCCGAAGCCTGTTACGCGCGGAATCCTGGCAGAAACGCAGCTTCTCCTCCCGCCCAACCGACACGCGCGACGCGTGTTACCGAACCGATCGCGAGCATGCAGGAAAGATAGGTGTTAGACTAAAATTCGAGGAAAATTATAACTAAACACAACTCAAAGAGCTAAACATGCAAAGATAGCTAAGAAATGGTACTAATTACGGGAAAGGTATGCTAGTATTAGTGATTTATGAATAGGAAGGGAATTAGTGGTGGATATTATATATAGAGCGAATTATAATCCGAGCACAAGACCCTAAACGGCTCATGCAAGGATTAATTTGATCTACAAAGTGGAAGGAACAAATGAATAAAGTTTCCAATAGGTCTAATAGGAATCTTAAGTTTATGCGGCTCATCAGGTCAGGTCTATCTACGTCACCCTTGATGGCTGTAAGCAGCCAAGAAGGGGCTGGAAAGATGAAATGTCTTTACTAGATGCCTAGATGGCTGCCCTGGGGTACTCCAGAAGTAACCTTAACAGGTGAAGAGGAGTTTTGGAAGAGCACGCTTTGAGACCTAGAACAAAGGTAGCTAGAAATCCATCTCAAAAGATTAGACGGAAACCCTAAGAGGTCAAGTCTTTGTGCTAGAATGGTTTACAGAATCGAATGCCCTACTGAAATCAGTGTAAATAACATCCGTCTGCAAGATACCTTGGAAGCCTGTAGTGATAAAAGAGGTAAACTCTAGTAGACTCTGAGGCGGAGATATAAGTGATTTGCAGAGATGTGGCAAGTGCGGAGCTCAATTTTGTTCAAAGAATTTAGGAATAATTATTTGCATCTGACTTGCTACCTTCCTTAGGGACGGAATAATAATTTGATTCCTTCCAGATTGGGGGTCTTCTGTTCTTCGTTATGTTTTCGACTCTGTTCAGTCTACAGGCTCTGCTGCTCCGTGTGGCTTCCCACTAGATCCCACATGTATAAGTTTTTTGGACGAAGCGGATGGGTGTAATGCACATATTCTTGGAATTCTAGGGAGTATACAATATGATTTCGATTTTATTTGATTGTGGAAATCGTAGACAATCTAGTGATCTACAAGACCCAGGTCAGGTTCGACTGACTATCGTTGAATTTAAATTGTTTTGTTTGTGAAAATATCACTAAACATGTCAAACCAAACCGAAAAAAGCTGCGATGAGCTCGACGTGGCCGAGGAGGATTCCTGCAAGGACGTGGACAACGAAGTCGCTTCGGAGCCAGGCGCGGCTGCCGCTGATCTAGATAACAACGATATTAACGAAAATGAGGATGTCGACAATCAGCCCTCCTGCAGTGTGAACTGCCAAGCGACGCCAGCACGCTTCGTGATCAAAAAGTGGCAGGCCGTAGCCCAGTCCTATGACGTACCGCTGGACTCATCTTATATCTGCCGCAACTTACTCATGGAACTTTGCATAGAATGCCAGGCTGAGCATGACAGTAGCTCGTCTGAAGAATGCATCGTGGCCTTGGGGGCATGCACTCATGCCTTTCACTCTCACTGCATTACGAGATGGGCCAAGCTGCGCTCCGTCTGTCCGCTTGATAATCGCGAGTGGGAGCCAATTAAATACGGACGCTAGCCCACTGGATGGAGCTGAGACATCAACTCATTCGACTAATCATTTGTACTCTCGAAACACTTTCCCATCCCTCATGGCAAATGCAACCAAAACTAAAAGATCTGCTTTGTCATACCAAAATCCTCCTCCCACTTTAACCAATAAATCAACATTTTGCGAACAGCACCACCAAAGAAAACAACCAAGAGTCAGAGCTATACAAATATATTGTATGGGTTGCAGCATATGTATGCGTATGCTAAGTGGGTACCGGGTATTTCGAAGAACCCACGTACCGTCCCGTTTTCATTTGTTGCATGTTTTCGGAGAGACTATCATCCTTCTCTAAATTTAATTTTAGCATGGCCCGGTATCGCTAAATTAGTCGAAGCTCTGCATAATTTGGCGAGTCCTTCTCTTTTGTTACGAAATTTATGTCTTAGTACGCGGACGCCAGATCTGACCAAAATATTCTGCACAGATTGTGTTTTTGGTAAACACTTACTCACGTGGTTTTCGGCTCAAACCGACCTCGCGGGCAACGAGCTAGAACGAGATCAGTCAGGCGGTGGAACACAACATCCAACTGTGAGATCTCTCGCTCGCTCTGGCCCCACTACGACCCTAAATGCACCAAGACTCTCCTAAGCCTCAGGAAGAGTCAGGTGCGAACTCTGATTTTAGTTATAACAGGTCACTGTGTCATCGGCCGCATGGCCACTAGGTACGTACTGGAGACATCGATGTTTTCGATGTTTTAGTGAAAAACATCGATGAAACATCGATGTTTTGCAAGATAAAAAAAATATCAAAAATACATAGTAACCTGCAAAGAATATGATTAAAATTATACATAATAACAGTTTTATTGCATTTGGGAAATTTCATTCCGAAATCCATTCACATTCTTCTCTCTTTAGGTTTTTCTTTCATAGACGACAAAAACATAAAAACAAAACATCGATGTTTCGCCAAAAAACATCGGTGCTTATAAAAATTTTTAAAAAATCGATGCATCGATGTTTTTCCACCTCTAATAGAGAGCCTTCGCTGCAACTGTCCTGCACTCATGGGAAGGCGTTGCCGAATACTCGGCGGCGCCTTCTACGAAGACCTGAGCAGCCTGGAAAACATTCCCTTCTTCCCGTGACGGGTGTGGGCATCACAATGGGCAGATCTGCCTCCGAGTGACCTCGACTTCGGTCGAGCAGCCCCATGAACCTAACATAACCATTAGACGTTTTTCAAACACTCCCTTATATAAAACTTAAAATTGTAGAAGTGTTGTACCGCACTGGATCGTTGTTTCGATGGCGCATAGGAAGTCCACGCCGACGAAAACTTGATCCAACATATTTGGTAGGACCAGGAGGGGTATTTGAAGTTCTCTTTGATCCAGCCTGATGCGCGCCAGTAGAATCTGTGTGATCTCTCTGACTGAGCCGTCGCGACGGCCAGGCGTATGCGGACGCATGCATCTTGCAGGTTGTTGTTGTCCAGTTTTCGGGCGAGGCTGCACTGATGAAGCTTCGGGAGGCCCCTGTGTCGACGGTGGCTTCCGTTGCATGCCCTCCTATGGTTACTATTGCTACTATCCGGTTCTCGTTCATGTGTAGCGGGGTTTTTATTCGTGGGTAGGGGGAGACGTCGTTCCCGGCTGATCCCGTGTCAGTCGAGGATGCGAGTCGTTTCCTGGCGTGTTCTGGCGACAGCAATCGATGGTCCGTGTGTCGCGCTTGACACATTCCCAGCAGAATAGGATCGAAGGATTTTGGCAGTCGTATGCCGCATGCCCTGCTTCACCACGCCGGCGACAGGCTGCGCGTGGGTTGGCGATGGGGGTCGTTATCATGCGATGGGCTACATCGGGATTTGCCGTGCTGGATGGGTTTGATGGCTGTCTTCTTGGTGAGTCTGTCGAGTCCCAATGGGGCTTCCGAAATGAAGTCCGATTGGAGTCGCCGCTCCTCTGCTCTGTAGCCGGCCTTGCGTATCTGTGCGTGTGAGTAGACGTATCTCGATGTGGAAATCTTTAAACAGTTCCCCCACCACTTGCTTGCGTGCTCGGATCTGGTCTTCCAAATGTTCAAAATACCGTGATGGCAAGAAGAACGGTAAGAATTCCTGGCGAAATTTTCCCTTGAGGAACTTTGTAGGCGGTTGGTGCGGAACCAACGACTAGAACGGTCTGTGAGGAGTTCTGGCATGACCCGTGGCAGCTGGTTTGTGTCCACCCCATACGAGAGCGCGCGTTATTCGAGCAGTTCAATGAACGATAGAGGGTCATCGTGGCCGTCAAACTGGATTCCCCATCTTCGGATTCGTTCCGCCATGGGTGCGACATGGTTGTAGTGGTGCCCTTCCACGGGTCGGTCGATCGCTGTAGCTAGAGGCCTTGGGAACGGGGCTGCCGAAGTGGGGTACTCGGTGGTTGCGGGGACTCGTAATCCGGTCTTGGGATCCATTTGGCCAGTGTCGGATGGTCCAGGAGTAGTGGGCAGTGGTGAGGCTAGAGCCTGAGCTCGAGGCTGGTTTGGCATAGTGCCTCCCGAACTCTCCTAAGCGAACCCAGGCGTCTTGCGCGAGTGGCCCGGCGACGAGTGCGCCGCTGATCGACCGATCCTTCGTTGCCGAATCCGATTTCTGCGGCTAGGACTTCTAGCTCGTCCCGACGGAGTGTGTGGATCCAGCCGGTGCAGACCACTGTATTGGAAAAGTGTCTCGCAGAGTATGCCTCCTCTTGTTGTGCCTCGCCGTGATATCCCATGGTGGTGTTCTGTTGATTTTGGCTCTGAGTCACTGTTTAACGGCACTTTTACGATCGGCACTGCGTATACTTTCGCGATTGTTTTCGCGCCCGGATTACGTGATTGAATTGTTGTTGTTCAATTTTCTTTTGGTGATTCCGGTTTTCTTGAAATGTTCCAAAAAAAATCCTCTAAAGTCCCTGCTCGGACGCCTCTTGTGAGGACCTATCTCGGGCTGGGATATGCATCAGTCTGTCCAGGGTCCTGAATTACAAGATATTTATAATTCACGAGGACTTTATGGATCGGCCGGGCATCGATTTTCCCACCAATGTCTTACAGATATCTTATTTCGGAATTTTGGAAGGTTCTTACTTAAATATATATTCCCTAACGCAATCGCCTCCCAACAAGTGTCCAATATCCCAGGTAAGGTGATCGGTGTGCACCGTTACCATGGGAAAGAAATATAGAAAGGAATTTCGTTGGAACTTCGTGAATATATTTTTGGGAATATTTATTTATTTAATATTATTTTAGGTATCTACTTATTGTTTAAGCCCCCTTGTGCCGGTCTCCTGTCTGTTGGAATGGGATCCATGGTTCGTTACACAAAAATGAAATATATCATTAGAAATTGCGAAACCAGTGGCGGCTCCAGCGATGAAGTTCAATCTGCAGATCTAACCAACTTTGTGCTTGCTGACATCGAGTTCTTCAAATTGTTGAAGTATTATCACCGACTTATATACGATAAGCTTGAGCTGCTTTTCTTGGCACTGCTGCAACATATAGGCATAGCTTTCGCCGACTCAAATATGCATACCCTAGGGCTAGGGCCCTCTATTGGCAGTCCTACGCTGATGCCATCGAGGAAAATAGTAATCTTGACTACATTACACTGCTCCACACCGCGGATTATTATTGTGGTTAGTTTTCTGATGCATTTGAATTGATCAAAGGCAAAACTTCTATACGTAGTGAGAAATTCTAATAAATGGTGAGAACTGGAATATGCATTGTGATTGCCTGGCCTTTTATTTGATCCTTCTGTCGAAGGTTACTCCCTGGACAGTTTGCCACAGTTGGGGCGCCTTTAATAGCTTTACCTGGATGTGCGGATGGACGCAGCGGCCTTGGTTGAGTGCTGCCGTTCGAATCCAGGCGTAAGGAGTTTATCTATGTTGAACCCTGAAACGTATGGCAGAATGTCCGATATTTTGCCGCAGTGCAACAACCTGGAGAGCCTCACCTTTCAGGTTAAAGCAGGAGTCAATGGCCAAAGTGCCAAAACTTCATGACTTGAACATTCGGGGAAAGCTTGAAAGCGGATCGGTAACGAAACTGTTTGAGGGACTGCGAAAGTGGCGAACCTCCAATTCCAATTCCAAATATCTAACATTAACAATTGAGGCCTATAAGCTCAACCTGGAGCTCAACCAACAGAACGCTGTTGGTACTGAAGTACTGAACTGAGTACTGAACCGTTGAAGAAAGCCTCAGATCTTCATAAACTATACATAACAAGGCTGTACAAACTGAGTGAAGTAAACGAAACTCGCAATATTATAAGTGGGTTCAACGCTGCTGTTTCTCCAGACAATGGAACCGAAATCATGTTTGAGCACACTTCGGGCAGACTTGCACTTCGATTGGCAGCAGTATCTGGGCTGCCGAATATGTGCCAATTGTTAATAGAATTGGAAGGGCGCTGCATGAATTGATATTGGATAGAATATGTATGGGCCCGCAGGACATCAGGGATGTGTCATGATACCCTGGAAACATATTGAACTTTTGGGAAGGCTCGAGAACCTCACTGAACTTCGAATTGCATCGCCACCATCAACGTTTTCCCTTGAGCAGGGAACCAAGGAAGGTCTATGTGGACTGCAACATTTCAGTTTGGCAAATGGGCTTTTGGGCGATTTAGAGACTGCTGCACTGGCCAAATTAAACTCAATAAGAACAAGAATCCTTAACTGCGCCTTATCCCATGCGCAGTGGTTCCACTTAACCGCCTTGAATACCTTAAAAAAGGACGCGATCG
Source organism: Drosophila tristis (assembly GCA_018150885.1). Taxonomy (NCBI): domain Eukaryota; kingdom Metazoa; phylum Arthropoda; class Insecta; order Diptera; family Drosophilidae; genus Drosophila; species Drosophila tristis. The sequence continues at coordinate 1,779,926 of JAECWT010000026.1, forward strand.
AATTTCGGAGGGAGGTTTAAGACCGCTGCACATGTGCCAAGCCCAAGTCGATATCTAAATCGATTTTAGGAAGAAATTTCTGAGGATAATTTTTTAAAATGACGAACGCATTTCAGAGAAGTTATCTCCTTTGGCCAGCTTGGAAAACATGCAGTACCTGGAGATCCAGGGGATGACACGGACTGGGTCGCTGAACCCATTTCTCGGAGCCACAAATAAGTCAAATACGCTCCGGCTACTGAAGTTAACCGATCTAAGGATATTTAAGGAGATCGCCAAAGTAACAGAAATTCAAACACTGAGAGAACTAGAATGTGATCTAACCGATACGAAAGATATAGACGGCAATTCGTCGCCGATTGCAAGCACTTGAAACGTTGACGCAACCATTGAAAAGCCTACAAATAGACGTCACAAACGCGGCTAAAGACACATTTCAGCTCGCTAAGCTTGCGGAACTGAAATATTTAAGAATTTCGCTCATGGGAAAGATCTCAAACGAATGTTTGCACATTTTCGCAGCTTGCAGAATGCTGAATTTCTGTTGCTTTTACGGATTCAACACAATAGTTTCAATTGTATAACTGAAGTCCACACCAAGGTCTAGCTATCCAGAGTTTCCAGTAAGTTGGAAAATTGAACAATTAACCAACAACAACAGTCCAGAGCGAAGAGAGAGCAAAGAGGAGATCGCGAGAACGAGAGTCAAGAAGCGTCAGCCGACGCTGCTCAGAGGCCTCTCGCCATTCCGTTGGCAGTCGTCGTTTTCGACAGTCGCAGTGAATATCAGTCGTACTTTTATCAGTTGTCATTCGCTTTGAAACATATCTTAACCAACAATATTATTACATATTCACCGAAGTTGTACCCATTACTTACATATCTCTTCAATAAGCATACATTTAAACACAAGCTTTCACATGCATACATATGTACTTATGTATGTACATACATACATTACTGTATGAATCATTTGAATCATCTCCTCAAAACTATTGCCAGGATCGTTTGTCAGGATAATCACTAGCTAAGCTTCTTTAATCGCCTCCAAAAACACACAAATTTTGAATAGCATTCCAAACTGAATTATATTTGATACAAATTCTTGCCAGGTTTACAATTTGCCTTGAAATTATGCTTCAAATTCTAAACCTGAAGGCTTGGTTCATTTTTTCCACTACGCGCAAATTGTCAAGCAGTGCACTGCAGTGCATCGCTGTTCAACCTGAAGGTTTGGTTCATTTGGCCTCGAATTCATCCTGCAAGCAGTTTGACGGATTTTCCTCTAAGTAAAGTGAAAAAATTGGTTTAGTAAATTTTCTGCTCAACCACAGCTCACCAGCAAAACATGTTACAGACTTAAGATATCTTTTAATTTAAAGTGCACTAAATGCCTATAATTTGATCAAAAGTAGTATTTAATTATGATGCTTTGATTATTTATCACATAATATTAAGGAAAAGACGGCGAAATTCGGGGGGTCAAAATTTGGGATGCGATTGGGCCAGGAAACCAGTTCACTTCGGATTCATGAACAGCAATTAGCACTGAAAAATTTGGGTAAAGACATCAAGTCTACGCCTACGAAACAGTTTGCAGACCAGAACCAACCTGAATTAATAGCCGAGTCCCACCTCTCTGTCTCTTTTTATCTGTTTTTTCCCTTTCTCTCTCTCGCTCCCTCACTCGTTCTTTCATCAAGTTGGCCAAAAAATTGACGTATTTTTTATGGCATTACAAGGGGGTAACATAAACCCGGAAACGTTGTCAGGCAAAGGACAGACCAGGGTAGGACAGCACAGGACAGGACAGCGTAGGACAGAAAAGGGCGGGACAGGACTAAGACGTAAACTAGAATGTAAATGAAATTGTCGTCTATGCCACCCACCCCAGACCACCACACCCCATCCCTACCATGTAGGGTTAAATGGGTGCGGATTTGCCGGCGTCTGTCGACTTCGTCCTTGTCATCCTGGCTTTAACAAAGAAAATGTCACGGAAATAACTGGGGGATTAGATTGATGAGTTTTCCAGCTAAGCCAACTGGCTTGCTCCTTTGCCAAAAATTGTTCACTGCCTGCCTGACCTGTCATAAACCAGTAGGCCTCCAAGGATGCGCCTACTCACATGTTTGCGGCACTCGCTCTGCGGCAGCAGCAGCCTCACGGACGCGGCGAGAGCTTGGCCAGGATCCAGGAGCCAGCAGCCTCAGTTTTGATTATATGCCAACATAAGTTTATTGCGGCTCCGCCATATTCCATGTGTGTTATCTGTGCCTGGGTCTGACAACTGTAATTAATTTAATTAGAGCTGCACCCCCCACGTCTCGCTGGAGGAGTAATCTTCAAGAGAAATTCATTTGCCAAGCGGAAATGTTGACAGGACGCAACAAGGAACGAAACTATAGCAAGGTCGCTGCCGGCTGTTCATCAGACGAGCAGTAACATCCAGTTATCTACATATCTGGGTGCCCATACAGCTGATGGACTGCTGGGTTACCCTGTGCGAGGACCATTTATTAAAGATATGTTATGTTAATCCGAAAATCAGCAAGTTTCTGTTCCTTCCTGTTCCATATTCCGTAATATTCCTTACACTTTTCCATGTATCGTTGAAGCTGATCGTCTGCCCTGTAAATTGTTAATCATTAGAATTATATTTACATATTAAAAATACAAAATATATAGTTGTGTCCATAGTGTCTATATGTTTTATAGTGTCATGCAACACTATGTTGCACCACGTGAAATGTTTGCAAAATCAGTCGTAACAGCAAAGAGATAATAAATGTAAGCTTTGAGCCCTTTAAGTGATATTCCAATAATGTGCTACATGGGTGATATGAATAAACAAGAAATCATTAAACTCATCAATGAAGGGCCGCCCATTTACATATTTGCAATGTTTAGGCACTCGTAATACCCTCGAATATCTAAGTACACTGCACCTTTGCATACATGCTAGAATGCCCAAGGAGGACGAACAGACGCAAAACAAAAACTAAATAAAAAAAAAAAATTGCGGAAAAGAAAAAATAATGTCCAACATTATCGTTGACATTTATTAGCCTCAACTAAGTGAAATTGTTTGCTTTTGCCCTTCTCCAGGCTGTTGCCTCTTTTTGTTTTTGCTTTTCGTATATGGCAACACCCTTCCGCATACCGTATGAAATATTCATATGTGTGTGTGTTACCACGTGTGTGTGTGAGTGTGTTCGTGTGCGATGGTTTTGTAGGTGTGCCTGGGTTTTGTCACGTTTTTTGATGGGGTAGGGAGAGTGAGAAGTCGCCAGAGATATTGTTTTTGTCATTCCACTAGCCTCGCAGGGCCCTCGCCCCCCTCCCCAAACATCGCATTTTGTTTGTCGCCAAAAGTTTGCGTGTTTATGGTATTAAATAATTTCAATAATATTCACACATACACACCTTGGACACACACACACGCACATACACTCAGGCATAAATGAATGTAACGGAAAAGTACTTTAAGGACATTGTTGTGGGGCTTTTGGTAGTTTTGATTGAATTCGAGGAATAAGCACTGGCATCAACTTTGATCTCAAGTGGGTGTGGTTGGGTGTTCCACGTGGCTTAGAAGAGCCTATGATTAGGGGAGTGTTTGTAATTAAATAGCATATACATATATATTCCTTATCTGAAGATTTTTTTTTTCCATTAAATTACCCAATCAATCGATATAATCAAAATTTAATTAATAATAATAAATCCCTTCCCTCTATTTTTTAATTTAATTCCAATTTGTTTTTGGTTGATTCCCTAAACATATCTACATAACTCTCCCACTGCCCACTGCTTTCTTCCAGGGGCACTTCACTTCACACCCCATAAAAATCAGGCTTCCCTCTGTTCGGACCATATCTTTCGCCAGCCATCGGCCTTGCGGAGTTCATTTCCAAGGAAACTCTGTGCTCTGCTCTGCTCTGATCCGACTTCCTCTGAAAGTTGACTAGCTGAAAGTTGATTTAAGGCGATTCTTTATCGGATGGAATCCACTTGACGCCATTTCTGAGTGCCCCTGACCCTGCCCACGCTCAATGCACATGTCTGTGCCAACTTCTATCTCTCTCTCTCTCTCTCTGTAGTATATACGTACATAGATATAGATATATATATCTGTATCTGTACATCTCCTTTTCTCGCGCTTGGACTGACGCCTGCAAGTTCCTATGAACCAAGTTTGTTGTTGCACATCCGCCGCCAAACGCTGCTGCTGTAGCTACAGTGCATCTCGCAAGTGGGTGGCGGAGTGGGATATATAATTTAATAAATCCCATTCAATAGGATCACATGCTCATATTCAATGCACTTTGAAGTCAGTTAAAATCAAACTCCAATTAGAGAAACTATCTAAAAAATACACAAGTCGGAGATTGGTTTCCACCTGCTTTATAATTGTGAAACGCACTTATTGCATATCTATCGCGAATGTGTTATGTTGTGCGCGAAAGTTTTTGGGCAAAGCCTTTAAGGCTTGTAAGGCAGTTGACAGTTGACAGCTTCCAACACACTTCTCTTCACTTCGAAGTCTACCCTGACTCCAGCTCCACATCCGCCCACTCTCCCCATCTTTAGCTCCAAATAGTTTAACTCCTTTACCTGGGGCTATAGCTGTGGTTATGGCTGTGGCTGCGGCTTAACTTGTATACGCATCTTTACTCGTATGCCAGGCACAGGGAAACGGAAACCTCGACAACGCGATTAGATCCTTTGGGTGGAACATTTATGTGTTTACCTCAACTGAAACACTTTGTAAGCACCCAATCTATCCATAGACTTGTTTTAATCCTTGACCCTCACGATTATGAAGCTCTTTATTCGACCTTGTTCCTTTTTTTTTTTTAGTTTTTAGAATTTTATCTGCGTTAGCTCAACTTGCTGTTGCTGATATTCTGGCTAAAGTTTTAATGATTTAATTTGCCAAACAACAAAGACTCGACCCCGGATGCCCGAATCTATCCCCACGCCTCACTTGCGGCAAGTATTTTGGTACGAAATGTGGAAAAATTTATGAAAATAGCTGCAAGTATTTTTGTTCATGCTATCCATGTGTGTGCGGCATGTGTGTGTGTATGTGTGAGTGTTTTTGGGTCTCGCTCTAGGGAGAAATGAATTCCTTCGCATTTTCAGCATTTTCCCTTCGTCCAGTACTGGCCCGCCCACCTTTGACATAACCTCCTAATGAAAACTTTTAGCAAACCATCCTGGCAATACCCTTTCATTTTTGGATAGCTCATAGCTCACTAATCTCTTGTAAGTTATATGTAATAGGTAAGCAAGCCACTTGTTTTCTTTAATGTAAATGTAATGCCTATGCCATCATAATCATGTTGGTTGGATTAGCAGGCATTAGCTGCAACTTAAAGCTGCGCCCAATTTGAATTAGCTCTTAAGATTTCGTCAGATATCCAGACGGCTCAATGGATTACTCAAAATATCGAAGTGCAAAGGGTTAATTCAGAAACGAACAGGTATGTGCTGGGTAGAGCAGAGCTTAACATAATATTTTGTGTCTAAGGTATTAATCGTTCGTTCACCATACAAAGCCAATTCACTCTTTTATTATTATTTTATCGGAACGAACCGTTTCGCCGGCGGAGGAATGGCAGCTGTGTGCGTGAACTTTTACATGTCCATCTCCGGGTGGGGGCTCATTCAGCGATAATTCCCCAACGACAGCTTAGTGCATTAAAGCGTCACCGGCTTAAAGTCTAAAAAGAATTCTCGGATTCTCGGGTTTTCGGGTTTCCTATTCCCCACTGTCGGCCGTCGGGAATTGGTGCCATTGTGCTGAGAAATATGTGTTTCCCATCGATTGGTTTCTGTGGGTTAATTATGATAGCATGGGCCCCGAATATATACCGCCAGTCTACCATGCATGGCCTAATTTATAGAAGTCCCGAGCTGAGGGCTTCCCCCATAACTTTATTTCAAAAGAATTCCTGCCAAGAGATGTACAAAGTTTTCCGGTACCTCGAAACTCATACATACAATACGTAGTGTAGCACAGTAAATGCTTCCAGCAAAGAGAAGCTGAATTATTTTAAATTTACTCGTACATATACATATGTAAATTTCTTATACACAATATATTATTCAACACTTGGGAGAATTCTTCCACTAGACATACTTTGTACTTTACTTTGATAAACCGTCTCGTCCCACCGCCACATTCTGGGGTATCTGACAACACACACAGCTTGTCACTATTTTCATGCCGCGGAAAAGGTCAAATGTGCGCCCCAGATGGAGAAAAGGCGAATCCAAGCTGAAACTACCAACTGTCTGACTAAACAGGCCGCGAATTTGCTGCTGCATAATTTTTAGACCTTGCCCACATATACAGACACAGATCCAGATTCAGATCCAGATATCAACACACGCATGGACCTATACGTGGGCAGCATGAAACATGACACCCAGCAAGAGGAAAGGGAAAGGGGAAAAAGGGAAAATGTAAAATGTACTTGGCAAAATACGCGAAATTACGCAAATAAAATTTACATAAGCAAATTGCATAAAATCATCATACAGAGCAGGACCCCAAATACACAACCACACCCACACACACAGACTGGATATATGCCTCCACCTGTTTGTTTGAGTGTACACAATATAATTATGTTGATTCATTTATGTTTAATTAACTGCGCACCGCGTATTTATAGATATAAATGAAACATTCAGTTAAATGCCAGCGCCAAATCGGGACAGCAAATTCGTTTTTCAATTGGAATTGAAATTGGAATTTTAAAAAGAAATAGAAATAGAACAAAATGCTACACCCTGCCACACACTGATTGATGTTCAAAAGAAGGATGATGATGATGGGGATGAGCCTGAGGCTGTGACAGTGACTGTGACTGCGGCTGCGGCTGGGGCTGTGACTGGGCAAGCGGTGGCCACCCACTTAATGGCCAGAGAAAGTGTCAAAGAGAGTGGCAAAAGATGAGGAGCGAGTGAGTGTTGGAATGAGTAATGTTTTAAGGGAAATGGATCAAATAAATGCTCTCGTACTGCCAATCAAACAGAGAGATTTCTCTTATCCCAGACAAAGGCCATAAGGGCGCTCTTCAACACAATATTTAATTCAAATTTCGACAACAAATCAAGTGCGTTACATGCTCGTAGTATTAGTCAGATATTTTCGGCTGCATCGAAATATTCCAATCCCCCCTGCATAGAGCATCGCAGTGAAGCGTGCATTGAATTCTGGAATTTCTCTGAAGCTGTGGTTGAGTCGGTTATCTCACTTCCAGCTACTACTTCTTCGTTGGAATAGTTTTGGCATCTCACTTATCTTCCCTACCTCTAAGGAGTGTTTAAATAGGTCAAAGCAAACTGACAGTTTCCCAAGAACCGAATTCAGTCTATCAAGCTACATATGCCGCTTTTGCTGTTCGTTAATAGATCCATTCTTTTTTTGAAGATGATTACTTTCACATTTTTACACTCATGGACATGTAAGCATTGATTAAGAACTTACCATATTACACACAATCAAATTGAATGACTACGGGTATCAATTAATTGCAGGAACTTTTCCAAGATCAAATGCATTTGAATCATTTTCAACCTAAGGATGGAAATGCTTCCAATTGAATAGCTTGCAAATGTATCCTGCACAGTCGTATGTACGTAAATATATAACATTTATAGGAACAATTTAATTTCCAAGCTTCTTCTCTTGGCAGTCGCCTCCATTTCCATTTTCCAGCTGTCAACGTCTGTGGGTGTGTGCAGTGGGTTTTTCTGTGTGTGTGTTTCTGCGTAAGGTCATGACACACATTTGACAAAGAGGAGCGACCTGTCTACTTGCTCAAGTCCCCGTCTCAGTCCCAGTCCCAGGCCCAGGCGCCCACCGCCAGCGAGGGTCCAGTGTCCATTCCATGGCCTTTGTTGTTTTGGTTTTGGGCTTGATTAGGCTCCAACTTATGTATGTATGTGTGTGTGTGTGTATGCGTGGGTGACCTTGCAGTTGGCCCGGGCTTGGACCGGAGCCAAGTCAAGTCAAGTCAAGCAAAAGAGCGCGACCATAAAAGTGCCTTGGAAATGGCATCAGAAATAGAAACGACCAGATAAAACAATAAGTGTGCGAGTGTGTCCCAGCAGAATGGTGATAATTTCTAGCAATAATTTGTGGCCCCTGGCCCAGCACTGAATGAAAATTAGCCAATTAATTATTACCTGGGAAACATATACAGCATAACCAGAAAACATAAAGGAAACCATAGAAAACACATTAAACAGACAACAAATACAATACGAGTACAATACGAGTATTATGATATTCATTTGAAATTGGCTCTGCTATCCTCGAAATAAATTGGGATTTTTTGAAGAGTAAAAGCAAAGGAGAGAGCGGGATCAATAATATCCGGCAACAAGCTACTAAAGTTACTATACATATTGGTAACTGATATCGAATATAACGGATCTATGTATGATAATAGAAAGGTAAGTACATGGAAAAGAACCAGCAGCATAAGCAGCAAAAGACCGAGGAGCAGCAACACCCAAAAATACTACGAAAATAGTAATTAAAAACAAAAAAACAAAATGGCAACAGCAAATACGAATGGGATAAAAATAAAAGGGAAAGTTAGAAAGCCCGTCGCGCATCCGTCGCATCTCTGCGACCCATCACCTCCAGGGAGCGACCCATCCTCTCCTATGAGACGCAGACCATCCTCCATGCCCTCTCTTCACCCTTCACTGTGTACCTCTTTCTGGGCTACCCCCCCAGCCCCGTTCCCTGGGACACCCTATTGGAGGGAAATAAATGGCGACAGGCGCTTTTAATGACGCAGCAGCAAACACTCGGAAGGCGTCGACCCACTTGGCTCAGTGGGGAATTTCGGTCAGGGGATGTACTACATACATATGTATGAGTGTGTGTGCGGGTGTGCGGGTGGCGGGTGTGCTTGTGTGTGTGCTGAGCAGCTGTTAAATATTTGCTTAGTTCTTTTTGTTTTTGGCTTTGGCAAGACATTTGGAGTGGAATGTATTAATAATTGTCAAATGTTTAATTAGCCAAACGAACATAACCCGTTCGCGGAGCCCAGCAGAATGAAGGAATAGGCAATGCACACACACATACATACATATGTATGCAAAACAGTCAAGACACGCACACACATTTAAAAACACTTACACAAAGACAGCGGAACATTTTACCGGCGCCAAAAATATGCGTGAAAAGCGCCACCCACCCAACCATCACCTACCTCACTGTCTTCCCTCATTACGTCCCATCCAACACCCACCACTTCCCCCCTTTCTCCTTCCACACAGCTGCTCTAGGCACTGCGTTAGACAAAAGGAAATATCCTGCGCCTGGGAATTTTCCTCTGAGCGCGAGAGAGAGTGAGAGCGGAAGAGAGAATTTCCCTCAGGATGGGAGCCCGGTTTAGTTGCATGCGAGAAATGTGTCGCCCTGACATATTCGCAGAGTCCTTCTGCTGCCAGGCAGAGGTTACAGCATTTGGTATCCAGAAAGAAAAGTAAATTAAGTAAATTAAGCTTAATAAAATGTATTATAAAATGGTGAAATAATTAAAATAAACAATTCTTATTTGAGCAACAAAAACAACAAACAAATATGCGAGCTACGCAAAAACCTGAAGGGATTTTTGTCTTAGGTCGAAAGAGACTTTCTTTTTTAGACAACTCAATAAAATAGAAGATATTATATTATTTAGAAATGAAAAATGGTATGTGGTATGGGACGTATTTATTGCATGCGATAAATGTGTCCCACTGACACATTCACATTCCCGCTGAGGCGGGAGAGTTCAAACCTTTGGGAATATAAGAAGAAAACAAACAGCAGAAAACTGAAAAAAACTGATTTCATTTGCATTCTCTGGGTATTTATGGTTTTAGCGTCGTCTTCTAGTTTGAGACTTGAATAAGATGAAGTGTATTATAATTCTAGTGCATAATCCAATTATGGAAATTTGATTTATGCTTATACGTTAGATATGTGCATTTGTTGGATACATTTTTAGGCCGTCCAAAGATGAGCAACGATAATGAACAACAGAATAGTCCGTTAATAGATTTTTGGCATTCTAAATGAATAGTATAATTATAAATTTTGAAGCTTTTGGTGTTCCCCTATTCGTGGAGCTAATTAAACAGCATTAGTCAGTGGGCGGAAACACTTGGTGTGAGCTAATACAGTGCGTTTTATTAATATTATACCATATCTGCACTTGGGATATTAAATTGATGATTCTTCGAGTATGGATTGACGTAATAGTAGCATTCGGACCCAGTCTCACAGCTATGAAACGCACATTAAGTGTATTTGTATGTGCTCGTGTTTCACATCATTTAAACCGCATTAAAATGAAATTAAATATTCATGCAGAGATTTAACGGAAAAACAAGAAATGCGAGAAGAGGAAAGTGCAGAGCAGTGGGCGGACGAAGGATGTGGGGGGAAACAGAGCAGCAGAATCGACAACAGAAACAATAGCAATAATAAGAATAATAATAATACTATTGACAACAATGACAGCGTAACGGACACGATTTCAGTTAAATGACAGATAAAAAAATATATGAACAAAATTATGACAGCGAAAGAGTAAAAAACGAGATGAAGAAGGAGGAGGAGAGAAAGCAAAAGCGAAAGCGACTCTGACTGACAGCTGCGTGAAACAAAATGGCGACCGGGGGACTCTTAGCTATACAAATTATTCATTGGAAAACAGGTTTTTCGTATACTTATTATGAAGATGCCTAAAAGAGACAGAGGGAGAGAGAGAGAGAGAGAAACCACCTATCAGAAAGCCATTAAGGCCAAGCCACAGCCCCAGCCCCAGCCACCGTTTTCGCTTAACAAACTTCTGCTTTAATCTGGTTTTAATGTTGAACATTTGCCATGTAAATGTAAAGTGCATAATAAAATTGTAGAAAATTTAATTATGCGCAATTAATGCGCATTAAATGCATTCAACACAGCAACCGATTGATCCCGACAGAGTGTGGGGTGGTGTGGGCTCGTTGTGTCGGGGCCCGTTGTCCGTTGTCCGTGGTCCGGGGCAGGGCCATGTTCTTGGGCGTGTCTATTGATGTCAGCTAATTGACTGCCATCAGGCGGCATGGCCATCAAGCAGATGGCCCGGTCAGAGGCGGCCAAATACGGAATGTGCTCGGTCAACTGCTAATTAACATTCCCAGTTGGAGCCCAGCAGCAGTCGATGGAAGCGGAAAAACGTGGATTACATGCATGGCAGGGATAATCCAAGGCAAATGCCCGTACACAGAGCAGCGCAGAGCAGTGCAGAGAAATTGTATGAAGCAGAGGGTTGCCTTTGAACCCTTTGACGGCATAGCTGCCGCCCCTCAGCAAGGAGTCTGTTAAAAATAACACTATATATTTTGTATTCTATTAAATCAATTAAATACTTAAATACATATGTATTCACTTATTTGTTATGTACACACAGAATCGGAAAGCATAAATTAACGTAAGCTTAAATTGTCACATAAAGCAAACTGCAGAATAATTAGAAACTATACAAAAATGTTGCAAAATTACCTAAACGGAATTTGTAAAAATTTCAACTGAATTCTGCAGAAAACTGTCGAGTTCCTTCTCATCCTGGAGTGGCCAATTTGTGGCGGGAGGAACAGACTACATTGGAATGCAGTGCTGAAGGTCGACCCACGTTCAGGCACAGGCTGAGGTACAGACTCAAGGCCAGCCCCGGACTGCCAGGGCACAGTGGTTTTCTGGCATGAATTCTAAATTTAAAGCTATTGAGTTGAAATTTGGTCCTTTTTACGGTCCCAAGATGACCTACCAAGGTACCTATGATTTGGAGCACTATCTCATATAGCTGACAAATAACCAAGCTGGCCGACTTGCAACGACTTCGACTTCGGCAAGTATGTATTAATATAATGGACGAGGGCTTTCACTTTTTCATTTATTAACATAATATGCTTGTCATTTAAATTTTTTTGAGTGATTGTTTGAGTTATGTGCTGTTGTACTGCGTCTTATGAGCTGTTGTTGTTGCTCCAAATGTCTACACATTTTGCACTAGAAAAATTCGATTTGTGCGAAAACGTAGGGATTCAAAGTCAAAGCGTTAGTGTTTCATTGATCTGCACACTTTTGTTAATAACTACTCTCTTAAAACTCTTTGCTAGTCTTTGCTATGCAAAGGCACTGATCCTCGAAACATAACCAAATTTGTTAAGGTCATTCTAAAACAATAAATAGACATAACACGTCACAATTGGACAAAAACACGTAACATCGACACGAATATTAGTAAACTACATTTTTAAATATCTGGACAATCCTTTTCCATAGCAAAACTTTTCACTTTCGTGGAAAATTTCACCAGAATAAGCAATTGAAGTAACTAAAAAAAAAAGAAATTGACTTTATGCCAAATAAAACGGAAAAAACACCTCTGTGCAGGGGAGGAATATTCTGGCGGAGGAGCTGGACATGGGTTGCCATGCCAATGCAAAGCGCAATCAAAGGCTCTGCCAGGATCAGGAACCGTATGAGCCGCGCGATGAGAATACCAAAGCTTTTTGTGCCCAAAATCGAATAGACCCAGGCACGAAATTCTCATACGCCAGTGCAATGCCAGTGCCCGTTGTCAGTGGATGATATTGGAACATCACGACGGGGTGGTTTCTGACCCTTTGACTCCCTTTTAGTTTCCAGGTTCCAATTTATGGCTAGCACTCGTTCTCAGCCCTGCTTGATGGCGAATATTATTTAAATTTGTGTCAACTCTTTTTCATTCGCCTTCCTTCATTTTTCATTGCATTGCCATCAAATGCAAATGTTTATGGCAGAGTCCTGCCCTGCCCTGCCCTCCCCTTCCCGTTCACTTCATTCTACTTTTATTCTCTTACTCACTGCAATGCATTTTGCATACCGACCAATGCGGTAGGGTTTTTATGGGGAATGTGTGTGGAGTATTTATGGCCCCAACTATGGGCACCTGCCCTGTCCTGCTGGCAGCTTAGACACAGGGCAACATTTTCATTTTAAACCTTTTCAAAAATATATAATAAAATTCTTTTCATCGCGAGTCATCGCGTGATTTAATACTCAGACATGGATGAAATACAACTATGTCCTGGATGCTGGGGTGCATTGCATATTTAATTATATTATTCCTTATTTTTGTGGCTGATTATTATACTATGAAGGTCCATTTGATTCTGCACACTGTTCATCATGACCACCAGGGTATGCTCCATTTAAATTTTTTATTTATTTGGTTTTTATCGTAGTGTTAAAAGACTTACCTATATTGAAAGTACTAGTCACAAAATTATTTTAATCTCAAATAAAAAAAACTGATATTTTACACTAAACATCAATATCCAGTCGTACACAAACGCATAATCATTGTCTTGTCTTAAAATGTAATTTGTGAATAGTGGCAGATGCCGCAGCAACGGTAAACGATGCCACAATTCATTCGGAGTAGCTGGTAAAGCACCTGAATAGTTTTGGTTTGAGCTGCTTTCGGAGAGATCTCCGATGTCACTGGTACAGGGGAGACCCCTTTGAAGTAGATCTTTTAAACACGGGAGGTTGGGTTTTACAGCAGAGCCTCCCCTGACAACACCTTAGAGAACTTTCTCTAATCCCAAAATGTGCTAAAGTTAGCAGCAACTGCATCAAGCGAATGCAACATTCAACATTCAAGACTTTGTCAGCGCACACACAGATTGCGAATGCATTTCACAGTAAAGAGTTCACAGTTTGAATTTAGAGTGTTTCCGGCCTGCCATGCCACAACTAGTGGAACTTTAGAGCCAAAACTTTACCCATTGCACAGAAGCGCACACACAGACACACACAGGCACATAAACATGTCAGGGGTGGTATGAATGCGAGCAGGAGTTTGACCCCCATAAAACTTTGATCGGGAACGTACATAAGTGGGAGAGAGAAACAGCCAAAGCCAAAACAATGGCATAAGTCATTTTTAATTGCCTTTTACCGAGCGCCATGAATGGGGAATATTTCTTTGGTAATTGGAAAATATTTTGCTGCCATTGTGACTCCTGATTCTCCCCAACTTTGCCACCACTCCACTCCAATCTGCTCTGCTCTGCTTACTCTTTGTTCCTTCCTTTTCCTATCCTGCTGGTTCCACGCTAAAATTATTAGTGTCATTTGTTTTTTGGGCTCTGAAAAATGACAAGCGCCACCGCATAACTGACATGACAGGCAGGACAGGACAGGACAGGACGGAACAGGACAGCCTACTCCTCACTGTCCGTCTCAATTTCCTACAGCCCCTGCGACCGCTCTGCACTTTCCGCTCATTAGCGTGGCGGCCATAACAAGTAGCCGACCCGTTGGCTGGACGCTTGGCCATTGACCATTCGGCTAACTTATGCAAGTTACTTACCTGAGCCCTAACTGATCCCCCATCACCCCCGCTCTGATTTATGGCCCCAGCAATTAATCAAAGCCAGCAGCAGGCAAAGGACCAGTCGGAGGCCGAGGCACTGGACCAGGACTAGGACCAGCACCAGCACCAGGCCGGTGGCCGCGGCGGCAGGACCTCCGTTTTAAAGCACAGGTTGATTGCCACTTGGCCTGGATGCTTCGTGCTGCGGTATGGAAGATGGGGCTAAAATTTATGCTAACTGCTACGACTGCGGCCTCAACATTCAATTTTTGAAATTGCCTGCGAAAATTTGTTGAGATTGTAGGTGGCTGAAATATGCCTTTGGCTATGTGGGATGCCAGCACATGGCCCCGATCTCGTTGCGGAAAAGTGGAGTCAGTCCGACTCTAGTCGATAATTATTACTGCCACGTAAAAACGGAACGAATATGGAAACGAAAAGAGGAGCACTCAAGAAGAATGTGCCGCCCGGTCCCTGTCCCTGTTCCGGGGGAGGATGGTGTCTGTGTCTGAGCAGCGCTTGTAAGTGGGGAAATTGTCTGCCACAAGCCCCTATTTTTTTCCTTCCGCTGCATTTCCTTGCTGGCATATTGACGGGGCACATGTTTTTGCCCGATTCCTGGTTAGCGAAACGAAACCCTTCCTTGCCACAGTCGCACAGTGACTCAGGCTGCGACATAAAAGTTGAAATGTCATTCAGTAATTTAAAGCTCAAGTTAAACTATAATAATAAATAAAACGTGTCACGTACTGACTGAAGTCTTTCCAATGCCCTGTACTCAATAAGTATACATATATGTAAGCTTAGCCTTTATCTATCCTTAACAATATATTTATATGCAAGCGGGAGGGGGATTTTGGTAGGACGGACAAAGCAGATCTTTTAGTTTTGTTGTATTGGCCATGAGGGATGGGAGAGTGTGTGTAAAAATGAATGGTCGAATGAGTCAGCTCCATCCAGTGGGCTAGCGTCCGTATTTAATTGGCTCCCACTCGCGATTATCAAGCGGACAGACGGAGCGCAGCTTGGCCCATCTCGTAATGCAGTGAGAGTGAAAGGCATGAGTGCATGCCCCCAAGGCCACGATGCATTCCTCAGACGAGCTACTGTCATGCTCAGCCTGGCATTCTATGCAAAGTTCCATGAGCAAGTTGCGGCAGATATAACATGAGTCCAGCGGTACGTCATAGGACTGGGCTACGGCCTGCCACTTTTTGATCACGAAGCGTGCTGGCGTCGCTTGGCAGTTCACACTGCAGGAGGGCTGATTGTCGACATCCTCATTTTCGTTATTATCGTTGTTATCTAGATCAGCGGCAGCCGCGCCTGGCTCCGAAGCTACTTCGTTGTCCGCGTCCTTGCGGGAATCCTCCTCGGCCACGTCGAGCTCATCGCAGCGGAAGGGGGCGAAGCCAAATTGTGAAATACACTTGTGATTTCACATGAGTGTGGAAACAAAATTTGGTTGCTCTAGCTCTTATAGTCTGAGATCTAGGCGCTCTTTTCGGAGCTTATTTCTCGCTGTGATTTCATGTGTGTGAGTGATAAATTTTATTTGTGTGAGTATGAATAAGATATGAAGGAGAGGAACGTGACCACCTTATATAATTTGATCATGGCTGAGGCTTGGTTCTCTCTCTCTGTTAGCACTGTTAGCTCAGTTGGCACTGTTAACTCCGTTGGCTCTGTTAGCACTGTTAACTCTCTTTTCTCTGCAGACACTTCCTCTCTGTGCCTCTTACACAAATCACACATACATATGTATGAGCGTACGTACTTGTACCATTAAATGCCATTATATCGTAAGCTTATATGAGTGTGTCTGCTGTAACACTCTGTTAAGTAATCACATATGTCAGAGCGCCGATTTGCATGGGAATCGAACCACTGTATCCTGCATTTGCATATGGTCCTCATGCGTGAGATGATTGCTGGTAAGGAAGAGGCGGACGGGGACGCAGTTGTGCGAAAAGTGCAGTTTGTTTGTCTTGCACTTGCGACTGTCGGATCAACTGTCGGGACATTGTCGCATTGATGAAGCACTGCCTGCAAAAGGGAAGGGCAAGAGCCCGAACGGCAAGGACATAGGATAGGCAAAGGATATGGATGGGTCTGGGGCTGGGCTTGGATGGGGCTGGATGGGGCATGGAATGGAAAGGATTTCAGTGTAAGCCCTGTCAAAGGATATCACATCAATCACGCAGCGCCATATGTCGCCTTGCCACTTGCCAACTCGCAAAGAACAAAAACCAACAAAATGCGACAACAAAAACCAAAACAAAAATGCCAAATGAAAAGCGAATGAAATTCATTTGGGGGAATACTGGTACACCTTCACCACAAAAACCAACCAACAAACCAACCATTCTTTTTGGGTTCGATCAAAGATCGATCAATGTTTTCATTAGCGATTTCCCGGCAAAACTGTAGAACGGGAAGCAATCCAATTATTTGGTACGTATGCCCCGCATCTATTTATGGCTGGTTATCCGGCGGCACACATGCCAGACTGGGGTGGGGAGGCACGTACTTACTTGCATGGTTTACCCGGCCAACTAGACGGCACATAAATCTTCCTGCCTCTGACGACGTTTGACAGCGGCACTCATATGTCACCCTACACCATAGCTGCTGCTGTTGTTGTTGTTGTTGGGGGCTTGTTTCGTATTTCATGTTTAACATTTTACAGCAAGGAACGGCAGAACAGCAGTTTGACAGTTTTTGTTATTTATTATATATAGCATAGAAAAAATATTTGAGCCCGTAAAAAGAATATGTTTATGGTTTAAGCGGGCAGCATGGAAATCAAGGTGGAGCCCAGAAGGTGGCAGCCCTTTCATGCTCGTAAAATAGTAATGCTGAAATTTCCCCTCAGCTGAAGTGATACTCTTCCATATCCATCCATACAGTCTTCGTTTTTAGATCTTAAGTCTCTGCCATTTCCAGCGGAAAAATGAACTCCTAAGGAAGCTATAGACCGATACTCATATTTCCCCCAATTGATGGATGGATGGGAAGCCTCTAGTAATTTAAGTACTTAAATGTTTGCTTTAACTTATTGGCTTGAGTTGTCCAAACGGAAAATAAAAATATTTAACGTTAGTTGATGTCCAAATCGTTAGGCAGCAATTAAAATGATAGCAAGCAGGAAAATGGGGATGGGGGAAAATTGCAGTCGTCCGAGTGCTTAACTCAACGCATTTCGATGCAGGATGCAAGCGAGAGAGCACTTAGTAACGGACACGACCCACAGCAGCGGCAACGGCAACGGCAACAACAATTAGGCCATGTAATTACAGTCGAACAAGTGGGAGGGCAGAGAGCATCGCAAGCGGCAGAGGCAGAGGCAGCGGAGCAGTCAGTAAAAGCAGGAAGGGAAGCCCCCATAAGAGCAGGATAAAAACGAAACAGGAATCAGTTCTGATATGGCAGATGCTTCGACCCTGGGTTACCCACTGATTAATTAAATAATTGAAGTGCAACAACTGGACAATAATTTCATTTTCACTCATCCATCCCTTGCGATTGGGATACATTTCTGTAGTTAATCTGTCCAAGTGGAAGTCTAAGGCTCTACAGGCATACAATATACCCCCGCTGCATTCCATGAGATGATGAGAGGTATGGTACTGGGAAAAACATAAACACACAAAACAAAGTAGGGATATCCAGAGACATGTCCAGTGCATTTGCATTTAAATTGTGGGGGAAGCTGCAGCAGGAAGAATGTGGGGTCAGGGAGTTGATTGAAGGAGTCAGTCTGGGGGCATAGGAGTAAAGGCTGCGGCGTCCACTCACACAGGCATATGCATCGACGACAGCCAAATGCAATACAATAAACATGAAATGCATTTCAGCCGTTGTGTCTGTCGCTGTGTGTGTGCCTGCGTGTCTGTGTGTTGGGTGTTTTTGGGGTGTGTGCATAAGTGCGTGATTGCAGAACCTGCCCCACATGCACCCCACCACGCCCCCTTCTCACTACACTAACCCATGGAACAAAATGCCCAATTTGGTCAACGTCCACACGCCATACGCTCATGCCCTCACACTCGAATGCCTAAAATGTCTCCCATTTACCCACAGGGACCCACACACACACACACACCCATACACGGGGCACGCATTCGCATTTGCAATTTAAACTTGAATACGCATAAATTAGTGGGGTGCTCCAGCAGCAGCAGCAGCAGGAACAGCAGCAGGAACAGCAGCAACAACAAAAACAATGGCAGCCATGATGACAGTGCCAGGACAGGACATAGAAGGTAGTGACAGTGCAGTGGGAAAGTGCGATAAGGGATAGCAGAGAGCACAGAGTAGAGAACAGCGGGTTAAGGGATAAGGGTGTAGAGACAGCAGACAGCAGGACAGCAGAAGTCAGCGGACCGAGATGCTGCAGATGCTGCTGAAGCCACACAAATGACAGTAACAGATATGGCCATAGAGGGGAAATCCTAGTATCCATAAATGTCTAACTATTGGGTTGGATAATCCCTAGCGAGAAATTCCAACTGATTTTGGCCAAATATCAAACAAAAGGAGCGTCCGCAGTGGCTGCCGCACAGGTGAACCAATCCGCCTTCGGGCCAAGTCAATCGCTTCTATTGTGGCCCCAGATCCAAAGGCAAACAAAGCGATGCCAAATGAAGCGCACCCAAAATGCCTGCACTCCCATCAGGCCCAGTGCTCAGTAAGAGGAATTACAGACCCTTTCGATGCGCGTGATATTCCAAAAATCGATCTGCAGCTGGAAAAAAGCCAGAGAACAGAAACTTTGAAAATGTTGAAATGATTTGGAGAAAAAATACAACCACTCGATGTATTGTAATACGATTTATGGGTGTCAAATCTATTCACTATCATCCGAGAATGCGCTAATGGAACCCAAATGCCACTCTTGCAGGGCTAATATAATAATAATTATATTTTAAACTACTTTCGTTTCTAAGCACAACTGTTTATTTCCGAAAAGAACACCAGTAACAGCCCCTTACTTGTGGGAACTTTCAAAGTAATCTGCTCAGATTTAATTGGTTATACCCGTACTCAAAAAGAGTTGAGGGGTATGTTGTATTTGAGGTAAAAGTTGATGTCTAACGCAGATAAGGAATCGTTTCCGACCCCATAAAGTATATATATATTCTTGATCAGCAGTCTAAATCAGATCGGATCACTATTATAGCCAGAGTAAAGAAATTAATTTGCAGTGGCTACCCCCACCTCCTCCGGCGATGCTGACGCTAATTATTCTCTTTCTCGCTCGCATACACTCTGCCCTATGCAGTGCGCGACCTTTCGCAAAGAAGTTGTAGAACCTACATTTTAGATATTTAATCTACATTTCATATGTAGCAATGACATGTAAACTATTTTAAAATTCTACATAAATCGTGAACTCACTGGGCTCTTGACTGGAGTGCCAAAAATATAAAGGTCATAAACAGACCATTGATTGGACGTACCTATGATCACGTCTGTTTACATAGGATCAAAGCCAGAATTACCAACATATGTGAAGTTTGCAACGTTCTTGATGATGCGGAACATGAAATCTTCTCCTGCCAAAGACATGCCAGTATTAGAAAAAAATATAAGATTTTCAAACGATTTAATAACATCAAGGAGCTATTACTCACGAAAGAGCCTCTTTTCTTTAGAGAATTGGCGAAATATATTGATGAGGCCAATTTGGAGTTTTGAATTAAAGCACATGGGATTAATTCAGGTCAGGCAATTCGGTGCTATTGGAAGTCATCTTGAGGAGCAGCCTCCTATTGTTCCTACTTTCTGGAGCAACCTTCTGTTGCTTTTTTCTGTGATAATTTTCATACACTCATACATTCATCAAACAAATATATCACGTTAATCTTAGAATTCCTTTAATTTAATTAATTTAAAGGAAATTAATTTCCCTGTAAAACTCACGAACACAAATACAGTTTTAAACTAGATATTGAATTGTACAATTCACTACACCGTTAACAACAACCCGATGTACTTTGTTAAAATCATTACACCTAACATTTTTTTGTATAATTAACATCATCGAGAACATCATCGAAAAGCAACAACTTGCATGCCCGTCACAACAAAACATCGATATCAACATACCAAATAAAGTATCTGGTCATTGCAGATTCATCGTCGTGCGACCACTCGATTCGCTTTAGCGATAAATAACAACAAAAAAAAAAAAAATGTATATACTGACTGATTAGAAGTAGAGTCGCGTCCACAGAAGCGACCACACGTTCCTTCTCGATTTTTTGTTGGATGTATCTTCATTTCAGCTCTATAATTATGCCAATCACAGTAGAATATACTTGTTCGATCAGCTTGAAGTTGAGAATATTATTTAAAGACCCAACTGAGTGGAAAACACACCTCTGCCTACTGCGGAATAACGAAGAATCCGCCAGTCGAAAGCATTTTGCGACATTGTCAGACGCTCAGACGGAATGTAACCCTTTTGCTGCAGGCCCACAGGGCGGGCGGGAGTGCAGCCATATCCTGGAGGAGGAGCTGGACAGAATCTCATGGCAAGGGGGAATTGCGGCAATTTATTTCTCCCATGGCCTGTCCCATGCCGAATAATTACTTTGGCCAGCAACCAGCGCAGGACCAGGCTCATAGCTTGACCCAAAGTCAGGGAACAGGTCGTCCCCCAGTCGTGCATTGTGAGGTCTTTTGGTGCCAACAATGGACTTAAAATGGGCATGGAACTAGTTCGATGGAATCGGTGGAATGTCTGATACCCGATGTCCGATGTCCGAGGGTATTTCTGTCCCAATGCAGTCTTCTGGCAGATGCCCGAAGCTGGGTCCACAGGCATGAATCGATTTGCATTCTCTTTTCCCTTTTGAGTGGATGCTCCGTACGTTTCCCTTTTCGGCACGAGGAAATATGTTATCCTTAAGTGATATTCCATATGTGGAGTTTCCTTTGTGTGCCTCGTAAATATGGCATCCAATTGGAGCTGCTGAACTCGATTCGATGGGCATCGATTCAAAGCGCAACTCGACTGGAGTCATATTTCTGCAATTCTCATTTTGTTGACATCGGCCCTGCGGCCTGTCATTTCTCAGTCTTAATTGATTTGCGTGGCCCAGAGAGATAGAGAGAGAGAGAGAGAACCAGAGACACGCACAGAGAAGGTTTCGCAAATATTTTGCTATAATTAAACTGTTGCCCTGCCCTGATGCAGCTCCTCTTCCAGAGCCCGTACCCTGGCAGATGCATCTCATGGCACTGACAGGGCATGGCAGCCAGAGCAGCAGTTAATGGCCCTGGCCACAAACATTTGTCCAGACTGCTGCCCGCTTTACACCTGACTGGGCTCTGATGGCCAGGGGGCGACATCCTGCAATGGAGGAAGGGTTTGGCGTGCTGACAGTTTGTTTCCCTTACGGATCGAAGAGCAGGACTCCGGGCTCTGCCAGCTGGCAGAGAGAGCAATTTCAGGCCAAGTAAAAACTTGATTAATGTTCGCTATTCAATTTCATCTTTCCAAATACCCTCGATCAGTGGCCTGACTACCGCTGGGTATATTCGTTTCCGTGTCAAGAAAGAGCAAAGAGCTTTCCTGCCCGTTTTTCTGCGTCTGCCATCTACCTTCAATCTCCTGCAAAATGCTTGCGAAGTATCCCACAAGTTAATGCCAATTGGTTGGCAGTTGGGACATGCTCGTAGTTGTCAGATGTTTTTGCAATTAAGCCAAAAGTATTTAACAATTTCAACTGTCGGAGCGGAGTGGAGGGTCGAGAAAGAGAGCATATTTCCCAACCATTTCGCTATGGACAAACGTAAATGGAAATCGGCTCTGAGCCGGCGGAAGGAGCCGGCGAGTGTGAGTGCGACGAGTCGAAAGGAAATGCCCAAATGCAAAAGGCGTTCAAGTTGAAACACTCACACACATACCCACCCATAAATCGCCCTTGGGGCATAGTATTCGTTCGTACCGCTGACACTGTCAAAAATGTGTTGAAAATGTGTTACAACAAAACAACGACGACTGACAGCCGTAACGAGCGTTGGACCTGCCATCATCTCGCAGCCATTTTATAACTGACAAATATGGCGCTGTGCAAGAGATTCTCACATTTCGCACGAGTATCATAAATCCACGAGTTACCCGGATTCGGATTCGGATGGGGATGGGGATGGGATGGGGGTCTGAGGATAGGGACAGACGGGCACAAAACGATTTACGGTCAGTTATCAGGCAGGAACTATAGCCATACACTTCTATACACAGATGTATATGTATATGAATCCGGGTACAGTGAAGGTTTTATATGCCAAACGAGTGTTCATCTTGGGATAAATGGAGATGGGCTGGCGTAACAATAGATAGCTGTCCCACCCAGGCAGCATTCACTGTCTGCATGTTTGTATGTACATACATACATATCGATGTAAGTGCAGTGAAAATTTCTGCCTTTTCATTATCGCTTCCAATTCGATTGTTTTCGGCTTTTGGGCGTTTGATATGCACAAACATATTTATTTTTATTTATTCTACGTAAATGTTGGCTTCTGAAATGAATTCCATTGGTTATTTTTTTATGGATCATGCCCATATTGCTCACATGCTCACATGTACTCGGATCTTTTCAGGTTTAATTGCGCTTTAATCTCTGGATAATTAACGTGTTCTGCTTGAGGTAAAAGAATAATATCCAGCATGGAACTTTCAATTATTTTATCTATGCTGAAAATAGCGATTGTAATTATTATTTTCAAGGGTTCCCCTTTCGCAAGACTTTGATCAAAATATAATTATAAAAAATATTCTGCATATTTTCCTTAATTTTTTTTAGCTTGCAAAGAAGTGAAGTAAATTTTCCGCTTGTCTGTGGTTTGGCTTTTTTTAAAGTGCTCGCATTTTCGGGCGGACTTTTTCGGCTCATTTCTTATTATATTCCGCCTGCAATTTCACTGATTAATTGCTGGGGGTAGCTTTACCTCCTCCAACTTGTTCTGCTGCTGCTGCTGTTGCTGCCTGCCCCTGCTGTTTCTGTTTCTGTTGCTGCTTCTCCTGCTTTTCCTTTTTTTCTCCCTTTTTATATTTTTCGGTTATTTTATGTATTGCCAGACAGACGTCCTCTGCGAAACCTGAGGGTATATCAGGCCTAGGGACCTCGAAAAATGCCACATCTAAAACCGGGATAAACTTCACATTGCAATTTTGTGTGGGATTTCGTGTTGCATTTTCAGATGCAACAATTTCCTGGAATTTCCGCAGCCCAAACATCGTTAAGTTCATGATACGGAAATATAATCTTATTTTAGCTTATTTGTTGGGTTGCAACAGAATTCAGTTAAGGTTACAGTTACAGTTATCTAGCCATGGCCAAGGTCATTTGCATTGATTCACATGCCCTCGTTACATATGTATATGTTACATGTATCTGTCGCCTCCCAGCTGTGCAGCCAGCCTTGGGCTTATTTCGTCTGTGTCTGGCTGCACTATGTCAGACATATAGAGACACAGGTGTGGTCAGGTGCTCTACTAACCTGGACCCCCATCAGCGGCAGACAGAGGTAGATACCGTTACAGGTGCGGTCATCTCTTTATTGGTATGCTCAGCAGGGTAACATTGAATCGAAGCCCTGGAGGATAAGCGATTGCCGCTCTCTGCTGGCGCTCTGGTGGCTCTCCCTGTTTCGACTCTGCTGTTTCTGTTTATTTTTGGGGCCGGGCTTGGGTTTGGGTTTGGCCTTCCTTGCGGTTGGCTCCTACAACGCTCCAACGACTCCTCCAAACTGCGACATCAACAGCTCATCCGTTCTTATGCCCAGTGTACTGGTCGAGTGCAGAGGGTATGCGGAATTCGTGCGAATGTTGGCAACAGTCTGAAGGAAACAGTCTTTCGCACATAGAGCGCCAGCAATCGTATGACATTAACTTACAGATATTCTTCTAATATTCGGCAAAGCCATACAAACAACATATTTATATATTTTTATTTGCCTCAGGATACTGGCATAGATTTCCTGATCTTCTACTCGTGTTAAGCAGCGGGTATCCCATAGTCGGGGGCTTCGAGCATAGCTGCCTCATGGCTGGTTATTTATGTATTTCATTTATTTAATTCAAACGTCTGACTGAGTTGTGCGCTCTCTGTTGGCTTCAGTCCCTGGTGCTGCTGATGGTGATGGTTGGGTCTGTCCCTGTTCCTGTCCCTGTCCGGGGTCCGTTGTTTAGTTTGGTCGGCATTTGCATTTGGTGTGTGTGTGTCCTTCCTACGAAAGGCTCTGGCTCTGCTCTGGCTTCTGTTTGCTTCGGTGTTTTTCTTCATTAAATGCGTTTGAATTAATTTATAATTTGCTGACGCTTATTTATGCCTTATTTCTCTCTTCTCTGCCTGTGCCACTGACTCTGACTCTGGCTCGGTCTCGTCTCGACTCGTTTTCTGCGCTCTTGGCCATTTTCACGCCTCGCGCGTAACTGTAATTAATTGTCTTCGAATTTTCAACGAGTCAGCTCATATTTTTGTTGTTGTATTTTATATTTTTCATCTTAATTTATCTGGCTGTTCCGTTGCTGTTTCTACCCTGGGGTCGTAAGCGTAATCGCTTTTTGCCCCGATGGCCACAGCCAATCTCTGAATCTCAATCTGGAATGATGATGATGCTGTTGTTGTTTTTTCTCTTAGATGTTGATGTATGGGTGTGGGCAGGGGAGAGCATAGAGCAGTTCTGACCCTCTCAATGTCAGTCTCAGCCTGCCATTTTGTTTTGGTCAATTGCACAACCAATTATGCCAGCTCTTAGCAGCATAATACAGGGTACAGTCTATGGAACAGGAAATGTTACATTTTGTAGTAAAATGAATATCATATTTCTCTATGAATTTCAGGTGAATGTTGAAATATTATAAATGGATTCCATGCAACAATTTAGTATAAAACAACCAACAGAGTACCGACATTTTGGACACCCTGCAGTGTCAGGTAAAGCAGTTCCCGCAGTGTCCAAAATGCCCTACCAATTTATACGCCAAAAGTAAACTTTAAGTGTATAAATCAGTTCATAATAAATAGCAACGCAAATAGGAAGAGAACTGAAAGTAAATATTGACATTTCCATTCACATCGATCACATGAACAAGCGGAGGGGAAGGAATCGAATCTGTGTTTTTCTTTTTTTTTCTGGCAGATGAAAATATCGTTTTTTGGCCTAATGGCATTCAATTGATTGTGGCTAGGGGGACCGGGCAGTGGGGCGGGCAATCTGTCAATATTTGATGAAGACATTATATATTATGATTCGTTGAATACTCGTATACACTCGTAGTAGTGTCCCTGCACTAAACAATTTCACGTCTGATTGAAGCCAAATGAAGATGAAATCATGCGAAGGCTCAGGCTCAGGTTCAGTTTAACTTAGCTCAGCACTCGGACTCAGCATTTCTCAGTTCTTAAGTTTCGATTTTGTAGTACTTTTGGGGGGGCATCGAATGGATTGAATATGTTCTGCAAACTGGGTCCTGGTCTTGGTAGCTGACTTGGCAATTGACAGCTGACAGCACGCTTTCTGCCTCACCCTTTCCTTACCCTTTGCCCTTTACCATTTGCCTTTGCTATTTCCTTCCATTGTCTATTTGGATTTGAAGTGAGCGCACGTGTTAAGTGGCAATCAATTGACAATTTCTGTCTTATAATTGCCACACTTTTGTTACTCGTTCCATTTCCCTCACCTCACCCATGTATCCTTCTGCTACTCGTACATTTATCTATCTATCTCTGTGTTCTGTCTTACCCATTCACTTTCGCTTCAATCATAAGCAGAAATCTTTGCTGTTCAGAGATGGGGCACAAAAAACTGTTTTACAAAGGATGGGGAATAACTGGTGTGGAAAAATCAACATTTTTTCAAGGCTGCAAAAAGAGAGAGGAAAAACAGAACCAGGAGTTCAGCGAGAGCAAAAGCAAAAGGCCACCACGGGACAAAATTCATTGACAACTACGTAAGTTCGTCGACTAGGAAAAGCCTGAAAGTTAATTTCCAATATTTAATTTCCTTTGGCCAAAAATCCTTAATGAGTCTACAATTACATATCTACATCAAAAAGATGTGAGTTATGCATTGAAATTTTTTTTATTGTTAAATTACCAATCTAACCAAAATAGTTCTACATATTTTTCTAGCTTTAAATTGGGGACACATTCACACATATCCGATTTAGGGAGCAGTTTCCATAAATCACACTACCCGACACGATTTAAAACTAACCGATAGATAACCGATAAAACTAACTGATAGATTTGAAATTGTTTGATGAGATTTTTTCTCCATAGATTTTTAAGCGATAAGGACACAGAATGTAGTTTTTTTTCGACTTTTACCGAGTCAAAAATTTTAAAAAATGACGCACAAAAATTAACAATTTTTCATTTGAAAGTACAAAGTCCAAAGTTATATCTGCATTAATAAGCTTTTCAAAATGGCAAAATTGATTAAAACGGGATTAAAGATACTTAAGTTATGTGAAAAATAGAAGCGATACCTCTAAAAAAGCTCTACAAAAAATACCATGTTCATAAATTTTGTAAAAACTGTTCTGCCGTAGAAAAGAAACCACAATTAATTAAACAAATTTAAAGTCCCAAGTCTATTTCAAAAAAAGGTGGCATGGTTCGATTTTGTCGATTACGTTGGGTGCTATTTATGTTTCTGGCCTAGGTCACTTCTATTCGTACTAGGACATAATGGTCAGTTGCATAAAAAAGTTTGAAGTTTTATGAATTAAACCTACATACAACTTTTTCATGTACGCCCACGTTTGATATCGATTAACCATAAAACAAAAATTTATCTCAGGCAAAAATTTAAACTTAGACATGAAAATGTCTTTGTCATGATTTTCTACCATATGTGAGGTGGATTTTTAAGCCAAGAATGCTTATATCAGCTTTTTTTTTACTTTTATTGCTGAAGCATCATGCATTGCCAATGTACAAAAATTGCATCGCGAATTCAACCGTGGACGTCCTTCGTTGCAGGACAGAATTCGTGAAGGTAGTTTAAATGAATTTTTGTTCCACAAAATAACGATGCTGTGCGCAAAATGATTGAGCAAGATTATCATGTCACATACTGTAGGACTGAGGTAGCCTTAAGCATTAGTATGACGACCATTAATAGGATTTTCTATGATCACGTCGTGGTACAAAATTTGTGTTAGCGTGGAAACACCCACAAAATTTAAAAATCGAAAATTTTCAAAAATACGTGGTGGTTTAAACGATGTACTTAACATCTATACAGGTGGCGAATCATGAATGTATACATATTAAATCGAAACAAATTCAATAACCGACGGTATGGATGTTTTAAAGCAAAAAAACGCGGACTAAGGCCAGTTTCATACAGATAATTTTTCTGAGTGCCTAAAGTGTTGTGAAAATAGGTTCAAATGTTTCAAAAACGGGGTTCTGTTCCTGAAGAATGTTGCTCAAAATAATAAAACCATTTGCAGACGCCTAAGTTGTGTATTTTATGGTTACGCCAGAAACTTAAATAGCAGCCTACGTAGTGTAATTGAAGCTAAAATCATTGGAATAAGTTACGAGAAATACCTTAGTTTAATTCATGTGGCCTTAATCTCAATTATCAAACGTTTTTCAGCCAACACCTCGAATAACAGGTAAATAATAAACTTATACCAAACACGACTTCTACTTCAAAGGTCAAAAGGATATTCAATTAAATTCAGTCCAGAGGTTAATAAAGATACCTTCGAGATGAATTGTGTGTGTGTGCGATTGATTGGGTGATTGATGCAAACACACAACACACCATAAATGGAGAGGCAGAAATATTCGTACATATTAAATGAAATCAAATATTCAAATATGCTGTGATATTTCCTTCATGAGTGCCCCTAGACCACCTCTCGACTAGCAACCAACCCACCCATCCACTTGGCACCAGCTTTCATTTCTATCATCCGAGAAGCGACTTTCTCTTGCAACCCATACTCGTGCGAGGATGTGTAAGTAAGTGCGAGTATATGTACCTTGGCTTCTGTTGGATTCTGTTAATCCAATCCTATTGCGGTTGCTTTGTAGTGCGTGTGTGTGTGTGTTCCTGGCAAAGGATGTGTTGATTTTTAGCAAGAAACAACAACAACAACAACAAAAACCAAAGCCACACATAGCCACCCCTCCAATCGGACCGAAATGCGTTTGCAGCTCCTTTTTCTAATGAAATAGTCCGCACTGTCTGTGCGTGTGTTTGTTTTTGTTTTGGTTTTTGTAGACATCACCAAGAAAAACGCCACCAAAAAAGGGTTTGCCTCTCTGCTTCTTCATCTTGCGGTGGCTCTTCTTCTTCATGCTTTCGTGGGGCCGCATTAAAATTCAAAATACGTTCGCCAAAAGGCAAAAGCCAATTTCAACCTTCACTGCCTGACAAAATTCATTTGGCAATCGACAGTGGCTGGCGCGGCAGCAGGTCCAGTTACAGGACAAGCCGGAGCTTCCTGGATTTCTCGGTGCCAACGGAGACGGAGGACGAGCCTCATGCATAGGCAACAAGCACGCCGCACCGCAGCTTCCTTTTTATTCAGAGCTCTCTGCACAGCCTTAGCTTTTGTCTTCGCTGCTGCTGGCTGTCCATTCGATTCGTTTGCAGTTCACCAAATTGTTTGGTTCGTTTAGTTTTTCCTTCTCTCTCTCCCTCTCTCTCTCTGCGTGTGTGAGTGTATACTCGTATGTATAAACGTGCGTAGGATGGGTGTGGGTGTGTATGTGTGTGCGTGTGCGTTGTGCGTTGGTTAGTCAGCTGACAGCTGTAAGCTAAAAATTGCACGCACCAGCAACAGCACCAAGTGTGTGGCATCCAAATGACAGGGAGTTTCAGTTTCCCCAAAAATATATTGTTTATACCCGATCAATGATCAATATACACCTGAAAATATGGATATTTTCTTCATCTCTCTCACACATTCAACGTCCCTGTCAGTCTTTGATCCTTAATGACATTCGCTCTGTTTATCTCATATGGCCTGTAAATACTAACATTTTCGATGACTTCTTATAAAGTTTCTTAAGAATCGAATAATCAGAAACACTCTCTCGCACTTTAGCAGGGTATTTGCAAGTCCTTTCTCCCACCACATACCGCATGCTCTGCCTGTGCTTGTGTGCGTCTTATCTGACATTTACGCACTGCAAAAACGAAAAATAAAAGAAAATAAAACAACAACAAAAAAATGGACGAATAAAAAAGTTGGCTATGCTTCATGAAGTTTTGCCATCAATATTCTGCTTTCTCCTCTACCCCGTACCCGTCCCGTCCACGGCCTGTCCCTGCCCCAACCCGCGGCATACATTTGTGCGTTGATTGTGTGGGTCGCGCTCCTGTCCAGCATGTGTGAGTATATCCGTGTGTGCTTCGCTACGTGTGTGTGTGTTATGAACACGTTGTGGTGATAAATTTTGTCATGCTGCGTTAGTGGAGCCCTTGAACCTTATAAAAATTTATAAATGTCACTAAACTGCTGAAGGTCAACAGGCAGACCTAAACAATACCCGGGAACTACTAAAATAAAAAGGAAGAAGTGGAGTTGAAGGGAAAACCTGTAACTAAATGGTCTGATGATGGTCAGTCGTCCCCTCACCACCAATCGAAAAGGCTTTGTTTTCGTCGACTGCTCATAAAGCCATAAATAGGTTAATAAATGGGGAATTCATCAAAAAAAAATTTAATTGGTTGTATTTATTATATTCCGAGTATATAGGCAGAAAATGTAGACATTTTTAAAAAGAACAAAGATACCTTTTGACTTTAAAACATTCTTGCTTCATTCTCTTGCCCTACCATATTGGATATCGCTTCTAAAATTCCACATTAAACATCACTAAAATGCAAGAATGTAAACACAGCAAGAAAGTGAGACCGTTTTTGGCTTTGTAAGATCAAAAACTGTATAACTTGGCAAGAGACTTCATCCACTTCATCTCATTTACGTTTAGTCAGAACGAAAATCGAGCAATTTCTATGCAAACGTGACCAGAGGATATTCAATTTCCAAGTGGACTGTAAGTTCCCCTCCATCTGCCTGTTCCACTTTGGACCCTTTGCCAGGACTAAGCTAGTTAGGAGCTATTTCAAAAACTATAAATATGGAAATACTCACTTTGGAATACTGCAATGGATGGAAAAAAAAGAGCCAAACGACGACGGAAAAACAATTGGAAATGCCATGGTGCATATTTGGACTAAAAGATACCCTTGATATCTAGCTGGGTTAACCCACGCTAATCCATATTACTTTAGGTGAAATACATCTTTGAATAAACATACATATTTATAGGACAATCTTTTTTAATTGATTACAGGTTGATGAATAATTTTTGTGGGTGTTGAAATCCAAGCTATTGATATAGACTATACAATTTACGTAAAGTAGGAGTATGATCTGCCTTCGTATTCTTAGGACTGTAGCCACCGAATTATTTGTTTACTTTTATAAACTCTAAAAGTCTGGTTTTTAGCTCCTATAACAAACTTATGAATATCGTACTAAATATCACCCAAAATGTATTATTTCAGCTTAGAGCGGTTGCTTTTCTGACTACGAACTCAATATACCCTTGCATTCTGCAAGTAACGGATATAAAACGGATGTAAGCCCAGCAAGGAGACGAGACAGAAACGGGGATAAAAGGACACGGCGCAGCTGCCGCATCACGTCACTCGAATGCGCAAACACAAAGAATCGCACACGAGGCGAGGTCGGGCTTGGGCTTGGGCCTGGGCCTGGGTCTGGGCTCGGGTTGGCTCAGTGTGGCGTGGCATGGCTTGACTTGGCTTGGCTTGGCTTGGCTTCGCGTGGACCATCAAGACTGATGGCTATGAGGACGAATGGGCTGGGACTGCGGATGAGCTTCAGAGGACTCGCACTCGCATTGGTCATTGTCCGGCTCGTTGTCCTTGACGGAATATCCTCTTTAACTCTAAGCGGGAAGCCAAGCCCTAGCAGCTGTGTACGCTTTCCTCTGGCTATGTCATGTGATTTTGAAATACTTTAACGACTATTTGAATTTTTTGTGGATACTCCTGCAAGGGATCAAACGAGTTCCCACCAATAGCCGGCAACAACTTGTTCATATTTAGCTAAAACCCCCCATTAAAATTCATGAAATTACCCTTACCAATGATTTTTTACCACATATGTATATGCTTCCAATTTTGCTGCATTTATGATTCCAAAATTTAAGAAAATTACATTGATTTACTAAAATAAAACTTGTATATTCGTAACACTATTTTAATCATTATTAGCTTACTTTGTTGGTAAAGAATGCTACTAAAAAACCTTTAGTCTAAAAATGGAATCATATGTATGCAACTTCAAAATGCATTGTTTTTTTATGCCAAAGATCAAGAAACATAAAAAATTATAGAAAATAATAATACAAGAAAACCAATACATACTTAGTTAGTTCATAGTTTTTACACTAAAAGCTAGACTTTTTTATATATAAATAAAAAATAAATAGATATTAGCCATTGTTTCGACACAATTAGAAATTTTATAAAAGGTCTCACAGTGCTCTTAAAAATCAATCAATATTTTTTTATATCGACGCCGCAACAACGAGTGATAATTATGACACGGCGTTAAATCACTTAAAAGCGGTTTTTTAATTTTTTTATCCCCGTACTAAAAAAGGAGTAAGGGGATATAATAGGTGTGGTAAAAAGGGGGGGGGAAAAAAAAAAAGGAAAAAAATCCCCCCCCCCCAAAAAAAAAAAATATATTCTTAAACAACAAAAACAAACCAATAAAAAAAGTCCTCCCCCCCCCCCCCTCCCCCCCTCCCTCCCTCTTTTTTTCCCCCCCCCTTTTAAAAAAAAAAATAAAGAAAAAAAAAAAATTTTTTAAACCCATTTAAAAAACAACCCAACCAAATTTTTTAAAAAACCCCCCCCCCCCCCCCCCCCCCCCCCCAAAAAAAAAAAAAAACTGGCAAAAAAAAAAATAAAAAAAAAAAAAAAAAAAAAAAACAAAAAAAAAAAAAAAACCCCCAAAACCCCCAAATTAAAAAAAAAAAAAAAAAAAAAAAAAAAAAAAAAAAAAAAAAAAAAAATTAAATTTTTCCCCCCCCCCCCCCCCCCCCAAAAAAAAAAAAACCCCCCCCCCCCCCCCCCCCCCCCCCCCCCCCCCCCCCCCCCCCCGCCAACCCCCCAAAGGAAAAAAAAAAAAAAAAAAAAAAAAAAAATTTAAATTAAAATTTTAATTTAAAATAAAAAATAAATATAAAAAAAAAATAAAAAAAAAAAAATAAAAAAAAAAAAAAAAAAAAAAAAAATTTTTTTTTAAAATTTTAAAAATTAAATAAAAAATTTTTTTTTTTAAAAAAAATTTTTATAAAAATTTTCTTTCATTAAAACTGTTTTGGATGTATATTATAAACTTTAGGAATGAGGATTGGAATCTACTCATCCTGACCAAAAACCTAATTTTTGATTCGTGCAAAATAAAAATCACTGTATGCAGCATAGTGTGGTACAAACAAACTTATGTTGTTAAATAATATTATTCATTGAAAACCAAGTACGAAATGGATATGTGGTAGCTTCAAGCAAAGTAAATTTGATTAGTTCTAAGATTTAGCACATAGATTCGCCAATTGACTCAATTTGCTGCTCTAAAAACACTAAAATCTTAGAAAAATGGTAAAATGAGTCATACAATTGGATTATCATTTTGAATGAAGTTTTCCACATCTTTCTTTATTCCCCATCGAAACTTGTAATTTTCCAGAGTATTTACTTGTTCTTTGGGCAATTTTCTTGTCTCATAAACCTACTCCTTTGGCACCGAAGAGAGCCCCGAACAATATCCTTTACATGTTGTTTTTGTGCCAAACTGTCGGAGAGGCATTCGGTCGTGGAGGACTGGACCCCGCATGTTGGCTGCTCCCCCTCCACGTTCCACTTCCCAACTCTCTCTCTCTCTCTGTCTCTCTTTCTCTGAGAAGGGCTTTGCTTATTACAAATGGTCGGACAGTTCTCCACTTCTCCTCTTCCTGTTCCGCCTACTACAGCTCTGCTCCTGCAATTTCTGTGCGCTTTATTTGTGTTCTGTTTCACATCGTTAAAGATGTGAAGCCGCCTGAAAAAGCTCACTCAAGTGAAAAATTTGAAAACGTCCAGTAAAGTGAAATGAAATGCGAGAAAGTGCAAAAATAAACATACACACACACATACACAGTGGCAGAGACAAGGCCAGAGAGCATAGTGGGGGTGGACCAGAAAGAGAGGATGAATCTGAGTCGGCGGAGTGGCAGAGCCGCATAAACGAAGCGGCGGAAGCTCACGTACGGCATATTAAATAAATTGGCATGGCTATGTGATGCGGTAAGACGGCAGGCAGTCCACCGTGCTACCCCTCCCTCCCTTCCTTCCTCACTCTTTCTTCAGCTCTGCCTGCAGCTGGACATTGCCCAAGCAGCCCACGAACCTGCCCCCGTCCCCGCTCCACTTCCTATGCGCCGCACCACTTCCGTTAAAGTTCTCTGAAGCGGAGTGATTAGGCCAAGCCGGAGTCATTAGAGTCCGGCCGGCCCCCAGTTGATCGCTTGAACTTGTTACGAGAGCGAGAGGCTTAGGCCAGCTAAGCCACAGCTCAAAAGTAACCGAACTTCCCATCAAATTAACATTATCGAATATTTTTCTTTTTGCTCTTGCTGGACTCCTACGACTGCAAGTCGCAAATTAACAAAGGAACATCAAAATAGAGAAGAAGATACAGAACGGCTGATCTCGAAAACTTGGTAACCAATTACCGGCTATACAAACATTTAAATTGCATTATTAGCTAGGTTCAGAAATTCCTTTAGAGCAGCTCAATTCAGTTTTAAAAAATATGGGGAAGACTGCTAAAACTTTCCCTTCAATCCATGTATAACCTTTTGCATTGATAACATGAAATATCTTCGCCAGCTGCACAATATCCATAAAATTCTACATATGTATATGTATGTAGTTTATTTGGGCTATCTGCATTAAATTTGCCCTAAATTGCAATCTCAGAGAATGCTTGTGGGCAGGTAAGTTCTACTGGATTAGCGATATCCCAGAGATTTGGATATCTGATCATAGGGTGATGAGTGGAGTGCCATTAACGTTACTCTGGAATCGATAACGCTCCTCCGATTCGTTTTGAATTGCAGCTAACTTTATGCAGTGCTTACAGTGTATATTTTATATTATATTCGTTTAGTTTTTAATATTCTTTATTTTGATCGCGCCCTTCGCTTACGAAGCACCCGTTCTTTCAGTGAATATTTTCTGTGTGCTTTTCCTAGTGGGTCTTAAAATACATACATACAAATGCACAATTTACGTATGTGCATATGTCTGTAGAATATGTACTTGTGTCGTACTTATGCATCATCATTTGTTTGGGTCTGATTTAATACTAGCAATGACACAATGTTGACGCCGGCGAGGACAGGCAATTTAACTACGACGGAGACGCAGACGGAGGCGAAGGCGTCGCCACTGCAATCCGCGTCAAGGACATGGGCATGACAGCCGGATAGACCGCCCCTCACCCCCTCTGTCAGTCTGTGTCCCATTAGCCATGGGTGGGGCTTTTGTCTTTGCCATCATTATCAACACCCCCACCACCTGCCATGTAGCGCTCTTTTTTTTTCCTTTTTTTTTATCATTGTATCTTTCCCCAGCTTCGTACCCATCATCTGCCTGCTGCTGTTTCTGTCCGTTCTTGTTCTTGTTCCTGCTGTCTTCTGCTAGCTGTTGTTCTGCTGCCGGCTCTGCTTCGCTTTTCGCCTTCGTTTCCACTCAGTTCAAGTGTTTTGATATTATGCTTTATGCTCTAGAGATGGGCTCTTACGGCACGGTCCAGTATGCGCCACAAAGCCAGAAATCAGATCGTACAAGAAAAACCTTTGGATTATGTATATAACGTTGTAGATTTTGATACAAATATTTCGGTGGAAAAAGAGGACACATCCACTCCTCCATAAACTATAGCACATTTCTCTCAAAATCAAATGCGAGGAACTCATTGGAACAATCGATCGTAATCGTTTTATTTCACAGATATTCCATCCTAACTTGAATAATTGCGATGTGACACGAGTACGTAGCCCATGCGCATATCTACTACAAAGAGCTGTGTTTTTTTTTTGTTTAATCCATGGTTAGACCATAAGAGTACCCTGCATAAATGTGATCTTCAAACTGGCACCTAGTCCGGCTTGCTGCTGTAAGGTATTTTAAGTCACTCTTCCCTTTCACAGCGGCTGCTGGAGACCATTATACCCGACGGGTACCCTTGGGTGGGACAAACGTTTCTTGCCACGTCTTCATCATTAACATCCGCACTGCATCCATGACAGTTGGCGTCCTTTTTAAAAATTAACACAAACGCCAGAACGCCCCGCCCGACCCAGCAAGGGCGTCCCCGATTCGGACAAGGCAAGGCTAAGCAGCAGCGCCGGCCCAAGACAACGAAACGAATAAAAATAAAAATAAAAACAGATGAAAATTAAAAGAAATGTCATTTATCACTGTATTAAATTGTATGCTAAATAACATGAAATGACCTGAACAAAAAAGCAGAGCGGAGCCGAGTGGAGAAACTTTATGCCCATTATGGGATACATTTTTGGACCACTGTGAGGTCATTCGCTCAAAATTTGTACGCTCAAAATTGAATTGAAATATAATAGATTCAGCAAAAATATATCAAATTCAAAGAAAGGGCATACAAAAATGTTTATATTCTCCTACATGTTAGAAGAAGTTTGATTGTTGTATAAAGTTGTTTTCTTTATTTTCGGAACCTCTACAATATTAACAAATATTTTCTGAGCTAAAGCCAATAAATTGTTTAGAGATGCGCTTTACCCTTAAAAATTAAATTAACGGACTGAGGTTGCATAGCGAATTTCTTCTACTTTCTACTTTAAGTCTCAAAGTAAATAAATAATCCAGAACTTTGAAAAGCTGAACTGTAAATTAAACAGCATGCCTTCGATCTAAACAATTTTACTTCAGAAATAGCGTATACTTAATTAAAAGTGATCTTAATTAAAATACATACCGATCTACCATACCATGGATTTTATTTTTGTTATTATTTGTGGTTATATTAATAAAAATATTGCCTCGAATGTTTTTTAACCGAGCCACATTAATTCTGTACTGAAGGGTTAATAAGCACTGCTTTAAATCTATTCAAACGCACTGCTTGATTGTACTTTTGACATTTTTAAATGCTCGGCATAAAATGAAACAAAAAATTTCTTGCATAAAGGCAGCCATGAAGCTGGCAAAGGCAAATGTCAAATGAGTTGGGAAATATTCCTGGGGCTTTCCTCAGTTTTAATCTTACTTTCGAACTGTTCACATCATTTGGCTGAACAAAATTTTGTGCAAAAAAGCAAAAACAAAAATTATCCCAAAAAAAAAATTTTATTTAAAATAATTTTTGTAACGAAATTCTAGAAAAAAACCTTCGTGCGGCACCAAAATGGCAAACTTCTCATTCTGGAACGGACAGCCTGTGAACGCACCCCTGTACCCTCAAGTGGGAGACCTGATGCAGCCGAATGCATCTTGCTACAGCGGTGGACAGTGGCCCTCTAGTGGCCACTCCCAGGCAGCTCCTATTCAGACGCACACCCAGGCCCCGCCTGCCGTCCCGGCACAGACCCAGGCCCCGAATCATGGTAGTTCCTTGAACCTTTGCGGAGGAGGAGGCATGCAGCCGCAGCCGCAGCAGTATCCTGGTATGGGAGGAGCTTCAATGGCGGGGCAGAATTCCATGCCCATGCAGAGTATGATGGGCATGGGAGACTACAGCTCCATGAACTCCCCTCTCACCTGTCCGGTGCCGAACACCTTCTTTGCTCAGAGCCAGGCCCAAGGATCGTACGAGCCGTGCATTGAGAACGGTGAGGCCTTCTGTGCCTACAACGGCATGGATATGGGCATGAGCTACGGAGGTGGCATGCAGGGACAGGGCGGCGGCAAAGGTGGCTTCTGGTAGACGGCC
The DNA here is from genome assembly GCA_018150885.1 of Drosophila tristis. Lineage (NCBI taxonomy): Eukaryota > Metazoa > Arthropoda > Insecta > Diptera > Drosophilidae > Drosophila > Drosophila tristis. Next base: position 1,817,405 of record JAECWT010000026.1, read on the forward strand.
CCCACCCCCAAAAGGATGCTGCACGATAGCAGTACCACCAAATTGTCAAATAAAATCAAATAAAAAGCTATAAGAAGTATCAATCAATTAATACGTTTTGTGTGAATGAGGAATGGGGAATGGGGAATGGGAATAGCCACTGGGGAGCGGAGAACCTTTCCTCCCAGCTATGTTCGCTTGATTCATATAATTTCCGATTAAGAAACATCAGGCTAATTGATATGTCATTATTCTGATGTTTGTATCTAAGCTATATTGTTTGTTAATCAGGTAATTAAAGGTCTGACCATAGTAATCTTCCACACTCAGGCTGAAAAGAGCGTGTGGACAGATGGCTTTGGGCAAGTGCACTTATCTAGAGAATGCCATGGAAATTAATTGAATAAATCTTATGAATAGAAAAACTAATATTAAAAGCACATTCTAAATTTAGATGTCTGGAGATGACTGTAATTGATGATTGATGTCCCACAAAATTGCTACGTAGGTAAACGCAAACTGTTCTCATTGAGAACTTCGAAAAAATACAGCTCGTTTTCGGAGTACCCTAATTAGCATACATCCTCTCTAATCTTCAACACGAAGCTGCCAGCAAAGCCAGTTGAATTAAATCAAGTAGCCGCCACGTACAGCTACTCGTACACGTTTCATATTCATTCATATGATCACTCCAGCAGATGTTTCAATCAGTTCTAGTACTCTTTTAGTTGCCAGCAGCAGCCACTGCCACTGCCACTGCACGTGTCCCCCAGTAGGGTCCAGAGCCCCGAGATGGCGAATTCTCATCGACTAGACACGCTTGACTAGACCTCCCCGCCTCCCCCGTCGTAATTATAACTTAGAGTGGCCAGCGGCTAGAACCCGTTTAGACAGAGAAATTACTGGTGGTGGTGAGTGCCCACACGCAACCTCAGAGTGTTATAAAAGGAGACGCAGCTTTCCATTCGATCAGAGATCAGAAAAAGTCGCTAACCGGGAAACAACATGGATCGTTGGCAAAATCGCGTGGCCGTCGTTACGGGTGCCAGTTCGGGCATTGGATCGGCCATTGCTGTGGAACTGGTCAAAGCGGGACTAACGGTCGTTGGACTGGCGCGTCGCGTGGAGCGCGTCAAGGAGCTGCAGCAGCGCCTGCCCGCCGGCCGCAAGGAGAAACTGGTAGCCCTGTACTGCGATGTGGGCAGCGAGAGTTCGGTGACGGAGGCCTTCGACTGGATAATCCAGAAGTTCGGTGCCATCGATATACTCGTGAACAATGCCGGCACTCTGCAGTCGGGCCAGTTGGTGGACATGAATCCGGCGCTTATGCAGCAGGTTATCCAAACGAATATCATGGGCGTTATCCTCTGCACTCAGCGCGCTGTCCGCTCAATGCGAGAGCGCAAATTCGATGGCCATGTGGTCATCATCAACAGCATATTGGGGCACAAGACCATGACCGCCAAGGAGGACGTCCTGCCCGATGTGAATGTCTATCCGCCCAGCAAGCATGCGGTGACTGCCCTGACAGAGGGCTATCGCCAGGAGTTCCTGGCCCTGGGAACACGCATCAAAATTACTGTGGGTCCTCCTCCTCCCCATCATCCGTTGCTATCACTACAACTTACTTTATTTATTGTGTCCTCTCTTCCTCCGATAGAGCATCAGTCCTGGTGTGGTGGACACGGAAATTCTACCGGATAGCATAAGGGATGCCATCAGCGGACGCATGCTTCGTTCAGAGGACATTGCCCAGGCGGTCCTCTATGCCGTTGCCACGCCCCCACATGTCCAAGTACACGAGATAATTATTAAACCCATGGGCGAGACACTGTAACATCTTTATTCTTAATTATTTTCTCTTATTGCTTAGCTTTTTTTTTTACAAATTGTTTTCGAACATTTTAAGAATTTTTTTGTGTGTTATTTTGATGAGCTAATTTTTCTGTAGTTATTCTTGGATCCTTGTGAAGTTGGTCTCACTTATCTGCAGAATAAAAAATGTTTTTACAGCACCAAATTGAGATTGGATTTAGTCGGAATTTAATAAAAATAGGGAATAAAACTGAATCGGATTTTGGTTCGGTTCCCATGTGGCTCGGAAATTAAGTTTCGGTAAAATCCTATACTTGTAAGTTTAACTATCTGTTCGTAGTATCCGTTTTGAGCTCATATAAATGAAAGAGGTATAGCACTCCAACGATAAATCCTTCAATATGAATTTTTTTTTTTTAATATTATTTTATTTATCCATTCTTCCCTATCAGAGACTGACGACAAATATGCAAATCTTATCCTAATATATTTATTTAATTAATTACACTTAATTACTTAGAGGACGTCCCTAGCTAAGTATTATTGCTGGATTTGCTGGTCTCTTCGCCGGAGTCGTGTATGGCTATTGTGCCAAGTTAAACACAGCGCAAGGCCTGAAGCTTGGCCTGATACTTTGCTTTCACCTTGGCAATATCATCTTTAACTGATCCTACATCTAAGTCTTTATGGATATACTCATTCCGTATAGACCATGGTGCCCCAGTGATAGTTTGTAGTATCTTCGATTGAGCTCTCTGGGTGAATTCTAAATTACTAACGCAAGAATTTCCCCATAGCTCGGTGCCGTATGTCCAGATGGGTTTGAGAACTGCATTGTACAAGATTACTTTGTGCTCCAGTTTTATTGGTAAACGGATGTTTATTAGCCAATGTAGATTTCTAGCTTTAAATTTAAGAAGATTTCTCTTCGCTTCGATGTGTTTACGCTAAGTAAGCCTTCTATCCAGATGAACACCAAGGTATGTTACTTCGGTGTGTTGTGGAATGTTGAATATTCTTAATAAATACTAATTTGTCTTTGTCTCAATATCGATATACGGTCACAATTGTTTGGCTATCTGTGTGGAAGTATTGTGGAAACAATTAAAATTATATTATAGACGACAAGCGCAGTGCTAATAAAATAAAAAATACGAATAAATACAAACACAAAAGGAAACCTTGCAATCTGTTTGGTTACGCAGCCAAATAATCAGTACATCATAGTCAGTGGTGCAGCAGTAGAGTAATTATCTACTTGTTCAGCATTTTTACTGCCCTCTGCTTAACTTTGTCATCTACATACATATGTACATCCCGCACGGCAGCAGCCTATGCAGCCGTTCTCTCGCGTCTTCAACTCACACCTTTCTTTCTATCGCCTTTCGCTATCACTCTCTCGATCTGTCGCTCTCTCGCTCGCATTGATTTTAATCTTGATCTTTGATTTAATCTTGATCTTACAATCACTGCACAACGTCTTGGAATCGAGCTATTCAATCCGACACCGTCTTGAACCTATCCCCGAGTCTTCAATCTGACCCCGTCTTGAATCCAGCTAACTATCCTTTCGACTCTGTATCGCTTATTTACTTCACCACAATAAACTGTGAATATATTGAACAATCATCGCCTTTTTAATAATATCGCAATACAACGCTACTGAAGAAGATATGCTGGTGGAAGGCTGAAAACAAAGGATGCATAAGATATACACGGATTGAATATTCGACGAACGTTTCGTTTATTAGAAATTATTTTAATAAAAAGCTTAAAAACCTTGTACTTTTTCCAAATACTGGCATGTCTTTGAAAGGAGAAGATTTCGTGATGCACATATCATCGAGAACGTTGCTAACTTCACAAATGTTGGTATTTCTGGCTTTGATTCTATGTAAAAATCTAATCAGTAGTCTGTTTATGACCTTTTTGGCACTCCAGCCATGAGCCCAGTGCCACGTTTAGACTGTAATATCGCTAAAAATGGAAGCAAAATAAGCCCCTTTAATTTTTAATATTTGATTATACTCATTATTCCAGCCCATCTGGACTCCAATCTTAACTGTTATATATTGTGTAAGTATATTTGTTGCTTTTGATTACACTACTCAACAAAATTTTTGTAGTACTTTATTTTTGTTTATGGTTTAATTTTTTTTTTAAAGAATATTTTAAAATCTGGTATTTCTTAATGTTTTTTTTTTAGAGGTAGTGCTTTTATTTGTCACATAACTTAAGTATCTTATATCTGGTTGCAGTTCTGAAAAGCTGACAAATGCAGCTATAAATCAGACCCAGACTTTTCTATATCTGCATATTAACGGCTGGAAGATATTAAGCTTTCAAATTCAAATTTCATCATTTTTTGTGGTATTTTTTTTTTCGAAATTTTGGCTTAATTCGTTAAAAAAATTTCAACCCCGAAATCTATAAGAAAAAGTAATTTTGGGCCACAGCCTAAATGACGTGTTGACTGGTGTTATCATTGTTTAATTTCGATGAATTCCTAAACATTACATGCATTTAGTACTCATCGAAGTGCGCGGGTCTGCTAGTGAAGTAAAATTACTTAAAGTACTGTCACTGTTGATTAGCAACTTTTGTTAGGGGTCAGGGACAATTTCTATTTACTACTTGCTACTTTAAGTTATATGCGGGACCAACGGACGACAACGGAGATTGTGTAATAGGATATTATATGTTCCTGGTGGCCAAGTCGGACTTTTACCCATGGTGAGGGCTATCTTAAATGTTGCCTTCAACCTGGATAAGCTATAAATATATCATAATGCAACTAATACAGGAACATTGAGGAATATTCTCTTATAGGAAACTTGTATTATATTTTTTGGTTGTGGTCATCTTTTGATTGAAATCAATTGGAGGTGCAGTCCGAGTTCATTGAGGGAAAAGTGTTTATGTAGCTTTAATAGACATGACCAAGGATGCACATACATACGAGTACATACATATGTACATAGGATGCTAGTGCGAATGTGCCTTTGTCCTTGAAGCTGTGTCTTGTCTTTGTGCTGTCTCGCTCTGCTCATGCTCCTGCTCCTGCTCGTGCTGCTGCTTGCTTCTGTTCTCTCACATTTGTCTAACAAATTGAGTTTCCGGACGGACGGACACGGACTCGGGGAAAAAGCAGCTCAAATAAAATCAAATGTGGTGGCCAGGAGCCAGGATCCAGCAGCTTCAGCATCAGCTTCAAAGAATGGCAGCATAGACGGACAGCAGAACAGCAGGACACACTAATGATTTGGTTTTCTTGTGCTTGGACTGTATAAAGTTATTGCCAGCAGCTCTTCCCCCAAATGCACATGACACTCTTTGACCACACAAGGAGAATTTCATTTATCTATTCTCAGGCCAACCACCCTCCCGCCAGCCTCTCGCTCGCACGCTCGTTCGCCTTTTCTGTGCAAAAATTTCAATTGTTTCTTCGCTTCTTGTCCGAGAGAGCCATTTGCCCAGTCGGACAACAAAAATTGTCAATTAAAGCCATTAAGGCCAACGGCAATTAGTTGGCTGACCATTTTGTGGAAACTCATTCCGGATGTCCGACCCGACCGTATTTGTATTCTATGAGTATTTTCGTTTTTACTTCACTTACAGCCAAAAACTATCTAAATGGCATCTGGCAAGATCTTTTGGGCAGGGACACACACATTTATCTCCTCCAAAAAAATAAATAAACGAAAGAAATGGCATCCGGTGAAGAGAAGGGGTAACCCAGTCCCAGTATGGCTTGGTCTAGGGAGTTCAGATTAAAAAACTTCTATATATACAGAGAACCAATAAGCTTAGGTACGTTTACTTATGTTTTTTGCAACAATATGTTGCATAAATTGGGAATTAGGAAGAATGTGGTGCCTATAAAGACGGATGTCTATTCCGTGCGAAGGCTGATGGTCTCTAGCTGGCCGCCTGATCATGCACCGACTGTCCATAGGATGCAGAGAGATATTCAGAAGAAGGTCCACCAGGAAGAGAGTGTAATACGACTGTGGAGGTTACGATAAGGATGCTACGATGCGTCGTTGATTTTTCCAGAGAAAACACTTAAATCAAGCAAACCCGTTGCAGTCGTGGAAGATACCAGCTGAGATACCATAAGAGATCTTCACTGAATTCTGAAAGATTTGAAAACTCTAGAGGTGTTTGCAGAATGGGCTAGTTCTGTATTTATTCATTTATTATTTATTATTTATTTATTCAGCATTCTTTTATGAACTCCAGTGTGACAGAATTAAATATAGATATTTCCCAAGCGCTAATATGGACATACATACATATGTACAGAAGCATGTGTTCTGATCTGTTTGCTCCTTTTATTACAATTTATTGCCAGAGATTCGCCTATCCATTCTATAAACTCAGCTCATCCCCTGCCCCATTTTTTAGTTTTTTAATTCTCATTCACTTTTGGTTTTTCTTTCGCCATTTGAGATTGATAAATTTAATTTCTATAGTGTACTCTCCCTTCGCATCTTCCTCTGACTTTATATGCTTCCGCTTGTTTGCTTTTTCATTCTTTATTTGTCTATTCGGCTCCACATCAGAAAGTTGTTTTGACGGCATCCACAAGGCCGCTGGCTGTCAAAAGTTTTACACTCAATTCCCACTTCCCACTACCCTCCCCCAGAACAGATTTCACTCGTAGAGATTCCATTTGCACATCCCATCTAATGCCAATTCCAATTAGACTGTCATTATAGAAATTAAACTGGCTATGGAAAAACTTGTTCGTGTGCGTCAAAATCTTACTCAAGCTGGAATTAGAATACATATTACCATAATAGGCTGTGATATTCTCGTCTTTATGTGGTTTATTAGCCGCAAATTGTTGATTAATTTGTTAACAAATTAATTGAATAATGGGAATAGCATCAGTTCTTTGGGGCTGCTCATCAAACCTAGAGGAGGATGCTCCATTAATAATTCATGCATGTGGCCCTTCACTTGTTACAGTATTTTTCCGGTTTTTATGGATATATATTATTTATTTTTCGGTCTCCTTTCTGTTCCTCTGCTGCGGAAAATTAATGCAAATTCAATTAGTTCGATTCATTTCCAAGAGAGAAGCCATCCGAATTCTGTGGAATACCTAATTAATATTAGATTTGTGTCCGACAGAGCGGGTGGCAAACGAAAAAGAATCTTAATTACATTGCATACAATTTGATTTGCTGTAACATTTATATTTTTTCCATTTTTTTTTTTTTTTTGCTGCTGCTGTCTGTGTGCGCATAAATTATTTTCCAATTAAATTCATTGTCTATCAAAATCAAAACAAGAAAAAAACCTCTAATTAATTTCCATAAAATATTTAAATCAAATTAAATACACACACGATAAAAAATATTGAAGTAAAGGGCAACAATTAAAATATGAATAAAATTAAATAAATCCTACATAAACTTAATCAAGGAGTCATCAATGAAGCACATGAAAATAAAATAATTAATATGCACATCTTAAAAAAATAAAATTAAGTGTTTTTCAATGAACTTAAAACTTAATACATACTATATTTAAATATTTTAGAGATTCATGTAAAATTCAAGTATCAGGCTTTCTTATGGCTTTCGATTTGGTCACAATACTTCTCAGATGGGCTTATTAGAGGCAGAATTTCAAAGGTTTTATTTAAGATTGTATCCACTCCAACTAGGTCGCAGCTTCCGTCTGTATGTACACATGCATATTTAATTGTAAGATCCCCGAGACAACCTTTGGCAGCACAGTATCAATCAAAATGCAGAGAAAAAATCTCATAAGATGATGGCATAAAGATACATGCAACCCTTGAGGCAGTGCCAGCTGCTACTGCTGCTACTGCAGCAGCTAAGCTACGTGCAAAGGAAGGCAGGCCAAGCAGGACAGGCAGGCACATCAAAATCAAAAAGGGAATCAAAATCAATGTCAATATTTTGTGAGCCGATTCGAGGCTGGCACAGAAAAGGCGCTAAGTCAGTTCGGGCCCTACTGGGTCTGGGTCTGGCAATAAGCGAAATGAGCACGTGCAAGGAGGACGGGAAGTGGCTGAATCAAACTTGGCAAACTGTCGCCTGGCTCAAAGGATGCGGGCTGAAACAATAAGTATCAAACGAGAGGCGCGAGCTGACAGAAGGCAGCGGCTGAGGTAGACTGGCGTCATCATTTATCACGCGCGCACTCCCAAACCCACGCACACAACACAACACACAACGAAACACACACACACACTGCCACACAGAGAAAGGTCAAGCAAAGTGTTATCCTTGGAGCTATCAAGGCTGCCGGTGTGGAAGAGAGCCAGCTGTTAGCCTCACAGCGGGAGAGAGAGGCATTAGCAGATGTGCGGAGGCGAAAGTGTGAGTGTGAAAGGAGAAAAAGGGAAACGTTTGGGCAAATCACTATCGAAATGAAAATATCATTGATATGTGAAATATCATATACATATCAGATCATAAACATACATATGTACTATTTTCCTTCTGCTGGGGCTCCGTCCTCCTGCTTCCATTTCGTGCGATTATCATCTAAGAAGCGGCTCATCATTAATAAAAGTCCCGGAAATCAAATGTACAATTGAGGGCTGCTTTTCCCATCCCAAAGTCCCAACTAACCCACAGTTTCTATAAATGTTCGCTTCGATTTTTGTTTTTTTTTATGGGAAGTCCGTCGTTTCGATCAATTGAGTAAAACTAATTATTATATGACTGGTTTAGACATGATTTAAGAGTTAAAAGAAGAGTTGAAGTTGAAAATACTATTACAAATTAGTTAAGCAATTTGATAGTTTTAAATTATTAAAACTAGAAGGAACGTGTGAGTCACTTTTGGGAACGCGACTCTACTTATACCCGTACTCAGTCAGCATATACATTTTTGAGCTTATGATTTCTGTAGAATTTAAAAAAACAACTGAAAATTAATTTCTTCATTCTATAATTATAATCCGATCTAATTCAGATTCGGCAGTCTGGTAGATATGGTCATATGGCGGAAGGGGGCAGGGCGAAATTTTGAAATACACAGTGTGATATCACATGAGTCTGGAAACAAAATTTGGTAAATCTAGCTCTTATAGAGTCTGAGATCTAGGCGCTCATCAAGACGGACAAACGGCCTTTACCACAAATCTAATATACCCCTCAACTCTTTTTGAGTACGGATATAATAAATGTGTGATGGCACAATTTTAAAGATACCAGAAAGCTCAAAACGCAGTATCGTAGAGAATGCCCATATCTACCAGATCGCCGAATCTGAATAAGATCGGATCATAATTATAGCCAGAATGACGAAATTAATTTTCAGTTGCTTCCCCCGCCCCCTCCGGCAAGTGACCCGCAATGTAGCAAAAAAAATGTAAAATGTAAAATTTTTTTTTTTAATTCTAAAATTCTAAAAAATAATGCTCCAAAATGTAAATACTGACTAAGTACGGGTATAAGTAGAGTCGCGTCTACCACACGTTCCTTCTCGTTCATTATGAAAAAATGAAAATTTTTACTCAAATTGAAAATATTGCATATAAGGCATTGCAAATTTATTACAATTTACATAAGTTTTACTCAAATGTTGAAAAAGTTCATTTATAACCAGATATAAATTTAATAGCACATTGTTAGTTTAGTTTTAAAGAAAAATAGTTCAAGTCGCGGAGCTAAATTATGTGTTCACAATTGATTGAAACCAATATTTTTTTGATTCATTAGAGGTCAACAGCCCTATGTGGCTATGGACCCTAGATGGTCTTATTTTTTGACGTTTATTGCTAATTTGTCGTAAAGCTCCAGCCATTGCTCAACTGCTGCAGTGTGCCGACTTACAAGTCCAACTACCATTAAGTTGACCAGTAAATACCGTTTTCAAAAATTTTCGTCGTCAAAACGACAAAGCATGACTTAGTGTGACATTTTTTACAAAAATCGTATTTTTCACATCTCGTTTTTTATCAAAATAACTAAGCAAATGATATTATTCGATGAAAAAATGTAACAGTTACTGGCGGATGATGAATCCGATATTGGTTTTGCGGCCTATAGCCTCATTTGGGCAAAATATTGGCCAAGGTTGGTTGGTACGCTTGTTGGAATGCTAGTTTTAGTTCCAATCAAATTTATCAGATAGGACTAAAAACAAAAAGAATTCGCAACTGATATTTTAGAAAATATCTTAACTATTATAATTCAAATGAAAATGAAGAATGAAATATTCTTAGACAAAAAAAAATTAAGAAGTAAAGATTTACGTGATTTTTTCACATCCTAATAGGTACATTACAGAAAAAACCTAACAAATTTCAAAGAAGTCTTTATGAAAATCACCAAAAATATCCCGGCTTCTTGTATAAGGAAAAAAAATTTCCTACTTTACTTAATATTTGGTTTAGTTTTAAATGATCTGATAAAATGTACAGAGCCAAATCTGAGGTACATATATATATATATCCAAAATTCTAATCACTAAGTGCCCATTCATGAATAATATTAAAACCATTTTTTGCGGACTATTTAATTTTTATCTTTTAAATTTTTAAAAAATTGTTTTTTCATTTACTGTTTATGGTTTAATTTGTATTTAAAGAATGAGATTGATTTGAAAAATTTGGTTGTCATTTCCACTTAACCCCTAACCGCCTTAACGTACTAAAAACAAGCTTGACCTTCTATGATAAAAAGGGAATATTTAACGAAGTTCTTCAATCTGAAGAATATTTTGATTGAATGGATTTGAAAAATTCATAATGTGATTCGCCCCCGTTTAAATCAAATTAGGAAAAACTGTTTTAAGTGTTAAAAGTGTCCGCTAGACACGTCAGAAAAATCGTTTAGTTTTGCTTATACGCTTTTCACCTTTCTTGGTATTAATTGTATTATACTCAAGTGATGAAAACTCTCGTTGAAGATATTGTATTGAAACTATTTTCCAGTTACATAAAGATTTACCACCCTTTTCCACGACTTTCAATTGATATTTATTTTTTTTTTTTTGTGTTTTTGGAAAAATTTATTTAAATTATTTTAGTTTTTGTTTGCAGTTTTGATGCCTAGTTGTTTGTTTAACGAATTTACACAATTTGTCGCATTTTCACGTACTATGTTTACTCGTAGATAGCCCAAGACTCGTGCTGGATGTGGGATGCTCTTGGAGGTCGAATGCCATTTGTTTAAATAATTAGCTTGCACAATAATTTTATCTCGCTTTTCTTTTTCCATATATATATATATACATATATGTATATATAATGTTATACAATATTTTTCATATAATTATTTATTTTTGTATTTATACATAAAAATAGTTTCTGTAGCACAAATCTTGATTTTGTTTTTTGTTGTTTTTTGTGGTTGCTTCTGACGACACACGGCATAGAGCGAGATGCAAAGAGAAACAAAAGAGAGAAAAGATGCGACAAAAACTTGGTCATTTTTCTATGTGATTGGCATAGAATAAAACGAAACTTGTGCCAAACAGAATAACAATAAACTTGGAAATTGGGTATTGGAAATTTTGTAAACTCGGTTCGGACAACATCTCTAGGCATCTCGCTCTGTTAACTTGATTTATCTTGATGGAATTTTGGACTTGATTTGAACACAGATTTGAAACAGAAAATGAATGAAGAAACATATTCTATCGATTCAGAGTCGCTTAACATTTTCGCGACAATTTACTTGCGATCGCTTAAAATTCTTCACTAAAACATATTTTAAAAGTGTGTGTCCCTTTGCATTTCCTGACGGATTCGATTTTGAATCTTAATTCAAATCAATGGGATTAGGTCTAAAATTAATTACAGAGGAGAAAAACGAAACTAATGAGGGTATAATAGGCAGGTAACTGATCATTTACATACAGGCCAGAGGGGTGTTCCAGTTTCTTATCGATTTTTATAAATATTTTTTGTTTGTTTGTATAAACTTTTTGCTTACGAGTTTTAGGAAAGCAAATTACATTAATTTTTTTTGTTGTTGTATAAATAATGTTATAAACCTTTTTTTTCTTTTTGTTTTGCTTACGGACTTACAGTTTTACGAAAGGAAACTAATCCAATTACAGTGTCTGTATGGTGTGTAGAGGCGAGTGTGTCTGTGTAAGTGTAATTAATTAATATAATTAAAAAATACATACAAGCTATCGAGCTACAGTTAGGCGCGTGTGTGTGTCTCTGTGTGTGTATCTGTGTAAGCCCCTACTATCACGATTTCTCTGGGGGCTCTTGCACATTTAGAATCTCTCATTGTTCCACACTCTTTCCCTTCGTTTCGTTAATTACATTTTACAGCATTTAAATAAGTTATTATACAAACGTGTGTGGACCCTCGAAAAAAAAAACGTGTTACTTATTTGATTTGTATTATTACTCGTATTTCTTCATACCATCATCATCTTCTCCCCGCTCTGGACCCGTTAACACATGCGCTGGCCCAAATCGATACGCGAGCAAAGGGAATCAATATGCCTCGCAGACAATATTACTTAAAATATATAGCATACATTTTTTCGCTAATCCGAACCATTAAGTGCCAAATATTTTCCGTATTGTATATATCTCTCTCTCTCTCTATTTTTTGTTTCATTTCCTATCGAACGTTTTTTGAGTATGAGTCGCAGGAGGCTCGTAAAAATAAAACCCATTATAGAGTGCCTGATGGAAATTTGGAATTTGGTCTTGAAACCCATCAAATGTGTTTCTCATTCAAGAAGTTTAATGGTGTTTCATTTTAAACACGGTTTTTAGTGGTTCTGATCATTTAATGACAATGAAAGGGAGGCTTGGGGCCCTGCTGCTTCACTCGAAATGCGTTTCGTATTTAATGTGCTTTACTTTTAGTTCTCATTTGTTAAAAACTTATTTGGAACGATTGATAAAAAACAAACGATTTTCTCATGTTTCAGCGTTGTCAGCTTTTAATCGAACATTTTCATCACTTGCTAATAAAACAACATAATTCATTTCAATCAGTTTTCGCATTTCAATTACATGATTACGATTATTTGGGACTTGTTAAAATCTGAATTGAAACGAAACCGAAATGAAAACATGCATGTTTTCATTTTGGCTCAGGTATAAAACACAATGATCAATGATCACTCCTTTGCACGACCATTTGGCCATTGAATGATCCAAGCAGCTGTTGCCCCCTTCTTTTGCCCCCCAGCACATGTTTCTCCCTCATTTTACGAGCCTCTCTGCATTCCACTTTTTGCTTAAAGATGTCTTATAATGTTGTTCTGGTTCTGTTGTTGTTGGTGCTGCCGCTGTAGAAGCTGCTGCTGTGGGCTGACTGGTGTTGTGTTTCAACACTCACTCTGTGACATATCAATCTCCTTCTTGACGCTACGCGACAGCCGATCCAGCTCGGCGGCCGCATCTGAACGGACGGCCAACTTCTCGGGCGTCATGAGGCTGTCGGTGCCATTGGTGGTGCGCGTTGTGCCTGTGGGTGTGCCGGCGCCCGGTGGCCCAGCACCGCCAGCCGGGCTGCCCGATTTTTTGTGTAGCAGTGAGTTAAAGAAATTGGCCAGAACACCCTCGCCACCAGGCGTGGCTGGCGTCAGCTTGGGATCAATCTGCGGAACAAAAATGCGATTAGAAAATGATTTCTTTTTTAATTTGAATGATGTTAAAGAACCTTCTTGGGTGAGCTCTGGCCGGTGCTGCCGGGTGTGCGTGCCACACTCTTATTGGCGCCAACACCGCCGCCGCCCTGCGAACGCAGTGGTGATTCCCCGCGATCCTGTCCAGCCTGCTTGAGTATCTCCTGTTGGCGGACCAGAAAGGTCTGCTCGTCCTCCGTTTGCACTTCCACCTCGCGATTGGACACCGCCTTAGGAAACATAATAATAGTGGCAATTTCAATAATTAGTGGGGGGTGGTAAATGGAACCAATACTCTGATCACTATCCGCTTGTTTTATTTTAATTTTTTTCTATGCATATTTCTTGGGTAACTTGAGATGTGCTGTGAGCAAAGGGGGGCAAAGGGGGCAATCTACAAACCTTTCGTGTGGGCGGCGCCTTGATGACATCTGCGTAGGTACTCTCGGCCTTGATCCCATGCATATTCTCAAACAAAATACTAATCTTCTTTAGGCTATCCCAGCCAGCCGGACTGCAGCAAAAAACAGAGCAAAAATATGGTTAGAAACAAGTTTGGGATGCGAAGATATGTAATGTATAACCACACAAACTCACATGAGTACCGCATCCTTTTCAACGACTAGCGCTGGCGTACGGAATGGTAGGCCATAAATTCGATGCGTTAGATATTTGTAGAGGAGATCACAGTTTTTATCTTCTTTGACGCTCGTATAGAAAAGCGAGGCGCCGGTTCGTAGGCAAAAGTTGCGTATCCATTGCTGGATAAAATCAAAATGCTCATCCCGATACTCGTACTCCTTCTCCAATGTGGTCATGTAGTCCGTCTAATAAAATTACCATTCAGATTACCATTTAGATGCTAACACAGACCGAGTCTCTCTCGCTAGTTACCTTTGTGACCACAACGACTATATCGAGACCCAGATTTGTAATAAGTGCGTCCTCTGTCAGCGGCAACAGATCATCCTCATCGATCGAATTGTTGCGCATGGTCCGTTTGACGGGTGAGCCTGGATCCAGATCATCGCTGACCTCGCAATAGCTCTGCCACGTCGTTGCTAGTCGCTGGCGTGCCGTCTCCTTATCTTTGGCCTCCAGTGGCAGGCTCTCGATATGCTGGCCGAGGACTTTGATCCAATGATTGAGCTGCTCCAGCCAGCCCCATGGCTGGGTCATCGACACTGTGAGTATGACGAGTGTGTGTGCATAGTTCGTTTCGTTGAGCGCGAAGTGCAGCAGATTTGTGTGTCCTGGATCACCGTCCAGGACCCAAACACCCAAACGCGTCATGTCTGCAAAATATTATAAAAATAATAAGGTAGTAAAATAATTGCTTGTACTATCGGCAGACATGCCGTCATGCATACCGTCTCTGTACTCGTCCTTGACATCAATATAGGCATACTCCAGGCCGGAACCCTTTTTGGGATCCTCCACACCCTGAAGTTTGGCAATGAGGGTCGTCTTGCCGGTGGCATTATCGCCTAATACTAGTACAGATTTGTTTGATGGAAGTTTTGTGCTGCCCTGTGTTTGTACTTCATTCAATATTGCCGACCTGCAAAGATACAGAAAAGAAAACAAATTAAAGTTGGCAAATAAATGATACTAGCTGCTCGTTTGCACATAAATGAATCGAAAAGCAACAGAATCAATGACTGGACGACGCTAATTTATGTATATAAATTTTCTTAACGTTGATATTAATGCTCTTAAAGCCATAAACTAATTATTTGTTGGTCTTTATCGTCTGTCAGCTGTGCGGACTGATCCACTAATGATCAAGAAATCATACACTTTCCTACGGACTGATAGCAATGCCAGAACTGGGCTTAAACTTGCCACTTGCCTGAGAGTGGGTCTAGAGGGGCACACGAACATGGTAGGTAGGAAATACGAGCGCACAATCGTAAATTCAGGTCAGTTCCATCATTCATCAACATTTTCCCTTCTTTTTGCAAAGCACTCCACCATCCGCCATCAAGTTAATTGGTTCCCCTCGAACCATATTCAAAACTACATTTACTGCCACTGCCACTGCCTCACTCACTCTCCACCATGCCCCTCCATCGTGCTCAATTCCCTTACTGTTTGGAGCGCTTGAGGGAGAGCGGGTGGTGTCGTCAATATTTGATATGGTTTTGCATGCGATTTTTCAAACGTCGCAGCATTTGCCTGCAATTCAATTAAAGCAATTAAATATTTTTCAATTGACGTGAAATACTTGTGTTTGTGTCATCCTTCCTACTGACAGCAGCAACTGGACTGCCTGCCTGGACATGCAAATTGACCTCGGTCGACGGGACCGGGCCCCCACCGGCTCGACTAGTGGCCGACAGCCAATTGGCAGGAATATCGATTGCGAGCTCCCGCTTTTCCAGCTCTTTTCAATTGTATTTTTGGTTTTTCTTCATTTGCCTATGACACAGTGGTGCAAGTTTTATTATAAAATAATTTTTGCTTCTTGCTGCACTTTCGTAAATTTATTGGAATTTCTTTTCTTTGGAGTCCAAAATTAAATTCCTAATCCAAATCCAAATTGAAATTTCGTTCTTTTCCTTTTTAGCTCATTGAAATTTGTTTCGCTGGCATTTCTTGCATTTCAAACCATTCTTAAGGAGTTCTTAACATCAATCCATTTAAATGTAATTTCATTTTTTTTTTTTCTAGTGATCCTACCCATTTTCCATCCCAAAATTTCGTTTCCATTGCAGCTGTTCCATGCAATTTTCTCCCTATTTCCATTAATTTTCCCCTTCTTTTATTTTTATTCCCAAGAATTTATTTAGCAGTCACTCGTCCCACTATGCCTCCACTGATGGTAATAGTAAACGAAACTTTTAACGTTCCAACATTTGGTGGCGGGTGGCTCACTTCACACTTGACAGTCATGCCGACCCGGGTTCGGGTTCTGGTCGGGTGAATGGAGCGGCGGGGGGAGTGGCAGCGACATGGACCCCCGGTTGGCATGGTGCACGAAACGGCCCAAACGAAAAATACATTTTCCAGGCATTTATCGCCGTTTTGAGTACACTTAAGGCTGTTGGCCGTGCCAGTTGAGAGCGCGTGTGCTGTCCAGCTGCTGAAGATTCCCATTGAATATTCGCAAGGAGTAGCAGATAGCAGGCAGAAGCTCCAAGATGAGTTTGCTGCTAAAGCGACGCTCCCACAGCGAAACGCGTCCCAAAGATGTTCCAGATAAATCCAAACAGCAATCACAGCCACAGCAGAAGCACCAGGAAAAGCACGAGCTGCAGGAGAGACCACAACAGATACGTGGCAAGCCGCATTCCAGTGAGCAGAGTCTCAACAGATTGGGAATGTCCCATCAACAACAATCCACCAGCTTTTCGATGACGGGCGGCATGGGCAGACGCAAAACCTCTGCGGAGCTGATCAGTGAGGCCAAGCTTTTTCTTGGCGAAACGGTGGCAGGTGTCAGCGTCGGCGGTGCTGCTGGTGGTGCAGCCATGCAAATGATGGCCACTGGCGGTGCACGTCTGGTCACCACTCGTCGTCCGATCACACCGCGCGAACCCGGTCGAGTGTTGTATGGCAAGGTGGCCCTAGCCGGACGTCCACCCAGCGCATTTTCGTAAGTGCCAAGCCGTACGCCGCGCATCCTTCGAGGTTGATTATTTCACTGTTGGGTTGTCTATTTCAGAATGCGGTATCTACAGAATGAGAAGCCAGCGCCACGACAACTTCCCGCACTCTCTGGAACGGGGACGACTACACCTATGCCCACACGAAACGGTGCGCTGCTCGGGCAGTCCACCACAGAGACGCTGATTGAGCTGCTGAAGCAGCATAGCGGCCTAAAGGAGTGCACCAACGAGACAGTGCAGCATATAAATGCAGTAAGTGGCAGGGGATCTCCATTTACCTATGCTTCATCTCTGCTTTAGATCTTGCAGGAGCTGTACACACGCGTGAGAAAGCAGGAGCGCAACTTCAAGCGTGGCTTCATCCTGGGCGGTCTCTATGGCCTCGTGGAGTGTACCTCGCCGCGTGTCCTCCTGGCTGTGGCTCGAGTGGTGCTAGCTGTGAGTAATCCATCATCCTGGTCATCCGTTTTCCTCTCTAAAATCGTTTCTCTGTACTCTCCAGCTTCGTGTTACGGGCAGCAATTTAACGGGCGCCTGCAAACTTATCTTCAAGGTGGCCCGGCACGAGCAGAATGATGGCCTGTTCCATGACCACGATGTGCTGGAACTGTTGATTGACGGCCTGGGCCGCGCCTCGCCCCTCGACGAGCCCGAGGCGTGCATCTATGCCTATGGCTGCATACGTTTTCTCACCGCCAGCAGTGCCCAGGACCGGGATGATGCCCTGAACCGAAATTGGATTGGTTTGGGCGAGGCCATTAAGGCTCCCCTTCCTGCTCCCGTTTCTGCTGCGCTCTCTGCTGTGCCTGCGGCAGTGCTGTGTCCGCGCAAATTGACGGGACAGCAGACATTGGTATCACGTCTCGCCCGCCATGGGGCCGTGGAGCTGATGATCCTTCATCTGCAGATGCTCAATGAGGCGGGTGCCACTAAACGTTTGACCGGACCACCGCTGCATACGCTCTACCAGCTGTCGGCGGCCATGCGTGCCCTGGCGGATGTCTCACAGCAGCAGCAACGGCTCCAGCTGCAGCTACAGCTGGCGTGTCCGCATCTGATTCGGGCTGCAGAGGTGTCCATGGGGGAGCTGGAGGTTCAGGCCAATGTTGTGCGCACCCTGAGGTCCGTGGCGAATGATGAACTCTGCTCATGATGAACATGACGATTAATCTCTACCTTCCTTCCCTCTTTTGCAGTGTGCTCTCAGAGGACTCTGACTGCTGCGAGACGTTGCACAACTATGCCGCCAGAATTGGCCTGCTACTGGGTCCCTCCTGCTCGAGTTCGGGCACCAGTGAACGACTTCTGGCCGTCCTTAGTCGCCTGGGCTATATGCTAGGCAATATTCTCGCCAAGCACGAGTCTGCCAGAATCCAGGTGCGCATCTACAATCAATACAAGACAACATTTAATAATGAATTCCTTTCCTTCTTTTGCAGTACTTTCACAACGATGTGGCCATGGAGTATCTGCTGAATGTGCTGGAGCAGCTGGGCGAACGCTCGCCAAGCAGTGTGGCCCTGCTGGATGCCCAGATCAAGCTGATTCGTGTGGTGGCCAATATGAGCGTGAGTCCCGAGGTGGGCGCCGGCCTGTGCAATGTCCGGTGCTTAGGTTTGGTGCTGCTGAAACTGCTCAGCCACACAAGCGCCTCGTTGGCTAAGAAGAAGGTGAGTCATCATCTGAGCCTTCGGTTCCTCGCTTATGCTCTCGTTCGTTGCAGTCTGCGGAGCATCAGGAGCTCCTGCATGCCACACTGGGTGCTCTGCACAATTTGTGCTTCTATCAGGATAAGCAGACGGCAGACAGCATTGCCGTCCCGGCCACGGCCGCGGCTGGTTCCCTGCAGAGTCTCATCGATGAGCTGTCCGCGTCGCTGGCCGAGGTGTTGGCCAACTGCCAGACGGCTGCCACCAAGGTGGAACTGACCCGGGTGCTGGGAAATCTCACGCGTAACGAGCGCGCCCGACGCTGCTTCTGTGCGGCTGGCGGGCTGCCGCTGATGGTACAGCAGCTGACCAGGCAAGCGGCCGGCCAGGACTACGAGCTGCGCACATGCGCTATCGGGGTTCTGGTCAATCTGCTGGGCGATGGCGAGCAACGGGCTCCGTTCCTGCAGCTGCGCGGCGCCGAACTGTTGTCGCTGCTGCTGCGTGGATCCCTGGAGCAGGAGGACTGGTTCCTGGCCAACATCGTGTGCCAGGCCCTGTGGAACCTTCTTATCGACGGGCAGTGCGCGGCCACTCTGTGTCGGGGCACCAGCATTCTGGACGAGGTGAGCGACCTTCTGGCTGACTATCTCGACGAAGATCGCCTCAATGCCGGCGATGGCGATGGCGATGACGATGACGAGCAGGCTGGGGATGATGTGCACGAGCTGGAGACGGAAAAGGAGACAGATGACGATGACGGAGATCACGATGCCCTGTGGGAGGACTTTGCTCTGGTGGCCACCGATCTGCTGGAGCGTATCCAAAACAACTTCGATAGGCAGCAGACGCAAACGGTACTGCGCACCGATAACGATGACGATGGCGACGTATTCATCGAGGAAATGTAGTTCCAGCCTCCCCCCGAGCAACACAATCTCTGGTACTTCTATGTGTTTGCATACGTTATCCATCATTATATTTGACAGCAACATAATCCCAAGCCAATAAAACATATTAAAAAGAAAACAACACTAAGCTACAAAAGCTAATTAATTAGTAATACAAAATACATAAATATTTAATCGAGATTGAATTATAAACCATTTAAAGGGAAGAGGTCGAAAAATGTATCGTTTTATCCACAAACTATCGAAAACTATCGATTTGCAGGCGAAAGCATTATCAGTGAATTTTTTCATAATTTATTAATAGATAAATTATGGAAACTTTGGGTGTCAATGAGCAGATTATCTCAAAGATAATCACCATCAGAATTCTTTTCCTAATTTCTATTAAAACCAATAAAAATGGACCCTAATTTGATTAAATTTTGCTTCAAAAGGGTTCTCTTACAAAAACTTGTCCTACAATCTTTTTTTTATTTGAAAACTTTATGTTCTATGGCTCCCATCTATGCGGTTTCCATTGATATACCGAACTCAGTTGAAAATATGGATCTATTCCAAATTTTACTCTTTTTACAAAAGTAAACTCTGAATAGAAACAGCCTTGGACTATGCATGTTGGTCGGTTACCGGGGCAACATTCAAAGCAAACGAACGAAAGCAAATGAACAAGAAATTCCCATTCTCCGGATTGTTCCATTTCTTGTGACGACCAGTGTAACCCAAAGCCCCAGACGACGGACACACACACACCCAGCCATATTTGAGCGATGACAGCATCATCGCACACATATAGCCATGGCTTCAGGCCAAGTTTGTCCGAATTCCAATTGGAATCAGTATTGATAGGAAACACGCACTAAGCTGAGCTTCACTGCCTATGCATGTGCATGTGTTTGTGTGCAAAACAGAAAAGAAAAAACAACAATAAATTGATAAAGCGAAAAAGGTAAGCGCTGCCAGCGTCGCTGCCGCTGACTAAGTGAATCATCCCCACATTGTTGCTCTCTTTTTCTGTGTCCCTCTCTTTGAACCTATGTATGGGCTGCCTGTAGCTCTCTCTCTCTCTTTTATTTAATAATTATTGCGCTTAAATATTGCCATCAGCAACAAATCATTGAAAAAAAAGTTGCCAACCCACGTTTGAGGTTAACTAGAAAAAGGCAGTAGGCAGAGAAAGAGAGAGACTAAAATATAACCAAGAACGAAAGAACAACGAAAGAGGGAAATGACAACATGCATAGGCAATCAGCTGGTCGGCCACTCACTCACTCGAGTGCGACAGAGTGATAGCGGGCGGGGTGGGGGTGGGGTGGTCTTGGGCGGCTGGCCTGGTGGGTGTGCCGGCAAGGGACAGTTAACAGTTAGCACAAATCTACTGCAAACGTCAGCTAAAGAAAGTCGACAGGGGGACAGAGAAGTGGTAGCGGCGCTCGCTCACAGCGAGAGAGGAACAAACGCCAGAGAGCGGGACAGGACAAAATCTACTAATTTGAGTTTATATTTTTATGCACTCAACTCACCACAGATTCTCCTTTTCCGCGGCGGCATCCTTCTTTTTTGTTGTAAAGGATGATGTCAGCGCATTGCTCCCCGTTTGTGTGCCGCTTTCCAAAGCCATTCTTGTTGTTGCTGTTGCTGTTTCTGGTGATGGTGCGCTCACTTCCTGGTCCGATCTCAATTCCAATTTGAATTCGAGTTCCAAATGAGATGCAACTGCTGCGGAGAAATGAAACAGTTGGCAAACAAAACACAAACGGCAAGGGGTTTTCGGGCGGGGGTCGGATTGCAGATTGCAAGGTGTCACTGTGCAGTCGACGTCGCTGTCAGCGTCAACGAATGATTATGTCTATTTAAATATTTCATTTGTTTATGCACTGCCTGGGCACTGCGGTCCGTCCATCCGTCTGTCTGTCTCTTCACTTCTCTCCTCACTTTTGTGTGTTACGACGCACAGCTGCTGCTACTTCTGCCGTGGCTGCTGCTGCCAACCAATTTGCAAATTTGTCTGTTTCTCTTTTGGGGCTATTTTTTTTTACGTACTTGGCAGTTCAGTTTTCTGCTTGGCTTCCACTCCACAAACTAGAGGTGTCAAACCAAAGAGGGAACTATCGATAGTATCGATATTATGCTGATAGCCTCTAATATCGATGGTTTTGAGACTTTCATGATGGTATCGAGCTACAGTCGTTGCCCTTTTGTTATGTTTGGATTGGCTGCTATAAAATACGAAGACAAATTTGTAAACAAATCAACATGTGGCATTTCATTTTTACAATAGACAAGTTCTTAAAAGTTTTCTATGGGTTTTAATAATTATTTGAGCCCGATACTATTACGATAGTATCGATTGTTTTTTTCAAAACATTCAACGTTGATATTCCTCGATTTTGATATTCCGTTTAATATTACTAGCTATTTGGCCCTCTTATACCTAAGCAAATAATTTTATCCGGTAGATACATAAAAATCTACAAGATTGGTAAGTTCTCAGAAGTCCTTTTTAATGCATTGTTTACATAAAAAGGTTCAAACAAAAAGAACATAAAACGAATAAGACGTCATTGTTGGTGGAGCCCGATACTATCACAATAGTATCGATTGTTTTTTCAAAACATTCAAAACTATCGATGTCTTAACGATCAATCGTTTGACAGCTCTACCACAAACTCTCCCAGCTGCACTGGCGCTGTGCTGTCGTTGCGGACTAAATCTTAGTTATTGTTTGGTTCAAAAAAAATATGTACGGAAGTGGGGGATTTCAGTGAATGCAGCAAGTGTTGTTCTACTATTATTTATTTCAGAGCAATAGTACGGCAGCGCTATTTTCAGGGCTGTATTTCAGCAATGGAGTACGGCAACGCTGAACAGTCGAAAGTTGCCACCTTACAGAAATTCGCGACAATAAATTTAATAAATATTCAATTAAACTGTCGCTGCACGCAAGACTTTAAACAATAGGGAACGATGAAATATATTAGCTTATGCCTGGCTGTGATATTCCTCTTTAGTTGCAGCTTTCTCTTTGGCAGGATCCATGGTGAGTCCTCTGCCAAGTTTGTGCTCCGTTCAAGTCTTTTGTCATCTGCTTTCATGTGTGTGTGTGTGTGTGTTGCAACTTGCAAGCCTTTGTTTGTGTGTGCTCTGGTTTCGGCTGCAATTTCACTTTTTGTTTTCTGCCCCTGCAGGTCTTCTGCGCCGCTGCTACCAGTGCCGCTCCCGTGGCGATCTGGGAAGCTGCAAAGATCCCTTCAATTTCAATGCCACCGACGTGGACCACGAGCCCGGCCTGGCCGCGATACCTTGCGCCAGCGGCTGGTGTGGCAAGGTAATCGAGGGCGGCGGCACCTACGCCATCGACGACTACGACCTTGCCACCCAGCGCATGTGCGTCCAGCGTGGTCCCGACGACAACATGGACCGCTGCGCCGACACCATCTACAACTACAAGAAGGTCTACATGTGCTTCTGCCAGGGTGATCTATGCAACAAGGGGCACAGCCGGACGCAGCCTACCGGTCGGCTGGTGCTTCTCCTCCCCCTTCTGGCAGTCCTTCTGCCTGTCTGTCGTCTAATCTGAAGCAATAATTAGCCTTTAGCCTATAGAAATATTTTTATTTTTGTACTACTTTATTATGAAATGAAAAAAACTTGCATTTATCCTGGTTTTCTTTGGGTGTTTTTGGTACCTTGAAACTTTCCACATCATCCTATACAACTCCTTTTGGGGATCAGGCCTATTATTATGTGTTAATTATCCTTTTTAATGAAATTAAATATTTTGCGCACATGGGGCTGTATGTGGGAGCTGCCAGATAAGCGAAAGTCACCAGGGCTGCAGTGCACATTAAGTATAAACAAATTATAATGGCAAATATCTCGCTATAAACATGCTTTTTTCTAGCCTAGGCAATGATTTGCAAACAAAATACATGGAATGCTTAGGTACATACCAGCTGGACAAAATCGTAATCTAAAATAGGAATTCCCATGAGACACAAAATGTGACCCGAGAAAAAAAACCAAAACTCTGATTCACCAGGGCGAAACTGCAGGCAGAGAATAGCCTTTAACCTGTAGATACATATGTACATACACATTCCCAATATAAACTCCAAGAACCGTAACCTATCAGTCGTTATGTGGGTCAGCACAAAGCCCCATTTGAATGACGCATTAAATGTGTTCCCATTCATGTCCCAATCAAGTGTAGCAAAAAAGAAATTTCATTGGTTTTTTATCATCGAAAACAATCCTCCGCTCCGCCTGTTCATACAGTATTTTTTATTATTGAAATCACTTGCTCTCGCGTATGCACATGCATGCACATACATTTCTTCTTTAGGTATGTGTGAAACTGTAGCTTGAACTAAACATATAAAATAAAGAAAAATAAAAAAAATAAAACACTCTGGAGTAAGCATGCGGCCGCCACAGACGCCACATGCAACACTAAACAAAAAGGGCAAACGCAACGCAATACAACGCAGATGCACGAACGAGAGAGAGAGCCAGTCCAAAGGGGGGATCGGATCTCTCTCGGGATCTGGGCGTTGCGGGCGGACAAAGCTTGGTTTTTCACATTTTTAGTTTTAAAAACTAGTTCGGATGGGGGGGGAAAAAAAAAGTTAAGAATATTTGAAGACATTTGAAAGTTAAATGGTCTGGGCTCCGCCTGCCTTTTTGGTTGTGCTGCTGCTGGTTGCGGCAGTGCTGCTGCCGCTGCTGCTGACTGACAGCATAGTCTCACGCATTTCGCGACAGCAGGGGGGGCAGCGTTTTCTTTGGGACTGCGCCAGCAGCCGGCTCTTTGTGGGCTGATGGCAGTCTTTGTGATACGCACCATCACACTGCTCGCAAACGCCATCGTCTTTTCCTGCTGAATAGATACAAATATAGGATCAAGAAGAGGTTCTCCTTGGAATCGACGGTTGGGTACTCACCCACGAGACGCTTGCACTGGCGGCAATGCTGACATTCTGCGCGACACTTGCGGCACTTGGCAGCGGCAACAGCAGCGGCAACGGCAGCATCCTCACCCTCAATAACAACAGTCTGCGACGCCTCGGCAGCAGCCTTGTCCGGAGTCTTGCTCTTGCGAACATCGGCCTTCTTGGCCTGCAGTCGCTTCTCCTTGGGCGAGAGCAGGAACTCCGGTTTGTTCTTAACCTTCTTTTGGCGCCCCATCGGTGTGTCCAGGGTGGCATTCATTTGCTGGCCATAGTGAAAGTCAACGCCGCTGGCATTCTGGACATTGCGACGCTTGCGCTTCGAGTGGCGCTGACTGAGTTTCGTAATCACCTCGGGCGTGTACAGGCCAAAGATACGCAAGAATGTCTCCTGGCCGTACTCGGCGGGCATGACGCGTGTCTCGCGCGGCTCGTCGCGCCACTGGGCCGCTGAGGCGGACAGACGCTGCTGCTCCTGCTGCAACTCCTGAGTGGTGGAGTCATCTGATGAAGCTGATGGCGAGCCCCCAGCCCCCGGTCCCTCTGGCTGTGCCTCCGGTGATGATTTGCGTAGGGTTTTGCGTATCTTGGACGTTTTGTTTGCCCCAGCGGCCCCTCCAGGGCCCTGCCGCTTCGGCAGTGGTGGTGATGGCAGCGGCGGTGGCGTTGGCGGTGTCTTGTCTGGCTTCTCAGCGATTGATAATGATGATGCATTGTTTTGTACAGCTTTGGCAACGTTGGTTATCTGCGTAACCTTCCCCGCCCTTCGCTTTGTATCAGTCTCTAAGGTCGTCAGCTCCACGTGGTCCTCGTAGCAGAGGCGGGGCATTTGCTTGGTCTTCCTGGACCGCTTCAGCACCTGGCGCAGGTTGCCGCGGCTCGCCTCCACCTGCTCAAAGCCCAGCTCAGCCTGCGCTGGATCCTGAACCACAGCCTGATGCTGAACCTGAGCCTGTGGAAACTCGATCGTAATGGGCGCCAAGGGTGGCGGTGAGGTACTCGATATGCGCTTCTGCTGATGCATGCCAAAAGATTCTGGCTGCTTTCTTGGTATCAAAAGCGAACGCTGCTGCGACTTCTGCGTAGTGGTGGCCATGAGCAGCGGCGGGGGCTGGCTCTCGCCCTGCTCCACTGTCCTGATCACAGTGTCAGGCAGAGATCTCAGTAAAGACGCTGGTACAGCCAGTTGCGACTGCGTCGGCGTCTCCTGGGACGATTCCAGCGTCGCTGCCTGCTCAGCGTCACCATTTTCCAGCTCGATTTGTATGGTCGTATCAGTCGGACCCAGCATAAGGGCAATATTATCATCCAGGTCGCTCAGATTCATGGGTGGATCCTCGCCTTCCTGCGACAGGAGAAAATGCTTGCGGATGAGCGTCTCCTCGGTGTCGCGAGTACCCACATTCTTGGGAATGATCATATAGTCTTCGTCCGCAATTAAAGGCACTAATAGCGTGGAGACGTGCGCATTGGCCTCCTTTAGATCGGTTTTAATGTGTTTCGCCTCCAGTTTCTTGAGGAAACTAAGCACATCCTCATCGAGGCGCAGCATTAGGTACTGGCATTCGGCATTTATCTCATACATCTCCTCCTCCAGTTCGTCCAAGATGCGACGCATAGCCACGGGATCCTGTTATGCAAGCAGCAAGAGAGACAGAAGCATGAGAGGTCATAAATAAAAAACAACAAATTCAATTCAAAACCAGGTTAACAGGTGACAGAGAGAGGGGTGCGTGCAGGCGAGGGGCAAAGTGCGGCAAAGTGTTAATTTTAATTTCTTTTTGTTTTTTGTTTTTGGACAATTTTACAATTGTTGCCAACCCTGGTTGTGCTGCACTGCTTCGGGTGGTGCCTCCACTGTGCTGCACACGGAACTCTGACCAACTTACCGCATCCTCCTGCTGCGAGAACACCTCCGAGACCAACTAAAAGCAAGGAAAAATATGAAAATTGTATTAACAATCGATGTATCCCTCGCAAGCGCTGCCTGCCGCAGTGGCTGCTGCTGCTCCAACTACACTACTCACCGAATGCACCTTGATAAAATCACGCAGTGCCCGCTGGCAATAAACAATATCATTCTTGAGATCCAGCGGCAGGAACCACTTATCCATGTAGTACAGAAACTGGGCCATCTCCTTGGCGGTCAAGTCGCCATTTTTGTTGTCCTGCTTTTCCATGACTTTTTGTGGCCGAACCGAAGAATATCGCGAAACGAAAAACGACACACGACGGACAACTGCACTGCCTGCTCTCGAATCAAATCCGATTCACTTGTGGGATTTCATTGGGGGTTTGAAGAACACTTAAACAATAACCAGATGATTGGATTGGATTGGGTCGACGCGTGATGGTTAAACGGCGGGGGTTGGTGGTTCTGGATCTGGCTACTCAACAGCCCGGACGGGGATTCCGAAATCCCCTACCTCTCAAGTTCTACCTTGGTCGCAGCAACAGCCAAAAACGGAGAGAGACGGATTCGTTTCGTTTTTATTTGGTTGAAGCAGGGACGAGCAACTTCTTTAACGCGTTGCGCCTATCGATACCTAATCATCGGATCCATCTCTTAATTACAGCGCGGATCTTTTGAATGTACTCAATTACCGTATACATATCTATACGATGTTCAATAATATGTATATACATAACTAATGGAATGTTCAACACTTTTATTATACGCCCACAGATATGTTCGCTCTGGAATTTTTATTATATTTTGTGTAATCTATTTAACATTAACATGTGCACAAAAACCACATGGTTTATTGACAGCCGCAACAGGTCAATACTTCATCAAAATTTAATTTAAATATAAAAATGTAGTGCTAAGTAATATCGAATACTATAAATATTTATTGTGCGTCTATCGATCAGGTTTAATTTTTGCCAGCATAAGCTCCATATATTTCGCTAGCAGCCTGGGCCGAGTGTGACCAGGTGTGCATGCTCTACGGTTGCTTTGATCAGCTGTTTTTTGTCTACAAGATCGTTTAAATTTTAAAGTAAATAAAGCTAATGAAATGCACTTCTCAGGCTGGTCTTCCCCAGGCATATCCTGGGCCCCCCTTAATTCATTGACAAAGCAATGTGTTTGGCTATCAGCAGCAGCAAATGGAGACGCTACGCGTGCAACCGTCGGCGACCTCTGTGAAGATAACATGCTTTGAAAAGCAAAGAAATGGGCATAGACGAAAATAGCTTAATAGACAAACGAAAAACAAATGCAATTAATTTATACCACTTGGGATTGGCAGCTCTTGCTGTAGCAGAGGAGGTACAATCAAAATGGTGCATATAATAAATTATAATTTCCATATAACTGTCATTCATATAACTGCCTTAATTAGGTTATATTTTTGTCTTTATTATTTAATTTTTCAAGCCAGCTGGCTTCCCTTTATTTTTAATGTGTAGCCCATTCGGGGGCGGAATATAGATCAGCAATCGGATGCTTTTCTAGTATAGTCATCGGAACTTCATTTTTTTTAATTGAGTTCCCCTAGCCGTATAGCCGCTAGCAAACAATTTGTTTTTTTTTTTGCTCGAAGAAATTTCTTATCGGTTTCATACGAATATCATCCCTAAGATTGCCAGCTAAGTGTTTTCTGGTCTCAGTACTAGGCTTAAAGCGTGTTTCACTGTGGCCAAAATCATCGCAGCGGTCATTGCACATCTCTAGTTTCGGATCCCAAAGCCAAACATTTTCATTTCATTTTTCATTTTCACATTAACAAAATAAATAAGCGGCTAATTCGCGCATAATTACAGGCGCTTAAAGTTGCTTGCATTGCACACACACAACATCCAGCTAGCCAAAGGAAATAGATCAAAATTCCGTAGTTACCAAATTCAAAACAAGTGCAATCTTTAAAAGTTCAACAAAAAAGAGTGAAAGAGGACAAAAAAACTATGTGTAAGTAAAGTAGGACGCGCCGTCGGGGGGCAGACAATGTCCCTCCGCGCATGCCCCTTCTGGCGTAGTGGTACGGTCTACGGACTACAAAGAACGAGAAGTACAAAGAGAACTGCAGCCAAAATAATGGTTAAGCAGGAAATTATTTCTGCTGCAGTTTCTGCATTCTTTGGTTGTTGTTGTTGTTGGACCGCTTTGTGCGGGGGTGTCAACCCATGTACAAGTGTGCGAGCGTGTCTCTTGCCTCTGTGTATGTGTGAGCGAGACGCAATTTTGCTGACGCCCCAGCAACAGCAGCCACAACAAAAATTGTCCAGACGAAAGTAAAATTTCACCCAAATTTGTGTTTGTTTTTTGGCTCACACTCACAGCCACACGCATAATACTGGACAAACAAGTTTTTTTTATTTGTTAACCCTTTTTTTTTTTGTTTTTTATTGGTTTGTTTAGATTTTTTGCGCCGGCTTTCCGCGAAAGTTTTTAAAACGGCATTTTGGCCTGTTGGCCAGCCTTCTCTTCTCTTCGTCTCGTCTTCCTCTCTCGCTCATAACTCTACACCCGCTATGCTCATACGTATGTATGTATGAATATATATTTACGGGCAAATGTGTGCGAGTCCCGTTAAACTGGTTTAATTGCATCGTCCTCTCCCTCTTACGCACACACGGGCTTCCTCCAGAGAGAGAAGCCCAATTCCGAAAGGGTCATAACTGTGCTAATATAAATTTTTCCAGGTTTAGTTACGCTCAGATTTCTTTACGATTTCTGCTAGCTCGTCAAGTTTTGCGTTATCAGCATCTGGTGGCCAGGCCCTGGCGACCATCCACACCCACACATGCATGCATGCATGAAATAAACAATTAACAAAAGCTGGTCCGCAATTTCTACAATAAATGGCAAAGCAGCAGAAATCCAAAGTGCATAAGAAATTCACATACACACGTACACAAAGACGCACATACACGCACGCAAAGCGAGCGGGTGAGAAAGACAGGGACAGACAGAGAGACATTTGCAGTTAATGCTAATGGCCCGGCCGGTCCCGCCGCAGCTGTTGTCGCTTTTCAATTTCTGCTTTTTGTGCAAGTAATTTTTTAGCTTACCTCGGCCTTTATCAACAATCCGTGGACAACGCCCGCACTCACAGCTCTCAACCTTGCAATAACATTGACCAACTCTAGAGAGGAAATATGCCCATGAAGATAACGCTATTAATGGGGGGCCCATTCTCAAATTTCGCTTGCGTCACAAGCCCCATACAACAGCCGTCAAAAATGATGTATTTTTCATATCCAAAATCTGTTGAGTAGTGTCATGTTTCTATGATTTTGATATATTGTTTAATTTGATTTTGTTGCTAAATGTTCCACAATTTTTTGTTTTGTAAAGTTCGCACCCAAAATTTTCTCGTTTTTGGTTCGATCTTCGTTAACCCAGTTTCTCGGTGGGCATTCAAGCGTGTGGGCAAATCCCTGCACTGTTTAGCCAGCTATAAAGAAAACCCCCTCAAGATCAAGATTCAGACGCAGATGTGGCATCAGGGAGAGTGCCACAGTCGCAGCCAGAGCCAGGACCCACAACATTCAGTACGAAAAACCCACTCAAAATCGGGCGAACGTTGCCATTCCAATTTACTTGCAGCTGACAAGAATAGCTCGGGAGGCGGTGGACCTGGTGGAAATGGCAACAATAATAGCGCCTCAAAGAACTCCATCCATGCATCGGAGAGCGAGAGCGGCAACAGCAGTGTCGTCACCAGCGAACTGCTCGGCAAGTGGCGAAAAAACTTCTACAGCCAGCCGAAGAACTTGCTCGCCCAGAACGTTTGCTCCCGTGTCGATCCGTTCGATGTGTGTCTCTCCCGCAAGGTGCTAGAGGCCACGAACCATGTGTTCAACTTTAAGGTGGAAACGGAGGGCAAGCCGGTGACCAATCAGCGGAGCAGCGGCCGTTGTTGGCTGTTTGCGGCCCTCAACTGCATACGCCTGCCCTTCATGAAGAACTACAATCTGGATGAGTTTGAGTTTTCGCAGGCTTTCCTCTTCTACTGGGACAAGATCGAGCGCTGCAACTATTTTCTCAACAACGTTGTGAAGACGGCGCGGCGGGGCGAGAAGGTTGATGGCCGGTTGGTGTCGTTCCTGTTGCTGGACCCCACCTCCGATGGCGGTCAGTGGGATATGCTGGTCAATCTTATAACCAAACATGGTCTCATGCCAAAGAAATGCTTTCCCGAGAGCTTTAGCTGCGAGTCCAGCATACGAATGAATGCCATATTGAAAAGCAAGGTATGCCAAAGGCTCTTCTCACCCACCTCTTGCCTCACTTGCTAATCCCTAATTCCTTTACACGCATTTAGCTCCGGGAGTATGCCCGCCATTTGCGTGTGCTGATGGAACAGCAGCCCACAGAGGAGGAGATCACAGCCAAGATCCAGGAGCAAATGTCGGAGATCTACAAGGTAGTGGGCATCTGCCTGGGCATACCCGCCGAGACCTTCATCTGGGAGTATTACGATAAGAGCAAGAACTACCAATCGGTTGGCCCCATCAGCTCGGTGGAGTTCTACGAACGCTATGTGAAGCCGCACTTTAATGTGGAGGATAAGGTGTGCCTGGTGACCGATCCCCGGCCATCTAGCAGATACGATCAGGCCTACACTGTCGACTGTCTGGGCAATGTGGTTGGCGGCCGTCCCGTTCTGTACAACAATCAATCTGTGGAGCTTCTACTGGCCGTTGTCACCAAATCGCTGAAGGCCGGCGAGGCAGTATGGTTTGGCTGTGAGGTTAGCAAGCGTTTTGCCTCCAAGCAGGGCATCGAGGATATGTCAGTGTGAGTTGGAGCGCCGCAGAACCGTTTACCCGATGGCGTTATCTATTCTAAATGTGTTTGTTGTTTGTCTGCAGCCATGATTTCAAGCTGGTCTTTGACATCGATATACAAACGACCTTTTCGAAGGCAGACCGTCTCATCTATGGCGAATCGGCCATGACCCATGCCATGGTCTTTACCGCCGTCTCTGTGGATGTAAGTATATCTGTTTCGAAACATCTTTAAGCTTTTAAAATCCCTTGTGCTTTGTAGAAGAATGGCGTGGCTCAGAAGTTGCGCGTGGAGAACTCTTGGGGCGAGGATCGTGGCGAGAAGGGCTATCTGGTGATGTGCGCCGATTGGTTCAGGGAGTTTGGCTTCGAGGTGGTTGTCGACAAGAAGTATGTGCCCGAAGATGTGCTGCGCGTTTTCGATATGGATCCCATTGTCCTGCCCGCCTGGGATCCCATGGGCACGCTGGCGCAGTGAGCAACATTAAAAGGCAACCGACACCAGGCACCAGCAGTGAGCCCAGCTGTCATTATATAAATACTACCTATATATATACACAAAGCTTTACAACATCAATGGCAGCAGTAGCAACATCGAGATGGTGTGGCATGCAAGCAACTTAAGCATCAATTTTGGTTCGGATCCGCCCCCAAACAAATCTGCTTTCAAAATCATCTGTTTTCTGATATTGTCTGGATATTAGGGCACCCACAAAAAGGAACACAATAATATTTGATTGAACCACACACACACATTTATATATGATATATAATTATGCACTTATCCATCGCCCCATTTGGGGGCCGTTCAATTTTAAGTAAAAAATATGTCCTTTGTCCTGTGTCTGTCGTACATAAAATTTGTGTCGTCTTTCTTTTTGATTATTTGCAAACAACCGGGCCGGCTGAAAATTATAATACAAAAAAAAACAAAACTAAAAGAGAAAGTGAATGATGTAAATGCATTTTTTTACGTATATACAATTACACATTAAATAATAATAATAAAAAGAACTATTGAATATACAATTTAAATTTGGCCTAAAAGCTTGGAATAAAAACCAACCGCTACTGCTCCTGCTCCTGCCTCTTGTGCTCCGCTAATGGTAAATGGTAGTAACGCTTATTACGATTAGAGTACAGTGTAGAGTATTTTCTTATGTTTGGCTTAAGTATCTATTGACTTTCTGTAGCTGTTGTTGCTGGGGGCTGCTTAAGCCGCTGATTCCGCTGCTCGTACTCGTATCGTAGACGCAGCCAAATGCCCTGGCACATGCGCACCAGCCGCAAATCCTTCTCCTGATGGACACGTGCAAACTGATACTGATCCCGGATCAGATGCTTGGCTGCACGCAAATGGCCGCGTTGTATCAGCGAAATACTGTAGTAGAGCTTGCAGCGGGCCTGTAGAAAGGGATCGCCCAGCCGTAGGCCAATCTTAAGCTGCTGCAGCGAGATCTTGCCAGCCGTTTCCGCCTGTGTATATAGGAGGATTTCAGTGTGTGTACCCAGACCCAGAGATTCGTTCATGCTTCACTTACGCATCGTCCGAATTGCTCGCCCAGGGCTGAGAAGCCACCGCCGAGTGTGGATAGCCAGGACATTAGATTCTCCACCTCTATGTGCTCCCAGATGGTGTGGGCCAGTATATCGGCAAACTTGTAATCGATGGTGTCCCGTTCTGGGGGCTCAAATTCCAACCAAATCAATTGCACGCCATGATGGTTCCGCAGCCGCAGTGCCAGCACGCGCTGCTGCAGAAACTCCCGCAAATAATAGTTGCCCTTTATTGCATTCACCTGCAGCCGCAGGCGACGCACTGCCTTTTTTTCCAGATGCGCGGGGGCCACCGACGCCGCCGCATCTTCATTTGTTGTGGTGGCTGCATCCAGGGCCAGCGGAGGCCGTTTGTAGTAGTGACGCCGTTTCCAGTAGTCGCAGACGCATAGCGTTAGTGTTCCCGACATTATGTTTTTCGTTATCAAGGTCGGGGGTCCTGTCCAAAAATCCTTTTTGGACGTTCCGCAACAGGCTGTTCCGCAGTGTGACCGCGGATTTATCGACAAAATATACCGTCTGACCCTCAGAAATATACCAAAATATACATTTTCACTTGCATAAAATACCATAAATATACCGAAGATAGAAAAAAAGGACATAGCCCCTGCTAATCAAATAGTGAAAACCTTCAATTAGGCCGCGGAAAATAAAACTCTTTCTATATTATTCTTGTAGATACAGTTGCGGTCAAAATAATAGTAGTGCCACTAATGGATTTACATATTGCTATTTTTTTCCGCTATTCCTTAAACAATTTGTTTATTTACGCGTACAAATATTAAGCATTCCTGTTCTAGCGTGTCTCTTTTCTTTCCGTTATATTTCGAGATTTTTCGATAAGATCACCATTTCGATGCGGTCAAAATAATAGTAGTGCCTACGAAAATTGAAATTTTCAAAATTATGAAATCTACTGCATTTTTTGCGAAACTTTTGTTGTTAAAAAATACTTGAATGCTTTTTTGAACAGGTTTTGGTCATTTTGTACTGGTTTCATGGGGCGTGGCAAACACTCTAGTGCGGAGAAGGCTTCGTGCATAAAGCGATCGTTTCAGTAGGAAAGTAATATTTCGAGATGTTAAATACTATTGGTTTTTTAGCTACTTTGATCAGAAATGATAATAAATAAGAACCATAAAGAAAAAGTTATTCGTCAAAGTATCAGTAGATCAACAAATACGACAGGTGTGACAGCTGTAACCATTTTGCTCCTACTACAGTCTTAACAAAAATGTTTAATTTTGAAACTAATACTGAAACTACTTGAAGAATCGTTCAAGATTTTAAATTAATGACACGAAGCCTAAGGAAAAAATGTTTATTGGCAAAAAAACATGCAGTCCCAAGGTTGAAGTTTGCTGTGGAATACCCAAATTGAACATTGTGAAAGTGGAGGAATATTTTATATTCGAACGAGTTTAAAATTGTTTTTTTTTGTAGACTGGTTCACTGATACTTACGAGTATCAAAGACGACCACGGTTATCTGAATTTTCGACAAAAACTGCGCGGAAAAACTGCGGCACCGTAAACAATGTTTATGGCGAGATTTTTCAGCTACGGAATTTGACCATTATATGTGTTAAAAACATATTGGATCGTCCCAGGAGGACAAAGATCCGATGGACACCCGCAAAGTGGCAAAATAGAGTAAATTCATTGGAATGGTCGGATCGATCACCCGATCTGACTCTAATAGATAACACTACTCGACAAAATTGAACTTTTTCTTTCCGCTCTGGACCAAAATGACTTTTTCTGATAGATTTTGGAATTTACAAATTTCTGTAGTACTTTGTTTTTTTTTATGATTTAATTTTTTTTTAAATAATTTTTAAGATCTGGTATTTTTTTTCATGGTTTTTTTTCAGAGGTAATGCTTATATTTTTCTTATATTCTTATATCTTATTCTTATATTTTCATAGCCTAAGTATCTTATATCTGGTTGCATAGAACTTTGCAGTTCTGAAAAGCTGACAAATGCAGCTATAAATCCAATTGGAAACAAAGCAAACGAAAAGGGGTTCAATTTTTTGGCACCTGAACGTGTTCCTTTGGCAGCAACGGTATTTTTAAGGTAAAATTAGATTTGAATCGTTTTGGTCAAACGGCTGCGAATTTTATGCGCCTTGTGGACTTTACCCCTACCTTTTTTGAAGCATTCAACAATATTTTCTTATTTTTTAAAACTATATTGAACCCTGCTCAATCCTCCAGTTAATCCAGCCTTGGATTGGCTTTCAAATTGGCAAGTGAGCGCGCCACATATCAAGCCTTCGCAATTGATATTTGAAATACTACTATCGACTGTTACATTCCACAACGTGGAACCCATTTCGTGGCGGCATAACATTTTCACTGATTAATACCAAGAAATATATTTAAATTAAGTAGTCGTTTCCATAGCATAATTGTGGCGCTCTTCTTTTCTAATTATATTTTTTTGTATACTTTCAATTGATAGCTCTTCCCATGGGTACACGGACTGCCACTGCTCAGCCAGAGTACTCGATTTGGTTGGGTGCACTTTTACCGGGCTTCTAATGATCGTTGCCTGATCCTCGCTTTACCATCCTGGTATTCATCGAACTGCTCTGCATGGTTGCAGGATTGTTCTTGGATTTTATTCCTTCTATTAATGTCCGCGGGTCATTGAATAAATCGTACAAAATTAGCTATCGATGTCCAAATTGAGTTTAATTTTCTGTGTATTGTGTGGCCAATGTATGCCATTCCTGTTGGCCCATAATATGTAAGTACCATCTGGAAATGACTCAATTTCCCTTTGGAGCAACTGCATCTTCTGTGGGCCGGATCGGGCCAGGCATCAACATGGCCATTATCATTATCAAACAAATGTTGCTGCCGCTCCCAGGGCACCCATCCCATGCCTGCTCTCTCAATTTCTCTTTGCCAACAAATCTGTTAACAGTTGGCAATAATTGTGCAGCAGTGGCAACATTGTCCCCATCTGCCCGGCCCCGGCCCCGGGCCGGGGCCCGTTTCCATCCCCGTCCCTATCCCCACTATCGGCAAGCATCATAATTTCTGTGCCTGCTTTGTCATTCCATCCCTTCCCTCCCAGCAGCCACAGCCTCAGCCGCAGCTTCAGTCTCCTCAACATAATGTTTTGCTGCTATTTTTGGCATTTGCCTTTTATTGTGGCTGCCACTGTTGTCATCGATAGCATTAATTTCGGTAAGTGCGCCCAGCTACGCTACGCGATAGAGAGGGAGGAAGCCAGCCTCCTGCCACTGCCACTGCTGCACATTTCAACACGATTTTTATGGCACGACATATCCGATCCGAGGCAAAACATTTTTCTGAATTATGCGCTCAATTTCCGTTGAATCGACAGGCAAAGAGATCCCGATCCCCCCCCACCGTATACCCACTTTCTGTCTGGACTTCTCCGCTGCTATTGTGTAATATTAGCTGCATTTTGCACTGTCTAAAGAATGTCCCTTATTTAAATGCAATTTTTATTTCATAATTTTCACGGCCCATAAAATGGTAGCAACAATGTTGGCTGTCCTGTCCAGCCCACGGTTAGTCCCATCCCGAGGCGAGGCGAGGCGAGCGAGCACGTGCGCCATCTGTGCAGCGTTGAAGTGGAGAGTGACACAGGCAGAGCCCGGGACTGAGGATGGAGGAGAGATTTGTTTGTGGGCGTGTCAGCAATATGTCAAATATGCCCCTCGACACAGTCAAGTCGCGCATGCGCGTCTCCACACAAAGGGTTTCCCGTTCCGTTGCCGTTCGTCATTCTTTTTTTCCTAAATTTTTTTGGGTTGGTCAGGCCGCCGTTTGCCACTTGAGTCGCGTGTTGGCGTCTGTGAGGAAAGATCCATATCCAGGCATAAATAACAGTAAAAAACACAACACCAGATCAGGAAATAGCCAAGGTAGTCGACTAGCTGATGCCCTGAAGGACATGCCTTATGTTCTGGGGAAATAATTTGCAGTAGCAAACGCATAGCTTGGGCAAGTAAATAATTAGTATAAAAGCATTTCGAAGGGTGATCAAGGCGAGCGTTGAAGGGATATATTTTGGGAAATCGATTGCTCATCCTTTTGGTTTTGTATATAATTTGGATCATAGAACATATCAAATTGATCAAATTTAGGGTTGCCAAAGACAGTTTGCAGTAGAAATAGCAGAAGTTCCATTCATGGAATGGAAAATGGAAAAATTCCCACAATCGGATGTGCGACAGATTGCCAGTTGTGTACCTGCGGTACACCCGATATAAACGATCGATCTGCAAGAATTTTTTCATTTTTTTCATTTGTTCATTTAAAACTTTTTAACTATTCATTTGTCACCATCTTTCGAGAAACATTTTAAGGGAAAATTATGGAAATAATTTCACTGTCCTCAAGCAATATGTTGATCGCCTTCTTTATAGTTAAATAAACTGAGAACATATCCCAAAATTTGCATTATTAAATTGTTTTACAAAGTTCAGTTAGAAATAAAAGTATCGCTGTGATATTCTATATAATTTCCAATTATCAGCCGAATAACTCTTGTGGAAGTTAAACTTAGAGGCTCATGAACATGCAATATCCATTAATGAATCACTAGGGATGCTCTCTCTCTCTCTCTCTCTGGGCGCTCTGATCCTTTTAACTGCCAATACCCCTTGCTTTCTCCCTATGCTGTTTGTCTCTCAATCTTTGAATAGATAGACAATGCAATTTTTTCATATATAATTTTTAATGATGCTCCAAAGTTGTTTCTACTGTAACTTTCCCTTTTCCAGCATGTCCTATGCACGGGGGTCCACCTTTAGATAGAGCATTGCATACCCTACTGCATACCCTAAACAGTGGGTTACGCTGCTGTCTCTAACGCATAAACAAAGACTCAAGTGTCGGGTTGAAACAACAAACCGAAAATAAGATGAACGAACGAACAAACGAAATGCGAAAAGCGGAAAAACGAAGACAACAACACAACAGCATAAACACGGTTTCACTTTCAAAGCGATTAGCCACGGATGCGCCCCCGCCCCCACCCTAGCCACTGGAATCTCTGCAACAGACACTTAGGAGATGATAAGAATAACAGTTTCTTTTTCCACTTGAAAGAGAGAGAAGGAGAGAAAGAGAGAGAGAGAGAGAGAGGGAGACACGGACCTTCTAGCCATTTGACACCATGCAAGATGCGAGATCGAAACACCAGAGATCGACAGGGCGACAGGGCGCACACCTACAACAACAAATACTGGGATGGCATGGGATGGGATTGGATGTGAAGTGGACCTACCACATCGTAAGGGATGACAACAAATATTCAAAAATATTCATTTTACAGTGGCATCCAAATCATCTTTCCAAATGATTTTTCATTCCACTCTCAAGTGGCTCCTCTGACACACCAATTGATTATCACCATATAATGATAGGGCGGTGGTGGACCCACACACACACACACGCAAATACATGTGCCTGCCTGCTTGCCGCCTTATTGCTGTATATAAGTTGGAGCCAAATACTGGCCGGACTTGAGCATGATGATACAAACACGGCAAGTGCCCCAAAGACATGTATGTGCTATGTACATACCCCATATCATATGTACATACATATGTACGTCATACCCGTATGCCGATTATGACTTATCAGCACCGAAAGTGTTTATGGCGATAAAATTAAACGATGATTCCCATTCCATGTCGATGTTGAACCTCCCCCCACAATTTCGTAGAATTCCATGGGTTCGTTCGAGTTGTGTGTTTCCCGGAGTCTCTTAAAATGGATGTAATGTGTTGGAGCTTGGACCGGGCACAACCTGCCCAACGATTCCAATCCTCTGGTATTAGTCAGTCAAAGCACCTGACACATTCATTTCCCTCAATTCAGTTTGGGCAATATGCGACTCTGAATCACTTCACAGCCTAGTGAAGTTATTCGTTTTGGGGCTAGTCAGTTGGGTTAGTAATATCCGTTACTCCCTCCCCTTTTATGTATGTATGTACAACTGAAGCTACGTTTGTTTTGAGAATGGAATAATGCCTTGGAAAGATTTATTTTGTAATCAGCAAAACATTTTAAAAATTGCCAACACCTTTTTTAGAATAAATCCCTTAATTGCGGACTGTTTTACCTTTATAGCTATTACGGGCAGGGACGGATTGACCAATAGGCAAAATAGGCAATTGCCTCATTACGGGAGCGTTTGATAAATATTATTTTCTTTCAATCAGATCTCAAAAGAAACGGAAAAAGAGTTCTGTTATCGGAAAAAAGATCCATCTATCCATTTATGTATAGATTATGTAAATAAAATAATGCCATTAGTAATAATAGAGAGCAGAAAAGAGAGGGAATAGAACATATGTAGATCCCAAGAGACATCAAAATGATCTTAAAAAGCCCCCGAAGACACGAACAACAGCGACTGAACTAGCTGGCAGACATCTTTGAGATATATGTATGTTTTGAAGTGTTTTGGGAATGTATTTTTGGCAATTAATGGCATGGCAAGTGAATTTATTGTAAATGCTAATAAAATTTAGAAAAATTATTCCCACATATTCAAAGATAAAATTTATTAAGAAAAAAAACCTTAAAGAAGTTACAGCAACAGTTCGTTTGATCACGTAACAGAAAGTGTGTGAAAGTCCTCCCAAAGGGTCAGGGCTCCTTTACTGAACGGGTTTTAATTATAATTAAATAAATAATTATTTATTTATTCATATGCAAACTAGATTGAAAAACTCAGTAGCTATCTGCCGTTATCGCATGCTTGAACTTTAAACACGTATTACAATAGAATTTCTACTATGCGAGCACGAGTGTGTGTCCATATGTAAACGAATATTATCAACAAATTTCACTCCGACTTTCTCTTCTGCCTGCCATTCCCAAAAAAAATACCTCTGGCTATTCCATACACTTCCACTGCCCTCCTCCAGCCGCAGCCCCAGCCCCAGCCCCTGCCCCTGCCATCATGCACCATGCAACAACTTCCCCTTGCAGCAGCACACCCTTCAATCAGTCGGCGACACATCTGTTTGTTCTTGATCGTTGTTTTTGTAGAAATTTTATGCAAGTGTTGAGAAATTTATGTGCTACTTGGTCGCTGCTCTAAGGCGAATTGCATGCCAATTTGTTCTTATTTAGGAGGGGACCACAGCCAGAGGGTGGCGGAGGCGGAGGCGGGATGGGGGAAGATATGTACCAGAAGATATAGCGTTATTAAATTTTAGACATCCACAAAGATCTTTGATGCTGCCAGCGACCAGAGAGTAGAAAGAATTTCCTCTGAGCAACAATTTTAGACCATATTCTTCTCTTCTGTCGGTTCAGTTTCCTCCCGGTTAGGTGTGTGTGTGTGTGTATGTGTATGGATCTTTGGTCAAAGTTCAATATGCCAAATAATCAATCTCCCTGCACCGATCTCTGTCTCTCTCTCTGGCGTGTCGAAATTCTCCTGTGACTAATGATTGTCGGACTTTTGATGGCTTGTCACACAGTTTTTGAGAAATTCATTTCACTTCTGATTTCTGATTTTCGGAGCGTGTGAAATTGAGATTGAAGTGACGTCTCCTCGCGTCTTGTTTTGTGTCGGTAAAGGTGGTGGTTGGGGAGGAGGTGCAGGTTAAACGTCACCCACGGCGACGTTACTAATGATAACGAGACCATGTGTCGCATGCCTCACTGATTGTACCATCCGATTACTCCTCCGATGTACATCCATATATGTACATACATATGTATGTGCCTATATTTGCTTTATGTATGCACTTATGTATGTTGTATATGTAATTTCTTGCTTAGCAATTAAATTTTAACAAAAATAGTCATAAATTGTAGTTTTTAATTTGGCATAGCCATTTTTTAAAGTTTAAGGTTTTTTTTACTCCCAAAGGCTAGAAATATTTCAAGTTCCATGTGCTTTGATTTCTACCAATTATTTTTCTTTAATTGAAGAAAAAAATATATTTTCTCCTTTTCTCCTGCGAATGAAATCCAAATCAAGATATTTGAGTATCGGATTGTTATTTATTCATGATTCATTTATGATTACATTCATTGATTTTAATCAGCATTCAATAAAGGCTGAGGCATATTTTTAGTTGTATCATCTTATTGGGAGTAATTAATTAATTTACTGATAGTTGCACTAAGAAATGTATTCCCAAGAACACTGAAATCTGGCTTTAATTTCACTATTTTAAATTAGCTAACGAATAATGAAGCAGAACAAAATTATACGTATTTATAGCAAAAAATAAATCAGAGACACCGAAAAAATAGTCAAACAATTATCAGACTTTGACGAGTTTTCACACTATTCAAATCATTCGATAAAAACTTTGCAATGAAAGAAAGGGAAATGAAATACCATTATATGTACAAAACTACTTCGAAGTGCCATTCATCGGTAGGTAGTAAAGAAAATGCCAAGCAATTTTTCATCAAATATGTTTATTGTTTTATACAGCTAAAGATATGCTTATATAAATATCTACACATGTAAATACTAGTAGCTCTCGGCGGCTTCGCTCGCTGATATTTTTGAAAGAAGATGTGAAAAGTAAAAGAAAAAAATTACCACACCACCACCTTTTTTGTAATATTTTTGTTATTTGAAATGATATTGGAATACATAAAATGCCTTCATAAATATAAAAATCTAAAAAATCTGGCATCTCGCAAAATTTGTAAATAGCTCCATCATTGTTAAAAACCTCTATGGAACGAGAATAAATTTCGCAAGTGCTTCCCGAACTTTCAGAATTATTGCCTTTTCTATTATGGGTCGTTGAATGAAATCTCTGTCAATTACCCTTTCTTGGGTCTCGTAAAATGAATAAAAATGGCTCTAAATAATAAAAAACCGGCTCCAATCATTTCCACCACTTTATGTTGGATCAGTGAGCCATAAATGTTTAGCAAATCAACATTGGCTTTAAGTTTTTTATTTTCAGTTTTTATTTGCATTCCAATTTTTGACAAATTCGTAATATCCCTGCAGTTAAAGAACAATATGAAAGGGGGAGAACAAGATGCGGAGCAGACAGCAGAACAATTAGATACACTGTCGGAAAATCGGTTCTGTTTTATCAACGGACTGAAAATAAACGCACTCACAAAAACACAACAAATTTGACTTAATAGAAGGCGCATAGTCGGTGTGCACAATCTTAAGTTTGTTAATAAATGGAAAAGGTATTGTTTTCGCAATGAAAAGTGCGTGTGATATGAATTTGGTTAAATTGCTCACAGAACGGCCAGGAAAAAATCGTTTCTGATCGTCGCAAGCACTCAAAGGGAATGACAGAGTCAAGAGGCCACACAGAATAGGAGGGATTCCAGAATTGGGATTCCAACCATAAGAAAAACCAAAAATAACTGAAATAAAGAAAACGGGAAGTTAAGGGCTTGAGCATGAGACCCTCGGATCGGATGTCTCGACTTATACCACCAAACCACACTTTGATTTGATTTTGGCAAGACCAGTGCACCCTTTTTTGCCTTTATGCAGCTTGATACCACTTACAAAATCAGGTCGTTTGAGCCAACGGCATAAGCTGTGGGTTGTTGATTCCACAAGCATGCCAACACAAATATCTTTATAGATATATAGGTGTACATCCCAATCCTCAATGTAGGGTTCACTTGTTGTCCGATTCGGTTCCAATGGAATTAAATCGACCTCGAACGCATGAGTATAATTTTTGTTTGCCCCAAAGATCCGCCTCGTCAATCAGCGGGCCAGCCAAGAAGGAAAACTTATCAGGATGGGTAAACGCATTTCGAAGGGTCGACGGACCCAGCAACGATAACAATGGGGGGTGGGGGAGGAGGCAAATTGGAAAATCGGAACGCTGCAGATACGGTTTATGGGCTGTCTTTCTCCCGCTCTCTCCCATTCTCTCGCTTTTCTTATTTCTTTCTCTGTCTTTAGACGCGTCTCCACCCCCATCTCCACCCCATCTCCACTGTATTTCCAGCTCTTTTTCAGCCTCTTTTCTTTAATGTTCCACTACCTCCTGCCCCTTTCTGGTCGTCACTTCCGCAATTGTTTTTCTACCTTTTCGATAGCATTCTCCACATCTTTATCAGCCAGTCGTTTCCCCACTCTAAAGGTATTTCCCCCTACCACTCCCACTCCAACACCTCTTTCTTCTCTTTCTTCCCTTTCCTCAGTCACCAAATTATCGTCGACTTCTTTTGTTTTTTTCTACTTTCTCCGACTCTCTTTATTCTTATTATTTCTTCTGATGCTCCACCTCCTTTCGGTTTTCTTAGTTTTCTCCTCACACTCAATCCTCTCCTCCTATTTCCTTTCCACTTCTCCTACTATCTCTTCTTTTCTCCCCCTCCACTTTCTCCACCACCATTCTCCACCAATCTCAGTCTATTTCTTCTTCTTTCAATCCTCTCCATTAATCTATCTCTTTCTATCCCTCTCTCTGCATCCACCTTTTAGATCTCCTTCTCCCACCAGTATCCATCCACCAGCATCTTCTCCCCACCTCCTAGCAGCATTCTCCTCCTCCTTTGCCACCTTTGCCACCTCTTTTGCCGACCAACCCTTGATCGAGCGATGCTCTTTCGTTGGTTTTTCTCAATTAAGGCAACGGCACTTTTTGTTTAGAAAGAGATGGCCAGACAAATAAACAGCGTACGAAAGAAAGATAGAGAGGGGCGGACAGAGCAATGAGAAGACATAAACAAAATGGTAAATGGAAAATCGTGTGTTTTCCTCGCCGCATTTCCCAATTACCGATCGCCTACAGGCCCCCGCCGGCCATTTTGAAATTGAAGAAAATTAAAATCTCGTTTCTTGTTTTTTGTTGTTTTTTGTTTTTGTTAATTTATGATTTTTGTTGCTGCTGAAACTGTTTCAGTTTTATATTTAGAG
Source organism: Drosophila tristis (assembly GCA_018150885.1). Taxonomy (NCBI): domain Eukaryota; kingdom Metazoa; phylum Arthropoda; class Insecta; order Diptera; family Drosophilidae; genus Drosophila; species Drosophila tristis. The sequence continues at coordinate 1,861,094 of JAECWT010000026.1, forward strand.
AGGGGAGATACGTTTTTCTTGTATGTACATAGAATAGAAAGCCATAAGAATAATCAGAGCGAGAATTGAGGACTCTACAAGATTCTACAATTAAAATGTTAGGCAAAAAAAAAAGACGTTTACATTTAAAACATTAATCGTATAATAAAATTACATTTTACAAACTATAATTATGCATTTTTTTGTTCTGCTTTTTCGGGGTTTCTCTTACACAATGGCACACAAATATTTTTATAGTTTTTGGTTTTATTTAAGAACTAGGCAAAAAAAAATCATTCAATAATTTTAGATAATTAAAGAAATACTTGTAATACTTTTTTCATTTATTTGGTTTTATTTCTGAACTGCTGCTAATACTTTTTCGATCTGCGATCTGTCCGATGTGCGGATCTAGCGGGGCACTAGATCTATATAGCTATTGGGTCGCATCATCTGATGATGGGCCGCCGATCCGTAGAAGGTCTGGTAGCTGGCTGTCATCCCGTAGGCGGCGGCTGCCGCATGGCGCGACACCTTCAGCTTGTCGTACGCACTGGCATAGGGTCCATGGCCATGCCCATGGGCGTGATTGTGTGCGTGGCCATGGTGATAGTGGGCGGCAGCAGCAGCGGCCGCATTATGATGATAGATTGCCCCAAAGTTGCTCTGGTCCTGGGCATAGGGCTGCCCGATGCTGGAGTAAATGTTAGCCGCCGCTGCCATCACCTGGGGAGTGGCCCCAGCTCCAGCTGCAGCTCCAGGTCCAGCTTCCTGTTCCTGCGTTGCTCCGCCTGCTGCTGGTGCTACTCCAGTGGTCACCGCTGTGCTGCTGGCGGGGATTACTGCTGGCGGCGAGGCTGAGCTGGTGGAGTGCGGCGTCAGTGGATGGGTCTGGTAGGCATGGTGATAGCTGCCATATTGATTGTGGCTCTGATGATGCAACGTGGCATGCTGCTGCTGTTGCTGCTGCTGGTGTTGCTGCTGCTGCTGCAGGTGATGTTGCTGCTGCTGGTGCTGTTGCTGCTGCAGCTGCTCCATTTGGAAGGACAACAGATCCGGGGAGTTTCCTGAAGCGGAGCTGCTCGAGGGCGTGGCTGGCAGTTGCATGCCACTCTGTTGTTGCTGCTGTTGCTGCTGCTGCTGCTGCTGTTGAGGATCCACGCTTAGCTCTGTGCAACTCAGGCTGAAATTGTTGCTGTTTGTTCTTTCCTTGCCACTCAATTGCTGCTGTTGTTGCAGTTGCTGCTGCTGCTGCTGTTGTTGGTGCTGCTGTTGCTGCTGCTGCTGTTGCTTCATGCGAGCCTGACTCTCATGGCTCATTGTGCTGCCGCTGGTTCTGCAAAGATTGTAACAGAAATCATTAAAAAAATCATTAATTAAAATTCTGTACTATGCAGCCTAAAAGTTGTAAATGATTTGCCCCAAAATAGTTTTGCCAATACATTCCAATGAATGTTCAGAGATGTTCAAAGCAGGGCTTCCACATGTTAACATGTTGACATGTTAACATGCTGTTACCGCGCGGTGTAACTGTTCAGTTAAGGATCTCTGAGAGCGTTGGTAGTGCGGTCTCCAAACGACTCTACTCAAGGCTCTCTACCGTTTAGCAGGTAAGGATTACTTACGCACCAAAACTCCAATGTTAACAGAAGGAAAATATATGTACAGTGAACTCTTATAGTGATTATATACATACATATGTATGTACATATGTATCAACACCCGACTTTCCACTCTCTGCGTGTTCATCTTTGGAATACTACCACAAGTTTTATACCTACAAACATTTGTCCTACGAGTCGGCTCTTCGCCTTCAGAAGAATTGAGCTAAATCGCATACAAGTAAAATATTGCTGAGATTTGGTTATCTAAACCAAAAATGTGTTCAAAATATTTGATATATCGAAATTATATTCTGATCAACATCTGCTAAGATCTGAACGATTATTTAAATAAAGTTCTGATAAACACTTTTTGATAAGCGTTTGAGTTGAAACAGAATCCGAATCCCCATACAACCAATTATGTGAACCAAAAATTTGGAGTACAAATTTTGAGAAATGCTGAGAATTTTTTTTGATAAACATCAGGGCATAAACAATAGAAATTGTAGACCCCTGATTTGTTTAGAATATGTTGCGCCCAAGATTGGGCTTCCCAGTCCCCCGTTCTCGACAAATATGAAAAGCCCTCGGAAAACAGAAAGAAATTGTTTATGCCGCCGTCCCATCTGTCAGTCGGTCCCATCAGCATCGGGCATCGGGCATCATCATCAGTATCAGCATCCCCATCATCATCCTCGAGACATCACTGGCTGCTGCTGTTCTGTTCTACATTTTGAAGTTCTTTTGTTTTTGAGTTATTGTTTCCCTTTTTTATTTTAGATATTTTGTCTGCTGCGACGCTTTGGCAATTCCGGGAATGTCTTTGCCCGCCGTCGACGGAATGTCTAGTTCCACTTGGGACTGGCATGGGATTGGACTGGAGGCTGCAACTGCAACCCACAGAAGTGGGTCAATTTCATAACAAATTGTCTCGCTTTAGGACTGGTATTAGCAAAGTTCAATCAAAATCTAAACGGTTTATTTTCTGTGTTTCTAACAAATTGTTGGATGCCCAATAATTCAGTTGTGATTGCTTTTCAATATTATTTTAATTAAATGCTTGTCAGAACCCTTTTTGGAATCAGTACAAAGATATACCAAGTGGGGCATAACTTTTGCAGATTTTACATATATAAATAAAGATACTTACACATCGTTGGTGCCATCGTCTCGAAAACCTTTGGCGAAGGGATTGCTGGAAATCTTCAGCTGTGTCACCTGCAACACGGAAAGAATTTATGGCATTTATATTGTGTGTTTGGATGTTTGGAAAAGTATGGTCGGAATGCTGGAGGCTGGAGGAACAGAAACTACAGCGAAAACAAATAAATTAGATTCCCAACAAATTAGAGAAAAATGTTTACAACTGGAATTCGCATTGGGAAATACGAGCGGAATACACAGAAAATGATTTGCAATAAATTTTGAAGCGGCCGCCGAGTAGGAGCAGGGGCAGATGAGGAGGTGGAAAAGTGTTAACGCCCACATTGAGCGCATAAATAATTTAAATACTTTTCAAGAATGTCTAGCTATATTTATAGCAAATGTTCTCTCGGGCTGCTATTACCCGATGTTACCCCACAGCCTTGTCCCCCCACTGCTAGAATTATGAATTATACCCGAGACAAATATGAGGAGGTATGGAGGAGCCAAGCAGATGCCACGAGTCCCCCTATTTTTTCGTGAAACTTGCGACCCGGCGATAAGATATCACTCAGAGATATCACCCCCCAAAAAAGTTTACCTTCTGACACTTTGATTGTGCTAATATTGGTTCGGAAAGTCTCCTCTGCACTTGCCTTCCCATTTTGAATAGCATGTCATTTGAATTTCTCGGAATTCTCGACTGCATTCTGATCGATTTTCGCACTTGGGTTCGCATTTGTTGAATAAACTTCAATCATTCATTTTTTCCATTCAAAACTATGTAACTAAGTAAATTTTCTGCGCTCCTTTGAGGTAAATATTAATACATTTCATCCTAAGAAGCTTCCCAAAATACTGTTCAATAACGTTAACAAAAAAATAAAAATAGAAAGGTACTATGAGATTTATGAATTAAATATAAAACAATATTTTCATTTCGGTTGAATGACCATAACGGTTGATTTAGCTGATTTTATAATATTTAATTTAATTTGGTTTAAGGTCTTTAAATAAAGTATACAAAACAAGAAAAAAATAATCTAAAAATTGAAAATGTTTAATTAATCAGAATAATCGAAGTTTACTGTAGGGCTATATTAGTTGATTTACTTAAGCGAAATAGGTGACTGTAAAACTGTGGATTTCCCACATGTAACACATTATTGTTTCCCCGTATCTGCTGGATGAGTGTATATTTGCAGTCGTTGATTCTATCTCGTGGATAGGCGTACTTTTTCCTATAGTCTTTCGGATATGTAAATTCAAATATATTTCTGCTGTTGTTGTTTGTAGAGCTCCTCCCGCACCCCTTCTCGGGGCGCAGAGCTTTGGCCCCTGCGCTCGTTATAAATTATGGGAATATCATAAACAATGAGGCCGAAACGGCACAAAATGGTTGCGGCCTCTTATTTGGTATGCTAAGGCATGGTAGAGTGGGGGAGGCGACGTGACGCGGGGCTAAGAAGTAAGGCCAAGAGGGGAAAACTTTTGTGCATCTAAGGGGATTACCTATTTAATACTGGGTAAAGGGATATACATGCTCCTTGCTGCACTTACCCTCTGATTCTGGTAGGCAGTCACGGCCGTGAAGCTCGTCTCCGGAAAGATGAACGTGCGAAAGTGGCTCGAGTGCTCGTTCTCATCCAGGGAGGCATTCTTTGGGGGCAAGTAGACCAGATGGAAGCGCGGCTGATAGCGATGCATCGAGTTCAGTATGATCTGGGGAGCGAAAGAGGAGAGAGAGAGAGCCATTTGCAGGAGACATTAGCACACTGGGGGAAACCTTCTGTAGGCTGCGGTCACTCACATGTCCGTTCTCGTCCAGCTGGTTGTTGGTCAGCTTCAGCTTGTCGAAGGAGACGATCTGTTTCATCCAATTGGATCCGGCCGCGGGCGAGTCGGGATGTACATGGATGCGAGGCGGTGAAATGGGATCCGCTTTGCCGGCCACCACCCAACAGGAGCTGTCAAGGACGAAAGCACACACACACATGAGATCACTTCATCACCTCTGATGTGTATGTAGATCCATCTCTCTCCATCTCTGATGGAAACTCACTTGTGGAAGGCATAGCGATAGCGCTTGTCGTCCATGGGCACAAAGTCCATCATGCAGATGTAGGTGGCATGGGGATCGAGCCCCCCGATCCGCACCTGAAACGTGGGAAACATGCGACGGCCCGTCTTCGTGATGATCATCTCGGTGCCCTGGGCATGAAACTGATCCCACAGCGCCTTGGTCTCCAGCACAACGATGGCCTGGGCCAGCGATGGATGCACTGGCTCTGATTCCTATTCGAGGTTTAAATTTGAATAATATAACGAAAGTTATTGGAAATGATTCAGGTAGATCATGCAATAATGCTCAGATGAATCGATTGATGTTAATTATTAGGAGCAATTTGGATTACATTTGATTGATTTACTGGGTCAATTCTTACTCAATTCATCAGATTTAAATTGAATTAAAATTGTATACCTAATTTGCGAAACTGCAATAAATTTAATGGAATTTCTTTTTCTCTGTTGATGTAAGTACTCATGTATGTATGAATGTATGCATGTACATTTAAGGAACATCGAAGATGTGAAATCCATGCGCATACAAAATTAAATAAAGTATATTAGCATACAAAATATTAAAAATATTCTGAGTGTTGTTTGGTTGTTGGGGTATTAATTCGATACAAATATTTAGAAAGTGAAATTTAAAACCAATTTTTAATTTGTGGAAATTTAATCACGACATACAGTTTAAAACCAATTTTTAATTTGTGGAAAATCTTCTCAAATAAATTTAAATTTAAGTGCCAAGATTATTAACATTTGATGATGGTTGATTTTTGTGCATTATTTAAAAAAATATAAATTTTTACTTGACAGAATCTTTCCAAAAAATATCAAATTTAACTCCCAATAATATGAATATTTGATGATGGTTAAATTTAGTGAATTTCCGATCAATTTTAGTTTAAACAAATATCATTTTGCACTCCTTACCCCTTTGGCATTGCCGTTGTTGCTGTGATTGTTGCTGGCTTTTACAGAACTATTTTCCAAATTGTTGTTGTCTTTTTTGTGTTGGTTTTTGTTGTATTTCTTGGCTGCTGCTCCCACGGCGGAAGATGCGCCTGCACCCGCTGCTGTGTTGTCGCCTGTGGCCGACAGCAATGTTGCTCCGCTGGTGGCTTCACTGTTGCCGCTGGCATAGTCTGAGTGGAGCAGAGAAGTCTGCTCCTGGCAGCCGGCATTGGGGTTGCTGAGGGAGCTGCTGCTACTGTTGCTGTTGCTGCTGCTGGATCCTGCCGCCGTGCCACTGCTGCCCGTGCTGTGCGTCTCGATGTCGGCCAACTTGGCATCAATCTGTTCCAGTGGCTTGTAAGAGCTGCGATCCTTGCCCGCCGTCTGAATGCAGGCTGTAAGGAGTCGTGATTTGGGTTTTAAGCATATAGAAGATCTCTGGAAATACTCAAACTTATTGTTGACCTGGACATACATATCTCCTGAGATTTTGCGTCTGCTGTGTCGTAGCGTTGTCCGACTGAAACCGTCCAACACAAAATTCAACCCACTTTGCGTTCTGTTCTTTGACAAATGAGCGGAAAATATTTGCCCATAAATCACACACACTATATATAAACCAACTGTATGGATATACAGCTGATATACATCTGAGATTTGCTAATTTCATATTTAATTTGATTTATGCGTTTTAAAGTGGAAAACACAAACACAGAACGAGAGGACACGCAGCAATGAAGACGACACGCCGGCGCAGATACTGCCTCTGCAAACTGCTTTCGTTTATTTCCCTATAAACCTACCCCACCCCCACCCCTATCCGATCTGGCTATATAATGAGCCGACTTTTGCTGGGCAAAAACGGAACAAATGGGACAACATATCCAATTATAAAAAGGCGTCAGAGCAGCGGCTGCTGATTGAGACGCCTGCTCTAAATTTAGTTTGCCCCTCTCAAGGGCCCCAGGCGGAGTGGCGTTCACAGGGAAGGGCCTGGCCGTGCCTGCAGCTTCTTGTTGCAAGTAAATTTTGCAATTAATTGTCAACGATTCGGCGAGTGGCAAGGAAGGCGAGTGGCGGGTCGTTCCCTGGTATCGTTGCCAATGACCCATGACAGGTCGACTCTGGTGCCTTTGGTGCTTCTGGTTCGGTTCGGTTCGGCTCGGCGTTTTTCCCGCCATCAATTATCGCTTAATGAGACACACTTTTTCGGTTCCTTTCCTTTCCCTTCCTCTGCTCTTTTTTTATCGCTGGCTTCACGTTCTCGCTGTTGTTCGGAGTGCTTCACGAATGAATTCTAAAATCAATTAACGTTTGGCACAACAAATCGTTTTTCTGTCACACAAAAACATCAAACAACAACAACAGAGGCGGAGGCAGAGAAAAATGCCAGCCACTTGAGAATCGCGATCTCAAAGAGAATTCCCCGAGCTAATTGCTCTGCTTTCTGTACTTTCTGTGCTTTCTGTGCTGGCTGCTGCCATGGTTCGTGTATTTTGGTAATTACTGTATCCGAAACGGAATCCAGGCCTCGGATCCATTGAGGCTCGAGAAGAGCACCAGAAAAATCACTTATGAGCTCCACTTTTGGAGGGGAGCCGGAGACCCTCAGCTAAATATTTCACCAAATTTTTGGAAGTCTGAGATGAGTGTTTTTAAATTCTTAAAATTCAAAAGAATTAATTTTTGAATTGCGAAATTCACTTCAAACTTTATTTCGGATGATGTAAATAGCTTTTCGAAGCGTTTAGGCAATTATTAAATAAATGTCTCAGCTAGTTTAAATTAAGAAAATTAATTAGCTCTAAGTGAGTATCCTCACTCTATTTCAAAAGTATTTCTGCTTGAAATAGTTGATGGTTTTATCGCGAAATAAATGACCATAAATATCAACATAACTTCAGTAGAGGAAACAGTGAAAACACAATAAAGTTGAACTAGGTGAATGCGCTTTTCTATTTTCCCACACAATTAAAACATCAATAAGTATTTCCAAAATGGTATTATCTATCGATATCATTCCTAGAAGATTTGTATATAGTTTAACCTAATGTTTCAAAGCTACAATTTTGTGTTTGAAATACCAACGATGAAGAAATCAGATTGTTCTAATGATTTATGCATATTAAATATTTCATGTGTAAGTGCAGGAAAAAAACTTCATATATGTCGACATCCAGCGAATGATCTTCTTGTGATTGATGTCTTAAAAATTTCAATTGTTTTCTGCTTGTTTATCCATACGCAACAATATTTCTTTTGCCGCAATGCTCCAAATCCACCCTTTTATTTTCATATGATCACTTTAAACTAGAGTTCTAGAAGCATAGATTCTTTCAATTACAAACTACATCTCTCAATCTGAATCCTCTCACTGCAATGTACATTTCTATTTTATTTGATAATAACCTACTGTTGTTCCTTTCGTTCGACGCAAAAGTAGACTATGCAAATAGTAAGCATTAAGTTAGGCCTGAAAATGAAGCAAATTTGATGTACAAGTGAACGGAATCAGGAACGCGTTGGTTCCTCCTCTGGAAGCTCATCTTGCACTGATTTTTCTGAATTAAAACCAGATGAAACGTCTCTCCCACTGATGTGCCTGGTGCATCCCTCTATGTTTCCCATTTTCTTGCTAAAAACCTTTGCCTAAGTATGTCCCCCCCATTGACCCCAGAGATATTCTGATCCGCCACTCACCTTCGATCTGTTTCATGGGGCTGAGGCCGCCGGTCATGTAGGGTGTCGTCCAGTAATCGTTGGCATAGCAGCTGTAATCCGTTAGATTGGGGCCCAGGCCATTGTCCAGGAAGGGCATCGATGTGCTCATCATGGCGCTGGCGCACTCCGTGGGACCCATCAGGTGAGTCATTTGAACCCGTATTTATCTCACGATATACGCCTATATACAGTATATACACGTCTACTCTTATGTATATCCGTCAATCGGTGGCAACTTTTGGGTATCACAATAAAAAAAAGTATTCCTCACAGAATTTTTGGCCCATTTAGTTTTGGGTTTTGCTCGCTTGGGGCTGCTGCTAGTTAGTTGTTTTGATCTCAAACGTTTTTCGCGCAGTTGTCAAATTTGATTATTGAACACCGCGCACAGACACGAACACACGAACACACACATACGCACACACACTCATGGGAGTACACTGGAAAAAACTTCGATTCGAGGGCGGGGGAGAGTTGAACAATTGCTTTGTCAATCAAAAAAAAATAGATATATATATTCCCATTTGGGTTTTCTACTTTGAGGCGATTTTCCACCAAATGTTTTGTTGTTTTTTGTTGTTGTTCTTTTTTCAAATCATCCGCTTCTGTTTTATGGCCCGTTGGCGTTGACTGGCGAAAATTTTGTCGGCGTGATCGATCACTGTTCGAATCGATCGATCGATTGATTGACTTGAACTTCTTTTATTTGTTTCCTTATTTGTTGTTGTTGTTTCTTGTGTGTTCTTTGCAGAAATCTCGCTTGGCTTTTGTCGGAGGCGTTGAGTTGTCTCAATTGCCACCTTCTTCCGGCCAAGTGTGAAGTGATTTTTGTCGATCGACTGCATACACGCGAATAATAGGCATTTATCTATCTATCTATCTATGCCGCACCGCACCGAGCACTCAACTGATCCCGAACTGATCTCAATTGAACTGATCTGAAGTGGATCCACTGACTGAACCGTTCGCAGCGTTGCACACACATCCGTTCCGTCAGGCGCTTGTCTGCCGAATGAGAGCTCTGCCGGAGACTGACTGCAGACTCTTGAAAGATCTCGCCCGTCCAATGGATCTATCTCTCATCTTCCCGGTCCGCCAATCGCCGCCAGCAGCATCCAAATTTAGACAGAGCATCCATGTGGCGATCAGTCGACCAATGAGGCTGAGGCTGAGGCTGAACCGTCTCCTCCTTTCGGGGGCCCCTCGATCACTTTGCGTCGACATCTGTTTGCTCTTCGCTGTCCGTGTGTTCTTGTTGACTGGGCAGAACTGATGTGCCTCGCTGCGTAGAGCATGGGGCCCGAAAGAGGCATCGATTAGCTGGGGCTACCGGGGATACAGTGCGCATTCTAATGGGTGTCTAAATATTTTAGATATTTAATTTGATCCAATTTTCTCTCCCTATAGCATATAAATTAAATGTATTTATCATTTATTAATTTAATTATCTTGACGCCACCTTTAGTAACGTTGGTAACTCTAAGCATTCCTTATTGTTTCTGAAATTGGGGATTTTGTTGGGACGAATGGATAGAAAGACGAGCAGGCATGCAGGTAGACTTGATAGACTTGATCGACTTGTCCGCTGATTTACATGGAAGAACTGGCAGATGGACACCCAAACTGGACGACAGGCAGGCTCAAAAAAACGTTTTTTCAGTTCTTGATTTAAATTTAAATTTATAATATATTTTTATTTTAGTTACTACGATACTATTACTGCCCATCAAATCAGCGGAAATTTATGTTTTCCACATCATAATCGTTCTTTAATCCATTACTGTACTGTACTCTCTTTCTCCACCTCCCTATGGCTCTCCGTGCCGTGCGCTCTCTCAGTGGGCGTGTTCTTTTGGCAGTGGCAGTTGCAGTGGCGGGCGATCTTTGGGTCTGGTCGAGTGGGCGGGCTGACTGGGTGGGTGGGTGTGTGGTTGGACTGACCTGAGTCATTCGGAAAATGCGTTTAATTGGACTGCCAGCACATGGTGGTGCTGTTGCTGATGCTAGCAGCGGTGCTCATGATGCTGCCGCCTAGTGGGGCCCATAAATACAAATTGCGCCATAACCTCGACACTAAATAAACCGTAAAGAGCAATACGGAATAGCCACAGAGGCACAACGAGAGCAGGAGGGAGACGGAAAGACTGCGAGCGAACGAGTGAGTGAGAGTGAGAAAAATGGCGTCTGGTTGGCATGAGGCCACGCGGGTGGGTGGGTACTCCAGGCCCATGGGGTGGCTGGGATGGGTAGGAAGAGCTCGGCTGGCCGATGCGATGCGATGCGATCCGAACCGAACCGATCAAAGCAAACAATTTGTTTCTCCTTTTTTTTTGTTCGGTGTCTGCTTTTCATCAGCCACAGGCATTCAATTAACGGCAGAAATGCAGCAGCAGCAGCAGCCATACCTGGCCTGGGGCCCTACACCTCATCTGATCCGATCTGATCCGATTTGTTTACTCGGATCGCCGCACTCTTCCTACTCTACTCTCTGTTCTCTGCTCTGGCGTATGCGCATAAATCTTAGCATCCAGTTGCGCCCAGGACTTGGCCATTATCCATTTGCCGCACTGTTTACAATTATTTTGAGTTAAGTGGTTTTCGTTTCGAATGTTTCCTTGTGGCGCGCATGAGTATGCGATCGGAATGGAGAGTCCATAAATAATTCATAAATTGTTGGATGCCCCTCTGGATGCCCAAATTGTTATTACATTACTTGTTAATCATTTGTTTAGCCATTAACCGGACATGGAATTCAAATTGCTGAAAATTGCCGAATATACGGACAAGCGATTCGAACCAATTGTTTGATACTCGTAAATGCGTAGATGGGAAAAGCTTTAACCCTCGACGGGCACTACACACGAGTGCTCGTATAATGGTTCTTCGATTCAGACGTTGCTTGATAATGCTGGCCTTTTCCTTGGAAAATAGCAGAAGCAGCATGGGTAATGGATTGTTTGTCTTAGATACTGTAACAGCAAGCTCAGAGTTTGTACATCATTTAGCCAGGGGTCTAAATTCACATTTCCCCAACAGTATTTTCGAGCAAGCCAACACAAACATTTACTTGTACAAAAATTTCTAGTGAAACCCGCAGATTAAATAATCGTAGATTGGAGGCATCCTGGCCATATAAACAGTCCACAAAATGCAGATCTATGTTCAGACACGTGATGGCAAGAAGACCCTCTACAAGTCTTGCCGGTTTGGCACCGCTGGCGATCTGAAGATCCGCATCGGTCGCTTGCTGGGCGTACCCATGGGCTTCAGTCGACTGGTGTTCAAGAAGAAGATACTGAGCAACAGCGTGCAGCTCGAGGAAAGCGGTGTCAAGCAGATGTCCACGCTGGAGCTCTATTGGGAGCCGGTTATCTGCACCGAGAAGAGGCTGCGCGAACTGGAGCTGGAGGAGGAAATGAAGGAGTTGGAGAGTCACAACGTTCACGAGCACATGTCGGAGAGCTACGATCACATGTTGAAGACAGGCGGCATTTCTAGATCGAGACTGAGCTGCCTGGAGCACCACCTGCCCCTTGCCAAAGTCGAGTCGGAATCCTCCCCCATCGCTCCCGCTGCATCCATTACTGAGCTTGTCAGCCACCCGGGATACAGCACTAAGTCCCTCCAGTCCCTGGAGTACGATGAAAAGGATCTTGAAGTGTACTCTGATCTATCAGACGATGAGCTCGATCTATTGGCCATGTTTCGGCAGAAGTCCGATAGGAAATCGTTCGACGAGCTACCCTTCAAGGATGAGCCCATGCTCGACCAAGTAGAGGAGGGGGCTGCCATCAGCAATTCGGTTTTAGGCCTGATTCCTGCCTTGAACACGGAGCCAGAGAAGGAGCCGGAGGAGTCGCAGGATTGGAGCGAGCTGGAGAAGCGGAAGGAGTCTCAGGACTGGAGCAAGCTGGAGGAGCGAAAGGAATCTCAGGAGCTAAAGCAGCCAAACGAGCTGGAGACGTGGGACGAGATCTATGGGGACCACGACTCCTCTGACCCAGACAATGAGCAGATCATTGAAAGCCCTCATTAAATTCCGACAATCAAAGCTGGTCTGCACCTACACCGACGAGACTTCGACACCAACCTACAACCCCTCCACTGAAAGGATCTCAAAAAATAATAAAAGAAAGTACCCAAATTTCAGTTATATTTCCACCCAAATTCATCCGTTATGACTGATCAATATAAGGTCTACATTTTCGTTTAAATTTAATAAATATAAACAATCTACATAATTGGCTAGGATACAACTCTTTATTTCCAGATCCGACTTATCCTAAATCCTATTCCAAAAGACATGCAGTCCTCGCCCTTTCGTTCTCGTTAGCGATTGTTTTTTTAGTCCAGTCCATGCACATCTAAAAGGTACTTTCTTACTGCACTCCTGCATCCAGGATTGTAATTGTTTATTTTTTAAATTAAATCAATGTGCTATCCGTACAAGTCCAGCCAGAGTTATTATCCATTACACTGTGCGAAAAAATGAAAACTTGTTAATGTACCTAGCACGAGACAGAAATTAGGTCGTAGGCCTGGATGAGTAGATCTCTGGTTCATTTCCTCAAATTTTCAATATACGCCCAAAATATATATATATTTTTTTTAATTAAAAAACCAACATGGTACCCATATTTGGTTCCTATAATGGATTGGGATGGGTATGGGTTGGGTATATTGTCCGTCCAGATATTTTGGAGGATAGAGATACTGCATAATCTGCTTGTAAAAGTATTTGTATGTACATATGTTCACATATATGTATGTATGAATGTAGTATATATTGGCTGATCTATTTCCGCACTGCGATCGATGGTTCGATTGGAAATTCCAGCCAGGAAGAACCCAAAACCCAAAAAAAAAGAACCCAAAGGCAATGAAAAATAATTGACAAACATTTTGAAGGCGTCGACACATTTATGCCCCCCTCATTGGCGTGGAGCTTCCGGTTCGCTGCCATGCCGTGGCAAGAGTCGGGCGGGGAATGGGAGGACAGGGAACTGTCAACTGCATTTCGGTCGGGGCAGGGCGCGGTGGGCGGTGGGGGATGTCAAGTGCTGAAGTGCCCCGACCGTTGGCACCTCATAAAGTCGAAAGCAAACAAAAGTGTTTGATCAATATTATTTTCCTCTTTTCCATTAAATTTTCATCTTTATTTTTCTTTCGTCTCTCAATTCTCGTGTGGTTCGTGTGGTTCAAAGCAAACAGCCAAAAGCCGGAGTGTGATTTTTATACAGTTACAAAAAAAAATGCATATCTAATAGAATAAAATGCTGCGGGAAAAATATGTCTTTCAGTGCTCTCACGGACAAATGTCCCCAAACCAGAGGGTGGGGGATCCTGCGGGCTGGCTCCTACAGCATCCAGGCAGCCAGAAGGCCAACGAGGAGCAGAGACATCGACAGCATCAGCTGGGCACTGGAGTCGCGGGCCAGGGGAATCAGGGTGTCGTTGGCCTGCAGGAAGTTGCAGCCACGCCCTGTGCACGTGAAGCAGTTGCCATCCTTGATACACTGCTTGTTGGCCTGGGCAGTGCTGAGGCAGCCACGCTGGAAGGAGCCGTCCACGGTGCGGTTGCTGTTGCGAATGTAGCAGAGGTCGCCCAGCTTGTAGATGGGACAGATGGAGGCGTGGTCGTACACCTGGCTGGCACAGGTGGAGGAGGTGGAGTTGCCCGAGCACTGGAGGCACTGGGCGCGCGATGAGGGGAACATCTGACGGTTGCAGCCCTCCGTGTAGGTGCAGATCTGGCACTCCAGCTCGTTGTTGCAGGAGGCCTTGGTGGCGTTGGTCAGATCTTTGGCACAGCCGCGGATGGTGATGCCGTCTATAAATCAAAATTGGAATTCGAATGAAAATGAAAATGCCCCTCGAAATCGTCACAAGGATACTCACCGAGGACACGCACGTAGCACTCGGATCCGCTGGTGGACTCCGAGCAGTTCTTGGTGAATAGGCTCAGCGGATCGGTGGCGCAGCGGATCTCGGTCTTCGAGTTGCACTGGATGCAGCCATCTGCGAATTTAGCGAGTGGAACGTTGCGTTTGCTTTGAGTCATGGCTAGACCTGATTAGATTAGATTAATTTTTGTGGTAGCCTTCGAAATATCCAGCACCGGCTATGCCAGAAACCCCAACTAAAACCCGAAGCTCGTAGCTTGCAGCCCGAATGCCCAGCACAGTGCCTGCCACTTGACCTTTTCAATTGGTTTTCGTTGGATTTGCTACAATTCCCACCTGCCCTTGTCGTATGCTCGTGAGACGCACTGTACGGTGGGGCTCGTTGTTATCTCGTTTTCTCTCTCTCAGCCGTCGATTCTTATCGACCAAGCGTGTACATAGACCGAAAATGAGTCAACTAACACACATTTATGTCTCCACACAAGATAAGCCAGGTAAATACACAAAAATCAAATCTAATTTGGAAACTACGAGTATTTCGAACTTTTACGGAGTTAACATTAAGACTTCATTTAGCTTTCGATTGAATTTGATTTCAGCGGCTGAAGGCATCAAATTCACAATATTGAAACAAAGAAGGAAAACTGTATGCGGAAATACGCGCACATTAACTTAAACATTTTCTAGCTATATGGAAATTCACAGGTCTTCATTTAATTACTCAAAGTTAATTAAAGAAAACTACAAGAAAAAGTGACATTTAAAATGCAATAAAATAAGCTCAATCTAAATAATAATTATTTCACAATTCATCTGATGTGTGGGCTGAAAATATATCCATCAAAACTTCAATCAACTCAAGAGGAATAGCTCAGAAAATTTAAAAAAAAATGCAGATGAAAGTTAAAGACAAATGTATTTCCTGATTTTTCGAGGTGTTGTAAATAAAATATTTGATTTTGCTTGAAAAACAATCAAAGCCTTTTATTTAAATGCGAGTCTGATTGAAAATGTTCTCTTCGGTGCAAAAATTATGAATAATGCATGTGTATGATAGCAAACATTTCAAAGTACATACATGCATACGTGATATGTATATATTTTTTTCAGTGTATCTGGTTAGCAATATGAAAGAAAAACAACAGAAACGATGTATCATAGGCAACTGCCTGTGGCATTTCCGCAGTCTGTTTCCATTACTTTGCGAATGTCATACGATCTGCATGTGTTCCTACATACATATGTATGTGCATATGAAGTAAAATCTGTACATATATCAGGAAAGTATTCATTGTTGCCGGCAATGAACACACACACTAAGACAAAATACACGCACACAGGTACGGAGCGTAGAGAGTTGAGTTACACTGTGAAAACGTGAACAGTTACCATGGACTCGGTAGAGGCGATTGATAAGATACGCTGCCTGCCGTTGGTTGGATTTCGAATTGTTATGTGTTTTTATACGACTCGCCGCCACTTATCACACTTTCTTATATAATGCACTTGTAATTCAAACTAACAAAAAATAAATAAAAATGTACCCAATGTGATATAAAATCAGTAAAGTAAAGTGAGTGAACAAGAAGATTTACCACAACTGATGTAGGTCAAAAAACACAGGGACGCAATCAACAACAGATAGAACTTCATGTTTTATATTTGATTGCAGACTCGAAATGTGAGTTAACTAAAGGAAGGTGGGGAGATCGAGTAGCGACACGGAGTAAAGCTGAAACTGGACTGAGTGGAAAGCACGTCGGCGCGCTTGGCATCGGGGGCCTGTATCGGGATTTGGAGCTAGCAGTTGCCGACGACGATAAGATAACACATTCGTCATGATTCGTGACCGAGAGTGATAGTGGTAAAAGCTAGGGAGAGGTGGCACGGCACACACACACACCCACACACGCACATACACACTCCGTTACGAATCGCTTTTAATTGATTTGCTTTAGCTACACATTTCAAATTTTGCGCGCACTGGAAATGCGTTCCACAATTAACGATAGATTATCGGTATGCCAGCCCTGCCAGATCGCTGAAATGCAGAATACATTCCACATTGCGATGGTCGATAGTTGTGATTTATATCTTCTTCGAGCGGTTGCTTTCTAGTATCTATCGGCATTTTTTTTTCCTTGAACATAGTACAGCCGGCCGTATAGAGCCTAGCAAACAGTTTGTGCCCGAACAAATTTCTTATCGGGCTTATACTAATTTCAACCCTGATTCTTATATTATAGAGCATGGGGTATCAAAGCAGAAGCAACATTCTGTTACCATTGGGGATACGATATTATACAATTGAAGAAAATGTTTGAAATCTCGGGCGCTAATCTACGTAGAAAATTGTCAGTCTCTGTGTTAAAGCTATTTCAATCAATTTCAAAATCGAGGAATATGATTTCCGACCATGGACAGAGAACGATTAACCCATTTGGGGGGCATTTAATATTTAAATAAAATTTATGTATAAATTTAACATATTTAAGCATTACAACTGAAAGATGTCGGTGGTATTTTTGTTTTGTAAGTAAAGAGCTACAAGGTGCCTTTACAAACAGTATTATTTTCCGCAGATTAACAAAGGGTGCTCTACTTATTAAATGGAGGGGTGTTAAGTGGGTTTAGTCTCGATTGATCGCCGGATTGACCTGGTTTTTTTATGGTATGGTATTTAAATGGTATTTCTCGAAACTAAATTGGTATTTAATGGTATTTATTTTTACATATATTATATTATATTATTATATATCCATATATTAAGACACATTTCAAATTGACCACCAAACTCAATTTAGCGCACGAAAAATACTGACATTTTTCGCTCTCAATTCGTGGAGAGTGTTCAAAATTTGCTCTCTTTTCAGTGGTGAAGAGAGTGTTTTTGTGGTGACTTTCCCCTCATTTTCGTGGTGTGAGCAACATGTATCTTACGGGAACGCGTAGCAGCAATGAATCTCGCGCCCCAACATTTTTTTGGACTTTACCCAGAAAACCACCCCAAATTTTTACAGAAAATTCGAACGATTTGATTGGCTGAAAGTCGAAAACGCGTAAGTTAAACCGTTACTTTTGTAATGGATTTCATATCGAAAAGTATGTTTTGGGTACAAAAAGAAAATATTTATTATTGATGATAGGCCGTCTGCCTAAGTGGAGGCAAGTCGGGTCTGGCGTGTATTAATATGGCCAAAAGAATCTGGCGGACTCCCAGGATAAATATAAATGGTCGATTCTGAAATTTAACAAGATCCCACTTCAATACCTAACTTTCTCTAATCACATAAATACATTTTTCTAAAAACAGGAACGCTAGAATGGGCTTGGCTTGGCTCATTTTTTAACCAAACAATTGCTTATCAAATACATGTAAAACCTAAGCAAGCTTAAAATAATAGTAAAAATAGTCCGTGGGGGGAGAAAATTTTCCGAATCTCTCCAGCTTGTAGCTGTTGACATTCTCCAGGCTACAAGTATCCTATCTAGGGCCAATTTTGACGCACGCGACATTTTCCGAAGGGTTGACTTGAAATGAAAATAATTCCCTTTTACCAATAAATACTAAAACTGTACCTAAATGTCAACCTTTTCCATTGGTTGGTGCTGATTTTTTGGAATGCAGATTCATTGTTGCGTCATTCCTACGCGTTCCCGTATGATACATTTGATTTGTATGGGAAAAATTTCAGCAACATGGGGAAATAAAGTAGCAGCATTGTTGTGCATCTTTGGTACGGAATGAGCAACAAGTCTGAATACCTTGGGAAAATGGATATTATGGACTTGATATATTGTTTGTAATTTCAGGCTCCAGTTAATGCCGAAACTAGTCAGTCTCGTTTTAAAGATATTAACGAAATTTTGTAGCTCACGGGTACCAATAATAGGTATCAGAACCGGGATAAATGTATATCTATAAAACACAAGCATGTGCATTAATAGATAAAAATCATGTCAATCTAGGATAAAATCACAAATAATGTTTCAATGAAGCTTGGAACAAAACATTTAACATCAATTAAAAGAAATAAGGTATACAAAAGTACATACGCATAAAAGAAACTTGGTTGACCAGCAACACTGACGTCACATTTAGTCAACATTTACGTTTTATGCTTTGGCCGCTTTTGTTTGAACCTTAATATGTAAATAATCCAATAAAAAAGACTTCTAAAAACTGGCCAGTACTGTAGAAAATTTATGTATTTAGGGCTGAAAGTCCCAGCTACCTAGTAATATTAAACGGAATATCAAAACCGAGGAATATCAACGTTGAATGTTTTGAAAAAACAATCGATACTATCGTGATAGCTCTAATATTTATTAAAAAACCATTGAAACCATTTTAGGAACTTGTCCATTGTAAAAATTAGATGCCACCTGTCGATTTGTTTACAAATGTGTCTTCGTATTTTATAGCAGTCAATCCAAACATATTAAAAGCGCAACGACTGTAGCTCGATACTATCATGATAGTCTCAAAACCATCGATAGTAGAGACTATCAGCAAAATATCGATACTATCGATAGTGCCCTCGATGGTTTGACACCTCTAGAAAACATTGAATTTGTGAGAAAAAAAGCTATTTCTAAATTTCACGACAATGTCTGAGACACCACGCACACCTGGCACCCCCGGCAGCTTGGCCATGGAGATGGTCAAGGCCCAGAACACTGCGCTGGCAGATTTCAAGAAACCCACAGATCTCGTGCGACGCAAACACAAACCAAAAATCCTGACCGAAGAGCAGTACATCGAAGAAATGTCCAAGATCATACAGCGTGACTTCTTTCCCGACCTGGAAAAGTTGCGGGCCCAGAATGATTACCTTGAAGCCGAGGCGCGTCGTGACTTTCTGCAAATGGCGGAGATACGAGCACGCTATAGTCTGGGCCGGATTCCAAGGATGGGCTACAGGAACGGTAGACGCAACAACCGTAACAACAATGGTGAGTCGCCGGTTAAAGAAGTTGCCATATCACTCATCTGTTTGTCCCCTTCGATAGCCATGTCCCCGGCTACCTTTGAGACGCCGGTCAGCCAAGGAAGTCGCAGCAACACTCCACTCCAACGCGCGGACACACCGTGCTCCACCACCAGCAGCAGCAGCGCTCACAGCTCGGCCGAGGGCGGTTCATTGCCCTCCAAGATGTCGCTGGATGCCTTCCTGCAGAGCTATACGAGCGAGGACAATCAAAGCTTTCAGGAAATCATTGAGACGGCCGAGGAGAAGCTGCGACAGAAGTATGCCCTGCTGTACAACCACGAGCAGCTGTCCGCGGATCAGCTGAAGCGCGCCCTCATGCTGCCCAGCATCGAGAAGCAGTTCGAGGAGCCCGATCCTCTGAGAAAGATTGAGACCTGGAAGTACACAAACATGAACTCTGTTATGTATGTGCCGGACGGCGTTGAGTTGACCGAGGATGAGCGTGTGCAGGCAGCGGAACGCCGAATGAGCATCCAGCACGAGGCCACCAGACTGCCAGAGAGTTTAGGCAACCATCAGGAGGTGGAAAATAAAAAGGATACAGATGTAGCAAATGGAGCAAACAATTCCAGTGGCACACCACGCATTCGAGGCTTTGAGTTGCTACGTTCCCCCTCACCCCACCCAGGTGTGGCTTTCTCCCCGATCATGACCTGGGGCGAGATCGATGGCACGCCCTTCCGCCTGGATGGCGGTGACACTCCACTGCGTCCTACCCAGGGGCCCTCGTTCCGCATCAACGAGAACTCCCGCCGTGAGAACATTGCCATTGCTCTAGCAGAAAGGGTCAGCGAGAAAATGCGCAACCAGAAACAAGTAGCTCTCGACACTGCCCGCCGCAACATCGGCTCACCGCTGATACGTACCAACATGGAGCGTCTGGCAAGCATGTCACCGGCTGCTCAGCATCTGGCCACTGCCAAGCTGGGGTTGCGCGGCACGCCCAGTCTACGCCACACTCCAACGCCGGGCCAAGCGGCCAGGAAGAGAAAGATCACACCCGGTCTGGTGAAGAGCACGACGCCGCTGGGAAAGCCGAGACGAATCACAACACCATCTAGCAACACCATTATCGACACGGGCTCCACAATCACAGACGATCTGCTCAAGATCCCCATAAAGCCACGCAGTGCAGCGGCGGATTTCTTTTAGCACATAGTCGATCTCGGCCTTTGTTACCCCCTAACAAATAGTCAATTCATTTGTTGCGTTTCCATTTTAATACAAATACCCAATAACCATAATGTAAATTGGTTTCTATTAATCTAGGCCTTCTCGTGATCCCTGTAGTCTACATGGTCGCCGGACTGGAACCGTTGTGCCTCCAGCACCTGAATGAAACGGTCAGTTGTCTGAGCAGGTGTCAGCATTGTTTTAGTCTCGCGCTGCTCCCGAAACATGGCCACCACCGCGGGATCATGAGCCTCGCGCTGCACCTGCACTGTCATCTGGGTGTCAATCATACCGGGCGCATAGTTGAGCACCAGAGTGCCCGGTGCTGGCTCCTCGGTGGCCAGCACACGGAAATACATCTCCCTGGCCGCCTTCACAGTGCAATAGTGCGCCATCGAGGAGATTGGGGCAATGGCCGCCAGGGTACTCAAGTTGACCACCAGCTTGGGCACGCCAGCAAATATGCGCATGAACTCGCAATTGAGCGCAATGGCGGAGAACACATTGGTGTGGTAGTACTGCTGCAGGTACTCTGTGTCGCCAATCTCTCGCGCACGCTTCGATGTGTCACCCACAGTGCCTGCATTGTGAATGACAATGGCGCGCTGGAAGTCACCTGGAGACACCTTGGCCTGGAGAGAGTCCTGTAGGACACTGGCAAAATCTTCGGTCTTGGCTGTGCCCAACTCCAGCGCGAATATGTGTACCGACAAATCTGGATTTTGCTTCAAAATTGTGGCCTTTGCCTCCTCGAGCAGCGGCTGGCTGCGTCCCATCAGCACAACCACCGAGCCCAAGGCTTGAATGCGCTGCGACAGCTGCTGGGCAAACTCGCGGCCAATGCCACGTGATGCTCCAGTCACCAGGAGATATGTTTTTTGCTTCAAATCCATGCTGGGCCTTTCTAATTTTCCGATCCAATGCAAGCGGCAACAGTTGTTTGCAATTAATTGCGCTGGGGCTCAAACTATCTTACATATTTCGCAATCGATAGTTTCGAATTTAATCCAGATTTAAATGGGATCGCAACGGGCTCAGTATTTCTGCACTGACACACAAACAAATTAATAGTACTAGCAAGCAGCGATTGGAGAGTATATAGAGCAGTGAGCATATACGTATGTACATAGTATATGGGGAAACAAAAACTACAACCACTTAATTTGAGGACATATACATAAGACACGTCCTTTTTATCGCATTGAAACGATCCTCTTTTGTTATGCGACGCTGAAGTCAAAGAATTATAATTTTTGTATTGCCCAATAAGCTAGTTTTGTTCTGAGTAAGGAAATGATAACCATAGCCAAAAACCCGCCAAATGAGCAGCTCACCTATGCTCCAACAGCAGCAGCAGCAGCTGTTGACCTTTTCTATTGAAATCTTATTTTCTACACAAGCCAATAAAAAGGAGTCTTTAAACACAACCAATATTGTAGAAAATTGATTCATTCATCAAAGTAAATTATTTCTTAAGTTTTGAGAGCCCCAAATAGCTTTTAATATTAAATCGAATAACAAAATTGAGCAAAATGATTTGCATCGGAATATTTATGGTATATTTTGAAAATAAATTGAGGCAGTGAATAGTCGATTCCGCGAAGAGCAATACATAAAAAGTCATTCAAAATGTCTTTGGATTGTTCTCAGTGTATTATCACTGTTGCCGTTTTATTTATCTCCTTCTTGTGTGTATCATCTCCTCGGTCGATTTATAGTCAAAAATATTTACTAGAGCTTTGGAGTGAATTAATGAATACGCAATACGGAAAATTTTCCAGAGCTTTCAAAAATTTAGTTTTAAAGATAATTTTGGTTTAAACGTGGTATCCAGCACGGCGGAATCGAATAATTCCTGGAAAACATCATTTAAAACAAGAAGGAACGTGTGAGTCACTTCTGTGGACGCGATTCTACTTTTATACTCGTACTTGTGAGCTTATGATTTATTTGGAATTTTAAAATATTTTATATTTTACATTTCTTTGCTACATCTACATCTTACATGTTTATTCTACAGCCTAGTATCGTCAGATCCGACAAAAGATATGATATGATATTCGTATGAAACCGATAAGACATTTTTTCGGGCCAAAAATGATTTCTATGCTCTGTACGGGAAAGCCTAAGGAACATATATTTAACAACAATTAATACGGAATCAATGGTATTTAAATTTATTTACGCAATTTAAACAATGATTATAATGTATATTGGGTCGATGGTAAGTTAAAATATATCGATAGGTCGATATAGGACTCAATCAATATCAATGTATTGTAGCGCTGCCACCTTCACCTGAAAGCGAGGGAAAATACAAGTGTGCGCATTGTTGAAGATAACATGGAAATAAAGTAAGTTTTTATATATGTATATGGATATACATGCATATGCATACATACATGTATATACATCATTAATATCATGCACAGATATCCAGCAACGAAAAGGAGCACCCAGCTGAACAAAGCGTCTTCCCCTGGTACCACGATGGATACCAATACCGACGAAATCGATCACGTAGGTCTGGACCTGAGACGCCTCTGCATGAACGACCTCTACTCGGACGTGGAGTTCTTGGTGGAGGAGCAGCGGCTGCCCGCCCACCGCAGCATTCTAGCGGCGCGCAGTGATTATTTTCGCGCAATGCTCTACGGGAACATGGCTGAATCGATGGAGCGGGAAATTCGATTGGAGGTGCCGGTGGATGCATTTAAAATGATCATGCGCTATATTTACACGGGCACCCTGCCACTGTCCACACTGGACGTGCGGGGCATGATAGGTGTGTTCGATTTGGCCCATCTTTACGGTTTGCATAACGTCGAGGGGGTGATAAACAATCATCTGCAGCAGAATCTGGCCGTCAGCAACGTCTGCATGATCTGGAATGCAGCGCGCCGATACAGCATGGACAAGCTGAACCAAAAATGCATCGACTTTATGGACCGCAATGCGTCCAAGCTGCTAAGGCATCAGTCCTTTTTAAGGCTATCTAAGGAATCGCTTGAGGAAGTCATACGGCGAGACACCTTCACAGCTCCCGAAGTTAAAATCTTTAAGACTCTATGCCAATGGAGTCTCCTCAATCCGAGCGTGGACATCAAGACCATGATCTCACACATACGTCTCCCGCTTATGACTGTCAAGCAGCTGATATCTGTGGTGCAGCCCACTGCCAAATTCGAGCCAAGCCAAATAATCGACGCCATTGATCAAAAGTATACCGGAAAGAATCTGCCCCACCGTGTTGCCGGCTGCCTCAGCGTGCTGCCGGGAGAGAAACTACCATTAAAAATTCGTTCAGAGAATTCTACAATAATGGATCTCAGCAAGATCTCCTTAATCAACTGTATTATCGTGACTGTTTATGGTGGTGGTAAATGGAGCGTAAGTGTCAATAGCGTCGAGATCTGGAATGAGGTGGGAACCTTCAAATCGGAGCCCTACGGAATCACGATGGAAATCAACTTCACGGAGCGTCTCGTACGCCAAGTTTGTATCACGGTACGAAATGCAAACCCGATGGCACAACCTGAGGTGAAGGCCGAAGCCATGTACAGTGTGTAGCCCTGTGACTATAACAGCAACGACTCCTGCAATGAGGATCAGGACTCTGGCGACCCTTTAAATATATGTTATTTCTTTTTATTTTGATTAAGCTTGAGTAACTGTAGTCGTATGAAGTTTCACTGGAGTTTATTTTATAAGCAGAACAAAAAATGTTACAGACGACAATATATACAATGTATATAATACATATATCATATATCCTCAACATACGCAAACGCATAAGCATTTGCAAGTACATATATATGTACATACGTACTTGTTAGTGTTTTGATTTTCAACTGAAAAGAGGCTGTTTTCTATATTTATATTATTTTGGATGTTTCTATTAGGAAAGAACGCAAAGTCCGGGCCGGAGTGCGATCTCGTGCTGTCTCGTAGGACTTCACCAGTCGCGTCAGGGTCTTCGGGTCGTCCTGCATTCCAATGCAAATAATTTTTTGCCTATGGGTATCGGCGTCCTTGGCATAAATACGGAGGTCCGCAGAGGCTGCAGTGCGGAACTCGTAGTCCTCCTCGTCGATAGGGGGGGTGTCTTACATCTGGTTGTAAAGAACTTTGCTATTCTGAAAAGCTAATTAATGCAGCTATAATGTAGTTCTAAGCGCTATGTAGGTTCAGCTTACCGTCTGGGAAATATTAAGTTTTCACATGCAAAATGTATCATTTTTGTGTGCTTTTTTCTCACGCTATTGACAGAGTAAAAACTCTGGAAAATTTGCATTAATGAGCCGTCGTTTAAGGTATCGGTAAAGGCTGAGCTAAAATTGTTTGACCAACCTTCGGAACCCTTGTCTTTCGACTTTTCCTAGAAACTGTTTGAGAACAAGCAAATTTAAAATTGTCTGTACCCACTAGAACGAGAAGGAACGTTGAGTGAGCTTTCGATACATGTGTAAGTTTAAAATATGTTACATTTTTACATTTTTTGCTACATCTGTCATCTACATCTAACAGCCATGCTCCGGTTATCGCAAATTGCAAGATCTGAAACAGGTTGCCAATGAGCTCTCCCTACATAAGAACTTGTATGAGGTTGAAAAAAATAAACAGCTCTGCTGATTTTTTAAGTTTATATTTATGTGTATGTACATAGAATAGAAAATATCTTTTCGTATAGCCAAATATATTTAATAAATTTATTTCTAATGGCACCCAAATTATACTTCACCAAAATAAACCTACACACGTCCACGTTTTACCAAAAATCGAATATCTCTAAACTGTTCAAGTACGCGTATAAAAAGTAAAATTCCCCATAGATAAGCAGAAACAGCTTTCAATGTACTCTCATTTATATACTTATGCTTTAAAATTCTAATGAATCAAAAAATTTTTATTTTCTTAGGCCCCAAAGTATGCCTTGAAGCGTCCAACGAGGGATCTGAATTAACAGCGTAGCCATTTTTCCAAGATCTGGTCTATTCATTATTAATGAATTAACCCGATGCTACTTAAATCGCAGATTCTACGACTAGGCATCCAATATATTGGCAAAGATATGTGAGGTAAAGGTGCCGGCTGTTGCCAGAGTCCAGTTGTAGCCTGATCTGAGTAATATCTAATTGTAATTAGATAATTATCTATCTATCTATCTATCTATCTATCTATTATTTATTGGCCCCCTTAATAATTTCTTGATATAATTTTTGTGAATGTAGAAATATATTTAGTTCCTTCACTGACTGATACCTAAGACCTCTCTCTGGCTTTTAATTGGTAAAATATGGTATGATATGCAATTGGTTAAAAGTTATGAGGCAAACACAAAACCCCTTCCCCTTCAGACAAACATGAAAACATAAGTACATTGCGCAAATATGTATATGTACAGTTTTCAGGCCCCATGCCCAAAAGCTGCGAATCCCATATGAATCGTTTCTTATCAGGATTGATGGGGTACCCGGCAACAGTCTACTGCTCTCGTGCCCTGGCACGCACCCCCAATGGCCACATATATACATCATTTGTTACGCTTATCGGTGAATTCGAATCGTAATGTCTGGAGTGGATTTTCAAAAATATATTAATATGTGTACCTATAGCTATGTGTAGTAATAAACGCTGATTCATATACGGAAAGGGCGAGCAAGGAAGATAGGGAGCTAATGTACGATGGGGATCTTCCCTGGGGATCTTCATTCTGTGCATTTTGAGACTATTCAACTGAAATGTAGCTTATCTTTAACGGGGTTTCTCCTATATTACTATATTATACAGTATAAACCTACACATAACTATAGGTAAGTCTATTTTTACTGTATATATGCTATAGGTACAGTATATTCAAATAGATTTATTCTTAAGCTTCTTTCTAAAGATGCCAATTTAGCTTTCCCCTTAGCAATTTTGCCGACTCGTTCCAGCAGAACCTTTCTAATAGTTCCCCTATTAATCAATGTATCTGATCAACAAATCGACATCTACAAATTTCCTGAAAAGAAATGAGTTTTATCATATTCAATCTCTCTCTTCCTTGAAGGGAAAACCCGAATAAAAAATCATTGCTTTTTTTCAGTTTCCTTTTCGTGTGACTCGCTCTTCTCCACCTCCAATACCGGGGTCACCCGCCAAAGTTTATTAATTTCCCAAGCAATCAAATCAAAAGCAGCATCCAGGTCGGTAACCATTGTCAGAACCGAGTCCATCAGGGACAAAGTCCACCTCCAGGTTTCTACTCATAAAACGTATGTGTCGTAGTAGTCGACATCGTGACCGGAAACGAAGGAGATCTCCTCTAGAATGTTGATCAGCTTAAGGGTGGCCTGCAGCGGCTGGACACGTGGCATTTGCAGCATCTGTGGCAATGCTACCAGAGATTCCAGGGTAATCACATTGCCGTTGACATCGTACTGAGTCTGATGGGAGTCGAGCAGGCCGGGAGCATAGCTAAGCACATGGACATTGTGGCGTGACTCCTCGGAGGCCATGGCACGGAAGTACATGTCCCTGGCTCGCTTACAGGAGCAGAGTAGACCGCTGTGGATCAGCGGACGCACCAGCAGCGACGAGGTCACATTGACTGCCAGCTTCTCCACGTCGGTCAATTGTTTGCTTTGCAGCCAGTGCTTATTGAGGGCCACCGGGGCGTACAATTGCTGCTGGACATAGGCGGTCCAATCCTGCGACAATTGTGGCTCCATGAGCACTTCGGTGGCGGCCAAACCCTCGTTATGCACAATGATGGAACGCTCGAAGACGGTATCCTCCGCCTGCTTCAAGGCCTGCTCCATCAGCTCTACACCATTGGAGTGGTGCTCATCCAACTTGCCCGTCTTCAGCTGAACTGTATCCGGCTTTAGCAGCTCCAAAGCAGCAAGTTTCTCCTGGTCATCGTCCAGGATGAGGGCAACAGATCCGGGGGCCAAACGACTGCATAGCTGCAGGGCCAGTGTCTGACCCAAAGGATTCGAGCTGCCACTCAGCACCAGAAAGGTGCGCTTATTTAAATCCATTCTTTTTGCTGCCATATTTAGTTGGATGAGCACTCTGAGCAGGATTTCCCGAACTTCGTGTGGAAGAAGAGCTCCGAATTTTCTACTTGCGATCACTTGCGGTTGTACAACTGTACTGAACGGGAAGCAATTCTGGGCTCTAAAAGCTGGACTCTGTTCGGCACGATAATCGCGAACTAGGTATATACTCGTTTTTAAATAATATACTGTGAGATGTGTGTATATGGAAAACCTGAGTCTTCTAGCGGTGATTCGCCGTTGCTCTGAGCTCGTGGGTACGTCAGCTGAGCGCTTATATGCCAGAACATCTCCTGATAAGACAGCAGACAGACGACAATCATCTCTGTCCAGGCTGCGGCTCCGGCTCCAGCTCCAGCTTCGGCTTGTTGCCGTGCCATTAACCTCAAATTGCCCATTAACCAGCTGATCTTTTGGACAACGAAATCCAGACAGCTGACATCTGGCATGGGGCCATTGTTGGCATCCTTCTGTGCACGAATCTAATTGCTGATCGGTGGACTATTTTCGGCTTCGACTTAACGATGTCAAAGTGGGCGGCGGCTGAACCTGGTTGTTGACTGTGAAAGCATCTGATAAGGCAGTTAGTCAAGGCCACGGGCGTCACTGAAAAGAGATAAGCCAAGGGGGGAGATGAAATCTCTTTCAGAATAATTACTTACATATGCATGCACACGTCGTTGCTCACGTTATTGCTTTCAGTCATCGAACTCCGATTGCATAATGAATCTGTAATGAATCTAATCAATTAAAAAACACGTGTATATATAGAGAGGTTTAATGGTTTAATTACTTGTTACATCAGGTAATGCACATGCACCAAGATACCGCTCAAAGACGTGTTTTATTTGGATGTGTCATGTGGATTGCATTGGGAAGCATGTGCACCAGATTATTTCGCACACACAATATCATCGATGAAAATGAATTCCTGCCTTGCCTACTCACTGCAATCTCCCATCGATCGGCGAATTTTTGTGAATTTTTGTTTTGATTAGAACTCAAAGACAATAATAATCCAGAGATTAGGTTAATGGCCTGATTCCGTTTCTTTGGCGTCTGCTCCCGGGGGTCAATTTGCGAGATGACGCTGACCCAATTTGTGGATTGGGAACACGCAGCTACAGCTAATCGCAATATAGTTCCTATAGAATTTCGACTTTGTCGCAACTTCATTGTTAATTTTAGTCGCTGACAACGGGGTGGCAGGCGTTGGCGATATGAAATTCTTTGGAATTCACTAGATTCGTTTGTTTACGGTGATTTTGATTTTATCAATATCAGGTTGGGCGCTGCCCAATTCCGGGGAGCACGTAGCTACTGTCTTAAAGCAGCACCGTCGCGGCGGCGGTCGGTGGTTGGCGTCAGCAGCATCAGCAGACAGCGCCGCCCGAACCTGAGCCTGACCCTGGTGGGCCAGTCAAGATCAAAGCGAGAAAGCGTTGTGCTGGACAATGTGATGCTGCACTGAACCTTAACCATGAATGGCCAAGATTTCTTTTAGCCCGAATTGAGTGAAATACGGCAATTACAACAACAACAACAAAGACTAATGCATGTTCTGTGAGCAACTGCAGTGACAAGACCCAAAGCAGCGGTTCTCAATCTTCTGGGGTATATAAAACGTGTGTACCGCTTCCATAAGCAGTTCAAACTTTTAACGAGCACCGAGCGGCACGCGACCGATAAGAACCAAGCCAAGATGCAAGCCTGTAAACTGTTTCTCTCAATACTGCTGGCAATGCACTGCACTCAAGCGGTAAGCATATGGAAGGAAAGAGCGAGCAAGAGCTACTTGTTTTGAACGGGCCCGGGACTGATTGTGCGTGTGAAAGTGAGACGAATAGTGTGTTACTGAGAGTCTGCTGACGGAAACCACGTGTTTTTGTTTATTTACAATAAAAGCTAAATGTGTTTGATTTCTATCGATATTACAGCTGCTGGCTGCCTGTGTGTGCTCGGAAAAGGGTACCGACTATTGCCAGAGCTGCCAAGGACCGACGATTGTGCGTCCCAAGCCCCGCTACTATGAGCCCAGCGATGTGAATCTCTCGCCGATCGGCGACAATTGCTGGTGCAGCAAGCAGCTGATTGAGCCCGCCCAACTACCCAAGACCTGCGGAAAAGTACGTGATCTCTTTCAATATGTGCATGCCTTCAACAATCTCTTAGGCCGCCGCATGCTCGAGGGTGCACTCGAGGCCAAAACACTGGCGGCTCGCCGTCTGGCCGAGCGTCTGCAGCGTCTGGAGCAAATCGATTGTTACAAGAGGCGTCCAACCGGCTATCAATATCAAATCTAACTCCTCGACTAACCATCCATTATAGTTTAAGTGCTAGAATTAGTCCTAGAACCATAGATCCTGGACCAGTAACTAATTGTATCAGTGCGCGCCATCCATCATCAACATGAACAACATCATCATCCTCAGCTGCAGTATTAAGTATTTCCGCATCGCATGTTTTATCAGAGGGCCGCGCGAGTGAGTCGTGGGTTGCAATAGTAACCAGAGCTTCAGCTATGCCTCGTCATCGTAAACTTCACCATCATTATGCTCTTCGCCCTCATCACTATCGCTCCGTACGTGCTTCTAAGCATCAACAATCTGAAATGATAGAAACCAAATTCGATACCTTATAACGATACCCCTCGAACTCTCGATCATTTACACACAGACGACACCATGCAAACCCACCTGCGCATGCCAGCAAAGCGACGATAGCTACAGCAGCAGCTCCAGCTCCAGTTCCAGCTATGGCAAGTAAGTGGATCCGTCCCCATTATGAACCCATGTACTAATCAACTGCTTATGGATCATTCCCATTTACAGCATTGCATATGCGGCCGAGAAGACGGAAGATAACAGTCCGGCCGCAGATCCCATTAGTGTGAGTCTGGCAGCCCAGGCCGGCAAGGCCATTAATGTGCCAGAGGCTAAGCTGGCTTTTGGATTCGCCCAAAAGCCTGTGGATGGTGTGCAAAAGGTTCACTTCTCCAATGTTCCCGAGGAGAATCTGTTCAAGCTGAAGAGCGAGGTAATCACCCTGCAGAAGCCCAAGTATATTGCTAAACAGGAGGAGGAGGAGGAGTACATCGAGGAGGACGAGCAACAGCAGTCCTCGGACGATGAGCCGGCACCCCAGTTGACCTACAAGCAGCTGGGCTACATCACCGAGCAGTTCAAGAACCCCAAGTTCAAGAAAATAACCAGTTCCCGCTCGAGCTATGGCTCCAGCAGCTACGCCTCCAAGAGCTACAGCGATGGCTACGGCAAGGTGGCCGGCAAGGTTTCCGTTGACTGTGGATTCAAGCCGGGACGCATTACCTCCTACCGCAATGCGAATCGCCAGGAGCCGGATGCTGGTAGCTGCTATTAGGCATTTCCTGCTCTGATAATTTCCTGCTCTTCCGATTGTAAATATCTACTATTTATGCTAAGGTATGAAGGGATGCTTGGCTGGCTTAGAGCTTAAATATATGTATGTAATATCCACTATTTATGCAAACAAACAAACAAAACACTCACGTGTCTCTACACATTTGGATGTCATCTGCTAGTTTGTGGCAGCCACTGGCTCCCATCCATCCATCCCATCTGATAGATATGCTCATTCTCTACGATACTGCGTTTTCGGTGCTTCTCGTATCTTCTAAATTGTGGATGACACTTGTAACAGTGTGATATCACATGAGTATGGAAACAAAATTTGGTTTCTCTAGCTCTTATAGTCTCTGATAGCTAGGCAGTCATCGAAAAGGACCGACAGACATGGCTATATCGAGTCGGCTACTGATGCTGATCAAGAATATATATGTATACTTTACATCAAAAGCCTATAAGATTTGGTAACATAAATATTATATTCTCAAACAAGTAACACTAACTGTCTCTTAGGTACTCTTCAGAACCTCTTCTTAGGGTATCGGAGTCGTTGCCACAGGAGCCTTGCAGGTGACTTGGCTCGAGCAGACGTCCTTTTGGGTGGTTCCCCATGGGCATAGATGTACTTGCTGGACGAATGTGCCTTCGGCACTGGATCCACCTCTGTTGGGGGAGTCTATACTGTTGCTGCCTTCACTGGAGTTGCCCTTTTTTGGGCCACGTTCCCTGCAGAACTAGCCAAAGATCGCTCCCAACTCAATGGACAATCAGCTGACTTGAGAACTTTCTTAGAGCGTGGAGACTTGGCCGATTGTTTCTATTTGAGTGTGGTGCGTGTCCGCACCGGGACACGGTGCCGGGAACGCTGATGGAGGGCAGGCCTTAGCCAATGGTATGATGGCTTTCGCTATGCGGATGTCCCGCAGACGTTTTGTCTTTGCATCGTAGACCCCATCCAGCCCATCAAACATTCATCTTGCCGCGCATATGGCATAATAGTTTTGCCACCCCTTCCTTCGCCTACGTTTCAGATATACTCTTGTCTGCGGATTCAACGTCTGTGTTCACACAGGCTGATTGACCGGTTTCTCCTCCCTCTTGGACTTGGCGAACAGTGAATGTGCCCGCCGTGCCTCGTTCTCAGCCTCCTTCTATTTGTCCGCTTCTGCCTCAACGGATGTGAGGTCGATCGAATGTTTACTTGTAGTCGAAGTTTGATGTTTTCAATGCTGAAAACTAGCTGAATAAGCCGATTGAAATCATCAAATGATTGGGGACTTACTTACTTTTCAAGAAGGAGAGAGCCACACCAGTCGTACGATGAGCCGGCAGTAACAACTATATTTAGTTTCCTATAAAAATAAAAAGAAATCGTTCTGACTGAAGCATTTTTTATGCTAGCCTTTAATTTTGAATTCGACTTACATCGGACTGCTCGCACTTCTCGGACTGCAACCACTTTCAATTCCAAACCCAGCACGTGGTGGGGGTAGACTGCTGGCCACTTTATTTTTCCTTTTTCCTGTCAAATTAAAGAGATTTTGTTTTGATTGCAAAACGCTTTTTGAATTTGACTCACCTCCGACTCCTCGAACGTCGAGAACGGGAAGCACGCAAATATTCTATCATCACCACATACGTTGACGCAATAGCGGCAAAAAAGAAGGACGCCGAAGACGAGCCCGAGAGAGCAGAGTCCCTGGCCCCAAAAATACACGAAGGAGAACTAACGGATTCAGCAGTCAAATCTGCATCTGAAAGCAGCTGAATCTGAGGCCTCGACGGAGGACGAGGACATCATGCCGTTGGCTGGCCCAACATTCGTCAACACTGACGTCACCGCTCTTCAAGCGAAGGCGCACCACACCCCAACAGAAACAATCGGCGAAGCTTCTGACTCTAAGGAAGTCCCCAAGAAAGTGAGCCATTCTCCATGGGGGTAGGATCGATCTTTGGTGTCAGCTTATTGCAGAGAGGTTGTCCGAAAAGGGCATCTCCTGTGAAGGAAATAACAGTGTAGACAACACCATCACAGGAGGATCTAGCAGCGAAGACAGATTCGACCAGCGAGGATTTTGATGCCGATTGAGAACCAACAAAACAGGATTCTGCGCGAGCCAAGTCCTGCAAAAATAAAGATGATTTTTGTATTATTTAAAGTATGACAAGGAATTCTGACAGAGGAAATATGCTGTTCACCATACATATGAACGTATGTACATATGTACGAGTAGGTGGTCGAAATGACAGCTACCTTGATTTTTCTGTCAAAATAATACGAATTTTTTCTATTTTAAATAAGTCTATTATTAGTGAGACCGACAAGAAAATTCTCCCAGAGAAAAGAGACCGTAGGAAATATGCGGTTCGTCTGGCTATCCACGCAAACACTCAAAGACTTTACATATGTTCTTGGCAATCAATTAATTTCTGCACGCACGAGTATCTTAATACATCGCGGTCAATTAACAATTTTAAAAAATAAAAAAATTTGCTTGGAAGACTCACAGCACTTTGGATAAACTATTTGATTCACTTTTTGCACTTTAAAAGAATTTAAGATTTTGGAAAGTTTAGATTTTGAATTTTATTCCGATCTGCTCCACTCCGACTTCCCGAACGAACTGAATAAACTAGCCATTCCTTCATGATTTACGAATACTGTATGGACGGACTACTAGATCTAACATATAATTTTTTTTTACGTACAAATGTGTCGGGTTTTAAAATTATTCTTTGTTTATATTTTGTAAGTGGGCTGAGTCTGTATGTATGTTTACTCTTTTCTTCTGTGCATCCGATACCGTTACATTGCTGCACCGTTGTTCTTGTCATTTGCATATTTTTATTAGAGAGTGAGAGAGTTCTATGAGTGAGAGAGTTCTATGAGCGAGAGTGTTCTATGTATGAGTGAGAGCTAATTAATAGGGCTGGTGAGTGCGAGTGAGAACGTAATGTCTGCCTTCAGCCTTTTCCAGCACTGTTTTCGTGTGTGGCAGGCATCCTTGGAATGTGCAAATCAGTGCACGTGCACCCCACCCAGCCAAATGAGCAAATTAATTTCGGTAAACATTTGGATTCAGCCAATTTAAACGCTGAAAGACACTGAAAGAACCAGCGAAAGCTGGGAACATGACTTTTGATGGAAAACATGAGCCAATGCGAAAGCAAATGCAAATTATTTGAAAAGGTCAGCGAAACCCAAAAACAACCACACGAGAGGGGAGAGAGCATATAGAGAAAAACCTTGCTTGAGTTCAAGTTCAACAAGCTGCTGCACGGTGTTTGTGTTTTTAGTCGCCCAACCTCAAGCCCAGAGACGTGGTCAGTGGTCAGTGGCCGGCGGCCGGTGGCCGGCTGCTGCGTGAGAGATTGCGCCAGTGGATGCAATGGTTCCATATAAAGAATGCGACAATTGAAGCTGCGGCTAGTAGTAGCCACAACGGCCGACACGAAAGCAGACATCGATCCGATCCGCACACACAGATCCAAAATCCAAATTCCAAAATTATGCGCCCCTTGATAACCCTTCTGGGCCTGGCAGTGGTACTGGGCCTGGCCGTTGCCTTTGTGCAGGCGGCTCCTGTTGAGGTTGTCTATACGGGCGAGAGCTGTGCCTGTCCCACCCAGCTGGGCTATCAGCTGAATGTGCCCAACCCGCCCAAGCCAAAGAAGTACGGGGCCAGCGATTATGGCTATCGTGTGGAAAAGCCGGTGCAGACCAAGGCAAAGATCAGCTATAGCTTCGACTTCACCGTCGAACAGCCACGGACACCGCCGCCGCCCAAGTACCCGGAATCGAAGCTGTATGCCAAAGTGGATCGGGTGACGGTCAACAAAGGAGGTGAGTGGGGAGGAAAATTCAACAGCAGCTGCCTTCCAGCATTATAAACGCATCTATCCTTCACAGATTGTGCTGCCAAGCATACGTCCAGCTGCAGTTGCTCGAGCTGCTCCAGCCCCAAGCCAAGGTATGTAGTAGCTCAAGTAGGCTCAAGGTCTCCCAATGCCATACGTCGTCGTCGTGAGCTGCGCACGCCCGGCTCTTTGATCCGCAGGCGCCTTATGCGTCAGCAACAGCTCCAAGAGCGACCACCTCGCTATGTCAAGCTCTATCACAAGGATTTGGCCGCCCAGCAGCAGCAGAAACGAAAACTCTTTGGCCTGATGCCATCGGAGGAGCAAGTCTCAAGTCCCAAAACGAAGCGAAAGACCAAGAAGACCCCAGCTGGCTGGTTGGGTCTGGGTCGGCGGCTGAGCAAGCGTGACATCAAAGGAGAATTTGATCTGCTGGAGCGGGAACGTGCCCAGATTGATTTGACTGCACCCGAGATTATACAGTTCATGCCGGAGACGCTCAATCCGAACTTTCAGCCGGGCCAGTGTCACATGGGCTGTGGCGCTATGACAGCAGTTGGGCCTCCTCCGCCTACTCCTACTCCAGCCACCGAAGAGGCTGGAAAAGAGTTCCTGCCGACGGAAGACCAAACAGAGCTGCCAGTGACGATGGAACAGCAGAATACCATACCCGCAAAGCGTGCCGCCTTGGGCTACTACCCGATGCAGATACCATCGCCGTTGCGTCTGCCACAGGACGACTACAAGTATGTGGACGACGCGCAGCTACGCAGTTTGCTGTCGACCACCTCGGTGCCAGATCCGCTGGAGCGGGGCTCCACGCCGCTGCAGTTTGCCGGCGACTTGGAATCGGTGACGCGGCGTGGCTATGCCTCTCCGATGCTGGGCATTGGCGGTGGCTATCCCGTGGAGCATGTGTCCGACGCACAGCTGGACAGACTCATCTCGCAGATTGTCTATCCGCACCCACATTATCTGGAGTCGAGCACTCACTATCCGGAGCCCAATCAGAAGAGGCAAACGACGGATTTCCTCAAGAAGCTCATCGACGGACGCCTCGGCGGCTGGGGCTTTGAGTCGACCACCGAGCCGGAGCACGCCCTGCATGCCGACTACTCCACGACGCCCGCCAAGACCTACGGCTACAACAGTCATGTCCAGAATGGCTACAGTGTCGACACCTACAATGTGCCACCCATTTCCGAGTATCTGCGAGCCTGGTTTTAGTTCCCCCAGTCCCAGAGAGTGATCTTTAGCTTACATCTAATTTACATAGTTCCCTAAGAAGTTCCCCCCACCTCCACTCCCACAACAACAAAAACTGAATATAATAAATTGGAAATGATGTTGGAGTTTCTTTTTCATTCACTTTTCGCTTTCGTTTTTTCTTCTCTTTGCAGCTGCAACCACGATGACGGCTACGGCTACTGAAGAGACACCCAAAACCCGAACCAAAACCAAAACCCCAAACCAAAACCCAGACCCAACCCAACCCAACCCAATGTGAACCGCACCCAATCAATATGCTGAGGTCGGCCGAATGAGGTTTCCGAATGTAGGCCAGTGGAGCAAAATTCTGGTGGGGGGCGGGGGTTTTGCATATAAATGTAACTAGATTTCTGACCACCTATCCCTTTCCTCTCTCTCTCTCTCTCACTCTACCTCTCTCTGTCCTCACAAATTTCTGTCTACGTTTCGGCTTTGTCTGTCTGCAGCTCAACGTTTTTGTATGGTTTTTGCTCCCATTAAGCGTTTAATAAAATATTTGCTTTTGATGAAAATGCTTGGATTTGCTTGATTTGATTTTTAAGGGGGGTTGCATGCGCCAAATTTCTTTCTTGAGAGCTTCCCCCAAAAGTATGCCAAACAAAAAATGCATATTCAGTGGGGGTAATTTTGCACAACAGAATGAAATAAGTGATTGCATTTAAATAAATTACTTGCTTCCCCGCTTAATATTTAATCTATTTAATTTAATTTAATTTAATCCTGCCTAACCCTGCGAGTGGGACGTGTACGACGAACGGGTACTTCCAGAGCCAGAAAGAAGAAACAATGCAGACTGCTAGAACAATCTCCCCAGAAGATAGCGGAGCAAAAAGACGCCAGACCAAGGAATGCTCTGCACTCACCTGGAAGTAAGACCTCCTATTGTTGCCGTTCCAAGCACGCAAGGAACTCTCATTGCAATACCCAAGAACTGCTGTAGCCTGGAGGAGCACTCTTCAGAGCTCCATCGAGAGATCAGTGCACCGCGGATGTACTGGAACAATACAAATTTAATTTTACGTGAGCAATTGGAGACTGTGTATATTACTTACCTGCAAGAACACATTTTGATGTAAAAATGTTTTATTGTGATTTCCAAAGTATTGAAAGTGATTTCCAAAATGCTTTGATGCATTTTTTATGTATAGAAGTGAAGTGTACAAATTCCATTGCTACGTTGAGAAACGAAGCATTTTCTCTAGTTAGTTTGGGATGAAATCTTTACATATGTATTTATCCCTTCCCAAAAAGGACGCGTCAATCATTCATTAAATCATCTTATATGTCATGGGTTAGAAATATTCCAATATTTATTATTATAATATTATTGCCATAATTTAAATGCGTTTTTTGGATTGCGAATTGGACGTTTTGATGGCCTTTGTGTTTGCGCCCAAAACGATATGAATATGCCCACAAATAAGATGGAATATTATCAATAGTTCGACATGCAATTTAATGAATTGGTAACTCAATTATTCCACATATGTATGTATGTATGTATGTATGTATGTAGGTACGAGTACTCGTATTAATGATTAATCACGATCTGTTAATGGCTGCCGCTTCCATAGTACATACGAATTGTTGGATCATTCAAGCCAGTAAATTCTTAAGCCGAAAAATGCACAGAGAGAGATAAGCTCGAGCGGCACACAAGAAAAAACAACTAAACAGCATTGAAGAAATCAAATGGGAAGACGGTCTACGGAATATATTTTGTGTATTCCTTTGGCTGCTAGACATGCGCCCCACTCAATGCCAAACGACAAGAATGGCACTATAGAAATCAGAAACCGAGAGAGAGAGTGGGAGAGGGAGAGAGAGACCACTGGCTAAGCCATTCAGTAAAAACAATTTCCAATGGCCCTGGCTGTGAGTGGTTTTCACTGGCTCGTACGATCTCTGGCCTGACGCATCAAGATCAGCAGAGATTCGTTGATGATACAAATCAGAATATCTGCCCATAGATCACGTCCCGGCACGGTACTCTTCCGTTTTTTATTTCGTGGCGCGTAACATGAGCATTCATAGCAGCAGCTCACGCAGTGGCAGTGCCAGTGACAATAATTGGTGACTATTTAAATGGAATCCATTGGCTGCAGCGGCTTCAGTCAAATGCGAACTGCATCGAGATGGCAGACAAAGTCCCCTGCAGTTGGCCACTGCTGCTCTTGCTGCTGACGCTGACGCTGGCCCTGGACCGAGTCCGGCCAGAGGTGAGTCTCCGAGTTTACCCCACCGTCCGCAGAGAACCAAGAACCAAACTAAGTTCAAGCCCCATTTAGAATATCGACGATACGACGGCCAGTGAGGATATAGATGACGATGAGGCCACCAGTCCCAGTCCATCCATACCGGAGACCACCGATCGCCTGCTCACTGGAGATCTGCGGAAGGCGGCCCGCGTGGAGCAGTTGCCGCCCCCGGGCAGTGGTTCGGCGTCGAAGCAGGAGTACGATGTGATTGATGTGCTGGCTGCCACCAATGCGGTGGTGGGCAAGCCCAAGAGCGGCCAGACGACGCGGATCTATACCACGGGCGAGGTGGACGACAACTTCTGGATGAAGCATCTTGGGGAGGACTTTAAGCATGCCATTCACCTGCAGGTGGGCGGCACCAATGAGGAGTACAATCGTTTGATCAATCAGACACAGAATGGCATACACGAGGAGGTGCATCATGAGTATCTGCCAGGGGCAGAGAGGCCTGAATCCATGCAGCAGCAGCAGCAGCAACCTAGAGCTCGCTATATGCCACGGAACTCCCAAAGGCAGCGCCAGCAGCGGCAGGGTCTCGATGGTGAAGCCTTGGCCATGAAGCAGCGATATCTGATCCAGCAGCAGCAGCAGGCGCAGCAGCAGAGATACGGTTACACACAGCAACATGCACAGCACTACACACCCCGAGCACACACACAGTTACACCAGCAGCCACACACACACACGCACACACACCAACTACAGCCACGGACACACAGACATCAAAGACCAAACTCACGCAAGACCCAGCAACAGCAGCAGCAGCAACAGCAGCAGCAGCAGCAACATCAGCAGCAGCAGCAGCAAAAGCAGCAGCAGCAGCAACAAGTGCACTACATCAACCATCGCCCTCCCATTCGCACCATTATTAACTCCAGCGAGGATCAGCTGCATGCGGCCCAATCGAGTCCGGGGGGAGCAGCCACAGCAGCGGCCGCCATTCAAGCGGCTGGTGGCATCGGGCGATCCCCCGACGAGGATGAGTCGGACACTTTTGGCAGCCAACTGCCATTCAAGTCGCCCTTCAACGACTACGGCAGTCGACCCACACGCGATCTCACCTATCTCCTGTACAGGCGGGGACTCTAGGAGTAGTTTAGACTTTAGGCCTGGGCCTGCAATTGCCTCAGCCCACAACACACATTACCTACAGAAACATTTAGGGGAAAGTACAAAATAAAATGAGATAAACCACAGCCCCTCGTATGATGTTGTTAGTGGGCAGATTACGGGAGCTTCTGGTACTGAAACTTTTATGTTCCGATTGCTGGGAGGAGGTTTGAGAATGTATCATCCCCCCGCGAAGGGGCACATACCCTTTAAGAGCATAACTAAATTTCTGTTAAGTTAAAGAAAGCGAAAACCTATGGTGTGTTCATTGGTAGATCTAAAAGGGAAGACGAAGTGATTAAAGATTCGAAACAACTTTCGATAGTGGATACAAATAAGTTGTGAATGGGTATTAATGGGTATTACTCTTAGACTGTATTTTATTCTTTACATTCAATGGGGAACTGCCTTTGAGCTGCTGCAAGACGTTCTCTCGAGTCTTGCCATCTTTTCCAGCTATAAAATTTCAATTAAGTAATGCCAAAACTCTCCACTGCAGCTGCTTGCTCTTCAATCTGCGATCATTACTCTCCCAGCCAGTAGAGGCATTCGAACAGTCAGAGAAAACTCAAATTAGATGCCTAGAAAAACCCAACTAAGTAATATTCCAACTGAACCTTAGATCTGCTATAAAATCAGTCTTCAAATTGGTAAAATTTGAAATTGGCACTGCAAAAACCCCCCGCTGAGCGACTCCATTTGCGCTTTGATTCGGCAAAGATTGGG
Organism: Drosophila tristis; assembly: GCA_018150885.1. Classification (NCBI taxonomy): domain Eukaryota; kingdom Metazoa; phylum Arthropoda; class Insecta; order Diptera; family Drosophilidae; genus Drosophila; species Drosophila tristis. The sequence continues at coordinate 1,901,285 of JAECWT010000026.1, forward strand.
CTAGAGATCGGCTAGCCATCGGGCAGTATGATTCAAAAAGCCCATGTCGAATGGCAGCAGAGAGATGAGATTGCAACGACAGACGGGCAGATCTGAACTGAACTGATCTGATTTGAGCGGAGTGAAGTGGAGCGCAGCGGAGCAGTTAGAGGAGGTAGACTGATGGCTTGGTTGGGTGTTGGCTGTTGGCTTTCTGGGTGCTGCTGTTAAGTGGCGAGACAAAAGGTGAGCCAAAATCGGAAATGGAAATCGTTGGTAAAGATCACGTACCCGACCATGGCTGGGGGCGATTATAGGCGCTATAAAGAGCTAGCCCGTGGGCCAGACACCGAACAGTAGACAACGCACACGTAACCCCGCAACATGCAACTCGGACTCTGGTTTGGCATTTTCGCCATCGCTGCGGCACCGGTAAGACCCCGTCCCAGAACGACCTCCGCCCTTTCGATCCATACCCAAAGCTAACCCAAGCCCTTCCATCCATCCACCCATCTCTTCTTGTGCGTCTCTCTGTGCAGCTGGTAAGCGCTAATTACGGTCAAGGTGGAGGTGGCCACGGTGGTCCCGGCCATGGACATGGACCCATTCAGTATCTACCCAGTGGCCCCTCCGGTGGCCTCGAGGAGTACGTGAACGTGGCGACGGGTGGCTCGCAGCCAGCGGCCAACCAGATCGCGGCCCAGGCCGAGATCCAGCCCACGCAAGAGGAGGCACGTCGCCTGGGTCGTGTCCAGGCCCAGCTGCAGGCTCTGAACTCCAATCCCACCTACCAAAAGCTGAAGAACTCCGAGGACATTGCCGAGTCGCTGGCCGAAACGAATCTCGCCAGCAACATCCGCCAGGGCAAGATCAATGTGGTCTCGCCCCAGTTCGTGGATCAGCATCTGTTCCGCTCCCTGCTGGTGCCATCGGGCCACAACAACCATCAGGTCATCGCCACCCAGCCCCTGCCCCCGATCATTGTGCACCAGCCGGGTGCACCGCCAGCGCATGTCAACAGCGGACCCCCCACCGTGGTGCGCGGCAATCCCGTGATCTACAAGATCAAGCCCTCGGTCATCTACCAGCAGGAGGTGATCAACAAGGTGCCCACCCCGCTCAGCCTCAACCCCGTCTACGTGAAGGTCTACAAGCCGGGCAAGAAGATCGAGGCCCCTCTGGCGCCGGTCGTTGCCCCCGTCTACGGACAGCAGCAGTCGTACGGTAACCAGCCCCAGTCATACGGTGGCTCTGGTGCCGCCTCCGCTGCCGGTGCGGCCTCCTCCGCCGATGGCTATGCCAGCGGCAACGAGTCACCGCTCTACAACAGCCCCTCCCCCTACGGCCAGGCCAACTACTAAGCCAGCTTAGAGTTGGTGCCTGCTCCTGGCAGGAGACTGCTCGCGGAGCAGCTGTTTAATTTAACAAATTTGTTTTTTTTTTGCCAGTTGCTGAATGCAAATAAAAAATGGAAAATATGCTTAAAATGTATAAATGTTGTTGAGTGGATTGGGGAAATGGGAGGGGAGTGGAGTTCCACTTGGAAGAATCTTCTTTTATGTCGAACTCACACGAGTGGCATGCCCACCCCCAATGCAATTTTGAGCGATTATAAAGTACAATATGGGGAAATGCAAATGTAATCTTCCTAAAGGTTATTTATACACAGGGACGGCCCTCTGATACAAGCAATCCTATCTAATACCACCCTTACTTGCTTCTTTATTAACTCTGTGAGCTTAGAGTAACAAGCAAAAGCGGCAGGAGAGGTTGTAGCCACTATGGCTTTTGGCTGACAAATAAATATATTTCTCACACTAGCTTTACGTATTGTCTTTATCTTTTATACATATAGAAATTCTTGGCCTATCTGAAGCAATCTGCAATGAACTCAGCATCAAGTGGCAACATTTTTCTTCTAGATAAAATTAAACGCAATCACAAATACGACTGCCTACTTCTATGGCAATACGATAATGTAGAGCTACTCTTGCTACTGTTGGTGCATACAAATTTGAATTAAAAATCCGTTGGAGAATGTACGGCACTCTCCAAAGGTAGCATAATCATTATTATAATAATAATTGCAGCACTTTGTTTTACACTTAAGCGGTTACTACTCATAGGGTGTGGAAATGCAGTGCAATAAGCAATACAAGTCGGGAATGGAACAGCATGAATCCATAGTAGTCTCTCCCACCCTGCTTGAAGTTCGCAGAGTAAATAAATATTCATTTGATGCTTACTGAGTGTATGGGGCAGTGGTAGTTTTGATTGTTTGTATCAGATTATACATACATGCTACAGATTAAGTAGATAATTAAATAAATCAGGCATGCATATGGATAATTGTACAATTATGCATGGTACATTGCAAGCAAAACGAGTTTGATTTGATTTTTAAATGTGTTCTTTTGATAGTTTTCTTAATAGTTAATAGTTCTTAATAGCTCTATGATAATGCTAATCGAATGCTCTTTACCCTAACTTACGCCAGGAAATATTACTTTCAAGCTTAAGCTGTTGTATGTAATATTTACAAGCATCTTCAATCGTTTAACTGTTTTCTTCGTTTCCTCTGATGGTTACCAGCCGAAAGCTCAGCAGCCATGGCTGTCTTCTGTCCTGTAGCTTATGTTTGACACAGTCCATAAATAAATAAATAATAGCCTTATTTGGCACAAAAAGTACATTTCTTTATATTAATAACTAATCTGTTGAATGTGTTCTACAGAACCCATAAGATGTGGCATTTTCTTACCAATAAATCTCCAAATAATCCTCTCAGAGAAGCTGTTCCATGTGCCTATTAACTGAGACGCTCTGCAGATACATATATTTCCTTCCATGATTCCAAAGCAATGGATAAACTCTCGAGGAGGCATTTCCTCACATCCTGAAGCCACATTTAGTTCCATGCGACTGTTGAGCCTCTGAAAGAGAGCAAACTAAAGTCAATCAAATGGAAATTGGAACCAAAAACCTATGATTCAGTCCCATTAGGGCAGCGTTCAATCCTTGAGATGGCCAGATAGCAGGCAAATCTTAGCTTTGCGCCATTCGCTTGTGCCACACACTCACGATTTCATGTGGTGGCCAATGCGGAAACTATTTTCCGTCAAGCAATCTCAACGCAGACGTTCGGACCTCGATATGCAGCACTGAGAGATTCAAAAGTTTCGATTGTTGGTGCTGTTTGTTTTTGGTTTCTACGTAAGAAGCCGTGATATGGGTGCGATGCGCGATGTGCGATGCGCGATGCGTGCGATCTATCAGCATTTGGCCATGTTTCGTTCGCATCGCGTGGGCCAAAAGCGCGGCAGCAACAACAACCAGAAGAACCACAACAAGTACATGAAGAGCGGAACAAGCTGGGGGGAGCCGGCAGCTCTGGAACCGGGACTGTGGCTGGCCAAATGTCACGTACTGCCACGCCAGAGCATATTTAAAGAAATCTCCGAGTGAGGCAGGGCAGCAGAAGACATCAGACAATCCAATTGGGAGCACCATCATCGGAGCGCCAACTGGGAACTGCAACTGGGAAAAAAGATGACAAGACAGAGCTACATTTGGGCTCTGGCCGCCTGCCTCATCGTACGTACCAACACAGAGTGGAGCGTACTCCACACAGATGATCGCCATGATCTACAATCGTCTCCGTTCTCTTCTCTTTGCAGGCATGCGCCAGTGCCAATGGCTATGGTGCGCAACAGGGCTACGGCGGTCCCGGGGCCGGTGGCGGACCAGGTGCCAATGATGGAGGCGCCGATGCATCCGCCGGAGCATCTGCCGGTGGTGTTGCCGGCAGCAATGGCGGCGAGTACACCATTAGCGGTGGTGGACCTGGAGCTGGCGAGGGTGCCGACGCCTCGGGCGTCGCACAGGCCGGACAGAACGGCGGCTATGGCTCCTCTGGACAGAGCAGCTATGGCTCCGATCAGAACATCCCCTACAAGCCGGTGAACACCAAGGGTAACACCCTGACCTCATCCATCACCTATCCCCAGAACAAGGGCGAGATTCTGATCCATCGTCCAGCGCCCATCATTGTGAAGCGTCCGCCCACCAAGGTGCTGGTGAATCATCCTCCATTGGTGGTGAAGCCCGCACCCGTTGTGCTCCACAAGCCCCCAGCAATCGTGCTCCGCAAGGTCTACGTCAAGCACCACCCACGTCGCGTCAAGGTCGAGCCCGTGTTCGTCAATGTGGTCAAGCCGCCAGCAGAGAAGTACTTCGTCAATGAGAACAAACAGGGCTACGGACAGGGCTCCCACGGCGGCTCCCAGGGCTCTCACCACGGACACGGCCACGGAGGCCACAGCCACGGAGGTCACGGTTCCGGCTCGCACGGTTCCGGCCATGGCGGCAGCCACCAGCACGGTCCCGGCCAAGCACTGCCCGCCTATGCCTCTGGTGCAGATAGCGCCGCTGCCAGTGCCGGCTACCAGCTGCTGCAGGGCGGCAACCAGGGTCTCTCCGCCCTGGCCAGCATCGCTGGTGAGCGCGAGGGCCACTATGGTGGCGGTCACGATCAGGGTCATGATCACGGTCACAGCCATCAGCACTATGGTGGTCCCGGCCCAGCCGGACCCAGCGCCTACTCGGCTCCCTCCTATTAGGTTGGGATGCTGCGTGTCGGCCTTTCAGTGGCTGGCTCTGGCGTTTAGTTACTATGTTTTTACACAGCTTGAACGTCCCACCCATCCCCACACGCACACAAACACCCCATTCACAATGGAAGGCGTGGCACTCAGGTTTCTTTGCAAACAAATAAAAAATTTGAAAAAATAACTAATGAACTGTAATTTGAATTAGCACAAAAATTCCAAAGTGAAGTTTCGAATGCACTTGTCGAAATTGCTGCACATATTTTGTATACTTGACAATCCTTTTTTTGCTATCGATTTCCTGGAAATATCGCATCAAAGCTGTGCAAAAACAGCAATTTGCTGCACAAATTACACTACAGTTTAAAAGAAACGCTCTCGTTTTGCATACTGAAGGCGTAAAATACAGATTTCACGTTAGTTTATTTGGCTCGATGTAAATTATAGCTTTTATTCTGAAACTAGGCAACTCTTATTAGTAGTCGATATCGATAAGAGCAATCGCAGGCGGCAAAATAATAAAATATGTTGTTAAAAACTTGAGCAAACCTGCCGACAAACTAATGGATAGGTCTGGACGTAAAGTTCAGTCTCAATGTGCAATGTGAGAATCATATAGACATACATGTACTTATCTCTCGTCCTTGCCAGTGCATGACCCAGGCAATGGCTTAGACGCCCCGCTAATTATTGCTAATATTACGCTTACCGCCCACCTACGGGGTTAACAATGGCATCAATACCATACATATGTAGGTCGTCAGGTGACGCCCTTTTGGCCAGTATGAAAAATCAGCATAAAAATGCGACACTTTCGCAAAGCGATTTCAGTTTGTAAGCAGAATTAAATTGAGTGCATTCAACAGCAACAAAAACGCAAACCAAAAGTCAACGCAACGAAATACATGCTGCAAAAATCTGTTACAAGTTCGCATGAAGCAGCAGCAAGTGCATAAATAAATCGTCAGAAATGAGACGCGAATTTTGTTCGTTTGGGCATATGCTGACAACCCTGCTTCTGGTCAGCCTTTGGTTTGGTGGCGGCCATGCGGCGGCTGTTTCAAAAGCGCATGAAATCCATACGGCAGCACAGCCGTTCAGCCAACGGAAGTTTCGTATGGACTTTGTGATGGATATTACCAAGATGGTTCTGAATATTATTGGCAAAATACGGTGAGGCAGGAGACATGCTGGATAAGTTTTTTGTTTTGTTTTTTAGTTGCATTTTCCGCTACCTAAACTGTTTAAATATAATTTAAATATCGGACTACTATCCACATACATATACCGCAAGGTAAGGCACGCTAGATCCAACTAAAAATAGTGCCCAGATATGTCAGTTCTGCATCTCGCTTAAAAGGCCTTAAAATTGTGTATACCAATCGGAGTGCCAGGGTTTATTCAGTTAAAGGATTAAGATTCTTCATTAGAGATTCCCCAGGTCTGTATATTGTAATACATATCTCCGAAAATAGCCGTTTATTCTTTTTCGTTTATTTTCCGCAGTGCAGTGACCTACAGTATCTACAACCCATTGCCAAAAGCAAAGCAAAGCCTGGCCTCGTACCGAATTTTCCAATTTAAAATTCTTAACTTGCAACAAATTTCTTTGTATTTAAGCTGATGAAAATAATTTGAATAATGTATGTTATATATGTTGTGTATATGTGTATGTGTATGTATTTATCGCGCATATTTATATTTTGTAAAGTTAATGTTGGATTAAATATCATCGTTGTGGTTTTTTGAATTGCATTTTTGTTCTGTTTGTTTACAGCTAATAAAATCGCATAAAAGTGAGATTAGATTACAGATTTAAAATGAACTTGAGTGGCTTTAATTGTGCAATTGTGGTTCAACAGTATATACAGTATATATGTATATGCTCCTGTGGTGATATGTTTAAGTTACGGAATACATTATCTTTTCTCTGCTTGTCTCTGGGTTGAATTTTCCTCATGCTCTTGCGTGCGTTTAAAAAAATGTATATATATATATATAGGGTATAGCTAGAGTATATCTTCTGGCGGAATATCTTGGGGGTTCTTCTTTACGGGTTTAAAAGTCTACAAATTTAAAAGTGAGTGAGTAAATCTAAAAAAAATGTAAGTCAAATGGAAGGCGGATGTCTGCTGGAATGTTTTAGCTTGTGCTTGATAGCTTGATACACGTGGCTGGCTCGGTGGTGGGTAATCCTCTTCAGGTAATCCTCTCTTCCCTTCCCCCCTTTAGTGATGACGGGTTGCAGCATAGGCATCTGCTGGCTGGTTCTTGGCCGGGGAAGGCTTCGTGGCCGCCTGCTGCTGCTGTTGTGGCTGTTTCTTGGGCTGCTGCAGCGGATTGCCATCGTTGGGAAAGTTTTTCATCACCTCAAAGAGTGGCGGAGCGGCGGCGGCAGGCACCATTGGCGGCGACAAGGGCCAGGCATAGTGATTCTGTGAAATCAACACCAAAATCGTTACAATATTCAATGGAAATCTCTGCAGCTCTTTACCTGTCCTCCAGTAGCACCCCTTGGCAATGTGGTTAGCGGTAAGCCTGGTTGAAAGAATATTGGCGGCCCTGACGGCGTCACCATGTGCGTCGGCGACAGTGGCAAGCCGCCCGGCGACGTGCTAAAAAAGCTGAACGACCGGCCGCCACTGGTACTGGGCGATGGCGTTGGCGTAGGTGTAGGCAAGAGGGACATAGCCTGCGCCAGCGTATCGTTCAGATCTTTCAGTTGCTCTGGACGCTTGCCACGTGACACCGAGCCGCGCTTGGGCCCAAAGGGATTGCCCTTGTCCTGCTCACCGTCATCGGGTGTGGGCGGTGGGGTTGTGTCCAAATTCAGGCTGGCCAACTGCTCCTCTACTCCGCCAGCATTCAACTCCGATTCCATTCCGATCGTCGACATGCGCAGATGCATGCCCACTCCCATATTATAAAAGTATCGCAATGTTTCCATATCCGGCGGCATATCCCCGACATTCGAAATAAACGAGCGACGTGGCTGTCCCTCAAACGGGTGGGGGTGGTGTAGCAGCGATGGAGCTGCACGGTTTAGCGGTGGCGGCGGTGGAAGCGGCATAAACGGTAGCTGCGGGTGCAGAGCAATGGACCCCTGCGGCGATGGTGCATAACTACCGAAGGGCATCATTGGCGGCGGCATTGGGAAGCGGTAAGCCTCCTCAGGCACGGCTAGCGGAGAGCCAGACCAGGCTGGCGGTGGTGGTTGGGCCTGGCCACTGCGACCGCCGCCCGCCATCAGTGACATGTAATTCACAAAGTGAGCGGCGCCAGCTCCTCCTGCTGCTGGTTTAGCCGGCCCAGAAACTGATGGCTCCTGCGATTTAGACACTGTCTGACGCCATTTGAAGACCCGCTCATCACTCTCACGCTTATCGACTTTTAACGGCGTAGACATCTGCTGCTCCTCATGCGTTTGCTCCTTTTCCTGTTCCGGCTCCAGCTTAATAATTGCCAACATGCTTTTGTATGCGCTCTCTAGCGAATCTTTACGAGAACGCGAATGCTCCGAATGTCGTAGATTACGCTGCTGCTGATGCGCCTGGGTCTGTGGATGTGGCTGAAAGTAGGCACTCGCATTGATCTGCTTGGATTTCTTCCACTTTTGCAACTTGTTCTTGTTAAAGTATTTGGTCATATGATCGCGCTGCATCTGTCGCTGCATGTTCGTCTGCTGGCGATAGGGCACATCCCAGGGACGAAAATCTTCGGGTGCCACCGGATGCAGCGTATCATAGGGTACCTAAACGAAAGACAGAGAGATCGAGACACATTGGGATTTATTTATCCATCAGGAAACAGCAGGAACGTGAACAAGTTAGGGAAATAACAAAAGAAAGGAGGAGGGGTGTAAGGTACCAATATCTTTCTGGCAAATTTCTCCACAAACACAACACACTCGGTCTTTCTGACGTTGATGTTCTGTATGTAGCCCGTGTATTGGCACGTTCTTTTCTGCGACTTGAACTCCACCAGGCACTTGGCGCCCACCTGCAAAGGACACGAAAAAACATGGAAGAAAAACAGAACAGACAAAACATATAATAGATGGATAAGCGATACGACATGAATGGGTGATGAAAGTGTACATTGATGGAACGTGTGTTTTTTTTGCTTGTGTGTGTGTGTGTGTGTGCTGTCTTTGGACTTTTCCTTTAGTTTGTTTTACCTTAAAGTTGTAATCATTGTTATAGACATTGTAGCGCTTTGCCTCTTTGCGTATGTCATTCCACACATCAAATTCCACGTTGCGATACATGTTTGGGTCCAAGGATTTGGCCACTTTGTAGGGAAACGGTGTGATACCTGCAAAAGGCCACATTACATACAGACTCCAATCCTGGTGGCTAGAGCTTACCATCATCCAGCAGCTGACGCACACACGAGACATAACGATTCGGACACATATGCAGTAAATCATGCTCAGACGACTCCTGCCCCGACTCGCCTTCGCCCTCTCCGTTGCTCAGGCTGCTGCTACTGCTGTTTGTTCTGCTGCTATGGAATTTACAGAGCTTAAAATTCTCCAGAATGCATTTTGTGAGCTCTGGTAGATCCAGCGTAAAGATGCGGCCATCGCTACAGCGCAGCCGCACCATATAGCCCCTGTGATCGAATTCGGCCTTGAAAAAGTCCCACTTGAAGGTGTTCGGATGGAGCATGCTCTCCACGGCAAAGCTCACATCGGGCAGCTGGAACAGCGACTGGTAGAGCATCTTGAAAGTGATTGCTAAAAGCACAGACGGAGAGAGAAATCGCTTAATACAGGCATCCCCATGCACCCACTCGCATGGGTGGGTACACTTACACTGACAAACGGCGGCCGATGCCATGTACTCGCGCTCAAACACGGAATCAAAGTGGTTCTCATTGGTGTAAAATACGCGAAAGTTTTCCACAAAGCGGCTATTAAAGGTCACACCCGCACCCAGGTTGAAGGGCTCATACAGGATCACATTGCGACTGTACCCAAAATAAAGAAATATTTGAGTTTGCTGAACCCTGAACTAAAGCCAAAGCCTGAACCACTCACCGATATATAAGGCACATAGCCCGCAGCTCAAGCATGGTGCCATAGGTCTTGGGCTTGGCCAACTCTCTGCAATACTTGTCGAAATTTCCATTAATATACTGCAAAAGAGGCGGAAAATATATTAGCCAAGTGCGAAAAATCTGACGTTTTTGAGCATTTTCGAACCTGCTCGAAAATGCGACGCTTGCGTGTCATAAAGCGTACACATTCCTGGCGCAGCTCATAGTGCAGATGCTGGGTGTCGTACATCTGCTCGGCAATCACACGGAACAAGCTGGAGGCGTCGCGGGCCGTGTGCTTGCGATAGAGACCGTGACATTCCAGATATTGGTCAAATGGATCTGGTGCCTGGCGGCTGCCCGAGGTGACTGGGCGTACCATTTCCATAAATAGTGACTCCATGTTAAAGAAACCTAGAAACGTAAAAATTAATTGCTTTATAATATTCCAGATCAACCCACTGGAATCGGAAGGCGAAAAATACTCAAAACGTTGCAAGCAACAAAAATTCCACAATTCCCACAGGCAACGGTGCTTTGCCTGGCGATTCCAGCGTATTAGTGCGCTAGAGAGAGACGACGATATGTACCATCGTCAATGTATACACATTTTCAACATGGCGCCGGTGCACAAAGCAAAGGCAATGGAGATCATCAAAAAATGTTATACTTGACGCCAAATTGTATGTATGTACATATGTATATATTTGCACATACTCGCATATATATAATTATATGTACAAATTTCTTACATAACGTACGTACCTTAACTACTTACAGTAACAGAGGCAATTAATTACAAACTGCGATATCGGTCGAAAAAACACAAAAAACTAACTAAATATAAAATGAACTAGCCGGAATAAGAATGGTGGCTGGCACACACGTAGGGAGAGTGGGCAAAAAAATATATGTAACGAAAATGTTAAAAAAAATTACACGAAACAACTCAAATGGGTTTTTTTTTGCTTTCTTTCTGTTAGTTCCTTGCACTTGCACTGATTTTATTATATATTCGATCGCCAGCTTCAGCTTATCCGCGTCCGTACACCACACCTTGAACTCAATTTTGGCCGTCAAAATATCACAAAAGTGGTAACGTAGAGACACAGAGGTTGAGTTGAGGCGATCCCGGCAGTGGAATTTGTTCTTCCAGCTTTCCAGTTGAGCGAATGAGCGAGAAAGAAGGAGTGCGCTCAAAAACAGTGTTGCCACAAGAAACGGTGAAAAGGATACATCGATAGGTCATTTTAGTATATTATAATATTATATTACTGCTGTTATTAAAATATAATGAATTTAATTGATGGATGTTTGAATGCGCGGTCTGCGGGAAGCATTTCAATTGCGCAAGAGGGCGCTCCACATATCTGAGCGGAGCGCTGCTGTAGCGGTTGAGCAACAGTTGAAATAGATACATTGCCGTTGTGAAATTTTTTCAAATTTCGTTCAATTATTATATCTTTAATATACTGTTTCTTTTGGAGTAAATTAATAAATTTATACTATTTAGGCACAAATATATAACCAAAAAATTTAATATCGATGTGTGCTTCTATCGATACCGGAACATGTGTGTTCGGCCATCACCAAAAGCGCCTGGCTGTTTTGAATGCTGGGAGGGGTAAACAAGAAGAACCCCTTTCCTGTGGTTCTTGTTGTTGCTGTGCCTCGTCTGTTGCAGAATGGGGTGGAAAATGCCGCCGCCGCCGCATAGTCGTTGTTGTCTGCGCTTTTCTTTGGTTGTTGTTGCCCCGCTAGCCTCAGTTTGAAATTGCAAGTCAATGAAGCCAGGAGTAAACTTCAAGTTCGCGCTGTTACCGCGACTAAAGTTGTCTGGAAAAGATGTGAGTGTGTGTGCCTGTGTGTGTGTTTATAACCGTACTCCCCTTTTTGTTTTTTTTGCCAATTGTTAAATGTTGTTGACTATTTCGTTTTGGTTATCTCGTAAGTGTGTGCCACTACTACTTCTGTTTTTGTTCCGTTTGTTTCGACTTCTCCTCTCGGTGTTTCATCATTCATCTGTGTACTGCTCACCCACATACCTTTGTTGTTTTTCTTCCCCTGCATTTCGCCAAAACATAACCACAAATTTAACAAACAAAAGACGAAACAGTCATCAAAATGCAAACAAAAATACCTCATTACCGACTACAACACGTGCGTGCGGCGTAAATCACAAAAAAATCAAAGAAAACCATCTGAACCTTGTGGGAGGAAAAGTTACGTTTCGTTTGATTATGAAATTCAAACAGTGGAAATGTGCAGTTATTTCCCCATCTACTCGTTCATACCCTACTCCTGCTCCCTTTGGTGGTGGGGTAAAAATCAATAGGAGAGACAAAGCACGTGTTGTCTGTCCCCTGGAGTGAGTGCGATGGTGAATCGATTAACTGTTAATCTAAGTTTATTGAACGCATGCAAATGCTGTCCCTTTCTCTCTCAATCTCTCTCTCTCTTCAGGCCAACAGGGCATTCCCCCCTTCATTTCTTCAATCGAACTCTTTTGTTTGTTTCCCACTATTGGAGTTGCCTTCCACTTATGCATATGTGTATTTAAATCTTGCATATGTAGGTGAATGTGCGTATGTTTTTGGTTATTTCTTTCATCTTCATCTTTATCCAGGTTTCGTGGTCAATGTCATGGTCACCAAAGAACCACAGGTTACGAAACTGCATACATATGTATGTTCATACATATGTATGTATGCACTATGTAAATATATAAATTTAGCAGATAATTAATTGATGAAATCTAAATACTATATTGACATCTCCTTATCAACATCGTTTCGGAGTTGCTGATTCTCTTATAGAACGTCTAAAACTATCCTGTTCAAAAGAGTAATCTTATCGGAGTACAGCTCTGATTGCGCCGTCGCTTCGTCGTCGCCACCCCCTCGAAATGTGTCTTACAGGCGCGACTTAACGCAAGCGTCACGCTTATTTGATAACAATTTCCTTCTGGTCTGCTTTGCTCGTCTGGTTCACACGTTGTTGCTGCAGTTGCGATTGTTTGTTTGCCGGGTCAGCGGCAAAGATCTTTCGCTTTCGTTCTTTCAGTTGCCTTCGATCATTCGCGTTTCTGCCGAGGGAGAGAAAGGTAAAACATAATAACATCGAAAGGTAAGCAAAGAACGACCGTAAAGGGTGTGGAAGATGGGAAATAGAACTCTTTTTTTTTTTGCCAAATGTAAATTGTGAATGTGTGCGTGCGTGTTGAGTGGCGGCGCTGTCGAACCGGTTATTTTGCACTGTAATCTACGTTCTACAGTGGCGGGTCAGCACATTATCCAGCTTTAAGTTTAAGAACGTTCAATGTGTGGTGTATTTATTTGAGAATTTGTAGCTGGAAATTGTCACCAAAATTATTTACAATTGTTTCGGACAAATCTACATAACGAATGCTGTGAATCATCAAGAAGGGGCTACAGCGACGGCCAGAACAGTGTATAGTTGGCAACATTTACTTTACTGGTTCTATTTTTCTGACCGTGCCCGTAGACATTCGGAATTCGGTTAATACAGAGGCGTGCCAGAACGTTGATCTACCGATTAAAACATCAGTGCTGCCACGAGTGTATTTGCATTGCTTTGATTTGAAATTTGTTTTTATTTCGACATTTACCTTATGTATCTTTCTTTTGGTTCTTTTCTTTTCACATACAAATCGATCACATTATACAAAACGCCACGCCACTCCCCCACACCCACTTGTTGTTGTCGTAGTAGTGGGACCATCGCAACATGAAGCCGATTGAGAACCCCCCGAACAGTAGCGGCGTGAATAATGAGCCCAGATTGCGTCGGAGGCCCATACGTAAGCTATTTTTGTCACACTATCACCCCCCGCGGTACCAAGTAACTTTACCCCATCCTCCCCCAACGAAACCCTCTCTCTTTTGTCTCCCAGCAGTGTGTTCCTTGGTTTCTGCTTGCTAAATTTAGTATTTAAATATAGACTACAGCAGGGACTTGTGGTTAACTAATTCAATTTGAATCTATTAACACTAACCTACAAGCTTGGGGTCCCAACTTTCCTTAGCTTGCCGTCAGTCCCTCTGTCTGTCTGATCTTATATGCGAAACCTGTCCCTAACTTTGATAGATAAAAAATTGTTCTTTAGGGTAATCCAAAAAGTTTCGGATACCGAAGCTTGCAATTTTTTAAAATTGTTGTTTTAATTTATAATTGTTTCTTTTCTTTGTTCTGTGTGCGCGCGTTTGTATGTATGTTTGTCGCTGTGTGTGACATCTTTTATTGCTTTTCCCATAATTTGCTGCACGCTATTTATAAGAAAACCGTGAAATGCATTTCGCATGCAGTTTACATGCGCCATAAAAAAGAACCAACGCTGCAATCCACTCCACTCGAGTTGTGCGGCAATTAATTTAATGTTAATTATTAATTTTGTTTATTTTTCTCAATACCAATTATATTATGCTTTGTTGTTGTCACTGTTTCTGTTGCCTTTTTTGTTGTTTATGCTTGGCTTGAGTGTGTGACCATGAAAGCAAAGTTTAAGGCCAGCGGCAAAGTGCAAGCAGTGCATGCACTGCACTGCTTAACCCACTTAGCTGCAGCACATCGTGTTGTTGGTTTTTGCTGCTGCTGCTGCATTTGTTTATTTTGTGTAAACAACTGCCATTGCACTTTCATTGCCATTGCCGCCCGCCAGGCAGTTTGTTTTTGTTAACGGTTCCGCCGCTATGCTCAGCTGTTTATCAGGGTTGAGTTGAATTGCAGTCACTTGATAATCGTTTAATCGATAGCTTAGAGATGGACAAAAACAAAGCTTACAAGGTGAAATAAAAATATTATCCATCGCCCAAGTTACAGCCGTTACACGATTAATGCCAATATTTGTGGAAAAACTGGCTGTACAACCGTATGAAATGCCCGGTAATCTGAATTCTTTGGTGAATTGGGAGAAATTTCTTTATATTTTTGAAAACCTAATTGCGAATTATTTGAATGGCAAAATCCATTGATCGTGCCTTGCTCAATCAATCATGTATTTAATAACTTAACTTGGTCAAATTTAACTGCAATTTTCATTTTACTCGATCTGTCTGTCCCCCCTGAAGAACTTTCCGGAGCTTTAAAATCTTATTAAGTGCTCCCTCTCTGGAAGCTCAAGGGCTTACACGCGCCATATTAATGGGTTTTGGTGCTGTGAAGAGTTTTCTAGCTTGAATTCGGAGGCTGCTGGTGTTTGTTATGACGTCAGTCAGTCAGGGCGATTGTGGTAAAGAGTAGTATAAATATTTGTATTAACACCTCCATCTTCAGCTATAGATGACAGACGACGTCATTTGTGCTCTGGAAAATAAAGATAATCATGCAAATTGAGTAATTGATTTTGATCCTATTTACCGATAAATGACGCTACTGGATCTGTACAGCCGGATTTCCAAAAGGAATTAACCCGGAATAGGCATTAAATGTGAAATTCTATCCGTCCCAACATTTGCAGTGCCTATGAAACACATGTGTGTAAATAGAGCACGATCAAATAGTGTCTGGTATTATGGTTTCGGTATCTGGCAGAGTAGCAGCCCCATAAGAAGCTGTTGCACAGCCCAGGCGCTACTTCAGTCGTCATTCAGAATCGGAGCACGGGACATAGCAAAAAAATTGAATAGAAAATAAATAATACAAATAAAATTCTTGGGTGCCGCTGGAAACCCCTCTTTATTTTTTTGGTATGCTGATCGGGACAGGCCGGGGTCATGGCAGATACTATTGCGGGTATGCCCGACTAATAAACAGCTGTGATGACGAGAGCAGCGATGGGGCAGGTATGTTTGTTCTCTATCTCTCCTTACATTGATTACAGAAGCGACAAATAGAGAGAGAGAGTGAGAGAGAGCTATAAATGATCAGAGAACTGTCGAGCACAAATAAACTTCAAATGTGTGAAAGTAATGTTTTCTTAAATAATTGCTGATAATTGGAATGTTAATTCCCTTAATCGAATGACTCAGCACGAAGGAATCGAAAAGTTCGAGAATGGTACGCTAAATTCAACTGCTGATGCGACTAGTTTTATTGAAAAATTGTTCCTAAAGGTCTTTTAAATGTTAATACCCCTCGAGCTAACGCGTGAATAACAATGAAAAACAATACTGTGTTTTTTCTTGTGCAATATTCCTCCCAACAACCGTATTAATTTTTGATTTTCAGTGATTGTATCTGTTATTTTACGCAACATTTTCATAATCATATGTACGAATGTATGTACATGAATGTGTATGTATGTGTATTTTTGGGGTTTCCCGCATTTCAGTTCATGTTCTTCAAAACGAGTGTTTCCGTTCACTTATTACGAATTTTCTGCACAAAAAATTATGCACACGACATGTATTTGGTTTTTGCATTTGTAAGACCACGCCTCAGTCCCAGTATCGAGTCGAGCATCAATATGCGCCTCCTCATGCATACGACATGTATTTTGTTTTTGGTTATTTGTAATACCCGTACTCAAAAAGTGTATATACCACAAATATGTGGTAAAAGTGGATGTGTGGAACGGAGAGAAGGAAACGTTTCCGACCCCATAAAGTAGCCGAGTCGATATAGCCATTTCCGTCTGCAGTGTCATAGAGAATGACCATATCTACCAGATTGCGGAATCTGACTCAGATCGGATTATAATTATAGCCAGAATGAAGAAATTAATTTGCAGTTGCTTCCCCTGCCCCTTTCAGCACGAGACCCGCTACTCATTCATGTAGAATCTACATGTTAGATGTAGAATATACATTGTAGATGTAGATAACAGATGAAGAAAAAAATGTAAAATGTAAGATTTGTTTAAATTCTACATAAATCATAAGCTCAAAAATGTATATACTGACTGAGTAGGGATGTAAAAGTAGAGTCGTGTCTCCAGAAGCGACTCTCACGTTCCTTCTCGTTTTCTTTCTTTCCATTTTTCACTTGTGCATCGCTTGGCTGGTCTCATAATGTCGTGAATTTAAGTTTCGAAGGAGAAATTATCAAAAGTATTCTCAATTAGTTCCTGAATCTCAGCTCTTCTCAATAAGTAAGCTGTAATATCTATCTTCTATTTGTATCCATTCTTTGTACAGTTTAAGTTGGATTATTCAATGAATATCCTCATGTTTTTTCTCTCTCAAAACCATCATTAAATTTATTTCGAATATGTCCAAATATGTCTTGCAAAAGGTTTATGCATACATAGTACACGGAAACAGCTAATCGTTCACTCAACCGACTTGATTGCCATCATATGGGGTGCCTGGCTCAAGAGTTCCTGCGCTAATCAAACCATTGCATCGCCATTAAAAATTGTTGACACTGCCATTTGGTGGCTTTATCTAATTTATGATTCAGTTTTCATTGTTAACTTGGCTGGCCGTGGGATTCTATCCGGGGAATTGAGTTATCAGCTAACGAATGACAGACCCCGAATTCATCCAAATTCATCATTATCAGATAAAGTCGTACTACACTGTGGAGGGGATTGTAAAATAATTAGGCAACGTCTTTTGTTGAAACGGAATTCGTTTGAATTGTTTATTATTGTCGGCTGTTGATGTAGGTTCTTTCCATAATATCCGTTTAAAAGGCCCCGATAAGAAGAAATATTTCCAGATAATATCTTCACATCGTATAGTCTGAAACTTCTGTCAAAGATTGTCCCTCGTTCATGAGTCAGATTTGTTTTTCATTGGGTCAAAGAATGAAAAATAAGATTACAACCCTCGGACTGCCTTGCTCAATTAATGGAGACTCAATCTACGAATATTATCAGATGCCAATAACTACCACTATCGCAAGCCATAAAATAATACGAATGAAAAAGAGAGGAGAGAATTTTGGAAACTGAATTTATGACAAGGCTCCCCAAAGAAGCGGAAATGGGAATTACTTAATTATGGGCCTACAATTGGTTGAAAGAATTTTATATTTTACAGTCGCTAAGAATGTAGAATAAAAGTTGAATAGTAGATGAATCTCTGGGCCTCTGGCTTGCCATAGATTTTGATAGTTCTTTAAAGAAGAGGAATCTGTGGAATCATTAGGTATATTTTTTTTGTATTATCATCATATCATATCTTGGCAGCTTTCGCCACTTTATCACGTCAAGAGTTTACACAATCTCACCGTTTGGCCATAATAAATTTATGAAAAATTGCCAGAAGAGCGAGAACCTAAATAATGATAAGTAAAGACCCCTTTGATTTTTATTATTTTGATTGTAAAGAACTTAAATCAAAAGGGTTCTTAAATGTGCCTCAAACCATAGGAAAAGCTTTACCTTTCCAAATTTAAATGATTTCCCTTCCGATTTAATATCTTTGAAGAACTTTTAGGAGTTCCCCTCATTTACCTTTGGTTCTTTCATGTACATCTCCGAGTCTCCCTAAGCACCTCAATCTTTCTTATAAAATATAGAAATACCCCAAAATTCTCCAAATGTAGTCCCCCCTTTTAGTCATACTTTAATTACTGAAAAACCTTTTTGGGAACTTCCCGAGGCTCTTCATTTCTATCTTTTGGGGAAATTCTCACTGATATCAGTGCCGACCATCCAACTATCGTAGGGGCGGAGTGAGTGACGAACCCGAACGGAACGCGTGTGTGTGTGTAATTCCAGTGAAAAGTTTTGATCAGTACTTGACGGGTTGCGCCTGTAATGCTCATGCGGAAGGGGAGTGTGTGATAATGTCACGATAATGAAGTGTTCTAATAAAAGACAGTGGCGCTAACATGTAAGTGTACACGTCCGCCAATTGTTTGGGGGCAGCCAAGGTCAGGGGCAAGGCAAACCCCCATAAAAACACTCAAACATTAAACACCAAAAACACATCCAAATGCCAAACCAAATAATATTACACAGCCAAAAATGAAATGCGTATCTGTATCTGCCCCTTACATACTAATCAAGGCAAATGACGCGTGTCGTCGTTGGCTTTCGAGTGGAGGCTCACACTCTTCAAAAGCCCAAATCGAAACCATAAGAACCGACGACAGTTGAATGATGATGGATTGCACAAATAATAAAATAATCGCCTGAAAGGCAGTCTCAAAATGCACTCGACGTGATAGGAATCGCATTCGGCTGTTCTGTGTTCTGTTCTGCGTTGGCTGCGTTTTGTGGCTTTTCCTCATTCGGATTCGAGACTCGTGGCTGAGTGATTCGAGGATTCCGGGTTGACTGAGAATGTACTACTGAAAAAATTCCTAATTAAAAATCGGAGAGTTTTGCTGAAGGAGCCCCCGATACCCACGATGATACTCACTCTATCCGTGTAAACAGGAGACTCAAGGCCTTGGCCATGCCCCAATCTGACCGATCGACCAGCGACCACTCGATCAGCTCTCGGTTTTTGGTACTTCACATCAAGATCAAGTTTGTGTCTGAACCTGAACGTGCTGAGAGAGTCAGAGATAACTTTAATTTCTGTCAGCTACGTGACAGCTGATAATGGGAAAAGGAATTGGAATTGAAATAGCAATCGAATCAGATTGGAGAGCAAAAGGAAAACAACGAGAACTGGATGAGGCGATCACTTGATCCGGTTAACCATTTGACGTAGTTTGTACACTCCAAAAGAAGTTAATTAACTGCAACAAAGACTTCGAATGTAAAGGAAACAAAAGGAAATGGAATAATAATACTTCTAGTAATTATTTAAAAAAGGCTTTAGAGAAAAGAACAAGATAAAAAGAATGTGATAAAATGTTTACCAAGATTAAAGGGTAATCGAATTACAAATACTCCACTTGATCGTTTCGAATGACACAAATAGAGCACCCTTTTGGGACTATTTCTTGAGAGAAAGATTAAGCAAAAGAGTATCTCTAGGCTGACATTCTTCCCACGAACGAAGAATTGTATCTCAAGTGGGAAACAAAAAAAAAACAAACACAAAAAGGAGTCGCAAAGCCGCAGAATAATAACAAGAAGGAGGCTTTTGTCTTTCTGATTTCGATTCCCATTTTTGCGTCAATGAAATGGTACTTATGTGTGAAATCCGATAACCATTATCTTGTTGTTGGCCAGTGGCTAGTAGCCTTTCCATTTCTAGTGCCACTTGGGTCCACAGCAATCATAAAAAAGACATATATATATATGATTCATTTCTTGGACCTACAGTCCCGCGGTCATGTGAAGTCAATGCACCTCGTATTCCTGGTAAAGTGTCCCTAGAGATTTGATACCGAGTATTTGTGATTACCTATGACAGATATACGGGTATGTATGTACCAGGGTTCGAGTGGTTTTTGCTCTTGCATGAAGACTGGGTCGACAACAGTTCGATTAAATTGTAAATTCCATACTGACAGAATTCTCTACCCACCAACGAAACTCTGGGCCGAAAAGTTCCCTCCAATCAAATTAAATTCTTTCCCAAATACTACGCCCTGAGGCCGGGATTCTTTTCACAACTTTCGAAACATCCACGGATATTCCAAGCACCCCCAATGCCGCAAGTACTCCCCCTTTAATGGGCCTTCACCGTGCTATGCGATGACGAATTCGTTGCCGTCAAAGAATCCCCTGCCTCCCTGTGCTTGTACACGAATCTATCTATGTATCTTTGTATCTACCAACTGAGATATGCACGTTTTATTCTGATAATTTCAGTTGTTACTTCTCTTCGCTTTTTCTCCTCTTTGTTTATTGGGGGAAACGGCATTAATAACGTAATCGTTCGTTGGGCAAAATATGCAATTAATATGCACATCTTGTGCGATAAGATAGCTGGAACTCACACAAAGCCCCGCCCCCACATTAATGTATTCGGTACCCTCTGGAGGGTACTCTAATTTTGATGAAATATGCTACCTCCGATGTCTTCAATTGTTTTTGTTCTTGATCTGCATCAACAATCACACACTCTACCTGATCCTCTCGACAATCTCTAATTATTACGGGCGATTCGACAACGGACTGAGACCGTAATCTAACCCACGGGGAATTCCAAATTGAAAATTGATCCAATCGGATACCACCCATCAATCTTTTTGTTTGGATATCCACATGAAGCATTAGTGGACACCATCCATCAATACAATGAACACCTGTAATAAAGCGCGCATATGTACCTCCAATCGAATGACTCGCACTCGTATCGTATACGCTTTGCTTTCATAGGAACGATCGTTCTACTGGGATGGAACTGTTTGTTTTTGAAAACTAAACACCCAACAGATTGGATGGACAGTCTTTGGTATCGATGTACTGGAAGGGTATAGCAGCATTCATTCGATTGACTTTGACGCCAGCTGTCAATGGAGTGTTGCGGAGTGTTGCAATAAATATGCATACGTAAAAATCCAATTAAACCTCATTACCCATGTACTATAATTGGAGGGGAGGGATGGCAGGGCAGTGGCGTGGCGTAGGGAAAACCTGCGGCACTCATTGGCGTAATAATTCATGTTGCAAATTTCCAGCTGCTAATTTTTGTTTCAATCGCGTGCATAACAGAAACCGAACCAAGTTCAAGTTCAAGCTCCCTCTGTCGCAAATTATTTGCATGGCTGATGGCTGTGCGAAAAGGGGCAGGTGGGGCAGCTTGGGCCAGTGGCATGTGGCTGAGGTGGAGGTGGAGGCGGAGGAGAAAGCAGGTGGGGAAGCATCCACCAATTTAGTCGGACCCATTGATGAAACAACCCAATCGTCGGCGATCAACAATCGCGACAGTTGATCCCAATTACCGGGCATCCATTCCACAAGCAATTCGATTGAACGAACGACCGATCAGCCTCCAGTCCCCCGATCCCACTTTCCCCACATTTTTTTTCCTTATTTCAAGCAGTTCATCAATTGTCAATCGATACAGTAAAACCAATTTCATTTGAGTAATTTACTCAAAAAAAAACCCCCCAACGGCACCAAGCCTCTACCTGAACCCCGCCGCAGCGCCACTCTACCCCCCAATACCCACCTCACACTGTTGCAACAATAAACCGTTGTATCTGTGATAAGCGGTAAATGTGTCTTTGTCATTTCATTTTGTATTTATTTTATTTCGTTGTGACTTTTATTGTCGCTGGCTGGCTATTTGTTCTGCCGCGTTCGATATGTACTCAGAATACTTCCCTGTTCCAAGCCCAAGCTCAAAGCCACCGAGGAAGCAAACTGTACTCTGACAGTTTTATGGAACTCCCCGTGGGGACTTTTCGTACCATTTCGTTCTTTTGTTTTATTGTATCCGAACCAGAAGGGAATTCGATTAAGTCTGGTTTATACAAAAACCCCACAAGATTCCTAAATGTTCCAAAATGGGACTGGCTTTGCCACGGATTTTGCAATTGCAATTGCAATGATTTATAATTTATTTATATAAAAGTTAAAAAACATCACAGGTGAAAGGAAAAAGTTTGTCAAGTTGTTGTAATTTAATGTAGAACTCTAATGTATTCTATCCATTCCATTCCATCGATTTCGTTTCTAGATTCATTCATGAGATGCACGTAATGTGTGGATCGTAAATCACTGGGGTTGGTAAAATGAAATCAAAGCTGCTTAAATCGTGACAAGTTTTTATTGGACTCTTATTTTTATTGTTGTCGTAGGTCATTATGCAACCAGAATCGCTGAAAGGGCTTTGTCATGCATTGACTGACGTGAAATGTCTTTCAAATAATCAAAGTTGAAAGTAAATTAATATAAAAAAAAGGATGATCTTTTAAATTTTTTAATTTTAGATAATATGGATTCTCAATAGACGAATCCCCTCAGACACGCTCTTTAAATAAACAATACAAAAAATAGCATCGATTTTCCTCATCATGCGCACGCAATAAATGTGGTTTTTGCAAATTTTCGTGGATTCTCTTTTGCACTTTTCGCTTGTGCGTCTCGAACCGCTGAACCGCTGATCCCATAAACCAGTTAATATTTACAAAACGCTGAACAATTTACATGGCAATCGGTTACTCCAATACCAAAAGATAAACAAAATAAAATCAATCCCATTCAGAGCAAATAAACACTGGGACTTGCCTTCGTTTTTCTCCCAATTATAATTATTGTATTTCTGACATTCATCATCATCATCTTACAACTTGTTGATATTTGAGCTTATAATCAAAAGCATTTGTAAAGCATATGCTGTGCTCCATTCATTAATCCATTGAGAGCAGAGTATCTATGTGTCTCTGTCCCTTCACAACATCCTGAAGCTAGGCAAAAAAATGAATTCTCAATTCAAAAATCTTAATTAAAGCCCCCGCGGGTGTCCAGATGTGTTGATGAATATTTCAATTTTTTTTAATTTTTATTTTTGTGTGTGTGTGGACTCTCTCGCTTGGGTTTTTGGGCGCACATTTCATCCGGGTGTGGGAAACCAGTTTGTGTTTCTGTGCGGTACCAAAACCAAATAAAATCAAGTACAAGCGTTGACTAGTTCCACACACAAACACACACAAACAAAGATAGACACAAACACACGGAACGGGCAAACGCAATTGTTGGCTGTTGGCGCATACAAAGGCCCCCCAAAAAATGACGTTGGATGCCCCCGCACCATGTGGGGAAAGGGAGAGGTGAACGGTGAGCTGCGAGCGGTGGCATGGAGCATAGAGCATCGAGACTGTGCGTCATAATCTAGCCAATAAATGTTTAAAATACTTTCCATGTTTGTGTTGGACAGTCTGCAGGTGGATTACGCCGGGCACCGGGTCAATGGGTGTCACAATTGGGGAATAGAAAACGAATAAAAAATATATGCACATTTATATAAACAGAAATTGGATTTCAGCAAAATTATTCAAGTTGGATCCAAGAAATCTTCAAGGAGTATATAAAGCTATAAATCTAGCTTTCCTTAACTGCTTTATAGTATCTGCAGCTAAAGACAAAACGGTAGCATTAAAAATATCAATTAGAGCAACAACAAAAATAGACGACGAAGATTACAGGCACAGCTGGGTTCAGTGCTAAACGGCTTCTATTTAAAGATAGATAATATTTATTTACTAAACATTTTCATCGACACTTCATGCTAACAATCACTGATTCAAAAGTCCAGTAAATGACAATCGTAAATCTAATCACATGTGTACGTGCCCTGAAAATCTTTGAAATTCGGAACCTTCCGTTCTACAGATCCCCGTGGAAGAGAGAGAGAGATTATTCAAAATATTTGTGTGGAAGAAGAGGGTAGTAGCCATAACTCATGTCACCCCAAAATACATCGTTTCGGCTTTATCGAATAACCAAATCGTGCCGCCAGTACCTTCATTAATCCTGTGCTTAGTGGATCGTTCCCGCTACGAGAAAATTGCATTCGAATAAAATGTAAGATTTATGGAGGGGGGAACATATTTGGAGCAACTGTCAAACCCGATCACGCGGGCGACATCACATCAATCATACGCCCCCCTGGTCGCTGCTCTGCTCGGGACGGGCAATTAATGAACGGTTAATGAGCCACCTAACTGTCAAAACTGATTATCCATTGGCACGAGTCCCGAGCACACGAAGAGCGGACGGTCCGAAGGTGCCTGCCTCTGCTCTCGGTCTTCGGTCGTATGTCGTGCAATCTTTTGGGTTCGGCCTAGTGGTCTACTAGGCAAAGCGCAGCCAGCAGAGAAGTCGGCGCAGAGGTGGGCTGCTGCTGCTGCCAGCTGGCAGCTGCGTTGCTGCTTGTATTGTTATTGTTTTTGCATTTCTCGTTCGCTCTTCGGCTTGCTCTCTTCTGCCGAATCTAAGGGTAATATCCATATGCATCTGCTGCTGTCGTTTGCTGTAATTCCCACAAGTTTCTCTTCTGGTTTGTGTTTCGTCTGCGTCTGTGTCTGTGCCTGTGCCTGGTGCCTCTGCTCATTCTAACGGTCCACGTGGGCAGATTTGATGCAGCGGCTGCTTCTTCATCCTCTCCAAATTGCATTTATAGAAAGGTAGGCCAGGGAATTCCCCTCTTACGCTCTACCCCTCTTACTTTTAAGACGTGTCTGACAGGGAACAATATTGAAATCTGCCCTGCCTGTCCTGTATCCATTGGAGAATAGTTTTCAATAGTTTGCATTCCCGGAGCGCTTCTCTGGCGAATGCCTCTCCTTCTATGAAATACACCTTGTTTCGAACGGTCAACGGAGAGAGGCTCTGCTGCAGCTGTTTCTTGATCTTTCCTGCTGCTCTTGTGTCTTGTTGTTGCATTTCCCCTCAATCAATGTTCGGCTCTCCTTACTGGACTCTCTCTCTCTCTCTTTCTTTTGATCTCTTCTGCCGTGAGCCTCTGCTCATTCTTACGGGCAACGTAAAGCCAACAGCGACGCTGACGCCGAAGCTTGTAATCTGCTGCCCGCTTTCGGTTGGTTGTTTTTGTGATTTCATTCATTGCTGGCTCTGCTGCTGTCTCTGCCGCTGTCTCTGCTGCCGCCTGATAACAAAAGTCGGAGAGCGCGTAAAAATGGTCACCTGTTCGGCTCACTGCTGACATTATCTCTGAGAGCAGGTCGCTTATCAAATGGCTTATTGATTCGGGCCAGATTCGGTCGTCAGAGCATCGTCACCGACATCACCATCGGTCGTCGGAGGCAACGAAGGCATCGGGCATCGATATCGAAGCTTACGACGACGGCTCCGTCGCTGCCTGCTGCCTGCTGCCTTACCTGTCGCCCGAGGCTGTCTCTGCCGCCTCTGTCTCTGTCTCGGCCGCTGGCGTTGCCGACGCTAAATGAAAACGCTTTGACGCGTTATAATAACAAGTGTTTGCCGTCTTTGGACATTCAGTGTGCGATATCCCGGTGGTGCAGACAACTACGTTCGCCGCACGGACAAAAGCTATATAGAAAAAAATCCGACTTTATATTAAAAAAAAAAAACCAAACCCTCAAGAAAGAACTTTTCGCGAAGAACAACATTCCCCCCTACTATACGGGCAGTTCTATATGAAATAAGTGCAGAAAAATACACACAGAAGAAACATTAAAGCCCCGAAACCCTTTTGCATTTCGAATGAAAAATATTGTGTTTTTTTTATAGTTATTGTTGGTGATAAATCAAAATATTATTGCAATATAACTGAGTTATATTCTCAATAGCGCGTCAAAAGTCTCGATTTATATACAAATTTCTTTTGATATTCAACTGCGCGCGCGCGCCTTATGAAAAGTTACCTGAAAAGTTGAAAGGAAAAATCCAAACCCGGGCAGAGGAAAACCCTAAACAGTGAATGCAAACAATCTCCAATAGTTTATGAAGTAAACAGAGAAGTAAGAAGAGAAAGGCTTAAAGGCGGAAATCAATGGAATCTGCACATAGTACATATATTAAATATAGTAATAGTCGGTACAGCATACCTAAAGAATTCTACCAGTCCCCGCACCCCCAACGATAGGATTGGATCGATTGTAGTTATGATTATTGAAAGTGGGCAGATTCTTTTTTGTAGCCTCAAATTTCTAGTTTTTGTGTATTTTCTCTGCTTTTCTCTCTCTCTCTATCTTTGTCGGTTAACAAGTTTTGGTTTTTGGCAATACTCTTTTTTGCCCCCCTCTCTTTAGGCTAGAGATCGCTTGTCATTGATCGATGGGTTATGATGGCTTTTGCGTGGATTTCTTTTTGGTTCAGGTTCTTGTTTTGGAATGCTCTGCCAAAATATCTTTCAAGAGAGGATTATGGAAACAATTCTACACATCCAGAGGGCATTATATTTAGCTTAAAAGTTATTTTTATAGAATGTCCAACATGAGATCTTGGTGAAACTGAAACTCCCTTCAAGAAATTGGTTCTTACGTCTTCTAAAAGTAAATCTTCATTTTTTAAAGTTCAGGAATCACTTAAGCAATTTTTGTATGTTCTCTTAGTGGTTTAAAACCTCATAAAAACGCTGTTTTTTGTTCTTACAAGCAGTTCGGGTTCTGAATATTTAAGGGATTACATATATTTAATTGTGGATCGGTGGGTGAACCGAAGGCTTCACTCAACACATTTTCACCTTCAAATTTCACACAGAAATGCAATTTATCAAAACGAATTCAAGTCATAAATCAAATCTAAAACAATTTTCTTGTTCATTAATGGGAAACCTTAAAATAAAAATCACTTAAATACACAAAAAAAAAAAATGTGTATACAAGCACCCAATTATGTACAAGTAAATACATTATAATATATATAATGCAACCTTAACGGACGGACAGTGAAAAAATGCGAAACAAATCGAGCCGCAGCGAACCGAAGTGAATTGAGAGCCCAGAAAAAGCTTTTTAATTTATTCATAGTTAATAATAATACAAAAAAAAAACAAAAACAACAAAGAAAAATACAATTTTAATATTTGCCCGGGGCCCCCGAAAAGAAAACACAGGGCCGGCCCCAAGACAACAAAAAACAAAACAAAGAAAGAAACAAATATTATTAATAATAATAATTAATTTATGTTTGCTGGTGTTTCGTTTTCACGGCCAAATTGCATTTTTAGTTTGGTTTTGTCTATGCCTGTGTGTTTCAGAGTCTTTTATGTTTTGGGGGGCGGGCAAGAGGTTCAAAGTCTTTGCCACACCCCACACCCCACCCCATTCACCCATTACCTCCCTCGATAGTCTCTTGAAAGTGTTGCGCATGCGTCTGATGTGCTTGTTTTCCCTCCCCCTCAAAAGGTGCTG
Organism: Drosophila tristis; assembly: GCA_018150885.1. Classification (NCBI taxonomy): domain Eukaryota; kingdom Metazoa; phylum Arthropoda; class Insecta; order Diptera; family Drosophilidae; genus Drosophila; species Drosophila tristis. Next base: position 1,928,509 of record JAECWT010000026.1, read on the forward strand.
AATCGTTTGCAATTTTCCCTCCCCCACTTAAATAAAGATAGTAGATCTGATCAAGCGGGGGGAGACCAACTGCTGCGTGTCGCTAATGAGTTTCGCTCTGAGACTTGCCGTCGATTCCATAGTCTTGCCATTCACTGACTTTTGGCGAGGGATACGACCAGTCAGCGGTCAGCAGTTAGCAGTCAGCGGCTGGGAGTCTCAAGTCACTGGGTAACTGTTGCCAAGGCCTTCCATTACCTATAGGTCACACAAGGCTGAAACATTTTTCTCGGTTGTCGGTAGTCGGTTGCGGAAGAATCTATCCATGGGTTGGATTGGATATGGTTAGATATGGTTCTTAGACTTAGACTGTTGTTGTTTGCTATCTAGTCTTGGGTAGTATTTCATATTTCTTATAGATCTCTTCTATCTCTTATAGATCATTGCAAGACGAAGGGATCCATATTTATAATGAACTTGAGAAAGTTTATCAGTGGCTGAAGAAATGCCAGCTTGAAATACGATCGATCCCATTTAGAAATGTAAGCTCATACGAGTGGAGTATTTCTCAAACGTTCACATAGATTTTCCTGCCAGTAATGAGATCATAAATGACTCATTTCGGTGCGAGTTCTTCTGTTCGATAATCCACCCACCAGTTCTGCTTTATATTTCGTGGAGAATACCTTACACATATTCTCCCACCTGTTGCCTTTTTGGAATATTTTCTTGATTGAGTTGTTGCTGTTCGTGTGTGTTTTTGCTTTGTTTTTTTGGTGCACGATTGATGCCAAGTTGAATGACATTTGATACAGTTTTGGGTTTAGCGTGTGTTTTGGTTCCAGTTTTCAGCTCGAGATAAATATATTTATCAGAAACAGTACCAGAATCAGAAACCAATTTTGAGACCAGAATAAAAGTGATTAATTTTTGGGCTTGCAAATTGTCTGGCCAAACAAACACTTTTGTGTTTGTTTCACTTTTTGGCCTTTTTGTGGGTCTCTAGGGCTGGCTGACAAATCATCCCCATCCCCATGCATTAACAAATAATTTTTGAATAAATAATTGCCAGTCTTTTCGGTTGATTGAGAACCGAACTCGATTTCACCTGCGTCATGCAATAAAAAAAAGACAACAAAAAATTAAATGAGCAACAACAACAGAAGCCAGACGCGTATAAATATATATAAAATGTATATATATTTGATTTTATATTGTGTTTCAATTAAAAGCGTATTGGGGGAAATGGGAAATCAATTTGTTTATTTTCCCCTGCAAAGTTCGTTTACATCGAATGCAAATTCTTGCAAAGAGCTGTTCACGTCAACGATTTCCATATATTATGATGACTGTATCACTGTATCATATCTGTGTCTGGATTTTTATAATCAGATCAGATATTACGTGGCCATGTGGGTCACAAGTTTTTGTATCGTGGCAGATTTGTGATTTGAGTCAAAGAAATATTGCAAAGAAATTGTGTTGTCTGCTTGCTTATTGGTGCATTTGTACAGCAAATCAATACACGTGTGAACCCGATTTGATTCCTTTTTCTGTGCAAAAAACAAAACGACTGTTGTCCTTCGTGGCACATGTCGTTTCCCTAGCTTTCGTTCGTTGCATTCCCATCCAGCCTGAGGCCTGGAAACAATGCAAAATACGTTTGAACGACAAAAAGATCTCTTAAAAATGCAAAAAGAGAACGCGAACGTTTAGCGTAAGTGGAAACTAAAATAAAAACGCTTCTAATGAACCCTGGGAACTGTTGAATCAAACACCGTGTGTATCCAAGGGGGCAGGGAATATCTGAAAAAACATTCCTATATTTTTGTGTGCTTTGTAGGTTCTACGAGTCGCCAGACTCTCGGCAACAGCGACTTTTTAATCACAATAAATAGGAATTAGAATTAGCTTGCGGATCATCATCGCACATTTAGCGCACGTTTTCCAAATTAACGCGAGACAGCTGGCGCTGCCTGTCTTTCTTGGGTTAAATACTTAAAAATCTACGGGGGTATGCTATGTATTCATGATAGCTATAAAAAGGCAACGCATTCTTGTGTCTCTTCGCGTCGTGGAATGGCTTGTCTACAAGTAGTAAATTGTACGAGTACTACGTACATATTTCATTTCTGGTTTCTTTTGTATCATCCATAGATTTTGAAACAACTTAAAATGAAATGGCAAACAAAAACAGAATTATTATCAGATTTAATATAGATTTCTCACCTCAAAATCCAAAGATTGTCAGCAAATTATTCGGTTTATGGGTTCGTTTTAGTGGCAGTTTGTTTTCCCTCTAGCCGCCCCCTTTTTTATTGGAGTCAAAATCAAGATTTCAGGAAAGGTCATCAACACAAAATAGATACTTAGGAATTTAATGTTAGAAACTATACATAAAATTATCCACATCTTTAGACTTTAGACGATTTCCAAAAAATTTAGAATCTGATGATTGTTCGTTTTTTATTTGCTCGCCTTTACCTCCGTTCCCAGGGCGGAACATTAAGTGTGAACATTCGCTGTGAGAATTTACCCATAAGTGAACGGATACTTTTTTTTGACTAATACTATGGCCAAACAGTTTTTAATAGTTGAAACTTTTCTCTGCAGAACTTTGAATGATTTAAAGGAAAATAGTTTCACAAGTTCTTTTGTTCCTTGGATCTAGTTTATATTTTAAATACACATATTTACATGGAATCGAAACTACTCTTTAAATTCAATATTTCAGATGCTATTTCAGAGCTAGAGCTATTTCAGAACTAGGACTAGTTCATTTGTACAATAATAAATTCGGAACTAGTTCCGTTCGCTAAAATACCGTTGTGAATAGCTTAAATTTTGTGTGCAAATGTGCCTTTGGAAGTGGAACTAGTTCATTGGGGCAATAATGAATTCGGAACTAGTTCCGATCATAGATTATTTTTAGCCAAAAAAATAAAAACTACTTAACCGCATACATCAAAGTGCATGCCTCGCCTCGTGTCGGCCCCCACCGAACTGGTTCCGTAAACCTGCTCTTGGCATTTTGTAAATTTCCATACCATCGCGCGACGTTCCGAACGGAACGGAATGGAACGAACGAAGCGAACTGGAATTTCGCAGACAAATCGTCTGCCAGCCCAGGCAACAGACGCGCGGCAGACGCCAGACAACTGAAAAGCAGAGAAACAGAAAACAAAAAAATAATACCGATGTCTGTGGCTCGAAAAACGCATTCCGAACAAATAAAAATAAATGAAACTTTTGGCATTTAAGTGAATGAAGCTGCAGGCAAGAGGCTTATAAAATAATACCCGCAACAAATCAATTAGCTGCGGCCCCTCTTTTCCGATAAGCCACCCCGATAACCATAAACAAATTGTGTGTTGGGAAAAGAAAAAAAAGACTGAAAATAACAGAAAGACGGAAAGGCGGCAAAGGTAAAGATTGACTATTGTCGATTGTGTCGTCGTTTGTCGTCGTTCGTCGTCGTCTACGGCGGCATCTGATCCACTAATCAAGGTGCATTTATGTGCCCAGCGGATCCGATGGCGATAATTACAACCTGATTGAGATAGCTGACCCAGGGAGAGAGAGAGAGGGGCTGGGGTCTGGTCTTCGGCAGAGGTTGTTCCGTATAGGAAAATTAAACAGAAAATGAGGAATGAAAAACGAATTTATATTTCGTTCCAAAAGCAAATGCACTTTCCCAATCAATTCACCTCCCTCGCCACCCCAGTTTCTGTTTCAGTTTATGTTTGACTTTGAACTTGAAAATTGGTAACCCCCTTCCCCGCTCCCGGCTGTAAACTGAGCCACGGCTTGGCATTCGCTGCGTATACGTAACAAGCGTGCGCACACTTCCAACAAGATTTCTTTTCTCTCTGATGGCGTTTTTTTCATTTAATTTTTTGATGCCTGCTGCTGCAGTTGTTTAGGTTACATTTCGTTACCGTTGATAAACTTATCGGGTAGGGTCTTGTAAACCCACGATTTGTGCCGTAATCAGTTACGTTTTGTTCCTGGCACCTGGTTTCAATTTCATTTCTTTGTTACGGGACACTTCCTGATAGATAAGACCACTCGTAAGTTGGAAGGAATGCAGACAGAGCGTGTGGCAAAGGGATTATCTATTCGAATTTCGAATGAAATCAGCTACATTTTATACGTGTACAGTCATCACATGACCTACCCCTACCGCTTGTGACGGAAAACTTCAGGACTACACAACATTTAGCACCTCTTATTATTATACCAGAATGAATCACAATGGGGAAGACAGAAAGACAACAGAGAACTGTCATCAGAACGGAGAAGCTGTCAGTTCAAATATTGAATTTGACAATGATATGGAATTTGTGTTTTCACTACCATTATATGGTTTTCCATTATCTGCAATTTGTTGTTTACGGGCACTCGAACAAGTGTTGTTTCTACGTCGTTCAGGAAATCTTGGACCTGAAGACCGAACGATACTGATACGGAATAGCATATAGCATGTACTCCCCTCTGCTCTTATCTTCGACGCTCTACCTACTCGATACAGTACGTAGATATATGTATATGGTTAAGATGCCCGCCTCTCTCTGGCCCAAGTTTCAAGTAAATCCTTGCTTTAAGCCTTAAGGTTTAAGGCTACACGCCTGCTTCCGACTAATCAGTAGTAATCAGCGGCATTAATCGGGTACCAAATACCGATAAGATTCTAGACAGCTTTATTGGAAAACTATTTTTAACTTATTGCCGATTCGCTTTGGTTTTCCCAGTTTTCGGTGTAATCGGAAATAGATTAGTCAGAGATCTCTCTCTTTAGCTGGAATGTTTTATATTTATGGCAAATTTTTTAGTGAAATTGAACTGTTTCTTCCATAAATCTTTTATATACGGCTTTGTTTTTGGGAAGAACCTTGATCCATATATTCATAAATCTATAATAATTTTTTAATGGATTTCAACAATTGCCCCTATGAATTGTGGAATTTGATTCTTATGTAGTCCCAAAAAATGAATTATCTAACGACGTTTTTCGTTTATTAGATGTTGATAATCGAATTGTTTTGCCTATAAATTCTCAAAATTCGGATTTTAGTAACAGCAGCCGAACAAATGAATTACATGAATGAAAATCGATTATTTATCGTTTAATAAATTTATGTGCTTCTCTTTGGCTTCGAAAAGCTGATGAAAATGGCTTGCCATTGATTTTCGAAATGGCTACGATTGGTTTTATTATATTCTTGGTTATGAAGCTGCAGTCTCTAACTTTAACGGTCGTAAAATGCTCATTATCGATTAATAATCGTTGCAAAAAGCGACCGATAATTGGTGCAAAGAAAGTCTCTCCAAATTGAAAATAAAACGTTGAATAGGTTTTGCTTGCTTATTCCCCGCGATTGTCCACTTGGCGGTCAGTGATATAATTTTATTTAATTTACGACACCGCTCCCCAACCCGTTTATGGCCACACTTTCAAGTGCATATAAAATTAGTATCTGTTCTTTCAGCTGTCGTTCCTATTTATGCGCATTTCGACGCGTGGGCTGGCTCTCAATGATTTGCAGTGACATGATTTTGATTTGCGTCCGAAGGCTGCCGCCGCCTTTCCACGCGAAGCCGATAAGCGCCCCAAACACGAAAAAAGAACCCTTCCAGTCCTCGAGTTTCGAGTGGACGCAACGGACCATAGACTGACCGCCGAACGACCGACAATCATCATCATCATTGTTGTCGTTGTCGGCCAAGTGGGCAGAAGCAATTTATTGGGTCCCCGACTGTTGTCAACGAGCAGGCAAACAGCTGAAATAAAAATCTTATCAGCTGGAAAAACTGCGAAAAGTCTATATATTAAACAAAAGTCTTCCATTTATCGCCCCACTGTGCCCACATGTTGACCATTTTCCAAATAATTACACTTCAAATGTTTTTGGATGCGGCTGGCAGTTTCCAAAATTAATTTGGGCATGCTTGTACCTTCCTGCCTCTGCCCCCGTCTTTAAGTCAAATGTGTTTTCTGGCTGCACCAAAAGAAAGATACACAAAACAGAGCCTAAACAAGTGCTAAAAATCAAACCGAGAAAAACAGACTGCGATTTGGCTGGCCCTCATGGTTTGGTTGAGGGCAGGCGGCGGGTGCTCTATCGGTCAGGGCCCCGCTTCAGGGCTCTCTCTGCGGCAGTTTAAGACAAAACAGATGAGCGGGCAGGCTTGGGATTAAAAAGTGTCGTATACATTTGTATCTGTACATTATTAGGGATTGAATTTTTTTGAAGTCAAATCAAATCAATTTTGTTAAAGAAAATTTTCATTTTTGGAGGGGAAATCTGAGCAGAAGCAGCAACCCAATATCAATAGCATTCAAAAATAATAATCCCTATAAGCTAAACCTTGATGAATCATGCACACGATATGTAATTACTTTTTGGTTTAATCGGGGCCTAGCTTAGTATCGAGTGGGGCTGTAAACTGCTGAATCATGCACTTGACATATAATATATTTATTTTATTGTACGTGAATGTACTCGTGTGTTCTCTTTTGAAGCATTCGCTTGCGCGTCTCGAGTCAAGCCGCTGGGAACAGGGACGATTCCACCGCTGATGGAATTCCTCAAGCGTAAGGCTGACTTGGTACTCAGTCGAAAGTAGGATTTCACTAAGGATATTCTTGTTGAAAATAATGAATTGGCGAGACTATATTCATACATATATGAACGGGATCTAAATGGACCCCCAAATAGAACCAAATAGACTGCAGAAAGCGTTTAGAGAGCCTCGTGCATAGAGGGTTTTCATATTGTACTTTGATTTAGCTGATATATTCTGCAGACATGGGGTAGGGTATGGATCACAGATTGTTTTCTCTATTTTTATTGATTGATTTCCATTGATTTCCAGCCATATTCTAGACACGTTCTAGAATCGATGTGGATAATGATTTACGAATATCCTTTAACAAACAAAATACCAAAATGTAACACGAATTAAAACCCTTGCAGCCATATCAACGGTCCGGTGACTAAGCTCAGCCACAGCCTCAGTCCTTCTACCTCCACCTCTTTCCCCCAGAACATCATCCCACCCTACAACCGAACACACACATCCCCACACACAGATACATAAAAGCGGACAGGATACACGAGGACACGACGAGACAGACACGAGAGCGGCAAACCCAAAAAACATTCGCACTAAAATGTAAACCAAAACGCCCGCGTACATATTCCCATTGGATTCTTTCAATTTTTATTCCAATTTATAAATGTTCTTCGATCGCCGACCCATTCCTTTCCAAACAGAAAGTACGAAAAGCAATATACAACATTCCTGCAAAATTCTAGCTTAACTAATTAAACTTAAATTATTTATTCAGAACCAAATCGTGTGATATTTAAACTACCATACTTTTTTTTTGTGTTTAGTCATAGAAAAAAAACCATTATAAGAAAAGCTCAACAAAAAAACCGAAAAAAAACCCAAAAACAAAAAAGTATGCAAAACCGATAGATAGATAGATATTATATCTAAAAAAACTAAAAATAAATTATATTATATTTATTAAAGCACCCACATACACACACACACACACACACAGTTGATGATTATTTTGTGTGTTTAGAGTTGTTTAAGATTTGTTCTGTTGAATTAAAAAAAAAAAAAACTATTTTCGAGGCAATCCACAACACAGCAGAAATCAGGGATTAGTTTCAAATTTAGTTTAGAAACAGATTATTGCACGCTGCAATAGAAAGAAAGAAATAAAAGACAGAACACACCCGCTAAACGCCAAACACACATACACACACACACAGACCCACAAACGTAACAAATGCAAAAATGTCGCTACCCAACGAACAGACAACAGACTTGCCGCACAATCAGACACAACCCAACCAGCATGATATACCGCCATCCACAGCCACCACACCATCCACAGCCACAACAACACCATATACAACACCATCCACAACCACAAACACAACACCCAATGAGCTGAAACATCGACTGACGCCGCTCAATGTGCGACGCCTCTCCGGCTATGCCAATCCACAAATGGTGAACGATGCAACGATCGATTATGCAACGGGAGCAGCAATGGGAGCAACGGCAGCAGCGATTAATGATGATCCGCCACCCATCACAATCAACATGAATATGAGCAGCCACAACAACAATAATAACAATAATAATAATAATAGTAACTACAGCAACAACAATAATAATACAAACAACAAAAACACAACAACGCCACCATCCGCATATGCCACACCACCAATATACGAACAACAATTGTCCACACTGACAGCAACCACGCCCCTAGATGTTTTGGCATCGGATGATAAATTTAAATTGTTTACCATTTTCAATGGAAACGGTGAGTGGACCCCCCCCATGCCCCACCCCAAAGCCCTCAATCCCCACCATCCTGCCACCAAAAATAATCCTTCAGGCGGATGTCTCTCTCAAACCTCAAGTTACGCGTTTCGTATAGGTAGGCCTTTGTTTTTATTTTAATTTTGGAGTTTTGAGGGCTGGCTACACAGACGTCACAAAAAGCAAGGATCAATGGATCCTTTTTTCTAGCTATCTATTTTTTCTCCATTTTTTTGCTTCCTCTTTTTGCGAACACACTCTCTCTCTCTTTCTCTTTTATGAATACTCTCTCTCTCTCGCTGTATCTTTGATTAATATTTAAATTTTATGCAGAAATATTAATAATAATTTTTAGCCTTATATTTTAGACAATAATTGCTACAAACGATATCATATTCTTTCCATAAAAATTATTATTTTTCTAGCATTAAATTTGTTAGAAATTTGTCCCGTAAGAGTACTCGTAGAAGCATCCATTTTTGTAAGCATTGCATGACGTTTCTCTTTGTTCATTCTGTTAAACTTTAAAGGAAAGGAGAAACATGCTTCCTGGATTAGACTTAACATCTGTACGCTTAAATGTAAGATGTCTCTGTTATTCTTAAAGTTGCAGGAATTTAGAATTTTAGATGATAGTCGGAATGACAGATAAATACTCTTGACAGATTGAAATATATTTTTTAGTGGATATTTTAAATGTATACTCGTTATTCCTCTAACGAAAGCTTAAGTTGTAGATTTATATCAAGAGTTTAAGAGCTGTTCCATCCGTTTGTTTCTCTGTGGATTTGAAAAAGAAAAGAGAAGCATATTTGTGATAACCAACCAAGTAAGAGAAAGGCAAAAGCCCTAATCAGAGTAACTCGAGTGAAGCATAAATGTTTGGCATCATGCACACGCAGTGTACAAGTATGTTGTTTTTAAAGTTCTAGTGGATTTATTTGTTGCCTACTTTTCGCTTGAGCATCCGTTTCTCGGAGCAGTGGTATGGTATGAATGCCCACCGCTGTAGTACACACTAGAAACTCATACAGTAGATCTTTGGGCCCCCAAATATCCTGCCTATTCCATAGATTACACAGAAAGATCCAACGTAAAATGATCAAATTATGGCCCTAAGAAATTTTTTTTCCAAATAAATGTTTATTTATTTGTTTGTTTTTTTCTTCTTTATAATTTAAATTTATTTGATCTTGTGCACAATAATAATTTGATTAATGGGTAATGGAGTGGTCTGGTCGAGCGGTCGAGGGGTAAACGCGACACGCGTTTCGCGTATCACCTCCATGGCAGCAGTTTTAATTGTATATTTTTTTGCGGTTGAAATGTTTAATTGTCGCTATACCAGACGAATGGCTGGCGAATTTGTTTATGGCCGAGCGATTTGTGGTTTATGGAACTTTGGATACAATAAACGGGGGGGGATTCGGATTCGAGCAAACAACAAATAATACAAAAAAACGGTTTTATTCAAAACGAGTTTCCATCCCCGAGGCAGCAGCAGCAGAGAAGAACACTCGAGACTAACAGCTGGAAGGGAGATAAAAAAAAAAACCTTAATATATATTGAGATAAATAAAAGAAAAACAAAAAACACCAACAGACAAGAGAATATTCCGCAGAATCTTCACACATGCAAGCATATAATTTATAGTGATGTTGATTAATTGCCTTGCTAATTGCATAATGCTAAATTTAAATGCATGCCACACACACACACACACAAAAACACAATATGCCACACACGGTCCGTGCTTGAGACATGAGCCATGAGACATGAGAGACCCAGCAACCAGCAACCACCACCCATCAACCCCACACGCACTCGATCTTTGATCCTTTGCAACCTTCCCTTGAAAATATCCCAAAATATTTATGTACTAACCCTGCATCTTGTTGTGCTACCCACTTTCTTTTCTCCCCTTCTTCCCGATCCGATTCGATCCGATCCGTAACCATACCCGTAACCAGATCCCGACAATGAGAAGTTGTCCGGGCTACCACATTCGACAACTGGTTCACTAAGCTCAATCATCACGACGTCCATAGCATCCTCCGAACCGGATCCTGGTGCGGCGAGTGCTGGCGGCGGAGGTGCGGGAAGCGGCGGCAGTGGCGGCAGCGGAAGCGGAGGAGGCGGCCCCAATGCCCTGGTGGCAGCAGACGCAGCCAGCATCGCTGGGATCAATGGCAGTTCCGAGGAGAAGCTGGCTCTAAATCGGCCTGGGATCAAGCAGGAGAAATGGTCAACGATCCTGCTGCAGGTCTCTATACCGTTCTTTCTGGCCGGCATTGGAACCATCGGGGCTGGCATTGTTCTTGGAAAAGTCGAGGTAAGACAGAGACAGGAATATTCCCAGATAGATAAACAAAAAAAATACAGCTGATAAATCCCGGGAGTTCTCGTCGCGTCTATTGACACGTCTATTAACTGCCGATAAGACGCTAAGAAAATAAACACGAAAGGCAAACCGAAAATCAAAATTGCGGCAATTGTAAATTGTAAACAAAAATGTTAATTGCTTTATTGTCCGAGCACAACAAAAAGGTATACACAAAAGCCCAAGCCAAAAAGAAAATTATAAATAATTAATAACAATCTTTTTCTTGGAGTTTTTCTGCTCTTTGTATGCCTTTGTGTGGGAAAATTTCCAAGTTGCAAAATGCACGACAAAAAAAAATAAAAATTACCATCAAATAAATAATTGTCTTTGGATAATGTAAAGAACGAACATAAATTCTAACTTGAAATGCTTTCAAAAATCATACTTGAAATATTTGAAGCCAAAGTCGTATTCACATAAGCGAACTATTGAATACAGGGCCGGATTTTTATTTTGTAGGTGTCTGGAGGCACCTAACTATCTTCCGAATGAAAGTGAATTAATTATTTAAAAAAAGAAAGAATAATAATAAGTAGTTCAGTTAAAGTCTTATTTTTAAATTTATTTTCCCTCGCCTGTCCTCCCAAAATACGGCCCAGCTTGTACATACATATGAACATTTTTATGTGGTAGAATTTATCATTTATCGTTGTCTGCGAATGTGGATGGTAAAGTGTTTAATTTGCCTGCTAATTGATGGGGCGCTTGGGATGGTAAAAGTTCTGGGCCAAACTGGCACCGAAGCCAGTTCCAGGCAGCCAATGCCCGAACAGAACTGAAAATGTTTGGAAATCGCCAGACTTGAGACAGACACACAGACAGCTTCAATTTACACAGCCATAAAGAGTGTCATATAACTTTGTCATATCTCCATTTAATGCTATATAAATATAATGTATGTCTTTATTTATTCTCTCGCCCCCTCCCCAGAAATGGTACGTCTTTAAGAATGTGAGCGAACTGTTTATCCTGGTGCCTGCGCTGTTGGGTCTGAAGGGAAATCTGGACATGTGCCTCGCGTCGCGTCTGTCCACACAAGTGAATCTGGGGAATATGACAAGCCGGCAGGACGTGGTGCGAATGATTGTGGGTAATATAGCATTGGTGCAGGTCCAGGCCACCGTTGCCTCCTTTCTGGTGGCCATGTTCGCTGTGAGTGTGGGCGCGGCCATGACAGGTGAATTCTACTTTGAGAACGTGATGTTGCTGACAGCCTCGGCCATGTTCACGGCCACCTCATCGTGCTTTGTGCTGGGTAAGTGCTGAAAACACAATGTAAGATCAATACCTGGGGTATTTAACCAGCCATTTATTGTCATTAGATTTCGTTTTGGTGGCTGTAATTCTGTTCTCGCAGAAATACCATCTGAATCCGGATAACCTGGCCACACCGCTGGCCGCCTCCATCGGCGATGTGGTGTCCATAAGTCTGCTCTCCTTTATTGCCTCGCTGCTTTATGAGAATATAAGTGAGTCTCTTACTTTCTCCTCCCTTTTTATTATAAGCCATATTGATTGTATTATTTTCCTGTTCTGTTTAGAGACCCATCTGTGGATCACTTTCATTGTGATCACCTGCTATCTGGTGCTGTTGCCCATGTGGGTGCTGATTGTGATGCGGAACGAGTACACGCGCCCGGTGCTGAAGAGCGGCTGGGTGCCAGTGCTGTCGGCCCTCTGCATAAGTGGGTAAGTTGATCGATCAAGTGCCGACAAAAAAAAACCCTCAAGCATCGAGAATCGAGGCCATGATAAGCACAAATCCCCATAGACCAAAAATTCGTCAAGATTTGCTGACTATATTTAGATATCGATCGGAGGAAGGCTTCATTAATGCCAAATCATGTCCAGGCGGCAAGCGCTTTACACTACTCCACTACGTAGATCGTTGTGTGTGTATTTATAAATAAATCTGATAAATCTGTCGACGGGAATGACCGTGTGAAATATTTAGCCACTTGTTATGGATGTCCCTGACTCGCGTTTTGGCAGCAGGTCAATTGCGGGAGACCCAAGCACAATATTGAATACTATAATTAGAACTAAAAGCAGAATTAGAATTCCCATTGGAGCAGAAATTATTTGGCATGACTTTGCAGGAACATTGTCTACGATTGCAAATTTTTAATTCCCAAATCAAAATCAAATCACAACTCATTTTATCACTGTATTTTTTTTGCAGACTTGGTGGCCTTGTGTTGGATGCTGCTGTGGAGGTCTTTGATGGCTTTGTGGTCTTTCAGCCGATCATCAATGGAATTGGCGGGAATCTGGTGTCGGTGCAGGCCAGCAAGATATCGACAATGTTGCACCAGAGCTCAATTATTGGCATTATACCACCGCACACGAAGATTTGGGAGTGGCCCTGGAAGGCGTTATTCAAAGGAGGTAAGAACGAGGATTATAATTCAAGACGAATGCGAGTAATAATTCCACTTATAATCTCCTTGCAGTTCCCTATGCAAAGACGGCAAGGATACTCATTGCCATGTCCATACCAGGCAATGTCCTGTTTATCTTTGCGGCTGACTACCTAAATATGCACACCTCAACAGTGTCCTGGGTGTTTATGCTCTCCTATCTACTGGCCAGTTTCATTCAGGTAAGGAAAACACCTCCCCCTCCCGCTTAAAAGTGGCAGAAAATTAATGACTTCTGCACCCTTAGGTAACGCTGCTGCTCTACATTGCCCACATTATTGTGCATGCAATGTGGAAGTGGAAGATCGATCCGGACAATTCGGCCATACCCTATCTGACGGCGCTGGGCGATCTGCTGGGCAGCAGTCTGCTGGCCGTCGCGTGGATCTTTACAATGTCCGTGGGTATGCAGTATGGAGCTGGCGTTGAGAATGCACTGAATGCACCCAACTAAAGGAGGTGGGGAAATGTTTCCTTCTAAACTAATGCAATAGAAACCACAGAAAACAGGTTAAATGAAAGGAAAGCAGCCGCAAATCAATATAAAGAACTGTTATGTACCTAAAGTGAAAAGAAAACAGCAACATGAAATCCTAGAAATTGTATGTATAGACCGGTCCCAAGTGCCCCCCGCCCTGGCACACCACAAACACACAATTAGAAATACCCAAAACACCAACCAAACAACACACACACAGAATAGTTTCCATGTTTTGTATGTCCTGTCCTTCACTTCACATGGCTTTTGCTTGTGTTCTCCCTAATTTTTGCTCTACAAATGAAGTTATGTTCGAGTATATGGTATATATATACACGCCTATATATACATATATGTATGTACATATTGTATGCATGGCAGGCGTGGCTGCATAATATTTTTTAAGGCTTTTAGGACAATATTATACACAATTTAAAGAAATATATACATATACAAAATGGGGGATAACAACCGGGCGAATAACACGGAAAAACGGAACACACATTTATGTAATGGCATTGGCTCCCCTTACCGTACCCCTTACCCCCAATTTGGTTCTTGTTCTTGTTCCTTTGCGTTAACCCATTAAACTTTTGTTAAACTTAAGGCAGCCAAAAAATAATGATGGAATCGTGTAAATGCAAAAATAGTCCTAAATTTAGAATAAACATACTTAATTCCTTGTTAGTCCCATGTACACCTACAATTTACAAACGTAAAACAAAAACATAAAAAACATAAACAATGCGTAGTATTAGCGCAGATTTGATTTTTGCAAATCACGCTTAATTTTTTTTCCCCTTTTTTTATTATTATATCTCTCACCATTACCGCCCACCCCAGCCCAACCCCTGAGAAAGAAGCAATAATTGAACACAATTCAAAACGATATTTATTATTATTGCATATTAGTTAAGACGTGGCGTGGAGATGAGCGTGTGCATGCATGTATATTCCTCTTTTAAGTGTATATTGTATAGATTGTATCTATTTTAAGTTAAAGCGTGCGCATTTTTTTTGCTTGCTTGTTTTGTTTCCTTAAAACCGAAAAATGTTGTAAAGTGCGTGTGCGTTCTGTAAAAAAAATGCGAACAGGGATAATGAAAACGATGAGAATGAGAGACGTTCTGAAAGGAAATGTGATCGATATTTAGTTATAATAATAACAATAATTATAAATTAATGTACATCGTAAACGAAAGGGCATCATTATTGTGTAATACTTGAAACAATAATACCAATTAATTCAATATGTTGGAATAAACGAAAGCAAACGTTCATAAAGAAAGAAACCCACTCTCTGATTTGAAATTACCTTTGGCGGGCTCTTGGTGCTCTCACATCTGCTATCGATATATCGCATGCATTGGATCAGCTATCGATATATCGCCCGCATGCGCAGCCAACTTATGCGCGATGCCGAATATTGAAGTATTTTACGCGCAAAGCAAGCTAATAATAAATAAACTGAATTTTCTAAAGTGTAATTAAGTAATTGAGAGCTCAAAATGTACCGCGCTATGCCCAGGCGAACGAGCGAGTTCCGCGAGGAAGCCCACGAAGATGGGGCCAGCGGGGACAAGCGGCAGACCAGGTTGGAGGTTGACAAATTTAATTTTTAGTGGTTTTGTTTTGTAATAAATACCCTCTCTCCCTGTCGGGCCGGGACTCCTTGCAGACTAGGCGCACGCAGCATGGCCACGCCCACACCCATGAAGCCCAAGGTCAGTGGCATAGCCAAAAGGTAATGATGGTAGCCATGCAGTCGGTGCCAGATTGGTTTTCATTCCTCATTTTTTTATACATTAATACATCAGGCCATCGCATTCACGCTTGGGCCAGCCATTGTGCCTGGAACGAGACCGCGGCAGCCAGATGGGTCTGCCGCCGATCCGCACGCCCATGAGCAGTCATCACATGGGCTCTGAGGTGCCGCACCACTCCAACAAGAAATGGGTGGCAGAGAAGTCGCAACAGATCCAGGACTACCTGCACGCCATTCTACCCAGCCATGCCATACAGGGCATCACCGGCGACTTCTTCAATCGCGGCTCGGGCCTGCGCCAGATGACAACGAAGCAGTTTGTGGGCATAATTAACTTTTTCTTTCAACAAATCTCACGGAATCGGGTGACGGTGGGCAGCAATCATGTGGAGGACATTATGAATACGATGCAGAAGCTCAACTATCCGTATCAGGTGAACAAGTCGTCGCTGATGACGCCAACCGCACAGCATTCATTCGGTCATGTCATTGTGATGCTGGACTTTCTGATGGACTTTGCCCCACAGCCGGAGGCCGAGGAGGAGGGCAGGGATTTCCCCTTTATGGAAATAGCCGATCAGCACAGCGGCTACCTGCACAGCATGGCCTCCGAGTCGATAGCCATGTCCACCACTCAGTGTCCAGCCATGGTGCTGGACGAGGAGCTGACCGAGCTGCTGTTGGTACAGTCGACGGCCTGCTTCTTCCTCTGGGACCAGGAGAACAAAGAGGAGGAGGCGCTGCTGCAGGCCAGGACCAGAGACAAGGTAATCAGCAAGAAGTGCGATCTTGCCGATGGCCGGGCCTTGGATGCGGACATCGATGCCCTCAAAACGAAGCTGAGCGATCTCGAGCTGAAGCTGGAGGAAGCTCTGCCCGGCGATGGCAGGAAGTTTCAGCAGCTGGAAAGCCTCAGCCGCGAGCAGAATCAGCTCGGGCAGCAGCTGCAGGCCCTTCAGGAGGAGGACGCCATGAAGCGGGATTCGATCCAGGAGCTGCGCTCAAATGCCAAGCAAAAGACAGCGGACATCAAGGCGCTGAGAAAGGAGCTGCGCCACATACAGCAGACCGTGTCCAGCCAGAGGTACACGGCCCAGCAGCTGAAGGATCTGCAGGTACAGTGCACAGATCGCAGCAACGAGTCCAAGGTCTACGAGCGTCAGATCAAGGAGATCACAGAGCGGGAGCTCAACCAGCAGGTGATGCTGTCGCGCTCCAAGCAAAAGCTCCTGGACAAGATCGAGCAGTTCAATTGCCATGCGCGCAACATCTGCATGGATTCGGTGATCTGCAAGGCCAGCGGCAAGGGCAAAATGGAGCTCACTCTGTCGCTGCAGCCCAGGCACGAGGAGGTGCTGGATGGGCATCAGCGTCTGGCCAAGCTGGCCGATCGTTTGCGTCTGTGTCGCCAGCAGACCGCTGGCCGTTGCAAGCACGTGGAGGAGCAGAAAATCAATATAATCCAGACCAAAGCCAAGCTGGAAACCAGCTTGGCCACCCTGGGCTCAGAGTTGCGCGCGCAGAAGCAGGCAATGGCCCACATGGAGTCCAACCACAAGAGCAAGCTCGAAACGTTTGCCCAGGACGAGCAGCAGCTGATCGACAGTCAATACGAGCTGGCCACCCGGCTGGAGCATTTGCAGGCCCAGGAATGCGAGCAGCACAGCCTGCTGCAGAGCGTGAAGCAACAGAACAAGGACCTTCTGACTGCCGCCGAGTTGCGTCAGCAGCAGGCACTGCATGCCCGCAATATCTACCTCGATAACTACGAACAAACGCTGACCGAGGCCGAAGAGGAGCTCGAGGCTGTGCAGCTTACGATCGAGGAGAACGAGAACAAGCTGTCCCAAGCCAAGCAGCAGATCCACAGCACCGAAATCCCCAACTTCGATGTGGTATTCCAGGCCATACAGGAGTCCTGACTCTGAAGCTTTTGAGTTTTTAATTTTTAGTGTTAATAAAGTATTTCATTGCCGTGTAAAGTATATCTTTCCCGTTTCTGGCTTGGACTTGGATGTATCCAAATACAGTCTCCCTTCTGAAGCCGCCTAGAGTCTAGACTGTACAGAAAGGGATGATCCAACCGCAGTAGATTTCTCCTTTCTACTTGCAACTAGAAGATTTGCCGTCATGGCTAGCTGGAAAGGCGCTGAATTAATCGGGGAAAATGCGTTAGGCTCCGCTAAAAGGCGGTAGGACTTTGGAAGTGGACGCGAACTCTGACGCTGGCACTACATTCATCTCATCCTCCAGCTTCTGCTGTGGCGGCCACACCTTTAGCTATTAACAACGTAATACAGTCCGGCTGTATGCATAGCCATGCATAGCTTCTTCGATTGTGCAAATGTAAAATGAAGAAGGAAATGATTTGATTTTAATTGCACATTTCATATGGTTTATGTTTTATTTTGGAATACATTTTGTCGTTTGGGGTTAAAGGTAAACAGGGCTTTGGGCAGGGCACACAGGACTCGACAAAGACGCCATAATTAACGTTTGTTCGAGATGTCCAGCTGCTGGAGTCCTCCTTTTCCCCATCATAAATACGACTGATTTCTTTGAGTTGCTTATTGCCACGCGGATGAAGTTTTTGTTTTGTTTGGATTACAAATTGCACTTGGAACGGTTTAGCTTTACATGTGTGGGGTTTAAAGATATAGCATATAGTACATATACATACATACATTGAGTGTGTGTGTGTTTGTGTGTGTGGCGGGTGGGCAAGGGGACTACATATAAATATTAAATAATATTATTATTTGGCCAATTAAGGGGGAAGAAAAATATAGAAAATAAAAACGATCGAGACATTGAGACTGAGACACAAATTTGTTTCGTAATAAATTAAATAATTATCATTATAGGCTTAGTTAAGTTTTTTGTTTTATACAATGCCGCTTGTCGCTCTGCCTGCTCCCTGTATAGCCCCTCAGACAATGAAAACGTCTCCATTGTTACGCTCCAGTGCTGAGGTTGAGGCTGCCACATCAGCGCCACAGCCAGGCCGCAGTGGCGGCTGAGATATGCTCGAGTGCGGGCTCTCTTCGGTCTTGTCGAGCAGCTCTGCCTCGCGACCGATCTCCACAATGCCCTGCTGCTGCTCCATGGACACATTCCGGGACTCGTGCGCCTCCTCCTGGACTTGGCCCTGGCCCTGGCCAGCCAGGTGTATGCTCACCCCAGCTATATCCAAGTCCTCAGCATCTTTGTGATTCTGGAATGTGACTGAGATCTCTTGGGAAGCAGCCACAACCACTGACGCCGCTGCTGCTGCTGCAACTTCGCCATCGTCGCTTTCAGTGCCGGCCCCATTGCCGGGATTCGCTGGTGCTGTTGTTATCGAGGACCACCAGCTGGAGAAGGCGCCCTTGGCCTGCGAAATGGCACCGCCAACCGCTCGACTTGTGGTGTTTACGGCCTGATTGATTTTACGCCCGCTCTCGCTGTTCTGCATGGTCCTAAATGGGAGGAGAGAGAGAGAGAGACGTAAGATGGGGAACGATTAGGCGTGGGATCGATCTGTTACTCACTGCGCCAGCTTCAGCTTCATATCCGTCACGGATAGGGTGCCCGCAAAGGGATGGCCAGCGGGTAGTGCTTCAAAAAATTCGGGTTCGGGTCGCACATCAAACCATTCCTGGTAGCATTGGGTGCGCTTGAAGGCGCCAATAAATTGTGCATTGAAATGATCGTTGTCCTTGGGCGTGGAATCTAACAAAGAACTCATCATTAGTGGGTTCCGTCCAGGAAGATGGGGTAGGGCACCTACCTGGAGACACTGCGGTGCGTAGTAGGGCCAGAATGTAGCCCTGAAACTGTTCCCGTATCCAATACTCGCTGCCCTCCGCATCTTCCTTGGGCATTTGCACGTGCTTCATGATGTAGTCCATGTAGCGCAAGTCTTCGGTGCTCAACACCAACTGGCGACGCAATTCCGGATCGTGTGCATCCAGATTGGCCGCCTCAATGTCCACCAAAACGTCAGCCAGCTGTCGCTTCTGCTGGAACAGAACATTCGAGGTGCCAATGACATAGGAGAGGACCATAGGATCGCTAAGCAGATCCATGTAGGGCAACGACAAATACGGCAGGCAGAGATTGCCGCTGGCAAAGATGCAAACGGGGGCACGATACTCATCCGGATTGACAGAGCACAGGGCGGCCAGATTGGCTATGTAATGCAGAGGGTTTCGTTACTGATGGATACTGATGGCGATTCATTCGGATTCCACTTACAGGCTAGTGTATCCACGCTGGCCTCGCGCGTCAGGGAACTGTTGCGTCCGTTCGAGTCTCGATGCGACGAGGAGGATGCAAAATTCGAATCCTGCGACTGCGAATTCGGTGTGGAGTGGGGCGAGGTGTCGCCACTGCATTGGGAACCCGCCGAGGCGGCCGAAGAAACTAAAGCCAGGTCCTCCGCCTCGCCCTCGGCCGCCGTTGCGCTTTCGGGCGTCAGCTTGGGCTCGTCCTGGGTGGCGGCCCCAGCCTCGGAGGCGGCGACGTCGGCGGCGGCGGCTAGGGCTTGCGCCTCGCGTTGCAGGGAGTCGGTAAAGTCTGGCATGGGTGAGAGCGGGCGGGAGGTGCGCACACAGGCCACCTCCTGGAAGCCCTTCTCCAGCAGGCGCGGCACCAGAGAGGCCATGCCCAGTATGAGCACACACATGCCACGCACCGGAGAGCCGAAGCAGACAACGCGACGCTGCAGCAGCAGCAGCTTGAAGAGTATCAGTGTCTTGTGGCGCCAGTGTAGGACGATTTCGCGCAGCGATAGTCCCACATGGAAGTGACGCAGCGGGCGATGTGACTCATCGTCCAGCAGGCAGGCATTCAGCTGCTGATACGCCTTGACCAGCAGGTCCGTGCAACTGAAGTCGCCCTGGTCAAAGAATGCGTCGGCTATCAGGGCCAGTTTCACCTCAATATAGCCGTAGATGGGCTGGCGGGCCAATATGCAGACCGACTTCTGCACTGTGCTTCGTGTGACATCGGCTGTGCGGATTTTCAGCTTCTCCACGGGTATCTGGCGGTAACAGGAGACGCCATAGATGCTGGCCGCCGGCTCGTACAGGCTGGGCAGATTAAAGAACACCGTATCCTCCAGGAAATTGTGCGATCCATCGGGCAGGGCCAGCGTTGGCAAATACTTCCAGCCGGATGGGCACTCGTTGCGGCCACTGGACCCGGCTATCAGCGGCGGATGGGAGAACTCCACCTGGCATCCCAGCTTGTGGTGGAAGCCCACCACCAGGATGTGCAGTATCGGTGGCTTGTTCTCCGGCTCCGTGCTGCTGGCCATGACGGCGACAGATCTCCACACACCACACACACACACACAAATGCACTGCGCTGTGTCAGGCTCTGCTGCGGTTAAAACAATTCCCCCGATTGACAAATCGAAAGGTGGTGGGCAAATGATAAGCCTAGCAGTCAGGATTGCGAAACCCACATCAGCAGCCACTCACTCACTTACAACTACAGTGTCCAAGTGTATGGCAATCGCTACTGTTCTTTGTTATTGTCTATATTCTTCCCACGCGCTAATTGTTTTTGTATTCTGCAATTCCAGAGTTTTTTTGTTCAAAAAAATTTGCAGTGTGTTGGTGATGGGGGGGTTGGTCCGAACAACCATCACAGTTGCACGGCATGCCGAATGGGTTCTATCGATATGCCCATATCGATATATCGGCTTGGGTTGCGCACATCACTGCAAGCAACTGGCGCCAAACTACCAACAATTTAAATATTTTGAAGTGAAAAATAAATTAGTTTTTTTTTCTTTATATATATCAAAATCTCGTGTCACGGTGTTTGTGGTTGAACTCCTCCCAAAAGTAGGTCTGAGAATAGATCGTAAAGTAATTTTGATCTTCATATTACCACCCATTAACTTTTAAGTGTTTTTAGTGGTTTTTGATCAAGGATTGCTTTGATTTAGCTGTCAGTGTGTGTTTGTTTAATATTTAATGATTTTTGAACAAGTAGTGACAATGAAATCAATTTGAAAATACAATTCATGCTTCCAAATGACATTGTTCGGAGAAACAGACATAATCATCAATACTGCGGAAAATGGTCAACAATCCAATTTCACATTTAAAATTTAAGGAAAAGTGTGCCACAGAGCAGGCTCATTGCTGCCAATGCCAAACATAAGTAATTACAAAAATACTTCATGGGTGGTGAGGACCAAAATAGCGCACTCGCCAATAGCGTAGATGCACGTTGCGGTTACCATAACCTCAATTCGGCAATATCCAGGCGCATAGTTGGAGAGCTGGACGAATTACTTAATCAGCACAATGAATTATTGAAATTATTAAAATCACACATGCACAAATTGGAAAGTGACAATCACGCTATTGTCATCAATCGTGATAAAACAGCAGATGGTGAGCACGTACGTAGATTCAGTGCCCTTGCTTCAAAGAAGAAATAATAATCTTGAGTTAATTGCCGACACACACAGATTATATGACGCTCTCCAATAATTTGCTGGAAGGGACAAGATGGATACTGTATTAATATTAAAAAACGAGATCCCGCAACAGGAGTCGAAACTAACAAGAAAATCAGTTCAATGGATTTTTATGCGTATCGTATGATAATTCGACGCGGTCAGGATAACATTATTCTACGATTTAGTGAGCTATGCCAACAGTTTATTTATTTATTTATTATTAATCAAAAGAAATTGCGTGCAGAAGAATATATTCACTTGAGAGTCGCTATCAATAATGGCGAACCGGGAGAAATTGGTAATTCCATAATTCTACCTTCATCATATCCACGTCATATGCAAGAATACAGACAGGATGCTGTGTTTTTCTTACGAGAGTGCGGAATCATTACATGTAATCCAAAGTGGCAGGAGATAACTTCTCTAATATTAACAGGCCAAAGCTCAATGACAGCACAGCACGTATATTCAAACGAAAATTTAAGTCTTTCATGAGATTACACGTGTTCGGTCAAACAAAATGCTGTATGTATTCAGATGAATGGCAACAGCGAGGATTACCTCATGTACACATTTTAAATTTGGGTGTATACGAGACTATGTTTTTATGGATATGAATGAAATGATACAAATTAAAAAAAAAAAATAAATTTGTAATAAAGGAAAATAAATAACTTTAAAAGACTTGGGGGTTGGCGAACGGTTGGTTGCCCCCCAATTTACATATAAAATGTACATACATATGTACATATATGTATCTGTATGGGCATTTTTTGCCAATAAGTCCAACAGGCCAATAATCATGAAAAGTTAATAAAAATTGACAATTGACATATTATTTCATTAACTTTGTTGTGATACCTATTAAAAAGTTCACGTTTTTGTTAATTTTTCGTATTTTTATAGTCACGTTTTCTTTTAATACTATCTCCTAGAAGAAAAATGATTTTTGATAAAAGCTTTCCCTCAATTCTCTCACATATTGAACAGAAACTCGATTAACGTGGTATTTTTATACACGGTACTCGATGAGTTAAATGACATATTAGTTTTGTGGTCGAACCCGAATAAAAAATATATATTCTTGATTAGCATCCATAGAATAGTCGATATAGCCATGTCTGTCTGTCTGTCCGTCTGTCCGTCTGTAGGTCCCGATTAGCGTCTAGTTCTCAGAGTTTATAAAAGTTAAAGCAACCAAATTTTATTTCCAGACTCATGTGATATGACATTGTTTCGCCCCGCCCGCGTGCAGTTAGAGCAATTTAGAACGGCTGGAGTTGCTGTGAGAAGTAAGAGAGAGACAGATATAGCGGGATAAATAACGGTTACAAATAAATGGAATCAGACAAAATATTCTAAAATATAAGATTATATAGTGTAGTGTATTCATGTTTAGGAAACATCCTAAAGACGGATTTCAATATGACGCGGTCCCAGCGGCAGTCACTGTCGTGGCCCAAAAGTGATGCGTCTGCATACAGCTAGAGAACCTTACTAACGCTACCGCCATCGACCGAAATCCGAAGCGTCATATTGCAGACCGGGCGGTGAGTCACCTGCATGGAGGTAACGCCTCTTCACTATTTTATATAAATATAAGTTTGTTATAAATAAAGAATCATTCATAAACCGGAACGCAAGCCTGTTTTATCAATAGATAGTCCTACTCAAATCGCAGAGTTTTGCAATTTTGTACTTTAGCCTTTTTCTATATTTTTTTTTAGCATTTTGTCGTACGAATGTAACGCAACAATAGAATGGAAATGCAAAAAAAGCATATAATTAAGTTCTATAAGGTTGCATATTTTTCCTCGCTATTTTTAAATATTTAAGTATACGTATACTTTAATATAAAAAATAAAACATAACTTGAACTTTTTAATAACTTTTTTGTGTAAGAAATCGAGTTTTGTTCTATGAAAACGAAGGTTCACTTTTCAAGTGAGCGGCAGTGTATGTGAATTTAAAAGAAAGAGAACGATTTTGGAAATATTTTGCTATAAATTACACGCTTCTCCTCCTTGCTCATATTTATACCGTAAATAAGTAAATAAAGCGGCTATGATTTTTCTACAATATATGATAATATATCAGTCTCTTTTTCTACAATATATGATAATATTTTAGTCTTTTACTTGAATAATTTATTCAATTTCAGTAAATTGAGTCATTGCCACTTTAATTTGCAATGTTAAAAAGTGCCAGTGAATAGTGTTCATAAAATACATAACTTTAGAAATCTAGCGCATTTTTCCTCTTTCTCTTTTTTTTTTAATTTAAATTTTAGTGGACATTTCAAATTGTAAACAAGCTGAGACACAAAAACAAAAAACATGATTCTGAAAATAAACGTGTAATATTATACATATAATGGACAGAACTAAGTCCAATATAGAATTTCTGAATATGATTTCGTTCCTAAACGGTTTTATATTGTCTGCTTTTTTCTTTGGGGTTTCTTTTATGTGTGTTTTCCCCTCTTGGATATTTCTGTGTTATTTCTCCTCTTGATTTCTCAGCATTTTTTCTTTCGTTTTCATTTCATTTAATTTAGTTAAGACTTATTTTTAAATCGACTATTGAATATATAGAATCTAAATTTGGACCGCAGCGAGTTGTTTGTTCTTTACAAGATATGTTTGCCTGTCCAGAGATCTGGACTGCTCTGAACCATTCCTTTTCAATGAAAAAATCATGCATAATGGGATCAGAAATATATATTCTCGTTTTATGGGGCTGGGCAGTGCACACAGTCGCAAATACTCCATAGATTCCAAAATTTCGGTGGTGAGGAATATTTTAATTTTGTAGAGATTAATATTTTAACAGACTTTTCATGCAGATTTTTCAAGAATTTTAATCCAACAAAAATAAGAAATTCACTTCAATATGGTATATTTTTGCAGATTCTGTTTGCAAATTATTTTGAGACTGTTGCCCAATTAATAAGTACTTATGTTTTTAAACATTGTAAATATATTTTTGCAGATTTGCGATATTGTTTATGTTATTCATGATCTATGGATATATTACCGACAGTTACCCGTAAACATCGCCCCAGAAAGTTTACTTATAGATAGATACATTTAAGATATTTAAACAAATACACGTGCATACATGTAGCACACAAAATAAATGTATGTATGTGTACATATGTGGCAGACTTCGTGCATATGAGCGGCACTAAAACCGAAGGCTATAGACGAGAGCGCCCACACAAATGGCCAAAAATAGAACAACAAAAATCCGAAAACTGTGCTATTTGTTATTCCCTGATTCTGGTTGTTGATGCTGAAGATGATGCGAATTGAAATTCAGTTGAAGGCATACCCACACCGTATCTGTATATATGAATATCCGATATGGTATATATGTATATTATGTACAAGAATTGTACAGATTATTGAAATAGTTGGCCCAATGTTTGCCATAAGTTCAAAGTTGTTTATCGAACGGAAATTGTTACGTGAACCCAGCCAGATGGCAATGAAATGTTTCACTAATTCTGCCCGATGTCTGTGCTGGATATACTCGTACCCGTGGCAGACATGCTTTTTGCTATCCTATAGCACCCGACTTTTATTCCCTGCCCACCTGTGTCCCATTGCATTCAACAATTTGGCAAGCAGTGCATGATACCTAGACCGTACCGGACGACCCATATCCAACGGATACAGCTGCACAGATACATATCTTGATATATATATAATATGTATATTTGTATTTTGCATACCGTCTCGGTACACACGGCTAAGATGCAGATATAAAAATGTTCTAAATTTAAGAGACAAGCGGATACGTTTACCTCCCACAGCCGAATCAAAACAAAAATCTTAACAATCCAACTATATACATTGATAGTGGGATAAGTTTATTATTATTAGACAAGTCTGGGATCTGATCTAAATGTAAATCACATTTCAAACACTTTTCATATAATTATTGTTCGTATATGCAACTTCTAAGCCGACGTGATTTTTCTTAAGTACATTATCTAGACCCTAGACATTATTTAGCTAGACCCTGGCTATAGTATCTTCTCAGTCTTTTCTTTTGTTTGTGTGTAGAAATGAACCTCAACAAAATATCGAAAAACTATAAAGATTCTTTTTTTAATGCATACATAGATACATATAGAAAAGCTCTATTAACAAACTCAAACTTTTTGTCCGAAATATTTTTTAAATCCCAACCAGCTTATGCATATTAAGCTCCCTAGTTGCATGCAAAATTTGAATTGTATTTTTGTTTTGTTTAAGCTCAAAATTAGTCAATTGGTTTTAATTTAACCAGCAAAACTATCTTCCTGCTATCCCTTGGATGCAATGAAGTGGAGCTCTAACTTAAAATATTGTATTCCTAGCCAACTCGTTATCTATGTAATGTTGCATAATTACAACGAGGGGAAACGTTGGTAGACGCGGCTCATGCCTTAAATATTTAGTTACTTCTATATAAATATTTTTAATTTCTTTTATAAGTTGTATTACATTTATGGATGGATCTTAAAGTAGGATACTGTTTTACCCCAGATGTTCTTCCTTGAATCGACTATTTTTTATATCCAAAATGAGTGCACTTCCGGAGGTAATAGTAATAGTAATAATCAAGTGATGAAAAAATGCTCTTGTGCCTATATTAGAAGTTCCAGTTATTCTACAGATCAAATCGATGAATCCAATGAATTAATTAAGTGAATGTAATGTGAGTTAGGGCATAGAAAATTATTTGGCGAAAGTATCCGTTGGATAATTGCACAAAAAAAAAAAAAAAAAAACAGAATTAAAAAGAAGAGAAAATCAGAACAATGACGAATAGATTCAAGTGTTAGACAAATGGCAATGCGATCGATGGGGGCCACCTAAGGCCGAGCGACGTCAGCACTGGGCCACATACATACATACATACATACACATGTATATACAGATCTTTATACGAGTATACATATACATATATTCGTACTCGTACAGATATGTGTAGTGAGTGGTTTGTATTTAAAGAGGGAGAGTTGTAGGGCGTGCACTCTGGGCCGAAATGGGGTTCAAATGCTGCAACAATTCCCGTCGAATATGTCACACCAACACACGCGAATATCGAATATTTTCTAGATGGAAACTCTGGCTATACCTAGCCTATACATGGTCCATACATATGTACATATGTATGGCTATATGCAACTGAGTGGCAACCAAATTTTAATGGCTGTGAAATTTATGCTCTACGATATTTGATTCCAAAAACAAATGTGTAAAAAGCCAGCGAAAGCCGCCAACGCACCCAAAATGCTATATACTCATGATCTAGTTATGTACATATAGATATGCTATATAAATCTGTTCCGACCCCCTCCTTTTTCGCTCTCGCTCTGGCCAATTGGAAAATTTTCATTTTGGAATCTTTTGGATGTGTGAGGCAAGTTTATGTTTCAGTTGCAGCCCACCTGAAAATTGCTGCCGCCACCCACCCTCACGCACACAGCCGAAATCCCCCTAGTCACTGAGTGCCACATCTCCCTCCCCATTCCCCCCTGGGCCGGCCACTTGTTGCCACATCGTGGCATATATCTGGCCTCTTCACGCCCATTCGTTTAACGCGACGATTCTGGTATATAGCAGGCGATCGCATAGCACTCGCGCGGCCTCTGGTATAGGGATTCGCGGGGTGGTGGGGTGCTGAGCAGGGGGGTAAATGCTTTTCATGCTTTTCCGCGAACGCGAACGATGAAAAATTCTTTAACATAACGTGTAGCAACGCTTTGGATCGTCAGTCTGTTTAGTCGAACCGCAGCATTCGCTCCTACGACGTCAGCTGCTCGGACTTTAGTTGAGATTTCAATTTGTTTCTTTTTCCCTAAGTAAGTTTTTTTTTTCTGTTTCTGTTCCTTCTACTGCTCTACTGCTGCTGCTTCTTCCTGCCCAAAATCAAAAAAAGAGTGTGTCAAACCGAAAGAAAAAACAAAAAATGAACAAAAAGTTTTCGAAAAGCGAAAAAAAAAACCATGAACCAAGTAACCAACTTCAAATCGAACATAAACCGAAAAAAATCCTTCTATCGTAACAAACAGAACAGCAAGGAAATCCATCAATCAACCGAACAATTTAAATCAACAACAAATTCGAAACAACATTGGAAATCGGAATTCCTCCGTATTATATAATCCTGTTTCAGTTACGTTTTTTTTGTTGGTAATTTTTTAAAGTGAAACTGTATGAACCGAAATCCAAATCAAGTGAAATCAAATGAACCGTCAAAACTCTGCAACAAAATGATAATTTTTTTCCAATTTTTTTTGTATGCAAAATGTAGTTGAATTTTTTTTGTACAATTTTTTTCGTTTTGGTTTTTGACTGGCGCAATGGCTAAAAATACTTATATTCGAGTGCTCCCCAGGCATTTGCAACCACAACATCAAAAGCCAAAGAAACCAAAAAGCAAAAGCAAAAGAAAAAGCAGCAACAACAACAATAACTACAAAAGAAACAACAAAAGCGACAACAACAGTAGCAGCAGCAGCAGCAGCAGCAACAACAACAACAAAAAAATAGGAACAACAATAAAAAAACCACAGCAAGACAGGAATATATATATTCATCCGATTCGAGCATCGAGTCGTACCAAAAACCAAAAAGTGTTATATGATCTGAGAGGAAATTTAATTTTTTTTCTTCATTTTGTTCGAATTTTAAAAATAAATTCGTTCTGCGTGTGTGTGTGTTTTTACCTTGGCTAAATGTCCAAGATACACACGCTGGCACAGACAGCCGCACAGATGTACAGATACAAAGATACTTTTCGTCTCTGGCAGCTGTGGCCACAATCAGCGCAGGCGCCATTGAGACAGAGATTAGATATAGAGATGGAGAAAGAGATGGAGATGTAGGAAAAGAAAGAGAAAGAAATGTAGATTTAGATCTGATCCACCCACGCCCGATGGACAGCCAACAGATATACATAGATCTGGAGATTCTGGAAGGTAGATTTCTATAAATGGAAACCTGTAGAGCTTTTTGGTGAATGTAAAATGAATGAGCGGCAATTAGAGAAAGGGACTGAAAGAGATAGTATTTAAGGATATTGGAGATCTGTTGAGAAACAGGATAATTACAGGAAGCAAAGTGAAGAACGAAAAAGGAAAAACTAAATAAGTATTGTATACAATTTAGAGACAATACATTCATGCAAAAAAAATCCTAATAAAAACCTAAAGTCCCACTTGAACAAATATAAAAAGGTTAAAAAAGAAATCTTATAATCAGGTAGAAACTTTAACTCTTCTTTAAAGACATAATTTTGTTTTTTTTGTTGTTTTCAGCATTATATTATAGTATTAATGCAGAATAACATAATAGAATTCTTTAAATATAATTATGGATTATCCTAAATGATTTTCTAAGACAGATCGTTTCAGATCTGCTAGCCAGAATGTTTGATATGTTTTTGTAGGTTACCACGAAGAGAGGTTCCCAATTGTCAAGAATTTTAAGATGTAAAAAAGGTTTTCCGGCAACATTGCATTCTGCGTGTACCCATATTCTCCAAAACTGACCCAGTTTGTGAGTCGCTAAAAATAGGTATTTGAAACTGCACTCCAATGCAAAATGCAAAACGGAATAAAAATGGAACAAATCTTATGAAATTTTAGACATTTTTGCATATGAAATGTGCCGCACACAGACGCCCAGACTTCAATACTACAAATATATAGAACCATAAATAAAATGAGGAATATATTTAGTATAGATATAGAGAGCGATCTATGAATGGCATTTGAAATTTATTTTGCTTTTCTTTGGTACACACACCCATGAAAATATATACATATATATATCCGAGAAGCTTTTCTAGGATTTCTGATTTAGTGCCAAGGTAAAAAAATTTACAAAATTTTCGAAACTCAACCAAAAATCAGAATAAGCTTTCGTCGAAGCTTTTGCGCAGCTTTTGGATGCCAAAAGGGAAATTCAATACGTGCCACAAAGTCTATTTTTAACGGGAAACGCATTGAAAGAAAAATTGAAGAAAAACACTGCTATACGTACTATGTATATAGATCAGACTATGGCGCTCTCCCTCACACACACACACACACATGTGTCTTAATATAAAGATAGAACCAGAAAATTAAATAATTTTAGAGGCAACAGAGCCACAGGAATTTGTTGTTGTTGTGGAAGATTATGATGTGAGAACACGACATTGTTGCCGGCTATATAAAGACAGGTTCCTCTACCTATATATATACATATATACATATGCATGTATATGCAGTGTATATAAATATATATCTTATGACAGCAGACCCACACACTCACGTCCAAAGACACAGGCATACATATAGAGAGACATATCTATCTATTTATAGAGTCCTATCAAGGCAATCATAGGCATGGGAAAAAAACGAACGTTGTTTGTTGTTGCTGGCAGATACTTTTGTTGAAATTACTGAACCAAATCACGACCAGCAAAGCCTAACCGAAAATTTTTCTTCTCCAAATTATTCTTGCAGGTTTTTTCAACCCTAAACCGTAACCATGTCCGACGATGAAGAGTACACGTAAGTAGCAGAGCCCGGAGACGCTCCATGACTTCAAAATAATAAGTATACGACGCGTCCGACGTGGAGAGTAATCAAAGTGTTAAGAAGTGATACCTAGTGCTAAATGATAAGAATTATAGTTAGCTCAAGTTAAAGTTAAAGTTCAAAGGAAGTATTCAAGTTTAAAGAACCACCTACGTATGTTCCCACTACTAATTTGAAATTATTTTGAAATATTGTCAACAACGTATTTTTTGTGAATTTTTGTAAGAAAGTTTTTGAACACGTCTGGTGTACGCCACCGTACATGCCACTATACATACACTTTTGATATACCTATGTGGCACCTATTTTGATCTGTATTCCTTTTGTCTATTTCCACGCATTCTCTCATGGAAACCACAACCACAACCCAAAACCGAACCCCGAACCACGAAACCTAACCGTGAACCACCAACCATTATCCTTCCATGATTATGTTCGATCAACCGCTAATGCTGTCGTTTCGTTTCTTTCGAAATCAATTAATACCAATCGAACAACAATTCAACAACAACACCACAAAATCAACAACAATTCAACAACCAATCGACAATCACCTCTGCACCTGCACCTGTACCTGTGTGTGTGTGTGTGTCACATCACCCGTTTGCACTTTTGCACTCTCACTCGTCAAACCAAATAATAAATATAAAAAAAAAAAAACACGAAAAATAAAACACATGTAATACTGTTATAATTAAACCACTCCGTTTAATTACGAACACCAAAGCAGCTCCGAGGAGGAGGAGGTTGTCGAGGAGACCAGAGAGGAGACGTAAGTACATTTTTGTTGCCAATTTGTGTGGAAATTTTTTGTTGGTTTTGGTGCAGCAGCCTCAAGAACTCGATTGGTGTTCATTTTATATACTCGTATCTGTATCTCTGTACTATTTACCTCCCCCCTCCCTATTTGTGTCACATAAATATAAATATTTTTTTCGCTCCTTTATTTTTGATTTATCCAAACCAAATCTATTTTGTGTTGCGTAATTTTTTTTGTTATTTTACTCCAAAAATTCTCTATATGTGTTGTATTTTTGTATATTTTTGTTGTCAATGTACGCTAAATGCTGACAAACCAAAAAAAAGAAAACAAACAAACAAAAAAACTTTTGATACATCTGTAGAAATTGTCCTTTCCACACCATTTTTGTGAATCACCCCAAAAGCCTAAACATAAAACCCAACCTCCACACCAGAAACCAACCCAAAAAAATTTTGTTTTCTGTACTTGTCTGTAATCTGTAAATAATTATATATTTTTTATTAATTATACCATTATGAATTATGATTTGCTTTTCTGTTGTACATGTATGTTATTTCCTTTGGTTTTTGTTTTCAATGTGTTGTTGTGTGCGTCTATCAAAGCAGAAAGAAAAAAAAATTAAAAATTTACAAATAAAAAATCTTGACTTAATTGTACAAAAATTTTACTAATGGAACCCAGGAAAACCACCATCGAACCTTTTCACTCACTCCTTCACACCTTTCACCCAATCACTCAAGCAACGAGTTCATAGTTCTGTCCCCCATCTCCCCCCTTCCCAAGCAAGCAAATTAGCAAATAAATCTGTGTATATACTTAAAAGATATATGTATCCCCCACCACACCAAGCGCTCCACCCAACCGCCCCCCCCCCACCAGATTGGAACCTATAGCTTCCCACATATATATACATACTTATTATTGTGTATTTTGTATACGTAACCTGTCTTTTGTCTATCTGTCTGCAGCTGCAACATGTCTATCTGTCTATTCCCCCGAATTCCCAGCAGCAAGAAAATATATTTCCAAAAAAAAAATTAAATTAAATCTCTAAATCTAAAATTCTAAAACAAACTTTTGGCAAAAAGTTAACTCTCTTTCCGCCTATCGCTGGTCTGGCTTAGCAAAAAAAAACAAAATGTTCTTGCCTTTCAGACTTGGAAATATCTCATTGATCTCATTGAACTATGTTTCTCTCTCTCTCTTTCTCTCTTCCATCTCTTTTTGATTCTCTTTCTTGTTACAGGAAGTAAGTAAATTGTGTGAGAAAACCAATGAAAAGAAGAAAGAAAGAAACCAAATCAAAAGTTAAAAAAATCCAAATTCTAAATCCAATGTAATTCGTATTTGTTTCGAGACAATAACAAAACAAAATCCTATCGAATCTGATATCACAAATCCTGCAGATCTGTACAAACTTTTTTTCCAAAAACAGAATGCTCCACAAAATTTCCACAAATCTTTTTTGAAATACCCAAAAACCATTGCTCGTTTGCCAATTACCAAAAAAAAAAAAAAAACCCAAGAGACAAAAAAACTTGTTTGTGTATATTTCTGCTCTCTTTCGACATTATACTCTCTCTCTCTCGCAACCAACAAACCATGCATCAGAGAACCAGTTCCAGTACCAAGTACCAGTTCCAGAACCAGCTCCAGTTCATACTGTACAAAGAATCGTTGCTTGGAAATTCGTTTCGTTTCGATTTTATTCACATTTTTTTTTAGTTTTCCCTAGAACAACAACAAAAAGAAAACAACAACAAAAGAAACAACAAATACGCACTTACCACGAAATAAATAATTTTGTTTTTATTTTATACAAAGAACAAATATCTCTGTCTATATATATTCTCCATATTATCTTCTTCTTTCATTTCGTTTCCAAAAAAAAAAAAACAAAACAACAAACCAACCGAAACCATTTTGCAAATGAATTTTTTAAACAACAAAATGTTTTTCTCTTTCTTTTCAACGTTCTATTTTGTTTGCAAAAAAAAAATATATACTTTAAAAATCCAATTAAATTTTGTATGAAATTTTCAAACCGAAACCCAAAAAAAAACCACCGTGAAATTGTCAATTTTTGAAACATAAAACAAACAAAAAAACCAAATCTATATATGTATAAAAAATATCACCACCTCCATGTTTGTTGCCACCTCAATGCCTCACGTATAGAAAACCACCTCAGACACCAGCCGAGTAAGTCTATGTACAAAAACAAATGTGAACCACAAATGAAAAACAAGAATGCTAACCGAAACTAACACCTTAGTGTTATGTTAAGATCGTCAACAATTAATCCCGCCTGTTCGTACAAATAAGCAACCCAATACAAAAAAAAAAAAACACACACACAAGACTCAAAAATAGTTTAGACTGTACCTCTGTACCACTACTCCACTGAACTCCAGTCAATTCAAAAACTACTCACCACAAACTCACACCAAGCGGCGCCATGGAAGCGATTAATAATCGTTTCATTTTTTGGCGTGTTTTCGTTTCCGTTAATGTTCATTATTATTATTTTTTTTTAACTAGAGTAGAATTGTCCTTAGTAGTACGTAGAAAATCTAACGCTTTCTCACATCAGCTCTTTGATGGCTACTAATTGTAAAGAAAATAATAAATAAAACTCAGTAAAGACTAGTATTTAAATACCCGACTTTTAGACCAAACAAAAAAAATCTATATAAAATAAAATAAACAGGCCTTAAGAAGTTCTATCAAAATGCTGTAATTAATTTTAGTATTTAGACATTATTCGTAGTACTAGTGGCTATCTAAAAGAAACCAAAAAACAAAAGAATAAAAAAGAACAGCCCGCCACTTGATGAACGAAAACTAATTGATTATTTTGTTTTCCCCTCCTTTAACCCTGTCTTGCCACTATCCAGAGGTGAGGGCGATCCAGAGTTCATCAAGCGTCAGGACCAGAAGCGATCCGATCTCGATGAACAGCTGAAAGAATACATCAGCGAATGGCGCAAACAGAGATCCAAGGAGGAGGATGAGCTGAAGAAGCTGAAGGAGAAGCAGGCCAAGCGCAAGATCTCCCGCGCCGAGGAGGAGCAGAAGATGGCTCAGCGCAAGAAGGAGGAGGAGGAGCGCCGCGTCCGCGAAGCTGAGGAGAAGAAGCAGCGCGAGATCGAGGAGAAGCGCTTGCGCCTCGAGGACGCCGAGAAGAAGCGCCAGGCTATGTTGCAGGCCATGAAGGACAAGGACAAGAAGGGCCCCAACTTCACCATTGCAAAGAAGGATGCAGGCGTGGTAATTATATGAGATTCCATCAATGCACCCTACTGATACGCCTCCCCCAACCATATATTTTATTTTTTTTCTGGTTTTTGGCTATATCATTTTGCGTTTTGTTTTGTTTTCTTTTTTATTCTCTCACATACGATTCGCACCAAACACACTTACTCACAAACAAACAACACACATCAATTATATTTTCTCTCATCGATTGCCCTTATTGTTGGTCGTCATTGATCGCTGATCGTTGATCCTCGATCATTGATCATTGATCGTTAATCGTGATCGTTATCGTTTGTGTCCCATCCATCAAAACTCGTATCGTATCGCATCCTTGCTTTTCATACAAAAAAACAAATCAATTCAAACCAAACCAAACCCAACCCTACACAAATGTGAAACTGAAACAACAAAAAAAACTCTTTGTTTTTTCCTTTTTCTTTTGCAAAAACACGCATGTATGCCCATGTATATCCGTTATCCGTACACCCACACAAACAAACACACACACACAAACAAACAAACACAATAAAAAACAATCGCAACTTCCTCTTCCGCTCCATGCGCTCTTCTCTTGTGTGTCTCTCTCTCTCACTGTTTGTCTCTCTCACTTGTACCACACGTACCACAAAATAAAACCAAAAACACAACGAAATGTGTCTGCATTAAAAACAAATATTAAAAAAATTAAAACAAAAACAAAAAAAACCAAAAACAAAACAAAACAAAAAAAAACTTGCACGCACATGAAAACAAAACAAAAAAATAGTTGGGACTCTCGTCCGCCGCCATGGAACGTAACAAGACTAAGGAACAGTTGGAGGAGGAGAAGAAGATCTCGCTGTCGTTCCGCATCAAGCCACTGGCCATCGAGGGCTTGGGCGAGTCCAAGCTGCGCGAGAAGGCACAGGAGCTGTGGGAGCTCATCGTCAAATTGGAAACTGAGAAGTATGACTTGGAAGAAAGGCAGAAACGTCAGGACTACGATGTGAGTACCGATCAAGCCATCCTCCCTCCATTATCTCAATGGCATTAGTAAAATAAACGCCCCGATTCCAGTTGAAAGAGTTGAAGGAAAGACAGAAGCAACAGCTCAGGCACAAAGCCTTGAAGAAGGGTCTCGACCCAGAAGCTTTGACTGGCAAATACCCGGTAAGTCGATCGATACTCCTATATTCCGATATCGGCATCTGACTCATGCACGATTTACCTTTGCACTTGCAGCCCAAGATTCAAGTCGCCTCCAAATATGAGCGACGTGTCGATACACGCTCATACGACGACAAGAAGAAGCTCTTCGAGGGTGTAAGTATTCAGTTGCCTGGCACGCGACTAGACTTGGTTTTTTCTTTGGGTTTCTCTTGCTTCTACTATGTATATTCTCAATGTATATCTCAATATCATATCAATAATTTAGGGCTATAATACGGTCTATGCGGAAACCTTAGAAAAGACCTGGCAAGAAAGACAGGAAAGATTTACTCAGCGCACAAAATGTAAGCGTCCGATCAGCGATCACATGGCTCATAGTGAGCCATCTCCAATCTACATGTCTGTCTCCATGTGTGTGTCTCTACCTATCTATCTATGTCTAATCCATAAAACTATGTCCAATCATTACCAAAGTACAGTCATATCAAAGGGTTGGTTGGAAACGAACAGATGAAGCAGCTTAGAATGAATGGGAAAGGGAATGGGAATGGGTTAGGGTGGGACGGGGACGGGGACGGGAATTGGGTGACTGACCACAATAACTCACCTAACGTCTACTCTCTGTTTATTTTTCTTTCTATGTTTTATGTAAACTATATTTCATAATTGTCAACTGTACTTGTGTGCGCTGCGTATCGTAACATTCATTAAAAAAAAACCCCAATCAAAAACACGACATCACAAAAAAAAAACACACATTAAACACACAAAACGACAGGGCTTTGATGCGATCACCAAGGACTCGAACGAGAAGATCTGGAACGAGAAGAAGGACCAATACACCGGCCGTCAAAAATGTATGTACTGTACTCTACTACTTATACTTGTACTGCCACTGCCACTGCCACTGGCACCAGCACAGTGAATGGGGGTGGGGGTGCCCCCAGAGCACCACCACCAGAGACGACAACAACAGAACAACATTCATCCTTCTGTTCATTGTCGTGCCATGTATTGTATTATATGTTTTCCCTGTTCGTCTGAGACCCATCCACTAGAGTTTTTCCCCATTCGTAGTAGAAAACTACTATATTAGTAGATCGATTGAATGCTAATCGATTGTGTTTTTTTTTTCTACTCAAAATACAGCCAAACTGCCAAAGTGGTTCGGCGAGCGACCAGGCAAGAAGGCCGGTGAGCCCGAGACACCCGAGGGCGAGGAAGATGCCAAGGCCGATGAGGACATCGTTGAGGATGATGAGGAAGTCGAGGAGGAGGTCGTCGAGGAAGAGGATGAGGAGGCTGAGGAGGACGAGGAGGAAGAGGAGGAGGAAGAGGAGGAGGAAGAGGAAGAGGAGGAGGAAGAGGAGGAGGAGGAGGAGGAAGAGGAGGAGGAAGAGGAATAAGCCAACTCTGAACTCATTCGGTTCCCCACCACCACCCCCGTCTTTTTCGTAAAACAAACTCTACATTTAAATACCAAAGCCAAACAATTTTAATAAAAGTAAAAGAATGAACTAAATAGTTATTATCTTAGCTTATTCGAAAAACATACTTATTATTCTTGCAAAACAAACAAACATCAACTTGAGCTACTTTTTTCTATTGAACTTATCAAATTGAAACAAGAAATGTAAAAATTTCTTTCAAATAAAACATCAAAACCAACACCAACTAAGTCAAAGTACCAGAGAACAAAAACCATCATCAACTGCAACAAACAAACAAAAAACCAAAAGAAAGAAAGCAATCAAGATATTAAAGTGTGTTATGGCATCATATCTATGAACAATTCCTGTTGTTTGTGTGTGTGTCTGTGCGTCGATCGGGTGGATCTCTCAGCATTCGCCCCATGGGTTCTCCAGGGCGAATACCTATTGGATACGGGCAACATACATATGTACATATATGTCTGCTCTTTCTCTGTACTGTCCCACATCGCTGCTGCTATGCGAGAATGGTCTTGAAGTAAATGCTGGATATATTTGGTGGTGTGCAGCAGTTACAAAAATATTGCTGGAATAAATGGAAAATAAGTCCAGCATCGCTCACAGTCAACTACAGATCTACGATACAGAACTCTACTGAAGAGCAGTGAATGGCGCAGCGTTATGTACTTATTTTTTACATTTTCCGAATTTCTACTGAGTAATTGGATGGTGTGCCTTTTGATCCTTAGCACATTTAAGACAATTTGAAAAATGTACGATTTTTACAGCGAACTTCAATGATGCAAGTGCACTTAAGTATGCTATACTTTTTTGTTGAACGCTACATTTCGGCCTTGGGCGGTTCTATCTTGGTTATATTGTTGAACAATGCCGGAAAATTATATTTTAACAGAAAAAGCCTTGGTTGTTCATTTGGAATGTTTATTTGTGACTGACTGAGAAGTTTTGGTTGGAAACCAAAGAAGAAAACAAAAAAATAGAAGTGGGAAGCTTCACCCATTACATGTAAATATATAGGTGTTACATGGCATTGTACAACATTCCAAATGTGGGAAGCTTGAATTACGAGGCGGCACAACATTCCTGGAGGATGTTGAAAAAAATCGAATCGAAGATCTAAATCTAATTATCTAGAGGCAGTTAGAGCAGTTCGTTTAAACACAGTGGTTTATTCTTATGCGGACAGCCGTAGACAAAACTTGTGTTCTGACTTAAAAGAACGTTACTTGAAAAGTTTTTGATACATTTTTGGATTGTTTTTAAAACGCAACTGGACAGTAGCCAACAAAAGAAAATCTTAAACGATTAGAATAACATACAAGAGATGGCACAAACGCATACAATTTCAGAGTGATGTACGTATGCATGCGTATATACATATATATAAATACACGGGTGTATCTGGAGATGCTCAGGTACTCAGTTTGAAATTGTGTCAATAAGTACAAACGATTTTATTTTGCATAGTTTTATTTTATATGTTATGTTTAACTTTTATTGTTTCCGCATTTGATTTGTTTTTTGTTTTGCTTTTATTTTGTTTATGGGTTGTATAGTATAATTCCACGTACGTATATATTCGGCTGATTCTTCATGTTCATGTTGCTGTTATTAATGAATACAATATTGTACAATTTGCTTAGCCTACCGACTGCACACAGAAAATGTCTGATGAATACAATTACATAGTTATTTTCCATATCGTGATCTTTGCAGCGTACAGTTTTCGTTTTGCATTTTTCCTGCTTTATAATTGGCTAAATACTCTTCGTTATGGTTCCTTGGATTGATGGGGCTTGTGTGTGGGGGCGGGGCGATTATACATTTCTTGTGGGGTTCTGGGGCGTTGTGGGTTAATTTACTTTAATTTTATAGTTTCTTTGAGCCTTGATTGTCTGTCTGCTGCAAGTAGATCGAAATACAAATTGGTGTTTCAACATGCAGCGATTACCCACAGAAAAAAAATATTTAAATAGAATTCACATACATTGGAGAGATATAGTACATACATACATTGGTACAAATTATACAAAAAATGCATCTTTTAAGATAGCAAAAATAGTTCACGCTTCACATTTATATTTTCGTTTATTTTACACATACACTGCGTTTCATGGCCATTAAAGCATTCGCTTTGCTCACTTTATGGCTTACATTTATGCTCTGCTTTCGATGGCTCTGAAAGGCGCACACACAGATTTTAAATATATATGGTACATAATTATTATTATCTTTTGCCCATTCTCTTTTTGTTTTTATTAATGTTTAGGGAGCAAGGGAGACAGCATCATATGGATTATCCTTCTCTGTCTTTTCTCAATTTTTATTTTCTCTAAGCAATCATTTTTTCTTTCTTATTTATTGTCAGCAATTCTCTTTTCTTTTTTTTTGTTTTGAAATAATAAATAGAAAAAAACTTAACTTACGGGATTTATTCTTTGAGCGCCAGGCAAACGGTAATTAAGTTCAAACATACATACAACATACATAGCTATCCCTTTCACGCACGCACACACACACATGCGCCCACGCAGCAGTTGGGACGGACAAGGGTCATAGGGCTGTGTGAGTTTGTTTGTAAAATTTTTATTTGTAAAAAATAATAGTAAAAGTTTCCCCAAGAACATTTACTTCACAAATGTACATGGAAGGAGTGCTGCTGTGCAAGCGAGACAAATGCACGTGGTAAGTACAGTATCGTCAAAGAAAGTCGCTGCCTCTCGCTCTAGCTGGTTATTCCTGGCATCCTTTTACGAAAAATTAATGAATTCAAGTGAAGCTTGAAGCAGTACTCTCTGAAGTAAATGTTATCCAGGCGCCAGCAGTTATCCTGTTCTTAGCCTATATCCTGAAAGCACAGTCCCGTCACTCTAGATCTTAATCTTTACTAGTATACAAAAGTTGAACATCCTGTGAGTACACAGATCTCCCTATTCTGCAGTATTCAGATGTCATGCAGGCGCCAGCAGTTAAACTGTTTTTTCTCGTATATAAGTACCGTCCCTTTCTTAGACTACACTGTACGAAGGCTGTGTCCCTATGTCCCCTTTAAACTATTCTTAAGCTGAATGCTGTAAGTACAGTACCATCAAGCAGTCGCCTATCATAAGTTAGTTGCCTCTCGCTCTATCTGGTTCGATTTGCCGTCCATCCAGGCAGTGGAGTCTGAACTAAACGTCCTCCAGGTACCTACCCAGACAGCAGTTGAACGGTTCTAAGCCTAACACCATTCGAGGTCTAAGATCCTCTCTTTTTCGTGGCATACAATGGCAATGACAATACATACATACGTACATACATTAAATCTACTACAACTCGCATTTACATTTAGACATTAAGTTTTACATAGATACATCCATTTATATATTATATAATATATTGTATATTGTATAATTAAATATTTATATTGATTTATTCAATTTATTTTCTTTACATTCAGTCAATTTATTGCAACAAAAAAAAAAAAACGTTAAAAAAATTCCTAGTTACATATATTTGTATTCACGTCATGTTTTTACCCCCTCCCACCCCATCAGCAGCAAATATTTGACGTATTATTATTACTTATATTTCGTCTGATTAATTAAAACATTTTAAAAGCTCATTCATTAAAAATTTAACATATCTAGATAATTGTTGTTTTTGTTTCTTTTTGTTTTGTTTTGCTCTTCATCATACAAACGTATAAACAGTGCCTATTTTTCTTTTTTATATATTTATGTATACATCTAGAGATGTTATGTTATGTTATGCCTTAGCACATAGACGAATTTCGGCCAAAGTCCGGCCACCGGAAGAGATTCTTTTGATCCGAAACGCTTTGGGGGAAAGCATATACATATAATCGAATTATTTCATAATTTACTCGTATATACACAATTAAAAATATTCAAAAAAAAAGCGGGGCATCTAATTAAAAGTCTCTCAAAAAACATGCGTACAAAAGATTTTTACTAAACTAAATTGAAAGATTTGTTATAAATTATTATAGTGGAGGTCGGTGAAGGTCCAGCTTTTGCTTGCACTTATTCAGCTCATTTTGGTGGTCTTTTGCAACTTAAAGATTGTTCATACACATATACACATATAGATATATGACCGAGTAGATATAATATACAGACAGTGCGTTTCATGACATAAGAGTGGCCACAAATCGCCTTCCAAGTGGTTTTAGTGGCTGTATGAAAGTGGTTTCAGTTTATACATATTAAGTCTGTTGCCCAATGGAGT
The DNA here is from genome assembly GCA_018150885.1 of Drosophila tristis. Taxonomy (NCBI): domain Eukaryota; kingdom Metazoa; phylum Arthropoda; class Insecta; order Diptera; family Drosophilidae; genus Drosophila; species Drosophila tristis. Next base: position 1,969,782 of record JAECWT010000026.1, read on the forward strand.
CTTTGCTTTAAATTAAGTAAGTTTAAACCTGGTCTGTAATCGTAAAAGTGAATCTAAATCATAATATCACTCATCTTATTAAGACAATTACTGAATAGAGTTGTGGGAATGGTGTTGTCGTGTATAAACACATACGGAGGAGATGTTGCCTTATCGAATTATGGAACAATTTAAAGCCTGTGTTATTCCATAGAGTACAATGTGATTACATTTATCATATATGTTTGTATGTTTATGGGATAATCTGTTCCAATGTCTATGCTATTGTTTTCGCTTGCTCATTGTCATGAAACGCACTCTGCTGGGGGGCTAAAATGTTGGCTGTTGTGTCTTTTTTTTTGTTTGTTTCATTCATTTTTGGTAACATTAAAAAGCATTAGTGTATGTACGTGCATGTACATCACACATACATATACACCACATATGCATATCCATATGTAATCTTATATGCTTTATAGCTAATACAATTTAAAATTGGTGTGCATGTGTGTGTCTGTATGTTAGGGTGTCTGTGCGCACCACATCATCATCCTACAACATTATCATCATCATCATCATCTACATTAACATCTGTCCTTGTTATCATAATCATTATCAAAGTTTCCGCGTTCTTTCAGTGCTTGCCACGTGGCAGTCTTATGGGTATATGCGGATATCATGTATCCGCCAGTGGGCCATTCTGGTTGTGGTTGTTGTTTTTATTGTTGTTGTTGATGTTGATGTTGCCACTGAACTGTAATGGCAGCTGCTTTATCGTAATGACATCCTTTGGCTTTTGATGCAACAATTGTTGCTCTTCTTCCGGTTCCTGTTCGTCTTCCCGAATGAATTCTTTTTCTTGATGCTGATGCTGCTGCCGATGCTGTTGCTGATGCTCTGGGTGGTGTCTCTGCAGTTGATGCTGATGCCGCTGCTGCTGCTGCTGTTCTTGTTCTTGTTCTTCTACTGGTATAATTTTATTGATATTGTAAAGATTATTATCGTTTATATCAATATTATTATTATTATTATTGTTGTTGTTGTTGTTATTGTTGCTAGTGTTAATTATATTGTTGGGGTTGTCGTTATCGGTGTCCTCACTCGACCTGGGATTCATTTGAAGCACTTGCTTGGCCTTATTTTCCCACAGTCTTCGATTGGCCTTGAGCTGCAAAATTGATAAACAAATTAATTGCCTTCATAAATAAAAGTACTTTATATGTTTTTCTTTAAGATACAATTATCCTTTAAATATTTAAAATACGTTTATTAACGAGTATATGCAGTGGCACACATTCGAGGATTGAATATAATTGTTGTGGATTATATCCCCCATTGAGCAGCTGTTGCCGATGGCCGCCGCCTCATTATGGTTGCTCCCCAATCTGCACAGCCACACAACAGCCACACCATGCATACATATGCGAACAGCTGCACATTTAAGCTTCATAACAATGCCAGCAAGGGAAACTTTCGAGCACCGCCAATTGTTGTTCAACTTTATCTTGGGTTCCAATTTAAGCGGAAAATATGTTGCTATACAAATATCCTCAGATTTCTATCTAGATAAAAAGCGATCATCTTTTGCCCCCGTACAAAATGATCCCCCAAATACAGGTATGGAATTCTTTCTTAATTTTGTTTGCATTTTCTCATATTTTTTTGTATACATTTTCGTTTATATTTATTTCCCATCTTTTTTAATTAAAACTAAATTAAATAGTTTAAATAATCACTAAACAATTTTAAAACGATGACAACAAATGGGAAAACAGTTATCTTTGTATATTTTTAAAATGTTTTCCCCTTCCATTTTCATTGTTTTTCATTACAACTTTGGCTTTGAATATCCTGAAGTGGTTTAAATGTATAAAAAAGATGATTTCTTTCATCGGTATTGTAGTTAATTGAATAATGCTGTTTATTAATCTTCCTTGCGCATTTTTTAATCTGGTTTCTGCCATCATTTTTTTAATAACAAGTTTCATTTCCCAATTTTAATTTTTTTCCCTCCCGCATGTTCTCTGTTATTTTTGCAATGTGTTAATTTTTTTTTACAGATTTATCTCGCTTCTCTCTGGACCCTGCCCTTCTTCATATTTGCTTTACACGAGCATTTTTCCATAGCTCTCCTCTTATATTTACTCTCCCTGGTCTCCCATTTGGTGCCCTGCCTGAGGGTATTTCCTTTTCGTTATTTTGATTTCCATTTTCGCGTGCAATTTTCCTCCCGCACTTATTATTTTTGCTGCACAAACATGCAATATGAAATATGCAAATATGGATTAAATATTAAATGTGGGCAGACACCTCGAGCAGCAAGAAGGCGAAGAAGGAGGAGCAGCCGCGTCAATTAATTAAAATATTTGCCATTAACATAAATTAAAGAATATTATGGAATTGGCGGGCTTTCAATTGATATTAATTGCGCTGCAACCTTGTTACCGGTACGGTTACGGTTGGGGGTGCCTGGTGGCAGCATGCCTGGGCATGGCAGGTAGTATGTGGCGTCGGGAATCGCCAGTCAAACTGCGACGGGGATTGCTAAAGTTGACTTAACTTTGTCCGGCTTTCTCTCGCCCTCGGTCTCCGTCCGTTCGTCTGTTCGTCTGTCTGTTCACCTGCCTGCTCGTTTCTGCCACTGTCGTTCCCTGTCGGTGGTGGCATGCATGTATAAATTGCCACTTATGCCATAAGCTGTCTGATGTGTTTCGGCGCCCGGTTACGCCTCCCCGTAGGCAACAGCATGGAAACATTGCAATTTCAACTGTCAAACAGAAATTGCCGCCGTGACAGCGCAATAAAAAACACAAAAACTCAGGGGAAAAAATTAAAAAAAAAAAAAATGAAATGAAACACCGGCAAAATGACAGTGAAAGGTGAAAGCAAATCGAGTTTAAAAGTGCAGCCACGGTTCATATATGGCTACACACACACATATCCCAAACGGAACTGTTTAGTCCCGACTCCTGACTCCCCTGCCTAGTCCTGGACTTCCGACTATCGCTGGTCCCAGACCAGACCAGACCAGCCCAGACCAGACCCCCCACCGTAGTGGAGAATCGAGTTAAATGTACACCCGGGGTAGAGTCTCAGAGAGACCAGAGACCAGAGTCCTGTGTCTGCTACTATCAGCATTGCTCTGGCGCTGTCACTGATGCAATTTTAATTTATGAGTCACTCTTTGGACAAACAAATATGCAAAAAATATAGAAAAAGAGCAGATAACTCAACTGAAGTTAACTCAACTCGAGTCGAGTGGGCTAATTAATTAGCAGCTAATTTAACGCGTCGCTGCGCAGGACATAACTCAGCAGGATGCACTGGCAAACAGAAGGACAGAGAGAGCAGCGACAGAGAGCGGGCAAGGATGGGGCAGATGGAAATGGAGACTGGAGGCACACACCCACTGCACCACACCACACTGCTGGTCCGCGCCAAGTACCTCCCTGGCCCACCAAAAATTGCAATTAAATCTTGTGGGTAAGGCGGACACCCGCGGGCAACATCTGTGTGGCCGAACCATCATCCGAATGAACATGCCACTCAGCCAGATGGCAGAGAAGGCAACCGCCTATACATATGCGACCCCTCGAATGCGTATACGAATACGAATATGCGTAATATTACAGCCGCAATGGCCCACAGCGCAATTGAACTGTGACCTCAGGGCGTTGTAATTGCTAACCAAAAGTCATTGAAGCAAAATGTGATTGGACGAATTGTATGGACGAATGGAGACTGCCAAGCGATTGAGTTCGAAACTTAAAGCAAAATTGTATTTAAACATGGACATGGCACATGGCACATGGCACTTTGCTGACACATCATTTTTGGCATTTTTGTCATAAATAAACATAAAAGAGAGTGCTCTTTTCTGCTGCTGCTGCTGCTGTTGCCGATGTTGCCGGATTTGGATTTATTTACTTGCTCGGCATTGCCTGTCTGTGTTTATTTGACAGATGGTTGTGTGTCATCTCTTTGGACTCTCTATACAAAGCTGCTTATCCTTTGACTTTTTGCAATTGCAGCGAACTATTATAATCTCAGTTTAGTATTTGTATATAATCACAATACACATACTAGACCTCGAGTTAAGACCGAAATTGGGCAATATCCGGCTCACTCTCTCTTTTTTTAAACCAATCTGCATCTTCTGCAGTCTTTTGTATTGAAATAAAGCTAGCATCTATCTCTGTTACGAAGCTATAATATTATTTATTCCCAATGTGCTATAGTTAATATTTATATAAATATATATATACATATATAATTGGTGAGCATTCTCAGGCATTTATGTATGTTCTGCCATTGAAAGGATCTACGTATCATATGTATATTCTTCTTATACTTCAGGGTTTGTACTTCACTTAAAGGGTTTTAGGCACGGACTACTACTGCTTTATATATGCACCTCTAAATCACTTCCCCTCTATTCAATATTAGTCCCTAATTCTTTCCTGCATGCACCATACCTGCTCGAGTAGCACGCCATGCGGCAGCACCCGTCTCTCCTGTCTGGGTGGCTGTGGCTGGGTTTCCAGCGCGTAACAAGCTTCAAGCAATGATAGTTATAATTTCAGTAAGTCTCTAATTTAGGGGAATTATAATTTCCACGCTTCCTACTCTAAGATTCTTATGAATCAAATCTCCAGAGCTACTCCAGGAACACTGCACTCAAGTTCGCTTCCCCACCCCCCATCCTATGCACTCCAGAGGTCTCTCCACCTCTGACTCACATCATCATCAACATAGTCGTCATTTTCATTTCCCCCGCTTCCGTTGCTATCCCATGGGTGGTTCGTCTACATATTGTAGATATCGAAACCCCTGGCTCACATACATACGCACGTAAGCAACAAGCAAGAACCAATAAGAGGAGAAAAACCAACCAATAAGTACGATATATCGTTGGCATAGGAACAAGAATCAAAGTAGCTGAAAAAGGAGAAATATACATAATGCAAAAAGAAAAGGAAAAAAAGAAGATGAAATAAAAAGGGGAATTGCAGGGGTGCAACCAACAACAACAAAGGCAACAACTAAAAGGCAGCAAAGGCAAAGTGCAAAACACAAAACAAACAAAACAAAACGCAAATAGCACACACAGAAAACGAAATCGAGTAGAAGGATAAAAGAAAGAAAAGAAAAAAATAATAAAGAGTGTTGCAAAACGTGTGTGATGCAAGGCGTATGCCTGTGCCTCCTGCGCCCCCTGCCCTTCCCACCATCCCACAAATGGGGAACGCGGCGAAGGGCTAAAGGAGTGCAAAATATGCCAATGAAATGGGATGGAGGGGGGCCGGTGGGGAAAAAGAAAAAGGTGAAAGATAACAAGAGCATGCATGGAGGAGCACAGCCAGCAGTGGGCGGCAAGCAGAAAGTAGCTCTTACTCGCCCTCTTCCGAGGAAGAGAGACTGCCACAAAAGGATGACAGAGAGAGCGAAATTGTGACATTGCGAGGGCTTAAAATGCGTTTCGTGCAAAGTAGGAGATAGACTGGACATGGACACGGACATGGACATCGACATGGGAATCCTTCATCGTTTTGAAGCCTGCTTTGTCGTGTGTGGGTGTGCTGTATTCTGCTGTTTTGCTGTTGTTTTGCTGTTGTTTTGGTGGGGGCTGCACCTTACCTTCGACGTGTTGTCCTGCACCCATGCATCTGGCTTACCATAGTCCGGCGGATTCGCATACGGATCATAGCCGAGCACGGACAGCATGGGCGCTATATCGGCCATATCACGCACCACATCGCCCGGTATCTGACCCACCCATTTGGACAGCGCCTCCAGATTCACCGGCTTGATAACCTGATCCGATGAACGTTCCACTCTAATGGGGCAGAATAAACGGATGAGGTTAAGGGATACATTGGATTTACAGTGGGTCTTATATTGGCTGGTGGCAAACACTCACTTGGAGAGTGGCACCCCATTGGGCTTGTTGATGAACTCCTCGTGATGCAGAACTGCATCGTTCCATGGCACATCCAAGAATTGCAGTATCTTGCGCATCCACTCCTCTGGGTGCAGCACCAGCTGTTCATAGTACACCTGGACAGAAATATTTCAAATAATTAATGCAACTGCACAGAAAGAGGATGAGGAATACAGAGATAGATTCCATAGCATATTCGGTGTTAAACACAAATAAAGTGAAATTACATAAATGGAATAAAGTTAAGATTAAATAGAATTCACTTTGATTTAAATATCGAATTCCATTTAACACGTCTTGACAATATATTCAAACATACAAATCTCCACTATCGGAGAGATAATTAAAGCTGAGCTATGACCGTTCTCTGTTGAGGGGGAACTTAAACAGAAATGTATACGCGAAGCTTCTTTGGTGATTTCATCTGCACTTCTAGTTGCTCCGCCAACATTGATTGGCTTGTCACGTGGGGTTGCGCGCCCCTTGTACTCACCATCATGCAACGGTCCTTGCCGATATCCCGGCACTGTTCGTGCATCACCTCAATGGCGTGATTCCATTTCTGCATACACTGGCGGTAGCTGCTCAAATCGAAACCGGTGATTGTCACCTTGCGCGATATAATCGAATGAACTGTCGCCCGGCCGTCGCGCACCATGAACAGGAATTTAGCCTGTGCAGGAGCAGAGAGATGGAGAGAGAGAGAGGGAAGTAAGTAGAAGTCGAAGAGGATGGCGTAGGAAATTGTATCACAGCAGGATACAGCTGGGGGGAGAGCTGACGCAAGAGTCTGCTCCCTGGTTAGTGGGGCTTTGGGGGTTTATGCTTACGTTCGGAAAGAGCTCGATGACATAGGAGCCCATTTTCAGCGTCAGCGGATCCTTGTTACATAAACGGGGCGCCGGCTCGCCATGCTTAGCAATGATTTCCAGACAGAACTGCGCTATGGCACTGTTCATGACCTCTTTGGTGATGCCGGCCTCCTGCAGCCGTAGCGACTCCTTCTCGGACTTCAGCCAGTGCGAGCGCAATTGCAGGATGCGTGGAATGACGCGCGTTTCCTGCCCGCAGCTATACCACACACCACACAACGCACACACACACACACACACACACACAAAGAACGGGAGGAGACGGTAGGAGGCGGTAGCATAGAGAGAGAAAGAGAGAACAAACACAAAGTAAGTGGAAGTGGAAGCAGCATCAGCAGCAGCAGCAGCAGCAACAGCAACAGCAGGTTGCATATACTCGTATGTATCGTATCGTGTGGCGGTTAGGAACTGTTCATGATATCGCCTGGCAACAACAGGATGATGCAAGTGTTTCGGTTGTGGCACAGCAGGAGGAACAAAGGGAAAACCATACCCCACGAAAACCACCTCCTAAAGCAATCGACAAATGAAACGGTGTACCCATCACGTGGAGCGCCCTGGCGCCACCACCCCACTCTGGCCAGGATGTCTGATGCATAACTCTCATTTGGCTCCATTTTTTTTCCCACACTCCCGCTGCTGTTGGTTTCCTTTTGGGCTGCTCAAAGCTCACTCAACTATGAAGGGCTTCAAACGAATCGTTTGAACCCAGCAAGTAGCAGCCAGCAACCACGAACCACGAACCCAAACTAGTAATCAAGTTCAGAGCATACACAAAAAATTGGTACGCTGATTGCGTAAATTGCGTAAATTAAATATCGCAACTGCCTCAATGATTGCAGCAGAGAGTGCCCTTGTATCTATCTATCTATCTATCTATCTATCTATCCACGTATTCGTTGAGGATGCACCCGGCAAGTATTTTCTGCTAAGGGATTAGTCGCCCCCCATTAAGTCTTTGCCATGAAGGTATGCCAAGTGAAACGATTGCGGCTGCAAGTAAAATCTTTCATTCATTTAGCGCACTCAAAAGTTAAAGGAATTACGAGAGCTCACAGCCAAATCGGATATGCCACAAAACGCATTTTGTGTGTGCTTCACACCTCAGCATCAACCGTGAGCCCTCCCACACTCGCCCACAGATCCCACAAATTATTCCTGGGGCTTACCGAGGACTCACACTAATTGAGTTCAAGCCAAGTCTAAATGCTAAAATGCTAAATGCTACAAATACACACCAGATACCAGATTTAATCTGAGGGTTAGAGCGAGAGAGGAAGCCGACTGTCAGTCTCCTTCCTTTTCCCTTTCCTTCGCCTACGCCTTCTCCTTCGCCCACACACACACGACACGAGAAGCTTGCGGAAAACTTTACAGAATTTTCGGTACGAACAAAAGGACATAGTGCGGGCGGGCACTGGCGGAATGGTGGACCTTAACCTGGCGCTCGCTGAACCTATTTCGTAACTAAAATCGCCCTTCCACATCTCGTTTCCACATCCCAATCCTAGTCTCTTCCGTCCTGTACCCGCAGTGGATGGCGGATGGAGGATGGAGGAGGGGTGGCAGCAGTGGTGCTTCGAGGAGCAGGGAAGTAGGTTTTTAAATAGCGGAAATTGCGCTGTGCAGCCATCAGAAAAAGCGAGCCCGAGCTCCCTGTCAACGGACATCTCTCAGCCTGGATAGACCATGGATGGGAATGGTACTGGGACTGGGGACTGCAGAAAGGCAAATTGTTAATAATAAAAAATAAAAGAATATAAGCGGCTAAAAAAATTAAGCCAACAGGAGAAACAGGAGGCTTCGGCTCCGGCTCCAGCTTCAGCTCCTCTCTTTGCTCTGCTGTGCTTATGCCCTTTTTACATTTTCAGATTGCACAATTTTCGTGGCTAATTACTCATGCGTAAAGGGAAACTTAAGAAATTATGGCAATGTGTGTATAGTGAGTATATGGCGGGGTGGGGGTTAAGCCCCCACCAGACGAGCGAGGAAGGACCTGCCTGCTGTCTCTGAAGCAGAAGGAAAAATTGCTAAAGGGCGACACGGAATATATTGAATTGTGGCCGTGGAATCTGGTGGAGGCAAATGGCGGCACAAGGCCACACAGGAAACCCAACGGGGAAAAGGAAAAATGCAAATATTAAAAATTACAATATTTTCCCTGTGGGGCCAACAATAGACCAGGATACACTTTATGCAAAAGGCTAAGAAAATATGCTACAATTTTGTTTGGAATACAAATTTGACAAAGGAAAAGATACATCGATCGAAAAAGAGTTTTCCCCACAGGTTTTTTTGCAAGTTTCAAAGACAGTTTAAGGCACAATAAAAAGTGCTTTAGAAATAAATTCGTTGGCATTTGATGCTCCCAAACGTTGTTCAGGACTCTACACTAATTGAACAGTTTGCCCCATCCGTTGTAAAGGATATTATCCGGTAACCGATTTCAGTTTGGCAGATTGAAGAATCCCTGGAGGAACAAATTTACTTACCGCACATCAGGATGAGCATCCAGCATGGCACGCATCAGAGTCGTACCAGATCTGGGCACGCCGCCTATAAATATTAAAGGCATCTCCCGGTTATATGAATAAACGCGTTGATTGTTATCCGTGACGTATTTCTGCACGGGCATCGGTGTGGCATGGAGTGACATCGGCGTGGCAAGGCGTGGGTGTCCGTCCGTGTTGGAGGAGAGAGAGAAAAAATGAAATTAGAGAAAATGTGGCAGGCAGGCGAGAGGAAAATTACGTGGCTCAGAGCTGATGATGATGATGGCAAAAGGAGAGGCCGTGGGGGAGGAATGGTTTGATGCTTGAGTTAACGCAGGTGTTAACGCCTTCGTAGGCATTAGCGTCAAAAAAAGGGAAGCAAAATGACAGAAGAATATCTGGAAAATGTCTGCCGTTGTCGTTTGGGATACGCGGACGGTCCATAATGTGATGGGAATTACTATAAATAGAACTCAAACTGTCAATAAAAATTAAAGGTCGTGCCTCTAGGAACTTTCTCTAGCCCCTCTAACGGTCCTATCTATTGTGGGTTATCGCAACTCGTAATGAAATAATGAAATATCGATCGGCGTTCCTTTATCGATTTTAAATGATTTAGGGGCTTCTTCAATGGGCACCCTGATATCTATGATAGCTGGGGGTTTCCAGCGGGTCCTACTATCTAATCACTTGAGGGGAAAGCACTCCACTCTACAGATACTAATATGATACGTACTCATATCTGTACTTCTCCTGTGTGTCATTAATTGTATTAAATTAGGGAATATTTCTATGTTTTGCTAATTTTGTTTGATTTGAACGTTAATTAAACTAAGTTGAAGCAATTATTTCTGGTATGAATTGAGCGTGCGTACACTTAGAGGAAATTTGCATAGTAAAAAGACACGCACGCATATTTAAGTACAAGAAAATTGAAATAAGCTAGAAGTATTTTTAATGCGGAGCACAGCTATTCGTATAAATTTATAAATGTGTATTGTATTACAACTTCTGTGCGTTCTTCTCAGTGTATATGCCAGTTGGCTACCAGAAATAATATTTGAATCGATGCGTGCACATTGCAATTTACAAAATTTACGTATTTGCACTCATCAAACATATCAAAATTCAATTTCAAAGCTAATTCAACTGGAATGGAACTCCCACATCACATTCACAGAAGGCATCATCGCTTCATTGTGCCCTTAATTACGGACAAACCAGAAATTCCAAGAAATTAAATTCCACCTCTGGGTTAAAGCCAAAAGCCAAAAGATGTGCTAACGTTCTGTGAGCAAATGGAAGTGTGGAAATGTAGAAAAGGAAAATTTTTGGCTATCTCAGTACACACATCTCAATCGGTATTGTCTTTCGTGTGGAGTCATGGCTCTGGTCTCTGGTCGCTGGTCCAGTTCTAAGCTCCTTATGGCCTTCGATATTCCCAATGCTAATCAATGGCTTTTCCTCCCTCTCCTTCTGCTCTCCCTCCCTACAGTATTCAACGTCCAATGAGGACCATTTTGGTTTGGACTAATGTTTACAAAATAGTGTTCGGTCATCCGATAACCAGTTAAATTCCCTCAATGACTTTTGCTTTGGTCTGCGTGTGCGGTCGTTCGGTCGGTCGGTCGGGGGGATGGTTGGCTGGATGGATGGATTGGCCACTCTCTTTTCCCTCGCAATGGAATGGGGCAGAACATCCTCCGTTTACCACTCCACTCTATTTTGTGTGTTCAGCCAACATGAAATTAGTTATCCTGCCTTCGGTTCTACTATTTCCATGATTCCCATATGATTCCTACGAGTATTTTTTTCCATTGATTTATCATTGCAAGCGTTTTGGTTTTGGGCCCCAGGGACCCAGCCAGCACAGTGCGTCACGGCAGTGTATTTGCAGTTGAATATTGAATTACATTACTTTTGCCTCGTATAACCGAATCAATTGCGGATCCTACATACGTCTTTTGGGGGTCAAACTGGTATTAAAGCTGAATTAATACCCCTCCTTTGCCCATAGTTCGTCGTATTGCTGCACAAATTTTTCATAAGCGAATAGCCACCAAAAAACCAATCTCTACGAGTTTTTTGGGATAAGTATTTTACGATAAACTTCCAAATACGAGTATACAACAAGCAGTGAGCAGGCTTGTTATATTAGAAAATAGCGCAAAAAAATCATGCACGCGACATTTATTTTATTTTTGGATTCTAGGACCTCGGGTAAGCAAAAGATACTTATTATTTTTTTTTTTTTTTTGGATTCTTGGGCATTTTCCTTTGCATGTATCGCTTGTGCGTCTAGATGGCAACGGTTGGCCCAGAATAATTACTGGAGCTATGAGAGCACGGAAGTGCCGATTGCTTAAATCAAATGAAGGATACTCTGGCCTACAGAATTGCAGGACCCCTTGTTTGCATTAGTTTTCACATCAATTTCACTTACTAAAGGGAGATTCGTTATCAATTTGAAACTAATTTCGTTTTGCAGTTGCCATCAAATTGATTAAATTATCAAATAAGCAAAGTCCTCAGGCGAACAAATGTTTGATATGTAAATGCCACAAAAGTTTGTTCCTACACCTGGTTTCTCCCTCCCCTTTCTGTATTTCCCATTATCTAGCTGCTCGTACGAGTAGGTGGAAGCAAACTTTCTTTTTGCCACAAACTTTCTTGCACACTTTTGAAACGCACGTTGAGGCAACGAGGATGCGAAGATGTTTTTTTTTTTTGGGAGAGTGTGTGGGTGTGGGTTTGCGTGTGTGTTTGTGTGTGTGTTTGTGTGTGTGTTTGTGTGTGTGTTTGTGTGTGTAGGTGCCGAGATTTAGGGGTACATACCTCAACGCGAACCATTTGGGAGGACAGCTCATTGGTGGTGGCATCCACCCTGAAGAGGCAGGTGGGGCGCAGTTCGGTGAATTTGAATAGGAACATCGTGATGACAATGATGCCAAAGAGCACCCACAGGGTGACCTTTTTATTACGATACGGCAATCGCATCCTGACTTGTTCACTCTCTATCGCTTTTGACTTGGAAGGTGTTGAAGCTAACTGCTTTTTGATTTGAATTGCCGCTGACGACTCCTGCCGTTTTGCCGTTTGATGCCTGCCACCTGGGGCCTGGTGCCTGACGCCTCCTCGAACTGCTTGGGAGGACTTGTGGCTCCTTCTTACACGCCTCCTCGTAGTCGTCGCCTTTTTATTGACGAGTGAGTGGTCTTCTAGTTGGCTCTATCCTCCTCCTCGTTCGTTTGCCCAAAGCTTAAATATGTAAATTGGTTTTCTTGAGGCATGTACAGAGCCGTACAGCGTACCCAGTTCTCAAAGCGAGTTGTTTTGCTGTGGCTCTGGCGCTGGCGCTGGCTTTGCTTTCGCTCTTTCTGCTTCACTGTTTGCTCTCTAGAAGAAGGAGATGGCGCTGGAAGCGTTGGAGGAGTAGTCCTGGCTATTTGCGGCAAAAGGGGAGTCCTAGAGCAGATGTTTCTGGTTTTGATGCTGACTGCGTTTCTCTAGTTGTTGCTGCTGCTGCTGCTGCTGCTGATGCTGCTCCTCTGTTATGCCACCGCAATGACTACGTCTACGGCGGCCACTGTGGTCCTGCTTCTCCTTCTGCTGGTCCTGGTCCTGTTCCTGCTGCTGCTGCTCCTGTGTATGACGTTGATTGCTTGGCATTGCCTCGCCTTTTGTTTGCTTCTTTTGGCCAAGGCGCGCCCGCTCTTGGCCAAACAAATCCCAGCAGCTGGCCTCTTGTTTATCGCTCTCCTTTCCTGCTCGACTCCTCTCCTTCCCCCTCAACTCGTTTTCTGTCGTTTTACCTCTTGGTTTTTTCTGTTGCTTCTTTTTCGCTTCCACTTTTCTTTATTGCATTTTTTTATAATTTATTTTGTTGTATTTCAACTGCAAAAACACACAAGAAACAAAAAAAGAATTATATTTAAATAGTTTTTAAGTGAAAAAAATTTATTGGCCGCGTACAAATTTGTATATACCCTACACACACCCTATAATCGTAGCTGACAGTGCGGGTATATGGCATTCTTGGACATACATATGTTTATACGACTCTTCCATTCGAGTCTTTTTCGAAAGTGCCAATCGGTTAGAGTCTAACCGTTTGAATGATTATTTTCTTTGTTTTGGTAATATCAATATATTAAAGAAACCGATGAAACACCACTGTATGTTGCGTTTTTGCATGTTTTTGTTTGGCTTAGCTTTGGATTGAACTTTAATCATCTAAGGAAACTTTAATTGCAACTCGAGTTGAAAGACTCAGTTTTATTTATTTGTTTTTTTTTTCAATATTTAACTAGCAGACGTGCGCGCTTTGCTGCTTACTAAATGAATTAAATGTTTAGGCATTCATCGAAATGAAACAATAATAATAAGGAGCAACAAATATACTCACGCAAATTGCAATTTTCTTAGAAAACAATTTTTCACACAAAAGGTTACAGAAACCAAATCTATCATAAAATGTTCTTCAGAATGACACAAAATGAAATGAAATAGGATTTCAAACACACCAAATTGGAGTGTTTTGCCCAATTTTTGAAGAACCTGTTTTTAGAAAAGAAAAATATTTTTTATAAATCCATTCGACATACTCTGACTATCATTTAAAAAAACCTCAAGCTATTTGGTGCACGCGTTGCGGAGATAGCCACCTATTAACACAAATTTGTTCTAATATATAGTAATATATATCTAGTATATAGATTATTTTATTAATTTACAAAATTTCTGTTTTGCTTTTTGAATGAATTTATATTTGATATTTTTTTCCTTATCTTAATTTTTGTGTATGTGTTCTGAACTCTCAACTGCAGTTATTTTTTCAAATCACGTTAACTTGGGAAGCATTACCATCTCTTCGATGTTCTCACTAATCTAAATTCAATTCCTAATCTTTAATTAGTTAATCCTTCCCACCGGATATTTTTGAGGCGCACTCCACGAACATAGAGCCTCTTTAGGTGCTGCTGCTGCACTTCAAATTGTTCAACGCTCAACATTCAACGCTCGACTACCGAATACCGGACTGCGTCTGTGTGGAAACCTCGAGTGACTACGCACCTTTTTTTTACCCTGAATGCAGCAGGAGATGCAACACACTGGTTGGGATGCCGCGCGGAGTGGAAAGGGGAGCGGAGCGGAGCTCTGTCCTGTGTTTGCTCAGTTGTTGACAAAGAGCTCCCAGCCGAGGGTCTTGATGAGCCGAAATGCCAAATAGACTGGGACCAGTGTTAGCGATATATACAAATAATAGGTCCAATTGCCAGTTATTTCCTCCGTCATACCTGCAAACAGATGATCGAACATTAAGTATTATTAATAGTCCCAAAACATTAGACAAAGAGGAAAACAGAAAGGAGAAAGAGATGATGGCAAACAGACACGCAAAAAGTGTAATCAACTGCATGTTACTCTTATTTTTGTATTGTCATTTGTGATACTATATTTGATTAAAAATCTACTACCACGTATGACATGAGAACGTGACTCCTGGGGATGGATGGATGCATGGATGCGGATGGTATGAGCACAAGCTGCTTAGACACAAGACATTTACCAGCTGTTTCCACAGATCTAAGTGGCTTGGGTCACACATGCAGCACGGTGGAGACTAGCAACAGATGAAAGGTAGGTCGGTAGGTCGCTGCACAAATGTTCCCATAAGGAAACGGATAAATTAATTTCGAACCCACACACAAAACAGAGAGCTTTCAACATTGGCTGTATAAGCCACAAAATGTGATAGAAAATATATGTATATATTTGCCATTCAAAAATCCTTCTCGAAACGTGGGGAAGCTCAACTGTACCTTGTGTCGAGTGCATCTCGTAATATTCTGAGGGGACATTCGTCACGGGGGTTCTCTTGCTTACTCTCGAGAAGCGATGTCAGTGTGGCAGTGGCAGTTGGGAGACTGAGTTTCAGAAGTAGTCGTAGCTGGGGCAGCAGCACTTCACAACTGCCAACTGCCAAGTCCCCGGCAGCTCTCGAGAGTGCGGCCGACGTGTCAGATGCTCAAGCATAATTCCCTTAAATACAGAACTTTTCCAGTTACAACATCAAAAGAGAATGAGAACGAGAACCAGAGGGTGGCAAGCAGAGCAGCAGGAGTGACAGAGATAAAGAGTTGCGTGGGCTGGTGATTCCTTCTTAAAGGGAAGACTCCATCAAAGAGTGTGTTTTGCATACAAATGGCAATAACAAGAATGTTATCTCATAAAAAGAATCATTTAGTTCATGGAAAAGTGACCATTGCAGTGGAATACAAATCAAATTATACAAAGAAATCACAGAACGATTCCTGAGAACTATCTTAGCTGTGGGGCTCTCTCCCAGGCAGACTTCCCTTTTGAAACATGGAAACTGTTGTACGACGCATTTCATTTTGCCTTTTCCTCGCACAATTTCCGTATTTAGAAACCGTAATTACACTGGAATAGAAGTTTTTCCATTCCCCCGGAACTTAATTCATTTAGCATTCATTACACCCTCTATCCCCTCCTGTGCCATGCCTTCTGCAACGATTTTCTGATGATTTGCCGACAAAGAAACCGCTTCCCCTCTCTTCTACCCCACTGGAACTTCCGGCCCCGAAACAGCCTCAGAATGAAAAACTTTGCACAAATCATCTCTCTCGAGAATGTTTTTTTTTTTTGGTGTGTGTTGTTTTTTTTGTTTCATTACTCGCATGCAATTTTCTCAACCTCGGAACTCTGTTCCGGACACGAGAAACTTTCAAAGAAAGATTGCAATTTGTCGTCATCTGCGGTAGCCTATCCTAGTCTGTTCGCCCTCTAACTCTTTCACTCCTTTCATTTCGCAAATGATTCACCTTTAGCCGTTAGAACCAACACACCCACACACACACACAGTACACTCGTACACATACGAGGTGGTGAGGAGAGGGTACGCTCCTGTTATTCTCAATTAAACATTCAGTTTTTATACTCAACTCTCAACGGTGCTGGCAAGAGTAAGGGGTATATTAGACAAAAGGATTGGATCTACAGCCTATCTAAAGTACAGCCAGCGAAAAAGGAATGACATTTTAATATTAACACATAGATTTATATTTTAACTATAAATGTTTACCATTATATTTGCTCCAAGAGTGGACTTTAATTAATGAAAATATTTATTTTAAATATCTTTAATATTTAAAATAAACACATTTCATGTTTAAAATAAACATTTGCATATTACAATCGTAACATATTTGCTACAAATTCAATATATTTTAAGTTTAAAGTTATCCCTCTTCAAACTAAATATGTGCCGTAGGAAAAAGACTTTTTAATACATTTATGTTTAAGTCAAAGTTCATTCTATCTAATTTCATAGCTTATAAAATTGAAAAGCGAATATTTAATATTAATATGTGTGTGTTTAATTTTACTAAGCCATGTTTATGTTTACATTCGTTTGCTGCGTAGCGGGTATCTTCACGTCGACCCACGCAAGCCTCCACACAAAACATTCCCACTGCTTCTTTGTGTGCGTGTGCATGTCTGAGCGCCTGCCTGTCTGTCTCTTGTCTGTGTGCTTCCTTGCATCTGATCCTGCCAACTTGTTGGTCATTCCAAGGAGTTGTTTTGGGCGTGGTGGCGGTGGTGAGTGTGTGTCTGGGAATGCAAAAATGTGCTTTCCACATATGACAGCGAGGCCCTCAAGGGTTTGCTTCCGTTTCTCTTTGGTTCTTTGCCCTTCCGCTTCCCATTTCCCTTTTGCCCTTTCTGACTTTCTGTCTCTTACAGTCTCTTCATTTTTTGCGCTCGTACGTCGAAAAGTTTTGATATTAACAAACAAAAATAAAAATAAATAAAAAAAATACAAATTCCTTTTGGCCATATTTTGCATGCCACATTTGGCTTATATATTTACCCAGAAGGGCCCATCAGTCGAAACTTTTTTTTTCAAGTTACTAGAGGAACCTCTTTTCGAACCACAACCAAACAACCCCCACCAGCCCACTTTTTACTACTTTCACCCCCACTACTCTTTCAAATAGGGAAAAATACCGAAAAGCAAGTTGAATTTTTGTTTGAAGAGGTGCCACAAAGTCGAGGAGTATGTGGATGTGGATGTGTGTTTGCTGGCAAAAGGGTTAACACACCCACACATTGCTCCACTTTTTCCCCATACAGTTGTTGTTTTTTTTTTTTTGGGTCGGTTGTGTGAGCCCAAGTGTCGGTTAAAGTCTTGTAAAAATTAATAAGCGTGTAAATTTTATTGTATTGCCAAACAAGAGAGCGGGAGCACTCTGGCTCTTGCTATGCCTCTGCTCTGGATTCAACATCCAACATCCCAGCCAGCCAACACGGTCACATTAAACTGTTTATGCATATGAGAAGAGAAGAGTTTTTTCCTACTTTATTTGATGGGACTTTGCTTTTTATTATACTGGTAGTAAGTACTACTCCTTCCAGTATGAATGGATGTTTTTTGTGTGCGTTTTTCCACAAACAGTTCTCAGCTGCTTTTGTTCTTTCGTGTTATGCTCAACTTAAGCTTAATGGCATTTTGTTTTGGCCACTCCACGCCGCTGATGCTAAACTCGACTCCGCTACACTCTGCTCAGCTGCATAGTGGTTCGGAAATGGCGATTCAAGGAACAACAGACTGGAAAAAAAAGTACATATATATATATATTTCAAGGTAGGTATATAAACTACATACAAAATGTCAAGCAAAAGAATTACTTAGTGTAAAAAATGGTATTTAATAAAAATATTCGTATCTTCCTAATTCATAGGACAACTTTAATGATTAGTAGCTAGATCCCCCAAAATTCAGTAATGAATTAAAAAAAAAGGATTTTGAGGCTATATTGCAAATTTATCTGTGCTCACAGTTCCTCGGAAATTCTCTTGTTCGTAGGATATTAAATATCGAGATTCCTAATCGGTTTGATGAAAGTTTTTAAGTCAAGTCTTGTTGGCTACTTTTTCCCCAGGTGATTTTTGTTCTCTTGCTGTCTGAGTTTTCCGTCGACTGTGTTGCCACAGTGGCACTCTGTTCAAATAGCCTGGCGCTAGTTCACACGCTTGTTGCGCCTCCATGCGTCCCATGTCTCATTGTCTGCCACATCATTCGTCTACCCCAAAGTGAGTCAGAGAAAAAGAGCGAGAGAGAGGGGGGTGAAAAAATGAAAGAAAATCTGCATAAATAATGTTCAGCCACGCTTTTTGCAGGAAGTGTTGATGATTTGATGGAAAATTCTAAAAACTAAAGCGCGCAAAAACAAAACAAAAACAAAAAACGGAAAACAAAATCCGTGAGGCTTAAGCACAGTGAGAGGGAAGAGAGGGGCAAGTGGGGAAGGAAAGAGAAGGCCATAGCCATTCTATTTTTCAACACAAAACGTGGCTGAAACGCCATGGCCCTGTGTCTCGCAGAGAGTTTATTATTTAGCCAACTGACTCCACGGCGAGGCGACATTTGGCTCATTTATCAGGCAAAAGCAGAAGGCAGCGGCATGAGCACGAGCACGAGGCACGTCACGTCATGATATTATAAATTACTTTAGACAATATGCAGGCAGCAGTGGAGGAAGCCAGCAGTAGAGGGTAGAGAGTGGGAGGCAGCTGTTCTAGGGCGTTATCTAAGCTCACGACGAGGGCCCAGTGACAGGGACTTGGGATTTGCCCTTGCCGGAACGATGTGACGGAACGCAGCGCAACGCAACGCAACGCAACGGTGGGGCAGTGGATGCAATGAAGCGAATATCCCCCAGCATATTTGCACAGTGAAGCGCAACGCCACGGATAACGACGAAAAACAGGGAAGAGAAAGAGAAATGCCATGCCACAACATTCCAATGAATCTTAGAATACCGAACAAACAGCCCTACCCCCCACTTCCTCTGCAACAGCAGTGGGCAGTTTAATCTTTTAGCTGAAACAAAGTCTCTATGTTTTTACTGATTCTTTAATATCATCCACTTTCAGGATTATGCTCATATATTAACTTATTACTGAGAGCAAAGCCACACTAAGAATTTACTGCGGTTAGTAGTACCGAGAAGCCAGGGGCTGGGCTTAGGAGAGGGCTTTCCCTCCCTCTACTGCCCTGCCCTCTCCAGGGCTCAGTTAGACTTAAACGTAGCCACCCCATTCCATCCATCCATCCGCCAGAGATCGGGCGGAGTTCCCGTGGAAGTGGAGCAAAATGTGTTAATTAAAAGTTAACGTCTGATCGCGTTATACACGGAATGTTGCAGCAGCAGCAGCAGCAACCAACAGCCAAGCAGGAAAGAAAGATGAGACAAAGAGGAACAGGAGAAATGTTATAATTCAATTTGTGTTATGTCAACTTCTGTATAAATAAATACGAGTATTGTATAAATACGAAAAAGAGACGGGAAGTATACTTTGTACAGCTGTTGGAATCGGAATCGGACCGGTGCATTGAACTTCATAGTTACCATAGACACCACGTAGCCATAGTTATGTATGTACATATGTAGATACGAGTAGATGTGACATTTCCATTTCCTTAAGCACTTTTAATATTTAACAAAACGGGTAAACAATTTCCCACAAACTAATGCACAGGAGGACCCTTCACCCCGAGTCACGATTGCCAGTCACAAGTGAACGGATGAGAGAACAGTGCCATTATTCAGCGAAGGAAGCCCAATATATTCTTCTATCCTTTTTCTAAATAAATAAGCTTCAAGAGTGATAGAGCCTCTCTCTCTCTCCCTCCCCCCCCCACTCCCCACCCACTGTCTTTGTTCTGTCATTACATACTCCAGAAACTAATGAACCAAGGTGGGGAGGGCTTATAGCATCATTAGGGCCACACAAAAAAAAGCTTAAAAGCTGCCTATTACCGACGACACGCACGCTTCGCAGACCAATCAAAATAGTTATGTATCAGCCAGCCAGCCAGTCAGCCAGTCAGCCAGCCAGCGAGCCAGCGACTGTTCCGTCCCGCCTGTCAGAGTGTCATTAAGCGGGGCGGTGTGGCTGTCAGCGCTTCCTCCCCTCGCTTTGTGGAAGTCAAGTCACTTTTGTGGCCCTGCGTTCGATCTGCCACGATAAAAAGTGACAATTAAAACAAGAACAAAAAAGGAGAGAAAAAGTAATTAACACCCCCAGAGCACCAAGCCGCAAGCAGCGAGTAGCGAG
This sequence comes from Drosophila tristis, assembly GCA_018150885.1. Lineage (NCBI taxonomy): Eukaryota > Metazoa > Arthropoda > Insecta > Diptera > Drosophilidae > Drosophila > Drosophila tristis. The sequence continues at coordinate 1,990,211 of JAECWT010000026.1, forward strand.
CAGCGAAAGATGCGATACGATATAAAACAAATGCTTCAAGTCATTGAACCCAAAATATTGCGCGATTAAAGCAACAAAAGTGACACACAGAGAGACAGACAGGGACATTGAGCGGAGAGGGGCGCTTCGTTTGTTTGCTTTTGGATGTGGCATCGATTGAAAGTCGGAGCGCCGCTAGGGGCGGGGGCATAAAAAGTTGAAACACACAGAGAATACAATCGAATGAATGAATGACTTTGAAATTGTGCAACAACAAAACTTTTGCCACTAAATGTGTGTCGAAGACGGGACACTCCGTGTGGCATTCTCGAACGACAAGAAGAGGCATAGAAGAGTGAACTTTCTTTCGACTATAGGGATAGCTGTTACTCGGACTGTTATAAGAGAATAATCTAGATGGTATAAAATGTACGTATAAAGGATTTTTAAATGATCAAAGGGATACCATATGCAGAAATAATAATGCAAACCGACTTGAGGATGGGTAGGGTGGGATGCAGGATGGAGTAATGTAACGTATGTACAAGAATACTCGTGTAATATTCAGAAATTATATTCTGAATTAAAACTGAACGTTGTAGCTGTTTCTGGATTTATGGTAGAACCATGGCCAGGCATCACGCCCAGATCTAATGCTGCAATTAGTTTTAACTGCCATTATCTGACTTAAAATAAATAAATCAACATAAAATCTTGACGTTCCCCAGATTGTCAGCGGTGTATACACCAATAGGTTTGTGCACTGCGGAGTACTATGTGGCAGGGTGTGGGTGGGGCCTGTAAAAAATAAAAAGAAATATAAAAAACAAGATGCACAAAATGTAACAAACTGTCAAGTGGAAAATGTTAACTGCAAAAAACTGCATTGTATGCAAATTGGCAACAAAGTTGCTGCAGTGGCTGGCGGAGGTGCCGGTGCCTGCCGGGAGGCCATGTGACGAACGGAGTGCATGGGCGTGTGGGACCTGGCGGGGGACGGCAACTGGGACGGGACGAATGCCATAAATTGATAAGCGTGCTAAATTTTTGCACTTTTTGTAGAAGTGTTTTTTGTTTTTGTTTCATTCAATTTACAATTTTAGCTCGCTCGCTCTCTCTCTCCCTCTCTCTGTCTTTGGGCCGCTCTCTTGGTGCGGAAGAGAGGCTACAGAGAGAGAGAGAAAGCAAGAGGGCTTACGTGTCCCAAAGACAGAATTTCGAGCCACGACTGGATGGAGGTAAGGAGCTCGCGGACTGAAGTACTGACGGACTCAAGGAAAGGCCATTAAAACTTCTCTTTTGGGAGGGGGCGTGACATGGTGGGAAGAACGATGAAACCGATGTCAAATGGGCCAACTTTTAATGGAGCCAAGGAGTTTCCTTTGCATTTCCTTCGCATTTCCTTAATGTCAGCCTGCCTCTCTTTGGCTTTAGGGCAATTTGTGCAATTGCTTGGGGTGGAGGGGGGTAGACCATGGGAAGCAAAAGTTGCCTGCGCTTTGGAGGCCATCCAAATTGCTTTTTTTTTTATTATTGTTCCCTTTTTTTGGTAGCCCAAACAGTCAACGTAGCGTGTCCACGTTTTGCATATTCTCCTAAGTATTCCCCGTTAATTTTTTATATTCATTTCGTTTTATACACTTTTCCGGCCCGTAATGGGCCGCGATTTGAGTGAATGATGATAAATGCTGATAGCCACGTTAATATGAATAGAATGATGATAAATGCATAATGTTTTCCCTTCAAGTCCAGTCCACAATTAATTTTTGTTTCATTTGTTTTGTTTTGTTTGCTTTATTTTGTATCACCCCCTCCACAATGCCCACAAAATGCCGTTTATTGAGTGGAGAGCGGAAGTGTTGCAAGTGTGGGAATTATTTGCTTCAGAAATCAACAGGTAGGTCAAAGGTTGTGCTCGAATCAGATTGAAAATAAAGAGAGACCCCGAAAGAGACTATAGCTATTAAATGAAGGATCCTTCATGATTTATGCATCTATTAATCGGGGATATATTAAGATATATGAAGTCTGGAATTTCCCAACTCTCAAAATTTCTCCCAGTACTTAACGTGTTGCATTCGCATTTCTACCTGTACTTTAAATACTTTCTCATATGCAAAAGAGCTCTCTCTCTCTCTCTCTCGATCACTCACTCTCTGAGAACACGTTTACACCCCTTGACCGCGACGCATCCCACAAGCAGTGCCAAGCGGACGAATAAGCGTGACGAATAATGATTTTACACCGTCTGAAAGACTTGGCCGGAACTTTCGGATTGAAGTTATGTATTCTTTTTCTTCTTTTCGTTTTGTTTTTGGGCTGTTGCCACGGCTAGCGGAGCGGGGTGGTGAGAAGGGGGCTGTGTGCTCGAATGGATGCATTCCAAATTTGCATTTAGTTGAATTTTATGGAGTTTGATATCCAACTGCTCAGCATCCTTCTTCCTTCCTCCTTCCATCTTCCATCCTTTTCTCTGTTTCTCAGTTGCTGGGGAGACTAATTTAATTTGTCGGCAGTCGGGGAGAAGTGGGAGCGCACTTGCAGCGTGCAGGGGGTGGGAGGAAGGTAATGCAGCGCGTGGGCTTCTTCTGCTTCTCTGTGACTGTGGCATGTAATATGGGCACTTCTGCAGCTCTTTTGGGCCACTTGTTTTCCGAAATTGAAAACCATGAAGCGCATTTAAAAAGATGAAGTGACAACTGGCATACTGATGATGCCACACACACATCCCAGAGAGAGATAGAGAGAGAGTGTGCATGTGGGGTGGATGGGGGAGGTGTGGCATGTGCAAGTGTTCGGAGCGTATAAATATAACAAGTGCCAAGTGAAATGTGTACATATATAAGAAGGGAATACCAGATCCATGAGTAGGGGTCGCAGCATTTAATACCCTATCATTCGTAGGGGATCTACGTACATATCTACTGCAAATATATGAATCCAATTAAGTAATCCTTCTGTATAAAGTTTAAGCCTTGCTATTACTTTTGACAGGAAACACTTCATACCCGCTGAAAGGGTATCAAAAGTTAAGGCAGAGACAGCGCTAGAGAGGGGGAGAGAAGGGCTGCAAGATGGCAAGGCGGCTTTTGTCTGCCAACAGCGTGGCTGTCGCTGCTGCTGCTGCTGCCGCTGCCTTGGTGCCCTTCTTTCGCAGCTGCGACTAATTGTTGCTGCTGGCAGGGAAAGGAGAGAAAACGAAATACAGAATGGGTGTACTATGTGCGAGAGGGAGGTACTGGTACTGCTGCTGGGCTGGCTGTGTTGACAGGATGCGAAAAGTGCAACAAACTTTGACAAAATAAAACGAAAATGTAGCCCAAGGACTACCGGGGGTGTGTGGGGGGAAGGACGAACAAATGAAGCGCCCCCTTCCAGCCAGGCCCGCAATTTCAAATCGCAGACTCCCTTCCAAACACACAAACGTAGAGGAGACACTCTACCAGAACCACAGCTGGATATTCTCATGCACATGTGCCCGCTGCCAGAGGAACAGAACACACCAACAGCAACAACAACAACAGCAACAACAACAACAAAAAGCAGGCTGAGAGAAAAGAGCGCGCGAGAGGCGAAATGCATTGAAATTGAAGCACTCTCATTATGCGGCTTGCAGGCGACAGAAAGCGAAGCGACAAAAAACCGCAGAAGCAGCAGCAGCAGGAGGAATGGCAAATGGAAGAAGAGACCGAACCGAAAGACCAACGCTATAGTTCCTCTCCCTTTACCGAATGGTATTCTGCCTTGCCCTTACCAACCAAACAGCAGAAGCGAAAAGCAAGAACGTCGCCTAAAATATATGACCAGATAAGGTGATGACGGCGGGGGGGGTGGTAAATGTGTTGCATTAGTATTAAATGTACAATATATTTACTCGATATGCCGTTGGGCTGTGTGCCTTGTTTTATTCATTAATCATTTCGCTATCAATGTTCTAGCAACAACAACAATGTGCCTGGCTACCCCTGCTTCTACAACAACAATCTACCGCCAACGGTTATTGTTATTGTTGTTGTTGTTTCGCGTCAGATGAAGTCCGCGCGATGTTTGCACTTGTTGTATTTTGTTGTGCTCTTACTCTTTCTCCTTCTCCCCTGCTGTAGAACCGACGTTTCAGTTCAGCATAGTCTTCCCTCACTCACACTTAAACACGCGCCGAACACACAGACACAGGTGCACTACAGCTGCACTGAACGCCGCTTGGATTCGCGCACTCGTATATTTCTACTGTTTTGCAAATTGTGCGTGCGACAAAAAAAATTACACGTATGTTGCAGGAGGTCGAGGAGTACGTACACGTCCGCTTGCTGTATTTATAAAAACAGCTGACTGCTAGCTAGAGGTGTCAAACCATCGTGGGCACTATCGATAGTATCGATATTTTACTGCTGGTCTCTACTATCGACGGTTTTGCGACTATCATGATAGTATCGTTGCGCTTTTGATATGTTTGGATTGGCTGCTATAAAATACGAATACACATTTGTAGACAAATCGACAGGTGGCATCTAATTTGTACAATGGACAAGTTCCTAAAAGGTTTCAATGGTTTTTTAATAATTTTTGAGCCCGATACTATTACGATAGTATCGATTGTTTTTTTCAAAACATTCAAAGTTTATATTCCTCGATTTTGATATTCTGTTTAATATTACTAGCTAGCTGGGACTCTCAGCTCTAAACAAATAATTTTATCCGATAGATAAAAAAATTTACTACAAGATTGTAAAGTTTTGAGAAGTCCTTTTTATTGCATTATTTACATATTAAGGTTCTAACAAAAACAACATAAAACGAATGTGACGTCGTTTTGTGGCGTTGCCAGACTCGTGCAATTCGTAGTTGCTGCGGGCTGCCATACCATGATATTTTGTGATATGAAATTCGTCAATTTTGATATTCAGTTTAATATTACTTGATAGTTGGCCCTCTCAGCCCTCAACAAATAATTTTATCCAACTCCTCAATGAATTTTGTTTAGGATTGGCTAGTTTTCAGGACTATTTTTAATGGGATTGTTTAGATAATAGGGTTCAAACAAAAACGGCCAAAGCATAAAACGTAAATGTTGACTAAATGTGACGTCAGTGTTCCTGGTCAACCAAGTTTCTTCTATGCGTATAGAATTTTCTATACCTTATTTCTTTTAATTGATGTTAAATGTTTTGTTCCAAGCTCCATTGAAACATTATTTAAGATTTGATCGTAAATTGACATTTTTTTTACCTCTTAATGCACTTTTCGCATATGTTTGTGTTTTATATATACATTTATCCCGGTTCTGATACCTATTATTGGAACCCGTCAGCTGCGAAATTTCGTTAATATCTTGAAAACAGGGACTGAGTAGCTTCTGCATTAATTGGAGCCTGAAATTACAAACAATATCTCAAGTCCATAATATCCATTTTCCCAAGGTATGCAGACTGTTGTTCATTCCGTGCCAAAGTTGCAGAACAATGATGCTACTGAAATGTTTCCCATTCAAATAATATGTATCATACGGCAACGCGTAGGAACGTGGCAACAATGAATCTTCATTCCATACGCATTAACGTTAAGAACATGTTTCTCACACCACGAAAAGGAGGGGAAAGTCACCACGAAAGCGCTCTTTTCCCTCGGAAAAGAGACCAAATTTTGAAAAACCACCTCGATTTGAGAGCTAGAAATGTCGGTATTTTTTGTGCGCTAAATGGAGTGTGGCGGCCACAAAATATATTCAAAATATACCGTAAATATCCACGGAAAAAATGACTTTTTTACAAGGTTGGTTAATAATATTAACTTAATATTAAGTACTCTTCTCTATTGGATCATTTATGAAAGAAGATTTCAACAACAAAAAGATAAAATTTAACTGAGTTTCGTTTTTGAAGTCTAACGAACATCTGAAAGCTAGCAGTGTGCCCGACTTTACTTGCATGTTGCTGGAGAGCGTTGGAGTTTACCGGCAGGGTAAAAGGGTCCAAGGTTTTGACAACGAGCCATTGAGGAGAAGCACCATTACAAAGCTCCTGCGAGCCTCACCGCACCATGATTGATTAACATACCGGTACGAAATTAATATTTCTGTGCGAGAAGCGGGAAAATTTGGCGGTTACATGCCATATGTTTGAAATTATATATATCCACTGCCCCGTTCATTGAGTGCAATACGCAAACATTTTGTTTCATTTGTTTTAAGTTCTAGCATCTGTGTTCTGATGGGCATTTTTTGTGGGCTTATATGTACATAGTTCAAACTATCTGAACCCCTGAAACCCATTGAAACCCATATATGTTTCCTGTTTCTTTACCTATTTCAATACAACTCGAAGAATATCTGATTTATTATTAATTGTATTTTAATTTTGGTGTTTTGTGAATGCTGATGAAGAACTACGGCTAAAAACAACAGATATTTTGTTTCCGGAATCGATAAAACGGGCGCATCTCTAGGATGTTGCAATGCTTTGGTTAATTCTGCTAGTCTGGCATCTCCAGCTGGTATGGGGCGCTTACATGATGTTTCTCTTCTAATCCCACTGATGGCGCCAGCGGAATTCAAAATTTCTCTCAACGGTCGAACGTTTAGGTATTTTTTTCAGGTTCGTAGTGACAATAAATCGTATTGAAAATGGGAGGAACCACATCATCTAGTATTTCCCAATTGGCTGTCACTTGTTTGGAAAACAAAAATCGTTTATTCACAAATCTTTCGACTTCCAAAGTAGCAGCTCGAAAAAAGGCACAAAATTGCGGTCAATATTTTTGTACCTGTTGTTTTTTGGTATCGTGCAGTTGATTGGTGGTTCGAACACCCACAATACCGCAAAATTAGTTATCAAAATTGGAAAACGATCTAAGGATCAAGTAAGTGCAATGCAGAGCATCCGCAAGCTGAACCACAACGAGCGTGCTCGCCTTGAGAAATGGCTGCAGAACGAGGACATCACTCTGAACGCCCGTTCGCGTCGCGACACCTACTCAGATGTGCGACCCGTGGCAGAGATCCTCAAGAAGTGGCATCCTGCCATAGAACTGCGCTGCTATACTGCCGCCAGCAGCTTCACTCGTCGGCTGCAGAACTGGCAGGTGTTCTCGTTCCGCGAACTGAGGAAACTGGGCCTCCGTCTGAAGACGGGGGACCTGAAACAGCTGGCCGAAGGCAGGCCAGGAGCAGTCGACTGGCTGCTGTTCAGCCTCATTGGCAAGAATGAAGTGCGGCCGAGCATTCGAATCACGCCCAAGTCCAACTCCTTGGCGGGGATGAGCCTGAACCGCATGGTCGCGTTTCCCACTCCTGAGTCCAGTTGGACATTGGATAAGGATTGGAAGTTATAGATCGCTTGGCAAGTATTTAAGTGCTACCTTTCACCCACCAATAAGCTACCAATAGTCAGTTTCAGGTGCAGGTCGAGTGCTTTAGGACTCTCTTTGCACTTCGTTATAGATTGGAAATGGAAATTACCGACTGTCTGAAAGAGGCTACAAAATGAGCTAATTTTGTTGCGAATAATAAATATCCTTGGCTGGTGATAACAGATATTAAATTCTATATTTATATCTGCGTTTTTACTGCTAGGCTAGGGGAGCAGGTGAACAGGAATGGGCGGCTAGGCCAGCATTGTGTTGACGAGTAAATGTATTTTTAAGTTTGAGTTTGTTTTCCTACTTGCATAATGCAAAACAATCTATGATTTGTCTATAACACTTGGGATGTAGAGGCAGCCGGACGAGGGCTGGGACTTGTCCACTGCTAAGCACTCGCTGTTGGTTGTGCCCTGTCCACATACAGAGTCTCCCCCATTGACATTGGGGACTGCCCAGAGTCGAGAAACTGCGTTGGTAGTGAAGCATTCATCCTTGATCTGTGGCAGGAAGGGTTATGGTTAGAGGCCTGTCGCCGTGCGTCTCTCCCCAAGTGTTCCACCCACCTGCCATTTCGCTGGTCCGTCCCTGGGGCAATCCGGATGGCCACTTCTTCGGCACCCTGCGGTCCATTGAATACTCTGAGTAAAACTCTGAAAGGGAGAGCACAAATTGAAAACTTTCAGCTGGGATTTCCCTGAATTTTTACAAACATACACAAACTCCACTGTCGATGCTTTCGGCTAGCATCTATTCTCACATCCCATCCACTTACGCTCATCTAGATGTGTCGCCTTTTGTTCGCGTAGTGGCCCCTGGGCCCAGCTGGGCTCAAGGAGCGAGCCTTGGAACAGCTTCGCATTCTGGGCAGCACTTCCCCCATGGAAAACGCATTGAACAGCAACCAGTCGACGGCCCCGGGCTTGCCCTCGGCTAGCTGCTTGAGATCCTCGTTGTGGAGTCGCAGACCCAGTTTCTTGAGCACGCGATACGAGAAGATTTCCCAGTTCTGGAGTCGTCGCGAAAAGCTGCTGACAGGCTGATAGCACTCGAGCTCTATGTCGGGATAGATCCTCTTGAGGAGCTCCGCCACGGGACGCACATCGGAGTAGGTGTCGCGACGCGAACGCAAGTTCAGGGTTATCCCTTCGCTCTCGAGCCATCTGCTAATGAGGATACGCTCCTCTCCAGACAACGGACGGATGCTGCCCATGGCTTTGACTTATGGGGTGCAGAGTACAGAAGAATTTTGTGTATTCGAAATTTGTAATGTCGGACTATTTTTATTATTAATTTTGGGTATTCGGGTATCAAAACGTTGTGTGTTCTAGGGCAGTCGGAAGCCTTTTGGAATTTGTGAGCGTTGCCTGCCAGCCGACAGCAGGCTGTCGTAGAATACTAGATGTGGGGATTTTCTGCATTCAATAATGGGTAAAAACGCACCTTTGGGCGAGCGATGTTCAGCATTCCGACGCCCTCGAGCGCAGTCGAATGCTACTCTCACTATGGGAATGCTCCCAAAAGTAGTCGCTCAGCCAGACACTCAGTCTGAACTAACCACAAGGCATATCCGTGCATAACCATAAGCAAAATGTTACGTATGGCTTACGTCTGCCATTCCCTTCCATTCACATGTGTCGAGCGGTTTGTGCTGCTGAAGTGGGCCAAAACCAATGCACCAACTCGGTCCATGTCCCCCCGCATCACCCTCTCTGCAGCTACATACATATGTATCTCTGTGTCTGGCCCTCTTTCTGCGCTTTCCTTCACATCGTTTCCTGTGTCTGTGTCTCGCTCGCCCTGCGTAGCCGCCTTAATTCTGGCTAATACATTTTAATCATTTCCATGGTACCTTGCGCTTGGTCCGCACTCTGCAACACTCCGATTTACCCACCCACGGCAGCTACCTGCCACGCTTTCCGCTCTCGATTCGCATCCGTTGCCAGTAGGCTCTGGGGCTCCATTGCAGCTCCCGGTTTAGGCGGTTCTGTGATTCTGATTCACGGACTCCGGCCTGTCCGCGTTCCAGGTTGCGGTTTCGCCTTTTGGCCACACAATGCGGCAGTTTTTCGGAGGAGTCACGTTGCCATAGGCCATCCAGCGTGGGGCCAGTGGTGTTGGCATTAATGTTGGTGCTGCCAGGAGGGGGTGGACCGTGTCTGTCTAGTCACGAGCCTCGCTGGTCACTCACGTTGGTCTGCGGTTGCGGCGGGTCTGTGTCTCTGGACCCGTCTGGTCATATCTGCTAATGGATGCAGGATCCCCGCGGTCCGTGCAGTCGGCAAACCCAACCAAATGTGGAGCATTCAGTCGATTTAATGATGCGTGGTGCAACTCGGCACCACTTAAAGATACTTCTGGGCCAGCTTTAAGCTCTCCACAGTGTGGCAGTGGCAGTGGCATTGGGGGGCATTTAATGGCAGTCATCTGGTAATATGTAATTACCGCTGGCTGTTGGATGCTGTCGAAAAAGGGGAAGGGCACGGAGCTCAGCTCTGCTCTGCTCTGCTGTGCTGTGCTATGCAGCTTAAAGTTCCATCAAATGGCAAACTCCAGGCAGGACCCGACAACGAGTCCGGCAATTTCAATTGTTGCTGCCTGGGAATTTTCCCCCAATTGGCATAACCAATGAGGCGGAAGTGGGAAGTGGGGCACAGTGGCAGAGGGGCTACAGAAGAATGCGGACGTTTAAAAGGGAGTTTTGAAAGTTTTGGGTTTGACGATTTGCAGAGTGGTGCAGGCTACCATCCTGTCCCGTCCGGGTTACTCCATTCCGGTCCCGTCCGGTCCTGTGTCCTGTGTCCTGGGCCCATTTATGATTTGTGAAAAAAACTTTCGTGTGCATAGAGCAATGCGGTTGTGCCCTGCTCCAACAACAACAAACAACAGCTTTTACATGCCACAGTTGGGCGAATTAGTTGAGGAAGCGGTTAGCAGAGCGGATAGCTTAAAGAGAGAGTGTGGCAATAAAAGTTGCTCACAGAGAGCGCAGTGATTAGGGAATAATTGGGGGGTGTGGGATAACGAACATACATACCTAAAACATTTGAATATCGACTGAGTCCAACGATTGCCCAAATGGCCTGCTCCTTGGACCATTTTTGCTCACTGAACTTCCCACTGTGCACTGTCTTTTTTTCGTCATAAACTCTATTTTACGTACCCAAGATGACCTGTGATTTGGGGCTCTATTTCCCACCGATCTGGCCGACTTGCAGCGAATTGTTCGATCACACTTCGCCACTTCGCCACTTCACTTTTCATTTATTAACATAATATGCTCGTCATTTAAATGTTTTTAATGATACTTTGCAACATGTGCTGTTGTACTGCGTCCAATGAGCGATTGTTGTTGCTCCAAATGTCTACACATATTGTACGAGAACATTTGATGTTTTCCAAATCGTGTGCCAATTCGGGAAAAGAGGATTAGTTTCTCATAGATCTGCACACTTTGGACAGAAGCTCAGAACATCGACACAAATATTGGTAATCTATAGTTTTGCATACCCAGACAATCGTTTCCATACTAATCCGTTTCAGTTAACACAAAACTTTCGCCAGAACAAGCAATCAAAGCTGTAACATTTTTCCTGCCAATTTCATACAAAACGTGAGGTAAACCAAGGTAAAATAAGCAGTTGGACACTTAATAACAGACTAGGGACAAACCAAACCAAATCTGAAGAAGGTCGTAATTACTAACTTAACGGAAATACAAATTAATCACAATGCAAATAGTCTGGGCTTGGTCATGCTTATAGAACATGGAATGATCACTTTATAAAGGTCTTAGTGGGAACCTCTGGCTTGCTAAGAACTGGCACAACGTTACCTTCCCGAATAATATTCGTCTCTTAGTTGCTTGAAACTTGCTAAAACTAACTGTGTTTGTAGTTGTAAGCAAGATACTCGTGTGTGGTTAAAATAGAAGGAGGCATCACATACCACTCATGCAGGCCACATTTTCGGGGATAGGCTTAACCAAATGGATTGACTAGCGAGCATTAATATTTTTGCACAAAATTAAAACCAAGAAAGAGCCAACATGGTTATTAGACATGCTGAAGTATATCTTAAGTACAGACTACATAGCTAGCTCCGAAAGACATTTTTTCCTTTACTCTGTTCGCCCATGCAACCAAGTACAATGTCAACTGTACATCTAAGAAACCTTCATTAAAACCAAAATATAATTTAAAAATATAATTTTAAATTAAAGTATATTAAATATTATATTAAATATTAAATACAAAATAGATGAAATAAATTAATCTTGATGTATGTCAAATATTGTTTAGAAATAAGAGTAAATATTGTAATTGTAACTATAACTCTTCTGTGACTAGTGCATTAAAAATAAGTTTTACTTGTAGCACTAGGAAAAATCAAAATAAACATAAACATAAACATAAAAACATAAACATAAAATAAAAAAATTAAGATATTTATCATGTTAAGGAGGAATTAAAATTTAAACAAATGTGTAGGTATATAATAAATAATATTAAGCAAAAAGCCATCATATAAATATATTCAAAATTAGCTAAATATATTTAATATATTTATATTTATTTAATTTAATTTAATTTACCAATTAATCTAACTGAAATCCTGTGACTAGTGTATTAATTATAAGGTATAACTTTGTAGCACTAGGAATGTTAAAATAAAATAAACTGAGTAACTGTACAGTGTACACGCATACTGTCAAATCAGAGCCAGCCTGGCCTGGAGTCGCTTCGTTCCTTGCTACTCACTGAAATGCTGACATACCTTCCATCTAGTATTCCATGACAGTCCGCCTTTGCACTTGATTTGAAACAGCCACGACAGTCAGAACAGTCACAACAGTTTTGACGTTCATCAGACACACATCGTTTCAGAAATAAGCAAAATAATAAAAGCCAAAATTTTGTATTAGTTGCTCAAGAGAAGAATCGTTTCGCTTCCGTTGAAAACAGTTCGGCCAAGCCAAAGATGTTTTAGATGAAGGATTAGTTGCAGTTAATCGACTGTTCGTGAGCGCCATGGGCAGCATCCGTGAACTGACCTGCAGTGAGCAACTTCAGCTGGGGCAATGGCTGGAGGGCGAGGGCATCACCCTGAACTGGCGTACGCGCCGGGACATCTACTCCGACGTGCGCCCCGTGGCAGAGATCGTGAAGAAGATCTGCCCGTTCATCAAGCTCGAGTTCTATCCATCTGTCAGCAGCTTTTCGCGGCGACTCCAGATCTGGGAAGTCTTCTCGTACCGCGTGCTTAAGAAACTGGGACTGCGACTTCACAGTGAGGATCTCAAGCAGCTGGCCGAGGGCAGAAAGGGAGCCATCGAATGGGTGCTGTTCCATGTGTTTGCCCAGGAGGGAGTGCCACCCATAATGTGGAGTATTTCCAAGGCTGTCAATCCTTGGGCGGCGTGAGTGCTTGCACCTTCGGTTTGTTTCGACATCTTCGACGTTATTGTTTTGAAAATGCAAAAATTACCAGTGCCCCCCGTAAATTATGTTAACAAAAGAATAAATATGTAAATCCCACTCGGAGCATTGTGCTGCTAAAATGTAACCCTTAGGCGTAGCTGGGTGCAGCCTCTTATCAAGTGTTTCCCTTGGCTACGCCACGAATGCTACAGAATGCTGTGCAGAGTTTTGTCTGAAGTCGTCGAAAGCGAAGTACAAAGGCGAACTTTTAATTTTATATCGCTTTGCCGAGGCTTTTGGCCCCATCATGCTGTTCCGAGCAGTATCCTGCAGTTTCCATTTCCCGGTCATCCTGTTCCCGGCTCATTGCAGAACTTATCCTCCTCGCTCGAGTTGCATCCGCTCGGCAAAGCTCTCAACTGAAAGAGGAGTGGTGGGGTGTTAGGTGGGGGGGGGGTTTCATTTTACTGCTTGATTTCCATTTGGCCATTCACAGATTGAGGTCTTTGAGCCACTGTCTGTCACAGGAGGTTCAACTGGTGGCAGCCAGCGAGAAGAGTCCCAGCTTCCTGCCTTCCTCCATGCTGTAATTACATATTAAGGAGTTCTTTTTGCCAACGTCCTTTTCAGACTGCCAACTCAGGGCAGATTAGCCCGTCCAGCGACTGGCAGCAGGGGTGAAGGGGTTCGTCCTCCAACTGCGGCAGTAAAAAACAACATCCACAAAACTTTATGCCCTGCTCCTGGCCCATAAATGTTTGTCTTTGGCAACTTCAATCCCCAGCGGTACAATTTCCACAAATGTGTTTCATTGTTGTGTATTTTATTTTCGGCTAGTTTATAGTTTAAGTTGTGCAAAAAAAAAATATATATATTTTATTTACTTCTTAAGGGAGTTTTGTGGCAGAGCGATGCGGGGAGGGAAACTGTTGATTCGAAGAAGGAAAGAGGGATCGGAAGTGCTCCTCTAGCTCCTCCCCACTCATCCTACTCATCGACAATCCCTGCCTTGGATCCGTCTTAGATCTGTCCACTGAGCTCCTCATCGAAATCGGAGCTGGGTGGCGCATCCTTGACATCGGCCCTCACCGTGTACTCCTTGTCGTTGACACTGTAGTAAATGTTGAAGTACCGCCCCGACTGTAGCCTCATGGCAAAGAAGCCACTCTGGCCGAGGTCCTTGGCCGTTCGCTGATAGACCACATGCCCGCTGCTGAGGATGACACGCAGCTCCTGGGATCCATCATCGTTTCCGCGCACATTCTGCCTGAGGATCTGCACCAGCTTCGACTGCGGCTGGGACTGCGACTGCGATTGGGTCTGGGGTCCACGGAGCTGAGAGTTGGGCTTCTGGCCGGGCAGCTGGATGAGCGGCTCGCAGCGACAGCTGAGCTTCTGGGTGAGGGGGCACTGCTGATTGGATGGGACACCGGCGATGGGTACGGGTGTCGCCACCACTGGGGTGAGGCCGCCCAGCCCTCCCAGGCCAAGTTGGCCCAGATTGATGCCGCCCAGTGTGCCGAAGCCGCCGTTGAGGTTGCCCAGACCCAGGCTGCTGATCAGGTTGGGCAGACCGCCCACCAGGGTGCCAATGATGGGCAGATTCTGCCCAAAGTTCTGTCCGAAATTGGGCAGCCAGCCCGCCTGCGGCTGGCCCTGGACATTGCCTGGTTGCACCACGGTGATCGGCTGCAGCTGCTGCAGGGGTTGCAACTGCTGCAGTGGTGGCAGCGGCTGCAGTGGCTGCAATGGCTGCAATGGCTGCAGTGGCTGCAGGGGAGGATTCACATTGACGCCATCGTAGAAGATGGGAAAGTTGCTGCCGCTACTGCTGGCGGCAGCACCAACATGGCTGCCCTGCAATGGAGAAGCAAACCAGGGAATGTACTACGGATGGCACAAGAATATTCACTTTTTATTTATGGTATTACGGCAAATTTAGCAGCCACATCGAAACATCCAGGTACGAGCAATCGTATGTGGCAGTCCCAAAAAGACACTTCAAGTGCAAAAAATCTTAACGGAAGGAAGCGCTTAGTCCCTTTTTTAGACATCTTCCTGGCTGTACAGGTAATTTACCAGAATTGTGGAAAAGCTTGTGGAGCAGCTTGTGCTGCTCGTGTATCCCCAACTACGAGTATTACCTTCCTATTTCACTCACCAATTGACGTTTATCCCGACGGTCTGTGGTCTCCTTGGCGTCATTTCTAGGCTTCCCTGTGGTGGCTCTCATGGGTTCCTTTGTCGTTGCAGTCTGTGCCACGACCACACATACCACAGCCATCAGGATAAGGAATCTCAAACTCATTGCACCTTCCATGATGTCCCTTCTGAGTATTTGTATATCTTTGACTTAAGTTTCAATTTTCATTTAATCTTTTCCGATCTCCTTTGCTGCGTTCCTCAGTTGATTTCGCTTTGATCTCAGCCTCGAGTCGGCATCTTCTTATATATGATTTCTTTGGTAACAGATTTGAAAAGATTTTATGATATTCGCTCTGTATTTTTTTCATTTATTTACTGGGGTTCGGTTAATGGAAAGGAACCTGCTTTGGCCAGAATTTTAATTGTTCTTAATAAGTTCTTTAAGTGCTCAGAACTTGATTCCACGCAAAAGTGGGTCAAATGTTAACATCGAGTGCTGTTCTCTGGGATATATTTATAACAAATTATATGGGCATATTCGGCAGAGGTTTGGTGTTAAAGTAAGAGCATGAGCATGGGAGATGCAGACACAAATTGCTGAATATAAAACGACACTTTGAACTATCTACGAAAATTTATACACACAACGTTGGGGAAACAAGGACAAAGCTTTGGCCCTGATGGCGGTATCAATTTTCCCAAAATAATTTAATGCAGAATTATTTACTCAAATGCTTCATTGTTACCGAAGGCCATTGGATCCTACCCTTTGCACCCCTGACACAAGCTGCGTATTAAAATTAGATCTAGGGAAAGAAGCACCCAACTCCAAGCAAGCCCAACCCGCCTCTGAGTACTTGCCATTGGCTCAAAATAATTCCTCTTGACATTGGAGCTCCTTCAGTTTCATTTTCAGCTTCAGCAGGTTAGCTCACCTTGTTGCACTTGCTTTGCGATGTTGCAGCAGGCAGCAGGCAGCAAGCAGCTAGGAAGAATGGAACTTGAGCTGTTTTGTTGCAATCACGACTTTTGCTCCTTCAGCAAACTTTGTCAGAGCTTCCTTCATTAGTGCAATCACATAAGACTCTGGAAATAATTCGGTAATAGGATATTAGTGCATAGGGTGTGGAATTATGTTGTTCCCGCAAAGCCAATTTAATTTGAAGATTATTTTCGGTGAAAGCCACATGCCAAGTACAAGTGGAGCCAACAGTATGGCAGACACTCTTAAACTGGTAATTTTAAGCTTTAATTTTGCATAAATATACAAAAAATAAATAAACAAAATTAACATTTGCCATAATTTGAAGGACCACTTCCAGTAACAAATATTTAATCCACAAATAAATTCCACAAACAGTTTCTTATATTTTTGTAACAACTAAAAAAAGCTCAAGAAACTATTATTATTTTGGTTTAATTTATAGTTTTGAATTGATTAATGCAAACACTTAAATAGAAGGGCTGAATCCGAGCAAATGCATTAATTTGTAAAAAAGCTGCAAAAGAGAAATAACGCTGAGTTATTTGTAAAACTCTCTCCTATTCTTTTTAAAGTATACCTACATAGGTACATACAAATAAATACATATAAATCTTCAGGCTTAACTTAATTATTCACCAATTAACAGAATAAAATTTATATAAATTAATTGCATTTATTATGAAAATATTTCCCTATTGGCTGTCTCAGAAATTAAAAAAGAACAACTTTAATTAGATTGAAAATAATCTTGAATATTGACAAATTTAAATTGGATTAAGCTACTCGGTATACAGCTACTATGTCATAATCTGGGATACAGATTGTACATACATGCATACATATGTACGAGTATATCCTTGACAAATTGCTTTGGGGCCTTGTCCAGCGGCATTCACCAAAAAATCAAATCAAATTAAACTTGTACCCAAAAAAAAAAATAGGAAGGAAGGAAGGAAGAAAATATAACGAAACAGGCACAGGGAGACGATCAAGGGGGGAATGTTTCGTTTGCATGGAAATTTGTGTGAGGGATTTTCAATTTTCTTTGCTTCCATGTGGGGTTGGGCGTTCGGGTAGCGGCACGGGCAAAATGGACTGGGACAACTTGTTTGACAGCCGCTTGCTGTTTTCGATGTCCCATCGCTGTTGTTGTTGTTTCTGTTTCTGTTGTTGCCGCTGCCGTTGTGGACTCATAAATCAAAAAAGTTTTTGACAAATTGCACATTAAAGACTCCCCCCACCCGCCACACTGTGCCTGTGTGTTAGTTTCGCGTTGGCTTTCCTTCAATTAAATAGAAATTGAATTAAAAATCTCGTTACAAATTGATATTGCAGACTGCCCTTGAAAATGCGACAACAAAAAATCTAAAATCAAACCAGAAAATACCGACACAGAGGCGTTCGAGCGATTCAAATTCAGTTGCCGAAGCAGCAAACGGGAAGAGGCGTTGAACCGGTCCTAAGAGAATCAAGCTTTAAAAATATCTCACAAATTAAAGTATCTTTTAAGACACACGACAGCCGCCAAAAAACACAGAAAAATGCAGAAGAAGGAGCGCCAGATAAACGAAGAAAGTAGAAGAAGACGAGCAATCAGAAGAAATCACAATATGATACATGTACGGACTAAAGGATACCCTATTCAGATTTACCTGCCCACCGATTTGCAATAATTTGTAAAACTTTCAAGGGAAATAGTGATTTGTATCTAACTGCAACAAATAGGAACAGATAGCTTTCAAATTGTGGACATTGCTGGCACAGTCATAATTAGTTTCTGAGGCAGAAATTACCTGGATATATCCAATATATTAATATTAATCTCTTTAATTCCTTTTACCCGACAGCTGCTTAAAAACGTGAAGTTAAATGCTTTTAATATTTGAGAATATTATGATTTTTTTGTATTCATATAATTCCATAAGATTCATTTCGGTTACAGAAAACTTTTGCACTTTAAAAGTGCGGAGCATCAAAAGCTTGATCCTCATCGCCCTCCCGTTCCCGCCGCCGCCGCTGCTGCCGCTGCTGCGTCATCATCATCATCATCAACAGCAGAGCCAATGCCAGCGTTGGCATCAGTGTCGCTGCTCCGCGAATTGCGCTGCAGCTGCGACCGACCACTGCTTGCCTTGCCCCTCCATCGCCGCGACCACTCCACCATCCACCATCCACCAAGTACTCGTATTTTGTTCAACTTGGAAAATCTCATTATAAATGACGTACTTCAAATGACCAAAAAAGAAAAAGAAAAAATTGGAGAGCAATAAATAAAAACTAGAATGAAATAGGACAAATAATGAATCCCTTTGACGGGACTGCCAACAGAAGGTGAAGGGTCATAAGAATTGCCAGTAAGTGTCTTTGGTTAATATTTCTCTCTCTGTCTCTACGAAATGCTCCCACAAGTACTCGGTCAGAATCAATTTGATGCAGGAAATCGTATTTGTCTGATAAGATCCCCATCTATAAAAGAAGCCAATGAACTTTCATCAACACAAAAACAAAACAAAAGGCACGAAAAAACCCACACAAGCACACACACACACCCACATACACATACAACGAAACAATTATAAACTTTATAACAATCCTGCACCTGAGCCCCTCTCACATCTTTATTGTGTGATTTTCATCATCTTTCAGGATTGTAAAATACATTTTAACCCTCGCAAAGGCCAAGCGTACAAAAACGTTGTAGTACGCAAAAAAAGAAAATATAAAACATATTATACACAGCACTTATTAATAATGGAAATAATAATAATTCCTATACACCTGATATTTGTTGATTAACTATTATTCTCTCTAGTTTAAATATAAGAAGCTTCTCGTTAGTAAATTTACAAATTAATTACGATTTTAAAAATTTGTTCATATAAAATAATGTCAATTAAAGCCAATTCCTTGGAGAATCTTTAAATCAAGTGGCGGACTGTTAAGATAACTTTCGCTTGATCTGTTCCTTTTTTTTTTAAATAAACAAAAGTAGAAATGAGTGAGGGTTTTAGATTTTAATTATTTATTTTAATTACATGAAAATGACCAACAAATATTTAATAATATAATATATAAACATACAATAATAACAAATAGTACAACAAATTGAATGAATTAAAAACTCTTAAATGTTCAATCGAACCAATCGATATTGTTAAGAAATGTTTCGATGAGAATATCTGTTAGTGGTCGGGATGCAGGCCCAGTGACCCACTGAAGGGTTAAGCAGAGGCGAGACTTATTTTGATCCTCTTTCATTTCGCTGGTCCCCCTCTCTCTGTCTGTCTCCGTCTCGTTTGCTGTTCCCATTTCTGCGCTCGCCGCATAACGGTATTATAACAATGAGAGAATAAAATGTTTCTGGTGTCTAAAGTGCTGTTGATTAAATCGATGCTGCAGTCGATGCTGCAGTCGATACTGCAGTTGCAGTGGCAGTCAGACTGAAGCTTTTTCGATTCGTATAAATACAAGTCTGAGCCTTTTGGCAGCAAGAGACGGCAAAGAAAAGTGCCCGCAGTCATGACATCAAACAGAATATGGCTCGTCCTGCCACTGGCCATCATGCTGGCGACACTAATCCTGGCCAAGAGCTCTGTCCAGGCAGCACCAGTCGAGGAGGTGAACAAGGGCCCGAGGCAGGACCAGTTGAGTTCCACAATTGAGATGGACAGGCAACGCATCGACTGCAAATTGACTCTCGATGCGGCGACAATGGACTCGTTAGGCTGCCACGATGAGGTGGTGGCTGCTGCTGCTGTGCCGGAGGCAAGTAGCACGGATAATAAGCCGGTCCAACTGCAGCGCCACTTGAAGTCCTCCGATAGTCAGCCCATCTATGAATTACAATTGGTTGTTTGGCCCAGTGACATTGAGGATGGTGATGACTTCAATCCGCTAGAGGATAGTACCACCACAACAACAACAACAACAACACCAACACCAATAAGCACTACAACAACAACAACAGCAGCGACAACAACATCTACGACCATAACACCACCCACAACCACAACAACAACACCTATTGAACAAATCTGGCCATTGTATGAGGATCAATTGGTTGTATTTCCGCAAATGGACTTTGAAGAGGAAAATCTTGATTATTTCTTGGATGAAGCAGCTCCAGCAATATCTGCAACCACTGCACGTCCCTGGCCCATAGATCCCACTGGCACAACCACACCAACACCCACTTATGTTGTTGAAAATTATCACGTCATACATCCCAATGGAACCGAGGAGTACAAGTAAGCTGCCACACATTCCCATACAGATAGAGCTGGAGATTGATTAATATTTATTTCGATTCTACAGATTAGTGCTGAGCAATGGACTGGCGAACTATAAGAAACTCTACACGAAGCGGGTGGGCGAACGGCTGATCAATGTGCAGGAGGGCTACAATTCGGTGCCCATCGCAGGTCGACGCAATCTGATACAAACGCAGTATTTCATCGCCGATGAGCGTGGCTACAATGTCTATAAGAGTGAGTTGGTTGGGGGCTCCGGCTCCAACTGCCAAAATCAACCATCATTGTCATTGTCTATTCCGTTTTCATCCCCTCTTCAGTTGAGCAAAACTATCATCAGCCAGGGTTGCCCAAACATTTGCATTACAAAGCCACAAAAGCGTCCAATATGTGAGCAGGGACGAGGATGAGAAGAAGGATTTGAAAATGCGCGATGCACAGTGGTCGGGACTACATAGGAGTAGCACTAATAATTTTTTTTTTTCATTTTTTTTTACTTTTAATACTCCTAAATAAATTGTGTTTAAAATATATGAATAATTATTTAATGTTATGAAACGATACGGAGTATTAACGCAGCATTTCGATGAACTAAATAAAAGGCAATTCTTAAAAAAAAAGTTTAAATTAAATAAATTCATTGTTTGCATTTTTGAGTAAATTTAATTCTATTTATTTATTGGATCTTTATCCTAGTGCTTCAAGATTTACTTACATTTAAGGCACTAGTCGGAAAAATTATTTCAATCTTAATATGTATCTTAATACTAAACATATATAGTCGTTTTAAGTTAGTTTTAATATAATCTTTAAATTTTTGATTTTAATGGAAATACTTACTTTTATTATTTTTAGTTGGATTAATTATTTTGCTTTGTTTATTTATTTTTTTTTTTCTTTTCTTTTAATTGTAATGTAATTTAATGTGATTATAGGAACTGCACTTGAAGCAGTTGGGTGTGCGATAATTAAATAAATAAAATAAAATACAACTTTGGTATCCTTTCTATATGTAGATGATTAGATTAGAATTGGGATTAGATTTGTTTTAACATTTTGACCCACTGTTCATTTTTGGCTGCGGCTACTGCTACGGCAAACGAATGGCGAAATAAAATGTAATGCCCGCAAAATGATTTGCTGTTTTCTCCGTTCGCTCTTATGGCTGTCCTGTCTGATTGTGTTGCTTTTGTTTTCCCCCCGATTGCATGCCCTTCCCGAAGGTATTCGAATTTGGATTATATGTTCAACGCTCTTCTAAAGGGGTTTAGACATTGCTTAGACTTATGTTGTAGAGAATTTTCTAGTTCGATCATTTTTCACTATATTATTTACCATTTACCGATTGGAAAGCAAGTCAGTAAATAAGAAAATAGTTCAGTTCAGACTACCATGATGCAGAGTATTCAGTATGCAGTGTGGGGCCACGAATATACCTTCAGGAACAAATCTGTAGATCTGCAAGGGTATACGAACTTTGTTATGCCACAGCTCTGATTGCTGGACTCCAACTTGCTTCCTGCCACCGCTTCCCCGTTTGAATGTCCTTTATTCCGCTTTGGATTGTTGTTTTTGTTTTGCTGTTCGTTTGAGTATTATTCTATTTGCTGTTTCTTTCTCAATCGCACCGATGCTGATTGCCATCTTTGGAATATGTTCTTGTTCTTTTTGCTTTTGCTGTCACATTTGGCGCTGGCCCCCCCTCCGGGGGCCTGCGTCCCCGTTCACGTTCCGCCTGAGAATTGGCGATGGCGATGGCGATGATGCTGCTCCTGATGATGCCATTTAGATGCATATCAAAGTGCGAGTATCTCACTGTTCTGTCGCCCAATCCTTTTCGCATTTTTGCATATGTATTTATTTATTTATTTATATACTTTTTGCTTTGTGCCCAAAGCCGCTTCTGCTGCTCCTGCTGCTGTTGCCGCCTTTTCTGCTGATGCCTTTGTTGTTTCTTTCAATTGTAGTTTATGGCTTTCAACCCGCTTCTTGCCACATCCCCCCCCTCCTCTCACCACCATCCCAAACCACTCCCTGCCAACCAAAATCGTAGCACTCGTTGTTTGTTGTTTATGCCGCAAAGTTTTCCTGCTCCTTGGGCTCCTTGGGCGTCAGCCTGTTGGCAGCGGTGAAAAGTTTTTTGGGTCTCGGGTTATGATTATTTAAAGTCTTGTTTGCCTCTATTTTATGTATATGTCCCTCGATTCCAATGATTGCCCCCTGAATATGTATTTAAAAGATGATTTCAATGGATTATTGACCGAATTTCTGTGGCATATTAGATTGGTGGCAAGGAAGAACTCAAACAACATTAAGTGCATGAATTGTTTAAACATTTTGGGTCTATGTAGTGAACTACAGCGAGAACTCTATTTGAGGAAAGCGCTCTCCGCAAGATCCCCAGAACCCTCTTCCGCAAAGATCCACACTTCACAGACAAAGTAAGCTTAAACAAATATCGTAGCTCCGTTTAATGCAAACAAAACAACTCATTTTAGTCAGAATGCAATGCCAAATATTCCCAAAATTCTAGAGGGCAAGCCTTTAACTTATCAAAGTTCTAGAAAAACGCGCAGCTAATTTCTGAATTGAAAGTACCCATTTTCGAAATATATCAGATGGAACGGTTCTGCACCATTTACTGCAAATTAAGCAACGAATTTTAGTCTGCATGAGAGGGGACGGGGGAGGGAGAGTGTAGTAGCAGTATCCCATGTCCTGCCCCATTTATGTGCAATTATTTAAGAGTCTCGAGGGCAACCCTTTTCCGGTTCTTATTGCTGCTGCTGTTGCCGCTGTTGCCGTTGCTGCTGTCAGCTCGTATATCCGTTTCGTGTCGTCTTGGTCGTCCGTCCTTCGCTTAACGGCCTTTGTAATTATCACTTTAATGAACTTTGCTAGTTTGATAGCGAGACCCATGCCTTCCGTAAAGGTGGGCCCCCCAATAATGGGGCCAATGGATGTGCACAGCCCAGACAGATGGAGCGCTACGTGCAGAACTGCCCCAGCCCAAGCACCAGCCCAAGCCCCTGCACCAGCTCTAGCTCTGTCTTGGGACCCACTATCCCCCTGTGCTCCACTGGGGTTCCTGTCCGCGTCCCTCCCTGCGCAGTGCCTTGGCACTCCACTGTCCCTCCTGCATCTACGCTACTCAGCCATTTGCCATCGCTTTGTGCCTTCGGTTTTTATTAAGGAATAAAATTAGTGAGCGCGTGCCGGGAACGCCGAAAATGCCAGTTGCAGTTGTTTTATTATTATATTATATACCCTTCTAGATAGATCGTTTCTATATAAGCTTAAAATATGTACATATAATACGAATGGTTAGTGTAATTTTAAAAGATTAATTTATATATTTTTCAAACCTTTTCCATACTCCGATGTGTCCAGTGATGCTTGTAGATGAGTAACTCTTGGACATGGCTATGCCTAATCAGATATATAGAAGTGTAAATGGTCTCTGCAATGGTATAGAAAGCTGTGTGCAGGGAAAAGAGAGAGTGAGCCCTTACTCCCACGTTCGTCTGCCAAGGAGCGAGCCAGGCTTAAGGAATATGAAACGAATGAGCACAAAATGCACAAATGTACGATAAACGCGCCAATTTCCAATAGCAACCAGAAACAACAACAAAGCTGCAACACACACTAAACAAGTGCACCGAGAGAAAAGAAATGTACAAAATGTGCACTCGAATTTTGGGAAGAATAAAATTTTCATGCTCATTATGATTTTTGTCAGCATTTGGAGGGGTATGTTCTGGTCTGTTTTGTCCTTTTAATCTCATTTAAAGATATTTCTGCCAGGATTACTGAGTTGCCAATAGCATCAGAGCCAAAACATTTTCCTCCGAGATAAGTTCTTCCACCAGTGTGCGGAGGGTGCAAATGTAAGGGAAAACTTAATACGTTATCCAAGACTAAAAAAGCCAAAGGGGAGGGGTGGGATGAGGGGCTGGCGCAATATTCAGTTACGCCCTCGTTCAGGCAGGGATTAATTATCGTATAATTATATATGCTGGGGATCAGCATTAAATCGTGCAAATAAAACTTTCAATCCGGCCAAAAAAAAAAAACGAAATAAAACCTAGAGAGATGATGGCTGACAGAAAGAGCCACACAAACGGACAGACGGACGGACAGACGGACGGACGGACGGATGCCAAGTGTGAATGCGAGAAATTTAAAGTCTGGCAACGAGAACGATGGGCAGGGAGGGGTCAGTGGGGAATGTGCAGTGTGGAGTGTGGAGGGGAGCAATGAAAATGGTGTGCAAATGAAATTGCTGGGAAAATACAAATTGAAATGCAGAAACGGCTCGGCCCGGCCCGACCCGGCCCGACCCGACCCGGACAGGCTCTCTGCGTGTGTCTCCATCCTCCTGCTCCTCCTTGGCGTGGTTCATTTTTCACTGGAACGGCAATTAATCATAAAAACAGATTTTTACACGAGCTGACTTTATTTCCCCTGCTGTTCTGCTGCCCTGCTGCCCTCCTGGCACTCGTGGCACTCCTGACACTCGGGCACCGTCCCTGTCCTTGTCCTTGTCCCTGTCCCTGCTGCACTCCATTGCCTCTCATACATATGTACATATGTATAGATATCGTACATGTGGTGGCTACTTCTTCTCTCCTCGAAACCATAAAATATGCAAAATATCTTGTAATGTGTTCATCAATGTGCGTGAGTATCTGCCGGTATGCCCCTGCGTGCATTTGTGTGTGTGTGCTGCAACATGGCCTGGCCAATGTTCAGTGCCGTGCCCCGGTTCGCTGGGGCCTTTTCTCCACCAGGAAAATAAATTCATTGAATTAACAAATAGCTTCATGTTCATTTTGTACCAGAGAGCGGAAAAAAAATATAAACAATTAACAATGCCCGAAACGCGGGATAACGACTATGGAGATACCCGCTACACATGCTCATACATAAAGACATATATACATATGCATGTATGAATCATCTGGGGAAGATTTGTGCGGTCGAAAAGCAAAACCAGCTGAGGATGGGAATTGTTAGGCCAGAAGTAGTCTTGCTTTGAGCTAACACGGAATTATTGCGATATACAAAAAAAAACTTAATTCCATTGACTTGGCTGCTGTCATGTGTTTCAAATGAAGATTCAGTTAAATTCCATTGCCGTTTCCTGCTCAGGGTAATGCCCTCTGACGATGGTGAGTCTTTAGCCCTCAGAATGCGAATTACAATTCGTATGGCGTTGCAGTGCCACTCAAATGGGCCAAAGGAAACCAGTCTCGCACCAAAGAAGGACTTTCTTTCTGTAATTACTTTCAGACCGTTGCTGCATGAGGGGAGAGCGTCGAATATCACAAATAATAAATAATTATCGCTCATCAATGACTGCTTCATGCTGTTGCATAGATCCTTACGAATGCCATATACCCTAATATACCAGCCAAAAGCCGTGTGCGAATCTTGTTTTGTGCCCGACGCCTGTTTGCGGGATTTTGTTACACAGCGAAGAGAAAAAGGGAATTTTTATTATACATTTTTATACATTTTTTTTGCTGTTTTACTCTCGTATACATACATACATACATACATGTGTGTACATATTATTCTACCGCTGCCTAACCTGAAAATCCCTTCCTAGAACTGCCGTATGGCGGGTTAAGGTCGATGTTAATGGTGGAGGGCGGATGGGAGCTGAGAGTTGGAGCTGGGGCTGCGACTGGGACTGGTACATGGGGTTTTGTGTGTGAAATGCTCTTAGTGGATTTTCGTTAAAAATTTAAATGTATTCCCACAGTTGTTATGTGGTTGGAAATTCCCTTCATTTTTTTCATTTTTTGCATTGGCCTTTTTGGGTTTTTCGTGGTAGTAGCTTTAAAATAATTGGTGGGCCCGTATTTAAAATCGGAGCTGGTCCGTCTGTCCCTATTGTCGGGTGCATGGGCATGCCCTGTAATCAGTCCATAAATGGAACTAGCGGAGATTTTCCACTGGGAGGATGAGATGATAATGATTGGAAGGTAAAGCTGCTCTAAGCTGTAATCCGTTGCGTTAAAACAGACCATTGAGCGCAGACTATTTAAATCCACGCTAAATTATTAGTAATCCGCCATTCAATGTAGCCCATGGATGCATCCAATGACTAAGTACTCCCCATGCTTTGTGGCGACAAGAGCTCCCAACAAATGACAAACAATCATGGAAAGCGAATGTACCCCAGTCGCAATCAGCGGCGAGAGACCAGAGAGACCAGAGAGACCATCAAAGCGGCGGGCCAGGCTCATTCAATTTGGAATGTTAATTCCGTGCATGAAATTCGTGCGAAATGCTCGTACAATTTAATCACGCTCAATGGCGGTAATAGGGGTATTCCACTTGCAGCCGCACGAATTGCAGATGTGAGCCGAGGAGCAGCGGCAGTGAAAAAGTTCATCGCATAATTTGCGGCATGCACGCTAAAATAATGAATTTCCACTTGCATAAACAAAGGAGTGTGGCAGGCGGCGGGCAGGGTGCGGGTGTGCGGGTGTGCTGGTGTGCGGGAAGCCAGTTAGTTAGTTAGTCAGACACATAGAAAGACAGAGAGACTGATAGACAGACTCCAACTTGGGGACAACTTGGGCGAGGGCTTGGGCAAGGCAATTTCATTAGAGGTGCAAGCCGGCAAGCAACAAAAAATGGATTAAAGAAATGCCTGCCCCCCAAAAGAATGCAATTTGCTGGCAGTTCATAATTTGCTCAGGGCTGTGCAGACACGTGGGGATGTTCCGCAAAACGTTTTCGTTTCCCACTTATTTTCGTTTGCTTTATTTGAATGCTGTATTCAGCAGGTGCTCCGCACTCATTGAATACATTTCTCGAGCTGCATTCGTTATTTACCTACTCGTATTTCTATTTTTAATGAACCTTTTTGCCGTGCTTCATTTGCCGTGGCTAAGCCAGCCCCGTGATCATTTACTTTTTCCTCATTTTGCGCTCCGTATTTCTTGCTTTTATTTATTTTTATATTTTTTGATGGTTAACTGGCAGGACAGAGTGTCCTTTTTCTGTTTGCTGGATCTCTGCCTTTTGCAACGGTCGCTGATGAACTGCACACACGGCCCCTTCCTTACCCTTACCCTCACCCTTACCCCTACCGCTACCCCTTCCCTGACGAACAACAGCAATGTCCTCTTAGCACATCCTGCCCACATACCTGGCATGTGGCCTGCCTCCCTTGGGAGCCGAGCCGCGCTCTGGCCGCGCCGCTAAACGCGACTTTCGCTTCTTAAAAGCCATTTTTGCATTTTATATTTAATTTTTTTCGCCCCACCCAACTCCAACCCCCCCAACCCGCCCACCACCACATCGCATCGCACCGCATCGCATCGCCCTTAACAGCTCAGCCACAAAGCTTATCCCCCTTTATACCCTTGCCAAAGGTATTCGAATAATGAGCAGCAACTTGCTCCACAAAAGCCAAAGAGTTCAGCATTAAGAACTGAGTCCCTTGTCCGCTCGTCCATTAAGTGTTGCAACTTGAACTATTCTGACATTTCAACTGCTGCAGAGTAGGTTGATTTTGGTTGGCTTTGATTGCGCTGCTGCTATGCGAAGCATTCAAGCAAGAACTACCGGAATGCCTCCGCTTTATCAATGCTCCGAAAAGGGAAATTATTTTTGGGGAAACAAGCGAAGGATACACAAATGCACTACCATTTTTGGTAGTCCTAAATGCTGAATAATTTCTTAGTTTATATTTAGTTTTCACGGTGTTTCTTAAGGTTTTTAGATTATATTTAAATTAACTGCTTCCATGGCAAATCGAATAGAAAATCCCATAAAGTGGTGGTAAGAAATATTTGAAGTTAATTGCATTAAATCTCATGCACACAGAGAACTAAATCCCATCCTTATTCGTTTGCAATAAAAAAGGCTTTAAGATAAATGAAGGAAAAATTCAAAAAATATATCTCATGTCTCCATGACAAAATGGGATCCATTTATTCAAGTAAGATACAAAATATGTTTTTGAGTGTAACTGCAGTGAACATGTTTTTAATAAGCGTTAGATAGATGATAGATCAGGTTTCTGCAGTCCGTAGTCACATATTATACGTGTTGATTACCTTTAGGTTGAATGTGTATTCCCTTCTACCCTTCGTGCAGTTACTTCACTATTTTCCAAAGTGCTCAAGTCAACTCTGATCCACTGGCATTTCGCTTAGGACTCTGTTGGCCGTCCAAGGGTATCTAGTCTGGTCAGCTCCAAGTTAGCTCGGACCTACTTGGTCCTTTTTGGGTGTCCTCTCCTGCTCTGTTTGCTCGCCATCCTTTAGCCCTGGTTTACATTTTTTTTCTGTCGCTGTTTTGGCTGTTTGCTGCTGTTGCCGCGGCGGCAGGGCAAACATTTCCCAGCCATTTGCCGCGCTGTGGTGTGGGGGAGAGGCGTTGAGGTCCCTGTCCTAGTTAAACTTTGCCTGCTTTGTCACATTTGCAATATTTATTGCCTTTTGATTATATTTCAGCCAGCCACAAGGACAAACAACAAAAAACGCTTTGCATATACATAAAGCAAAGGCTTTAAGATTTATTTTTATTTTTTGTTTGTGCGGGTGATGTGAATTTAATGGAAAACAAAGGGCCAGGTAATGCACGGAAAAGCAATGTCAATGCCAGACATTGACACACGCGAATATGTTTAAAGTTCTTGCGGGTCTTTAAGCCAGTAAGAACTCGAGTACGATTATTTTTCCAACTGCTCAAACTCGAACTCCAGCTCAAACTCTGGCAGTCTCTTTCGGGGGCTTTTCTTATTCCACGAGTTGGTCTTTAATAAGCGGCAAAGTTAACAAAGTTGCAGTTCAGTTAACTTTTTTCCTCTGTATTTGGTTTTATTATTTTCTGCCACCCTGTTGCTCTCTGTTGTACCTCCCTTGCCACGCCCACGCCCTCGCCCTCGCCCTCTCCCACCCTCCACCACACCAAAGAAAACCCAATCCATTTTCCTGCCCTTCCGCTTCCGCATCAGCAGCAGCTTTTCCTTTCTCTCTCTCCCTCCCTCTCTCTCTCTTTTTCTCCTTTTAACTGTGATTGTAAAGTTTCATTGATAATTTTAACTACCTCGGATACATGTGTCTGTCTTTGGGTCCCTGGATCCAAGTGAGCGGATTTTTGTGGATGAAAAATTGTGAAGAGGGTGGCAAAATGTGGGCCACAAACGATGTGAGGTGGGGCTGGGTTGAGGGTGTAACTTCGTCTGAGCTGAAAAGTCGCTTTTAGTACTTGTCAAAGTTTATCTTATTGTGTATCTTGTATAATCGCTCTCGGAATGTTAAATCGACTCAAAGTGCATTTACCATCAAATTTAAAGCCCGAGGATGGGATTTCCTATTCTCCATTCAATAAAATATACTCACACTGCACGTATTATACTAAGCAATCAAAAGGAACCCAAGTAGCCCTCGAATTCTTTAATATTAAGTGTGCTTATACAGCTAACAAATTAGTCAGACCCAAGGGCAGATCCCACACCAAAAAGAACTTGTCCTCGAAGATCTGTTCCTGCTCCTTTTCATTTTCATTTACATTTACATTTTCCTTATATTTATCTTTTCTGACTCGTCTTTTCAACTGCGACGACAGTGGCAAGCCATCGAGTCAAGAGACCAAGTCCGTGGCATCGGCACTCGGTCCCCCTCCATGTCGCGCCTCTAGCCTCTAGCACCTCCTGTTTAACGCCTCCCCTAACAATCCCTGCCATGGCTCCAACATTGCCACGAAGAAGTGTGGCCTTATGGCAGCCAAGTCTCGCTTCTGCAATTTCCCCTTTAATTGAATTTCTCTTCTTTTTTCATTAGAACAAACTTCCAGTTTCTATCTGCCTCCCCTTTCGTGGTTTGCTTAGTTGTTTTACTGATTTAACTGGTAAATCATACAGATCATACAGAGGACTTGCTGTCACATTTTTACGAACACACAAATATACGACCATAACAATTTCCAAGGGATACAAGTCCCAGAACAACACAACCACAACAACCAAAATTAATTTAGCCATTAAGGACACTAGTTTTGATTCGGAACTTAAGGTAAATTTAAGTAATAAGTACAACTCGTGAGATGGCAGTGCAGGGCATCCGCAAACTGAGCTACAACGAGCGTGCCAGCCTTGAGAAGTGGCTGGAGAGCGATGGCATCACCCTGAACCCCCGTTCGCGTCGCGACACCTACTCCGATGTGCGACCCGTGGCCGAGATCCTCAAGAAGTGGCATCCTGCCATAGAGCTGCGCTGCTATACTGCCGCCAGCAGCTTCACTCGTCGGCTGCAGAACTGGCAGGTGTTCTCGTTCCGCGAACTGAGGAAACTGGGCCTCCGTCTGAAGACGGGGGACCTGAAACAGCTGGCCGAAGGCAGGCCAGGAGCAGTCGACTGGCTGCTGTTCAGCCTGATTAGCAAGAAGGAAGTGCGGCCGACCATCCCAATAGTTCCCAAGACCGACCCGAGATGGCTGAACCGCGTCAGAGGGTTGCCCCATCGAGAATCCACTTTTAGGTCGGATAATGACTGGAAGTACTAGGGCGTGTGGTATGTGTACTAACTTATTCAACTTAAGGCTTGCCGCTGCTTCAATGGGTTCACCTTCTCCCTCTTGCAGCATCCAATGCACGATCCACCGGGTCAATGCTGCTCGAACTTTGTCTTGATTTTGTTATTTGGTTACTGGTTCGACCTGCAATAGATTGGCATTATTATGCTAACAAACTGCCTCCTACATGCTGATTTATAGCTATTTTATTTCTTTCATGGTTCATAGTCCCTGATCTATCTGTGATTTTGCAACAATTCGCGTAAAATGAAACAAAATCAATTTAAATTTTGTATTCCTTTCCTCTTTGGACGGCTCTGCAATTAAGCACATCGAATGCAATCAGATCTCTGGCTGGTTCTTTATGGGCTTTTATGTTTTATGACTTAATAGCCGGAGAAGGATAAAGGGGAAAATATTCCTGCAAGTCAAAGTCAGAGGTGGATCATTGAACCCGTTTTATCCTCGTTTCGGGCAACTGTCTGCACTTTATAAATTTATGACGAACCTTCACACACTTTTTGGATGGGGATTCCATTTTGGTATTCCATTCCCATTCCCAGTCCCAGTCCCAGCCCCATTCCCAATTCCATTCCCGCTCGTTTCGTTGTTCCTCCTGGCCTCAGTTTTGGTTTCGGTTTCATTTTCGTTCCTTAATTGCCTTTGGCCAGAAAATCCCTCCGAAAATTGTGTTAAAATGCAAAAATATGACCAGATATTCGATATGTACATACATATGTATATGTACGAGTATATACCCCAAGGGGCGTGCGGCGAGAGGGCTGGCTGGCTCTTGATGGGTGGGGACGGCGGAGGGGCCCTGCACTTGTATGTTTTATTGCCCGAATCGCTTTGCGGTAAATTTATTGCCAAATTGTCGGGCGACGGCGACTTTCGAAAATTCGCGAAATCTTTTCATCCCAGGGGGGAAGTGAGAACCGGCGCGGAGAGGCGTGACTGGGGGAGACCCTGTAACCCACTGCCTGGGACCATAAAATACCCGAAAGAGTCGCACAAACCACTGCAAAGCATCTTCAATAATAAATTCATAATTTTTGCAGCTTTGCCTTAATAAATTTTTATTATTTTTTAATTCGCTCTCAATGAGCACAAAAAAATAAAATACGAATATTAAAAAAATAAAAATAAAAATCAAAATCATAATAATATAATATCAGTAGTCAGGGCACAAAAAAAAAGGGAAACGAAATGATGTAGCGGTAGGAGGTAGGAGGTAGGAGGTAGGGAGTAATAATAATGAGGGGAGCCTGTAATTACTTGGACCCGGTCTCAGAAGCGTCCGCCCCTGCGACTCGTCGTGGTAGCCCCCCTGGGCGTGGTGGCACTCTCGGACGGCGAACGGGTGCTGGGAGCGGGATATGGGGACGATGGGGCGCTGGAGCTGTAGGCGGACTCTGGCCGGGACTGTGACTGAGACTGAGACTGGGAGCGTAGGTTGGACGTCCCGCTGCTGGCCATTGGCACCTCAATGGAGCGCGGCAGATTGGGATACACCTGAGGTGTGATCGCTGCGGGATAGAGAAGAGAGCAGAAAGGGAGACGTTGAGAGTCGAGGATGGGACTAATTGATTAAATTGATTAAATTGATTGCGAATTAAAATAAATACATCCAGAGGTATCGATGCTCGCCGAGAAATGTTGCATTTGCATGGAATCCAATTGAATTTTATATTGAATGGCAAATATACGATTTCGCTTTGCTATGAGTCTATGAGCTTCCCACTTTGAATATTTTGTAATCAATTAAATTCACTTTGCTAGAAACTGGCAATAACACATTGAAATTTACCCTGTTTACTCCTCACAAATTGGGTTTGATTCCAACAGATGTCACATTTATAATCCGTCTATTGATGGATGCTCATCGCGAGCATCTCGCTGCGCGTATATATCATAGAATATCTCTCAGTTTGTGGTTGAAAGCCGTTCAGAACACTTTAATAAACACTCCCTGGCCGCACTCGATTGCACGTTAAACTACTCTTGATACTCACATTGATTCTGGCGGTATCCGAACTGATCGGCATTGTAGAAGACGGTGATGTATCGACCGTCTGGCATGCGGTAGGAGTAGTACCCGACCACCATCAAGGTCTTGACCTTGTCCACCATCGCAAAGTATCCCCGCTCGTAGCGCGCCGTGCCATCGTCCAGCTCGAAGCGATACTCGTAGCTGCCGTCCGGATAGCGATTATCGAACCGATCCAGCAGTCGCACGCCCCTGTGATCCGGCTGCCGCTCCAAGTGCTTCTGTGCATCGGCGGCACTTAGACCGCGGCACAGCAGGAGGAGGCAGATGGAGAGCAGGATTACAGCATTGCTGGCATAGTTGGCCATTTCCCTGTGTGAAAGCGTTGCAGAAGGTGTGTGCTGGAGGGGGCAAAGATGGTAACAGATGCAGGAAAGGATGGTTTTTATGTGTGTGTGTGTGTGTGTGTGTGTGTTTGGTTGGGGAAATGTGGGTGCGTGTGCTGTCGCGTGTTGTTTTGTTAACAGTTTAATTCGGAAACTGCGTAACTTTGGCTTTTTATAGTCAACGACAGGCAGCGGTTGAGGCAGCAGCAACAGCAGCAGCGAAGTCAGCGCCAGCGCTTCAACGTCGGCAACAACTCATGAGAGGCCAGTGCCAGTAGCTCCAGTCCTTCAGCTCCAGCTCCAGCTTCAGTCCACAGAGGGAGACGAGTACGGCGAGCAGCGAGTGGGGGGGGGGGGAGGGAGGTATCGCGGTACATCTGTCGGAGGAGGCATTGCCGTCAAAAAATTCTCAACGCTTAATCATAAAAAAAATCTTAATTTCATCTACTTACCCACATGCTTATCTGGGGAGGGGCCGGGGGCGGACCAGAGCCAGCCCGGACAGGTTGCTAACTGGGCAATTTGGTTGCGCCCCTCCCTGCCTCTCTCTGCCCCAACGCCCTGTTGTGTGTCTGTGTTTGCTTTGGGGGCTGTTCGCACCACCGCCAAATTGGCCGAATCGGCTCTGCCGGCCGGCTCCCAGGAACTGGGCGCACACTGGGCCCAAGCCCCCAAGCGTTTGGCCTGGGCATCACTGCTGGCAATTGATATGGCGCAGATAATCGATTGGTGGTCGCTCGATTGCTGGGGCTTTCTTTGGGTAATTGGGTTTTTTGGGTATGGTCAGTGCCCAGTGCTCAGTGCCACAAAAATGCAGACAGAAAAATGAGAGAACAAAGTGGCCATTACTACTTGCTTGGGTTTTTTCGGGGCAGTGTGGCAAGCTTAGGTTTAATCTACGGGAAGATATATATTGCCCTCGATGTCCGATTTATTGTGATATTTTCTGATGATTTTTCGCAAGTTTTGTTCCTCTTTCGGAAGCCTTTTGCGTGGGATATTAGTGCGAATTGTACTCTCAGTATTACTCCCATTTTCGGAGCACCGGAATTATCAATGCATTGGGTTCCACTGTGCCTGGCAGTAGTGGCTAAAAATACCGCAATTTGTGCACCCTACAATTTGGCCAACAAGTACGTGCCGCCTGTCAGCGCACAGCTCAGTGAAGAGCGAGGAGCGGCTTCTATATGGAGCAGATGCAGCAGCTGGAGATGGAGCTGGAGCTGGAGCAGCAGGAGCCTCCCTATGGTGCCTGCCTATGGACTGAATTGTGGCGATCAAACAGGCAGTGAGGCAGTGAGGCAGTGAGGCAATGAGGCAATGAGGCAGACATTGCACGAGGACGAGAAACGGGAGCGAGACGATGGACGCAGAGGCGTCCTGTGGCCAATTAGGGCTAATTTATGATTTCAATCATTTCTTAATTGCATTTAATGTGCAGCGATTTAGCGAACAGGCCTGGGACCTGAGACCTGAGACCTGGCTCCTGGCTCCTGCTTCCCGCTGCCTTCTGCCTCTTCCTGATGGCTGCCCTGCGGGCCAATTGATGATACCAGCAAGGAGCGGTAGAGGCGGGGGCAGGGGCACTACTTGGTCAGTCGGCCAAAGTTAATGATGTGCAATTGAGCCGGGGCCCCAGAGCCCATCCAAAATTTGCGAGTGTCTGCCCCTGCCCCCTGCTTCGCGGCTGCTGCTCTCAGGGCAGCTGTCAATATGTCGACACGGAGTTATCGCCATTTAATTAATTTGCCCACACCTTCAAAGGTCAAGCCAATGCATTAAACATGTTTGCACAAACGAATTATTCATTTTTACGAAATTTATTTATTAATTTTCAGTTATGGCCTGCGCTGCGTTGCTGCGGCTGCGGCTGCTGCTGCTGCTGCTCTGTGCTCTGTTCTCTGTGGTGTGTAGATTTATGGCCAGACCGCACAGTGACAGGACAGTGACAATTGCAGTCACAGTCCGGCGAGTCACTCATTCAGTGAGTGAATCAGTGAGTCAGTCAGGCACTCAGTCAGTCAGTCAGTCAGTCAGTCAGGCTGTGTCAGGTTCGCGCTAAATCTGGCAAAGTGGCAACATCCTGGCATAAACTGATTTATTTTTAAACGCATATTTTATCTCTGGAAGTGACAAAGCGTTCATTCCAGGCAAACAAAAGACCAGCCAGCCAGCCAGCCAGCCAGTCAGCCAGCCAGCCAGTCAGCCCCAATGCCCAAATTAAAATATGTGCACAAAAAAGTGCAAAAATGTTTGCCAAACTTGTTGCGCCCCACCTACCCACCTACCCATCTACCTACCCGCTGAAGGAGGGGCATGTGTGGCCTGTGGTATGTGGGAGCAGAGACGACTCTCATCAGCAAGGTCATTTGTTTTGTATGTCGATGACAAAGACAATGTCCGAAGGGGAATCAACAGCCAACAAGGAAAATGTGGCCGCTGGGCAGTCGTGACAGGAAGCTCTCTGGTTCTGCTGGTGCTGGTGCCGGCCGTGTCTGGCGGGGCAGCTTGTCCCTGGTTGCTAAATGGCTGGGACAACAGGCGCTGTTTGTCATTACCCTCAGGTTGCCGCTGCGCGTTGGTTATTTTTGGGCAGATTGCTGCTGCATCCTCCTGCTGCTCTGCTGCCGATGTTGCTCTGATGTGTCGCTGTTGCTCTTTGCTGAGTCGAAACTCACCCAGCAACAACAACAGCAGCAGCACGGCACAAACTGCAGCAGGAGTAGCCAGCCGTAGCCGTAGCCATAGTCGAGCCGAACCGAGCCAGGCCGAGCCGAGCCGCCTCTGCCTTACTTTGTAGGTGTCATCGTTGTGTTGCGTTGTGCTCTCAACATTCAGTTGACGACGTGCTTCAGTTTTCAGCACAAACACTGGGACGAGACTCAGGAGAAACGTTAAAAAATAAATCTCTCATAGTACAAATAGGAGAGAAAATATAAACAGAGAGAGAGAGAAAGTGAATGATGGGAGAATGCGGGAGACAGGGGAGAGAGCTTCTACGTTGCATAGATGAGCTAAAATAAGAAAAAAACAATTAAATTAAACAATCAAAAATTCAACATATAAATATTAAATTTCCCATTGAAATTATAGGGATTAAATATATTTTCTGTTCATTGAAAGTTGAAACGAAACCAATCGGCATTCAAGAGTTCCACTTCCAGGTGTAAAACTTAATTAATTAATTATTGATAAATTTGATAAATTATTTTAAGCTGCCACAAATTGGATGCTCACAAGATTCTCATGAAAATATCACTGAATATCTATCAGGTCCCAATAAATGTCTAAAATAGAGCTAAGACATACTACTGAGTGGGGGGCCTATGGCCTAGTATGAGTAAATAAATGAATTAATTTATTGGTTGGTAGTGAATCGAATATGTTTATACTGATATACTGGTATGCCCTTGCCTCGTACAATTTTGAAGTGTGCAAATCAAGTACATTAAATGATAGATATTTGGGATAAAAGTGGGGACTAACATCAATTATTGCATGCTCGTAGTTTGTGCATTAAGTACAGACAATTTAAAGCCAAATTCGTAGTGCTGGAATTCTTTGAAAGCGCTTCTTGGAGCTTTCGACCACAGTGTGGACGGACGTTGCTGTCGATTGCGCGCAAGTGAATCCCCGATCCCCCTCGCTCAACAGCAAACACGACAGTGGCAGTGGCAGTGGCAGTGGCAGCGGCAGCGGGAATGAATTGCCCCCAAAAAAATCGCATGGCAGTGAAGAAGAAGAAGCAGAAGAAATCGCACGCACACAGATAGAGATACAGATACATCTGGAGATAAACACGCGGAACAGAACAGAACAGAGCAGAGCAGGCAGAAGACCAAGACCAAGGAGCAGTCGGAGAGAGGGGTGCGAGGTGCGGGGGTGCGGGGGTAAGAGCCAAGTTACACACAAATAATGTACAAAAGTGGCTTATAAACAAAATTTGTATGAATGGTCCATGTAGCGATGCCTGCCCGCTGTCTGTCTGCTGCCTGCTGCCTGCTGCCTACGTGACATGACATCCCGAGATACAACTTGCTGCAGACCCCCCTGGGTAGGCACTGCCCCGCCCTGCCACCGTGCCCCACTGAGAGTGCTACCTTTGGTCTGAAGCACTTTGCACAGTTTTTTGTAGTTGCTGTTGTTGTTGTTCTGTTTTGTTTTTGGTTTTTTTTGCTGTTGTTGTGTTTTGTGGCTTTGACTGTCTGCCTGCCTGTTGCCGGCGCTCGACTCTGGGCCCTGATTCCGACTGTCTCGGCAATGGAATAATTCCCATCAAATCACGTCTCTCTCCTCCCCTCTCCCGACGTCTTTTTGCGGTGCTCTTCAAAACTCAGATACAGATACAGATTTGCTGTTGCTGTTGCCGTTGTCGTTTGTTTTTATTTTTTATATGATATGCCGAGCATCTCAAAACAATTTGTAAGACTTAAGCAGAGTTTGCTTGGTGTCTTGCATAAATTATAAAATCCGAATGCTGAGTGCCCGAGCAAAACACCCAGGGGGGAGCTGGAATAGGGGTACTCTTGCCACTACACACATACCCATATGTATATGTATATGTATTTGCATGCTTATTTGCGCGTAGGGGTGTCCCTTATGGGTAACATCTCACACGATTGGCCGTGGCTTAAAGTAATTTAAAACGCCAAAGCAATTTGTTGCAACAAAAATAGAAGGCATGTAACCCAAATATTAGTATACGAACTCACGTGTACACACACACACTCGTATCTATTGTATGTCTGGAAACCGTTTCAGATACATTCCAGCATTCCAGCGCCATGGAGACACAAATGTGTCTGTCTGTCCACTTGCATAAATTTATTGGGCGGCTAAGCCAATTACCCGAAAGTATGGCAGAGCAGATACTTTGGGGCAGAGGGCATGGTCAAATGGCGCAGGAGTGCAGCATGTGCGAGCTGCCAGACTGGAGCGCACCGGAGCCCCGAAAACAGAGCTACATTCACACACAGAACTAATCCAAGTCAATAAAATTCTAACCGTAAAAGGGGCGGCAGACACCAAGGCATGAATGCCGCCATTGCCATTCCACTGCCTGTTGGCCCCTCCCCCACCTCTAGACCCTCCATGCGACCGGCGTTGCTGACCAAGTCCGAAGTGCAGCTGAGGTCTCCATTAAATCTACATTTTTGCACACAGTCCCCAACCCTCACGTTGACTCACTTACAGTTCCATCTGGCTGTGTGTGTGTCTGCTTACAATTGAAATTTACGCAGAGCCGCATTATTAATCTCAAGATTAGGTTGAGTCTTGTTTTTGATAAACTGAAACAGGAAATGTTTATTATGCCTTTGCCTAGCTGTACATATGCATCATCATAAATAAATGGCCCCCCTCTCTCCTACTCCGAGTCACCGTTGGAGCTGTGGTGGGTGCAGGTGAGTGGGTGCAAGTGCCATATTCCAGAGGGGGAGGGTTGTATACACTGTGAGAAACTGCAAGAAAAATATTGAACACATTTATTATAAAACCTAGCAGATGCATATATTTATATTTAGTGCATTGCGCACATAATGCAGATCATATGGTACTAAAACAAATCCTAGTTCCTTGCTATTATTAATTGATAAATCTAAAAAATAATTTTTAAATAATTAATTAATTAATTCAAATCATGAAAAAAACCATGAAAATATTGTCATTAATCTTAAAAGTACCAAACTATCTGCAGAAAATGAAGAGCTTTGCACACAATTTCGTTCATTCAATAAAGTAACACAGAAAGAAATAAAGCGATTATATTGCATAAGATGAACGCTCTGCTGTTGCTATACGTATAGAATAGAACTCGAGTTTGATTCAGTGTAGAGGGACTGCCCCAGACTGAAGAGCACACACCCTTCTACGTACCTCCTCGTACCGCATGCGGTGGCAATGGCCCCCATTGACCTGTCTGGAGGGGCGAATGGTAATGGTATGTGCCCAGTTTACTAAAACCCAAACACACATGTCTTAGCCGCTTTTTAGTTTTGCTTTGCTCGGTGGGCTATTTTTGGGGGTTCGAGTATTTCGTTGTGTTGCTTGGCATTTTATTGTGTATTTTATTGTGTTGGGTTGTGTTGTGCGGTTTGATAACCCGATATAAATCTGCAAAATGCCGCAGTCACTCACACACGCAGCACTCGCAGCAGTCCCAGACTCAAGTCATTCACTCGGCAGTCGGCACTCGGCCCTCGGCCATCGGCACTCTCCTGCCTGCATTGGGTCAACGTTTGGCTTGGTTTCTGTTTGACTTGGACTTGGATTTGGATCCGTTTCGGATTCGATTTGAATTTGTTGTGTTTTCTGGGGGAGGGGCTAATCGCACGTCCGACGCTCTTCACTGTAAGAGAGGGAAAGAGAGAGAGAGAGAGAGAGAGAGATCCATTCCATTTGTGGCTTAAAAGGCAGCCTGCCTGGCATTCAATTTGTGTGTCGGCGCTTTGAATTTTTCATCGGACACGTCAATAATGGCCATTACTCAATTTGCTTATTTGTTTCCTTATTTATTTATGAAGAGCGGAGCCCAAAGCCAAGCTCCTCTCTCTCTCTCTCTCTCTCTGGGGGCTTTATTGTCGAGTGTATCTGCTGGATGCATGTTGTTTGCTGCTGCTGCTGCTACCTTTTGGGTGCTCGATGAAGATAAATTAATTTGCACAAATAGCCAAATGATGGGGCCAAGGGTCGGGCGAGTCGAGTGTGCCCCCGCCTCATAAATATTTACATAAGTAATCAAGTGGACGAGGGTCATCGAGGACCCGCTCTGAACGGCTCTGCTCGCCGCTCTCGTATAAATAGCCGCCACAAGTGTTCAAATCAAATTCGAGACTCGAGACTCGAGACTCGAGACTCAAGTGACAGGCGGCAGGGGGGGTGCGGCAGTGGGGGCGGGCATCCAGGAGCACCACACACGCACGAGTGGGGATTGAAATGTGAAACATATTTCGGGCATTCGGCTCGTTCATTCATCAATCTAATCCATCATTTTAGAATTTTCGAATGGGTGGGTGGGTAACTTTTGAGGCATCCCTGGGAGCTGTCGCTGTCTGGCGGCGCCAGTCCCAAAATGCTAATGCGGCGATCGAGTGGACGCTCCCCCGCGGCCCCCTTCCTTGCGAAAGCTTCTGCGAAATAAAATGAAAAGTGAATCCAGCGCAAAGTCTATTCAATCTTCATTCCCAATTCCAATCGCAGCCATTGCCATTGGCATTGGCAGCGGATTTTCTGTAGCCATTCTGTAGCTGTGGCCCACCTCTGCGACCCACCGGGGCTTTTGTGTGGTGCTTCATGTGGGGGTGGGGGCAAACAACTTTGATGCAGGCACGGAGCATAAAATACAACGAAAATAAAAGCAGAAAAAAAGCTGAGAGACTGAGGGACTGAGGGAGTGAGGGAGTGAGAGAGCGGAGCCAAACGAAAAGTAAAAATTGCAGCCAAGGTTAGGGCAGGACTTGGAGATGACAGCGTGACAGACGATGGGCAGTCACGCAGATCCACGGCGAGTGCCAAGTGGGGGAAGATACGCAGTGGAAATGGGAAATGGATCAGACATGCCTGGCGTGAGGCGTGAGGCGTGGATGCGATGCCCCAAGACCGGCCAACCGCCGGCCAAAGCCGCCGAGGGCCGCAATTAGAACCACCGACAAAGCATCTTTGGGCTGACTGTGACTCCTGCCCGCATTCGAATTCGCATTCGCATTCGCATTCACATTCGTCGTCCATTCATTCAGCCATTTGCACACTCAATTCATTCGCACTCAGTGGGTGGCAGGAGCGCCGCTCCTGGTCTTGCCATTCATTACATGGGCATGGCTGACTCGTAAATACACACACACACACACACACACACACACACAAAACGAGCGGGGTGGCAGGGAGGGGAGAGGTGAGAGGTGAGAAGGCAGCGAAAAGGAATCCCTGGCCCGCATTGGATTAGTAGCGAAATGAATAGCTGCAGTTATCGTGCCTGCCCTGCCCTGCCCTGCCCTACCCTGGCCTAGTCTCTGGTCTGCCTCTCCAGAGTTCTGGCTTGGCTGGCAGGCTCTCTGGGTCCTGCCTTTTACGAGCATATGTGTGTGCAAGGATGTGCATGTGGCTGTGTGGCTGTGTGGCTGTGTGTGTGTGAAGGTAAGCAGCCATGTCTTACATGCAACCAGAAAGCAGAAGAAGGTGGACGGAGGCTCCAGTTTTATGAATGCTCAACGATTTGCCACCAACAAATCTCCTGGCATCGCCTGTTCCCATTCCCCGCCTGCTCCCATTCGGTCGTTTCTACACAGAAACCATTTAAATTGAAACCAGCAACGAAGCAACACAGCAACCAGGCAACCTGGAGCAGCATCAGCAGCAGCAGCAGCCGCCGCAGCCGCAGCAAAGCCCAGCACAAAAGCCAGTTGAGGCACAAATTTGTGCTCTTTCAGTCTCTCCTCATAGTGTCTCATCTCTTGGCCATCAAATTGGGTGCAGGCACCCCCCCCTCCCCCGAAGGCGACACAAAGATGTCTGTGACACCTCGAAACTATTTGAAATTGCTTAAATAGAGCTGTGGGCGTGGGTGTCTTCGAACATGCTGTAACTATGGGGGCTACAACTGGCCCGAAGAGTGAGCCAAGGGTGTGCCCAGTATTTGATTTGATTGCTGGCCAAAGTTGGGCACATCGAGCACCAGTAGATTTGTGAAATTCTAATACCAATCGCTGTTCAAACTACACGCCCAAGTATGTGACTGGGGGCAGCCCTTCGAGTACGTGTTTCGGGCTACTTTTGCTCACACTCTGGGGAATTGGAGTTCTCTTGACTGG
The DNA here is from genome assembly GCA_018150885.1 of Drosophila tristis. Taxonomy (NCBI): domain Eukaryota; kingdom Metazoa; phylum Arthropoda; class Insecta; order Diptera; family Drosophilidae; genus Drosophila; species Drosophila tristis. The sequence continues at coordinate 2,032,062 of JAECWT010000026.1, forward strand.
GAGAACTCTGCGTACAGGAGGGGACTCGCTGCTATTAGAGGCAGAGAAGAGTTCCATTTAATACATTTTGGGTGTCGGTCAAACGATTTCCCTTCGATATCTTTTGTATGTTTATTTTATTTGGAGTTTGCAAAAAAAAAGAGAGAGCTATAATAAATATGTGTACGTGTGTAGGCAGATGTTTCTGGAGATGCTGATGCTGATGCTGATTCGTGTGCAAATGGAGATGCATATGCTGAGATGCTGTAAGTTGAGAAATTCAGACACATTTCATGCACCCACCACACATGGAGGATGACTTGTGCCGCTCCAGGGGAGAAATACTTAGGGACAGGCCCACTCAACTGTGTCCGACTCTCCGGTCTCTCGGGGGGACAGCAACAATTGTTTTCAATTTGATTTTGCAGCAAAGTGGAGCCCCGAGTGTGTCTGTGGCTGTGGCTGTTCCTCCATATGTCACAGTATCCTCCTGCTGCTCCTGGGGGTAGGGTAGGGTAGGGTAGGGTAGAGAGGGAGGCCTTCAGTTCGAGTCGCCTCCAACAACCTCAAACTCCTGATCATCATCAGCATCACCATCATCATCATCAGCATCAGCTTCATGGCTGTCGACTGCTGCTTCAGTTGCCAAAATGTCATTGGCCACAGTTGATGGCTCGGTTTCGGTTTCGGTTTCGGTTTCGACTTGGTTTAGTGCCTGCGGCGAAAGAGCCAAATGGAAATGGGTAAGGAATGTGGCATGCAACGTAAGGCAGGGTAGGGGGGCAGGAACATACATTGGGAGCCCGCTCGGCTGGACTCTGCAGCTCGTCCTTGCCAGAGTCAACTCTGACTCCAGTTGCAGGCAGCACCAGCTCCTGGCCCTGGTCTTGCGGCTCCTGCTGCTGCTGTTCCTGCTGCTCGTTACGCTCTGGCATGCTTATTGAATTTAGCTTAGCTGTAGCAGCCTCCGGTGCCCCCGCCTGCGGCACTTCCAGGTTGCGTGGCAACAACGGCTGCTTCCCGGATAATGTGTCTGCGTTTTTGGGGGCATAAAATTTAACGCATCGTCACACACAAGGGGAGCGAGCAGAACAAGAACTCACTCAAGTCCACATGATAGCCCTGATGATCGGCCCTGTAGAAGACGGTGGAGAACTGTCGGTTCGGCAGCGGGAACGAGTAGTAGCCCTTCCGGGCCAGCACCAAGTCCTTGCCCACGGGCAGCCAGTAGGCACGTTCGTAGCGGGTGTTTCCATTATCCAATTGGTATCTGTAGGAGCGGAGTAGCAGACGCTTGAACCATGGACCATGGACCGACTCCTCGCCTATAGGCTCCTACCTGAACTCGTACTGTCCATCCACCGAGCGCTGGTCGAAGCTGTCCACCAGTCGAGGCATTGCCTCCGTGGTGGCCGTGGTGGCCGTCTGAGGGGGTACTTGGGGGGGCGGAACTGCAGGTGTCTGAGCTGGAGCCACCAGAGGTGGCCAGTGGTGCAGTCGGTCCGGCACCTGCGGTGTGGGCCGTGGCGTCCGGGGCGTCGTTGTGCGCCTGGGTCGCCGGGTATAGCGTGCATCGGCGGGACTGAGCAGACTGAGCACTACCACCAGTAGCCCCATGAGGCAGCACAGCTTCAGGCCCTGCTCGAGTGGACAGATCCTTTGCGACGGGAACATCTTGTCGTTCAGACTTCAAAATGTTGTAATTGATTGTGTGGCAGTGGAGTTCGCCCGGGGCCTTATATATACCCCCAAAACCAAACCCAAACGAAGCGACCACTCGAGTGAAGCCTTTTGGCACTAAAGATGAAAAATGTGCAGAGGAAAGGTCTTCCCGCCGCCCCCACCCTATCCCGAGAGGGCCATATGGATGGAGCCAAAGAATACACGTAATAAACTTCTCGTTCCCTCACACGTCAAAGGCCAAGGCAATGATTTGGCAATGCCTGGGGACGCCTCCTCCTCCTGCTCCAGCTCCAGCTCCAGCTGTTCCAACACCCAAAAAAACGCCATCGCTCCATCGCTGCCTCCCATCACACCCTCGTGCCAACGAAAAGAAGAAGTCTTCTGTTTCTGTTTGTGAGGCGTCACGATGCCTTTGTGATTTTGACAGCATTTGGGATTGTCGAATCCTTGGACCCTGCTCCCTGTGCCACCCTGCGACTCCCTCGGCCCCCTCTCCGGGCTGGTTCTTTTCGGCCTGTTTACTCCGTTTGTTTGTCGGACTGAACTGCTTGTTTGTTGCGCCGCCTGGCAGGCGCAAAGTGTGTCAGAGCCAGATGCAGGGTCGCCCATCCAAGTCGCGTCGCCTCGCCTCGCCTCGCATCGCGTCGAGTCGAGTCAGCCATCGACATGGTTCATTGACCAGCGGCATCACCGCGTCACCGTCACATTGCTATCGACATGGCCCATCTTCATTGCCTTCTTCAGTCTCTCTGGTTTGGTTTTGGTTTTGGCTTTGGTTCTTTTCTGTTGTGGGTTTGTGTTGGTCATCGATTCGGTGATTGCAGCAGCAGCAGGAGGAGCAGCGTAGGCGGTCACCTCACTCTCCTCTCCTCATCGACATTCCCTTAATTGTTTAACCCTCGAGTGGGTCGGCGATAAATGCCAGACACACGTCAGACATGGCCAGAGAGGACTGGACTGCTTCATCTGCCATTCATATGCGGCCGAATATATTTATGCTTTTCTTTCTCAGTGATTTTGATTCTGATTTGACAGCAGCTTGATTGTTCCCAATAGGAGAAGAAAGGAACTTTCCTTCTTTTGTCTATTGTTCGGCTGAATGGAAACATCTGATTTGGGCACAGAGCACACAATATCAATGGCCTAAATACTCGTATCCCTCCAGTACGAGTAATAATTCCATTCCATTCCATTCCAATTTGACTTATTATACGCCATTCTACACGTTGCAACGTGTTGATTGGGGCATTGATTGATGACTGCGTTCCCTACATTATTTACTCATTCATTTTGCTCAAGTCTAATTTGATTTTGATATTGACTTAAGGATTATCGATGGGTTGCAGCTCCTAAATAAAATGGATGACTATTCAAAATTGAATATTTTGGATACACTTAAGGATTGAAACACTCTTTAAAATAATATTCAGGGCAATTTATCGCTTGGACTTTTCACATGAAAGTCCCAGTTTAGCTCTGGGCAAATATTCCTGCTTATTATGGCCTGATTGATGGCTTTTAGCTGTGATTGATTGATGATTGACTGCTGACAAATGATCTTTTAAGCACTGACCAATAATATATGTATATGCGAAAACAAACAAATAAAATAAAATAAAATAAAACAAAACAAAATCAAGCAATTATTAATTGACAAAGTGCACATGTGCATGTTCGACATGTAATTCTGTAATTTATAGCACTTTTCGATCGCCGCGAGCGTCGTTGGCTAAATGCTGCCGCGCGGGCCGCATCAGGGTTAAGCAGCTACAGTCGCGGGTCCCGCAGCTCCGGGCGGATAGTCACTTAGGCAGATTAAGTTCTCCAGTCCGTCAGCTTGAATGCGTAATTAATAAATGTACAAAAATGTATTCGGAAATAATTTGCATCTGCTTCATCAGCCACAAGCCATCTGCCATCTGCTCCTCCTTCCCCCCGGCCCTTCCCCTATAGTTGAGGGGCCGCTAACGGTGCTCAGATCCGCTCAGATCCTGATCTGAGATCTTATCGGGTCGCCGCAACGCATTCGTTTGCCTTTTAATGGCACTCGCTGGCATGGCATTCGATTTAAGATACTTCTCATGTAAATGCCAGAGCAGGCATCATCACTCGTAAAAAGGAGTTCAAATGGGCAACGACGACTGCATTTTGGGCGAACGCGGAAGGAGGGATGCGGAGAGGAACAGAACAGAACAGAACAGAGCAGAACAGAACAACAAACTAATAAATATTTTTGCCCACATAAGTATAAAATATTGTTTAGAGCCGAAACCAAAAAATGGCAAACTCAGCTCTGGCAACAACTGTGTGTCTGCCCTCTGCTTACCCTCTCTCTCTCGCTCTCTCTCTTTCTCTCGTTCTCTCTCTATATGTGTGTGTGTCCTTGGGTCTCTCTCTCTCTCTCTCTCTCTCTTTGCCTGCGTGTGCTCACAATATTTCATTTCCCATTTACCCAATAGCCAAACAACCGAACCGAACCGAGAACTGAGAACCGAGAACAGACCACAGTCCTCATTCGTGAGCCCATGGCCATGGCCCATGGGGCCCCACCCATCGCTGGCATTTTCAAGTGTCTAAGCCATGAATTTATATTGCTCGATTTCGATTTAAAAGTATTTCGGTTACATAATCTCAGCATTTTTATCACATTCCAGCACTGTTTGATGGCTCAAGGCGAACTTTTGCTACTAGATTCCCGCCATTCGGACCATTCAGACCATTCAGACGGACCCCTGCACTCCCTCCATCCATCCACCCCACTCCCCATCCATCTTGTTGTGGTGTAAATTGCTCAATTATAGGCAAGTTTGTATCTGCACCCATGTATCTCTGCGTATCTCTGTGTATCTGCGCATCTTTGTCCGTTCTGTGGCTCTGTAGCGCCCAAAGTTTGTTGAAAAGTTTCACTTTAAGTTGATTACTTCATGATTTTCAACTGGCCAAACAGCACTTTCCGCTGTCTCTACGGAAAATTTGCACATTACTCAGTCTACAGAGAGAACTATGTGGGAATGAGAATAGCGGGGGCTTGGAAATAGTTAAAATCTCAGTATGCATGTGGCACAACGATTCCTTAAATGGGGCAGGGCCAATGCCACGAGCAAGGCAAGCAGTTGATGGCCATGGCTTATGGTACTTTAAATCGGAGTAAACGGTGGATCTGATTCATTCGCAGCTATCAATCCACAACAATGTACAAAATTCGACATGTTCTCACCCACACTCAGAGGAAAAAGCATACCTTCTGGTAGAAAGACTTTCCAGTACAAATATTGCGAAATTATCATTTATTTATTAGTTCACGATTAACAACTATGCGCTTATTGCAGGTATGTGCGTGTAAAATGATTCAAATTAAAAGAAGAGAATGCAATTACTACAAGTGGGAAGATTACAAGTAAAGGTAACATATATCGTGAAGGCAATCATTTTAAGGTACGATGCAAATTATTAAAATTAAGTCATAGAGTTCTGCAGAAGGGTAAACGGATCGGTCGAAAAGTGCGGGTAGGAGCGTGTACATTAAAAGTTCCGCGATGGTGCAATGAAGGTAGTGGTCTCTTAGAGTCTAAAACATGTTCATAACTGTTGCGGCTATAAGGCTATTAAAACACAGTTTGTTATCAAAAAGAACTCCGAGTTCATTTGAACTCGAAATTCGACTTTAAAATGTCGTAAGTCTGCATTTAGAAATGTTCAGAGAAAGAAGATTATTTGAACACCGAATTGGTAACTCATTTAGGTCGAGTTGAAGGCGTGCGTGCCAGACCCAATCGGAGTAGGAGGGACAGCCTTGAGCACTATCAGCATACATGAGCAGTGCAGTGCAGTAGAGTTCGAGTATTTCGTAACTTGAGGAAGTTCACTCTCATATTAAGTAAACAGAAGGGCACCTAAATGACCTCCCCCCAGTGGCACTAATTAGAATTTACTTTGGTTGACTGATACATGTATTATACAGCATTTCTAATATGCCGCAATTTAAATTTAAAACACTTTGAAGTAACTTATATATATTACCTACATGTGGTGGGAAATGGTATTTATTTACCTATTTTTATACCCGTACTCAAAAAAGAGTTAAGGGGTATATTAGATTTGTGGTAAAAATGGATGTGTGTAACACAGAGAAGGAAAATTTTCCGACCCCATAAAGTATATATATTCTTGATCAGCATCAATAGCCGAGTCGATAGAGCCATGTCTGTCTGTCCGTCCGTCCGTCCGTCCGTCTGTCTGTCTTGTTGAGCGCCTGGATCTCAGAGACTATAAGAGTTAGGGCAACCAAATTTGGTTTCCAGACTCATGTGATATCACACTGCTACAAGTGTATTTCAAAATTTCGCCCCACCCCCTTCCGCCCCCACAAAGGACGAAAATCTGTGGCAGGCACAATTTTTAAAGATACGATAAAACTAAAAACGCAGTATCGTAGAGAATGACCATATCTACCAGATTGCTGAACATGAATCGGATCATAATTATAGCCAGAATGAAGAAATTAATTTTCAGTTGCTTCCCCGCCCCCTCCTGCAAGACAAACGCAACTCATTCTCTCTCTCGCTCGCACACTCTGCCGCGTTCAGTGCGCGAGCAACCCCTAGCGGAGGAGATGCAGAATATAAATGGTACATCTATAATCTACATGTTAGATGTAGAATATACATTGTAGATGTAGATAGCAAATGTAGCAAAAAATGTAAAATGTAAAATTTTTTTTTTAATTCTAAATTTTTTAAAAATTTTGCTCAAAAATGTATATACTGACTGAGTACGGGTATAAGTAGAGTCGCGTCCCCAGAAGCGACTCACACGTTCCTTCTCGTTTATTTACGAAATTTACGAAATGGTAGCCACTGACACCGTAGCCACAGCACAATTAATGGCCATTTGCCTTCAGGCTGTGCATCATTAATCGAAATATAGAATGTTTAATTAAAATTTGAAATTGGAAATGTATTGATTTAAAATGTGAAGTATGCACATCAAATATATGTACATACATATATATTAGATATTTTCATATTAATCAGGCAGGCTCCGGCTTTCACTTTCACAATAAATGTGTGATTAAAGTTAGGCGCTCCCGCTTCCGCATTTATTCTATGAGTGTAGTCTTTTTCCATTACATATTTGCGTAATAAAATTACAAAATGTGAAACTGGCAATCCAAGAAACCATTTTAACCATTTTCGGAGTCTTGATCAATCTAAGTACCAGACCTTGCAGACTAGTGTATTTTCCGGTGTCACACACGGCACTGCGCACTGAGTCACACGCCAGCAGCCAGCAGCCAGCAACAGCGATCAATCGCTAAAAGTTAAAAAACGTGAGCTAAATGAACCTGTTTCTGTGCTCTCTCCCCTCCCACGCTGTGCTGTCACTGGCTGTGACTATTCACATACGTGTATATCATGTGTATACATACACATATACATATGTTTGTATGTATATCCCAAGTTTTGGGCTATAAAGCCACGCGCAAGATATGCAAATAGAGGAGAAGACAACATGAAGTACTACAATGAAATTTTTGTATCTTTTTACTTTTCAAATGCAAAGAAGACGACGCGCCGCGCCAAATGAGTGCTTTTCCTCTCTCTCTCTCTCTCTCTCTTTGTCTCTGGGATTCTCTGATTCTCTAACCTTGTTTTGTGCTCCTCTGCTCCGCTCCGCTCTGCGCTTTGTTGATTTAGGCAAATTCGTATTTAAGCAAGAGCCAAGAAAGTTTTGGGGGCAAACGGCATGGGGACGAGGACTTGGGACCAAACGGATGTGGATTGTGGGCAGCCCAACCCCTTTTGCTGGCTTAGTCCAAACAATTTGCCCGAAATTTCTCGTCCGTCTTGGGAGATTCGCGAAATCAACAAAAACAAAAACCGAAAAACCGAAAAACAAGCATGAAAAATACGACCAAGGGATACCCAATAAATCTGAAGAAAAGGTGAATTCTAAGAAGAATTTCGCTGTGGAAAATAGAAAAATGTTATTAATATATAATAAAATATATTTTAGCTCCAATTGAATATAAAATGGTTCGAAACAGGGCACATGCCCTGGTCCAGTAGGAGGAGTACTGGGTATGCATGGCAAAAATACTGGTGCACAGGAAAAGAGCGAAGAGTGAAGAGCGAAGAGGTAGAAGCAAAAGGCGCTTCATCAGCAACAACAATGACAGCTAACAAACAACCGTTAAGTGCCGCAACAAATCGCCAAAAATTGAAAACTGTGGGAATTCCACGAACCACGTCAGGGACGCCACAAAAGCCACACAAACAAACAAACAAACGAACAAACGAGAGAGCTCACACATTGCCACAAAGCTTGTTTGCTGGCCCAAAAGCGAGAGAGAGAGAGAGAGAGAGAAAGAGTAGAAGGTGCAAGATATAGGTATATAGATGGAGGGAGAGGGAGAGCAAAATAAAAGACAATAAAAACAAATAAAAAGTATTTTGAAATGCCATTTGAATTAAACTTGAAGCGGAGCTCAGAGCACGACGAGAGAGAGGGCAGAGGCGAGCCAAGGGAAGCAGCACCAGAAACCAGAAGCAAAAACTGGAAAAAACTGAAACAAGAAGACAGGAAGACAGAAAGACAGAAAGACGGAAAGACGGAAAGAAGCAGGAGCAAACAGCGTCAACAAGGAAGTGATGACTGTACCTAGGGATGGTATCTGGAGGACGCCGAAAACTCTCTTGGGAGACTTACTCTATATGGAATGATATGGAGTGACTCTGTATAGATGCAGATCATTGCCCTTTAAATTTAAATCTCTTTTATTTACAAACGTGCACAAAAAAATAGAATTATATCTGAAATTAAAATGTTCCTCCAGCACGATCCACTTGTGTGGCTATCGACGGCTATCGATGGCTATCGATGGCTACCGAAGCAATCAACGTGCGGCTGCTCGTTGCGACGCACGCTGGGCGCACGCCTCAGATACGCCACTGAAATGGGTTGCAGCCATTAGTGGCACCATTAACCACTTCCGCAGCTAACTTCACTCACCTGCCAGTGGCTGATAGCCATTGATGTCGGAGCGGTAGCAGCGCAGCTCGTAGCGCGTGTCATGGCCGAGGAGGCGCGGCTGCACGTAGAAGCCCTCAACCACACGGCTGTGCAGCTCCTCCGAGTAGAAGCCGCGCTCCCAGCGCCGAACGCCTTGCGGCAGGGAGTAGCTGTGGCGGAAAGCGATTATCAATATACCATCCACAATTAATTGATTAACACCTAAACAAATCTTGAGGCATCGCACGATTGTACGGGTCGCTTTTTGTGTGCATGAATGGTTATGGATGGTTATGAATGGTTGCCATGTGAGTATCCAATTAATCAAGTTGCGAGAACAACTGTTTCCGTTTCGTGTTTCGCATTATGGGGATTCGTGGATAGACTGTCAGTCTGAAGAGCACTCCATACCCATCTCCATCTCCATCTCTGCTGCACTCACCCAAAGATGTAGCTCCCATCTTCGTTGAGGTCGTAGAAATTATCACGCCACGGATTATAATCCTCCTGCTGCTCCTCCTCCTCCTCCTCCTCTGCCTCTGCCTCTTGCTGGGGTTGCGGCTGTGGCTGCGGCTGCGGCTGCATCGGAGGTGCTGGCCCCGCATCCGGCTCCTCCTCCTCACTGGAGGAGCTTTCATCCTCCTCCTGGGACTCGTCTTGCTCGCCGGAATCCGAGTCGTCGTCGGCCGTAAACTGAGCCCTGGCCTGTGCCCCCGAGGTGGGTGCCACAATGCCCGGCCTGCGCAGGCTAAGCTGCGAGAAGGGTGTCGTGGCCAAGGGGACAAAGGCAGTGGCCAGATTTTCCCCCAGCTGCTTTAGCTGCTTCTTCATTTCGCTGCTCTCGTTGTCGTTGTTGTTTGTGGTGGCATCCTCGAAACGCTCGAAGCTCTCGCCGCCAAAGTTGGGCGTTTGCAGCTCCAAAGGCGGCACCCGGACCGGACTCTGGCTCAGGGCTGCGCCCAGGAAGAGGAGCAGCAGCAGCAGCTCTGGGGGCAGCGAATGGATCCGCGACGGATACTGACCTGATGCCATGTTGGGTGGCTGTTGACTGCTGTCGCACATTGATGGCCGGTTTTCGTTTATATATGAACGGATCGGCGGGGGCCCATTCACACGGGCTGCCCCACAAATCAGCGTATCTGCCGTATCAGCCGAGTGCATAAATTTATGGCCAACAAAGCAGAGCCAAAAGCGATGCGATGCTCGCTACAAATTTGCATTTTGCAGCAGAGTGACTCTTCGCAGCGTCGCAGAGCGGCAGCACCAGAGATATCTGTCAGACCACAGCACCAGCACCATAGCCAGAGCCAGCGCCAGCTCCAGCGCCAAATGGAGAATTATGTGAATTCGATACGAGCTGTGATTGTGACGCCTTCGGGTCTGTCTGTCTGTCTGTCTGTCTGTCTGTCCGTCTGTCTGTCATCCAAATTCTGTGTGTGTTTGTCCGTTAGTCTGCTTCCCACCTAATTGGGTCAATCGCAACAAGCGCAATGCTTCCGCTTCTCTGAGTTTTGCTCTCGAATGGGAATAGCCGCATATTGCCCACCTTCAGGCTCGGCCGCTGGCCACAGCCAGAGGCATACTTTCAGGCGGTTGCCCGAACTCTGCCAGCCACCCGCTCCCAGGAGATCCCCTGGGAGTCCCAAACAAACGCCATTGTTCACATTTCCACAAATGAAATTTTATTCGATCGCATTTCAATTTATTTTACACACTGAACACACACACCCACACCCTCATAGACACATAGACACATAGATACTCGTACTTGTAGTCACCAGTCACCCACACACAAATTTCGCTCCCATATCCATTTTTATCCATTTTTAATCTACGATTTTCCATATTCCACGCTGGTTTTCGATTTCGATTTCGTTTTTGTGTTAGTATTTATTTTAATGTTCTTATGTGTATTACTTTTTTGTCGCTCGACAATTTACAATTACAATGCTGCAGTCAGTTAAACAAAACAAAACAAGAACCAAAAACCATAAAACCTTTGCCATATTCCTCCGCCTTTGTTCTCTGTAGTTTTTCCTTTGATACTTTTAGTATTTATTTATGCATGTATGTATGTATGTATGTATGTATGTGTATATAGTTATTTATGTAGATATATAAAAAAAAATTATCATACATTTACTTAATCTACGCAATGCTGACTCTTAAAGTACAAATAGTTTTCCACTTAGCCATTTTCAGTTTCAGTTTCTGTTTTTTTCGTTTCTTTTTTTTGGGTTAATTTTGGTTGCTTAACTTAGTTTCATCATTTCGTTAGTAAAATCGCTAGATTCCTTTCATCCCTAAAAATTGCAGCTAGAAAAAGGTGTTCTATGGTTCTCAGGGTTCGGGGTTCGGGGTTCGGGGTTCAGGCTTTATAACAACACACATACAAAAATTATTTAACAATTACAATAACCAATTCATATAATTTATATAAAAAGCTTCACCAAAAAAAGATATGACTGAATGAGTGAACCGCTCTGTTCCTCAGTTGTATGTACAGTCGGAGGACCCAGTTCTTGGCCCTGAATTGTGGCTAACGAAACGAATCTGCTGGTAAGAGTTGGCAAAACAGCAAAGACAGCAAAGATACAGACACATTTGGGTAGATTCATTTCTTTGGGAAAAGTTTTCTGAGAATTTTCAGTGGCCTTTAAGCTGTTTCCCTGCTCAGGTTGATAAGGGTCCGGTCTAAAACGAGTTCTTGCTCTCCCCACTTCGCTTTACTGCCCTGCCCTGGGTATGCTTTAATCACTCTAATGATTCGAGCTTTCGCAAAGAGAAAGGAAATTGCAACGCTGCACCACTGGCACTGGCACTGGCAGTGGCATTGGCATCGTCATCATCAGCATCAACCATCCTGTCGCTGTTCCACACTGCTCCTTGACATGGCACGTAGCTGTCTGTCGCTTCTCTTTAAATTCAATCAATCAAATGGTTTTCCCACCTCACAAATCCCGCCTCCGCCCACTCATTGTCACTGTCATCTTTACTTTTTGCCCAGCTCCCCCCCACTCGCCATCACCTTTTTTATTTTTTTTTATTTTGGCCCTATGCATCCGACCATTCGCACAGCTGTGACAATATTTACACCATCGAAAGCACTCACCCCACGGGGCTCATACCGCACTGAGACCCTGGCCCTAAGCCCCCTCCACCCACTAAAGCCAACCACATTACGGTGACCATGCTAATTGTGGACTGACAGATTCGAGAGCCCCCCCACCACCACCCTGACATGTCCTCCGGAATTGACACAACCAGCAACGAAGGGGGCACGGGGAGTGGCGAGAAAGTTCCACGGGTCACATCATCAAGTGGGCAAATCTGTGGCCAGCTAATTTATCTAATTGAAAAGGATTTGGATACCAGATGAGGTAACAGATTGCTGCGTGGTTTGCCTTAAAGGTGGCACCAGTCCCAGTGCCCAGTGCCCAGTGCCCAAATGCCAGCCACAAATGTGGTTGGCTTTTGATGTGCCCGTCGCAGCAAAGGACACAAATTAATTTCATAAAATCATTTAGCGTGGCAAAAGGACATGGGGAGAACTAAAAGCGAGAGAGACAGAGAGAAAAAGAGTGGGAAAGAGAATGAGTAAGGGTTGGGAAGGGGAAGGGGAAGGGGGAAAGGGAAAAGGGACGCTTCCAAATCACTTAAAAAACTATTTTCACGCAAATTGCTTCGCTGCTCATGTCAGGAGTTGCAGCCACAGCCACAGCCCGAGTCCGAGTCTGAGTCCGAGGACACAGGACCAGCACCGGTGGAAGAACCATAACCAGACCGAGACACAGGCAGGGACACAGAGACACCGACTAAGAGAGAGCACGTGCCTGTGATGGATGGACTCTCTGGTCGCGACATTCTCGTGGAAGTGCAAGTGGAAATGGACCACGTTCGTAATGCATGTAAATGAAGAAGTTTGTCTGTCTCTGGCAGAGCCGCAGGAGGCGGAGGGACCCACGGAACAGGTCCACGAACATGTCGCAGAACCTTGCAGAGCTGGCAGTCTGATGGAGTCCGATAACAATGTTCCGGGACATGTTGCTCGTACGCCACGTTGTCAACGTTTCTGTCTGTTTCGTGGCAGCTCAACCCACTGTCCATCCACCTTATGCAGCTCCTCCATATGAATTTGTAGCTCTGTGCTGCTGCATCCCCTTTGTTCTCCGCAGGACCATGTCCAGCCAAGTTGCCTTCAATTGCGGTCCGCCGGAAAACAACTGGGAACAGCTCTAGCCGGCAATTCAATTGCAAAGGGGCTGTCCCTGGCCCTGTCCCTGGCCAACGACTAACACATCTCCCATTTGTCGCAGCTGTCTACCAATCACCGCGCTCGCCTACGCTGTCCTCCCTGTCCCTGTCCCTGTTCCTGTTCCTGTCCTTCTCCTACTCCTACTGCTACTCCTATTGGGTCCATTTGTGAGTAGATAGTTCAGTTGTGCCCCAAGCCTGCACAGATCTCAAAGGACTGCTCAATCCGTAACTGAATTTTGCGCTAGTTCCGCAATTGATTCGGATACAATTCGGAAACCCCGGGAGCCCAAGCCGGCCCAAACCGATTCAAAAAAACTTTGAAAACAGATTCATAAACGTTGCTCGAATTCTAGCACCGATTCTCCGCCAGCCTGCAGCCAGTTTATGGCTGGTCATAGAACTTATATTTACCGAACTGAAAGCAAGCTCTTAGATTAATATCAGATTAAGAAGCATCACCGAAGCGACTAGCAAGCAATAACCAATAACCAATAACCAATAGCCAAGATACACCCCCTTTAACTTATTCGCGATTAATTCTTGCTCCGCTTTTGAAACAATTCTTATGAGCATACAAAACAATTAAATTACTTAACAAATTTCTTAACAATACAAAATTTCACCTGGCTCCGGTTTATAACCACACCAGTTCCAAATTGAATTACAATTTTGAAGCGGCCCTGTGAATCTCCACAGAGCCGACTTAAAGAACCCATTTACCTGACTTTAAAGACAGCGGGGATGCAAAAAAAAGATGGGAAAAATAAAGTGCCACAGAATGCAAACAGGATGTGTGTATGCAGAGGAGGAGTGGGCACTGGCACTGGCACTGGCACAGACAGAGGCACAGGACCTGCCCCCGAGCTGATTGCGAGTTGCCGCCTCCGTGTCCGTGTTGTGTCATCAGCGTCGCTGCGGTTAATATGTTGGCCAATGTCCAGTTGCTGCTGCTGCTGCTGCTCCTCCTCCTCCTCCTCCTCCAGTCCCCGTGGTTCCTCCTGATGTTTCTGTTGGTCGTAGTTGTTGCTGTTGCTGCTGCTGCTGCTGTTGTTTTTGTTGATTGGCGGGCAATCCTTAAATGTCAATGGGACGTCATGATAATCACGTCTGGCGCTGAATTCCGTATGTCGATGAATACTTTGGACTCCTCGTTCTTTTGCTGCTGCTGCGGCTGCGGCTGCTTGCCGGGCAGGATCGTTGTCTGTCCCTGGCCGTGTCCCTGGCCCTGGCCATGTCCCTTCTGAAGGCCCATGGCTGGGATTCGCGCTGCAATGCTTGGTGGATGCTGATGGGCAGGATGTGCATGATGCATGCGCTGTTGATGTTGCTGCTGCTGCTGCTGCTGCTGCTGCTGCAGTTGTGTATGATGTTGTTGTTGCTGCTGCTGCTGCTGTTGCTGCTGCTGGTGCTGCTGCTGGTGCTGCTGGTGCTGGTGATGGTGGTGACAGATCTCCTGTGGCGGCTTGGCTGTTGGGGTCAGCATGAGTCCGCCATAATGCGAACGGCCGCTATGTCGCTCCTCCAGCTCCATCGACTCGGGATGAATTTGCTGCTGCATCTGCAACTGCTGCTGTTGCTGGTGTTGCATGCTGCGTCGTGTCAGTGTGCCCACCACCGGCGGCGGCGGTGTGGACTGCGGCAGCGAGGGTGATCCTTGGCCGTGTGGCGCCGGCTCATAGCCAAAGGTGGAGAAAAAGCGTGGTGGAGGTGGTGGCATTCCCACGCCCGCCACGCTGCCACCTCCCAGCGAAGACGAGCTTGACTTTTGTCTCATTTGAGTGGCAATGCCAAAGCCTCCGCCTCCGCCTCCACCTCCGCCTCCACCGCCAAAGCCAACACCAGCACCCGCTCCGGGCCCGATGCCGGGACTGTTGACGAACAGAGATTCCCTGTGGAAAACGGACAAGGGAGATGGAGAGAGAGAGAGAGAAACAGTTTAATATTTGTCTGCCACGAAATGAAACGATACAAAGGGGCGAACTGCGGAATGTTCGGGCATGTGATGGGGCAGGGGCTAAGGTAAAGGGCTATGGACGTGTGTCAGTCAAAGGAAGTGAATCCGTCATACGCGTGTGTTTGTTCGGCCTAAAAACTGCACGTTCCCTCACTCCAATATGGCAGCCACGGGCCACGGGCCACGCGCTAGAGCTGTAACCCGTGACCCCAAACTGTGACGCCAAATCATAAAGAATGCCCACTGATAGATCAATTATGTATTTTTCTTGTTTTCCCTTCAAAAGCTGATGGATGGGACAGCAAAATAATATCTACTTCAAATTGTTGAACAGCTGCTCCAACATTTAGTCACGAAGTAATAGCTCCTCGTATCATAGCTCCAAAGTAATAGCTCCGAAAAACAAATGAATATTTCTTAACGAGTATCTAGACTTTGATTATCGAGTAAATAAAGGGTTGGGCAGTTTTCGGATATTTACTCCTGAAAACAGAATGTTTTGGTGCTCCCGCATTCGCAAAACGCAAAGTGTGACCGTTTTTTGCTCGCCGAATTGAAAAGCAAAGTCCATACAACAAAACGAAGTTTAAGTGCAAATTGAAAAAAGTAGATGACTCGTTGATGCACTGACATATAATCGACACCATTCCAGTGCCATTTGGATTGGGGTTTTTTTTTTAATACTTTTTTGTAGCCCAACTGAAAAATTGGGCAGGGCAGCAACACTTTCGGTTATTGTGGCCACAGCTGTCGTAGGAGGATATTGCAGGAGCAATACACTGAAGTGTGCGCTCAACAGCACTAAATTGTGCTCTAAACAGGACGTGAGAAAATATGTCACGTCGATCAGGTCGATCATTTGCGAATGCCGGAGCGCCTTAAAGCAGAAATGAAGCGTGGAGGTCGAAAGCGTAAAACGCAAAAGTAAGTGAAACCGGAGCCTGCCTGAATATGTAACCCTAACTAACTGGAAACAAATTACACACCGCTAAGTACGGCTGTACGGCTGTACGTTTCAGGCGTCCATTTCCCTTTCCCTTTACATTTCCATTCCATCAAATCGAATAGATTCATTTCTCAAATAAAACCCAAAATGATCTGTGACAGTTGCCAAACTGCGATTCCTGCAGAGGGCGCAACATTTCACTCCCCGCTTTTTCGTATCTCTGCCCAGTGGCAGTGGCAGGGCCTGTGCCAGTGCCAGTGCCAGTGCCAGTGCCCCATGCATCATCTACATCGCGGGGCACGTCGGCATTGTGTCACTCTGTTCCCCGATTGTCATCCACTCCGCTTACATGTGACTGTGTCAGTATCCCACCCCAAAGCCACCCCCCAATACTCTATTCTGCCCCCAACTACAGCTTCAATTGTCTACGCATAGCGTGACGCCCGTCCCTTGCGCGTGCAGGGGCAGGGGCAGGGGCAGGGGCACGGGCAACGGGAACCTGTCTCCATATCCAATAAAGACGCATGCAAATACAAATATTTGCATCGATTTGTGTTGTACAAGCGACAGGCGTCGGCATCGGCTTCGGCATCGGCGTCTGCTCGGTGGAGCGCTCTCCTGTGCTCTCCACGGACTGGTTCCCACTCCTATAATCCCCACAGAGTCGGGCGACCAAAGCCAAAGCCAAAGCCAGAGCCAGAGCCAGAGACAGAGTCGGAGCCAGGGAGTCACCACAACCAGAGAGCCAGCTCGACATTGTCATTGTTTTTAGTGTTTGGCCAGCGTTGACTTTGCAATTTGCTGGCATCTATTTGACTACACATATGCTGATGATGACCAGGAATGCGCCAGACTCTGACTCTGACTCCACCCCCCATTCAATGAATGTGAGTACAGTCGTGTCCCTGTCCCTGTTCCTATTCCTATTCCTGTTCCTGTCCTCGTGTCCCAGGACCACTCACCTCGTCTGACAGCCCATATCGCAGGCATTAACTGGTGCCGCCGACATGGCCGCCTGTGTCATCATCTCGTGCGTGTGCGTGGCCGTTGTGGTCGAGCTCGACTCACCATCGTCGCCAATGCCGATGCCGCATAGACTCGTTTGGGTCATGTCTGGGTGGCGTCGCAGAATGCTGTGCTCCTTCTCCTTGAAATCGGCTTTGCTCGATTGTGTCGACATGGGCACTGCCTCTCGATAGTAGCGGTTCGAGACATCGTCCAGTATTTGCAGCGAGGTCTGCGAATGCTTTTGCCTGTGAGGGAAAGGGGAAAGAGCAAAGAGAGGAAATTCCAAAAATTATGTTTTCGGTTTTATTGAAGAATTTTTCTATTTTGCTACTTTGCTATTTTGCTGTTCTCTCTGTCTGTTGTCTGCTGCTCAAAGGGTACGTACGAATTTTGTTGGGGGGCAAATTATGAGCCTTGAAATTGAGGGGTCTTTGTGCATTTGCTTGCTGCCTATGACTGCCCCCTCTAGGGAAAAGTCATACTGGCAGAGAGTCACAAATGCATTTCCTTCTCTCTGGAAACACGTACAATGGTTGAGCCAATGCTCAAGGTTGGTGCAGTGTTCCACAGCAAAGGATTTGCACAATGGAGCCCCGTGGAAGCCCCAGATATGTCGCCGCCCCTGCTTGCTGTATTTAAGGGTAATGGATCGGTCTCTCCTTGGCGTCAGTCAGTCACAGCTGCAGTCCGTTCACATCTGGGCTATTATCAAACAATCAATGGGCCCTCTGCCCTTCATCGTCAAGTGATTCCCGGCTGTCGGCTGTCGGCTGTCGTCTGCCTCATTAGCGCACATTGCGTATACGCAGTGTGGCTGTGGGGGAGGGGGCTCTGTCGCTCGCTTTGAGCTTTAATGAATCGGAATCGGAATCGAAACCGAAATCGGAATCGGAATCAGCTGATGACTTACCTTGATATGTTCTCGCGCGAACGAGCCTTGGAATTGCGACCCATCTCGTCCAGTTTGCTCTCCTTTGACTCACGGATGTGTTCCTGTCGGAGCCGAGATCCAATGGAGAGTGGGAGATAGAGAGAGAGAGAGAGAGGGAGCGAAAAATGGTAACCAATATAATAAGCATAACAATAAATATTTTTAATTAATTTGGCAAAGGGATGAGGCCGTTATGGGAACGGGAACGAGGACGAGGACGAGAACGAGGATGTGGCCAGGACAAGGACAAGGACTCTTGCTTAAGCTGCCTGGACAAAGCTCCGATTCGAGAAATGAGTGTATCTGCAGTGCGCGTACCCATAATTTCCCTTAAAGCCCTCTGGAACCGGCAGCCGGCAGCCGGCAGCCGACACCTAGCACCTGGCACCACCCCTGCCTACAGTGGATTAAGCCGGTGGGGGGTGGTTGTTGGAGTGACGGTACTGCTGCGGGGGCTTGCAGAGCAATTAAGCCAGTTGCCACCTGATGCCGCCAGTTCCCCCTCTTTCTGCGCTGCGGCGTGCTCAGTATTTCGCTTTCTCTCCTTTGCAGTCATTAATATGTCGATTGTGTGCGAGGGAGCGAGCCGTAGGGCGGGGAGGCCAGAGAGCAAAAATCTGGCCAAGAGGGTAGGTCACGGGAAGGGGGAGAGGGAGAGGGAGGGGCTGGAGCAAGGGCTGGTACAGGAGCAGCACTCGATAGCCTGCATAAAGGGAAGCGTTAATACGTAAATACATCATAATGAAGGACGAGCTCCGTTCGGGCAGAACAACGCTGATCCCAAGCCACCCCCCAAGGGATACCGGCCTCACCCTGTGGCTGTACCACCCACTGCGTTATACCACCTTAAACCAACTCAAATTGCATTCATAATGAAATACAAGGCAAACATTTGCTGCACCTTTCCTTTACTTGCCCCTCTGCCTTTGGCCAGATCTTCTCTTCTCTTCTCATCTCTTCTCTTCTTTTTTTTGCCAATTACTTTCTGCCCGCCCCGTTTCTCTCGCTTTTCTCTGTTTATTGTAGAACATTTCCTTCAGTCATTCAGTCATTCAGTCATTCATTCATTGGGCCATTCAATACCCGCGCAAGGCAACATTTGACAGCAGCGCCCCAAAGGAAAATAATAATGGGGGAAAATGGAGAACTTTTTCAATGGAAATCGCGAAGGAAATCGAACCGAATAAATATTGTTAGCTCTTTATTCACTCTCTTTCTCTGTCTCTGGTTTCCAGCATCGTTTTAACCAGGGCCAGGGCCAGGGACTGGGCCATGGCCAGGGCCCCAAATGTAATTGGTTTCAACGTCAATCTAAAACTCTATTGATACATTTATGTGTACAGTGCCTACGTTTATAAACGAGTATATACGGTATAGTATTGTACGAGATATTCATATTTTTTCGTTTATGTTTATAGCTTTTTGTGCGATATTGGTTTTGGCAGCAAATTGTTCGGCTTAAACGGTTAACTATTCACTTTAAAGCCTTCGATTCGTTTCGAGTATTCGATTGTCTGATGTATGCAGCTGATTTTGATTCAGGTGAACAAAGTTAGGGGACCTATAAATAATGCAATCTCTTAGTCCCTACGATTTCATTCCACTCGAGAGCACGGCTCATCGGAACAGCCGTCGCACTCTGACTGGATTTACACGATTGAGATTGAAATTATATAAAAATATTTTGATTTCTACGATTCATAATTCAATCAGCTATGATTAAATTATGCATTTAAATTCAGCTTACGAGTTTCCAATTGATAACAATGGGGAATTCAATTTGAATGGAATACGGAATACGGAATATGAAACATATTTGCATTGGTTTCCCATTCCCCTCGGCTTACAGTCAAAATTAAATTACGAAATCAGCACAGAACGCGCGTACAAATGCTCCAGCATGCAGCATAATTGTGGTCCTAGTGTTCTATTGTTCCAGCGATTCATTTGGCATTGCATATCCATCAGTGTGATGCTTTTTTTAGTTTTGGCTGAGTATTTATTTCGCAATTCTGCTTGAATTAGTCAAATTGAGTTAAATAATTGTTTGGCGTATTTGAACTGTTTTTCGCAAAGCGGCCTTGAACATGCCCAACTATGGTTGGGCCATTCTGCAGTCATAATTAATGAGCAATAAATGCCCATGCCCAAACGCATATCCGTCCCCCCAGCCAGCCCAAAAGAATATCAGATGAGGAATGTGGTTGGATTTTGTTCTGAATTTTGATTTGCGGTGAGCGCAGCACGAATCCAGGAGGGACGAAAAACGAGGGACAGACAGACGAATGTGGTTGGATTTCAGGGCTGGGACGGGCAGGACTGTGGCCGGGCCGGGGCTGGGGCTGGGGCTGGGGCAGGACCAGGGGCAGGGGTTTCTTTTGTAGCCCGATTTTAATGATGCAGATTCAGATGCAGTTCCCGGACGCAAAAACAGACACGAGCATTGTTCAGAATTCAGCAGGTGGCAGGTGGCAGGTTGCAGGTGGCAGGCGGACAAGGAGCAGAGCGAATAATTTTCACTGTTTTTGGTTTGTTTTTGTTTTAGATGATTTTGTGAAGGAACTTGAGGGGATTTGTGCTCGATTTGGGCTTGGCTAGCACTGGCGGGGGTGGCGGCGTCAGGGCCGGCAATATGATGTCCAGCTCCATCGATGTGGACGAGCTGACGGTGGCCGTGCCACTCGTGCCGCTGCTGCACTGCATCGAGCTGCTGCCGGATGGACTCGAGTTGCTCGCGGGGCAGGGTCCCGTGACGAGCACGAACTCATCGTCGTCGGGCATGGTGAGGCTGTCGCTGTCGCAGCTGAAGCCGATGCCATCGTCGTACTCCTGATCCTCATCCTGATCCTCCTGTTCCTGCTCCTGCTCCTCCTCCAGCTGATTGCCAGCCCCTCCTCTGCCATGGCACTGATAGTCGCAGTCGTACACATCGCAGGTCTGCGCGTGTTCCTCCAACTTGGGTGTGTTCGAGTCGGTATTGGAATCAAAGTCTGAGTGCGGGCTGCCCACTGCGGCTTCTCCTCCAATCCTGGGCTCACTCATTGACTGATTGGCATCGCTGTGGGCTGGCAGCTGCTCTGCCAGATTGTAGGCGTAATTGCACATGAAATCGTTCTGTAATCCCACGAATATGGCGCTCTTGGGAGCTTCCAGTATGAAGGAGTCAATGTGATAGATGCGATTGCTTAGGGCTGGCACATCCTGTGGATGAAGCACAAAAAAGAGAAGACAGACAGAAGAGAGAGAGAGAGAGAGAGAAAGGGAGATAGATAGATAGATAGACAGAGAGAGAGAGAGAGAGAGAGAGGAAGATATATAGACAGAGAGAGAGAGAGAGAGAGAGAGAGAATATCTATCACCGATTTAACCAAGAGTGAAGGAGAGAAGAGAGTTTCTAGCGCAACTCTAGAGCGAGACGATTCTACATACATGTGCAGAAGTCTAAGCTGTGTGTGTGTGTGTGTGTGTGTGTGTGTGTGTGTGTGTGTGAGAGAGAGAGAGAGAGAGAGAGCTAGGGGATAGGCGAAAGTGCATTCTGCATGCATAATGATGGTGGCAACTCTGGCAGCTACTTCGAAGCACAACAACAACCAAACTGTGAAGAAAAGATTCAGCCGCAAGAATTTCGAATTCTGTTTTTGAATCAAATAAAAACCCTTAACATTTTAATTTTATTCTGGAAAATATCCCCAAGCAGAACTGAAACATTTATCAATTTTATAACAATTTACAGCTCTAAATCTCTGGGAAAAAAAACACCAATCAAATATCGGAATTACATTTAAGCTCCCTTTTTGCTGCAAATGACAGCTTTAAGCCACTCTAAGAGCCTGCATTTGTGGGACTAATCCGTAGAATAAAGCCAACTCCGAGCAATAATCATCATAATCGAATCGTAAAAGAATATTGCCATATAGTGCCAAGCATATGGCCACACGACGCACCCTCGAAGCTAATCTGATTTGGCATTGGAATCGGTTTGCCCCCTCAAATCGTGGATCCGGGGATCCGGGGAACCGGGGACCGGATGGCCCATCCTCTGATTGTGTCTTCGGTTGGAGTGCCCTGCAGCTGTTGCAGCTGTTGGTGCAGCTGCTGTTGCCACAGCCCCAACAAAAGTCAACGATAATTTAATCATCTCTTCCCCTATCTACGTACGTCCCCATTCCCATTCCCATTCCCATTCGCATCTCCATCTCCATCTCGATGTGAGTCTTGGGGCAAGTCGGACCGAACAGAGCCCGCACGGGTGAGATGCGAGTGGACACAAAGCCTCAGGGCTAAGCCGGTGAAAGGATTCAATCAGAAGTGCCGGTAGGTGGGAGCGAGTGGGAGGGTCTGGTCTGGTCTGGTCTGGTCTGTCCTGTCCATTCATTCCTCCCAGTGGCTCAGTGCTGTCAACTATGTATGTACATACATATGTATGTATGTGTGTGTGTGTGTGTGTGTAGCATATTTGCCACTTGCAATTTGTTTTTGCCACTGCAACACTTGTCGTATGAGTGATATGCAAATGAAAATCCAATTCAAATGAAATAAAACTCAATTTGTAGGAGTTTTGCCCATAATTAATAGATATCATTGTTGCAGATTGCAGATGGTAACTGAAACTGAAACTCTCTGTCATTGCACACACACACACACATGGACACACATATGCACATACAAATAAAGACCGGAAAGCGAGACGAGGAAAATCTCTTACCCAAGCGACAGAGCAAACAGAAATGGAGGCAGGGCAGGCGTATGGGTAGGAGAAAGAGTTGGAGAACGAGGCCGAGACAGCGACGTGACAAGTCGAGCCTTGTGGGCATGCTGATGACGGCCATGAAGAGAGTTGGCTTGCCACTGCCACTGCCACTGCCTCTGTCTCCCACTTCGCCCCTCACATCACCCCATCTAAATGGCTTTAGTTGGGCCTGCTTAGAGGCCGTTTTCTCTGGCCTACATTCCACTCCATTCCACTGCCTCGTGTGCTGGCATCTACTAGTGGTTGCCATGAACTGGCTCAGAGATGCCCAACGAAATATCGGTTGGAATATCATTGATAAAATTCCCACAAGAATGCTGGGGATTTTGATTTGAATTTAAATACAGATTTCGGACTGTATTTATTCAAATATATATTCAATTAACATCAACTACTTTGGCATATTCTTTGATTTGTAGCGAATATATTTATACATCTAATGACCTACTAGTGAGTGCTCTTGCCATCCCTAGACGAAGCGACATGGATATAGGCTCGTACACCCTTTGTTCTGCCCCGTCCATCCGATGATTTCGATAGCATTATGTGTGGCAATGTGCGGCAAATGAAACACACAAGCAACAAACAACCGCAAAACAGATTTTTGCTGCCGCTTCCTCCATCTCCCCTCCCCACCCCTCTACTGTGTGTGTGTGTGTTTGTGTGTTTGTTGGTTTCCCTATCAGATGTTTTCTTTTGAATGGCATTTTTTCGTTTTCGTATTGGTATTCGTATTCGTATTCGCATTCGTATTTGCTGGTTTTGCCTTAATGCTCGACGCTTGGGGCCAATTATTGTTGGAATTAATTGAGTTGATGGCTGTTTGTCTTGGGCACACTTTAATTGGCCAAACAAATTTTGGTTTGTTGATTGACATAATTTTTTGTTCGGCATGTGCCGTTTCATGCGAGCACTCGTATTTCCATATCAATCGTCATGCCTCAACAGGCTTCTCCTCCTTTTTTGTTCGGGTGCAAATTGTAATGGAAATGCACTGATACTCGTATTTTCTCTTCATTTAATAAATTTGCTGATGAAATATTTTCCCAAAAATTTGTTTGCCAACATATCCATATCCATACATGCAGATATATGTATATATACACATCTGCATGCATATATACTTATAATAGATGTGTGTAAAAGTTTTTGGCTTTGCGCTTGGCTGACTTTTGCCTTTTTGTGGAGGGGTGCAAGGCCTGAAGAGGTACAGGGACGGACAGACAAAGAGAGGGCGAGAGAGTGGGAAGAGGTGGGAAAAGTTTGGCATTTGTTTAATTGGAATTTTTGGGGGTTTTGCTCGTCGAGGAGTTGAGTTCACCTTTCCGGTGGTGCCAGCCACCGACTGCCAAAGGGCCTCGGGGGCAATTTGTTAAATTAACTTCGAACAAGTTGCCTCTAATCAGAAGCCAATCGCCAAGAAGCCAGGTTTCACCCACATCTCCGGCCGCTCTCTTTGTCTACGCATAAATCACTTTATCTCTGGGTCTCAAAATTCACTCAGCTTCCCATGGAACATTCCGCGCCCATCCATCTACGAAATCTGCATTTGATGCCTTTCCTCGCCTCGCCTCGCCTTGCCTCGCCTTCCATTGTTTGATTGGCAACCATTTGTGAAATATTCTCCGTTCGATTGCTTTTAATGGCCGAATCGTATTTTATTATTACTGTCAATCGTAGCTATGGAAATTGCCGGCCGAGCGGAAATCGAAATAAATTTTTACCAATTTTGATTGCTGCTCGTAAAGCATGGCCGAAACGTCTTCGTATTAAAATTCATTACAGCTCCGGTTCAAAAATTCCAAATTCAAATTCATATTTTATTTTTTTTGTATATTTTGTTGTTTATTTTCTGTTTTGTGGCATGTGTCTGCTGCTCATTTGTATGCCTGCCCAGCACATATTTAGTTTGTTGTGGTTGGCTTGGCTTCCTAATTATAATTTTCCAGTTTAATTGAAAACTCCTCAGCGGTGGGGGACAGGCACTGGCACCACATTAACCGCAAATGGGGGAAAAATCAATTAGAATGGAAAACTGTGCAATGTTCGATGTCTCTCAAAATTTGCGGTTTGCTGTTTGGGCGGAGGTATGGTATGTGGTATGTGGGGATGGGACTGATTGACTGGCCGACTGATGAATGGATTGATTGACTGACTGCCTGCCTGAGAGTTGTGCAGCATCGCAGGACCTGCACGGCCACCGCCACCGCCACAGCCACAGCCACAGCCACCCACGTGTTAAGCTCAAGTGAAAGCATTTCATTTCGCATTAAGCCCGAAGCTTTTCGCTTTGGCCCAGAATCCTGTCTGGAGACGGCACTCGGATTCCCCCTGGAGAGCGGGAGGGAGCGCTGCTCTGCTCGGTGCTGCGCTGTTATGTGCTCTGCTTTGCTCTGTGCCTTGGTATTATTTTATGGTTCGAGCAGGGCAGGGCAGGGCAGGGCAGGCTCTGAGTGTTTCTTTTGCGAATTGCATTTCAGCTTGATTTATTTCATTTCATTTCATTTCGCCAATGCAGCAGCGAGTGTCCAGCCGAAGCAGGAGAGCCAACGAAGCCGGGATGAACGATGAGTGGGTGAGTGGGTGGGTGGTGGAGGGGTGTAGGGGTGAAATGGTGGGGACTTGCTTCTGCAGCCGGGCTAAAGAAAATTGATGGGAGTGAAAGAAATACGGTTAGCAACATAAGTTGGTTATTACTTGCTGCTTAAATCCAATGGCCCTAACCCCAGCCCTGCCCCCACAGCCCACAGCCCACAGCCCACGGAAGGGTCTGCACTTGAAGAAAACTAAGCCCCTCCGCAGCTCTGTACTCCAATTTGGATCCGCTGCAGAGTTCAGCGGAGAAGCACGAGAACTAAGGCAAGCCACACTTCTGCTTAAAGAGCAGAGAAGAACTCGTCAACGGAGCGCAGGGAAAATTAGTGAATTAAATGCGCCAAATGTGTGCCCATAAATAATGTACTAATGATGCATAAACACAAAGAGCAACGAAAGATTGAAGAGCAGTCAGAGGTGAACGACAAAGGGAAGTGCATATATTGCCAAAGGAAAGACGAATGACGAATGCAGGAATCGCCCGACGGATAGGTAAACGAATGCAACGAGTGACTGGACAGATGCAAGCATGACAGAATGACAGAATGCACAGAAAGATCAAGGGGGAGACTCATGCACGGACGAGTGCACAGCTGGTTGAGCAGATGAATGAGTGAATAAAAAGATGAGTGCATTGATTGGTTGATGAATTATGGCGTGCATGCAGGGAGTGCATGAACGGATCAGGCAATTAACTAGTGGCTGAACGAAGGCAAACATTTCTAGTAGTATAAACAACATTTACAGAAGCTGATTTGGAGGCATGGAAACAACTGAAAGCCCAAGGAAGGAAGATCCCACACGTGAGCAAACAACAGCCGGCTCGAGATCATGAGTGGCTGGGAAGTGCACACAAGGCGGCGATTATGATGGGGCCCCTTCGGAGTGCGCAGTGCAGAAAGCGTTTTCCACTTTTCCGCAAGTGTTTAACTCTGCCCCCGCCCCCGCCTCCGCCCCATCCTCTTGGAGGGTTCGATTTATTCTCGAAGTGTACACCACTCGTCACTCTGCTCCGAGAATCATCCTCCGAGTGTGTGTGGGTGAGCGAGAATTCGCTTCAGTTTCAAATAAAATATTGCATTTCCCCAATGCATGACATGGCTCTGGCTCTGGTTCTGGTTCTGGTCTTGGTCTTGGCCTGCTCCTCTCATGCTCGTCCTCTTGCTCGTTCTGTCTGCGCTTGCAGGCTCTGACTTAGACATAGCCTCCAGCTGTGGTGGGGTGGGGGAAGGTTGCTCCAGGACAGGAGCAGATAAGCCAAGCCAGGTCCGAGCATCCTATCCTATGCCCATCCCATCCCATCCCATCACATCTCGTGCCCCGTCCCGTCCCGTCCCGTCCCGTTCCGCCACGCCACGACACGCATGAGCTGCGCGCCTGGCGGAAATGGCAGTTTTTCCATTACGACTGCCAGGCCACGCTCTTGGGGGGCCTCTTCAACTAGCCGACACTTGGCGGCGGACTTGGTGAGTGGCCTCGCCTCGTGGCTCCTTCTGCCTGCCACTGGCACTGGCACTGGTGGCACTCCTTCGGCTGCTTGCAGCTCGCGTATTACTTAATTTTTATGAAATATGAAACATGCAACAACAACAACAATAACAACTTGCCGCCAAAGCAGCAGAAGCAGCAGAAGCAGAAGCAGCAGCGACAGCAGCGACAGCGACAGTTGCACTTAGGCGGGGTCTGGAGTCGGGAAAACAATGAGAAGTGCCATCAAATTTAGCTAAAATGCATTCTCAGCTGAGCTTGAAATAATAAAACACGCCGTGGATGATGATGCCCTGCGGAGTCAGGGCCTGCCTGCTACCCCGTACAGGAGACAGTCGGGAGGGGTCGGTCCCGTTGGTCCTGTGGCGTTGGCGAAATTGGGACTGCGGGTGGTTGGTTCTGGAATTAGCCCAGCCCAGAAGGTGGCTTAAAGACTTTGGATAGCCAAACAAAGAAATCGTAAGGAAAATAATTCAATTACCCCAAGACAGCACGAAAAAAATCAAAGAAAGGGATCACAGGGGGACACTTTTTGCAGTAATTATTATTGCGATGAAAAGACTCCATCAGGAGTCTGCGATAAATCTAATTTGATTTCTAGCACAAGTAAGAGACACTTCCAAAGGATGGAACTGATCTGATCCGCAGGCAATGAACGAGTTTTGCCATTCCAAAGCACAACTGAAAACCTGACAGGGCCAACTAGTTGGCTGGGACTGAGAGGGAGGGAGACTGCCTCCGTAGCTGCAATAAAAACTATGGATATGCATGCCCGGGCTGTCATTCTAGAGCAGTTTATCTTGAGGGTGAGAGCGCTAAGTTAGGTGGAAGCGGCAGTGCCGGCGCTGGGAGGATATCAGGGATATCACTACAATGATTCGCTTCGTTTGCCTTTCGCCATGCCATGCCATTCCATTCCATTCCATTGCTGGTGTTGGCGTTGGTGCTGCTACTGCTACTGCTACTGGTTCTGGCATCAGCATCAGCAGAAATGGGACCACAACCCGAGAAGAAGATGAAGATGAAGAAGAAGAAGGGGCAAAGTGGATCAGCAGAGTGGAGCAGAGTGGAGAGCTGTGTGCTGTGTGCAGGAAAGGTTGGATGGGTGCAAGGGAGCCCCAGCAAGTCGTTGCCATTGCTTAAATGGCAACACTAAAATGCCACTCAAGGCAATGTTGTATGTGTATGTGCATGGGTGTGTTTGGGTGTGTTTGGGTGTGTGTATCTATGATGGTAAGGGCAAATATGCATTGCGGTTGTTACCAAATTGCATGCAGTTATGGCAAGCGCCTCGCCAAGGATGCGGCCGAGACATGGCAGCCAGCGCCCAAATGCATCTCAAGCTTCCTTCTGCCTACTCTACGGGTGCGCAGTGCGGAGTGCGAGGTGCGCTTGAGGATGAATTGAAGTGATGAGATTTTCCCCGAGCTTTGCACTGAAAATCCCATTGGGGGACTAGCTGGCAAATTGCAGCTTTGCACATTTATCAACACAAAATACAAGAACAAGAATAAGTAATAATAGCAAACAAAAAGAAAGAAAGAAATGCACTGAAGGACAAGAACGAAAATTCAATTGGATTGAGAATTAGATGAAGATGCAGATGAAAAGCGAGTGCCAAGGAGTGATAACTCCATATGCCAGGAAGCCATTGCGGATGGAATGAGACCCAAAGATAAAGATAAACTCATAACTATTAGCTAAAGATCTGCAGATCGCTCAACCCAATCTGTTTGCTAGTGGAGCCACAATAAATGACACGCAGTCACCGCACCCCTTCGGTCAACCCTCGTCGGGTCAGACGGCTGTTCCGCAACTAAAAAATGAATGGGAGAGCAAAGAAAAGAAAAGGGGAAAAGAAATTGCATCCTCTCTCTGTCGCTGATTTCGAGAGCGTGCACGAGTGAGCGGAAATACTTTTCTGCTTATCTACATGCTAAAATCTAAGTGGCAACAGCAAAATTCTGCGAGCGAGGAAACTCTGAGGGAGGGTCCACGAAGTAGCCCACCCCACCACCAAGAGCAGGGGCCATTGCCAAAAGACAAGACGGTGGGGTGTGGTGGGGTGTGGGGTGTAGTGGGGTGTGGTGGGGTGGGGTACCCAGGCCCGGGGTATACAAACGTAAAGTATTCAAGTGGAATATGGAAATAAGTTTTATTATATGTGCGAATGCCACTATCACTCTTTACCCCCGCTCCACTCCACTCCACTCCACTCCACTTCGTTTGGTTTGCGTTCTTATTATACCCGTACTCAAAAAAGAGTTAAGGGGTATATTAGATTTGTGGGAAAAGTGGATGTGTGTAACACAGAGAAGGAAAATTTTCCGACCCCATAAAGTATATATATTCTTGATCAGCATCAATAGCCGAGTCGATAGAGCCATGTCTGTCTGTCCGTCTGTCCGTCTGTCCGTCTTGTTTGACGCCTGGTTCTCAGAGACTATAAGAGTTAGGGCAACCAAATTTGGTTTCAAGACTCATGTGATATCACACTGCTACAAGTGTATTTCAAAATTTCGCCCCGCCCCCTTCCGCACCACCACAAAGGACGAAAATCTGTGGCAGGCACAATTTTAAAGATACGATAAAACTAAAAGCGCAGTATCGTAGAGAATGACCATATCTATTAGATTGCTGAATCTGAATCAGATCGGATCATAATTATAGCCAGAATGCAGAAATTAATTTTCAGTTGCTTCCCCGCCCTCCTACAAGACAAACACAACTCATTCTCTCTCTCGCTCGCACACTCTGCCGCGTTCAGTGCGCGAGCAACCCCAGCGGAGGAGATGTAGAATCTAAATGGTACATCTATAATCTACATTTAGATGTAAAATATACATTGTAGATGTAGATGTAGATAACAGATGTAGCAAAAAAATGTAAAATGTAAAATTTTTTTTTTTTTCTAAAATTCTAAAAAATTATATCTCAAAAATGTATTTACTGACTGAGTACGGGTATAAGTAGAGTCGCGTCCCCAGAAGCGACTCACACGTTCCTTCTCGTTTTTTCTTGTTATTTTCTTGTGGCATTTTTTGTACATATTTGCCGGACGCAGACGCCGGACGGTGGGCAGAACTGGGAATATTAAAGTGCTTGCCCCGCACCGCACCGCACCCCACCGCACCGCACGGCTTCAGTTCCGATCGCTGAATGATTTTATCAAATCTGCTGACGTTGAATTGATTCGATTCGATTCGATTCAAATCGATTTGATTTGATGTGATGTGCGCTTTGTGCAAATTTATGTGATGCGCTGCAGTTTCATAAATGCCAGAGCCTGGCAATAAAATACGGAACTTAACCCATTCTAATTCTGCCTCCCAGCCACCCCAGCCACCCCACCACTGTTGTCCCTCGTCCTTAGCTTTTGCCGTTTATTGATGGCATAATTTTCGAACGTCCCAAAACCGTTTGAGGGGTCGATGGGCTAAGAGCTGCACAGGCAGCTATCTGAAAGTGCCCATCTGCCTCCCTCCCATTTCCACTTCCATCCCTATCAACATCATCATCATCCCCCATCATCGCACCGCCGCCACCTGCACTCACCTCCATCAAGCATCATCTAGCACTCGAGGCGATAATCAGATTGAGGCTCGTGCAGCTGCCGTAGCCGTAGCCGTAGCCGTAGCTCAGGTGTGTAAACAGTAGGGCTGGTTGTGTCAAAAAGCAAACAAAAAGTTGCGTCACCAACGCACCGAGGAGTTTTGGAAATCAGAGCTTTTTTCTAATCATTTTGAGGCAACAAAAAAAGCAAATACCCGTTATGGGGATTTTACGGGGAATCAATTACTAATAAAAGCTTAAAAATGCCCAAACTGTGTGGTTTCATTTTCCAGCTGCTCAGATATCTCTACATATCTTCCACCTTTCCACCCTTCACTCACTAGCCAAGCCACAAACTGTCCAAAAAGTATTCAGAAGTCAGCTTGCAAGCCGAAAACAAGCACGCAAATACGAGTGTGAGTACGAGTACGAGTACGAGCAGTATCTTATCCAATTATGCAGTTCAAGTTATTGCAGCTATTCACCGTGCTCACGGGCCGCAAAGTAAGAGATGCACGCCCTGCAAATTGAGTTCACATTATGCCGTGGACCCGTGGCCAGGAGCCCCATTGTTGCCGCATCCCTCGATTGTTCGGGCTTTGGGCTTCGGGCTTCGGGCCATTGTGCGGCGTCAGCGGACGCGGCTGTTTTACAATTTAGCTGGAACATGCTCTGACTGCTTTGTCTGCCTGGCACCATCAGCCCATGAAGCATCGGGCTGGGCCGACACGGCAACCAAGTAACCTGCAGCCCGCAACCGTCGTCAATCCCTGCCCGCGTGGCGTCGCGTCGCGTCGTGTCGCTTTTGGGTTTGATGGCCCAACAGAGCACTGCGTATACGCCCCTTAGCCGTGGCGAAAATTAATGCGACGGTAGGTGGAGGTTCATTATTAAATTACATAAATCACTGAACAGCGAACAGCGAACCGATAACACCCGAGCTGTGAACCCAAATCAGAATCAGAAGCAAAACCAAAACCAAAACCAGAAATGTTGATCAACGATGACACATGCACACTAATGCAGGCAAACAAAAAATGCATGAAAACGGTTCTGAGAGAGCCGAAAGGTAGATGCTCTTAGGGTCAGATCTGGGACGCACATGCGAATTATATGAATGCAACTATGAAATCCTACATTCTAGTGAACAGCTGCAGGGCCCATTACGAACGGGGCGACTACAGAAACATAATTTATATTCGAATTGAGTCTGGGTGTGAATGCTGCTGCTTTCATCTACTTTGACAAGAGCCTTAGCTAAGATCGGGGTAGCATCGTGCTATATATATATATATAGTGGAAGTATATGTCTGCATGTGCTAAGTGAAACCACCTGACTGCAATGGAAATACCATTCAGAGATGCAGCGCCGTAAAAAATGCTGCTGCGGGCACTGCTGGCCGAGTTGAGGTGCGCTATGTGTGTGTGCTAATGACTGTGGAGAGGTAGTGGTAGACGAATTAATTGAATAATCCAACACCTCGCGCTATTAAATTAAGTATGATTGTTGATGCTGTTTTTTGTTTTCTGCACTCGTGAAATTTATTTATTCATTCACACACAATTAACGATGGGCAAACCCCTGAAGTGGAAGTGGAAGTGGCAGGGAAAGTGGCAGTGGCAGTGAAAGTGGCAGTGGCAGTGGCAGTGGAGGAGCACACAATCGATTGTTGTTGCTGTGTGGTATTTGACACGACCCCTCGACCCCTTCTAAAAACCGAACAACCTGTTCGAAGTTTTTGTTTGTTTGTGGCTTGTCAGCAAAGTTGAAGCATCTTCTTGGTTATTCATAGCTGAAGCCAGAGTACCAGTACGAGTACGAGTACGGATACGAGGACGGATACGGATGCGAGTATTGATGCCAGTGGGTTGTTGTTTCTGTTGTTGTTGTTGTTGTTTTCGCTATGCTTAACAAATGGAATTATAAATATGGAAGCCCGGAATTACAAAGCCTGGGCTTGGGCTTGGGCTTTGGCTGGGGCCTTTGGCCTTTGGCCACCAGTATGGTTTCCATGATGCTTACAGCTGTACGTCCTGTGCGTCTTGTTCGTCCTGTTTGGCTCTTTCTGGCGTGTGTTTTTTTTTGGGGGTTTTGCTTGGCATAAAGTTTCATCTGCTGTCGATATCAATATCGAGGAAACTCTCGCCCATTTGCTGTTGTCAAGTCTCTGGTTGCCCTGGCAACATTCATTTCATTTTCATTTCATTTCTCATGGTATTTCCTGGTAGTCGTGAGGCTCTGGCTCTGGCTCTGACTCCCCTGGGGGTCATATTGAAGCATCAATTTTGACATTGACTTTGCCTCAGAATTTTGTCCTCTTTGGCTGGAATGAGACATGCCATGCCGTGCTACGCCTGGGGTGGGAGCATTGGTTCCAGTGGTTCGGTTGTTCGGTTGTTCGGTGGTTGGGTGGCCAAATTGAATATCATTGTTGCAAGAACGAGAAGCGAGAGCCAAAAGGAAAGCGGGAATGAGTTGAGCGGAACAGCCAAAAAACGAAAGACAGAACCAAGCAAAAATGGTAGGAGTCCGAGCTCGAGCATGGGGTACCCCATATGGGGCATGGCATGGCGACTTCTCTCCTTTGCTCCCTGCCACGCGAGTTAATTAAGTATCTGTGTGCCCTGCCTGTGCGTTGGTATTTGTGTCTTGGATCTGTGTGTAGCGGATGTGGCCAGAGGCGGGTCGCACGGAGGCATGGTCATATATTTATAGACGCGGTCTGCTGCTTGATTAAACAGACTCTCGACTCCACTCGACTCTACTTTGTGTGTTTCCGTTTGCTGTTTGCTGTTGGCTGTTTGCTGTTGGATGCGATGGCCGCGGGTCGCATAGAAATGGGAGCGTGTCACGCGACTCGCGGGCGATACTTTGCTACGACCGATAGTTATTAAAGCTACACTGGAATTCCCATTAGTGAGCAATCGACTGTTCTCACGCTATGCCCACAAGTCGTGCAATAAATCTCCCCAGATATGGATTCTTCCCGCGTTTTGCCTCTGTGAGTCTTCTCCATGGAAGGGCAATCTCTGGGGCGATACTCGTACTACAGCTACTCGTACTCCTCTCGGCCATACAGATGGGAGCTTGTCACGCTCTCTAGACAAGTGAAAGCTGAGGGAGATATAGGAGAATGGGGAGAATGGGGAACGGGAATGGGAATGAACTTCCCCATTGTAGGACCCGAAGACATCTCCTCAGACATCTTTTGCGCATTCAACTGACAAATTTCATTTGTATTGATTAGTCAACTTGAGTTTGGGTGTAGCTCCTTCTGCCCCCCCTCTGTATGTGGGCGGAACTGCTGCCGGCTTGGGTTTGGGTCCAACCACCGCGGGCAAAGAGTCACAGAGTCAGAGTCAGAGTCAAAGTCTATTTTACATTTCAAAGTGTCAGACGCCATTAGAATTGCCGAGATCTGCTACTTCCTTCCTCGTGGTTCGATGTCTGTCCGTATTTTCGTTGGACGGAGGGAATGGCGGGGAGGGAGCGGAGCAGAGCAGCACATTCTTGGCAGCAGCACAAAACCCCCAGACAGTGCGTGAGAAATGTGTGCTACCCTCTGCATATATCGCTGTATCAGACAAGGCGACAGGATTCCTATCACGCTGCATATTATTGTTTTACTAATGTCGTCGCTTGGCGTTGGCGTTGGCGTTGGCTGAGGCCTTGCCCCAGCCCATGCCCATGCCCCCACCCAACCATACCCTCTATACTATTCCCAAGACTGTGATAATCCTCTGCTCCAACTCCAACCCCAACTATGATTTTGAAGCTCACTTAATGCACTTGTGCCTTGTTGGCTCAAACATCGTTGCCTCTTAAAGTTGGCCGTGCATTTTGGAGCTTCGCTAATTGAGATTGTAATATGCAAGTGGCTCCAATTAGCTGGTGGCTGGTGGCTGGAGGCCACAGGGGGGAACCGTAATTGCAATTACAATAACAATTCCATACCAATATGAATCATTAGCAGTAGCAGTCAAGCAGAGCAATGATCCTGCCTCAAGTGGTTGTTGAGTGACCTCCGGGAAGGAGCTAATGATTGCGGCAAAGCCTCGTGGCTGCACTTGACACTTGACACAGTCTAAGCAGCACTTCGGATGCAGCATTCTCAATGGCAGGGAAGGCGACTGGAAATTCTGCACACTTTAAGCCTAATCCATGGTGAAAAGAGCACTCAAATGCTGCATGGAGAACTTGAATGCAGCTCCCGAGTAAGCTTGAGTAATCCTTAGGTCAGACAATACGAGTGCCTATGGTATTTAATTTTCGACAATTTTACATCTCGAAGCAATAATCTCAAGGCACATAAATAAATTCTAACAATTATCATAGGGCAGGGTCTGCAAATGGGCACATTATCCAGGCATAACTTTTAAGCACTTAAACAGGCAAAATTGCAATCCGGTCTGATCCCGTCCACGCTCTCGTGCCATATAAACCCCATTGGAGCTTTGATAACAAGGAATCCGAATCGGACTCGGACTCGGAGGAGTTCATCTAAATATATCAAATACGCCTCGATTCATGCCTCTCATATATTATGGCAGCCTCCGATGAGGCTTGCCCATATCCAAACTCAGCGACATCTAAATGGAGCTTATCAACTAATTGTCAGTTATAGCAATTGTCAATTGTTGATTTGCGTTGCAGCTTTGTTCTCTGGCTGTCAAACGCATTGCGATACCGACTCATGATGCCTGATTCCTGGTTCCTGGTTCCTGATGCAGTTGTCATATATTCAACGCATGTAAAATTATGTTTACATACGCAAAATGAGTTTGTCAGATATAATACACATCTACATACATAGTACATACATACATATGCACATGCACATGCATATGCATATGCATATAAATGGCGCATGTTAAATCAACTGGAAGCCGCATCGAAAACGCATTGTTCAAGTAAATTATTTAACTGCCGCTGCCGCTGCCGCTGCTGTTGCTGCTGCTGCTGTGGGGCACGCACTCCACTGGAGGGGCATTATTCATTTAAGGTGAATAGTTTTGTTGAAATTGTTGTAATATGTTGATGTTGTTGTTGTTGTTGCCAACTAATATTGCCATAAAAATACAAAAATATTTCTTGTCACGAGCAGATTTGTTTTGTTCAGTTTTTTGCTTTTGCGGTGCACTTAGACCTACGTTCTTTTGCGTACTTTCGAGTCTAAATTTTCTATAAATTTGTACGAGTATTCATGTATATGTATGGGTGTGTATGTGTGTGTTTTTGGGGCTTGGTGTGCGTGCATTCGAAATGCATTGGAACATTTTTGGCAATAAATACGTTTACGTTTCTAATACTAAAAAAATGAAAATATAAAAAGGAGTCGAAAATAAATGTTCATTTTGTGGCAATGCACTTCACTCAATGGGGCAACATTTAAAGGTCTATTCTAGGGGGGTGTGGTTGGGTGGTTTCGGGTGGCATTGGACAGGCACACAGCGAGCGAGACGGCGGGAGAAAGAGAGAGGGAGAGAGTGTGAGAGAGAGATAGCGAGCGGCAGGCTGGGGCTTGGGGTTTGGGGTTTTCTGGCTTGGGGTTTTGGGTGGATGTTTCTGGGTAGCGGCACGAGCACGAGCACGGGCACGGGCACGCGCGAGTAAAGTCTAAAGTTTCGTTCAAGTAAAGTTTGGCAGTACTTACGCGTATTATCTTCTGATCACGTATTATCTTGCGTATGCAATTGACGATGAACGTAATGACCATGCCGCCAAGTATCAGGCCAAACACAATCACAATGATGACCACATGCTCCGACTGACCAGCCGTTTCGCCCTGCAAATTGAAGAGAGAGAGAGAGAGAGAGAGCTACGCTTTAATTGCCATTTTAATTACATTATCAAATTACCAAGCCAAGACAAGTCAAGCCAAGCCGGTCGGTAATGGCTGTGGCCCTGTCCAAGCCCATAGAGAAGTCTAAATGCTCTCGCAGTGAGGAGAAATGAAATAAAGCCTGAGCTAAAGCCAGTTCGCAACCAAATAGCAGCTCAAGTTATATTCATTTGTACTCATGAATCGATTGGAAAATGTTAAAGGCCAAAGCAACGAAAACCCATGTAATCCTAGGTGTAATTCCATGGAACTCTCTGGCGAGTGAGTGTATTTAATTGGAGTCGTTATCGCACCGCATTGTCTGTCTATCACTTTCTCCACAAATACGCACACGCATGCATATATGCACATATGTACGTATGTACGAGTGTGTGTGTGTATTTATTCTTGTCTTCTGACTGGGATGGGATATTCATGAGATAATCATTAGCCGCCTTAGATGCCGTCATCATAAATTACATACATACATATATGAGCCATGTACACTCAGCATAAATTCTCGGCCAATTTTAATCTTGGCCAATTAAATAAACATAACATGTGCATGCGCTTCATTGGGCATTTGCTGGAAATATGCCCGCGTGTGTGCACGCATTCAGTTGGCATCGTTTGACCAAATTAGAAATCATAAACTGAAATAAAAACCCAACAACCCATCTCCCACCTCCCATCTCCCATTTCTGTGCATAGTTAACGAAAATGAGCCCCCCAACCCCACACCATTACGAATGATGCCCATCGAAATTACATCTAATATTTGCCATAATTATAAAATTATTTCAACGGACAAATATCATTTTTGGTGTGAATTTCAAATTCGGTTTCGTTTCGGGCTTTTTCCAGCGAGCATTTTCCAACAAAAAAATAAAAAATAAAGCAAATTATTCTGCATAGATATTTGGCAGAAATTAAGCGGAAACATTTGACCAAAATTAAATGGAATTTCGCAGAAAATTTCTGAAATTAAATCAACTAATTGGATGAATTCCATATTCAGATTTGTTCTTTGATTGTCGGGCTTTTGCTGTGGACCCTACAATGGTGTATATATGTACTTTATGGCGCAGCGGTGAGGGCCACAGTGTAACAAATTAATGAAAATTCTTCGGCAGTTGCAATGGAAACAATGGAAAAAAAAGTAATTCCACGATAGCAAGACATTTATATTATAATTATTTTAAATATATAAATATAAATATTTGAAACCGGAATAATCGATGGAATTTTGCTTAAATTATTTACACAGCTAAAACCCTTTGCAGATTAGCACTTCTTGCATGGTTATCGATCTGCCAGGGCGACTTTTCTTGCTATTTGTAGCAACGTGATACGTGGACGTGATACTAGTCGTTGCCCACTTTTGCGAGTAGATTTTTCTGTAAGATGGATTTACGAGTTCATTTCTCTGCTGTGGCGGCAAGGAGCAAGGACATGTGGGAGGGGCCTAAGATTTAGCTGCATGAATCATTCCCTGTGATGTCGGTGAACGGTGTCGGTCGGTCCGTCGGTCGGTATGTCGGTCGGTAGGTCGGGTCTGACTTTATCAAATCTGATGATCTAATGCGTTGATGCTCAACTTTTGCTGTGGATGTGGCTATGGCTATGGCTATGGCTATGGCTATGGCTATGTGGCAGTGGCTCCCTGCAAATAACTGTTATTTACAGCTAACGAACCGAGGAGTGAGTCCCGTCCCAGCTAAAGCCGTCCTGTAATACAAACCTCAAACTTTGGCAAACAAAACTTATTTGACCAACTTTGTGTTTGTGCATGCATGCCCCGTGAGTGTGTGTGTGTGAGTGCTTGCTCGTTCACTTGTGCTTGTGTGTGTTTGTGTGTGCGTGTCTGCATGTGTTTGTACGTGAGTGTTTTTGGGTGTTGCCATCATCGGCGTGTT
This sequence comes from Drosophila tristis, assembly GCA_018150885.1. Classification (NCBI taxonomy): domain Eukaryota; kingdom Metazoa; phylum Arthropoda; class Insecta; order Diptera; family Drosophilidae; genus Drosophila; species Drosophila tristis. The sequence goes on from JAECWT010000026.1 coordinate 2,069,954, forward strand.
GAGCATACTTATAATGAGAGAAGGGATCGGCCCAGAAGTCGGGGCCAACGAGTTTGCCTATAATTAGATGCACGTACAACGCTTTGCCCCACATTCAAAATACCCTCTCCCCCCCCCCCCCCCCCAGCACTCAGTTCGTGTGTGTGTGTGCGAGTAGGCGTGGCACTTACCGTACAGCTCTCCTCATCCCATCGAAATTTACAATTGTCTAGGCCATTACATTCCAAATCCTTTGATATGCAGGTCGCGTCCTCGCAGTCGTATTCGTCCTCGGTGCAGGCTGTCGGAGCGGAGCACCCAAAAGAGTGCAACATAGTGAGAGAAAGAAAGAGAGAGAGAGAGAGAGAGGGGGGGAGAGAAAGAGAATGAGAATGAGAGACAGTTGTAGAGTTAGAGAAAGTTGTAAACAATTTGGCACAAAATGGCAGTTAAAGTGAGAGAGATTGTATGTGTGTGTGTGTGTGTGTGTGTGTTTTTGTGTGTGGAAGAAAACAGTGCCAAAATGGCAATCAAAGCACCAATCGTGGAAGCACAGTGGAATGGACAATTGATTTCAATTGAAATGGTTTTACACACCCCGAAGCGAGGCGAATCGAATCGCAGGTGGGTGTAAAAGGCCTCATGAAATTGATATTGACACTCAATCTCTTTTCAATGGCCAATTCAAAGTAATTCCATACCGAAAGGGTTGACATTGATTGAACATGAAATCCACACTTTCTTGTTTCATGTCAATTAATAATTGAATTGGCTTTATTTGCACTCCATCCGCCATCTGCTTAATGTCACTTTAATTTAATTTTAATCCGACATTAATTGAAGCGAGATTGCAACACAAATTTCAAGTTCTCTTCTCAAAATAAAATTAAGTTCTGATTACATGTATACACTACATACAACACTAGTCAAAATAATAAGTACAGAGGTGTCCTGCGAGCTTGTTATTAAATATCTCTTATGTTCTGAAACCATGGCTGCCAACTGTTTATATTTCGAAAGGTTACAGTATTGCAAAGCATTAAAATTCAAAATGAAAGGGGGGAACCCCACCTATTCAATTCTAAGCTCAAATTTGTGCTGGATGGGCATTTTTGGTCTGGTCAAAATACACTTGTGAAATTCATAATTTTTTAAGGATTTTATCAGGATTTGGACAAAGGTTTGTTGTTTTTTATTGACTCATCGCATAGTTAAGTACATGGAGTTAAACAAAATTCTTTAAATGGGCCGAAAAAAGCAATGTACTGAAGAAGAAAAGATATTGCCATAAATCTTCAAAAAGAAGGGAAAAGTCTTCGAGATATGGCCATATATAACATAGGATTATAAATAATATAAACAAAATTTAAAAATTAAACTTAAAGCGTATCTACTTTAAGTTTTTGGCTTTGTAGAGTTGCTGTACTTATTATTTTGACCACTCCTTGTTTATTATTTGCAGATAAAGTTGATCAGAAACTATATATTTGAAGCGAAAAATGCTTTTGTTAAATTTGTTTTATATTCTACTGTAGGTTAGTAATCGATAAGTTTAGTGCATTTTTTCTTTATGTTTTTTTTAAAGTTTTATGAGACCGGAAAGAAAGCTCATGAGCGTGTACTTATTATTTTGACCAGTAGATTATGTAAGATCAGTATTTCTATTAAATATTCAATCAACTTTGAATGTATTTATTTATTTAAATTTGAAAATTGCTAAAATTAGACATTTGAGTTCTTTTTTTTATAAAGTTTCATTCCGCGCATTAAATTACCACCGATTAAATCATTTGAGTAAAAATACCAACGGCATGCCTCTTTGGCCCAACATGAATTTACTCTCCGATTTAATTGGATTAATATCTGTTTCGATCTGCCGTTTCGTCGATTCACTGTAGATGAGTTGTTCTCTTTCTTTTCACTTTTTATGGTCAACTGTCAATTTAACTCCAGCTCCAACTCAATTCGATTTGTGTTTAATTTTCTATCAATTTGAGGTCTCGAATTGATGGAATTCTCCATGCTGCCAGTCCACAGTGCAGTGGGCAGGAGATGGGACAGGCGGAAAAGGCGGGAAAAGCGGGAAAGCGACGATGGAAACCACAAGGGCAAATGCACGTAATGTCGAACATAAATCGCTCAGGCAACAACAATTATTGCCGATGCTGGCTGTGGTACTACTCGTACTCAGGACACAGATGGATCTGGAGGAGTAGATGTTAGATGGAGCTCGTGGATTCGAAGGATTCGTCGTCTGGCCTCTGCCTAAAAGTAAACAATGCTGGCCCCAGGACAAAGGACAATCGTTGAATGACAAAAGAGTGCTTAGCCTTTGCCTTTGGCAACTGGCGGCAATCACGCAGAACCCTGTGCGCCAAACAAACAGACACACAGACAGTCAGAAAGATAGATAGATAGATAGATAGATAGATGGGTAGATGGGTAGATGGGAGTGTGAATGGCGGACTGGGAAGGGGGATATGGTGGATGACAGAGCCAGATAGTTGGTTAGACAAGAGACTTCCACTTTCGCCTCTGTTTCAGCCTCGTACTCGTTCATGGGACTGCCAAATGGGCAGCCAAAAAAAAGGGGGAACGTGGCAGGGGAAGGGTGGCCGCCTCCAGTGCCAACTCGGGATTTGGGGGGAGCTTAGCACCGGATTGCCCCAAGGATTTTGGTCATGCCTTTGTACTTTTAGCCTGAGCATTTGTTGCCAATTCAAGGGATTTGCCATCATCAAAGCAGGCCAGAGGATGGCAAGGACTTACCAGCTCCACGGTCCCGAAACGCGGTGTATAGAATGCCGAATGTCGAATTAATCGCGATTTGATCTGCATAGAAACGCAAGTGCAAAATGTTTGATTCCGCCGTAATACTCTCGCCAGCCGAACCGCAAAAGTTTTTCACTCTGTAAAGGGCAAAACAAACAAATGGAAGAAGTTAATATTGATGTTAATTGAGAACTGGCTGAGGCTCGTTCTCTGGAAAATGTTAGGCTAGAATCTATGTACCATTTGAATTATTTATTTATTGTTTCGCTTGGGTTGTACGCTAAGCAAAAAGTCAACTGCCTAATATATACATATGTATGTATGTATGCTGTAGACTCAGATACGGACTTATGTATTAGCGTATTGGCGCAACGTTTCATCTGCTTTTAGTTTTTGGATGTGGTTAGATCTCTAAATTCAGAGCGAACAGCAGCCAACATGTTAACATGCTGTTACCGATCGCTGTTGCCGCATACTGTTACCGCTCCCTGCTACCGCTTGCTGTTGCCGCATTCTGTTACCGCTCGCTGTAACGACTGTCTGAGAGCACTGGGAGAGCGGTTCTTTCCACACGGCTCTCATACCGTTTAGCAAGCAAGTTAGAATAACTTATTACATACAGGCCCCCAAGTGAAAATATGCATAGAAGTGGTCCCTATGGTGCAGTCAAAGAAATCGATTGGCTCCAAGAGGACATGGCGATGCTGATCTGATGGCTAAACTTTCAAACTTCCGATGAGTGCTGCCACTTTAAGGCTGAGCACTCCCTGTCTGGAATGTCCATGAAAGCTACACTCACAATTTCCCAACACAATTTAATTCGTTGAAACTGGGAACCAGACTTAATATTCATTAAAATCGACGTACACTTGCTTCCAAGACACTGTTAGTTTTTGAGAGTCGTTGCGAGTCCATGCGAGTCCAATTAAGTACCCGCTTAATTTTTCTGCTCTTTGCTGGATTTACTGCAGATCTCTGTCTCTGTAATCTCTTTAATCTCTGTCAAAAGTAAACGTGAGCAGATTCCAGTTCTTGGCCATATTTTAATTCTGGCAAATATATGGATATTTTGCCATCGATAGCAGACGCGTAATCGATAAATAAATAATTTATAATATAGCTTAAATGATGGCGTTCACTGAATATGGTATTTATGTTCATTCGTTCGTTCATTTGGTGGCCATCGGCGTTGCCATAGTCGTCGTCGTCGTCGTCGTGGCTCCTGTCTTCTGGTTCCTGTCCGTGCCGCTGCCTTTGGCGCATTTCACGCTTTGCTGACATTCTCTGTGGCTGCCCCAGAAAGTATGCTACGAAATGTTGGTTCCTGTGTTCGTGTGTTCGTGTGTGGGTTGCTGCCACCCGTCGTGTGCGATAAATTGTTACGAAAAATGAATTTAAATGAAGGCTGAACGGACGAGCGACAAGAGCAGCAACAGCAGCAACAAAGGCATCAAATCAATGGCCTTGGCTGACTGCAAAGACAGACAAGCTGCTGTTGCTGCTTCTGCTTCGACCTGCCTTCCTCCCAATGCCACCGTTTTCCATTTTCCGAGAGCTGAAAACGCCAGTCAATCAATTTGAGTGTTGTCCCGAGCATCTGTAGCAGCAACAAGTGGAAATGTATTGGCGCGTTAAAAGCGGATGTCAATGCGTGTCGAAGATGGAGGAGCAGCCAGACAGCAAGACAGCCAGACAGCCAGACAGCCAGTCAGCCAGGAGAGAGTCAGTCATCCAGTTTGCCAGCTAGTGGGCAGGGCAGGGTAGGGCACGGCAGGGCACGGCAGGACATGGGGCACGGACACGGTCTCGGGCTCGGGCAGGGATGAACGAGTCAAAGGCGCCCGCCACTTCCGCTGTCGAACAATTTACTTTTGGCCGGTAATAAATTGAAAATTTGCCTGGGCTTTGATCTCTCCGCTTTTTGGCAATGCGGAAATTGGTTTGTGGCATTGCGTATACGTGTACCCGGCCGACTGCACAGCTCTCCCGCGCACTCTGCCGCTCTCCCGCGGCACGCCAAAAGCAATTTGTCAGTGTTGCAAAACGCAGCAGAAATGTGATTAACCTTTCAAGGTGCCCAGGCACGAGTTACGAGGAATGAGGTACGAGGTACGAGAATTCCCATGCAAAGTCAAAGGCTGGCAAAAGACTTACCGCAACGGCATCACTGTCTGCTCGGGAAATATGTCCAGAAAGTTTGTCTCGCAATCGTTCGGTTTGCTCAGCTTAAAGTCCAAAAATTTGAGGAAAATCTGTACAAGAGGAAGAGGAGCAGGGTATGGAAATGAAAGTTCCAAGTAAACTGTTTCGAATTGACATTGAGCCATCCGCAACTCACCTTCCAGTTCTCCTTGACCTGGATGCGCCAAATGCAGTCGAGGGCTATCTTGTTGCGGATGACCTGCTCCCGTATATCCGCCGGCACATCCGTGGAGTTGATGAAGCCCTCGTAGCCATCCTTCTCGATGGTGCAGTTTAGGTCGGTGCTGGGTGCCTCGCGGTTCCGATCGAGGTACTCGTACACGGCACTGAAGCCGGTGTACTCGATGGTCTCGTCCGAGTGAAAGTGCAGCCACAGATAGCGCTCCTTGGAGGTGATTTCCGGTGGGAAATCGGTGCCACAATACTTGCCAATCAGCGTGGAGAAGCCGTACTGACCGTCGCGTATCTGCAAGAATTTGACTCATTGGCTCTAGATCTTCAGGTCTGTGTCTGCGTCTTTACGCAATAAGCCAGCCAGCCAGCTGGCACATGGCACATGGCAAATGGCACATGGCAAACAGTTTGTCAGGGCCTAAGCCGCTTTGGCAATTGGCAAGGGCTGCGAGCATGGGCTTGGACTTGGACTTGGACTGAAACTGAGACTGAGACTCTGGCCGCTTTTCGGTTATGTTATGGCAGAATGCATTCAAATCAGGCTTACGACTTGCCGGCAAAGACAACATTCAATTAAAAGTTCCAATTTTAAGGTTACGGGGCCCGGCATAAAAAGGCCAGGCCAGGCCAGGCCAGGCCAGGATCTGTTCAACAAAAAATAGAGGCGAGGCAAAAACGGGCAGTAACAAGGAAAAGTCGTAAAAGAAACAAATCGAAAACTTTGCCACGCCATGGCAAAGCCCTGCAACTAAGCAAGTTTTTCGTTTCATTCTCCGTTCTTGCTTTATTTTGTTTCTTTGCTGTTTTTTGTTTTGTATCTAGCTTCATTTTTTGCCTGTGTCTGTGTGTGTGTGTGTGTTTGCAACAAAGTTTGCGTTTGTTTTTTATGCACTGGCGCTGACCCTTTCGTGGCAGCCCGTCTCTCTCTTTGTGCGTCTGTTGCCAGCCAGATACTCGTAGCAGTTACCATCCACGTCCACATCCACATCAACCAGTGGCCGTGGCCTGTTACTTACTTCGAGAAAATCAAATTTGCACTCCTCCTTGGCCTCGATATTAAACGAGTTGCGAAAGTCCAGGCGTATGATTTGTCCCTTCGGCGCTGTAATTAGATGCAGGCATCAAGCATCCAGCATCCAGCATCAAGCAGAGCGTAGTGCAGAGCGGGGTAGAGAAAGAAGATGGCACAAAAGGCAACACGTTAGTCGACAAATATAAATTCCATGATCCCATCACCACTTCAAGTCATTCCATCCCCGACCAAGACCCCAACCCCAACCCCAACCCTGAGCTTACTCAAAGTTAAATGCCTCAGAGCTGAGCGACTGATTAACAACAGCTCAGCGCCAGCTCAAGTTCTGTTTCTGCTGATGAAGGGACGGGCTAGGGATGGATGGCAGGTCCGGCTTGGACTTGGACTTGGACTTGCAGTTGGAGCTGGAGCCGAAAAGAGTGTGCGAGAGAGAGCAGACAGGACCAGACAGGCGGGAGATTCCCGAGAGACACACAGCGGACAGGACACAGGACACAGGACTCGACTCATTCATTCATTCACTTAATTAAGAAGTGTGGTTGCTGTTCTTGTTCCACCTAGGGCGCTCTTCCCTCTTGGTTATTACTTTATGATTTTATGATTGCTTTCACACCACGGAGGAGCCGGCTGACAACTTCCCTTTTCTTAATAAAATATGAAAAATTCCTACAACTAAAAAAAATATATAAACTTTTCTCAAAGCATTGCTGAAAGCACCAACCCCCCCTCCTGGTTCCTTGACTTCGCTTAGACTCTCGACTAGACAACGCAAATTGGTAAAAAATTGCACACATTTTCCCCATTTACAAGTAAATCGAAACTATAATATGCCTGCGATGAGATACATCCATCTAAGGGCTTTCTCTTCTTTTATTTCGGAGTGGAAAGGCAAGGCAAGCTGAAAAAGACTAGACCCAATCATGGGCTCGTATCCGGTCGTATCTATGGCCGAAATGAAAGCATCTGGGGACTCATTAAGTGGGCTGCATGAAAAGAAGAGGGCATCAAGATGCCACACCCACAAATACGTCCACATCCACACCCAGATTCGTTCATACATTCATTCATTCACACTCACATGCATTGCCGACTAACGAATCCTTGGCATGAATCAATGGCAGTGGCAATGGCAATGGCTCGGCCTCTGCTTCTGCTTCTGCCTCTGCCTTTGCCTCTGGAGCTGGCATTTGAAAATACATTTTCTCCTGTGCCGATCCGCTCCTTCGTGTTGGCTGTGAAATGGAACCTTTGTGGCCAATGTGGCATAACAACACACACAGTCCCCAGTCCCCAGTCCGTATACAGAAGCAATTGCCAAGGCGTTAGCACCCACACAAGCACACACAAGCACACACTCACACACACACATTACATAATGGAGATGGACAAGTAATGAAAGTTGGAATCACAGAGAGAGGCCGAGAGAGAGACCGAGAGAGAGAGAGAGAGAGCGCCAAGGGCTGAGGCTGAGCCAAACAAATGCCAAAGTGAGTGAGGTTTGAATGGGAATAGAATTTCGCATTGATTGGCCTTGAAAAAGGAAGGAACCAACTTAAGGTTATTCCCCCAGTGGGCTGGGGGTGGGGGCTGGGGGCTGGCTGCATTAGTATTATCAAATTAGAAAGCACAGCGGGCGGGGCAGGTGGATGGCAGAGAGCATAATTTTGAATTGCATTTGCAGTTTCACCCGACGAAACGAAACCTAATTACAAGGCAGAACAGACCAATTGATGGTTAGCCCCGGAAAGAGGAGAACATAAAAGAAAAGAACAGCAAGGGGAAGAAAAGGCAGGCCATGGATTGGGATTGGAAAATGCATTCATGATTACAGGCAATCGGATGGGGTGGGTGGTGGGTGGTGTGTGGCAAGTACTGCTTGTTCTCGTACTTTCTCGGGGCGGGGGGAAAATGCATGACAATTGATTTGCGAATTTTGGATATTTTACAGGCTGCTCCCTCTGGCATGGGCTCCGCAAGTAGATTGCCTTTCTGATGCACTTTGACTGCATGGCAAAGGATTTCGAAAGGTATTGGCGCAGCGAGAACTCTGCTCTGAGGAGAGAACTACGATACATTTGCACAAATGTTTGATACCACACAGGCCGGCTGGCTGGGCTGGCTGGGCTGGCTCTGCCATGGCCAAATGTCCTTTGGCTCACGTTCAGGTAGAGGGTTCAGGGTTCAGCTGGAACTTTATGCCATTGTTAACAGTGACAGATCTGCTGGGTAAAGGAACTAACCCATTTTGGACACCAGAGAGGAGCATTCACTGCTTTGTGTACTTCTTTGGCATTCAGTCATATACTTACGCACACAGATAGATACCAGGGAGATACCAGGGGGTTGTGGGGACTGGCTTGCATCTGAGGCATTGGCCAGTGGGACTGGGGACTGGTTCTTACGTGGTTGCAACAAGGCAACAAAGACACAAATCTCCCAGTGGCAATGCCAGACGATCCATTACCAAATTCAGAAAGCTTTGGCATTCCTTTTTTGCTTGGAACAGATCTGCCAGAAGATATTTTCAATTTCATTAACTAATTTTGGAAATGCAAGAGACACCCTGGCCTGGACACTGCTTAGCTTGGGAATCCTTTGCCTGTGCCTTTGGCTTTGCCTTTGCCTTTGCATCTGCATCTGCCTCTGCCATGGATGGATGCATCTCTCTCATTTGGTTGCTTTTGCTGGTCTGCTAAGGTTTCCTTAGCCCATTAACATGGCCTTGCCCACACCCACACCCACACGCACACGCACTCCCGCAACCCACACACCCACACACCCACACATTGATATGCAAATAAGCAGCTGTCTCCGGCTATGTCTCCGCCGCTGTCTGCTCTACTCCCGAACACAACCCCCATTAAAACCCCCACAGCTAATGCTGAACACACACATACTTACGGTGATGTACACACATATATATGTATGTATGTATGCTGACATATTTGTAGATAGACTCGAGACACTGAGACCCGCTGATGCGTGCTTATGGAAAGTCAATCATTCGCTTTCAGGTTTTATCTGTCAGCTCTTGACTTTTGCAGTGACATTATTTTGTCTTAACTGACAAATGATTTGGCCTCTAACCGACTTTAGATAAGCATTGGAGTTGACTCGATTCGATTCGATTCGAGCTGAGGCTGAGGCTGAGGCTGGCGATGGAGATGGAGCTGAGGAAGAGGCAGTGAAGCGAATGCAGCTCAAATATGATGACTGCTGGGCACAATCCCCCATTGGCAATCCCCCATCGAGGGATTGAATTGTGCTGGATGGGCCAAGGGGAGATGGCAGATGTGTGAGTGGAGGGGGAGAGGGTGAACGAACACGCCAACGCTTTTAAATGGGACACACAAAACGGTCCCTGCCACTGGAATCTGTGTGGAGCATCTTACGCATCAGCGCCGTCTAATGCTGCCGCTCCAATGGGTTCCCCATTCTCCAAACCCGATACCAAGCTGCTCTCTGAATGACTAACTGACTGACTGACTGACTGACTGACAGACTGGCATCTGGTAATGTCAACAGCCAACAGACTTGGCCAAAAGACTTTGCAATTATTTGCAGTAGCTTGGCTCTGCTCGTCCTCGTCGCCAAGTGCTTGCCATATAAACTTTTACGAGGCCTGCACTCCTCCACTCTACTCCACATGCTCGTACGCCACAGGAAGTTGCCTGCGAATTGGCTGCCATCAAAGCTCCTATTTGTCTTTGTATCTGTGGCATAAGGCATAAGGCATCAGATACAGATACAGCATCAGATCCAGCAACAGATACAGCTACGGATACAGCTACAGGATGCGGGGCTGCTTGTTAATTGCTTAGCCGTAGATAATCCACCGAATGGGTGGGCCGCTGCCGCTGCCGCTGCCGCTGCTGATGCTGCTGCATCAATGAATGGATAAGGCATGAATACTCCGTCCTGCATAATACAACCTGCAATTACTTGGCTCGAGCATGACACTCAAATAATTTCCATGTAAATCACAGCTAAATCCCTAATCTCTTTGGTCTGCACACCGATTCGCATGCTCCGTATGATTCGGATGGATGGAGTGTCGTAATTCGTAGTTCGTTTGAATAACTATGCACTTGCTGAATGAATATTCGAGTAGCCAGGCTATGCATATTGATTGCCATGAATTATTTGGTTATTCGGTTATTCTGTGAGGCTGCACGGGGATCTGTTCTGCATTTGTTTCGGCTCGACTTCCTTTGGACTTGAGTTGGGTAATTGGGTAATTCCGCAGCTGGTTAATCCAGGTGTAGTCGATCGATAATAATTTGGTAATTGTTTTCCACAATTTAGTACTCGTTTGATTACTAATAATGTGGGTAAAATTCATTCGTTCATTCAGAGTTATCAGCATTCACTCAATACTAACTTCACCCTCTCCACTCACCTGTTATCACTCGCGTGCAGTTGATGTTCTTCGGATACAGATTGGGATACTCGGGACTGTACAGCTCGTTCTTGGTGGCATCGCCCTCGACAAAGAGCCGGCAGCGGTCCACCTGATCCTCCTCCGCCTGCCGCTCGCTGCGACCTGCACGCGGTGGTCGAGAAATGGTCAGCGCATGCGGCTCCTCCACAAGCACCTCATCCTCCTGCTGGCTAGAATGACCGCTGTGCCCCATGGCAAATGCATTGGCTGCTGTGGATGGGCTACCACTGATGGCATTGTCTTGGTGGTAGCTCAATGACTGGGTAGCCATCCCATCCTGGCGATTTGTCACTGCCCCAGTGCCCGCAGCTGCTGAAACGAAATGGGAAAACGAAATGGAGTTCACCTGAGTACCAATACGAGTATGAGTACGGCTACGAGTACGAGTACGAGTATATGCAGTTTCGGTAGTAAAAGTGAAAATATATATATGTACATATGTATACTTATATATTGTAAATTCAAACATTTTATGGTGGATTGGGGGGGTAGCATTACATTTTATTATGATAATAATAATCATGAGCATTACAATTTATGCGGTGAGCGCGTTTCCTTTTTTAATAATGCGCATAACTTTTGCCAGAGTTACAGCAAAAGTGAAACTAAAAAGAGGTAAAGTAAAGTACAACAGCAGCAACAGCAACAGCAACAACAACAACCACAACAGCAAAACAACAACATATACATCGTGAATAAAGCTAAAAAATGGTACATACATACATATGCATGTATGAGAGTATGTATGCATGTTTGGTTGGGTACGCATACTTTGTTAACTTTCGCATAACGGAACACCACACCGGCATGCCACGCCACGCAACGCGACGCAACGCCAAAAAGTAGGCAATGCAAATTTTTAGTTACGCTTCAACTTGGCCTCTCACTTCCCCTGAGTGCCCATCCATCGTACCACTCTCTAACGACTCTCTTCCCACTCTCTCTCTCTCTCTCTCTCTGTAACTGTAACTGTAACTGCAGCTGTAACTGTGACTTTGACTGTGACTGTAACTGTAAATGCAGCTAAAAAACAATCGTTAAGCCCATGCAAAGTAGCCCAGAGCACAGCCCACACACACACACATACACACACATATGAGCAGCCTCACACACAGAAACACATGCGGCTGAGAGAGTACGGCTTTGTGTGTGTGCACAGGGCATTGGCACGACTGTAAGCCAAAGGCAACGACAACTACAACTACAGCCACAACGAAGCAAAACCAACTCGAAATTAGGAAAGCCAACGAAGCAGGGATGCTCTCTGGCAGCAGGATTCGAGTTTGATTTGCTAAATTGAATCGAATGTGGGTAAAACAATCTCAAGTGCCAACTAATTGCTGTGGGGCTTCTGTGGCGCAACACACCACAACAGAATCGGGCGAGAGCGAGAGAGAGAGAGGCGAGTGAGAGGCTCCTTTGAGCTCACCGCAGCAGTTTGACATTCATTTGGAATGTAATTAATTGTTATATATACGCTGAAGCCAATTATTGTGTGCTTAAAGGTGTGTGCAGTCTTGGAATTCTTTCTGTAAACATGATTGCAGCATTATCTTCTCACTGTAATTAAGTATATGTAGCACATACATATATGCATGAATTATAGATATATTTAATTACTGTGCGCTCACTCGTGTGCTTTTATTACAATGTTAATCAATGTAAAGTGTTTTTGTTTTTGGGTTTATTTTTCATTAGTCATTCAGTCAATCATCGAGCCAATCGTTTAATCATTCATTTAGCATTCAGTCGGAACAGTTGTGCTCAAGACCCGAGTGTACTATTTCCAGTGATCGTTGAGTCACATGAGAGTTGAGTTCATGGATCATAGGGTATTGCAGAAACAGACGACAGTAGTCGTTGACAGCACTAACATAGTCACACTCTCTGTACACACAGGCACACACAGCCATGCACACAACATACCCCCATGGGCACATGTGAAGTGTTTGCCTCACATTACATGGCTGCTAGTGCCTAATGATGTAGCAACAAATTTAATAAACATATTAAGTGTTGATGTTTTTGTAATCGCACAGGGCAGTGCCAGATGTTACTCCACTTCTGCCTCTGCCTCTGCTTCCATCTCTATCTCTGCCTCTCTTTCTCACCCCTTTTCTGGTTTCTGGTTTTTTCTTTTTTTTAAACACACTCCCACACACATCTCTGTGGCATCCATTTTGCCGTTAGTCAAAAGCTGCTTATTTCCGTTCTGGTTCTGGTTGTGTTTCTGCCTCTGTTCCCGTTCCCGTTTCCCTTCCCATTCCCCATCCTGTTCCAGCTGCTGGTTGCTGGTTGCTGGTTTCTGCTGCTGTTTCTGGTTCTGTTTCTCGTGCCATGTTTTGTGCCTGCAACTATCGTGGTTGTCGTCTGTGCAGCGTTCGTTCAACTATTTGCCACATCAATTAAATGCGAATGAACATTAAAATTAATTTAAATAAGAATATTTCAAAATGCATTTGGTATCTAATGAACCGTGAAAACTTTGCCCCACAATGTACGCACTCAATCTTTCTAATTAAAATTGCAATAATTTATGGTTTTTGTTGCACAAATTGTCGTTGTACATTTTTGGGGTTTTGTTTAATGGCATTTTGTGCAATGCATTGCGTTGAAATATTGCCATAATTGGGCTTAGCCGGCAAAGGGAATTCCCACATACAATTGCAGTTGCAGCTGCAGTTACAGTTGCAGTCGCAGTTGCAACTGTGCCACTTGAGTCTTACAGTTCCATTTTGATCATCATTTAATTGTGGAAATTTCCGGTTTGCATTTCCGGTTTGCACACACAATTGTCACACGCTAAATACACACTAAAGCCCACAATTATAATTGGTCTGAAAGAGCTTTGAAATTCAGAGTTGGAGTTGCCCTGAGCAACGTTCAAGATTTGCCTTTTGATAAACTGGTATTTGCTTAATTTGCTTGGGGATTGTGTTCACTTGTTTTGTGCATGGAAAATACTGGCATATTTGATCTTAAAGGGCAGCAAAATTCTTTGTTAGAGTTGCCAACCCTCAGCTCAGGCCTCAGGGCTGCATTTTGATACACATTTGTTGGGGTTGCTGCTCTGCTCTTCGCTTCGCTTCGCTTCGCCCTGCCACTGTCTTGTGTCGATTTCAGTGGTGCCGTTTGTGAACCACAAGTTAAACTTTCAACCAGAAGTTCTCCCGCAAGCCCTTCTGCTTCTGCTTCTCTCCCTCCATCTTGTTGTTTTTTCTCTCTCTATATTCCATGCTTGGTATCCAAGTCATTGAAGCTCAGGCTGGGCCTTCGACTCCATCGCGTTGTTCATTTATATTCATATTTGCATTTGTATAGAAAGTGTGTCTGAGTCGGTGCATCTGTCAGAGTGTGTGTGTGTGTATAAAGTATCTTTGCCACGCCCTCTATCCACACACAGCTGCTCCATCTGTCCCGTCCCTCCCCCTGCTACGCTAGGGGGCCTTGAGCACATTCCTCGCTGTCGTCTCCTCGCATGTATTTTATTCGTCGACGCAGTTATTTGCTTTAATACACTCAATAGACTTAACACATTTTCCACGCCCCCATCTACCCCCCATTCAAGTACTGCCACCTCCTGCGCCCAGACTCTGTGTGTTTTGTAGTTTTGCAGCAATAAATTTTGCATTTTACTTGCTCTGCCAGAGACACCGACACCCCCCACCAAGGGATGGAGAGCTGGAGAGGAGCGCGATGAGGCGAAGAAGCTGGTAAAATAAAAAAAAATATCATTCCAGCGAAAGACTTGTGAATGAGTCCGGCACAGTGGTTGTCAATGACCGAAAATTAATTACACAAACTTAATTTATAAATATATACATATATATATATATATATAATATACATATTTAAACTTTAAAGCAATAAAATGTTAGTTAAAAATAGCATTAATATGTCGAAAATAAATCACTTTTACTTCAATTAAATGACATATAAAATTGGAGAATTTTATTTTTAGTAATGCTCTTATTTGCGGCTATTTTTGGGGCCTGGTCTGATGATCTAAGCTGGAAATACAAGGGCTTACAAATCAAACCAAGCGGCAAGCTGAGATTAAAATCGGAGCATTCTAATTAATTGAATGGGGAAGTAACCAAAGCAATTTGATTGCCATAAGCTTTAGTATTTGTTTAATATTTGAATGCTGGAGAATGCAACTGAAAGCAATAATTGCAATATTAATTTTCTTTGGTTTCCCACCACTGCAGTGCACTGTGCGCCTTCGGGCATAATTGCAACTGTGACTGTGACTGTGATTGTGATTGTGACTTTGTCTGTAACTGTGCATATTTATAGTTTTGTATTGTCTGCCAGCGAGCACAGAAATGGCTAAAACAGCCAGAGAAGGCCCTTTGAGAGAAGGCCGAAACAGCACTGTGACGGGTGGTGCGGGTGGAGCAGCAGCAGGGGGAGGTTGCATTCGTAGCAAAATGTAACTAAGTATATAATAATTTACAGTTTGCATTAAAATTTTCGTCTGGCAACTGGCAACTGGGGCTGGGCTCCTTTTGGGGGTGCATTCACAAAGCACATAATTTCCTCATGATTTACTAATTGCTGGGAGCCGACTGCCGCTTGTTGCACGCAGAAGCCGCCCCACTGCAACTTAGACAATTACAAAAGTCTATTGAATAAATTAAATTTTTATGGAGAGGGCTGAGGGCTGAGGGCTGCCAGCAAAGCTTCTTCGAAAACTCGATTCCGAAAGCATTGCAAACATTTATTAATCTCCTATCCCGCAGGACATCGACTTTGAAATCGGGTAAATATGCCAATCCATAATTGAGTGGGCAAACAGACAAACATTGATTTCCCATTGAATACTTGCGGCCCCAGGCGGGACACTCGCTTCCATTGCGAGCAATCAGCAAATTTCTGCGAAGCCCCAACCGGCAAATACGAGTAGTACACACTCGCAGAGTAAATTAGAACAGTGTAAAATTTAAAAGAATTTTTGGATTGGTCCCAATTTTCTTTGTCCCCAAGTTTCCAAGACGAATCGTTCCAATTTTTCTATCTTGTGGTTGTCCACTGTACAGCATTGTATGTACCTGTAAGTATCGATGCACAGTATTTAAATTACAGCATTGAGTACAGGTTTCTGATGGACAAATGAAATTATTTTCTGTTCGTTTTTTATGCAGAAAAGGGGCTCATACAAGGTAATTAAGCGAGTTGTTTTGGATGCGTAAATGCGTCGCGTTTATCGATCATATTTTCTATCAAAGAGTGAGGCCTCCTTGCTGACATCTGCCGAAGATCTCGACATTGCGGATGGGCGCAGCATATCTTAAATATTTTTTTCTTAATTTGTTGTTTATGTTCATTATGTGAAGTTTCATCGTAAGCAATTATCACAGACAATAAAGTACGATTACTTAACGTACTGTTACTGTGATTAGCAACATTTGTCAAGGGTCGGTCAAGGATAATTTCTATGTACTCTTTACTATGTTACGTTAAATGCGGCACCAACGGACGACAACGGACGACAACGGAGATTGCTCAATGGGAATTTATATGTTCCTGGTAGCCAAGTCGGACGGATAGATGCGGTTTAACCTTCACCTGGTTGTGCTCCTTACCAATCTTCTAGCGAGGACGTTCAGGTGGCTCCTTAGTTAGGTCAAGTATCTTGTGGCTTGCTCGGTAATAATGTCACCGACTGAGGGAACTGCAAGGTCGTTGGCGATGTCTCTATTACGGACATACCATTCAGCACCACAGATCTTTCGGAGGGTCTTGTTCTGAAGCACCCTGATCCTGTCCAGGTTCGTTTTCGCTGCGATACCATAGACCTGGATGCCATACCTCCATGCAGGCGCCACGATTACCTTATATATGTGGATCTTGTTGGCCAGGCGGAGCTTGTTGTTAGGCTTAAGAAGCCAGTAGAGTTTGCTAGCCTTGCTTTCCAAGGCGCTTCTGACCATCCGTGTGTGGCTGGCAAAGGTCAGGCGGGTGTCCAGCGAGGAATGTCAGCGGCAGAGTATGTAATAAGAGCCAACATTCCAAATTCGTCTCTGATCTATAGTTCCCAGTGAAAACTGTACTTATGTTTCACTAGTATTTTGTACTTTCCGTAGGTACTACACACATTCCGACATTATTGAGGGCTCCAATCAGAGTCTGGACTCTAGAGAAATACGTGCAAGAGACACCGAAACCCTGTCGGGTTTCCACCCAGAACTCTAGGCAAGCACACCCAGGATCGAGAGTACGATCAACATGTCTTCGTGCTCCACATCGATGTCCGAGCAGGTGGTAGACGCGATCCTGGTGAACGCGACGGCATCGCTGGAAGCCTCGCAGATGAAGAACCGCAAAGTGTACATCATGCGACATGGGGAGCGCGTGGACTTTACATTCGGCACTTGGATCCCCTACTGCTTCGATGGGCTTGGCAATTACATGAGGAAGGACCTCAATATGCCCAAGACCCTGCCACGTCGCAAGAACAGCCCCGGGGGCTGGCAGAACGACTCGCCGCTAACCAAGGTGGGTGTCTTCCAGGCAAACCTCATCGGCCAGGCTCTGCTGGAGGCTCACGTTCAGGTCGAACATGTCTTCTGCTCGCCTTCGTACCGCTGCATTCAGAGCTGCACCAGTGCCTTGGCGGGCCTCCAGCAGTGCGGCCAGCACAAGATCAAGCTGGAGCCGGGCCTGTTTGAGTGGATGGGCTGGTACCCCAGCGGTATTCCCGATTGGCTGACCAAAAATGAACTGATTGAGGCCAACTACAACATCGACTTGGAGTATGAGCCCGTTCAGACCTCGGATGTGCTGACTGCCAGCCTCAAGGAGTCCACTGAGCAGTTTTACACCCGCAATCACGACCTTCTGCTGCAGATTCTGAAGCGCACAAGTGTGTACCATGCCCCACATAAATTTGGTGTCTCCTTTGAATCGAATTTAGTTTGAATTTTCTTCCAGCCGGCAATATCCTCGTGGTGGCCCATGCAACGACACTGGACACTTGCTCCCGCCAGTTGACTGGCGGGGCTCCACGGAGCAGCGACGAGCTGCGGCAGATGATGCACAAGATCCCCTACTGCAGTCTGGCCAGCGTCGAGCAGGTGGATGGCGTCTGGAAGCTGGTGGATCCCGAGTGCCTGCCGGTGACACACTCGAAGAATCGGCGATTCGAGTGGAATGCTCTGGCTACCACCTAGTGCCAGACTGATCGCGCGATCGTGAAGAAAGCACACGCACCAATACCTTAATTATTTTGCTTAGCCTACACTTTAGTCCTCGCTCGGACATTGGACGGTGCAACAAAATTTTTTTGTAACTGCCACAGCTTTTGTTTCGATTCAAAAATCCATTTTTAAAATTAAAGTAATTTTGCAGCATGTTCTGCCATTGGCCAGTTGAAGGGAGTCGAATGCAAAGAGACCCAGTACTTCAGTGCAATCAATATGAAAAAATATATCTTCGAAAATATATTTACACATAGTACGAGAAATATACCCTACATGTACACATTTGTTAATTGAATTGAATTGATTAACTCGCTCTGCTGGTTACTGCTGTTGCTGCTGTTAAAGCTTCTGTTAATATTTTTGTGCTGTTATCTGCTTAGCTCTCTCTGCTGTTGGTCTGTTGTTAACCTCGCTCTGCTGGTTACTGCTGTTGCTGCTGTTAAAGCTTCTGTTATTGTTCTGCTGTTGCCAGCTGCCACCGAAGCTTGATTCAATTCGAATAAAAATATATTTTGCGATATCTATTATAAATCTTTGTTACATTTTGTAAATAAGCAAACGTCGGAGGAAATGCCAAAAGTAAAAAATTACAAGAAGAAGAAACAATTTCCTGATCTCGCGGTAATATCCGAGGCTTTGGAATGTGTCAAAGTGCAGCCAGAACTGGGACGAGGACATCTCCTTCGTCCGGTGACAGTAGCCCCGTCCCACCCAGGTGTCAAGCCCATTAAGCGCGGTACTCTGGGCAGGATGGGTGAGATTGCAGTCAACTTTTGCAGTCCGCAAGTGAATGTGGATAGGATGCCGTCGGTTGCATACCATTACGATGTGAAATTCATACCGGAACTACCCAAGAAGTTATACCGGGAAGCCTTTGAGCAACATCGCGTTCAATATTTGGGCAATGCTGTGGCGGCCTTCGATGGACGTGCCTCGTGCTAC
Source organism: Drosophila tristis (assembly GCA_018150885.1). NCBI lineage: Eukaryota > Metazoa > Arthropoda > Insecta > Diptera > Drosophilidae > Drosophila > Drosophila tristis. Next base: position 2,088,702 of record JAECWT010000026.1, read on the forward strand.
TCTGTGGATAAGCTCAACTGCCGATCCCAGGGCGAGCAGGTCAGTGTATTCGATAGCTACGGCCGGGAGTTAAGTACTTGGTGGAGATTACCATGACAGCGGATCCGGAGATCGACCTAAGCTCCCTTCGCACCTATATGAGGGACAGGATCTACGAGAATCCCATGCGTGCGCTGCAGTGTCTGGAAGTTGTGCTGGCCGCGCCATGCCACAACAAGGCGATACGTTCGGGTCGCTGTTTCTTTCAGGATCATGTTGATCCGAGCCGAGCAAGTTCCAGGGCGTTTGTGCTGGGAGATCGACTATTTGTACATGTGGACATCACCCACAAGTGCTTCCTACTTTCGATGCCAATAATCGAGTAATTGGACCGCTATCAGCTGGGCCAGAAAATCTCGAGAGCAAGCGTTCCGAGATAGATTCAAACATTAAAGGCAATTCCATAGCCTATGAGCCGCCAGTATCATTTTCACGATGCGCTGACCAAGCTGCCGGCCAGCAAACAAACATTCGTGGCGGGTAAAGGGAGGATGACCGTTGCTGAGTATTTCAAGTCCCGTGGCCATATTTTTAAGTATTCGAAGCTGCATTGCTTGCACGTGGGGCCGCCACAGAAAACCATTTATCTGCCCATTGAAATGTGTGCCACTGAGGGAAAGCAGTCGGTGAATGTCAGTTGCCCCACGCTGCAGTTTTGCTCTTACCCCTTTTGATTACATCCATTGCAGCGCAAGGACTCCAGGCTGCAGTCAGCGGCGATGATTAAGATTGCGGCCACATCCTCATCCCCATCCACAAACGCACGCAAGTGCAAGATCATGGAGTTGCTGCAATACTTCAACCACAACTCTGATCCGACCATATCGCGCTTTGGACTTCGCCTGCAAACAGATTTCGCTACGGTGCAGACGCGCACCCTCAGTACCCCAATGATTCAGTTTCGAAATGGGGCGATTTCAGTGGCGAAGAAAGGTTCGTGGCGCATCGAATAATCCAAACAGAACGCCGAACTTGAGTATGGCATTCAAACGCAATGCATCAAGGGGGTCACCATTGGGGAATTGGCAATCTGCTGCTGAAGGCAACCTGAAAACTTAAAGCTGAAGGTGGAAAGGTGCGCGATGCTGAGTGATTGTGATTCTTTCCGAATGGCTCACCCTCATAGCTCAGGCACCGTCGTTGATCGCACCAGCCCAATGAGGTGAGTGATTCGGTTCATGGTAAGCCACCAGTGCAGTCCATTCGGGGCATTGACCTGCTGCAGCAGGTGACCCACAATCTGTGCCAAATGTTTCCACGCTGCAATCGTGCAAACCGTCTCCTATCCAGCTTCGGCATATGTGTTGCTCACTTGGCTGCCGCACGGGACGGGGTATATCTGACTGGCACCACGACGTGGTACCCCAACCCCAAGCCTCACCTCGAAAACCCAATGTATGTACGTTGTTTAGTGGAATTAAATTTTGTCTCGTATCAAAAAAGTTCAACAAATAAATATATTAGTGTGTAAAAATGTAAACTAACATTCTGTTGGATTCTTATTTGCTTCTCAAAACGATTTGACTGCTAGTTTTTTAAAAAGAAATATATTTGTTTTCCCGTCAGAGCACATCCCAGACTTAAACGTCTTTTCCGATCACCAGAACTCGAAAAATTATGGCTGAAATCCATCACTGGAAAACTAGACCAGGCAGATGTTTTGGCTCCTGAAAGCTCGAACAATGTCCTGGTCTACAAGGCAGCCCTGGCTCCAGTATGGAGGTACGGAGTCCAGGTCTACGGCATAGCAGCAAAGACGCACCTAACGCGGATCCGCACCGTCCAGAGCAAGTTCCTACGGAAGATCACTGGAGTGGTTCAGTGGTTCGTCAGAAACGTAAACTTCGCCAGGGACCTCTGCGTCCCCCTGGTCGGGGATGTCATAAATCAGCAGGCTGAAAGGTACATGGCCAAGCTAAGGAGTCACCCAAACGTCCTGGCAAGGAGACTTCCCAGATGCAGAAATCTACGAAGACTGGCCCGTGTCCACCCAACCGACCTGACCAACAGAAAGCTGTAGGAAGAAACGTTCCATATTCTAGCCGGATCGTCCATTCATAGATGTCGCTCCGTTTCATCCTAATTCCTTGTATTTCTATTATAAAACAATTTTTGTTTACCCAAAAACAAAAACAAAAAAAAAAACATCACCGATTGCTGATCAAGTTGTTCTCTTTTATCAGCAATAGTCAAGCGTAATCTATTACAACAAAAATGTTAAATTTCGAGCTTGTGTGTCCTTTGCCAGTTAATTTGCCGTGTATTGAACGATATTATTTATGCATCTAAAACTCAAAAAACATGCCCTATCAATTTGCACGGGCCAAGTGGAGCATTTGAAGAGACAAATGGAGCGATGAAAACTTATAGAAATGACTTCGAATCACTTAATGGCAAAGCTCTCTGGCTGAAATTAAATATGGTATGGATGCCCACATAAAAGAAACAAGAAGAAGGAAGAGAACAGTAAAAAAAATACATGGAACAAATATTTAAAATTTTGTAACAAGGTACTGGACACAATAATAGTTTTATTGGTATTAAATAAATTAAATATTTTAGTTCCAAACACCATCATTTTTGGTGAATGTTCACCAAGAAACTTTGTTAGAAAAGTGTGACGCATTTCCACATAAATATGCAGACATAATTGACTCCAACTTTTAACTACAATTTATAAATATTTATGGGATACTTCTTTGGGAATTAAAAAAGTCATGGACTATTATCCAATTTTACAAGGAAATAATAAGAAATTATGGAGTGCTAGAGTGCAACCCAACAGAGGTAGTTACTGCAATATTACCACGAGTTTTTCATACAGTTCCAGTTACATCTGCCCAAACTGAAAGATATTTTGATAAATTAAAAATGAGAAATACGAGTACTATGACTCTGCCACTTAGCGCTAATAGCAATAGAGAATAAAGCAGCATCTACTTTGGATTTAAGCGAAATCATTGATAATTTTGCGAAGAGGAAGGCAAGGAAAAGATTTTAAAAATGCAATACAATAATGTTTGTTAAATACGTACATACATTTGCACATAAAGAGTTCGATATACTTCGTTTTCCAATAACAATATTATTATCCCTAAAACTCACACATAACCCCTTTAAATTATAAAGCATCTGACTTTAGTTAGGGCCCCAATTTCTGTTTTGCTCCGGTGCCACTGGCTACCTATGGAGCTACGTACGTATCTTCAATACATACAAAAATGCATTCGGTACATACGTAGGGTACCTAATCCTCAAGAGTCAGATTGCTCACGAGCACGAAATGTTGAGATTAAATCCTCACCAAGACTCGTTCATTGCCAAAAATTTAAAGGTAACTGATCTTTGGTGTTCGATTTTGTTTTATAAAATAATTGAAATCTATTCTCTTTTGTTTGCGTGTACATAATGGAATTACAATTTGTCTTTTATTCATTGTATTCTACGTACATGAATTTATGTCTGTTTGTTTTGTTTCAGGATAAATTTGGGAAAATAATAATGGTACTCGATGGGAGGGGATGGGAACTTCACAAACGTATTTTCATATAATAAAGACTCAAAAGGCTCTGTGGATGAACGGACTGGCACATTGGCTTTGATGAATGTACAGGAAACATATTTTTTCCATGGTAACTTGTGATGTATTATCAGACTGTGGGCTTTGAGTAGCGTAAATCTGGACAACAAACGGTAGCCAGGAATCGAAATCAGGAACGAAGTGAGCCTGGTTGGGTAATTATCGCTGGCAGCGTTAATTAATACAGCGTATAAAATTAATAATGAATATTTAAAGCACTTGCTTTTGCCTTTGGCAGAGCCAGCGATTTTGAGATTCATTGTGAAAGAGTTTCCATTCGCTTTAAGGGGGGATTACGACGACAGGATCCATGGCAACGCATGGGAATCACCCAAGTGGTTGTCGAGCAGCACAGCGGGCAGAAGGATGTGGAGCAGTTGGAATAGGAGAAGGAGGTTGGCGGAGGGGGCGTACGTACAGGCGGTGTTAGTGTCGGGGTTCTGTGGGAAATTTTGCATGCCACATTTTAGCATTTAGCAGCACCCCAGCAGACTCCCAGCAGACTCCCAGCAGACCCCCAGCAGACCCCAGCAGCCACAAGCCAGAGCCAGCGCTTTGGATTCAAGAGGAATGTGGAAAATGTTACTACTTTTGGTTTTGGCATAGCTCGCAACTAACAACGGAGAATGCAGCTGTCAATGTAGATCCAACAGGGAAAGAGGCAGAGACAGAGACAGAGGTAGTGGGATGATTATTGCAATTTGCGAATGTGAATGTGAATGGCCATTGAGAATGAATCCCAACAAATGTGATTGATGTATCGAATGAATGCAACTTCCCCATTGTAAATATCTGCGGCCAGTCCCAAATATGTGCACCGCCAAATACACATGGCCCTGCCACAATAATTTATAGAAACTTTTTGCAGGCCATTAATTGTGAGCGGTAAGCAGAAACCATCAACAGCATATCGGAATGGTCCTGGAACCTAATGGGAGTGGGGATAAATACGAGCATGACGATAAATATAGGTGGAACGGCGGCGTTACGTGCGGGGTTGGCACTCCTCTCCACTCGTATAACAATAACTAAAGAAGAGCTTACAGACAGACAGACAGACAGACAGACAGAGAGACGCGCGCTGTGAATTTGGCAAATACTTTTGGCCCCACATGCACCATGCACCTCCCCCCCACCCTTTTATTATCTTTCTCTGTGCTGCTCGTGTTGCAGAATTTCAATTTTGGGCCTGGCGCAGCACATAAATAAAATCAGTTTTATTATTTTCGTGCCACAAACAAGCGCACAGCCAAAAGATAAACACACACACAGAAAGAAAGACACAGGGAGATTGATAGGGAGAGGGGGTAGGGGGTAGGGGCAGGCCAGTGTGCGACACATTCCCCCCCTGGGGCATGGTGACGGTTTTCTCCCAAATAGATGGGATTCTGTCGAAGCAGAAGCCACAATGCAACCTGAAGTTGCAATTAGCAATAAAACATGGCAGCACCGGCAACAAAAGATGCATGTCTCGTGCTGCGGGAAGTCCGGGATGACACATAAATTGTTGATGTGTCGTCCCGGACTTCCCGCAGCTCTGCACCGGATCACCTCCTGCGGGGAGTTAATAAAACTGGAAACAGCATCTAATTGATAGTTTATGCAGTGCAATGGGAACAAGGCAGAGACAGGTGGGAGTGAAACCGACATCGACACCGAAACCGAAATAGGAAAACGTAATCATCAATTATGCATTTACCTTTTACCTCTTTCCCATTCATTAAACTTCTTCTGGCCCCGAAACACAGCCACCATAGTGCCATGCACCCCTCCACCGCTTGGCTGACCGTTCCGGTTGTCATTTCGCTCTATTAACAACGTTTTCGGCTTGCTGCACTTTTTTTAATTCCAGAAAGGTACAAAACGTTTCGGCCAAAAATGAACAACCGACAAGTTTGGAATGAAATGAAGAATTTAATTTGTCCGAAAATGGTTTTAGCGCAATGTCAAAAAGTTTTGTTGCTCGTCCAGATGGAAAGTTTGTGACATGAGCTTACCGGACGTGCCGGAATGTTATTAATTATTTTCCAGAGTGTTTTCTTTAAGCCGCATGTCTGATTGGCCCTAAAACTCAACCACGTTCAATATTATGGTTCAAATTGATCAACATCTCTTTCACATTTCTCTTCCAAAAATATTCGTCTTCCAGAAAGTTGCAGCCTTTAAATCAACAGCAACTGTGCTGTCGAACATTTCAAAAACAAAATAAAATTTATAAAACAATTCAAATATACTCGCTCTAGCACTTGCACTCACACGTTGTTTACTCCATGCAGATCGCAGCTCTAGGAAAAATGCATTGAAAAACATTTCGCATAAGGAATTCATTTTGCGGCATCTAAAATATTTGCATGCAGCAAAAGATATATCTATGCTATACATATCTAAATACATATAAATATGGACCATATCAAAGTCGTTTTAACATTTTGCGAATTTGATCGTTCTGGGCAATTTTGGTCCATTTTTGTGAGTGCAATTTAAGCTACATTTGTCTTGCATTGTTTGCCATCGACTTTTACTTGAATTGCAAATTGAATTTGTGCAATTGTGAATTGGTGGGTGGGTGGATGGATGGTGTGTTGCATTGCATTTTCCACCCACAAGACGCTTTCCATGTCGAATCGGAAGCGTCAAAATGTTGGTCAAATGCAAACAAAATATTTGTGCTCGCTCCACTTTTGGCATTATTCGAGGGGAAATGTTCGGGGCCAACGGAGAAGCCGGAAGTCGAGGACAATAAGTATGTCAAGCCAAACCAAATGATTGACTGACTGACTGACATGCCATAGATTAATTTGCCGCTGTCGTACAACAAGCAGATATGCATGTAGGTCTGGTACTGGGTACTGGCTACTGAGGATGTTGGAGGGGGAGGGGGGGCAATGACAGCTGCAACAACAGCAAAGTGGCAAGTGGCTTCCGCTGCTGCGGGAATAAGAAAATTCAGAATGGTTAAATTGAAATGAAATGCCTGACAATTGAATTGTGACAGGCAAATTGAGAGCAAGGAAACCGCTGGGGCAGCAACTGGATACTGGATACCTCCATCCCTACAATCCCAGCACCCTCATTCCGCCCTGCAGATGATCTATTAGCCTGCAACTGCAACTGGCGGATCGTTGCAAGCTGCAGAGACGGGACAACCTCAAGCCTTGACGTCATTTTAATTTTGAGTGAAAGCGCAAAGAGAACGGGCAGAAAGAGATTTAAAATTAAATCAGCGTACGGCTATGGCAGATATGCCTCTTAGCCATCCCCGTCCACCTGTCCCCAGTCCCCTGTTCCCTGTGCCCTGTCCGCCACCATTTGCATGCCCAGGGGGTGACAAGTGGCAGGGAATTGGGGCAGGAAGAAAGAGCGCACGTCGAACCAGAAACGGAACCAAAAAGAACGCAGTGCGAAAAGCTCCACCATATAGCCGGAGAGAGACAGACAGGGAGAGAGAGAGAGAGAGAGAGAGAGAGAGAGAGAGAAGCCCAGCCCGAACACAAACGGAACTCTTTAACCGAGGCATGCTACCTCTACATGCAACCGCTGCCACTGGGTGGCAGGCCCCCACCCGTGGGTAGTAGTGCGTGCTTAGTGGGCGGAATGAAAACGCGAAATGAAAATCTGCAGGCAAACTGTCAATTTGCAGCGAAAATTTGATTAGGGTTGACTGCATTTTCACTCAGATCCGTTGGTGGTACGGGTACGGGTGCGGGACAGAAGACAGTGGAATGAGGAGAGGTGGAGAGGAGGAGAGGAGGAATCCGGAGAACTGCCACCGGGAAATTGAGAATGCAAGTGAAAAGCGCGGCGAACAATGCACGGCAAATGTGAGTGTAACAGAATAGTAAGAAAATATTAAAGTAATATTCAAATAGAACTAAAATATTTAGATTTAGTCGGTGCTGCCTTATTGAAACCCCCCACCCCCTTCAGTATCAGCCTAATTCAGTCCAGAAACTGATTTGGAACACAGCCTGCACAGTGCAGGAAAAGGAAACCCTGGCTCCATCCATTATGTCTCCATCTCAATCTCTCTAATAATAGACGCTTGGATTACCAGCACAGAGGAGGATAGAGGATAGAAAGAGGACAGGGGTGCAGCTGCACGGCCACTGAGGATACAAAAACCGAAGCAAGACAACAAAACAAGACCCCACAATTGGTCTAAGATGAAGATGCTAAGTTGAAGCTGAAGCTGAAGCTGAAAGAATACTCTGCCGATTATTATTGGCTGGGCATTCATCAGACAGGCATTATGGCAAGTGTTTAATTGCCTCCAAGTTTTTTTTTGCTATCCAGTTTAACAGAGCTTTTCTGGTGAGAATATTTTGATTTTAGTTTGTATGTACATGTAGATGGATTGTGCTCTAACATTCATAATATGTACATATATGTAAATACTCGTTCGATATACATAAGCGGGAAAGTAAAAAACTAATAAAAATGACAAGGAGGAGAACAAAATTGAGCAGAGCTTACATCGCAGCTAGCAAGAGGACAATAAGGTAGACAACAGAGGTTATGGCAGTATCAGATGGATCCTTCGTGGGCAGGAGGAGTAGTCAGTGAGACAGGAATAGAGAGGGTTGGAGGGGACAGGCTTTGTTCCCCAACTTAGATTAAAAGTGATTGCCAGACAGCGCTCGCAGCAGCGCCACCAATTGAGAAAGCAATCGCAGAATAGGAAAAATGCTCACAGGTTCCAGGAAAGTAAAAGAATGCTGGGCATGGGCAGGGACAAAAAAGAACATAAGAAAATAGAGCGAGAGGGGCAAACACACACAAAACAACAAATTTATAATTGAAATCAGTGTCAAGACAGGCAGCAGAAGCAGCAGCAGCAGCAGCAGAAACAGAAGGAGACCCCAGCTGGATCTGCAGAGGCAAAGGACCTGCAGCCATGGCAGGAGCAACAAGGACAATCCACTATGGCACTTAAGTCGAATGACCAAAAAGAAGAGCGAAGTGTAAAAATACAAAAAAAAGTGGTGACGGAAAAAGTAGGAAGCAGGGACAGGGGCAGGGACAGGGGCAAGGGCAAAGCAAAGTGCAAGATGCAGAAATTAGAAGAAAAACCAAAAAAAAAAAGGAAAAATGAATTAAACGCAACGAAACGAAACCCAAAAACAAATAAAGAGAACAAGAGCGCACACAAATTAGCTAATGTTGAATAAAGCCAAAGCCAAAGCCAAAGCCAATTCCTTGCCCGCAACTTCTCCAAGTTTCCGCCCAGAGAGAGAGCGAGAGAGAGAGAGAGTGAGCGACCAAGAAGGGCTTGAATATGATGGGAATACCCCCCCCCTACCACAACACCACCCCCTCACCATCACCCATAACCCCCTCGAGCCCAACGGGCAATGCGTCCACAATTGGGTCAGCTAACATTTGGAGCAAATGGCCAAATGCGACGGGCCGTGACAGAAGCATGAAAAGTGCTTTAAGCAAACATTTGCCAGATCTGCTTAAATTTCATTATGAAAAGAAATCTAACAAAATGCAAGCAAATATTTGCCAGTGAGGAAGTGGCCCCAGGAAGAGGGACCATATTGAATACAAATAAATATGCATACATACATACACATACATATGTACATACATATGTAGACACTCGTGCATGAGTATCCATAAATCCACAAATATTCACACAATTTTGAATGAAATAATGGTTCCACATGCTTGATGCGAATAATAACAGAAATATAAAGCGGATCAGAATTTGTAAATTATTATAGGAAATTGAAGACTTAAGCCTTGTTAACAAATATCTATATAAAATATGTGCACAAAAAGAAGCTTAAATTGGCATTGCAATGAATTAAACAAAATGCATTTGAATATTATATTATATATATTATAAATGCATTGCGATTCAGACAGAGGTGGTGGATTAGTTATAGCCTTTACTTTAGATGGAGGATTAATTATTCAAACATCAACTGTAGTCGAGTAAATGCTTGCATTGTAGAGTACGCTTTCCAGACAATAGACTGCTTGACAAACTCCTCCACAAATATCCCCTGATCACCCAACTATGAACATCTTCATCAGGAACCTCACCTCATGTTGACCGATGACTGATGACTGATAGTTGTTCCAATGATTGACACCTTAATTCCCTTTATTGAGTGGACTAATATATTTAGATCTGATTTAGCAGAGGACGATGCCGATGACGACGACGACGACGATGTCCACCTTCTGCTGTGCGAAACAATTTCGCCAATTGATTGTCATTTGTGTGGGCGGCTCAAACGCATTCCGGGGGAAAAGGTGAGACCATCATTTACAAATCCAGCTCTGACAATCCACTCCCATTTGTCCTCTCGGGGCTGTCCTCTGTCTGCTCTCTGTCCTTCTGCCCAGGCGAAGCATGGCTGGCTGGCTATGGCTGGCATCTCAAAATTCGTAAATGGCTATTTGTAAGCATTTTGCAGTCATTACACAATCCCCAGAAGCTGCTCTCCCAGCAGGCGGCCCAGAGACGTCCGTAGCCCTTAATTAATGGCCACTTTTGGGAGCAGTTGGCAGTTTCTAATTTCAAATAAATAAACGCTATCCCCAGTGGTCCCCCACAAGTAGTGAAGACACCTACTCGGGGAGGGAGGGCTGACCGAAAGCCCAAAAACTGCCTCTACATTATGGCTTTTGGAGATCGGTAGTCCGTTATTATGCAATGAAATCCGATTTGGCCACAAACTCAAATAATACTACAATGAAAATGCTCCACTCGCATTCGCATACATTTAATGGCTTTTCATTTAAAATATTTGCTTGTTTATTTTGTTTATGTTGGCCCTCTGTCTCGGCCGCTTTTTTTCACAGCTGTGAACGATTTTCTGTGCTTTGCATTTGCACTTTTGGGGACAGGGAAATTTCAAAGCTAAATATTTCCACTTGATTGCCATGTGTGGCACACAGACTCCTCAGCTTGTGGGCCCAATCTTTTGTGCCATTTTTCATGTCAAAATTATTCAATTATTGGCGAAGCGAAGCAGAATAAACAGAACAAACAGGGAAGGGAAACGCACTATTGATACCCTTTCTTATCTAATCCGTAGCACTGTCAATGAGGTGCCATTAGAGGATTCTTGAGGCAATACTCATGGTCTACGTATCCCAACTAAATCTGACAATATTTCTAGCTTTTTGAGCTGCCTCTGACCCGATACAATCCTTGTTAACTCTGACGCATTGGGCATGAAGCAAACAATCTGTGTAGCCATCGGTTGAGTTTGCTTATGGATGAGTATGTGTGTGTGTGTGTGTGTGTGTGTGTGTGTGTGTGTGTGTGAGAGCTAACTTCCGGTCGGCCTCCATCTTGTGTGGGGTCACATTTTCTGCTTGCATTAATTTACAATTACGGATAGACCGTAAACAGCTGCCTCCCCTTTGATCCGGCCTGGTAAGCAGCAGCGGAGGCAGTGGCAGCAAAGGGCGCAGGCAGGGGAGGAGTATGAATAAGAGAAGCGGAGATTAGTTAAATTATTATCCCTAAAATTAAGGCAACATTATTTGGATTTCTCTGTTCCTGCACGTGGCATGCCAACGTCCCTGTCCACTGCCCACTGTCCCCGTCCGTCGTCCGTCTATCAACGAGTTTCACATTTGAGACCCTTTCTGTCTCTTTTGCCTTTGTCTATGGACCGGGGTCGGTCTTTTCTTTGTGTGCGCCCTCAGACGAATTCGGGTTACCAGTGACCTTTGCCATATTGAATCTCAAATTACTAAAAGCCAAAAATATCCTTTGGCTCACAACAAAGAACAGGTGAAGGAACACACATTGACAATGTGAAAATCAGTCATCAGTTGGCTGTTTGGTATTGGCATTTTCATTGGCATTTTCATTGGCATTTTCATTGGCATTGGCTGGCAATTTCTGTAAAAGCTGGCACCGTCTGGCGATATTCTGCAATTAAATTGATTCATTTCAAGGATATCACGCTCTGCAAAGATCAGAGGGATGGCTCAACCATATTGTGTTTACTCACTGCTGGTAAGTGAATTAATTAATCAAATTGGTAAAATGCATTTGCCATTGCCATTGCCATTGCCATTGCCAAAATGATGATGGTGTACTGCAAGGACCACAAGTACTCCAGTTGCGAGACATAATTGTAAAATGGTTGTCACTTCATCGATGGCTGAATGAATGAATTATTTAGCTTGGTGGACAAGGTATTGAAATCACGATTGACGAATATTTTATGTTGCGCAATGGTGAGAAAGGTGTACATCATAAATGCTGCCGGCAAATAAAGGACTGTCAGAAACAATCAAAGTTAGCAACAATAATTGACATATCAATAGAGGAAGTACATACGTACATGTGTGAATATGGGAGAGTATGGGAGAGTATGTATGTAGTAGTGCAGCAATCAAATCCAATTGACTTATCGATAACAATGGGAGCCCTTGCGCTGTGCATCGAATCGACTGGCGGTAGACTTTAAGTGGAGCAATCCAACAGCCAACAAATTAAGTTGCCTCACAACTTCAATTGAACACAGCCAGGCATACCATACACGTTTCTATGTACATTACATACATGTACTCGTATGCTTGTATGTGCGTGTACACTCGGAGAAATGAGCATTAAATGCTAGTGTCAAGGGGGAAAAGCAATTAATAAGAGTTTATGTAGTGATAACTGACATAATGAGGTGTACGGATGTGCATTAATTCTCATCCGAAGTCCCTGGGGAAGGCCACTCCTGGGGATTCTTGAATCTGTTGGTTCTGCTTTCCTTTTTCCGAGTGCACACATCCAAAGTTACGAGTATGTAGGTATGTTTGTGTGAGCACCCAGCATGAGGCATGTTGACCAACTTGGCCGACTGCCACAAACGCGACAGCATAAAAAAGGCACCGGCCGAATGGCATCTCGCTCCAACGACCTTGACTGCAGTGCCTGTGCATCCCGGCCAACTGTCGTCTGTCGTCTGTTGTGCCAGCACACACGTACTCTAAGCCACTCCCTCACACACACTCAAACACATGCACACATACACATACACATACACTCTTAAACACATATGCATACATACATACGTATGGGCAAGGGAAGTTTTTCCCAGACTGGTTCGTTTGTTCGTTTCTTTTTCCTTTTTCCTTTTTGTGTTGTTTCTGATGCGAAAAATGTGCGAGTCAATTAATTACAGGCAAAACTGCGTACGCAGCCCAAGCCATGCTCACGCACACATGCATGTGTGTTCTGTGTCTTCTGTGTAGCACACAATTTGGGGCAATGAGCACCCCAGAGCTCTGCAGAGGAGTTCGAATTTGTATGGACAAAAAACGAAAATGTAATTCATTCGACTGGTGGCAGAAATTGGTAATGCAACTCAAAGGGCCACAAATGCCATATGCCATGGATTGGATGATCCAATATACGCATACACGCATACACTTGTGTATGCTTAGCGTTTATTATACCCGTACTCAAAAAGAGTTAAGGGGTATATTAGAGCAGATATAGATTCTACATGTACCATTTGGATTCTACATGTTAGATGTGTAATATACATTGTATATGTAGATGTAGACAACATACACACATATGTAGCAAAAAAATTTAAAATAATTTAAAATTCTACATAAACCATAAGCTCACAAATCTAAACACTGACTGAGTACGGGTATGAGAGTAGAGTCGCGTCCACAGAAGCGACTCACACGCTCCTTCTCGTCTAAGTGTGTATCTGTGTGTCTGCATAAATAAGCAAACAAATGAACCTCTAATGAGGTCACAGAGGGGCAGTGGCCATTCCGGCCATGTTTTATGTATCACCACCACCCTGTGTGCCGTACCGTGCCCCTTGGATGTAACTGCCAGCCATGTCTAAAGATGCTAGCACTCTCTTCCAGCTACGCACTCAATCGAGCCGTATCCAAGGCGTATACTTGTAGTGTGTGGCACTCTGTCTCTCTCTGCCGATGCACGAAAATATAAAGAAATAATTTGTACATGTCTATATACCATATAATAGGAGAGCCTATTAAGCCTATTTAGTTTCTGGATAAATACTACAACTAATTTGGATCTTCCATCAAATGATCTTAAAAATAGAGTTATAGTTTTTCCTTGGCCCTGGCTATTTTTAGTAACTGTAATCAGCTCACCCTTTATAAATATACCCTGCTTACAGCTCCACTCTCTACACAACCATAGCATAGCACTTACCGTAAACTGCTTGGCCAACAATTAGCAGCATTAGCAGCAGCAGCAGCGGGCATCGTGGGACCGGGATTAACCTTTGATTTTGTTGCTGCTGTCGTTGCTCTTTCTCTGCCTTCGGCTGCTGCTGCCTCGGTCGCTGCTCGGCCAGGGTCTGCTGCGGCTGCTCCTTCCTCTCCAGTAGTTGTTGCTGTTGTTGTTTGCTGATAATAAGACTGCTGCCGCTGCTGCTTCTTCTTCGACGCATTTTGTGTGAGGATTTGCCAGCTTCAGTCTTATTGCCGCCTCCCTCTCCTTCGCGCAACCAGAGAGTCGCCCTCCTCCACACGTAACTGTAAAGTACACAAGAACAAGAGAATGAGCACACAATGAGCAAAGTGGAAGAGCACAAGGAGGAGCGAAGCAACACAACAGCCACGGCACGGCAGTCCAATTGGAGCGAGAGTGAGACAATTGATCCAATTGGAACAGCAGCAGCAGCTTCGCTTCCTTCGTCACGGCGACAAATGAGTTTCGCCCTAAATTGAGTTTTGCCCAACTCCGCGCAAGAATGCCAAATGTCATTGACAAAAATAATCATAATCGTATCAAGTGGCATCGGAACTCCGACGAGTATAGTATGTATGTAAGTACACACATACATAGGTATGTGGGTATGTAGGTATGTCCATATGTACGGTGTACATTGTGAGACTTGCAACAGTTGCAAGTTAGAGAATTTCGAGCTTACCCTGAAAATTCCATTGCACGTCTTTTCTCTTCTGTGCATATGTACATATCTGAATGATAAGTATGTAATTTAATCGTAGTTAAATAAATATATTTGGGATTGATTACTCAGCTGCCGTTGATATCTAAGGTCTGAGGTCATTTCTAAGACCTCATACATAAATATGCATGTATATCTTCCAGATATATGTATAAACATGCACTTCTAGTGAAGCAGGCTACAAATAATCTCCCTCTGCCACCGTCTGCTTTTGAGTCAATGAATTTCACATCCATTTTCGGGGCCAAGCCTTTGAACAGCCTTTTGGTGCATGCCTCCCAGAGTCAACTTCGACCAGATACAAATACAGACAGCAAAAGCGAAACTTCAAGTGGCTGCTGGCATAGATAGAAAGCCAAAAGTAACCGGAATGCTCAAAGATAAACAATGAGGAAATGGGACAGAAATCGAAGGGCTTACTGGCTGAAAAACTGGAGAAGAATCTGCTGGCCGCCCATTGCGAACTCCTTGCAAAAACTCTCGACATCGACGATACCATCCGATACCAGGCTGATAACTGCACTGACAGGCACCACATTCGCGATGGCATTCACTCGCATGATTGGCAAGGATCCCCTGTGCTCCAGCGATAGGCTGGTCCCCGTTCTGATCCCTGCTGTTTTCCTGGGCAGCCGCTGACTCTCAGAGCCGCCAATTGTATGTCAATGTTTTAGGTACTCTATGACTCTGCCGTTTGGCTTTGCTCAGTGCGAATCGCTTCAAGCTGTTGCCTCCTGTTGGCACAGGAGCTGCGGGCTCGCCTAGGAGAGGCGAACAATGTGATTGGCCAACACCACGCGCTTCGATAATAGGCCCCATCTGTCCGAACCACACGGCCGCGAAATTCCTTGCATAAATTCCCCTGATTGTGTAAATTGTCATTCCAAAATACGAATTTATACTCGCAAAATGCAATCGCGATGCCATATCCATCCAGCCATTGCAATTTGCGTCTTTAAATGCATGTTCACCATATCCCTCATAAGAGTGTGTACGAGTACGGCTGCACCTGGGTGACCCAAATTTGTTATCCGTTTTGGAGTTTGGGGTTACAGTTTTGTAGACTGCGGCAGGGGATGGCCGATGGACAGCGGCCTCTGGTCGAAGTCTACTGACTGCCCTGCCTCGGTTCCCCCGGAGGCGTCATAAAGCATTACCCCAATTGAATTGTTACGCTCGTGATAATAAAATTTTATGTGCGGCTAATATTAGGCACTCGTGTCTGTTCGTGTCTCGTAGCCTGTGGCCTCACGCGACTCCTGCGGCAGCCACCAAACAATGTCACTTAGAATCGTTATACCACCCCACACCACCCCACTCCACCGCAGTACACAGTCCCTATGTCTGCATGTACATCACTATGTATGTATGTATGTGTATTATATGTTCGCTTGTAATTTCATTTGTTTTTGGTGGCGTTTTGTTGGGGCTGCTGCGACTGTTGGAATTTTATTTTGAAGACGAACCTAATTTGCTTCCGTTATTGATTTTGGGAGTGGGGCAGCAGCCTTCCTCTGGAAAGGAACTGGGGGGTCGAGCTGTGATGGTGTCCAAAATTTATGCATAACTTTTGCTCTCTGCCCGAGAAGGAGAAGCCGCTGAATCTTTGATAGCCAAACACTTTGATTACACGCGCCGCCTCCCATTCACCCATTCTCCCGCCATGCGTCTCCGTCTCTATCCACCCAAGCACTCCCCTCCCCTCTTTTATTCTCTGCATGTTTTTCGCATTTTTTGCGCTTCAGTTGTCTCGGGCGATTCCTCGTGGCGTTAAGTACTCAAAAAAAGAGAAAACAGACCAACCAAAGAGAAAGGGAAATCCCGGATCAGACACAGAGCATGAGCAAGGACTGCTAAGAAGGGGATGAACACAAGAGAAAGTCCTGGTGATAACAGAGCTCGCGCCCACTCGATTTGCATAGTAGGGCGAAACCTAAAAAAAAACAGAACACAAAAAAGGGCGCAGAAACCCATTTGAATGCTAGAAGAACCCACCGAGTCCTGGCAAGGCTCAACACCCGCATCAAGAGCACACAGGAAAAAACAGGACACAGGACATTGTCCAGGGCTTTCATTAGAGTTCCCGGCAGGCAACAAAAGAGTGAGAAAAAGTGCAATTTGGGCGAATGTTTGGTGTCATTTGTGGGCCGGAAATTGGGGACAAGGCAACCGTTCAGCTGCTCAAGGTAGGCAGGGCCAGGGACTTGTTTGGTAAATATTTCTGCCTTCAGAACAATCGAGGAAGGACTATAGGGCCATAGAGCAATATATCTGCTTATTTCGCAATTACACAAAAGCCAAAGGGAAATCTGGGCATAGCCTTATCGTTTTAAAAACCTTTTACGTTCATATCTATCAATGGGACTCCATAATCAGTCACGTTTTATCACCTATGCTGCAGCAGGGAGACGGAGACGAGTCACATATGTGTGCTGCCATCAATTTGCCATAATTTACATTTGCCAGGCTCGTTCTCCCCCTCTGGGTCCTGCCCCTCTTCAGACAGCTGCCATAAAGTGTCGTAAAGTGCATTAGAGCGCATTTGGCAGAACGCAGGCAACAAAACGAGTAACAATACAAGGAGGCACCAAAGGACCAAAGACACAACCAGACAAGCAGCAGAGAGACAAACAGGAGCACACAGAAAATACACACATGCACATATGTGTATATATATATGTGTACGTGTAGTAGGGTTGTGCTTGTTTAAATGGGCGAAAAAAAATGGGTCGGAATCAAAGGTCTCAGAGTCTAAAAATGTTCCTGTTATAAAGCAATACAATCGAAACGTTTAGCCCGATTGGAATACGTTTGGAGGTGCAGACTCGAGGTCAAATTAAACAAAAATACGATGTTTTGACCATGGTTCGTATATCAGCTACACCTTATATCACTCCGATCGGATCAATGTTTTTACGTTTTAGCAACTTTACTTTGATTGTAAAAAATCGTTTTACTATTTTAATTGAATTCTTTCATCCGTATAATCAATACGAGTATTACCGCAAAAGCGTTACTAATAGAAAAAGGCATAGTAAAAATAACTACACTTATATTTGAATTTAATATGCGATTTTAAATACAAACATAGTAAAATTAAATAGAATTCACTTTGATTCAAATATTAATGTATTAAAAATGCTTTTTTAATACGGTCATATTTAATCTAAATACAAAACACTTAAAAATAGCTATAATATATTAAATTTGTAGTTTAATATGTTTCATATTTAAATTGAATATATTATGACTTGATTTCAAAAGGAAAAATATTCCGTATTAATTGAAATTAAATATATTTTGTATTTATTTTAACTATGTTGATATTATTTTTGATGTCCCTCGAACTACCAACTGGTTCAAGCTGCTGCCGCCTTGAATACAAAGTTAAATTATCCTTGCGCAGGGGCATAATCACAACCAATGCAGCTCTACTCATGTTGCGATTATTTCTAATTGAAAATTTTCACCAATTCACACCATGAGGACTTGAAATGTAGCCGGCGTAGGCAAAATAATTACCAATTAGTTTAAAAAAGAAATATACTCAATACAAATATGAAGCATATTAAATTTAAGCATAAGATATTATAATAATTAAATATGAAGCATATTAGACTTAAATATTAACCATATTAAATTTAAATATTAAACATATTAAATTTAAATTTGAAACATATTCAACTGAAATATAAAATATATTAAATTTAAATATTTTCATATTAATATCATATTCAATTTTAATACAACCACTCTTGGATGAAAATCAATGGCATACAAATTAAAATCTAGGTGAAAAGTGAAAAAAATACTTATTATGGACTTTCGTTTGAAATTGATTGAGCGACATAAGGATATACAAATCAGACGAATAGGATGACATTTGCAAAAAGCACCAACTAGAGAAGTCGCAAGTGCGTGAAATATGGGGGAGCGGCTTTTTTTCTTGCTGGGTGTACAAAAGTCGTGCTTTCACTCTTTTTTGTGGGCTTAAATATGCATAAATTTAGCTCAAATTTTCGGAGAAGGATTATATTCTTATATTCTAAAACATACAAAAAATAAATCCGACCGGAGCAATCGTATATTTTAAACTTTGACCTCAAATCCGCAGCTCTGTAACAAAAGAATCTTTAAAATTCAGACCTTTCCAAAATAAGGGCACCCCTAATGTACACATACATGCAAACATATACCATGTACATACACATGTATATATATTGCTTGAATAAATATTCATGTGCCCACAAGAATTGCGCCAACGGGCCGACTAACACCTTCTGGAAAAAAGGAGCCTGGAAGAAACGAATGCAAAAAAAGCAGGGGGCAAAAAGGAAAAAAATAAAATAAAATATGGGGGAATTCCCGTTGTTGTTTGCCGTTTGCCATTTCTGCCCGATTCCCCCTATACTTTATGCCCATTTCTGATTGTTTATTAGTGCGGCAAAGTCCAACGGGTGGGACCGACACCGACACCGACAACGACACCGACGACCCCAGAGTGCGCCAGTATCGAGGAACGAGGAGAAAGGCGTTTTTAATGCCTTAGTACATTTATTGGCGTGTTTTACGCGCCATAAACTGAAATTCATAAACATTTTTTATGCACTTACATGTGTAAATGTGTGTTCGGTTTGTTCGGCCTCGCCTCGCCTCGCCTCCCTTCGGTTCGGTTCGGTTGTGTTGGGTTTTGGGTTTTCAGTTTTCGGTTTCGGTGTTTCAGTTTTGGTTTGCAGAAATGCAACGAGGCCGTTTCCGCCGCCTGGGGCCGAGATCGAGTGTGTAGGTACGTCCAAAGGTGGCACACACATATTTTTTTAGGTGGCACTCTCGCCTCCTGCATTGCGAAAATGCGGCATAAAAATTCATTTTATTGCTTACGCTTTTGTATTCTGCTGCTCCAGCCCAATGCCCGGTTCCCTGGCCTGACTCGGGTTGGACTTGTCTTGGGGGAAACTGTCTTTGCATGCTACTGGGATCCAGTGATCTTTATGGGTCATTGGGACTTTTGGGATATTCAAATGTACAAATGGCTGGAAAGAGATCTGTCTGTAGGGTAGGGTCTAGCCTTTGCCGGCCTAACCAGCCAGGCCCAGGCTCTGCCCACAGGCCTCACAGCTTTCCCTGCCATACCCGAATTCATTCGAAAGTTGGTCGAAAATCATTTTGTTAATCGTTTTGCCACCCACCCACTCAAAGTGGGGGCTTCCTGTTTCCACTTTCAGCCACTTGTTCTAGCTGGAAATAAGCACTTGCTAAGTGAGAAGGAAGACTGTTACACAAACATTACCCATACGCCGCATGGGTGCGCCGTACCCCTGGCAGACTGATATACGAACATTACGCATTCGCCCCATGGGTGCGCCGTGGAATGCTCATGCATATGCAAAGGGCAACAGGAGTGCTGTTGTGTGTGTGTGTATGTAGAAGTGTGAGTGTGGGTGTGGGTGACACTGATAAGCGCATTACGGGCTCGACTGGCTTTTGCAGAGCATTGAAATTGCCCCACACTCGATTTGGCTGGAGAGTCCCGTGTCACCATGTCTTGGGGGCGATAATTGTGCCTGGAGGGTAACGAAAGTCGATAAGGTCAAACGGGAA
Source organism: Drosophila tristis (assembly GCA_018150885.1). NCBI lineage: Eukaryota > Metazoa > Arthropoda > Insecta > Diptera > Drosophilidae > Drosophila > Drosophila tristis. The sequence goes on from JAECWT010000026.1 coordinate 2,108,859, forward strand.
TGGCGGCTGGGAGTTTGTGCACAATAGAAAGAGGAAAAGTGAAAAAGTTCCGGGGCCAGCACCTGCACACAATTGGAATTGGAATTGCAATTATGATGCCTCCACACATACACACACACACACACACACACACACACTGAAATACATGTATGGCTTTCTCGTGTTGGAAGTTTTTGTGCCACATCATGTGAACGATGCGAGTCCATGAAGAGCGGGAGCCATGAAAATTGTTTTCATTTCCAATTCCAATTATTATTTTTATGTGCATTCATTGTCTGCAGACCCACGCATGATTTTATAGCCAGAATGCTGAATCAGCACGAAGAAAAATAAAAGAGAAACAGCACACACTCGCAGAAGGGAGCAGAGCGTGGAGTCCACTGTACTTGATTAATTTGATCAAGTTCGAGGAGGAGCAGGGTCAGAGGCAGGAGGCAGGGGGCAAGAGCTTAGGAGAGTCCTCGTTCACGTTCACGTCCTCTCCTCATTCAGTTTCCATCTCAATTACCTACTTTATATTAACAGCGCTGTTTCACTCTTGACTGGCCACCAAAAGCAGCTCCCATCACTGCTCCACCACCACCACCGGCCCTAGCCCCTAGCACTGGCACTGGCACAGGCATGACTTCATGCCTCGTACGTGTCGCTGGCTGGAGCTGGAGCTGCTGGCGCTGGAGTTGGAGGTGGAGCTGATGACTGGGCCTAGAATTGAAACAAATTCGAACATGGCTCTGGCAAAATGGCAAAAACCTGCCCCGTCACATCTACATAAAGCAACAAAAGCAACAAACAGCAGCAACAACAATTACTGGCCATGAAAGCCATGAAGAAGTCTCCGCCACTCGAGTGGAGAATCTGTTGACATGTCCATGGAACCAAAATTAAGTGCACACTGGTGCGAGCAGTTACAAAAAATTGGAGACACATACATGCACATGTACATATGTACATTTAATTGGGTGTGGGGAGGGGGGCAGAAACTGTTGAAAATAAATTTTGGATAAACTCTTATCAGAGAGCTTAAACTCACTTTCGATTAAAAGAAACAAAACGTTCTTTTGGTGCCCCTCGCAGAGCCATTCTCTGCGGTCTATTCGGAAAGGTTTGCATAGCGCCCTGGCGGAATATAGCCGTAACAATGTTGAAGTTTCCTTTTGTGGGGCTGCTTGCTATCCCACTGCAGGGACTTCTTCTCGCGGCGCTCCTTGACTTTGCCACATTTCAGACAGACATGGCCAGGCCGCGTGTGTGCAACCACTGTGCGCCTAAGAGGCGTTGAAATTAGCTCAACCCAAACCACCGAGCCACCAGGCACCACACCGCACCACACCAGCCCACCGCACGCCCAGCACGCAGCACCCAGCCAATCCACTACTCCTCCTCCTCATCCCTTAAAATTTGTGCCACCGCCGCCGCCGCCGCCATCTTCATCTTCATTGTCAGCATCGAAGAAGGCACCAACGCCAACGCCAACGCCGACGCTGAGCACGAGGACGAGGACGTTGTTCAAGTGGCGCTAGATAAATGCTAAATTCATGTCTGGCGGGCGCCCAACATTATTAGATGGGTGGTTAGGCAATGCTATGCACCCACCCAATCTAAGGCTGGAGGCCCCTCCCCACAGTCTTGCCGCACAGAGCCCTTGGAAATACACGCTTTAGTGCACATTAAGACTTGTTTACGAATTTGCTTCAAACATGAAATTAATTTGTAAAATTTCCAAAATTTCCCTCAAACAACTGAAGTGGGGCAGACAGATCTCCGGATATGCTGGATACTGCTGGATACTGCTGGATACGTGTGGGGAGCACATGTACGCACTTTAATTAGCTAGAAGAGCACCCCTCCCATGATCCACCACCCACCGCACACCGCCCACCGTCCACCGCCTACTCATTGTATCTTTCCATCTGTCATAATTGCCCAGGACAACCAACTGTTGTGGGTTGTTTCCCAGCTTGCGAAAAATTCCAGCTCGTTGATAATGATGGTGGAAAAAACCCTCAATGGCCAAAGAAGCAGCAGCATATTGGCCACGTTCCGCATTCCAGTGTCTTAATCTGATCCCTCTTTGTGGGGAGGGAGGGCTGCTTCTGCTCCTGCTCCAGCTACAGCTCCTCCTCCGGTGCCCGTTCCCGTGTCTGTGCCTGTGCCTGTGGCTGACTTGGACTTCTTATTTTTCGGCACGCACTGCAATTTTATCCAATTTGTATTTATAGCAGCTGGGTCAAGTTTTGGTTTCCTACACAGATTTTTCTAAAGCCACACACTGACACACAAAATGTGGATGCTGTCAGGGAGATAGTCGATAGATAGGCCCCCATATCCTGCTCCTGTGTGTGTGAGTGTGAGTGTGTGTGGGCGTGCAACTCAAACCCAGAGATTGAGATTGATTTGATTTCATTAGTTCAAACAGAGATATTTTTGGCATTTTTGCGAGTACTGCGAGTATCTATGGGCGGACTTTCTTATCTCAATACGAGTATTTCGTTTGTCAATCATTGAGATACGACGAGCAAGGGGGCCCGTAAGGGGAGATTCCCCATTCATTCAATGAATTCCCTAGAGATCGGAGACAATGTTCGAGGGCCTCAATCAATTTGCGAATGACAAATGCAATATGATTAAATGATTCAAGTTCATATATCAAACTTCTGTTTGACAGTGTAATAAATCTGTCAGCTCTTTTGGCTTCCCTGTGCGTACATTTATGCATGTATATATGTATGTATGTTTCCTGGGAATATATTGTCATTGTTTTTGTTGTTCTGGCTTGTCTGTTGCCTTGGCTGCTGCCTTGGCCCTGCCTTTGAGCTGAATCCATGATTTGGCTCAACTTTGCTTTATTTTGTTTCATATTATTTTATTTTATTTCCCCCCCTTTCCTTTTCATCGCTTTGACTTGCAGCTTCTGCTTGTGCTGCTGTGTGCCTTCTGGCCTGGCACTGGTTAAAGCCAAATTCTGCATGAAAAGCAACAACAGACGCCATGAATACCGACAGCAACAGTACCAGTAGCAGCACCAGTGTCAAACAACTCGAGCCGAAAAGCTCAAAGAGCAACATTGGAGAAGAGGCATGAAAGGAGAAAAAGGCCAATAAGTCTGATCAAATCTGGCCAGCTTGAATGGATAATCACGACAGTCTGAAAGGGCTGTCCTAGACGATATTTAAGTGATATGAATTTGAATAAAATAGTGTAGCCCTGAAGAATGCAGAATGTTGGATTTTATCAGCCTGTGTTATAATTAAAAGAAAACAACAAATAAACAAGCAAGTAAATAAGCAACTTAAATGTACATAGATTATAGACTACTTTATCAACTACCTACATACATGAGTATATAATATTAGGCTTAAATATATTTTCTGTAATAAGATCACACCACCAACATAGCCGAAGGCCTCGCAGCTAGCGCTATACCTCCTAGTTAGCTTAGTTTTGTAGACTTCCCTATCTATTATAATAATCATAATAATAATAATGAAAATGTGGAGTAACTAGTTCAACTATCAGCTGGCGTCATATTGTTCTCGTGCATTGTAGTGCTGGAAAATGTTCTGTCACCGAACAAAGCGTGGACAAAACTTCAATTACATGATTCAGAGCTGTAACAAATAATAAAAATAAAAAATAATAATAAAGAATAAAATAGAAATTCATTCAGCGGTAATTTGTATTAAGAGGTACAGAAATTTCAATTTAATTTCACTGACTATCGACTCTATCGACTAACCTAACACGCTGTCATGCTAATTTGTCATTTTAGTCAAGTGTCCGAGTGATAGAACAAAAGAAAAAACCGGAGAAAATTATGGATTGTCGCGAAGCCAAAAGAGGACAAAGACGGTAAAGAAAGTTATTTAATTTGGGATTGCACCGTGCCTGGCGAAGAGTATACGCCATAGACCAATGCTCAATACAGCCTTGAACTGACTTTCGACACCACTAATATTCTGCCTTCGGTGCGCTTTATCGAAGAGATTTTTCACCCGGACATCAATCTTTTTGGTACATGACGTTGAAGTGCCAGAAGGTTGTGGGGAATCCTCACAGCATAAAGGATATTCTTAGGAGCATACAGCGCCTGCTTAGCCAGCCGGACATGTCAGATAACACCAACTGGGAAGCCAGACAAAGAAAAATTTGTATGATTCCCAGGCGCGTCTGCTGGCTCGTCAAGTAGCAAGAAAGGAGGAGTCTCGAAACTAATCGAAACAGCTACGATTAGCTTCTGAATTAAATTAATTAAACTACAAATTAAACTGTAATTAAAACTGCTGCTGGGCCTACACCCACACATGCACATACACGTTGTTGAAAGAACCAGAATAATTATTCACATATACACTTAAAAAGGTAAGGTAACGTGAGTCCAACGCAATGATTGAAATTAAATCAACATTTTGTCTCCTTAAACTAGAGTTCCAATGATGTCGTTGCTGCTCATGTTGGTGGGGTCTCTGTCTCTGCCTCTGCCTGGACTTGGCTATATGACCCCTGCATCGGAACATTAATTGAGAAAACTAAACATAAGTAAGAGGGAAAAGCAGGGAAAGATCGAAATCATTAATCGCCAATGTACTCGTAGCTACACAAATAAACGATCGAATGGATTCACTTGGCTAACTTTGAGTAATATTTCAGGCATTTTCCAGACCCTAGAACGGCACTCTTTGGGAAAGTATTTAGAACTTAAACATGGCAATTAAAAAGTCAGCAGAATCGTGCACAACGTAAATAAGGATTTCATGAGGAAACAAAATTGTATGAACAAGTTTGAGATGGTCTTCCCCTTCCCTTCTTCCCTTCTCGTATAGAGATTCTTCGATGGATTGATTGATTGAACCTTTCCCAAGAGCTGTTTGACTGTCTAAAGTGACTAAATGGCCTTTGCGAATTATCTATTCTTAGGCCACAATCACTCAAGTTGGGAAGTGGGCCGGAGAACGTCTGGGGAGTGTGCAGACAAATGACTTAATTACTTTTTCAAAGTCAGTTAATTAGTGTTGGCCAGGAGCAGCAACAGCAGCAGCAGCAGCAGACCAAATGAAAATGGTCAACGGACGATGACAGAATAGTCGGCTAAGATGGGGAAAATGAGTTACCAGTGGCCTGCACCGGCCCATCGCTCTGACCCAGAGTTCAACATTTATTGATGCTGTTCACACTGTTAAGCCGTCTCCCCACTCAGCCTAATGTGTCTTCGTCCCTTCAGTCCGTAAAACATAGCCATTCCACAGCGCTGTACCCTCTACCCTGTACCCTGTACATGCCATGGGGTGTTCAGGTGTTGAGTGGAAATTAAATGGAAGTATACACATGTAAGGAGTACGTGTAAATAATACACTGAGCTTTGCTTGTTTACTACATGTGTATGTAATTACAATGTAGCTACATGTACAGTTCGGTGGGATGTCAAAACAAGCAGTGCTCAGTCCTAACCATACTCATTTTTGATAAGTCTATATTAGCGTACAAATAATAGTGTTGTCCTGCAGAAAACAGAAACCTCGCTTGTGACGCTCTGTGTTATAATAAGCCAAAATAAATAATAAAATTAACTAATAAAAGCTGCAGTCAAGTTCTGAACTAGTTCAACTATCGGCTGACGTCACATCGTTCAAGTGCGGCATCTAGTGTTGGTAAATGTTCCAGTGCGAAGCGTGGTAAAATTGCAGTTTATTTATATTTATAATTATTTTTATAACTAATACACACAATATACCACAGTTTCATGCAGCGGTTATACTACGAATTGGTGCAGTAAAATACATTTCCTGCCACTATCGACTCTATCGATTAACCAAATAGGCTGTCGAGTTGTAGTTTGGGAAATTAGTTACTAGTTGATAGCCGAGAAAGGCAGGCGTCAAGAAAAAATGGCACAAACTAAAAATAAGTTGCCAATTATCATATTTATTGAGCATTTGATGGAGCAGCGCTCGTTGTGGCGCCAAAACCGCACCAAAACCCGGCTTTGTGGCCCGCCCAAAGAAAATGCAGTGCGGAACCCCAAATTACTTCATCTGGGTGTGCACCATTCCGGGCGGAAACAAAACGCCATGGAGACATGCTCGATACCAGCTCACACTGACATTTATCACCCACAAATTTCTGGCCATGGTGAAATTTCACGTGCCGCTGTTTCACCCGAACGTCGATTCGTGGGGCTACATGAATTGCGAGTAGGAAGGACGTGGTGGGAGGGCCTCACGACATCAAGAATAGCGCATACTCAGCCATCCGGACGTAGATGATGAAAGCAATTTAGAAGCCCGTGATATGTTCATATCACAACCGGATTCGTATTATTTCCATGCGCGTCTGCAGGCTCTCAAGATTTTAGAGGAAGAAAAGTCTCTATATGAGCCGCTCCCTATGGTAAAGAATACACCCACGCAGAAGAACGAATGATCTCGGGTGAGAAGAATGATTCAGGTATTAATTTCTGTTAAATAAATAATCAACAATCCCCAATTATGTTTCTCCTAATTTCAGAACTCCGCCTCTGCTTTCCCCTTAATATTTATGCAGAATATATGCACACTTACCTATTTTACACTCGCTGTGGCACCTATGCACCTTGGTGGAAAAACAAGAAGGATTTTGTAAGTAATTTCAGACACGAGAAGCCACATTGATTGCCATTTAACCAACAATTGTGATCCTTATTCAGGGAATCGGCTGCTGTCTAATACTCATCGTACTGGTTGGCCAAAAAGTATAGCAAAAACTAAACACACATGTACACAAATAATGATGGAGAAACAACGAATAACTGATGCCAATTAGATAGTATCCAAAATACATTCCAAGTCTTGGCGTATAATTTGTAGGGCTTTTTGTGTGATCTTGGGCAATCTGGAACGTGTTGTTCCAAGCTTAATGTATGTAAAATTTAATGTAGCAATACTATACCACCAAAAAGTCCATGAGAGTACCAATGATGGTGCTAATATCGAACGAAAGATAAGCCAATATTATCTGACAAGACCCAAGAAAATATTCCAGGCTGTTAGACCCAACGACATGGAAACTTTCCGTACAGTTATATCTATGCATATATCTCTGTAAGTATACATTTTCAGCGCGTTATTGTGCTTGGCGTAAAGAATCTCTGAGGACGGGCTAACTTATTTATATGCTCGAGGTGCAGGCATACATACTTATACGTAGATATTATGTATGGATATACATACAAATTTATGTACAAACATACTCATGAAGACATTTTAGCAGCTTAGCACTTAGCTGAGTCGCAGTGGCACTGGTAGTGGCAGTCTTGAGGCCCAGCTAATTCGGGCGTCTTGGCACGCCGAAAGCTTCATTAAAACCAGCTCGAAGGCGACACAAGCCGGGAGGATGATGGCGACTTTAAAGCCTTTTGCAGCTATTTATCAACTGATAGCCAAGTTCTGCGTGTGCCGAGCATAAAAACTAACTTTGAGCTACTTAAAGTGAACTTAAAAACATGAAGCAACTCCACTCCCAAGTGGGGGAGCTAGCTGCTCCTTCCCCGGCAAAGAAGCTGCGACCGAGACGGGTGGGGTCTCTGTCTCTACGCAACAGAATAACAGCATGGGGGTCTGCTATTTTGGGTATAGAGAAATACAGTGAGGCAAGGGTAGGGCCAGACAGGCTTCTGCATCCATTCGTTTTGCTGGCTGACATGTTGAATGTTCCCAAATTCAATTTGCAAAAGTTGAAAGCTAATGACGACGCCCAGAAATAAGTGGCCACTTGATTTGACAAAAAGTGGCACCCAGCACCAATCCCAGAACCAGACCTAGACCCAGGCCCAGGCCCAAATGTAAGCCCCACCTCCCCCCCACAACCCTTTTTTCCAGTTGACTGGCAAGCATTTTCAATGCGAGTCTCGTCCAAGTGAACGTTTAAACTTGTCCCCAACGGCAGCTATCCGAGTGCGAGTCGTTGGTAATATGCTCAGCCGCCCCACCACAGCAACAATTTCTCATTCGTGGCCCAAAACTTATTTTCTTGGGCCATTCAGCAGCAACGATGACAGCCACTCGATCACCTGCATGACCCTTGCAACAGTTTGGCTTCCCTTTCTTGGTCGGGAAAGACAATGCATCGAACGAATAAAACCAAATAGCCAACTAAAAGTAACATATCTGTTTGCATGTTCGTATTTTTTATTTACCAATTTTATGTCTATTAAGCTATGCGATTTTCATCGCCTTTTCTTTGCATGTTTTGATTTTGATTCTGCTTTTATTTTCTTGGTTTTCTTCCTGTTCGGCTTGTAGTTTGGCAGCGAGTGGTCGTTTTCGGCAATCCGCAGTGACTGCGCTTCCACACTATGATAGTAAACATCCTTGTTGACGGATAACCAATACTGGGCCTCCTCATTCGAGAGATCACTCATGTTCGGCCTGTCCATCTGGCTTTGCACGGTCCAAAGAATCTTCTTGATGCTGATCGACGAGCTGGCACTGTCCGGGTCGAAGTGCGGCAGAGTCATGTAGCCCGACTCATCCACATTCGGGTGTACGATGGGATACTTGAAGAACACCTGCGGCAGGGATGCCGGGTAGTGGATGTCAAAAATGAGCCGCACGTTGTAGCGTGCGTGCTTCCAGGCCGTCCCTGCCTCGCCCGGTACAATGCAGTCCCAGACCAAATAGTTCAGGCTTCCATTACGCGATTTCGCGGGACGGGCAGCAAATCCGTACACTGGGGCTCGTCGCCATTGCGCACGCTCTTCGATCAAACGATTTACAGCGAATTCAGACATTTGGTCCCAACTTAATTGCTTGAATTTAATTTGTTGATCGCAGCACGCCGCCACGCGCCCTCGAACGCCGTTGGCAAAGTTTAGCAGTTTTCCAACACTTCCGCAAGATCAATCTTTACAGCACTGCATATCTATCGATAGTTGTACTGCAGCTGTTAGTTTTATTTTTAATCAGAGTTATGTGTATTTAATATTTATTACGAGTCAGCAGGCAATGGAGGTACGATGGAGCCAGTCACAGGGATTTTTCCATCACATTCCAGACATCGCCCCGATGGATAAACAAGCTGTGTGTCATCTCTATACAGAAATGCCGCTTCTGTCTAGAAACTTTTCAGCTGTGTGTGGGTTTTAATTAATATTCTGATCCGGCACTCTTGGGCGAGCCCTTCGAAGATGATTTGAACATGGAGAAAATGACCCATAATTGTCACCGTTTTGCTCATGGCAGTCTCATCGGTTTTTACGGGCCGTTGTTTGTACGCCATCTTCATGCAGGCCAGCTCGCACTTGGGTGACTTTTGTTCCGAGTCAACAGCATGGAATGGTTGCAGTGTGAAAAATTCATTTAAGCAGTCGGTAAACTACGGCATCATATATCATCCAGGGCGTCCAGGGAAGACGCCGCCACAGAGACCACGACCACACCAAAGGCAGTGCGCAGACCAAGGCAAAGGAAAATTGGCAGAGAGCCCATGGCCATGCCCATAACCATGGCTATGGCCAGGCTATATCCTTGCGGCTATGCTCAGCGCCTAGTTCATAAATCATTAGGCTCGATTGTCTGGCCAACACGCTTTCACCCTCGCCCCACTCCCACCAGAGTCCGGCTCCTCGCCCCGTGGCCTGTGTGGGTGTGTGGGCACCCATCTTGATAGTCCTGCCCTGGCACACACTAAATTAATAAAGCATTTTGGTATCTACCTCTGCTCTAACCTCCAGATCTCCATCCAACCCCTACCACACACAAAAGCGAAAGGAGGAACACGCTTACACACATACATCTGAGGGAGCACAGAATCAGAAGTAATAAGAAAGGTAAGTCCCAAAAATTGCAGCTCCAAAAAAGATAATAAGCAATGAATTATCCTACACGCACAGGAGTTTCAAAAATCCGCCTGAAGACACTGAAGATACTGCTCGTACCTGCAGATGTACAGGTGGGCCCAGCCTCTTGAAATTTATCGCACGTTATGCCTGATGCTAAGAGTTGTAATTTTTCATGAACAACCCCGGATACGGAGCCGCACGACACGCCAAGCAGCACCAAAAACTGAAGCTATGGAGCATGCTGGGGCGGGGGGCATCTACCTGGAAGATGGAGATGACGCGACAATGCCTCCTCACATGTCTAACAAACGAGGAATGGTATAATGATGCTAGCCAACACACACACACTCATACGCACCAGACAAGAGTTCGCAAAGCGAATTGTGGAAAAACGAGATGGTAGAAAGATCATAGAATGACTCGAATATCAAGTATCGTTTACTCGATTCCAGTAAAGATTCACAAAAATTGGACTAAGAAGATTCCCTATTTAAAGGTAGCATTGCCGAATAAAAACGGAGCTCCTTGCTGAACACAGAAACTGCGGGCGGAAAGAACCACTCAGAATAGGAGGCATTCAGGGCGTCAGTGCAGGCAATTGCGAATATCCGGCACCATCCTAATGCTGGCCAAGACGTCATCATGGAGCGCCCACCTTTGTCTAACAGCTGCACAGGACTGAGTGCGAGAGCAGAGCCACAAGCTCATCTTGAACTTGCCTTGTGAGGCAATCAGTAATGTTTTGAGCATGAGTTAACTACATCAAGTTGCACGTTCTATGAATGCTCGTTTTATTTGTAAATTACCATTTAAGAAGTGACACTTTGGTCGCTTGTGTGAATGTGGAGGATAAACAGGTGTATAAGTATGTGTCAGCGACTGTACGGCACACTTCATGAAAAGGATAAGCTGAAAGGAGCGAACCCACACGCGCACACATAATGCAAGATTAATTTCTGATGTCGTTATAAATAAAAGCTCGCGTATTTTATAGCTTCACCCATGCCAGCAGTTTCCATACCCCCCAGAACCCCCAGAACCCCCAGAACCAACAACTTCATACGACAAATGCCAGCGGATTTGTTTGCTGTCGGATATATCCTCTGGCCGCCTGGCCCGCCTGCTGGACATACATGTGAAGGGTTGTCGCTGGTCTGGTCTGTTCTGTGACAGTGGGGTAATATTATGTGGCTTTTACACGGAATGTCAGTGGCCAGCAGCGCGGCAGGAGACAATCTTCCTCTCCCTCGAACGTCAACGGCCACAAGAATAATGTTGCATTTTATGTCCCTCGAATGTAATTCACGGATGGAACGCGTTTTGTTCGCATAATCGGATTTGGAGGAGCACAGAGAGACAGAGATTCGTGAAAGAGTGAAAAACCCATTCAAATATGACAATCAAATTTAATCGCAGGACAGACATTTTCTTCATTTCAGTTATTTATGCTACAGCACCCGAATTGGGATACTAAGGGACGCAATCGTTTGCTGATTAAGCCGCAGAGGCGAAAGCTCGATGGAGGATTGGATTAGTTATATAGTTCTTCATGAAATCAAATTCCACTCCTAGCCCTTAGTCTTAACATAAAGCCCTTGAAGTATTCTTTAAGTATTCTTTTTTAGTTTTGTACCGGCAATATACATGCAAATATTTAAATTAAATTAACATATGTATAGTTTAATAGTTGTCATAGTATAATTATAATAATTTCATAGGCTTACTAGAATCAGTGCTCCAGGCATTTGCTTAGCTCCGTTTCATAGCTAAAGGCATTGGCGGGGACTCTGCCCAGATGGTCAGATGTGCTGGTCCGTATGTAGCAGTGGACCATTGAGCCATTGGGCAATTAGTGAGTCCTTTTGGCACATGCTGGTATGGATAAACAATGTTTGGGAACCCGCGGCGTTGGCAATGCCATTAGGTGGCAGCCAGTCATTATTTAGATGATTAACTTAACCACAAACAAACGAGGCACAGCCCACAAATTATTGCTGCTGCGGTTGCGTGTGCAGCAGGTAAGGGCCGTGGCCGTCGCCGCCTACCTGCCTGCCATCGAGGTGTAGTTTGAATCTGCCCGAACAAAAACAAACAAAAAATAAACATGTAAAGGCTCGCACCAAATGGGAATCGGAAGTGTTCTTCCTTGTTCCATACATATGTATGTGGTATACAAGATTTCACTTTTGCATGTTGCATGTCTTTCCTTGTCATCAAGCACCCAAATCCAAATTCAAGACGCACGTCTGCGTCTATTCCGATATCGATAGCAGACGCGCCCAGTGTAAAAAGGCTATTACAGTTGACTAATTGACGGACAGGACAGCACTTGCCTCTCCTTGCTCCACGATCGATTGCAGACCTCTTTCCCTTATCCAGCCGCTGCTTCAGCTCCTCCATCATATGCTGAATGTCAGCCACGGATATGTCTCCCACATGATTAGGTTCGGTTTGTATTGTTTACGTGTGCAATCTTTTAATTGCTTGGTTGCGAGACATGTGCGACGAATTTGCGGTGCTGGAAACTGTGCTGGAAGGTGTGACACACAAAGTAAACACTTGCCACGTGCCACACTTACAGTGTTTTTGCATTGTAGAAAAGTACTTGAAGCGTACTCTGGCTTGTGGCTTATAATTAATTACGATTAGCTTTTACTTTGGTTATGGATCGAAAAGCCATAGTGGCTTTGCCGAACTAGGGGAACTTGGACGGCTTGGACGGCATTTTATTCTTGCATCCATCCCCCTTACACATTTACAATTCTCACACACACATTTATCGGCCAGCTGGCCGAAAACAATTTCAATGTTCGCTCGTTGGGCATTAAAAATGAAAAGCCACACACAAATTATAATGCCCCTGTGCAGACACGCCGACGGAAAAATCCAATGAATTTTCAAATAAATACCAACGTATGTACATATGTATGTTTGTACAGCATATATATGTATGTACATCGAAGTGAGGAGAGGCTAGCTGTGTGGCCACACGCCTGGGTGGTGGAGGGAGGCGAGGGGCTGTGGGTATTTGGCGGTTGATAAACCGTTTGTCTGGACAATTATAAATGCATAAATGCATATGGCGAACGGGCTACAATCCAGCATTTACGAATTATTATCCCAGGCACACAGACAGGACAGCGTCCAAGGTATGGAAGCTAATCAAATTTTCCAGGTGCTAACTAAATTGCTTTTTGTGGATGAAGTGCGGGTGGAGAAGGCAAATGGAACATAAAGAGTGGGGCCGAAAACGAGAGCAAAATAGAGGGCTACATAGGGCAGAAAAAGGATTTGGATGTGGTTTGGAGAAAAGGGGCACAGACGGAGAGAGAGAGAGAGAGAGGCAAGTCGGATAGCGCAGCAGACCTTTCCATTCAATTAGCCCCGAGTGAGGGATATACATCAATGTTCACTGCTCCTCTTCTCCGTCTGCTTTCGCACTCCCTCCGCCACCCTCCGCCACCCTCCGCCTCTGTACACCTCTCTACGCCACTCTGTCACTCCTCCTAAGTGGGTCGAACTGAAATGAGCAGAGCAGAGAGCAGTGAGCAGAGGACTGTTTGCTGTGTGGTGTAAGGGGTAACCTGATGACCTGTAAGGCATATTCAGCACTTTTGGCCCATTGTCTGCTCATCAGCAGCTAACCCTCACCCTGTTCATCTTTCTCTCCTCCGGCTCCATCTCCATCTCACCTTCTACGTCAGCATCGTCTCTCCACCACCTCTCTTCCTTTCGTCCTGTCTCTCTGTCTCTCTGTCTGTCTGTCTGTCTGTCTGTCTGTCTGGGTTGGTAGGACAATCTATTTAGCTTATACTTGGACCGCTCTGGCCCTGGGCCTTGGGCCATAGATTTTAATGTCCTTGTCCTTGTTGTTCTTGCTCTTTTAGTTCTTCCAATTGTTGCTGTTGCCGTTGCTGTTGCTTTTGTTGTTGGTGTTGGTGTGTAGTTGTTGCATTCCTCAATTTGTTTGCACACCCATCACATGAAGTTGTTGTCTCGATTTCAGCAACTAACTAAGAAACGAAGAATGGCTTCAAGCCAAAGATCTAGATACCCTGCCCTCGATCCAGTGCACTGTATTACACTTTTGATTTACACACATCCATACATATGCATATCCATACCGATTTATTGTAGCTTAATGTAGGGAAATATCTATTTACATCAGGGCTCGGCACTGCCCCATCTATGGGGCTTAGGAAACTGCAAAACATGTGCATTTGTGCGTGCCGACCATTGATTTACATTCATTCATAATATGTACATAAATATGTACATTTGTATATGGAGGAAAGTGTCGCAAGAGCTTCCTTCATATCAAAATACCCTTTGCAAGGCAATGAAACTGCTTGTCCAGGTTCCATTTTTTGTGTGTGTGTGTGTGTAGTTTTCATTAACTTTGGCCCAGATCCCCAGGAGGGAACTTTAATTAAATGAGCCTGATGAATAACTCAGGGATTTTCGGATTCTTTAAGTGATGCAACCAAAGCTCAAGGGATTTCTCACTTCAAGTAGGTGAAAGGTCTTTAGGCGGCCATACCGAAACGCATTTTGCAATTAGAAATGCATTCAAATCAATTAGCACATAAAGAGAAAATTTAACGGACTGATGAAGGACAGAAAAGTATCCTCTTGTAGGACATAAAGACATACATACAGATGTACATACAGATGTACATATGTATGTTGATGTCTGCACAGCAGACTTCAACAGCTCTTCAAACTAGTCCAGAAAAATGACAGAGGGAGAGAGAGATTGAGCGATAGAGAGATAGAGAGAGAGAGGAGTGCTCAGGACAACATTTTCAGCGCTTAGTCACGCACCAAAACTTTTTTCGAATAATATTATCTGTAAAGCGCAGAGCAAAAAAAAATAAGAAATATAAGAAAAACAGATACTCAAATACGCCCACGTACACGCCCACACGCTTAACAATTCAATTTGGGCAAAATACAAAAATAAAAAGAAAATGTTGTACAGAAGAAGAGTGTGTGTATGGGGTGGGTGGTTGTGGGTGGGGAGGGGAGAGAAAGAAAGACCAGGAAGAAAGTTTGGATAAAGAAGGCAACAGATAAAAATTCAATGGAGTCAAAATTTGTTTTGGGTTTTTCCACTCAACTAAAACTTGGGCTGTCCATGTGTATGTGCATGTACACAAAAACATGCATACATATGTGTGTATGTATGTATGTATGTATGTATGTATTCATGTAGGTCTGGGCACCGCCAGCCAAATCCCGTTCAGTTCAGTCCATTGCAATCCTCTCTCTGCTGCTGCCCCGTTGGCTGCTGCCTTTGGCCCAAAAGTTTAATTGTTCAACTTGGACTGCACTTCCACTTCCAGTCCCCCGCACCGCCCCGCCCCGCACCACACCGATCGAACCCTGCACTGCCATTTCACCATTTTCAGCCACTTCACACACTTCATTCAAGCGCTTGGCCAAAACTTTGTTTCCTCTACTGCTGCCGCTGTTTGTTGCAACTCCAATTGTGCAGCAGACGAGCGAACATTTCAAGAATTAAGTAAAAACCAAAACAAATTTCAAACAAAACGTGCAGAGCCCAAATAAATAAAAATCTAGGCGGGCCCAGCCAAAGCAACGAAATCAAATAAAAATAAAAAATTAAAATATATACATATGTACACTACTGGTCAAAATAATAAGTACACGCTCATGAGCTTTCTTTCACGTCTCGTAAAACTTTTTTAAAAAACATTATGAAAAAATCCACTTAACTTTTAGATTACTAACCTACAGTAGAATATAACAAAATTTAACATATGCAATTATCGCTTCAAATGAAGGTTTTCTGATCAATTTTATCGAAAAAACATAAACAAGGGGTGGTCAAAATAATAAGTACAGCAATTCTACAAAGCCAAAAACTCAAAGCATATCAAAATTTTTTCACTTTTTTCTTATTATTAGCAATCCTACGATATTATCCGATATAGCCACCCTTATTTTCTTCAGCTTTGGCGATTATTTTTGGCATCCCAGCAATAATTTTGCGCCAAGTCTCTACTGGAATCTCATACCAAATTTTTGGGACAAATTCCCACAATTCTTCGGAGTTTTGAACTGTACGCGACGTTTTAAGTCTCCCCATAGGTTTTATATTGGGTTTTAGTCAGGAGATTGACTTGGCCAATTCAAAACGTTTACCTTGCCCTCCGTAAACCAAGCCTTGACCAGCCTTGAGGTGTGTTTTGAGTCGTTGTCCTGTTTAAAGACCCACCTCAAAGACATGTTTTCCTTAGCATATGGTTACACAATGTCAGTCAATATGTTTTTATACCTGATTTTGGTCATAGGATCATTTTTAAGATGTATCGGTTCAACGTCATGCAAAAAAAAAACAGCCCCAGACCATAAGGCAACCGAAGCGGTGGTTAAACATTTTTTTTGTGATGGACGTCGAAATATTTGCCTTTGGGCCGTCGTACATATCTCCTGTAGTCATTACCAAAAATATTTGGTTTTGTTTTGTCGTTCTATAATATATAAATTCATTTTTTTAGATCCATCTGGCTCAGAGCATGCAAAATTAGTTTCGCAAAATTGTTGCCTCATCTCAAAATTTTTTCTCGGAGTAAGGAACCTTTTTGGGCTATACGTTCTGATAAGTCTGAATATTGACGCCTACGAGGAACTGTCTAAGATGATATTCCATGGCCAATTTGAGCGGAAATGGCTTTGTAAGACATGAACGCATAATTTTTTGCAAGACTGGCGATGCGAGTGTCCGTTGTTTGTGAAGATTTCTTCTTCATTCTTCGATTTTCAGTAAGAAATCTTAAATTTAAGCCATTCTGATCCAAATATACCGAGCGTCAAAGACTTGTCGCAGTTTCCCGAAGACTTTTCCCTTATTTTTTAAGATTCAAGACAATCTTCAATTTTTCAGCAGAACAATGATTTTTCGGCCCATATAGGGAAATTTTTTTAACTCTCATGTACTTTGATATGTGAGGAGTCAATAAAAACCAACAATCCTTTGACCAAATCCCAATCAAATCCTTAAAAATTCATAAATACCTCCAGTGTACTTATTATTTTGACCACACTAAATATGCACAGCAAGCACAAATTTAAGCTTAGAATTAAATTAAGGGTGCTGACAACTTTAATTTTTGATTTAAATGTTTGACTAAACTGTAATCTTTAAAAATATAAACAATTGGCAGTCATAAACTCAAAAACATTCGAGATATTTCATAAAAAATCAGCACGATGCCTCTGTACTTATTATTTTGACCAGTAGTGTATGTAAATAAAATCACAGAGCTCGTATAGGGGATTTCCCATATGCATATGTATGTATGTTTGTACTATGATTACGAGTATTTAGTAACTAAATTTTAGTTGGATTACTAAATATATCTACCCATTCGATACAGATACAAAAAATGCCTGGCAAAGCAATTGTTTTTCAAATGACTGCAGCATTTATGCTAGTCTGAAAGACACACACCAAACACGATTTAAATTCACGATGAAAATTCAGCAGCGCCGCTGCAACCAGATCGTCTCAGAATCATATATGTGTGCCTACAAATATGTATTTATCTCGCTCACACCTACGGTAAGTATGTATGCAAGCAAGCAACGCAAGGCGTAAAAATAAAAGAAGTTTCTCGTTGTTTTTTTTTATTTTACACACTTGTAAATTTAATATTTGTCTGCAGACTAATCTGTTGTTTTGTTGTACAAAGGTTTTTTGGCTGTTGTTTTCCATCGTTTGGAAAAGCGCGGTAGGGTAGTTGCAGGGGTTGCAGATATTTATGTGTGTGCATCTCCTCAGGAGTCAGCGCAGCCTGTGGGCCTGGCGTTCGATGCGCTCATTATAGCAGCGCCGGTTGGTCAGGAACAAGTCAAAGGCCGCGACGTTTGCACGCGCGGGCAGAGCCAGGTCCGGATATTGCAGAATATGCTGGATAGCCAGCAGTATCATAGCGACATCCATCTTCGGGGCCAGGAATTTCGGTTCGAGCATTTGGCTGGGAATCTGTAGGTAGCGCGTGGAACCGATATTCGGGTGGAATATGTCCGACTGGAAGCGCACAAGCGGCAGCGAGCCGGGATACAGTTTGTTATAATATAGTAAAATGTGGTAGCTGCCGAGCTCCCACGGCGTAGATCTCATTCCCGATATCGTGCATTGCCATACCATCCAGTTTTTGGTTCCATCCTCGTTCTCTGACGGTTCGGCGACAAATCCCGGGATCGGATTCCGTTCCCACTCTTCCTTTTCTGCCTTCAAAAGATTTGTAACAGCAGCAGACATCTCTGCAAGTATTTTTGGTGCAGCTTCTGTTGGTTTTTGTCCAAAGTGCTTTGTCTCTGCTTACATTATCCAACACTACAAGCACGTAGATACCGCCCCTGATATACCGAAATGATGTCAGCCGATAGTGGTCGGTCCCACTGAAATAAACCCTCTCCCAGGACCAGCTGACTACAGCTGACTACAGCGTAGGCAATTTTTAGATTTAAAAAAAGCCAAACGGGTTACGATTGGAAACCATTTATTCCTTGAAAGAAAATTTCCTATTCCAAATTGGTAGTTTCAAATTAGAAGTGAGAAATAATTGGCGCAGTTTTCAGTGCCGTGCAAATTACACACCCACATATCGGCCTCGCAGACAAACTCCATTTTTATTATTAATTTAAGCAACTTCGTTGAGGTGTTCCCAGCATTCCAATATAGTAAATAAAAATGTACGACTATTTCTGCGCTCTACAGAAATTCTGTCACTTCTGTGCCTATCAGCGCAACTGTATCAACAAACGCTGCAACAAAAATATAGTAAATAAATATGAGCATCAAGTCTTTTTCGTTCGTCTATTCCGATATCGATATAATATATTCATTATCTTTGAAGTCACGAAAACAATGAACAATAACTACCATGGTGTAGAATCGTGTTGTAACAGAAGTTTATTTTCATATGAAAATATCCAACAGATATATCGTTAGCATAACGATATATGACAAATATCACATATCGATATTGGGATAAAAATATATATTCGAGCATATCAAGCCATCCCTAATCACAAGTTGACAAGTAAAAGTTATTAAATTTATAAGCTCTGTAATCTATAATGATCCGGAATGGGCCAAATGCAAACAATGGGAAACAAGACCCGCCGATGCCAGGGAACAGTCCCCCTCTGCTGGTGTACACTCAACCGGAGCTTCCTCATGGGAACCGATCCGCCGCACAACCATTGCGGCAGGGAAGCATCCACAGAATGAATCGCCCAGCGTTGATAGAGGAATTGAAGAAGGAGCGGCAGCTAAATGATGCGCTTAATTATAAGCTGAGTCTGCTGCGTAACTCGAATAACAGTCTTTGCGTTGAGCGCAGCGAGCTTGTAAATCGGATTCAAGCTGAGGTATCCAAGGTTAATAAGCTCCGCAAGACCCTGGATGAGCAGGGCAAGGCTCATGAGACTGCGCTACAGACTGTGCAGATGCTAAAGCGGCAAACAGCGAGTCAAAACACTGCCATTGACAAAGATTGCTGCATCTGTTTCTTGGCCTGGGAATCCTCTGGAGCGCATCGCTTGGTTTCGTTGCTCTGCGGTCACCTCTTTGGCGATGGCTGCATTCGTGAATATCTAAGCCAGAAGTCCGAATGCCCGACATGCCGCCAAGGTGCATATGTCGAACAAATACGTTATTTGTTTCCCCAGTAATGAGACAAAACGAAATCTACTAATAAAGAATAATATATCTATGTATGTATAACGAACTCTTTCGTTTTTTTAAATCTTCGCTTGCTTTGCTTCGACAGTCCATGGAGAGAAAGATAAGCCTGCATTGAATATAAGTAATAGCATGAATTCCTATGGTGGCTTGGAGATAAGACCACGACGATTTATGCCATAAGGTATTCGCCGATAGGCGAAGTAGGAGAGACGTAATATGGCGAGCTTTCCAGTGTTTAGTTGTTGTTGGCCGATCAGCTCAACAATAAAACAACAGTTATTTACGGCTACGGCCGGAGCTTATTTATTCGACGTTGATAATATCAGAAAGATTAAGCTAAGCCCTAAAGCTTCCTATTCAGCGGCAGCGGCGCGATCGTCCCTCGGTGGCAACGAAGTTAGTGGATTTAGTCAGCTGAAAAGTTCTTGCCTAATTGCAAGAACCCAATGCCCAATTGCACATCTCCGCTACCGAGTGTTAACTTATACACACATACCCTTGTCTGTGGTGCTGTGGGCTGGTGAGTGGGCTTCATTTACTGCTTCTTAGATCGTTTTCCATGTTTCTCAAACGTGTACATAACTTATGTACATACATATGCATTCAGCAAGTACTCTCCGTATAGTACTTACGAATAAGGCCGATTGACCACACGCCCATGTGCGCCTATCTGCTGATTTTGGACTGGCAGTATAGCCTGATTTATATCCCGAAACGGCACGCCGAACCGCTACCCTCTGCCCGACACATGCATAAGAGTACATCCATACGAATATGGTACACCCTTTAACGCCACGAGTACAGTGCGTAATAGTATACATAAATAAAAAGCAAACAAAAAATACAAGCGAAAAAACTTTGGAAATTTGCATGCGAGAACAACGCGATGCCGACGTGGAAAATGGTAAAGCTGCCACACGACAACAGCAACACAGGCAACAACCAGAGCCAAAGCAAAGGAACAACTGCAATTATTCAACAATTTGCAAGGTTGGATGTGCGGGGAGTGGCCCTTCCGATGAGAGGCGGAGGAGAAGGAAAAGTTCTTCAAACTTTTGCCATACAAAAGTGTGCTCGAATTTATGTACAATATTATATACAATAAACATAATAATTTCTTTATGTTTTACTGCAGTTCTGTTTTTATTGCAACTTCGAGGGAAAGTTCGGAATAACTCCCTGAAAAAATTAATGAATGTGAGTACCAATAGTAAAGAAAATATTTGTAAATACTAGAGACTTTAGGGCCACATCAGTACGATCGCATTTAAGTGTTTTTCTGGCTTTCAGTGTACCATACTAAATTTTGCACAAAATTACCAGTTTCAAAGGGTACTTTGGTCCCAGAAGATGCGAGTTTGTAAGCTATTCTTCATGTGTAAGTTATTACGACCTAAACAATTAATTGCTACAAATTTACACAGCGGAAAATCAATTTTAGACTGAACCCAGTTCTAGTGGCGGTATTGATTTATGGGTAACAAAGTTTTAAATGGTGTGAAACATTTTTTTCCTATTCCCATTTTTCTCAGCTCAAATAGTATCCATTAAATGGGACAAGTTTGAGCACAGTTTTTAATGTACATGTTATTAAAAGTTATGAAACTTATAGACGAAAGCTATTTTGAGCCATTTGATGGATAGTGAAAACAAACATCATACAGGTATTATATAGAAACAATCTGAAAATGTAAATATATGCAAGTAATATATAAATATTGGGCATTTGAATTAATTTACACAAATAAATATGTAGGTATGTATGTAATAGGTACCTAATAGGTATTACCTATGTATGTATGTATACTCTGATATTTTGCATCAAATAATCTCCATGCATAGTATTTGAATTGCTGGTGAATGAAAAATGTTTAGCTATCTGCATACGATTAATAACTAATAATAATTATTTATTTATAACTTATTACATTTGGCTAAATATTAATTTGGATTTGTTTTGTTATCTATTATTTATTATTTATATATTGGCTATGCGACATTACATTCCCTTGATCGACTTTATAGGCAAAGAAATAAAAAAAAACCTTTGCAATAATTTCAAGAGTTCCATTCAGTTTATTTCACCATTTGGCGAGACTATGTATTCATTATGTGGATTCCCCTAACCCTAAAAACTTCTTCGTTTGAGTAAGTCTTGAGCTGTTCTCTTCCACTCATCCCTATTATGGCTGGGACTCACGTAGCTCTGCCACAGTTTTTTCCCTGTCCAGGTCTGTCTTATTTACAGATTTTTTTTTTCGGTTTTTTTACCCTCCTTCTTTTTTTTTGGCTTGTCGGTTTATTTTGTTGGCGTGGCACAAAAATTGTGTAGCTGCGTCCGATGCAGTGATTTTGTTGCTGTGCTATAAAATATGAGCTTGAATTAGGCAACCATAGACAGCACACACCCATAGATAAAAGCACACAGATATACACACGCACACACACACACACACAACAGATACGCAGTCACGCACACCGACAAATATATTTGTGCAAAGTTTTCATTTATTCGTGTGCCTGAAGCGAAGGGGCTCCGACTCGGGCACCGACGGCAGAAGTTAAAAAAAAAACATGTACGAGAGAGGCAGGGACATATGTCCTGCAGGGATTTGGCCAGCTACGGGCTAAGGGGCTTGGGGGCTCCTGCGGCTCCTAGGGCTCCACTGGCCCGACACCGAAGGTGCGAGAGCGACACAGTGTCCGTGTGGCTATATTGCTGTGTTGCTGTGTGTGTGTTTTGTCAAATGTGCACTCATTTCTGCTGAAAAATTGAAGTACATGCATGACTGCTCCAGCCTGTCACAGGCTGAACCCCCTCCCCGCCAGCCATCCTGCTACCAGGATGTGCCAAGCTTTTTAGCTTGTAGTGTTTTTTCTTTTAGGTTTTGCAGTCTTCTTTTTTTTGTTTTATTCACTTTTTTTTGGAAGATTTCATAAGATTTCCGGTCACTTCACTAATGAGTTTTACAATGCCTCGTAGCACAGAGACGCTGCCACACACTGCTAGTGAAAATTGTTGATACAATGTCCTTGGACAAACAATCCTTAAATCCAATCCTTG
Source organism: Drosophila tristis (assembly GCA_018150885.1). Lineage (NCBI taxonomy): Eukaryota > Metazoa > Arthropoda > Insecta > Diptera > Drosophilidae > Drosophila > Drosophila tristis. Next base: position 2,131,455 of record JAECWT010000026.1, read on the forward strand.
CTTACACAAACACACAGACACACACACACACCAGCCCAAGCACATGGCTGAAAAGTGTGTCAGTGTGTTTAATTTAATTTCCCATTCTTCATCTGTGTGCATGTGTGCTGAGTGAAAGGAGAAAAGCGTAGGGGAAAGCGGAAAAGGGCTTTCCCATTGAGCCGTGTTTGTCTTTTGTCGCCCCAAGCCGACTCCAGGGGTCATCATTTATGGAGCCAGGAAATGGAGCCCCCCAAAAAAGTTTGCCTGAAGGGAAAAAGCTTACAACATTTAAGTGCTTAATTTATGTTGTTGGACTAATTCATTTCGATGGCCGGAAGATAAGTGAAAGAGTCCCGAAAAACCTGGGCTGACAAAAGGTAAGCCCCACTCCAAAGGAGGCTGAAGGAGTTACCATAATTGAGGTAAAGTATTTGCTGCTCTCCTGCTCTAGCCTGAGTGGCTCGAAATGGGTTTTCAAGAATTGTTGATTCAATTTTTGGCCACAATTTACAAAAAGACTCTCAAGCCGGTTAAGTGCCAGGCAGTGGCTAAAGATAAAGCATACTCTCAGGGTCGTCACATGGCCAACAGAAGCTTTAACTCCCACACAACCACAAATGATCTTGAGACAGTGTTTATAGGCAAACTCCACAAAGTATTCAACACCATTTGGCTGCAAACTTTACTCCAGTTGAGGCTTCATTGGGGCTTGCTCAACTTCTTGTGGCGAAAGTGATTCATTCATAATCTGAGCTAGTTTCCTCAACTATTCTGTGCAAATCCCTCCATCTAACCCAACTGGCTAAAGTTCATTCATAATCTGAGATTGTTTCACCAACAAAGTATATCTACTTATATATATAAATACATACATACATATGAACATACATATGTGTACCTACTATATACGAACATGACGCGGAGAGGTGCCTTTATCATAAACTTTTCCCCCCTTTTTAATATTCACATCACATGCGGCGTATGAGTAATTTCAAATGGCAAATGGCAGAGTCGTGTATGCGAGTGGGAGGTTTGAATGCTGGTGTGGCTCTAGGGGCTAAGTGAATGAAACAGAACGCATTGAACCGCATCGAATTGAGCAAAACCGAACGTATGAGTAGCAATCGAGTTTAACACCATGGAACAGAGGTGAGCTACATACACAGTACTATATAAGGCATATCACTCATACGCAATAAAAACAACGAAAATCATTTGAAAACCATTCCAGCTTCTCAAAATATGCTAATCCGATATACATATCATAGAAGATCTCACTTACAGGATCTTCTAGCCAACTAAGACCAAACATACAAATTGCCGCAGCATTACCCGTACCCGTGCACAACCAAACTCCAGGTGGGAACGCGGGAGGGATATTCGCCTCCCGCCTGATGCCCCAAAGATGTCTATGTAAAAATAGATGTGTGCATACTTTTGAAAAGTGACAACAATTGATTCTGTTTACTTGCGCCACTTGAGTATGGTTTACGCTTTAAATAAATAATTATTTACGATCAGCGGACGAGGGCTCAATGGGCCTGAGGGCTTGAAGGCTGTCCAGATTTTTGTCGTTGCAACTTTATTTGCCTTTGTGCATGACACTCTTGGTGATGGCAGTACCCTATATGTACTATACATATGTATGCAGGGAAGTGGTAGACTATACCAGAATAAATACTAAGCACAAATTATATGTTACAAATAATACAAGCTGCAATATAATTACAAGTAGTATTTAATACGATCGTTTCAATATAAATACGAATATTTTATAATAAGGAAATACGTACAAAGTCGTTGCTACCCGCCTGGTCTGGGCTGGTTATACTGGGTAACAGGTATAAAATTCGCTCATAAATCTTAACTGCAACAACCATATTTAATTACAAAAGTTTTGCCAACTGTCCAACAAGGACTCCCTGTCCGGAACAATCCCACGCATACACTGGGCTGTTCTGGCTGCTGGCTGCCTTTTTGTTTTTCCTGCTTTTCCTACCCATTGATCGTAGATGGGGTACAAAGGAGGAGGTATGGAGGAGGGAGGCTGGAAAATTATTACACATACATTCTCATGCACAAAACATACACATACACACACACGCCCCCTTAGGCTCTTTGCCATTTTTATCGGCTGCCAAATGGCCAACACTTGTCCACTCCAGTCTGTCCAGTTTTGGCCACTTGGCCATTGGCCTAACACTTCCGGGCGAGGCCATAAACCGAAATCTCTTGTTGGCACTTCCATTGGCCGGGATGGGTTCAGCAGTGGGATATTGGGCCGACTTCGAAATCAGTTAACAGCCAATTTCAACTATTTTACAGTCTGCGTACGGCATGGCATGCCAAATGACCCAAGCCAAATGTCAATACCATTAGAGCCGGGCCGACAAAACTCGAACGCAGCAGCAAAGATGGGGTTCCAAAGGGAGAAAATCGGTCCCCATCCCATTTCCAAATTTATTCGTAGTGCGGACAAGATGTTCCACACTAGGAATGACACAGCAGCCAGCAACCATTATCTACGGACTGCGGAAAACAATTCACTTGGAATATTCTTTATCTTTCGCTGCTGTTTGTTCAAGTCTAGGTCCCACGAACCCTAACCCATATGAACTTCGAGTATTTCGCTTAATTTGTTGATTGCCCCCGGCAGATCGTGGACCATTCACCATGTACCACTTGACACCGTTCAAGTGGCTCCGGTAAGCGATAAGATCACAGCCTGAGGAAACTTGTATATAAGCCCCACCAGATGGCGTTGCCAATGCAGTTCACCTTATATCTCTCAGCGGAGAAGTAAAAACTTCAGTAGAGGAACCACTAACACGGAAACAGTTCTAAAATGAGAGTTTGTGAGTAGCTCCCGGAAGCAGCCTCCGATAATCGACTCTGACGGTTCTCCTATTTCATGCAGTCAACTTGCTGCTGATTGGATGTTTGATTGCGTTGTGTGTCAGCGCGGAGTCGGTAGGTGCTCATCCTCCAAAGGACGAGCCGAGGACCGAGCCATGTGAGACCACGACGAGGCCACCCTGTGATCGGACGACGACAACAACCACCCAAAAGCCACCCTGTGAACGGACGACGACAACAACCACCCAAAAGCCACCCTGTGAACGGGAAACGACCACCACCCCCGATCCGTCCTGTAAAACAACGACAACGACAACCACTACTACAACGACAACGCCTACTACTACTACAACGACAACGACTACTACTACTACTACTACAACGACAACGACAACGACAACGCCTACTACTACTACAACGACAACGACTACTACTACTACAACGCCTACTACTACAACCACGACTTGCTCGTCATCAACTTCCACTACTACAACGACAACGACAACCACTACTACCACTACAACGACAACGACAACGCCTACTACTACTACAACGACAACGACTACTACTACTACAACAACAACGACTACTACTACAACCACGACTTGCTCGTCATCAACCTCCACTACTACAACGACAACGACTACTACTACTACAACAACAACGACTACTACTACAACCACGACTTGCTCGTCATCAACCTCCACTACTACAACGACAACGACTACTACTACTACAACGCCTACTACTACAACCACGACTTGCTCGTCATCAACTTCCACTACTACAACGACAACGACAACCACTACTACTACTACAACGACAACGACTACTACTACAACCACGACTTGCTCGTCATCAACCTCCACTTACTACAACGACAACGACTACCACTACTACAACGACAACGACTACTACTACAACCACGACTTGCTCGTCATCAACCTCCACTACTACAACGACAACGACTACTACTACTACAACAACAACGACTACTACTACAACCACGACTTGCTCGTCATCAACCTCCACTACTACAACGACAACGACTACTACTACTACAACAACAACGACTACTACTACAACCACGACTTGCTCGTCATCAACCTCCACTACTACAACGACAACGACTACTACTACTACAACAACAACGACTACTACTACAACCACGACTTGCTCGTCCTCAACCTCCACTACTACAACGACAACGACTACTACTACTACAACAACAACGACTACTACTACAACCACGACTTGCTCGTCATCAACCTCCACTACTACAACGACAACGACTACTACTACTACAACAACAACGACCACTACTACAACCACGACTTGCTCGTCATCAACCTCCACTACTACAACGACAACGACTACTACTACTACAACAACAACGACTACTACTACAACCACGACTTGCTCGTCATCAACCTCCACTACTACAACGACAACCACTACTACAACGACAACGCCAACGACTACTACTACAACCACGACTTGCTCGTCAACGACTCCACTACTACAACGACAACCACTACTTACACGATCAACGCTCCACTACTACACGACAACCACCACTTGCTACGTCACAACCTCCACTACTACAACGACAACGCCTACTACTACTACAACGACAACGACTACTACTACAACCACGACTTGCTCGTCATCAACCTCCACTACTACAACGACAACGACAACGCCTACTACTACTACAACGACAACGACTACTACTACTACTACTACAACGACAACTACTACTACAACGACAACGACTACTACTACAACCACGACTTGCTCGTCATCAACCTCCACTACTACAACGACAACCACTACTACAACGACAACGCCTACTACTACAACGACAACGCCTACTACTACTACAACGACAACGACTACTACTACAACCACGACTTGCTCGTCATCAACCTCCACTACTACAACGACAACGACAACCACTACTACAACGACAACGCCTACTACTACTACAACGACAACGACTACCACTACAACCACGACTTGCTCGTCATCAACCTCCACTACTACAACGACAACGACAACCACTACTACAACGACAACGCCTACTACTACAACGACAACGCCTACTACTACTACAACGACAACGACTACTACTACTACAACGACAACGACTACTACAACGACAACGACTACTACTACAACCACGACTTGCTCGTCATCAACCTCCACTACTACAACGACAACAACCATCACCACTATAAAGACACCCTGTGAACCAAAAACCACAACGAAGACACCCTGTGACACAGAAACTACTACGACTACAACAAGGCCACCATGCACATCGACACGACCCCCCTGTACAACAACAAGGCCACCATGCACAACGACAAGACCCCCCTGTACAACAACAAGGCCACCATGCACAACGACACGACCCCCCTGTACAACAACAAGGCCACCATGCACAACGACACGACCCCCCTGTACAACAACAAGGCCACCATGCACAACGACACGACCCCCCTGTACGGAAACAATCACCACTCCGGGTCCAACACCAGCCTCAACTGGAAAACCCCGTCCACCCCATAACCAACCACCCAACGGCAACAAAGACAACAATGGCAACAACGACAATACCGAGAACGTTGCTCTTGTCCAGATGCTGTTCTCCCGTCACGACTGTCGCGGCAAGGACGACGGTACCTATCTGGCCGACATCCGCCATTGTCGCCACTACTACGTGTGCGACAGGCAGAGATCTAGGCGACAGAACTGTCCTCTCGGACAGTGGTTCGACCGTCAGCTGAAAACTTGTCGTCAAAGCAGCGAGGTTACCAATTGCCTGGCTATGCGCAATTAGAAACGCATATATTCCACATTGAATTGAAATGGAAATGAAAATGATCCAGCATCAACTGTTCTGTCGCGCCCCAACTATCTACATATTGTATATTCCAAATTCGTACAAGTCAAACCAGAATATTTAAATAGACCTGCAATATATTCGATTTAGTGAATCAATGAAGAGTAAAGTACTATTGTATGTATGTACATATATTATCAAAGCAATAAACAAATTTTCATAGCCATAAAACGATTAGTGTTGATCTCGTTGTTTCATATCCCTTGCTAAGAAAATCCGCTTTAAGAAAATCCGAACAACCCAACGACAACGATAGATAACGACTGGCCTATTGAACGGAATAGCACACGCCCAGTCGCGCAGGCAAACAGCCACCGTGCATCAGTAGTTCGTTAATAAATACGTCACAAGTCTCTAAGTAAATTGGTGTCCTCTCGAATTTTATCATTGGACTTATTTCCTCCTCTGCCAGGAAGACTTTCAAGATCGCCTTCTTGGTTACGCTGCACTATAAAATGACAATACGTCTGGGGATCCTGCACTTCAGAAATTTCCTAAGTACATGTAGCTATGTATTACCGCTTGTCCTATGCAGTGCTGCTTATCTGTTGATCGGACCCAAATATTCAATCACGTAAAGCAGCACAGCATACGCCGTCGGACGATTGGAACCCAGCTAGTGTGACAGCTAATACAACGGAAAATCATATGCCAACACAGACCTTCATGGATTCATGACATGGATTAAGCTTCCAAAAAGAAGCCACAAAACGAAAAATGCAGCACTTGCCATATTTCATGCTACGCGCTCTCAGTTAATAGCCGCTCCCTAGATCGGAGGATAATGACTCTTGTTCTGCCTTCGGGATGGAGCCGCTCTCTCCTTTATAGAGATACATCAGCAGCCCCAACCGTAGCAAAACTCTTCCAAATCAATAAGAAAAATTTGAGAAGTTGACTATGTTGTGCTGCGTTTTGATTTAGTTACGCCAGTCAATCAACCTATTGATAGTATATACATACATACCTGTCTTTATGTGTGTGTACGCAGAAGAAAATCGATTAAGCTGTCTAGCCGAGCACTGGTGGGTGCCACTCTCACTCTCCTTCGAATGGTCATCAATTTGGCCGACAGTAAAATAAGGAAAACTTTCAATCAGCCAAACAAAAATTGCGAAAAAGCAAAACAAGCTCATAAATTTGTCAACACTCTCGACGAGGGTGCCACCAGTGGGGGCCCCAGAGTCAGAGTGGGACACAGCTTTGGTTCACATCTATATCCCTTTTATAGGCGTCAATTTTTCGGTCGAGGACTCGAACTCAACAACAGTGCGACAGTTGTGAGTTAGTGTCTGTGGCATTACTATGTCAGGCTATTTATTATGACCCGCCGTAGAGCAAACCCCTCCTGTTCAGGAACTCGACCACGGCAGGAGCAGGAGCAGGAGCAGGCAGGCAGTATTTGTATATGACAAGGCAAAGAATTTATTTGTCGATAAGCATCCATGATATTCCGTTGTGGGGTCGGGGGCTGGGCGGGCCAATCTGAAAACTCTGAAAGTTACTAAATCAACCAGGGGAAGTGAAGTGGTGCCAAGTGGTTATTCATGCGGTGATGCTCGTTTCAAGTGTGCTTTTTTTTTGGATTAATGTACCTTTGAACTGCTTTTGATGCATGCTTGGCTTTCTTGTTTAAGTTTGGCATACGCTGATATCAAAAACAAGTGGAACTATATTTCATGAATTCTTGAAATTATCTTTACGTACGACGCATATCATTTGGGCTTGCTTAGAAATAAATATAAATATCAACTATAACTTGAATGTAAAGTACAATAATCTCGAGGGCATCTCTGTCTCTAAATGAGATTTAACTAAGCTATTTCCATCAATCAATCTCTGACATTCCCATTCACATGTCTTTTCTTTTTCCTTCCTGCGCTGAGATCCCACTTTCAGTCTACTGCTGCTGCTGTGGCGGCTACTTAAGGGGCATTGGGTGGCTGCACCAGGCATTATCGCATATCCGATTGTGCTTTATTATGTTCGTATTCGTATCTTTTTCTTTCTTCACTTTTCTGTCGATTTTTAGCTTGTTGCCTTTTCCATTGCTGTCGTTGCTCTTTGCCTCGCTTGTTTGCGGCATTTTGTATGAATTTTTATTTTATTTTTTAACATTTCTCTTGCTTTTTTTTCGGTCACCAACACAAATCAAAACGCAAAGCGCCACAAACCGGTGCAGAGTGGAGCAGCGCATCGCCCTGCTCTGCGTCGCTTCAGACTTTTATCATATTTCACTTGGGCATTCGGCGACCACGGAAAAAACCCAACAAAAAAATATCAGCAAGAGCGTTAAGTCAAGTTTTCCGACTATGGGATACCCGCTACTCCTGTCAAAACGTGCATATATGTAGTACAAAAAGTCACAGAACTTATACGGCCCTCGCATAGATCCTTCACCAGGACACAATTTTTGAACTCATTAAAAAGTTTACTACCAACTTGGATCAATCGACTATCCTCATCGACCATAGGCTCGAATAAGAGCGATGCATAGTCTCATGGATCGAAAGCACAATCTTCTGCCTGTGCTGCCTCCCATGCAAGCACTCTAATCCAGTGTACCCTAGCAATCCACGAGTAACGAGGGTACAAATAAAGAGAGTAATTGAAACAACATGGAAGAACCGCGGCTAAGGATACCCCATCCCATTACCAACAAAACGGACCAACGCAATAAAATGCATACAACTTTAAATGCAAAATGGTGGTTTGGTTCCGTTCCGTTCAGCTTTTGGCAAGGACTCGACGAGCCTTTTCCATACATTCATGCGAGTATATTCACATATCCATTTTCCCATGGAGCACAAAGTGGCGAGTGAATTGTTTTTGGGCATTTGGGCGAATACGAGTCTACTAAATACCGAAACAACAGCCGTGTAGCTGGAGACCAGCGATCAAACAATCAAACAACAAATCAAAGCAAACAGATTCGATAAGTCAGTAAAGGCTCATTCGTTGAATCTGAAGTACGAGTATAACAGCAACTTGATGTTTCGGGAGTGGCACTCCCAGAGGCCAAAGATCAACTTTAGTTAAATATTAAGTTAAACGAATTAAATCTTGGGTCGCGTGATTTCTAGATAAAATACTCATGTGGCAGAACAAGTGATATTTCGTGCTGTCTGCTCGTGTTTGTGATTAATGCATTTAAATTTATGCAGTTCATGATATTATTAAGAATAAACCAGAGAGAAACGACTAGATGATATTTTCCAAGTTCCAATACTCCTTCCTATGTACACTGTACATACAATGTATGTACATATATTGATGAGCATCAACAAAATACCTAACGATGATTCCCTTTCTTACTAGATGTGGGTACATATGTATGTACATATGTGTGTATAGTATATTCACACTTATCAGAGTATGCCCTTCCATGCCCTTGAAGCTTAAACCCAACTCACTATTATTTGTTTTTATTAATTATAAAATTACACTTGCCACTAAGATATTGCATTTCTGCAGGTGCTGCTTCCTGCAGCGTTTCGTAGTGTGCAAAACATGTAATAGGTATAGACATATACCTATTACAAGTACCTATACCCATTAAAAGTAGTTAGAAACAGTTTTTGAATCAAATTCTCCTTTTATTTCGTTTTGCTCTGTTTCGTTTCTTTATGCGAACTTATCTGCATTTTTAAGCCATTAGAAACAAAAATAGTATGTGTGTGTTAAGCCAACAAGGGCAATTTGTTTGTTGCTATTTAATTTATGGGGCGTTAAAAATCGCATTTACAATGAGGCACCGAAACCAATATCCGGCTGCGGTCGATATTCAAGTTTTTGTTGCTTGGTTGCCAGTTTTTGCTGAGTTTTGTGGATGGTTTGTGGCATTCATTAATAAGCATAATTAACACTTACCACAGAAATCCCGACGAACAAAAAATGCGTATGTTAATCATACGCCATGTTGTTTATTTTGTCTCTATTTTATCTATTGAATTTCTTTGCTTTCCAGCTTGAATTCGGATTAAGTCAACGGATAGATCTGCAAAAAGTAATAGAGATTTATCATAAATTATTTGAGATGCAGATAAGAGCGAAGAAAACCAGACCACCCCACCGAATATTTCTCAGCGAGGCTAGACACAATTTCAAGTTTGGAAAGCCTGCCCTGAGATGCAGCCCCCGCGGCCGTTCCATCATCATCCATAGGGGGGATATAGAGGGCTTTTGGGTCTGAGATCCTTGGGGCACTGAAGTTAGTCTTCCTTTATTTTCCATTACGGGCTTTCCCCCGTTTTCATTGCTGGTGTTTTTGGGCTCATTATGCATATGGCGCGTTGAATTTTTAATTGCGCTCGCAACGAAAAATGCACAAAATTACAACTAAACTTTAAATTAAACTTGAAAGTGCACGCACATACACATGCCCATGGGGGTAGTTGAGAGCGGGGCTGGAGTTAGGCTGAGCGAGGCTGTGCTGTGCCAAGGGGGGTATTCAGGCCCAAAGTGCCGCACTTTATAACGAGCCCAGCTATTTCAATTATTAATTAATATCTCGCACTGGAAAATGGCGCAGACAGACCGACACCCGCCACACATACAGTTACCGTCGAAAGTTTGCCTCCATTTGCAAGTGAAAGTTGGGCGCAAGTAAAATAGTTTTCGGAGCAATTGAAAAACGTTCAACGGAAAAAGTTGGCGGCGCTCAGTTCATTTATCCCATTTCCCCTTCGCTGTTGTGGCAACAGCAACAAAAATGTTCACAATTTGCGGAATGAGTATTTGAAATTTTATTTCCTGCTTGTTTTTTTGGCATTTGGTTCACATATTTTCGAAATTCAATTAAACGCAAGTCCCATAAAATCAGCTAAAGTAGCTGTGGCCAGTAGCTGCCTCATTCCATGCAGAAATACAAAATATTTTGAATGGAATATCGAATCTACCTGTGACAAAATGGATTTCAAAACTAAGAATGACATCATCCAAATGACATCTAGCACATCTAGTAATCTTTTGCAGCATGCTCAGATAAATTAATATTCCAACATACTCATACTCGTACTCGTACCCATACAAATCTTTTTAGAACTTTATCTTTATAGAATCAAAATCAAACAAAAAAATTTCAATAAAATTATTTGGCAATTTTTAGTTTAGGTGAGATAAAACACAACTCGGACTAATCATGTCCCACATTCGAAGACTGAGCGAGAACGAACGATCCAAGCTCAACAATTGGCTACAGGATCAAGACACCACACTTAACGACCGCACCCGACGAGACGTCTACAGCGATGTCCTGCCAGTGGCCAAGATATTCAAGAGGCGCCACAAACATGTGGACGTGGACTGCTACCCCACAGCTAGCAGCGTAGCATTGCGTCTCAAAAATTGGAGAGTCTTCAATTTCAGAGTGCTGAGAAAACTCGGCCTATGCCGTGCACCGTTGGAGCTGCAGAATCTGGCAGCGGGCAAGGAAGGGGCTGTTGACTGGCTTCTCTACGAACTAATGGAACTCCAGCGGACATAAAAAGAAATTCTCCGAACTACAACTATTTAATATTCTGAAATTATCAAGTGATTATTAGTTTCGTAATGAAGAATCCCAGCACTAGAGTTATAGTAATTGAAAGTATGTGGCATTCCGGGGAATCCATCAACTCATCGAAGGAAATCGAATGGAAAATCATTTCCTAATTTAAAGATGTTCCAAGAAACAAACAGTTGGCCCACAGAACAGATGCGACAAGTGTGTGCATACACTACAGAGCATTGACAGATACTGTGCCTAACCTTGGCAGCACCACTGGCACACTTTCCCTCACATGTGTGTGCGTGTGCACGTCGTGTATCCATGCAGGTTTATAGTCGAATAGAATTGTCAACGTGTTGGGAAATTCACATCATGTTAAAGCTTATTATCGCCAGAAACAGACGGGGATGGAGACAAAAACGCGTATGAAAGGCCGCATAAGCAGTGCAGTGCATAAAGGGAGGACAACAGGGACAGCAGGCCAGAACCCTAAGAAAAGCTAAGAAAAGTGAAAGTGGAAAATGCTTCTTGTACTCGTATTGCACCTTTAAGATCGTATCCGGATGGTGAGCAGAGAAGAGCAGAGCAGAGACATGTAATAAATGAAAATAAAAATCATATAAAATACCAGCACGGAGGGCAGTAGAACAAGTTGCATCGCTACGAACACAGGATACCCAATACTTCTCATTCTGTAGTGCCTTAGAATTGTAACTACCATAAAATAGAAAAATAGAACTAGTGTATTCCGCTACCTATGCTCGAATACAGAGACAGATACACAGAGAGCACACCCCATCGTCTGTGGGAGTACCAGGTATGAACAGAAGACTGCGATGAAGAAGAGCTGGCAGACATGTTTGCTGCTGCAGCAGTCAGCCCCACGGCAAACACAAATTCTTCGGCAATTTATTATTAGAAAGAGGCAGACGCCACGAGGCGAGGCCAGCCAGTGCCAAGCCATAGAGTACGTATGGTGGCAGAGGGAGACGGCAGGAGAGCAGAAATACTCCTAGAGAAGAGAGACCACTAGACCAGCCGGAGCAGAGTAGAGCAGAGCGGCAGAGCAGCGACTGCATTGCTCGCAGGGCCATGACAGCTGTTTATGTAGTTGTCGCCAGCAGCTACAACTAAAACTACAACTACAACGAAAGCTATAGCGATAGCAGCAGCAGCAGCAACAACCACAGGAATTGACGAGCGACGCAAGCACGCGTCTCGGGCAGGGATTTCCAAGGAATCGGCCAAATGGCTACCCTGTTAACCCTACAGAGAAACAAAGTATGGATAATAATATGGATAATAATAATATAAAAATTATAAATATATAAAATAAAACTCGGAATTTAATTTATCTTTAGGAAGTCAGAACATTATGTCTTGGTTTATAACTCATTCAAGGAATGTTATAGATATGTTTATTGATTTATTTATAAAGTGAAATTGTAAAGTGAAGTCCATTAACTAGTCCTTTTATTCTCTACCAAAGCAACAGCATAGTATTGCCCACTTCGCATATGCCCCCCGATACCCTGTGGTCTATAAAGAGTAAATATTTGCCATGTTTATTATTATTTTAGAACAACAACATGATAGTCGTCTCCATCGGTGTGAGGGTGTGAGGGTGTGCGTGAGTGATTGGGTTGACTGGGTGGATAAGAGGGCCCCTCCATGGGGGAGGTGGCGGAAGCGGTGGTGGAGGAGAAGGGGCTGGTGAATGGCGATGGTCACACACGCGCCGCCATATGCCCCAAAGTCTCAGCCACTCGGTGTGGCTATCGCCGAGACTCTGCCCCGTTGCCTAGTCAATATTTCATTTGGCACTTGAACCAAATTCTTTTAGTTTTCTGCGAAGGTTGACGCTGAATCTGAAGCTGACGTCAACGTCATCAGAGCAGCGGACTATCGGAGCAGCAGAGTAGCAGAGCAGCCGAGCAGCCGCCTCGGTGTCAATCAGTCCACCTTTAGTAATGGATTTCGTGTTTATAGATTGTATTTTGGTCTTGTCTAATTTATCTAATTTCACCAACAGCCAAGGAACAGGAACAGACACAGCATTTATGCATAGCCAATCGGCCAATTATATCCTAACATTCGAGCAGGTAAAAGTGGCAAACAACAGCTAAATAAATAAAGCAAAAAAAAAAACAGAAAAAAAAAAGAAAACGAGACAATTTCAACATTTTTCTGATGACAATGCAATCTGCAGTTTCATATTGCAATTTTCGTCGCACAAAGCAGGCAAATAATGGCACACTATATACACGAATATAAAAATACAAAAAAGGACAATTTAAATTTTAAAATGAACTAAAATCATGGGAGCATAATGTTAGCACATTTGCAGCGATGCGATGCGATGCATCGAGATGCCACATAAACTCCGTTTGTATGCCCAGAGGTGGCATGCCACACATTCCTACGAGTATTTACCATTTGCCCGTCACTATATCGAATTTTATTCCTGTTTGCCTTGGGGAGCTCTCTGTTCGGTAATTACTTTAATTGATCACCAGCAAATGGCAGCCAAAATGTAAAATAATTGTAAAGCCTCTAGTCATACAATTATTCGTATCGCTATTCTATTCTATTGTTTAAACCCTACTCAAAGAGTTGAGGGGTATATTGTATATTTGTTTTCGACCCCATAAAGTATATATATTCTTGATCAGCATCAAAAGCCGCGTCGATATAGACATGTCTGTCTGTCCGTCTGACCGTCTCACACTGTGTTGAGCGACCCCAAAAGTGACGATTAATCAATATGTGACGAAAAAGAAAAAAAAAGTCTGCATTAGGAAGTTAAAAAAATGATGGCCATCAGGGCCAAGTGAAATACTTTGATTTTTCGTTTTTCGAAATACGTGATTACACAAATTTATATTTTTTGTCACTTTTGATGGTGTATTTCACGTACAAAATTAATAAAAATTAATTTTTGAAAATTGAAGCAATAAATTTGAATCCTTAACAATTTTCGTTATTTTTTTTAATAGAAAACTTTTAGTAAATATAGGGAAAAAATTAAAATAAAAAGTACCTGTGAAATTAGACTTTTTTTACCTTTAGATAGGCAAAAGTTGCTTCAAACGTAACCAAACGTAACTATTTTCATATTCATTTTCATGCATTGTTAGCATGTTATTTCTATGGCATATATTTTATATAGTCCACCGATTCTTATTATTCTCATGGATATAGTCTACATGGATATACAGTAGATTACCGAAAATTTCAGCGTTAAAATTTATAGAATTCCTATTTTTGTTGTGAAAAAACCGAATATTAGATCAAATTGACTGAAATAATATAGAAAAAAAAAGTTTTATATTCTACAGAATATCCAAAAGTTAATGATTTTTGGACGGTTGAAATAATCATCACCTTTGGAGTCTCTCACCCCAGTGTGCGTCTGTCCGTCCGTCTAAAAGAGCTAGAGCAACCCAATTGTGTTTCCAGACTCATGTGATACCGCCCCCACAAAAAACGAAAATCTGTGGCAGGCACAATTTTAAAGATACGCTAAGATATAGAATGACCATATCTACCAGATAGCCGAAATTGAATCAGATCATTATTATAGTCAAAATAAGGAAATTAATTTTCAGTTGCTTCCCCCACCTCCTCCTGCAGCAGCAGCAGTAACAGTAGATGAACAGCAGGGGAAGGCAGAGGAAGAACACAGCAGAAGTAAGAAGATAATACAGGAGCCGAATTATTTTTACCATTACCTGTGCACCGCTGTTTAATATCAATAAAACTATACCTAAATAATGTCTAACATTTATATACTGACTGAGTACGGGTATAAAAGTAGAGTCACGTCCACAGAAGCGACTCACACTTTCCGTCTCATTTTGTGTTTTGTTTTCTGATTACCATTCAAAGATAAAATTCTTTGGTTGATTTGTTCAGTTTTTAAATCGCCTTCCTGAAGGCTTTAGTGGATATCTTTTCCTATGAATATTGCCAACATTATTATTTTCTTTGTTCTTCTTTAAAGCTCACGTTGAACGATTTTATGGGGGATATCAAAAAGTAATTTGTCTTAATTTTTATCTTGTCTTGTTTCCCTTTTCATTCATTTCCCGAAACATTTACCCAAGTCTTGAACGCATAACCGCAATCAGGTCATATAGCAGCCTGCTCCTATAACAAATGTGCAGATGTACTACAATATGCAAATATATATTATATTTATACTCGTATGTACATATGTGCATATGTATATACATGTATACTCGTACATATATCCATATGTACATGAGTATTTCATCTTTACATCTTTGGCTTTGTTGTGGCCCAAATTTCTGCAGTTACCGCAAAAAAAAGAGAGAACAGCACAGAACAGGAAAGAAAAGGGAACAAAAAACGTGAACTTAAACCGCAGCAAAGTGTTAAAGACATATGTATGCGCATAAAAGATATATATTTAGGATATATTCTACGGCTATAGACTTTATAAGGCAACAATTTAAATGCATCATTATAAATAAAACAAATACAAATAAAAAACACAACTTAAGGCAGCCAAAAAGTGAAAGCTTCAGTTTTTTCATTCGGTAAGCGGTCTCTTTCTTTTTCTTTGTTAAAATGGCAATGTTGGTTTTCCATTTTCATCCCATTTTGCATTTTCTTTCATTTTTTTTTTATTATTTTTGGTCAGCTTTTTTTTTGTTGGTGGTGTTGCTGCTCGTAATGAAAGCGATTACAAGCCGACAGCAAAGCAGACGATAATCAGGAGACTATGGCAGGGGAGGGGAGGGTCTGGTCTGGATTGGATGGAAAAGTGGTATGAGAAAAATAAGGAATGGAAAGAAACCATTTCCTCTTTTTCCTCTCCCATTCTCCCGGCCACTTTCAGTTTGCTATTTGTAAAGTTGTCGGGTGAATTTATGACATTTATTGAAATCGTTTTTCTCTTTTGGGAGCCCCTTCCCCTCCCTTCTTTTTTGTCAACTTTTCTGCTCGCTCTTTTTCTGTTCTGATTAGTTGTATGCGATTGCGTTGATATTGTTAACTGCGTACCCCCTCCTCTTTTTCCCCTTTCCCAATGGTAATCCCTTCCGTCCACGGCTGCAATTAGTTTTACATTCCCTGGGAAATTGCTGGAAAATTTAGCACAATGCAAAAGGCTTTTGGGTAGAATAAAAAACAAAAAATAAATGAAAATATTAAACGAGGGTGAATAAAGAACAAAAACTGCAAACAAATAGCAAGAAATCCCCATAAATGAGAGAACCTGTTGCTTTTCCTACAATAGAGTCAGAGGGTCAGTCCGGCAGGGAGGGGGTGTAGAACTGGATGGGGGGAAGGCAGTTAAGCTAACCAAAAGCAGAAAATAAAGAGAAAATCCAGAAAGGAAAATCGTTAAAGGAAGTTTGGGTTTAACGGCACAAAAAAACTTTTGGCTTAATTTTATTGAAATAAATGGAACCAAAAATTGAAATAAAATTAATCCCCACCAATTCAGAGAGATAAAAATAAATGGGCTTAAATAATAAAGGGGTAGAATGCATAAAAATGGTGGTATATGCGCTTGTTTGAATTTGCGAGAATGTCTGATGAATCTGTTTTATGCAAAATAAAAGTTGTATGAAAAAATGCAGAATAATAGCGCATTATACACATTTTTATACCATTGCAGAGATACCAGATATGCCCGGAAGGAATAATACAAAAATATACATATACATACTATGTATGTTTTTGATCCGCATCAAAATTCAATTTAAAGGAGTTCCGTTGTCCCTTTCAAAATATTGTAAAAGAAAAAGAACAACCCAAATAAAAATAGAAGATAAAACTTTACCGCAAACATTTTGTTTGCCTTGCACACTTTTATGAGGGCAACATGCACAAGAAAGGGAAAATTATAATGAGAAAAAGAGTAGAAAATGAAAAAAAGATGAATAAGAAATCGGCTATGGCGCAAAAAGTGCGTATATTCGACAGCCTTGAGCCACATATGTGGGACCCAACGGATTGGGCGGAAAGTCCCGCCACAGACAAGTCGAACCAGATGAACATAATGCAAAACTTTGGCATCCAACGGAAGAGAGGGATATAATCGTACGCGCGGCATGGGAGAGAGACAGGGAGAGAGGGTAGTGGAAGTCGAGAGAATTCACTGAGGCGGCGACAAAATAAAGAAAACTAAAGAAACTTAAATAAGTGGGAATTGACGACTAGGGGAATGCTCTTTGAGCAGATAAGATTAAAAGGCATATAAGAGGAGACTGGACTAGAGTAAAAATGTTTTGAAACAGGATTAAAGAACAAATGCCATCAATAAATATTGGAATGTGTGACAGAAACTTCAAATATATTTTCAAAAATATTCCTGAAGGGCTTGTCACTATATATGGAAGTTAATATAAAAATTATCATTTAGCAATCAACCTTAACTCATGGGGAATATCTAAAAATCGTCACCATTTATAATAGAAAAGGTAATATTTTAATATTTATTAAGATGCAGTTTTGAAAGATTCCTGTCAAGCTAAGGGGCATTGTTCGAATGAAAAAAAAAATCTTGAATCGGATGACAATATTGTAGTGATATAAAGCAATAAATTACTCATTCGCCTCAGAACACTCTGAATCCTAGTAGCATGCCGAGGCAACTAGAAAATCTAAAATGTTCTTCAACAAATATTGTTGATACCTTAGAGAGGTGTGGTCCGATTTGGTATAGAGTTTTTCAGGGCTCTGGGGTACCAGACTGTAACAAAAACATATTTTAAGAGAGAACAAATTTCAGTTTATCGCAATCGTAAAAACCACTATACCCTCAACCGCTAAATGCGTTCTTGGCGGGCGTGGTCGTGGGGGGGGGGTTCAAAGACAAATCGAAGGAAAAACCTTCGTCCAACTTGCCACTATTTGTTGTTTGCTGAGAAGCAAATATTTTTCTATAAAAGCAACAACACCGCGCGCCTATTACGCATGTGTAATAATTTTCATTTTCATTTTTCCGATTTTTGTCTTTTTTTGTAATATTTTTCGATCACAGCTGTGTCGGACAAGCGGTTTGGGGTGGGGAAAAGGAAAACTTGATGGCAGGCGTTTAATTTTTTTGTTCTTGTTGCTGCCTTTTATTAATGAATTTTCTCTCAATTCTTTTCTTCTTTGCTTTGCTTTGCTTTGGCTCTTCTATCCTCTGCTGCTTCGCTATGTCGTCTATTTTATGTGTTTCGTTTCGTTCATTCTTTTCTTGTTTTTTACTATTTAGGCTGCGTCTAAAAATATGTCTGCCAATTCGATAAGTGGCCCCATACTAGTCTATATGGGATACACAGAAAATACAGTGCAAATTGGCTAAGCAAACATTTATTTTGAAACATAAAGTATGAATTTTAACAATTGACACAAAAATACAACAGAAATATACGGCAATAAAATGTATGTGTTGTCTAAGAAAGATGGGAAACAGCAAATAAGCAAATTTGTTTAACAAATCTCAACATTTATGACACCTTAGAATAATAATAAAAAATAAACCAGGAGGTTTATAAACCAGAGGTTATTTTGGGAATATTTTAGAAGTTGAAAATAATTAACATATTTGCATGTGAACACCTATGAAGTTTTCATAAAAAATAAATGTGCATATTTGTCCAGCCAACCATCCGGAGCCTAGACCCGATACTGACTGTATAAATAAAAGGAAAACAAGTATTCACCAAAAGAAGTGTATACAAAAACAACCCCCATCGAGTGTTCAAAAATAGTTTTAGACATTTTAAAAAACTGAACATCTTTCTATAAAATATGGACAAATTTGAGCAGAAACGTCTGTGATTATAAAGAAGACAAGACATTTAATACTAATCAAAGAAATAAAGAAATCCACAATGGACCCGCTGCTCTTCTATCCGTGTATTTTCCATTTCCCTAAGGCTTAGCTGAAAGAAGTTTCCTTTCGGCAAATTTTAATCCAAATTCAAACTCAACTTTAACTCATTAAAACTACATTTTGGGGCCGAAGCTTAAGCTCATTAAATTCAGATTTTATTGTGATCCAAAAAGTGCTGCGTTTTTTTCCCCACTTTAAAACTTGGTATTGCTGTTGCTTACTCTGGCGATTAATATTATTATTCCATATTTAGATGAATTTATTGCATATTTGTTTTCTTTTTAGATGTTTTTCCATTCTGTTGTGCTTTGGTAATTGATATTTCTGTGTAAACTAATTAATGTTTCGAAATAATATTTGTTTTCGGTGCTAGAAAAAACGAACGATATTTACACACACAGTATTTTTGTTGAAATTTTTATTTTTTTAAACTGGAAACAGAATATATTTTATCTTTATTAAGAAACTAGTTTGTATACATTTTTCATTTATCTCTGTATTGGCATTTATCGGAAGAATTAACGTTTTACCAAAAACAAATTAATTAATATTTAGATATGATGATTAGGAATAAATTTATCTATTTTTTACTTTTATGTTCTTCAGATTCCTTTGAAATGTTGTTGTTACATTTCGCGAAGTAAATTTCTCAATTTTTGGCGCGCATTTCTCCCCAGCCGGCACATTGGCACACTTTTCACACTTTCGAATTTCCACAGTCAAAAAATTACAACAAAAAGGAAACTGCGAGTATTTTAACCAAAAGGGAAGAACAAAGATTGGGAGCATCCAAAGTCGTCTCTTGATTGGCGATCTGCACTAGAGTTTTGTTTTGATTTTGCAACCGAACCGAACCGCAACGCGAAGTTTTTGTTATGTTTCTGTGTTTGGGATTGGAGCGTGATTGGGGCACGCGAACCGCTCGACTCGTCGTGTCCGTGCACGTGGCCAACTCGACGTAGACTGAAAGCTTAAGCGTAACGGTATGTGGAATGTGCCACCGCGCTGCATCGAGTCTGTTACTCGACTGTTGCTACTGCTACCGCAGGCGTTGCTGCTGCTGTTGCTGCTGCTGATGTAGCTTCCACAGCCACAGTCACAGCCTCTACCCTTGTCCCTGCCTGCCCGCCCGACCAACGCCTCCACAGTGGCTGCTTCGGAATCTGCTCCCACTCAATGCTGAGTGAGTATAAAAGCCGAACCGAGACGAGAGCCAGCCGACCGATTGTTTTGTCTGCTACTGACTATTTTTAACTCACACGAAAATTCCCCTTAGCCCGAGCGAGACTCCTCCAACGAGAAACAGAGTGTATTAATGTAGGGTGAGGCATTCCCAGAGAGCGCTCCTGAGTGGTTTTGACTTCAGATTCGTAAAATGTTTCCTAATATTCGGATCTTTGAACGAGCGCACAAAAGGCTGCAGCATGAACCGTCGCTCAACCATCGCCGCAAAGTGTGGAGAGTACTTGGATTTATTCTCTGTTTCCACTCGAAGAGTAAGGATTAGCGTTCTACTCAACATGTCCCCATGCAAGTGTCCGGCAGAGGCAGACTTCAATGCCTAGGCCCAGGCCAGATGATGCCACTAGAGTGGGCACTGACATTCCGTGAACGCCTCAATGACTATGATATTCTTATTTGAATACGTCCTTATTGTTACGGCCAGGAAATGGCGATCAAACAGCTCGTCCAGACGCAAAAATGGAAAACCCTCTCCAGAGTCAGAGCCAGAGTCAACTGGAAACAAATTATTTATACTTGAATGTGTTCAAAATGATTTGAAATATTCTCGCTTATATTTGAGATTCGTTAGGTCTCATCCTGCCCTTTGGTTAATGCATCCTTTGGGCATCCAAAAGAGTACATTTCTTTCGAATTTCGCGACCAGGACGCTACAACCATATAAAAATATAACCTGCCCACGGAGAGAGAGGAGAGAAACAATTCGTAAGAGAACGAGCTTTGAGTGAGTTTTCGATTTTTGTTCACTCATTTCCGTAGTCACTTCCGCCGTCTTCTTGGCCCGAGGAAGTTGTAGCCCCACTGACAACGACAACAAAATCCGTATTTTTCGTACTTCTTTTTCTTACAACAGTTTTTTTCTGGAGGGAATGGAAGGGGAAATGTCAAATGACATTCTGGGATCACAGTCTGAAGAAAACATTTTGAAATATGTTTGGAATGCATTTTCCAGTTGGTGCTTTCCCTTCGCTTGGTGAGGTTGGCTCTCCTTTGTTTACCTTTTATATACAGAATACTCTTAAGAATTAAAATAATTTCACAGATTTTTAGACCAGAAAGGAAGATATTTCAACCACTTTGTGTGTTCTTTTCGGATACGAAAATGTTGTGCACAATGCAAAGCTATTTTTAAGTTTAATAATTAAGCTATCACGTTCTCCTGGCTTATAAATATTAAATATGCAAAGGAGTTTTGGCCCTGGTATTTCAGGCATTTTTTAGCAATTACATTATATTTAAAATATGCCGCTGCATTGTCGGCAAATTGAAAGATTCCAACTGGCTGTGATCATGTAATGGACTTGTATACCTATGTATGTACTTGTTACGCTGAGAACATTCCCATCAAATCCTTATGCCACCTAATTATGCTTGTCTAACAAGTACATTCTGGGATTCCCTCATTCTGCAAGCAACAATCGCATGTAAGAAATGTGTTTTTCCCTCGGCGAGCAAAACCCACATAAAAGAAACTTTAGGACTGCGTTTTTGCATCGGGACTCGGGACAACTGAGACCAGACCAAAAGCCGCATTGTATGACCACTGAATGGAAGACACGGGCATGCAGGAGGGTGTGGGGGGAGGCTCAGCCAGAGTAGGGGATAGAGAAAGAGCTGGGGCGACAGGAGACATTCTTTTGGTTCAATTTTCTGTTCTATTTCGCCGCTTCCATAGGCCACAGGGCAACAACAACAGCATCAACATCAGCAGCGGCAGTGGCAGTGGCAGTGGCAGAAAAGGAAACGAATGCGGTCAAAGGTTGCCATAGTTACAACCAAATGAGTAAGGCCAAGAAGAAGAAAATGCCAAACCCACAACAACAACAAAAAAAATATAGTATAGGACTGAGGCAGCTGTTGCTTGCTTCAATAAGAAATAATTTGGTTCTTCTCCAGCGAACTCGCTGGTCCTCCTTCTCCTCTGCCACTCTGTGTGTGTTGTGTGTGTGTGTGTGTGTGTGTGTGTGTGTGTGTGCTTCTGCTTTATTATTTGCCTTTCGAATCTAATGTGTATAAAGCCTCTGAGTGTGATTAGTAGCAATGTTCGGGCCATAATTGTAATGACAAGGAGGACTACGAGTAGATAGCCCAAGAAAAGTTTCATGTTGGCCTCCAACTTTCGTTCTCCCAACTACCTAATTTATTCGCAATCATTGCTGTCAAGTGTCAATTCAGCACTGCAATTATTAATCAGGATTCTCCAAGGATTAATACCCACAAAGGGAAGGCCTTAATAATACAGGAGTGTAGAAATCACAATGCAAATACCATGTGAACACATCTATCTCAGACTGTTCAGTCCGTGCCGTTCACATGTCCGTAAACACTCGTTTCGTTTCTGCCTCAACCTATAATTGCGTCCATATCCTTGTCCTTAACTATTTCCGCGTCTGTGTAGATGTATTTGGCCATATCTATGGCCTCCGTCCTCCTGTCCGCCCAGTCCGCCCAGTCCGTATTAATTGGTCACCAGTGCTTATCTCCACTGAACTTGCTCTAAGAATTTAAGTAAGTCCCCAAGCTAATAGAATTACCAGCCTCAGTCCGGATCCCAAAGTTAAACAAACAAACAAAAATGTTCTCCGATTTCTCGATGAAACTTTTCCCATGGAAATTGGAATGGCGGGGGGTGGGGTTAAAGAAGAAAACTTTCGCCTTTTATAGAGCGATAAAATTGCAAAATGTATGTATAATTAAAGTTCTATTCCTGATAATTGGTAAACTGGAGCCCCATTTTCCCCCTTGACCATATTCTAATTTCTCCCAAAAGTTTCCCACCAAAAAAAAACAAACTAGAGTAACCGCAAAATCAAAAAAGGGATACTGGACTCTCATACTGCCATCTATCCTATCACATACACACACCTATAGAGGCACACCTGGACACAATCACACACGGGGAATTTGGAACTGCTTAACTGAAGCATTTTCCAGCTTATGCAATGAAAGCAATGGGCAGGCACCTGTCGATGGAAATTCTATGGTGAGGTTTACACACAACGGGCAGATACAGAGAGAGAGAGAGAGAGAGAGAGAGTGAGTTAGAAGTCCCTGGGAAAGGGGGCCATGGCATGGGAGGAGGAGGTGGAGATGGAGACCGAAGTGGGGTAAAACGTTGCAACTGACGCAAAAACTCTATTATGTTTGCTGAACATGACCGGCGGCCTATTAAAACAACAATGCCAACTACTGTCACATCGAACACCAGCCGCCTACCTAGTCCATCCACACAGCCGACACTCACTCTCAGCTCCCTGGGAAAACTCTGAATTGTTAATTTTTCAGTGCCCCACCCTCTCCCACTATTTGTGCAGGCAGGCTCCAAATGAACTCCGGAACAATTCCACACCTGAAAATATTACAGCACAACTGGTAACTGGTAAAAGACAAATAGAAAGCACTGTTTTTTTTGGAAGCGAGCAGAAGCTCCCTCACAGAAGCTACCTTAAACCCATGCAGATCCATCGTTCATTCGATTCCGACACTTAAATATATTAATTATGTTTTTTAAAGAGGTTCTCTTCGTGCAGTACTCAGACCAGCAATAGACCTTTTCTTTACCTTCTGAGTTGCTCTTCTGAGTTCACCCATAAAGGCAAGTTTGTGTCGGAGCCGGAAATACAAGATGCAAATATGGTGAAAGATTTTTTAGATTAGATGTTCGTTCAAGAAGTCCAGAAGAAGTCCTAACAGAGGACCCTAAATATGTGCCAAGACTTCCAGTCCCACTTCTTAGGCCGTACCGATTTAACTTGCTTTTCGCATCTACCTATTCTCTATTTGACATCTGTAAGAAATAGATAATTAAATAAATTATGAAGAGAAATAATATTGAATATTAGAATAATCAAAATCTCCAACCATATTTGAATTTAACCGATTGGTAATTTATATTCAATTGATGAATTGATGTCACTATAAACCTGCACCAGATGTGGACTGATGTGGATGCGGACTAGGCCAGCAAAGTAATGCCCGTATGACTGACCGAGCCATGATCTATAAACGGGAAATAAAAAATTAAATCAAATCAAATAAAATAGTCAAAAAGGTCGAAAAAAAGATGCTGTATAACCTGTACACGGACCTGATGATGGGATTACTGCAATTATTAAAATAGTTGAATTGCATTGGGGTGGAAAATGTATGGGTTTTTATTTTGACTCTTACCTTAATTAATTCTCAAGCTTTTACTTTAGCGAGGATTTTGACTTTTTCATCGAGTTTCCGCCAGCAGATGAGAATGAAATTTGGGAGGATAAATAAGCCATGAAACCAAAGAATTAAATAAGTTCCCCAAAGCTATGGCAATGTGCTGTGCATCATGGTGCGGATATTTTTAAAAGCTGTTTGTTTTAACACAAACATTAGCGCCAAAGCGCCACACTGGAGCCTGGCCATGAAGCAGTTGCAGCAGCAGCAGCAGCAGCAAAAAAAAACAAAAACGGAAACAGCAGAAACAACATTTTTGGGGGAGTGCTGCTAGTGGGAATCCTGCCGTTGAGATAGCGAGAGAAACTGGAGAGGTAAGCGCGAAAAGTAAAATACAAATTTGTATGGAATTGAAAAATTCATAACACGAAAGCCGTGAATAAAAGACAAGCAACAACAATTTAAGCCAGAAACTAAAACCAGCAATAGCAGCAGACACAAAATTCAACAGCCAACGGCAGCCATGGATGGGAACATGCAACAGCAACCACAACAGCAACAATGGAGGTAAGAGTAGCACCAGAGCAGCAAGAGCAGCAGGTGGCATAAAACATGTCAGAAAAAGGACTTTTGCATGTGTCCTGCACCATTTGAATGTTGTTTGGGCGGGGGGAGGTTTGGGGGGTAGAGCGGGAAAAGTGGCACCAAATGAGGGAAAGTGCGAACACCAGCAAAATAAGAAAGAAAACATATTGACGGGGGGCCGAAGATTTTGATACCCTTGTAGATCGTTTCATACAGACTGGACTGCCCATAAAACTATGCTGTACATACACATGTACACACATACATAGGTGAGTAAATAGATGCTGCATTCAGTGCGTTGCAAACATTTGCTCCAAATGAGCCAACTCTCTCTGGTAGGGTATGCACATAAAACAACTTACAAAAGGCTTACAACCAGAGTTGATACCTGCGCGTGGGGCCAAAATCAAAACAAAAAGCAAAAACAAGCGAGCACTGCAAAACAAAAACAAGAGCAAAATAAAAATAAAATAAAAATACAAACAATCCCAACAAAGCGGACGGCAGCGATTTAGCGTAACAAAAAAGTAAGCTTAGAATAATAAGTATGGCAGCAAACAGCATCCAAATATTATTATGCACATTTAAAATGTATTAATAAATGCAACACATGTTAGTTTCTCTTTCTCTCTGCCACTAAAGAGATTACACTGAATGGGGCTTGCTCACACACACACAGACATACAATATGCAATACAAGAGGGGAGCCAGAAGTTCTCTGATACTCTACCAGTTCGGCTTATAGCTTAATATAATAACAAGTTTAATGTTATAAGCAAATATTATAGATTCGATTTATTCGATTTATAACTGAGAGGATAAGTCTTATAATAATTTAAATAATTGATATTGGAATTTTAGGAATTACTATTTAAGCAAAATAAGTTAAGCCAAATCTAATGGCAACTCATACAAATTCGAATCAAATATTTTTTCAATTTGAGTATTAAAATGAAATGAAATGGAATAGCCTTTCGGCCTAACCTTTTGCCATGGGTAGCAGCCGTCCATCGAATGCAAACAAATCCAAAAAATGGTGAATAAATAGGCAAATGAGAAATCAAACCAAATCTCACCAAATAGATTTCATAGTTAAATTTTTGGGATGCTTGCCGAGCGGAAAGCGTAAGCCGAGCTGAGCTGAGCTGACTGGCAATAAATCGAATTGCCAAATGCCAGCAAAATTTCCAAATATCCAGCAAAAATATCAAATGGAATGAATTAAATAAACTGTGCAAATCTCACCTGTGGTTCGGAGTTCCCCTGCTGCTGCTGCTGCTGCTGCCGCTTCTCCTGCTTGTTGCTGCAGATGTTACACCAACAACATGAGAAGCTAACAAATTGGAGGGCAGTCTGACGCCAATCGAACTTCAGGATACCCTGGTACATAGATAATAGTGCATAGATCCAGACAATAGACAATTCTTAGCTTAAGATAATGCTAATGCTAATATATACGTTAAAGTGTGTAACATGGCTTGTGGCTAGATCTGTTTATTGATCCTTCACAAAATATGCATACATGTGCACACAGAGTACATATACAGTACACCCTCGTATTATTCGTGTACTGGGTATGAAGAAACCAAAATTGGAAGTATCAGAGAAAGAAAAGTGTAGCGGACAATCGCAAGCAACCGCAATGGACAGGAGAAAGCAGCCACTGACAGAAACGAAAACCAAACTGCTCAGAGACAGTGTCAACAATGTCTGACGAATTGTCAGGAACCGCAAAATGGTGTTGTTGCTAATGTCGTTGTCCGGACCCGAGCCCGGGTCCATGCCAGATGACAATGTCAACGAGGCGAGGTGGTAGTACGATGGATACACAGGATGCCAGTGGGAGCACACAGGACGAACAGAACATTCCCAAACAGAAGGGAATATAACAGGACGGAAAGAAACGGGGAACGGATCCCAGGAACAGGAAAGTGTGGACAATTTGTGGGTGAAAATTTTTGTGTGCGTTTTTTTGTTGTTTGTTAGATTTTATTGCTATCATTTCTATTTCTATACATATACTACACTATCAGTATACGTCATACACAACACAAAATACGTACATACTATATATTTGCTAACTGTCGGAGCAGGAGGTGGATGCACTCGCACTCGCACTCGTACAGATGGAAGTGGAGATGGATGTGTCCTTTACATTTTTGCTTCTGGAAAATTTGTCAACGAGCTTAAGGTCGCCACAGCGAAACACTTGACAATATTCACACACTCAGAGACACACAAAATATTAGCCGGGATGTGGGTCTGCCTCATCATACTCATAAACTGATGGGAAAGAGTGCACGAAGTGGTCAAAGTAATCGGTTTAAGGCTTAACTGATCATCATTGGGACAACTCCTATTGGGATTCCACCTTCACTCCAATATAGCTTAAGTCATTCAAAAATACACTTTACACATGTATGTATATACATATGTAGCTATGTACATGTGTATATCAGTTCAATGGAATACTGTCGAAGTTAGAGCCAGTCAAAGTTGTTAGCAAAATTGATCCGGTATTTAGATACTTTAAGTATACCCCTTTAATGCCCTGGCCTACAACGACCGCATCGATCGAATATTCATTCAAATATACATATGTACATATGTACACTGTGCATATTTTTGTATTTATGTACATATGCGCATAAAATATAGATATATTTAAATACAGTTATTGAGAATTAAGGATGTTTTGTTGCCTGCCGTTTTCCTTATTTCCATTCCATTGTATTGTCCCGCAACTTTCCGCCACATCAACCGAACAAATGCAATTGTCATTCAATGATTGCAATGAGCCAATGCATTGGCTTCCTCACACACACACACGCACACCGATGGCCGCTGCGGTTTGATTGTTTGTGAGCGTGGATCTACTTCCTCTATAACCTCCACCCACACAGACTCCCTCCTCGTGGTATTTTCCTTCCACACCGACACCCACACCCAGGCTTTTTCATGCTTTTGCGGCTACTCAAGCTTTTGGCAGGGCGTTGAAAATTTATGTAGAAATATTTTAATTGAATTGTCACCGCGATTTTATTATTGTTGGTGTTGTCGCGCTGTCAGTTGCCAGTTGCCGTTTGCCGTTTGCCAATTGCCACTGTAATTGTTATTTGTGGCAGCCACCATTCCCATTTCCATCCTTATTCCACCTTGAAAACTGCTCAGTCTCCCATAGCCACAGCCACAGCCACAGTCAAACCCACACACACACACACACACACACAGCCTTTCCCTTTTGTGAGTACTTTGTTCATTTCATTATTTTTGTGAGCTTTTAACTTTAATTTAATTTTTAAGCACCTTTTGTGTGTGTTATATATGATGCTGAACGCTGTCAGTGGCTGGCGGATGAAATATTCAGTAGTTTGGGGACTGGACCCATTCCCCGGACCGCAGTCCGTCTGCCCAGGGACATTGCCAATAATGACGAGCCTGTTAATGACACCCGACAATTGGCCAATTATGGAGGCAATCGGAGAGGCACTGCCACTGGCGCAGTGGTTGGGATTGGGGGTGGGGTTCGGGCTGGGGCTGGGGCTGTGGCTGGTTATGGATCTGGTGTGGTTTGTTTGGGTGGTGATGTGGCACGTTCCAGTCAAAACCAGAAATTCCAACCGCACAAGTGGTTCGCATTAAGAAATGCCTAAGGAATCCGCAACCCAGACTCACCCAGCCTCACCCTTTCTCTCTCTGTTTTGTCTTCACGGGAACATCGGCCATGATTTTCACTTTTCAAGAGAATTTTACAATCCTTTCGAACCATCCTACCCACGCCCCAAATTCGAAGCAGAAGAAAGAGGCGAGAAAAATTGAAACCAAAACAATTTCCTCCAGATGCAAATGAATATTTCAGCCGGGAATCGGGGGACACAACGAACACCTGCTTAACACCACACCCCCCAGGCGGTATTAGTATGGGTGCATGTGGGTGTCTGGGTGGCAGTGGGTCTCTGGGTCTGTGGTGTGCACATACATATCCCTGCTATATCCCCATTTTTGAAATTTCGATTACCAAGCGGATATGGAAGCATTGCCATGATAAGTAAACTTTGCCAATGCTCGCCCTTGCGCTTTGCGCCTTGCGCCCTGCTCCCCGATTTTATTTTGCTGCTTTGCCTTCTGTCCTTTGCCTCACCCCTGCTGCCCCTCCCCACTCTAACTCCACCCTTCCCAGTGCTACCTGGCTACCTTTCTACCATCAATCTCGCTCTCACGCCCCTATTTCCCTGTTTCGGCATTGCAGAATTCCAAGCCGCTCAGCGCTTTTCAATTACACCAAATTGCCGAAAAAGAAAAAGGAAACGTCGAGCAGGAAAAAGGTTTATGAATGCGCCAAGCTTAAACGGTTATACCTACCGCCACCCCTAACCCTGCCACCCACTGTTATTACAGGGTAGCAGGGACAATGGCCGAATTCAAAAGAACTTCAATTCAAAAGCAGTGCAGCAGCAAATGAAGAATAGCCGACTGATTGCAAACAGCGACACTCAGAGACGAGACTCAATATTTATTCCATAAGTAGACATACTCGTAAATGTATTTGTACTTGCATTTATTTTCTAAGGTTCAACTATGAGCAGTTAAACCAGCGAAAATAAAGGAAAGTAGGACAAAAACATGAATCACCAGACTATGGCCATTGTACTGACCCAATAAGACCAATAGGATTCATTGGCTCAATCAGCCGCTTTGGTCCAGCTCACAGCAAGTTGTAGTCAGGAAATAGAAGCTTAAGATTCAATTCATTTAAATTATTTGCTTACAATCGAGGTGAAACCTTGATAGAACTAGAGTCGAAGGAAAACAGATGGAAGAAGGTATTGTAGTTACGGCAAAGAATTAGAAAGACAGAGTTGAAGATGAAGCGGAAAGTAATGCCTAGTCGGGCGGGAAGGGACAGAGATGCTAATGAGGCGAAAAGAAGAAACTGTTTTTGAACGGACACAATCATATAGTGATATTTTTGATGACGCAGAGAGCAAACGCAGGAACCATGTTCAAGCATGGGCCCGACAAGGGATACAGATCAAAAGTTTACTGGTATTTTTATTTTAGGGTCGGTGAACTCCTGAGACCAACTTTCGATAAAGCCCAGGACTCCTCTAACTTTACTCGAAATAGCGGATATGAGGGAGACTTAACACAGATTGGGTACAAAGACAATTGCCAAGTCAGTTTTTTTGTAAAGACGTTTTAAGGAACAGTTATGGATATTGCAATCAAAATGGTATGGCTTACTGTTTTTATGATCAGATATTCTCCTACTTGCAGCGCTTTGCCAGGGTATGGAGCACGTCGCATGCACGCGGGCCTGCTCTTTGCATATCGCCCCTCGGTTTCTGCGGGTAGTTAAACAAGTAAGCAAACACTCGAAACGGACAGGAAGGTTCCAGCATTCGCATATAATTGCAGTGAATTATTTTAGCTGGCGCAATATTTCTAGCAGTCTCTCCCCCGCCGTCTCTCCGGTGTGTCTTGGTGCTTTGGTGCTGTCTTCCGCTGGAGCTGGAGCCGGAGCCGGAGCTGGATCTCTCATTCTCCTTCTCCCTTGGCGCACAGCGTGTGCTCATCAAATCCTGCTGCTAATCTGCTGGCAGGCAGGTGGCAGGCTAAATAAACAAACAAACAATTACAACCGAAATGAAAAAGAAGAATGGAATGAAAAGAAAGGGAAATGGAAATGGAAAGGCTGGTGGTACACAAATCGTCAGAGAGAGAGTGAGAGAGAGAGAGAGAGGGCGAGGGCGAGGGAGAGTGGCAGAGAGACTGGGGGCAAAGAACAAGCCCAAGCAGACAACTGGAGATGTGGCATAAGAGCTTTGCCGTTGGTGCGTGCTCCTGAAAGATTCTGCAATGAATTAGAGCATACAAAAACTAAGCATAAAACTTACTTCAAATCGTGTCATTGACAGGCACTTAACAGGCCAATAAAAGCTGACGGAACCCGCGAAGATAGTGACCTAGGATCGAACCTGTTCCATTTCATTACAGCTGAATGATACGAGTACGAGTATGGTACTCTGATTTAAGTCTTAGCTACTAGTCACAAATCTACTAATTGGCTGGGGGACTGCTCCATTACTCGCTCTGCAAAGGCTCTGAAAATATATATGTATGTAGAATATTCTCGTAGAATTTCTTGCCTTGCTTTTCCTGCTCCTTTACTTTCGTTTTCGTGACTTGGAGTTCGCGTGTAACCGTGGCCAAAGCAAGGAACCCCTACCCGAGTCCATCTCCAATCTCCATCCGCAGCAAAAACCTCAAGCGTTGTCATCATTTTGCAAGCCCCAACAATGAGCTGCCTTAAGATGTTTAAGCCTTGTTTTTACTTCAATTTCGGGCTGGATGAGTTTTTGCGGTTGACGTGCAAATAAAAATAACATTTACAATAACAACAACAACAACGGTAATCTCTCTCACTGTTTCTCACTCTCTCTTACACACGCAGACACAGACACACACACACACACACACACATGCACATGTGTAAGTGTAATTACATCAGCTCGGTCGCTGTCGCTGCCTCTGTCTCTCTCTGTCATGCCTTTGGCTTACAATTTTTGGCGTGCTAAGCCGCCAGTCAAACATCCCAGGCAGGCATCCAGCCAGAGCTTGTCGAGCTGATTGTGGGAGTCCCCTACCGGCTCATCCTTATTGCTTAGCTCTCCGCACCATCCCCAAACTGCAGCAGCGACTGCTCGCCCACAGTTGTGTAATTAAATTCCATCAGTGGAGAGCCCAGAAAAGTTCGTTTTCACTGCGATTAAATGGCAATTGTTTTGTTTGTGTCTTGGGTGCTTATGACACATACACACACACACACACACACACACACACACACACACACACAGCAGAGACAACAATTAAATGATTTCCAAAGAACGCACGAAATTATCACTTTCACTTCTGAAATCATTAACTCCCATGCCAGGCAAATGTACAGCCCAAAATTGAAGCAGAGTAGAGTAGAGGATTGTCTACCGTTGAAGTACATTTTGGGATGCGATCCCAGCTTCACTTCCATTCGTTGACAGCATGCCACAATCCCGTTGTGGTTTCAACGGGAACGATGTGCTATTGAGCCTGTCCATTACTCTGTCCTGGTGTCACGAAGGTGTAATTATGCTAAAATTCGATGTGGCTTCTGTAGGACACATGTAGAATATTTAGAGCATTTTCTGTCTAATTTAATAAACATCTTTATCTGAAAACATTGAAAAAAAGTTGCATGGCATTAATATGATGAGATTCTTCTTATTTGTAAGAAATTCGACCCACACGGTTAGAGCTGCTGCCAGGTACAAGGTGTGTTCGCCAGGTGCGAAATCCATTCTGCAAATTAAATTGGATTGTCCGAAAACGTGTGGCCGAATTTCCAAGACTTTAGACCCCTCGCTGTCTTTCAGTCCATTTAAAGTAGCCTGAGGCACTTTAGGATACGTATTGGCCAAGATTCCTGCAAAAAAAGATCGTTAAAAGCTGCGGAGCACATTCTATGAAGTTTCAAAGCAAAGACGAACTCCACAACGACGAGTGACAGGGTCAGTCCACGTGATTCAACGAGAAGAATCTGTGGCATGCATGAAGCCGTATGAACAGTCGTAGGAAGAGCCGTATGAAGGGTGCCAACTGCAAATGTAGTTTCAAGGCGGCGATGGTGATGCATCACGTATCTGCACCTGGGCAGCAAGTCCATTGCCTGAAGTGCTGCAGTGATTCGCAAAGTGAACTTGCCAGAAGAGATATATGTATATTTGGCGTTGTACTTGTTCTGTATGGAAGAAGCTCTCGGCAGAGCTGGCGCGTGTATGAAGGGGAACTGCAACGGCGAGACTCACAAATTCCACTCCAGGGCAAGCTCTTTGGCTCAGGTGTTGTGAGGCAACTTCGGCACGGACCCCAAGGATGTTATCATATGATCAGAGTTGAATTTATGTGCAGACTATTGCTATGCGCGCCTTTTAATGCCCGATATAAATGAGGAAATTTCTCGAGCCGCGGAGCAGTGTTGCAAAGTGTGGAAATATGGTCACGTTCGATGCATCGCATGGAAGTGCCGTCTGCCGTGAGTATCGATTATTGAGTTGGAGATAAACTTGTGCCATCGCTGGATTTTGCCGAGCAAAATAATTTAATATTAATTGCAGTTTGGCATTTGGCAGGGGAAACAAAAATATCCCCAGAGATGAATATTGGCGGGGACGGTGACTCGGATGATGCGCTGGAAGAGTTCAAGCAGAAGATGGAGCGGCGCAACACTGGTGGCACAGACACAGACACAGGCACAGGCACGGGCACGGGCAAAGTAACTGCGATTAACTAATGGGAATTCAACCACAAATTAGTAAGCATAACTATTGATATTGCAGAAGGAGCGTGCCTGTTCGTTCGAGGGCTGCGACAAGAGCAACCTAGTTGTGAAGCGGCGTCTGCGTAGCGGCAGCCACGAGCGATCCGGGAAGGCGACACAGAAGAACGCCAAATGCTCAGTGATGCAGTGCAGCGAGACGTTCAGCTCCAACAGCAGCATGCAGCGGCATGTGCGCGAGGCACACGGGATACAGCAGCACACCAATGAGTGTCTCTATCGCTGCAGCAAGTGCTGCCGCGGCTTCTACCTGAAGTGGCATCGGGAGAGCCATCAGAGCAGCTGCCAGCTGTACTCCTGCCCCAGCTGTGACCTCCAGTTCGTCAAGCGGTCGCTCTACATGAAGCATTGCCGCGAGACGATGCACTTCCGCAAGCGCAACCGGAGCCGGAAGTGCCCGCGCTGCGAGAACATCTACGACGAGCCCAGCGATCTCAGGCTGCACATGGAGGCCAAGCACAAGCGCAGTGTGGGGCCGTTTGCATGCACCGAGGCGGGCTGCTCTCGCTCCTATTCGTATGCGCGTAGCTTGCGCCAACACCGACTGGCGGTGCACTTCGGCAGGCGCTTCGAGTGTCAGGACATCGACTGCGGACGCAGCTTCAGCAGTGTCCAGAATCTTTCCAAGCATCAGGCACGAGTGCACACCGAAGCAGAGGCGAAGACTAAGGAGAAGGGGAAGCCCATGACCACGTCCAATACAATGACACGCAAGTGCCGTCGCGAGGCTGGCAAACGCACCAAACGGTCCAGGCTGGCCAGCCTGCAGCTGGAGACGGATGGGGCCGAGTCCCCCGCTTTGAAGAAAGTCGCTGAATCTTTGGTTGATGAAGAGGCGGAGGAGGAAGCAGATTCCTTGCAGCATCTGATTAGCGCGATTCTTCAAGACGAATAGGAAGTGAAGTCAATGGGAAGGGGCAAGCGCCCCTTTCGTTATGTAATTTCCCACTTCGCAAAATCCCACTAGTCAAAGAGTAGTTAATGCTTTTCAATAAATCATGAACGATGTCACCGCTCACTCTTTGGGATTACGTCCCCAAGTCGTATACGCAATCTCGTTTAGCACATGCAGCGGCCCTGGCCCTGTGCTGTAGGAAACGGAGGGAGTTCCTCTGAGTTAAGTCGCTTAAAGTGGCGCACAGTCTAAAGTTATTTTCAAGCAGACGCTTTTCAGATTATTGTCTGGGAGAACCCTCAAATTGTTATTTTTACAAACTTATTTACTACTGTGCACATTTTCTACAGGCCACAATGGACTGTTCGAGCGTTACTTAAGGAGCGGGTTCGCCACGCCACGCCGCGTGATGTGATGTACCTTACAGCTTCCTGCATTCTGTGGACGCGCCCCGCCTTCATAATCAACCGCTTAAAGTAGCTGGCGAAGCCCCTCACCAGTCCCGGATCTGTAAATCCACATTGCCACACGCTACTCCATTTCGACTGACCCAATGTTTCCCAATAAAGCAAATGAATGTTTCTTGCCCATGTGCTTGGCTTTAGCAGAGGCAATTGCAAAGGTAAATCGTTTTAAGCCAGACATCCAAGTGGTAGAATCCGATCAGCGTGGACAAATCATAATCCCCGACCATAATTGTGTGGCTCGCACACGATAGCAGAGGGTATGCGAGTATTCAGGGATCGTTGTGCATGTAATTCGGTTCATGTCTGAAGGGTTGTGCTCTCCTATAAATATTTGTAAACAAACTTATGATTATTTTCAGGGCCATTTATTGTTTAAGTTCTTCAGTTGTTACGCATGTGCATACATATGCATAGATCATCAGCAGCTATGCATTAATTCGTAGCCGTTCTCAATTATTAATTAGTATGAGGGCCCCGGATATATTGGACAGACTCGGTAGGTGCAGGCAGTCGGCTGCCTCCACCAGTTCCTCGAGAGTCTCCCGATCCACATCGAAGAATGTCCGGTACCAAGTTTTGCTGTCCTCATCGAACTTGGGTTGGGGATCGTCCTTGTGGTAGTATGACCACAAAATAATCTTGCGCAAAATCAAAGATCTAATATTCTTAAAAAACAGATTCTCATTCTTTTCCAGGCCGTCTTCTGCCACCAGACGAATGGCGATTTTCCTATCCACAATAATGATTTCTCCTTCGGAGGACAGCAGCTCGACTCTCTCTATCGGCGTATTTTCTGCCCTGTAGACTGCCCTGAAAACAGACCGAAAACAGCAAAATATTAAGGCGTGAAGTCACATGGCAAGCATGGCGCATAAATGTGAACATGGAATATTCAGACGCATTCAGAAACACACATTTGCAGACCTCTTGCTCGTTTTCATTTGATCAATTTCATTTGGTGCCACTCTTCGCACCACACCACACCACTCACATTTTGCAAATGAATAAAATTAGAGCTCCAATACCCGCGATGGAACTGTTGATCTCTGCACCAGTCTAGTTGCTCATTTCCCAATTTATTGTAATTTTATTTATTCATTTATTTATTCTTTCGAAAGTATCTATCACCTGCGTTTTATTATTGTGCGGGGTTTGTTATGTTTTGACTAGAATAGGAAATATCTATTTTTCCCGGAAAAAATTTATTTGTAGATGCTAATATCGAGATCTCGATGTTTGTTTTAAGCATCGATTGTTTGTGACGAATGTCGGTGATCTACGTTTTTTCTCTTTTTGTAAAAAAAGACAAAAACACTAAAAAGACAACACTAAGCTCGCAAGGTGTGAGCTTTATGGAATTATTAATTTATTTTCTTGCTGTTTGAATATTTTGATTGCTGTTCTTTAGTGGCTGCCATTAGTGATAAAAGTTGCGCTGATAGTTGCGCAAATAAGTGCTGGAAAGCGCAAAAATAGTCGAGTATTGTGAAATGAAGCACCAGAGTCCGAAAGGCCCCTGCTCGTGCCAGTCCACTATGGGAAATTTGACCACTTTTTCTGGCCAAAACCCATTTTTCAAAAGTAGTCAAAATAATATATTTGTAGACCTCATATATCCGAATAACATTGATCTTTAATGTTACGCAAAAAAAAGTTAGCATTGCGCGCCACTGTTAAATTAACAGCTGTTAAAGTCAGCTGTTTGCTATCGATAGGCGAATGTTGGTGCAAAAAATTATTTTTCCGTCTTGTAAAAAGGGCTTTAAAGCTATTAATTCATCAATTTAAGTGCTTTCTTTACAATGGGTTCGATTCAGACAGGTATGTTATATATGTTTATGAGTTTGAACTGTAGAATTACCCTCATAATTATGTTAGATGACTCATT
Source organism: Drosophila tristis (assembly GCA_018150885.1). NCBI lineage: Eukaryota > Metazoa > Arthropoda > Insecta > Diptera > Drosophilidae > Drosophila > Drosophila tristis. Next base: position 2,168,150 of record JAECWT010000026.1, read on the forward strand.
TTTTAACAAGTATAAATTTGTGACAAAAATGTGTCTTTGAAGAGGCGTACAAAAAAGTGACCACTACAAGATGCATTAAGTCACATGTGGTCACGACATGTGACTTAATGCATCTTGTAGAAAATTCAATTCTTGTTCAAATGTACATATATCATGGTTATATGCGCCGGGCTGCGCAAGAATATGCAATTTTTACTTTTAGAAAAAAACATAAGGACTGCAGCAACATTTGAAACGGTAAAATGTGATTTTTGGAGGGTTGGTCAACCAATTTTAGTTGATGCATTTCTCCATCGATGCTTTGATCGACACCTAATTGATGCATCTATACACAAAAAATATAAGAGCCAGGGGTCGATTTGTTTTCGACTTTTCTTGAGTTTTTAAAGTCAAAATTTTGAAAAAAGTACCGAGCATAACCAGCCAATTTTCAAAATTGAATTTTGCATTTGAAAGCTTAATATTTTCCAGAGCGTAAGCTGAAGCTACAAGGTGCTCAGGTCTGCTTTATGCATTTATCAGCTTTTCAGAATATCTAAGTTCATTACAACCAAATATAAGATACACGAGTAATGTGCAAAATAAAAGAGCTACCTCAGAAAAAGTATTACAAAAAATAACAAAAAACGTTCGATTTGTCGAGTAGTGATATTGACCGATATCCTTGGTTGTCAATGACTGCTACAGTGCACAAAGTCCTAGTGAATTCAAGCGATAATAAAGAAAACAAGATTCTTCCTGTGGGTTATTTTGCAGAAGAGAGTGCCAAGTTTCGAAATAAAATGTATAAAATTTTATATTTAAAAATATATTATTATATATTATTTCCAACTAAGGTGTTCCGTCTTTTATCAAGCGAGTTCAATCGTTCAGGCAGAGATCCAACGGATCAGATTAGTTTCGATGAGCTGGCTGAAGTTCAACTCGAATTCTCGTGGATGATGGGGCTCGAAAACGAACTCCATGAGGATTAACAAAAGGTGTGAAAGGAAACCTATTATTTACAATAAAATTGTGTTTCTTTTATATTTCAGGTCTTCTGATTAACATTTTTTCTGAAAAAGCTACCGGAAATAATAATTTTCACTTTTTTAAAATTGTTTTTAAGGCGTGCCTCGCCCCTTGAATAAAATAGAATATCTCCAACATTCTGCTAAAAACTTTATTTTTTAGATTTCGAGCAAAAAAATAAAAATGTGATTTCTTTATAAAAAAGGAGCCAAAAGGAGCAAAAAGGCCACGCCCATTTTTTCAAAATACCTTCATTTTGCTATTATAAACTCATATCAAAAAACTAAACCAAAAAATATTGTTTCGTTTGGAAGTTATTAATTATTGCCACAAAAATTGGTCAAAGTTCCCATAGTGCAGTCGTGGAACGAGGGAGGGAATCACGGTACCGTGGCCGAGCTGTTCAACAAGGTGCGCGAGACTCAACCAAATTGCTTCGAAGGCGACAAGATAATCCTGAACAAGGCACCGAGCAACTATTCCCAGATGCCGCACACAATCCAGATGTGCAACACCTCGCCGAGTTACCGATTCTGGTCACCTACATACGTGGGCAGCCAGAGGCACACGCCGACCGCAGCTCTTCCTGTGCGATCCTGTGGAGACATTGACGGACAGGGGAACTTTGGCTGCAATGTGTTACATCAGGAGCTGCACAGTCGCCTCTCTGGCCTCTCCCGGAACGCTGATCAGGAATGGAATTCATTATTTATTCAATGGATTAATTTATTGGCACTTACCAATCTCCTACGTGAACGGCTTTTACTACGTCACCAAGGCAGCACTGAAAATGGCACAAATAATTTCTCACTTATAATTTTTAGCTACAGTTTTGGAATTGGACATTTTCCTTCAGGGAATAAATGGGTCTGGCAAGACTACCAGACAATTGAACACTTCGCAGGCGAAATCCGTTGCACTGTTGCAAGGGTTGCGTGTGATCTACAAATGGCCTGCTGTAGATTGCAGTTCCAATCGCCTGATTTTGGTCATGTTTCTGGAGGTATGAGTTCATTACTTAAGTACGTATCTTCCTTCTATTAAAATATATTTATTTTCCCTATACGCCCCAGTATACGCTTTCTCCACCCTTCATTTGCCATCGTGGTGTCACTGGATGAATACAAAAAATGAAAAGAATGTAGCAAAAAGTCAATCGAATTGTTCAGCAATTGTTATGGACTTCGCTCTGCTTGAACAATAATTTAAAATTGCGCTTTCCGCTTGAACTCATCACATAGCCCCAGGAACCTAGTCCACACTCACCCTCCACGCCCAGGTCGACTCGGAATGAAAGGAGTGCAGAGGAGAGGCACAGCCAAACATTTCCCCATATAACATTTGTATGTATCGGTCTCTCTGTTGCCGCAATAACAGTTAGCATGGACCGGAAGTGACGATGAATGTTGCTGAAAGCGGGCTGATGCGGGTGGTGTGCGTGGTGCGGGTGATGCGGGAATGAGTTGTGTGTGCGCGCAATTTTAAATATTGAATCTTCGGTTTAATATAATCAGACTTGTAATGGCCTTCACGCTCCGATTCGCAGTCAATGGCATAGTAACACAAATACAGGCAAGACGACATACACATGTAAGCCTACCAGTGCGTGTGAGTACCTGTGTATCTGTGCCTCCCCACGCTTGTGCGTGTGCGTTAAGTATGTGCAAACAGCTGTCGCGTGTCACCAGCTGCCGTTCGCTGAAACGGAAACGGAAATTACGTGCACGATGGCAGCAACAAACTGGAACGTGTGCAACAACAGGAACCAAGAGAATGGGACAGACATCCAGACAGACATACATTCATCCATCCAGACAGACAGACAGACAGACTGGCCATACGGGGGCGTGGCTGAGGGTAAGCAATCGGTCGGCATCATCAGGCCATTTAATGGCACCCACAATCCATCGATGATGATGATCATGGGGATGTTGTTGTGGATGTGGATGGGGAGGATGCCTCTCCATTTCCATTACCATCCACATCTCCATCTCCAACTCACAATGTTTCTTGTCTGCTGAAAGCTGCTGAAAAATCGCTAGCCAACATGCGAAGCAATCAACAGACAGCACCAATCCACAAACCCCCCAAGCCCCATTCCCCACCGTCCATTGGCTGTTGCGCTCCAGTTGGGCTTTAATTAAATCGCAAGAGACGCGCCGCACATAATGAACACCATCATTTATCAGTAAAGTACATACATATGTACATATATATTTATTTTATATACATTTATATCGGAAAATGGAGAGTGATGCAGATGTATGTAAGATATAAATACACTCCTCGTCAGATCCATAGAGAAGCTGCACAATATCCAAGTGGAATTACATCAAAGCTAAATTCCGATATAAATCTTAAATTTATTTTAAAATTGATATTACGTTTATTTTATTTATTTTCAGATGAAAATTGCATTCATTTTATTGACTGCAAAAGGAAGCAAACATTTATCTTCGGTGTTGCATAATTGGTTTTTGTACTTTGCTTCTTTTAATTCATAAATCCGCCTAGTTCCATACAGTATGATTCGGTTTAAAGCCTTTTATCCTTTCCCCTGAGGGGAAAGTTTGGTTAAACTCAAGCTAAGCTTGGATTGTTCACCTCTGGATATTTGAATGAGCCTCATTTAAACAGCTTAACATGGATGGGTAGATATATTTTGTAAAGCCTAAGTCTGACTTAAGCTTCTGTAAATTTTCACCTTACTTCCGGTAATCTTCAGGTTATTTTTAGTTTAACTTTAGCTGCAATTTTGCGATGCTTACTTAAGGCATGGTTTAATTTTTTGTATTGGCTCATTTGTGCAAAATTCCTTTCAGAGTTTACAGTGCAGTACTTCTATTACTTTTATTCCCCGGTAAAAATGGTATGTAAGTTACCTTTTGTTTGGGATAATATAAATTCCATTTAATGCCATGGAGATTATCAACACTCCAGCAGAAAGTATTTTGCAGAATATCCCCAAAAAAAAGGCATCTACTGGGTGCACGGCAGCGGGAGTGGGGAGGGTAAAGAGCGGGGCGAGTGAGAACAATGAGTAAATATTGCTATTTTGCATTATTCAAGTAATTTACGAACGCTCGCTTCCGGCAACAGTTCCCGCCAGGTATCCCACCCCCGCCCATGGACAAAAAAAGAGAGAGCCACCTAGAGAGCGGTATTCAGAACTGGAGCTGTAGCTGCTGCAGCAACTCTAGCTGAAGCTGAAACGGTTAATGTAAATGACACAGACTAGCAGTAGTTAAAGCTCATCTTGAGCAAATGTATAAGGGAGGGCGGGCAGCCATGGCCACGGGTCGTATGAGTAATTTGAAGATGGCAAGCAATTAATTTGAACTCCGCGCTGAAGCTGAAGCTGTATCTGTAGCTGAAGGCTCGCATAGCGGGCCATTTAATTGTATCATAAAACATGCGATGCCAGCATAAAAACCTCTGCTCCCTGAACCCATCCAATCTCGTTCGCCAACTCCATTATGCTGAGAGGCAAGGGCAGAGCGTTAATGCGGAAAAACAATCGACGGGAAAAGAGCCAACGAAAAATGGAGCAGACAGATACTAGCTTCGGAGGCCGCAGCGATAGATACCCTTGCAGATCCGTCGTACATTTGATGGCTCAGCTCACTAATTGTAAAGAAGTGTTGGTACTGCCTTTAAGGGTATATGTGCAAGGAAAACCCCACAGCAAACTACTCCAATAACTCCCACTGCCATCGATAAGTTGTATTAATTTATGCATAAAATTGTATTTCACGTTGTTCTGCCTTTGATTCAAATACAACGAAAGCTCCTCACAATGGGCTACAGTGGATAAATTCCATTGGCAATATTACAGTGAAAACTATTCCACATATGAGTGATAAATTAAATTCTGGAATAATATACTATGCATATTTACACATTCATAAGGTATTTTATGTACTTATATTTATTTTTATTTAATTGAACAATTTGCATGCATCGGAATAAAAGCCATCGTAGTATTTTAATGAAATAAAGTCATAAATTGTGATTTGCAAGTAATTGGAAGTTTTTCAGCACAATTAAATTTGATTTCAATAGCCCCATGGCATGGGCAGATACATGGTTGGGGGTACAGGGTAGAGGGAACAGGTACTTGTGGCCCACTGTCCGCTCGGCATGGCTATGTTTTATGGACTCTCCTTGGACAAGAGACAGAAGACACATAAGGCTGAGTGGGGAGACTGCTTAACAGTGTTAACATCATCAATAAATGTTGAACTCTGGGTCAAGCGATGGGCCAGTGCAGGCCACTTCGATTTCTTGTAATTCATGCTCTACTTTTTGACTCCCACTTACATACGTTCCGCATTCTACTGGTAACTCATTTTCCCCATCTTAGCCGACTATTCCGTTGACCATTTTCATTTGGTCTGCTGCTGCTGCTGCTGTTGCTGCTCCTGGCCAACACTAATTAACTGACTTTGAAAAAGTAATTAAGTCATTTGTCTGCACACTCCCCAGACGTTCTCCGGCCCACTTCCCAACTTGAGTGATTGTGGCCTAAGAATAGATAATTCGCAAAGGCCATTTAGTCACTTTAGACAGTCAAACAGCTCTTGGGAAAGGTTCAATCAATCAATCCATCGAAGAATCTCTATACGAGAAGGGAAGAAGGGAAGGGGAAGACCATCTCAAACTTGTTCATACAATTTTGTTTCCTCATGAAATCCTTAATTACGTTGTGCACGATTCTGCTGACTTTTTAATTGCCATGTTTAAGTTCTAAATACTTTCCCAAAGATTGCCGTTCTAGGGTCTGGAAAATGCCTGAAATATTACTCAAAGTTAGCCAAGTGAATCCATTCGATCGTTTATTTGTGTAGCTACGAGTACATTGGCGATTAATGATTTCGATCTTTCCCTGCTTTTCCCTCTTACTTATGTTTAGTTTTCTCAATTAATGTTCCGATGCAGGGGCCATATAGCCAAGTCCAGGCAGAGGCAGAGACAGAGACAGAGACCCCACCAACATGAGCAGCAACAACATCATTGGAACTCTAGTTTAAGGAGACAAAATGTTGATTTAATTTCAATCATTGCGTTGGACTCACGTTACCTTACCTTTTTAAGTGTATATGTGAATAATTATTCTGGTTCTTTCAACAACGTGTATGTGCATGTGTGGGTGTAGGCCCAGCAGCAGTTTTAATTACAGTTTAATTTGTAGTTTAATTAATTTAATTCAGAAGCTAATCGTAGCTGTTTCGATTGGTTCCGAGACTCCTCCTTTCTTGCTACTTGACGAGCCAGCAGACGCGCCTGGGAATCATACAAATTTTTCTTTGTCTGGCTTCCCAGTTGGTGTTATCTGACATGTCCGGCTGGCTAAGCAGGCGCTGTATGCTCCTAAGAATATCCTTTATGCTGTGAGGATTCCCCACAACCTTCTGGCACTTCAACGTCATGTACCAAAAAGATTGATGTCCGGGTGAAAAATCTCTTCGATAAAGCGCACCGAAGGCAGAATATTAGTGGTGTCGAAAGTCAGTTCAAGGCTGTATTGAGCATTGGTCTATGGCGTATACTCTTCGCCAGGCACGGTGCAATCCCAAATTAAATAACTTTCTTTACCGTCTTTGTCCTCTCTTGGCTTCGCGACAAATCCTTAGAGCGGGGCTTTGCGCCACAGCGAGCGCTGCTCTGCCAAATGGTTCAAAAGGTATTGCTTTGTTTTCATGGTCAAATCCATAATTTTCTCCGGTTTTTTCTTTTGTTCTATCACTCGGACGCTTGACTAAAATGACAAATTAGCATGACAGCGTGTTATGTTAGTCGATAGAGTCGATAGTCAGTGAAATTAAATTGAAATTTCTGCACCTCTTAATACAAATTACCGCTGAATGAATTTATATTTTATTCTTTATTTGTTACAGCTCTGAATCATATAATTGAAGTTTTGTCCACGCTTTGTTCGGTGACAGAACATTTTCCAGCACTACAATGCACGAGAACAATATGACTCCAGCTGATAGTTGAACTAGTTACTCCACATTTTCATTATTATTATTATGATTATTATAATAGATAGGGAAGTCTACAAAACTTAGCTAACTAGGAGGTATAGCGCTAGCTGCGAGGCCTTCGGCTATGTTGGTGGTGTGATCTTATTACAGAAAATATATTTAAGCCTAATATTATATACTCATGTATGTAGGTAGTTGATAAAGTAGTCTATAATCTATGTACATTTAAGTTGCTTATTTACTTGCTTGTTTATTTGTTATTTTCTTTTAATTATAACACAGGCTGATAAAATCCAACATTCTGCATTCTTCAGGGCTACACTATTTTATTCAAATTCATATCACTTAAATATCGTCTAGGACAGCCCTTTCAGACTATCGTGATTATCCATTGCTGTTGGTATTCATGGCGTCTGTTGTTGCCTTTCATGCCGAATTTGGCTTAAACCAGTGCCAGGCCAGAAGGCACACAGCAGCAGAAGCAGAAGCTGCAAGTCAAAGCGATGAAAAGGAAAGAGGGGAAATAAAATAAAATAATATAGAAAAAAACCATGGCCAAGGCAGCAGCCAAGCGACAAAAGCAATGAGACACGTCCATCACTGATCTCTGGTGTTCCTGGCGAACACCAATATAGACGTAGACTTCTCAAGTCAGTCTCCAGATTCCATCAGCATTATTTAACCAAAAATATTCTGAATCAACCAGATGAACATCTACGGACAGCAATACCATAATTCAGCGTTAACATTTAAAAAAAACAGCGATATTTTTTTCCTTTGCGTTCTGGAACATTTATTTGACTTTTTCTGTTCATAATTGTTCTTTCAATACTCTCTGCTTGAATATGATTTTGAGCACAACTAAACTTGTCTAAATGCATGTATGTATATTCCTATGCATGCAAGTATGTACATATGTACGCGAGTGTGTGAATACCTGCAGATGCTCACAACAAAGTTTCAGCCCTAAAGTTTAGGGCCTAAACCTATCAATTAGTTCGCCTTCCTAATCGGCCCCGTTGAGATCAATTAGTTTGTTAAGAGGAAAGGCAAATAACTTGACACTTTCTATCCTCCCCCTCCGCTTTCTCGTACCGCTTATCAACAAAAAGTTTACTTTGTCCTTCCTGGAGACTTTATAGCTATACACATATGTTTACTCGGTTAATGAAAAGTCCTTGCCACACGTGACACTTGACAGGTTAGCTGGGAGACAAGGAAAAGCCCAGAAGTTCCCAGACATCCCAAGACATTGACACTGATGCTTGTACTGAAATAGAGAGGCAGCTCAAATTTGACGAACTATTTGATTGAAATTAGTTATAAGAGGAAAGCTCACAAGATGTTTTTGAGGGGCGTAGGTATTTCTCGTCTCATTTCAGACACTAGCAGAGGACTCGGCATATTTAAGCATGCAGCACGAAGCGCTTCCGACCCCATTAAGCAATTATAAATTTATATTACGTTTGTTCTTACATATGTATGTACATATAGTATATGTAACTCTATTGAGGATAGAAAGTTTATAGTTTTATTTTTATCGCACTTTCCTTCTTGCAGTTCGCTGTCGAGGCTACCCACAGAGCTGGTCAATTTGCAAGCCTTGGAGACTCTTAATATAGCAGGCAACTTCTTCAGTACATTACCCAGTGTGGTCTTCAAGTTACCTCAATTGACCAATTTTTATGCTCAGGGCAACTTAATCTCGAGTAAGTTATTGCAGAGGAGTGCAATTCTCTTTATGGATCCTCCGTCCTCCCTTGCAGGCTTCAACATGAAACAGCCAATAGAGAGCGACCGCTTGGATTTGGTTGACTTACGTTACAATCCTCTTAATCCCGACTTTCGTCGCATGCTCAGGCAGATAAATACCACATTCCGCTTGCTACCCAGCGCCGAGATGCAGAAGACTACGACTTCGAAGACGATTTTGATTTATTGTAAGAATCTGTACATCTGTACTGAACACCTACACTGAGGCAGGACTGTGCTTTGTCCTCAAAACAACAACTTCGAATAAACTAATTAAACGATAAGTCACTATTTTGGGAGCTCCGAATGTTTTCCATCCATTTTCCACAGCCTTAGCTTCCAACGGGTACGAGCCCAAGCATTCCTTTCTCGAATTTCAAAATTTCAATTTGGAATTTAGTTCTCAGGGGTTCATCACTCCAAGAGTGAGGACTCAGTTCTACTAACCAGAGTTACATATTATCCAATATATGTATATTTGTCCTATTCGGGCCTCTCAACCGTATTGCCCCACCTGTTGGGATATTTTATGAGATTATGATGATAATTATAATGATGATGATGATGGATGGGGCTTGGCTGTGACTGACTCAATCTTTGTTTAAATTAAAGCGCTGGAAATTATTAGCCAAGTCGAGACCGAGAAAGGGTCTGATATCTGGGCGAGATGCGCGGATGTGCCGCCTCCTTCATGCATCATTCATTCGCTTAGCGTGTTAATTATCCTGAAATTCGGTTTATTAAAGTTTCAACAGCCTCGCATACATTGGGGGATGCTCCAGCGAGCGGATCTCACCCCAGTTTTTCCCTCAATTTCCACCCATCTCAAACGTAATTAATGAAAGCGCACTTAAATCATTTTTGTGCGTGGGCCACACAAAAATACCCACTACGAAAATGTACAAAAAAATACAATTAGTTAACAAGCGAGAAAAGGAACAAGCATTTCAAATGAGGCAGTCAACGTGGAGGGAGGGGGCAGTGGGCAGAAAGAGGGTAGCGAGGAAAGCGGCTAAAGAATACCCAAAAATCCAGCAAAGGTGCCAGGCCGAGCGCGCTAAAACGTTTCAATTTTTCATAAATATTCAAAAAGGTAACAAAACAGCAGCAACAAAAACAGTTCCCAAAGAGGGGGCTATGGGGTATGGGCTGGTGGATAACAACAGCTGCCCCTGTTTTTTGTACATTTTTTGAGTAATTTTTTGTTTGCTCCTTTGGGTTGGGGTGTGGGCTGTGGGGTTTGGAAGGAACGAGGATTCCTCCTTCAACGGTCAGCTTCAGAGTTTCAGCTTCGTTATCGCCTTTGTGTTTTGTAGGTGTTGTTACTTGGCCCGAATGTACCACCTCTCCTTCCCCCGTCACGACGCCTCCAAACAACTAACTGCTGTTTGTTCCCTTTAACCTCAGTCCCCTTCCTCATGGAGGAACTGGAACTGGAAGCTACGCCACTATGCTGGCTCGGTCCTCGCGAGTGGACAACAATAAGATATTCCAATTGGAGGCAGGCCCTCACGAAGCTGGGATACACTTACTAGGAGAGGAGGTGTGGATTATGGGGCTCATAGCGTAGATCAGCGGATACCTCTCTCAATTCGTACGGATAATTATTCACAAATTATATACGTATCTCGTGTTTCGGAATCTTCCATTTAAATAATCAAGGGTCGTCAATGGAATGCTGCGCAGAGGATGAACGGTATTCGATGCAAGGTTGATCCAGCTCTACCGAAGCTCCATTTCCTATATTTTTTAATTGGTGAAAACAATTAATACGAGGGAACAAATTTAAAGCAATCTTCAGCGAGCGTTTAGCTTTTCTAACCAAATTCAAACCAAAGCCTTTGGCAAGAGTTCAAATCTCAGCATTCGGATTTCTTCTCGCATAGGTAGGGTATACGAATAAACAACAACAGCAGGAGCGAAAAAGCGCCACCAAAAAAGGAGGACAACTTTTTAGATTTAAGCAATTTTTAGTCTCGCTGTTTTTTTGCAGGGTAGCAAGGGCAGCTATGTACATCTCAAGGGTTACCTATGGCCAACCAATTGAACAATTGTATTAACATTTACAATTGTATTGAACATGCCAAAAGTGAAGTGCATATTGTCGGATTATGCGATTCATTTAAATGTCTCTTACTCGCAACCCTCCCATGATTTTTCACCCGTCATCTTCTAGTGTTAGGATATATATCTGGTCGAGTACAGAGTACATTCATTCCACAGTTTTCCTTTTTTATATAGTAGGTATATGTACGTATGTATGTATGGAGATATGTATGTAGATGTGGTACATACATACTTTCCTTCTTTCTGTTGGGGAGACAGCCCCAGACGAGGTGCAGTTAAGGCTAGGCCAAGCCAAGGCAGCCAAAGAGCGTCCGAAAATTAATGCAAATTTATATCGTGGAAAACTTTTCAATTTGTTTCTACTTTTTCTCTAGCAGCCAAAAGCCCCTGCCCTGCCCCTGCCCCTGTCCCTGCCGATGCTCTTGCGTATGACCCACTCATTCCATCTTCTTTTCGCTGTGTCATTTGTTGCAGAATCATCCCAAGGGTTCCCGTCCGTACCCTCTCGTAGCGCTTTATCTCAGTCTCAGTAAGTATTTTGTATTTAACAAGCACAATTTGGCCATTTTTGGGCCATAATTAACGTGCTGCCAATGCATATAGATCCGGATCCAGGGACGAGGACGAGGCCTTCTGTCTGCCAAGTTGGACCACCTTGAATTAGTGGTTCAGTGCTTTGGACGTCTATTAGGCAATGCAGACACTGAAAGAAATTTAATGAGAAATTGTAGCAAAGGCTGAAAGAGAACACGGTATTACAGAGTAAAGACAATGTCAACGATCAATCTACTTCGACAGTGGAGAGTACAAAAACGTTCAATATTCGTATAGATTGTGGCCCATGCTCTGACCATAACCAATTAACAATGTTTGGTTATAGTTATACACAATGCATCCCGTATCCAGGTTTCACTGCGTTCGGACGTGCTTTCGCCATGCCGCTTTATCACTGCTCGGAATGCAATTCGCACGTCACTGCCGCTCAGCTTCGTTGATCGTTCATGATCACCGCTTTTCGACCGAATATTCTACCTGCACTTGGGATCATATTTGGCATTCCCCGTCGACGCAACAACTACAACATATGTATATATTTTTCGCGCTGCGCTTCGTGCGGCTTTCGCTCGGATGCTGCTGGGTCGGGTGGCGGACGCTCTTGCTAGCGATCTGTCTCGACTGCGTGAGTGCTTAACGCCCACCATCACAACAACAAACGCTCTTGCATTGCTTCGTGTGCTATGCTGGCGTCGGCGCTGCACTCGTTACTTGGGGAGAGTCAGGCGGCGCCCGGCGCTCGCTCTTAAGTGGATCACTCTCTTCAGCGCCACTGTCAACACATTCAGAAAGAGTGGGTCTCCCAGCACCGTTCCCGCCCAGTCTAATCGATGGGGATGGGCTGCTGATCCGCACTGCGACGATTCGGCAGGCTTCCCATGTGGGTCTGGCCCCTGTTGCTCAGTGGAAACTGCCTGGTGCTGCTCTGGAGCCTCCTCCCGTGTCCACTGGCCGGACGTCATTGCCACTTTCTGGGACCATGCTGATGGACGGGGCCAAATCCATTCGCATTTTCTTTCAAAATATAGCATAATCATCTTGGTTGAAACCTGGCTCAACGAAAACTTCTTCGACAACGAGTACTTCGATCCCAACCTTTTCGAAGTGTTTCCTAAGGACAGAGATTGTGCCAAAACGAAGCGTCGGAGAGGAGGTGGTGTCATTGTGGCCGTCAGACGCACCCTACGCTGTGATCCGATTTGTCTCCTTGATGGTGACTCTATCCAACATATGTATGTATATGGTAATCTACTAGGCCATCAGCATCTTTGAAGTTATTTTTCTGGATGACTGTTATAGTATGGGCTTAACCCAAAAAAATAATGTTTTTAGTAGGTTAAATAAGATTCCAGATTGCGAGCTGCCTATTGCAGAATGTGACATGCATCACGTGCCGTTGGTATTCTCAGCTAAATTCTGTAGTTACTCGCCCTGGGTTGAACCCGATTTTGAATATTTTTTACTGATGTAAGTTTGAATGCTATACGGGATGACATGTTAAACGTAAACTGGGCTTCTTACAATGTTTTCAATGGGTTCACAATATTGTTGATAACAATGCTTCCAGAGGAGAGTGCGCCTCGTATAGGCTACCGTGGTATACGAAGGGTCTTGTGAGGTATAAGAATCTGCGTAACAAGTTTTTTAAACGATTTAAGAAGACCCGTGACTCTGTTGACTGGGCCAGGTATGTGCAGCATGAGAGTTTTTTTTTTAATAAATTTGTATTTAACACTAGTCAACACTAGAATTAGGCTGTGGCCCAAAATAACTTTTTCTTATAGATTTCGGGGTTTAAAATTTTTTAACGAATTATGGTTTTTTTATGGTGTAGTTTTTATACCCGTACTCAAAAAAGAGTAAAGGGGTATATTAGATTTGTGGTAAAAGTGGATGTGTGTAACGCAGAGAAGGACAATTTTCCGACCCCATAAAGTATATATATTCTTGATCAGCATCAATAGCCGAGTCGATAGAGCCATGTCTGTCTGTCCGTCCGTCCGTCTTGTTGAGCGCCTGGATCTCAGAGACTATAAGAGTTAGGGTAACCAAATTTGGTTTCAAGACTCATGTGATATCACACTGCTTCAAGTGTATTTCAAAATTTCGCCCCGCCCCCTTCCGCCCCCACAAAGGACGAAAATCTGTGGCAGGCACATTTTTAAAGATACGATAAAACTAAAAACGCAGTATCGTAGAGAATGACCATATCTACCAGATTGATGAATATAAATCAGATCGGATCATAATTATAGCCAGAATGACGAAATTAATTTTCAGTTGCTTCCCCCGCCCCCTCCCGCAAGTAAAAGGCTACTCTATCTCTTTCTCGCTCGCACACTCTACCGCGTTCAGTGCGCGAGCAACCCCTAGCGGAGGAGATGCAGAATCTAAATGGTACATGTATAATCTACATGTTAGATGTCAAATATACATTGTAGATGTAGATGTAGATAACAGATGTAGCAAAAAAATGTAAAATGTAAAATTTGTTTTAAATTCTAAAATTCTAAAAAATCATGCTCTAAAATGTAAACACTGACTGAGTACGGGTATAAGTAGAGTCGCGTCCCCAGAAGCGACTCACACGTTCCTTCTCGTTTTTTAAGAATTTTTTAAAATCTGGTATTTTTTAATGTTTTTTTTCAGAGGTAGCGCTTCTATTTTTCACATAACTTAAGTATCTTACATAGAACTTTGCAGTTCTGAAAAGCCGACAAATGCAACTATACATCGTACCAGACACTTTGTATCTGCAGCTTAACGCTGACTTTGACTTTAAAAACTCGGGAAAAGTCGAAAGAAAAACATTTCTTGGCATGCATCTATGGATAAACGGTGGAGCTAAAATTCGTTAACCAAACCTCAAAAGTGAAAAAATAGACACAAATACTTTTTGGAAGGTTGCGGGTCCAACTGCCAATTGGAAACAAAGCAAACGAAAAGGGGGTTGCATTTTTGGTACCTGAACTTGTTCCTTTGGCATTGGACCAGCAACGGTATTTTTCAGGTAAAATTAGTTTTGAGTCGGCTGAAAGTTGACCGTTTATCCATAGATTTTAATGAGCAATACCTTAAACGATGCATAATTAATGTGTCTATCTAAAACCAAAAATGCATGCCAATCAATGTTTTTCTTTCGACTTTTCACGAGTTTTTAATTTATCATTTATTTTATCAGCATTTATAAGCTTTTGAGAACTGCAAAGTTCTATGCAACCAGATATAAGAAACTTAAATTATGTGAAAAATAGAAGCACAACCTCTAAAAAAAAAAACATGAAAAAAATACCAGATTTTAAAAATTCTTAAAAAAAAATGACACCATAAAAAAAACGAGAAGGAACGTGTGAGTCGCTTTTGGGGACGCGACTCTACTTATACCCGTACTCAGTCAGTCATTTTACATTTTTTTGCTACATCTGTTATCTACATCTACATCTACAATGTATATTTTACATCTAAAATGTAGATTATAGATGTACCATTTATATTCTGCATCTCCTCCGCTAGGGTTGCTGCGCACTGAACGCGGCAGAGTGTGCGAGCGAGAGAGAGAATGAGTTGTGTTTGTCTTGCGGAGGGGGCGGGGGAAGCAACTGAAAATTAATTTCTTCATTCTGGCTATAATTATGATCCGATCTGATTCATGTTCAGCAAGATATGGTAGATATGGTCATTCTCTACGATACTGCGTTTTTAGTTTTATCGTATCTTCAAAATTGTGCCTCCACAGATTTTCGTCCTTTGTGGGGCGGAAGGGGGCGGGGCGAATTTGAAATACACTTGTAGCAGTGTGATATCACATGAGTCTTGAAACCAAATTTGGTTGCCTAACTCTTATAGTCTCTGAGAACCAGGCGTCAAACAAGACGGACAGACGGACAGACAGACATGGCTCTATCGACTCGGCTATTGATGCTGATCAAGAATATATATACTTTATGGGGTCGGAAAATTTTCCTTCTCTGTGTTTACACATCCATTTTTACCACAAATCTAATATACCCCTTAACTCTTTTTTGAGTACGGGTATAATAATAAAGTACTACAAAAATTTTTAAATCCCGATATCTATCAGAAAAAAGTCATTTCGGTTCACAGCCTAAATAAAAAGTTCAATTTTGTTGAGTAGTGTAATCAGCATATTGCTGACGTTGAAAGGGGACTTAAGGTTAATCCCAGGTCGTTCTGGCATTTCATAAACTCAAAAAGGTCGACGAGTGCTCTTCCTTCAGCTATGAACCTTGGTAACTTGAGTACTGATAGTGGCAAAGCAAACCTTTTTGCTTCTTTTTTAGCTCAAATTTCGAGCCATACGCAGTTCGGTAGCCTTCAGTAATTTCTGCACACACGCCTTTGAAGGGCACTCTCAGGTCGATGTGGTGTACACTGACTTTGCTAAGGCTTTTGACAAAGTCTCCCACTGTGCCTTAGTGCTTAGTGGGTTCATGTCATATCTTAAGCAGCGAGAGCAAGTTGCATTGGTAAACGGAAAGAAGTCAGCCTTCCACTGGGAAGTGCTCTTGGGCCGTTGCTGTTTGCTATTTTCATCAATGACAATGTTTCAGCATTGAAGCTTCTGAGCATTTGCTTTATGCTTGCTTCCGTCCCATCAAAACTTTAGGCGACAATATCCGTCTTCAGCGAGACCTTGATGCAGCTGTTCTTTGGTGTATACGTAATTCTCTCCCTCCAAACATTAAAAAATGTTATTTTGTGTCATTTAGCAAGTGTGTATTCAATGTTCAGGCCTCATATTCGCTAGATGTCCTTCCGCTCTTGGAGCAGACCTTGGGGTCTTGTTCGATTCTAAATTTATTTTTATCGAGCATTTGAACTTCATTTTGCCGAAAGCCTATGCTATGTTCGGCTTTGTTACGCGTAATCCCAGTTTAGGGACCCATATACGAGGCTAAGTCTTTATTCATTTCTGGTGTGCTCGCGTCTTGAGTATGCTTCAGTGGTTTGGAGAGGACCCCACTGGGGTCGTTCAAATTGCAGAGGAAATTTTTGAAGTTTGCACTCCAGCCGTTCCAATTTTCCCGGCCGTTGCCGTCCTATGAGTGCAGATGTCGCCTCGTGCATCTCTCCTCTCTCGAAGATCGAAGGACCATTGCGGCTCAGGTATTTCTATACGACATATTGGTGGGTAACATCGATTGGCCTGGCCTGCTTACTAGGATTGGGTTCAACACGCCTGCCAGGAGCCAGGACCACGCACTCTTTGTTGTTGATCTTTACCGGACCAATTACGGAAATAATGAGCCAATCTGTAGGGCTCTTCGGCAGTATAATTCACTGCCCACTGGGATGCGATTCAACGTTTTCCTTGGGAAAGGAGCTGTCCGACGGTTGCTTTCTGATTTGTTATTGTTTAATGTTTAGTTTGTATTCCTTGTTTATTTTTTTTAAGATAGAAATAAGTTAGTTTAGCCTGATAAGGTTTATCCGTTGGCGAATAAATAAATAAATAAAAATATATTCTTGTTTCAGATGGATATCATCTTACGTACTGAATATATTCCAGAACAATAATATAATTAACTCGGAGGGCATAAACTTACATTACTTTTTAATCAAAAGTTTAACTTATAAGTTGGCTTTGTGGGGGGAGAGGCACAATCATTGCACAATTGTACTTTAGAAACAATTTGTCACTGTTGTTAGATGCAAACGAGTATTGAATAAATACATATCAAATTCTTACCTGAAATAAAAATATTTGTCTTGACCCATGCAACCATCCCTTTGGAAGCTGCGGCTCATCTGGAGTACGCGTTTGGGGCGGTTGCCAACGCCAGTTCCTCCGTTGGCGGCAAGGCTTCTAGTGGCATTGTCATTGCCACAGGAAACAAACTAGGAATGGCATCTCGTGGAGAACACAATCCGCACTTTGTGGAGGTGATTGAGAGGCGCCGCGTTTTCCGGACTGGGTCCCGACCATCAGCTCCTTGTGAAGAGGGACAAAAAAACGTCGAATTACTATCGCTACAATCACAAGGAGCTGATTGCAGTCTCGCAGCTGGTGAAGGGTGTTGCCAGCTTCATGCTGGAGTATATCCAGCCCGGAGGCGCTCGCCCCTTTGATGCGTCTCTGCTGATCTGCGGCTGGTACTATGAGGACTACTATCTCTATCAGTTGAGCCCCACGGGCGCTTGCGTACCCCTGCAGGCCGTTGCACAGGGCATCAATGCCTATGAATGCTACATGTTCCTGGCCAATCAATACAAAGCTGACTCAAACATAGAGGACGCCGTCACACTAGCACTTCAATGCCTGAAGAAAGCCTTTGGCTATACAATGACGGGCGTCACCGTTCAGATTCAGATGTGCATGGCGAGTGGGTTCCAATGTCAGGACCCAATGTCTGTCGCTGAGTGTGTGTCCAAATTGGCCTAAGCCTTGAATACTCGTACTCAATGTGCGACAGGCGATTTGCGATTTGCGACAGACAATCTAATTGTTTTTGTTGCAAATAATATACACATATATATTTGATTTTTCCAATTAATTTTACTGCTCGTACTTTTTACTTTTTAATACTTTTTAAATACACAAGTAAGATAAGATATTTTCCAATTTTATAAATAACCAAACTGAGTATCACAGCCGACTTTCGTTCAGTGTTTCTCCTTATGCCGTCCATTGTCTCCATAAACGAACGGAGGGGTGCACAAGAGCAGGGAAGGGGAAGAGCGTAGACAGCCAAATGCCACAATCAAGTTATTATTAAGTTTTTCTATTTATCCAACATAATTCATAATTTGTTTACAAAGCGTATAATAATATTAACGTCTCATCCCTGCCTCTGGGCCTTCTTCAGGGCCTGTCTCTCTGTCTCTCTCTCTCTGTCTGTCTGTCTGTTGCTACCGTCTGAGACCGTCTCCTTTGCCATGAGCTGTGCGCCCACTTGCCACTTCCTCCTGTCCGCCCCTCCCTCTCCATGACCGCAGGCACTGCCACTGGCACTAAGTCCGCCGCTGTCAGCGCGGACCAGATAATCAGCTACAAAAGTCGACGTGGACTTTACTCATTTTATCTTTCGCTGGTGTCTTCCTTTTTCTTTTCATTCTGTTTCGGTTTTTGGTTTGTAGAGCAGCATGGAAATCACATGAGATGGACCGACGAGGAGCTGGCTGTGGTCGGTGGCGGTTGGTCAGTGCCAGTGGCAGCCGGCGAAAAGGGGCAGGGCAGTAACTTTTGCAACGGACAGCTGAAACCTGCCCGGCCACCGTCTAACCGCACATTAGAGATGGTCTAAAGTTCACCGAAGCTGCGTTTCTTTCTTTTGTCACCAGATTATCGAAGATGGCACTCATAGATAAGTAACAAAGTTCAAATAACAAAGAAAAACTATGGACTATGCATGCCGATACAGCCGCGATCTCTCTAAGCAATCCTCTACCAATAATATGCGTTTATATATGTATATATGCTTTGTATACGTGTTGATATATCTGGAAGTTTCTTGGGCTAGTTTTAATGAGAATGAACATCACTTTTATTTGTGGCGTTCGCTTAATGGGCACGAATGAAGCCCACAGTCACGCGCACATCGCTGAATCTTAACTAGAACGATGACGCGAAGTGACGGCCGGCCTCGGCCTCGGCCTCCCATAATCGCATTAGACAAAGCGAACGAACGAGGCAACGCACTTTCTAGACCAGAGGCATTTCGTATACATACTCGTATATATTACTTTTTTTATTGGCCAACTTCCGGTGAAAGTTTGGGGTGACCACAGCCGGGACCGTCCTCAACTGATTATTCTTTCGTATCTCCCTTTTCGGCAATTTTTAAGCGTTGTTGTCATTCCCTTTTTTTTTTTGATTTTTGTTTTCTGGGTGGGTGACACTTTTCAGGGAAAGGTGCACACGGTTGAGTAGTTGGGGGCAGACGTGCTGAAAATCGCTTTAAGTCAAAATAAATAAAAAATACATGACTCGAGGCCCGGAAAACGCGCATAAGGAAGGGGCCAGGGAGTGGGACTGGCACTGGCACTGGTACTGGGAGGGAGCTCTGCTGCGGATGGTGGCAAAACATTACCCACCTTCTATCACCCACACCCTAGTTTATGCAAACGGGAATTAACTTAATTGAGTAGCGTGAACAGCACACAACACAGAGAAAAAGAGGCTGAAACAGAGAGAGAGAAAGAGAGAGAGAGACTGTGACAGGGACAGTGACAGCAGCATAACCAGAGAGACAATGGAGAAAGATACTCGCTCCCGCTCCCAGCCTTAGAAGCGCCAGCGACACACTGAAAGAAAAGAGTTTGCACAATATACATGTATTTTCTGATCGGAGCCTATTGTAACTCTTAAAGAATTTTACTGTAATTAACTATTATTAAATATTAATTACAATAGTAAGCTGGAAGCTGCCCGATCCAAACTTTCGCGGAGAGAACACTTTGTGGCCGCAATGGAAACTTTTCTGCTCATTTCCATCAACCCTTAAATTAAATCTTCTTCATTTTAATCTAAATAAAACAGCAAAATGCACCAGGTGAAAAAGGTACGGACAATTGCACATAGTACATACATATGTTATTTTATTTATTTTTTATTTTAACAAATTAAATCTAGCATACAATACTAAACTTAATGATAGTTTATCGAGCACTAGCTCCTGGGGCCTACGACTCACATACATACATATGTACATATTTAACTATGAAATTTGCGATGCCTCCAAAAAATATTTATTGAATAAAAATAAAAACCTTAGTAATAATATCTAATCCAAGCCAACAAAATTTCAATTTCAAAACAAAATGTTTTTGTCTCAGCCTAATGTACATACATTCATATCTATGTACATATGTACATACATACAATTATACATTTATTGTTAACTTTACGAGAGAATATCTATTGCTCGTCATATAATTCCAGGAATTTTTGTTCAGTGCAGCAGAAAAGGCCTCCACCAATGTGAAGGCACAAGACAACAACAAATAACAGAATTTTGGAGTTGGAGTTGACATTACACGGGTTGGTTGCTGCTTTACCAAGGTTACAGCTTCCCCCGTAATGCGCGTATTTTTAATGTTTCATAATTGGGTAAACCCATCATCAGATGGACGAATATGTACGACCTTTAAGCAGAACGAGTACATAGTACTGTGCATGGAGATGTCAGATGAGTCGTGCCGGTTGCTGCCAAAAGATATGTGCACGTACATGTACATACTATACATACTCGTAGCTCTGCTGACTAGCGATACCAGTGTGATGATGTTTGTAATGTGAGCATAGCCCCGATTACTGCCCCTTTTCCCCCGGCTTCTTGTTTTACCAGGGAATGTAAAAATTATCAAATTTATTACAAAAAAAATGCATTAAAAATAAAGATTAAATTTAATTTTTATTCACTCACTCACAACATAATGAATAGTTTTGAGTTAAACTTTACAACTCAAACAAAATTAATTATTATCAGTATGTTGAAACAAAAAATGAAAAGCTTTATTAATAATGTATTCAATTTTACATTAAGTAACTTCTGCAAAGACTCCGAAGACAGGTTGCACCCCAGATCTGGTAGTATAAATCTGAGGACAGAAAACGCTCGATCGACACTGACTTGCGTTGCAGGACCAGAATGCACAACTTTGGCCAGTTTATATAAATTAGGATATTGGAACTTTTTTCCATATAATGGAATAGAATATTAGAATTAGAATGGGCTATAAATATCAATATCAATGTATCAAGCTATTTGCAATTTCTTGCCAAATTTTTCAATTTCAATTTCTTCGTCATCTGAAACTACCTCAATAGAATTCAGATATTCATTTCGGACAGTGCAAGTGTTTATGTACATTTTCTGTATTCCCTGCCTGAGAAGATTTCAATGCTTGTGAGTTGGTACGTGGTCAATCTAAATAAATAATATGAAATAAAAAAATTGAACACTTTACGTACGATAGTCTGTAGATATTTACTTACGTATTTGCCCACATTATATATTCTTAGCATAAGCTGTTTAAGTTAAACCCTATCGAAAAAAGCCGTTAAGGGAGTTTGCTGCAGTACTCTTTTTTTATTCTAGGATCTAAATAAATGCTGCAAACGACCACATGATTTCCATCAAGGCTTTCCCTCTGTTTCGCTACACTGGTGTAATATTGGGCTGTGGAAATATTTCGTTGCGCCGACTGCAAGTTTCAGCTCCGACCGCAGCTTGTAACGAGAAGGAACATGTGAGTCGCTTCTGTGGACGCGACTCTATTTTTATATCCGTACTCACTCAGTATATATGTACATTTGTGAGCTTTTGATTTATGTAGAATTTTAAAGTATTTTACATTTTTTGTATACATCTGTTAGCTATGAAAGCGAGAAAGAGAATGAGTAGCGTGGTCTCTTGCTGGAGCAGGTGGGGGAAGCAACTGAAAATGAATGTCTTCTGGAATTCATTCTGGCTATAATTATGATCGGATCGGATTCAAATTCGGCAGTCTGGTAGATATGGTTATTTTTTATGATACCACGCTTTTACTTCTCTACTATCTTCAAAGTTGTGGCTGCCACAGATTTTCGACCTTTGTGTGAGCGGAAGGGGGCGGGGTGAAATTTTGAAATACACTAATAGCAACGTGATATCAAATGAGTCTGGAAACCAAATTTGGTTGCTCTAGCTTTTATCGTCTCTGTGATCTAGGCGACTAAGACAAAGCTCGACTCGGCTATTAATGCTGATCAGGAATATATATACATGAATATATTTATATAAAGATATAAAGATGCGTTACATAAGTCCACTTTTACCAGAAATCTAATATACCCCTTAACTCTTTTTGAGTACGGGCTTAAAAATCACCCATATACAATTGGATACTCTGCAATTTAAGCTTTGCGCTTTGAGCTTTGACATCACTGCTGGCATTTGCAGGCCATTAAAAATCTGTGTTGTAAGAATTTTAAAGCTGTCTGCATTTAATACAGAAAGCGGCCGGTGATTGAGTGATACAAGATCAGCACATTTTTATACCCGTACTCAAAAAAGAGTTAAGGGGTATATTAGATTTGTGGTAAAAGTGGATGTGTGCAACGCAGAGAAGGAAACGTTTCCGACCCCATAAAGTATATATATTCTTGATCAGCATCAATAGCCGAGTCGATATAGCCATGTCCGTCTGTCCGTCCGTCTGTCCGTCTGTCCGACTGTCCGTCTGTCCGTCCGTCCGTCTTGTTGAGCGCCTGGATCTCAGAGACTATAAGAGTTAGGGCAACCAAATTTGGTTTCAAGACTCATGTGATATCACACTGCTACAAGTGTATTTCAAAATTTCGCCCCGCCCCCTTCCGCCCCCACAAAGGACGAAAATCTGTGGCAGGCACAATTTTAAAGATACGATAAAACTAAAAACGCAGTATCGTAGAAAATGCCCATATCTACCAGATTGCCGAATTTGAAGCAGATCGGATCATAATTATAGCCAGAATGAAGAAATTAATTTTCTGTTGGTTCCCCCGCCTCTTTCAGCCAGAGACACGCTACTATATCTCTTTCTCGCTCGCACACTCTGCCGCGTTCAGTGCGCGAGCAACCCCTAGAGGAGGAGATGTAGACTCTAAATGGTACATCTATAATCTACATGTTAGATGTAAAATATACGTTGTAGATGTAGATGTAGATAACAGATGTAGCAAAAAAATGTAAAATGAAACATTTTTTTTTTAATTCTAAAATTCTTAAAAATTATGCTCAAAAATGTATATACTGACTGAGTACGGGTATAAGTAGAGTCGCGTCCCCAGAAGCGACTCACACGTTCCTTCTCGTTTCCTTTGCCTCGTACGTATATTCTTTTTTGTGCTGCTCAACCAAATGCCGCTTGAGATTGCAGACATTGTTCCATTTGAAAATTGCTTTATAAATTATGCACTCGGAAATATGTAAAGTACAAAAAATTACGCGAAACGCTTGGTGGCCTGTGTTTGGTGGAAAACATAGTTTTTAAAAGCCAGTAGACGTGTGTAGAGACGGCTACGAACAATCACTTTGCATTTTACATTTAGCTAAGTCTAACGCCATAATACATTCACACAGTGCATTGATAGTTCAGTGTCGATACGCATGCGTGCTGCGCTTGACGGTAGCTTGTGAGCAAGACGCGCCACGCACCACCGCCACAGCTGCATCAAAGCGCCTCGCTCTAAGAGCTCTCAGAGATACATATTTAGCTGTATTTTCTTAACAAAACCTTGACTTTTTCCGGGGCTCACCAACTGATGATCTCGGCACCTCGGTGCGGAATTCTGCACTATGGCAATTACAGCAACGGAAAAAAATTGAAAAATTAATTGTCGCCGCACTGGTGCAATTAAAACTTCATCGATGATACAATGATATCTATGCCATGCACAATGTACATACAAATTCATTGTGTAACGACAGAAATGACAGAGCAATAACATTTCAATGGATTCAGTATATCATTTATGGATAATAATAAACAATTACCAACCATAAAGCATTCAACTCTGCTGTCCGATAACGAGAGCGAGAACGATAACGATAATCGCTGGGATGAATGAAGATGAATGAAGCCGTAATTCATTTGTTAATTCAAGCATAATTCGGGCTGCCTTAATGTCCATTATTTGTATTCATTCCTTTAAAGTTCATTTTGGGCCCAACCAGTCAGAAGATGGTGAAGATGGTTCGAATGCATGGGGTGGGGTGGGGTGGGTGTAGAGGTGTCATTGTTTTGGGGAGCGTTCATTAAAATTGAATAATGCCACTTTAATGAATTTATTTGCGACACTTAACACAAGTGAAAGCAAACAGAGAGAAATTATGTTCATTAACATAAAAATGGCGCCTTTTCTACCAGAGTGGCCATTTGTCGGGCGACCCCACAACTCCACCCCTCGGCCAAGGACAGAATAGCCATTGACAGTGCGGTAAGGTCGACTGGTGGCTCGTTGTAGCCCCATGTCTTGGGTGGCTCTGAGCTGGCAATTGTCATTACCATTTCGACTGTTGCCAAAGCTGCTAGCCCTCAATTGATGACTCAATATGTCACCGAGTTGACAGGTCACGTTGCATCTACCCAACCAGGCCCATCCCATCCCACCCACTCCCTGCCTGCTCCTCCTACTGCTGCCACTGGCAGTCCAGCCTTATTACTGTTCAAATAGTTATTATTGAGACTTTCAGCTCATTTCCATTGTTTCACTGGCGAAGGGATGGCGAAATGGCTTGTGAGGTAATTTAATTAATGCGAATTGTAATCATCACTCCACTGAATGACTGATTCTTCCCGTAGCCATTCATGATTGGTGTATTTATTATCAGTGGATACTCGTATCAGTCCGAATTCGAAGGAGGTTCATTGAATTAAAAATAGCTCCAATAGTCTACAATAGTCTAGTATGTAATTTGTTATTAACTTATTTTATATTCCTGTACCGGTACCGGTTCCGTACCCCAGGGGGAAGGAGTGCTGGCACAGGCTGGCAGAGCAGCCCTGTAATTGAAACTGTAAACTAGTTGGCACTTGCATGTGTCAGGAAGTCAGGCCACAAGCAATTACATTTGAGTTTCTGTTGCCTGTGTTGCACTTTGCTGCCGCTTTGATTCCTCCGAGAGTATCGACGGAGGGATCCCTGCTGTTGCTGTTGCTGTTTCTGTTTATGTTGCTATTGTTTGCGCATTGCTTTTGGGGTGCAGCCGGCTAATTCAATTGCTTAGGCACAATGAGCAGAGCCAACAATTCAGCAGCAAATTGCTTAATGCTTCAAGTCACGTGTTCACCCCGTTCACCATATTGGACGCTTCTTGCGGTTAATTGCTACGTCTCTCCCTCTCTCTCACTCTCTCTTTATCCCACCTTCCTTTACACTTAACTATACAGCTCACTGTGGGAAATTATACCACTTTTTGTGGCAATATTTATTAACTTCAAAACGAAACAATTGCAATTTTACAGTAGCAAGATGAAGGTATTTTAAAAAAAATGGGCGTGTAAAAAAAACAAACATTTTGGGATCACGATAAGAATTATATTTTATTCAAAAATGATTATTACAGGTCCTGTTATTACACAATAACAAGTCAGTGCCGTGCGCTTCCATTGCACTTGTGGAGGTGGTAGCTCTGCTTTCATCTCAGAAACTACCATGCCATCCGGTCGGGACTCTTGTTTTTTGAACTGCAGCCTTTTTGTAGAGTGTATGTGTACATACATTGTATACATTGTACATATAAATGTATAAATATAAACATCTTTAAAATATATGCAAGGTCAAGTTGCCCGCGCAGCTTCGCTCGCTGCGTGAATCAATAATGTTTACGTTTTGTGCCTTATATACCGCTAGATCTGCAGCTTCTTATTTCACTTTTACATTTATATGTACATATGTATGTATTATGGCAATGCCGGCTGCCCAAGGGGTTCCTATATTTGTGAATTTTGCACGATACTAAAAGAGTTAAGCCGATTTGCATGCTTACTTTCAAATCGCTGTAGCTTTCGATGGGATTTGTTCCATTTGATGTATATTTGGTAGCAAATGTTTTTACTTTTGTCCGCCTCAGAAGAAGCGAGTGGCGTCCTCTCTTGCTTTTTTCGTACTCGCTGCGTGCCAGACGTCTAAGTCGAACCCATTGTAAAAAGTGCACTTGAATTCATCAATTTAGCATTTTGGAGCAAAAAAAAAAGTGTATACAAAAAATTCTTATTTCGACAACATTCGCTTATAATTATCGATAGAAAACCGCTGACTTTAATTTGGCCAGAAAAAGAAGTAAAATTTCCCATGGTGCAGTGTAGCCCCCTCGTTCGAGTCCTGGCTAGAGTTGGCTTAGTGACACGAGCGTAAGGGAAGTGAGAGCCTGACTTGTGGATGCCCAGCAGCACTCAAGCTACTCCCCTTTGTTAAACCAAATGCACATGCTCATATCTCCAAAATTTCCAGCGGTGGTATTCAGTCCAGGATATCTCTGTTCCAGGTATCATGCAAATGTCCCAAGTGGGCCCATGGGATACGGAATTACGCGTAATTTCGTCCCGAGTTGGCACTGAATCCAGATCCTTACTTGAGTAAGCATGAGTGACGCTGACTTGCGTGAATGAATTTCAGCATATCTCGACACGAGCCCATCTCTGGACAAAAGTCAACAGTGACACATCGTCGTCGTCACATTGTTTGCACTTGGAGATTTGAAGCTCTGCTTCCATTTGGAGGCAGGCCCCATGAAGGGCATGGACTCATGTGAGTGTTTGTGTATGAGTTGGGGTAGGGCTGGGCCTGGCCATGGGGCTTGTTTAAATGTGGAATTGTAGTGAAAAGCCTTGACCAGTTTTGACAGTGTTTGCCGGAGTTTAAACAAAATTATCTATGGTGGGGCGAAGAAACAATGGATGAATGATTGGAACTTGAGTTTTGTGTCAAATATTGTTACTCAATTAACAGCAATCAGCTAAGGGCATATGAATTATGAGAGCGCCAATTAAACAAAGAGAGCAGAGAACCAAGCTTCAACGATCGAAGACGCAAGATGTAAATAATAGCTTTTGGACGGCACGCTAATTGATATTCCGGCTGCTGGCTCGTCGGCTTCGAGTGTGTTGTTCTTTCCAAAGCTACAAAGCCTACTCTATTATTACCTTTAAATTCTAACGCGTGCACAATAAATAAGCCATTAAGCACAACACCCAAAACAGAAGACAATAACTGCACTTGGGGAAAACGGACAGCATTCCTCTGATGTCTTTGAGGAACACTTCCCCCACCCTACCTTAACCTTGTTTGTGCCATGCAACCTTATTCCTTTACAAGACCCCTTTCTGCTGGAGATCAAATCATTTCTTCCTGCTCACAAATTATAACAATTTATTAAATACTAAAACGCTAACAATTAATTACTAAATTACTATTACTAAATATAAATTAATTATAAGCCATTGGCATCAGAAAGAGAGGGGACGGTATGCGGAGGTAAGACAACTAGAAATAAATGCTTATGTGCATATGTATACTATATTTAAGCACCCTTTAGTTTTTGGGTGTGTGACTGCGCCAGAGATGTCATTCTCTTTTCTGGCTCTCTTTTGATCCCTGGCCAGTGGCCGCCACCAATGCAAGAATTGTGGACGCCAGACCTCCATCGACGAAGCGCTTTCGATTTAGTCACTGTAATTAAATCAAACGACAAAGAAACAAAAAAACACACACAATTCGCATGACGCAAAAAATGTATCGGTGCTATCGGTTTGGGGTTGTTATATGTAGCTTCTTTATTATACCCGTACTCAAAAAAGAGTTAAGGGGTATATTAGATTTGTGGTAAAAGTGGATGTGTGTAACGCAGAGAAGGAAAATTTTCCGACCCCATAAAGTATATATTTTCTTGATCAGCATCAATAGCCGAGTCGATAGAGCCATGTCTGTCTGTCCGTCCGTCCGTCCGTCCGTCGGTCTTGTTGAGCGCCTGGATCTCAGAGACTATAAGAGTTAGGGTAACCAAAGTTGGTTTCCAGACTCATGTCACACACTACTACAAGTGTATTTCTAAATTTCGCCCCGCCCCCTTCCGCACCCCCACAAAGGACGAAAATCTGTGGCAGGCACAATTTTAAAGATACGATAAAACTAAAAGCGCAGTATCGTAGAGAATGACCATATATATTAGATTGCTGAATCTGAATCAGATCGGATCATAAATATAGCCAGAATGAAGAAATTAATTTTCAGCTGCTTCCCCCGCCCCTTCCTGCAAGAAAACAACCACTCATTCTCCTTCTCGCTCGCACACTCTGCCGCGTTCAGTGCGCGAGCAACCCCTAGCGGAGGAGATGTAGTATCTAAATGGTACATGTTCAATCTACATGTTAGATGTCACATATACATTGTAGATGTAAATAACAGATGTAGCAAAAAAATGTAAAATGTAAAATTTTTTTTTTAATTCTAAAATTCTAAAAAATTATATGCTCAAAAATGTATATACTGACTGAGTACGGGTATAAGTAGAGTCGCGTCCCCAGAAGCGACTCACACGTTCCTTCTCGTTTTGATTTGTATAAAAGGGTTCATTTGGAGTTTTAAACTGGTACAATATATGTTGCCTCTGTATATACTGACTGAGTACGGGTATAAGTAGAGTCGCGTGCCCAGAAGCGACTCACACGTTCCTTCTCGTTTTTTTTTAATTTTTGAAAACTGGTATTTTTTTGTCAGAGGTAGCGCTTGTTTTTTTCACATAACTCTAGTATCTTGCATCTGGTTGTAATGAATATTGCTTTTTTGAAAAGATAATTAAAACAGCTAGAAGTTAAGCCCAAACACAATATGATTTCAGCTTACCGTCTGGGAAATATAAAGCATTGAAATGCAAAAATGATGATTTTTGTGCGGTATTTTTTACGAAATTTTGACTTTAAAAACTCAGGAAAAGTCGAAAAAAATTATATCCTGTGTCTTCTATTTTTGTGTATAGGTGCATTAATTTGGCGTCGTTTAAGGTATCGCTCATTAAAATCTATGGAGAGACTTTGGAGCTAAAATTCGTTAACCAAACCTAAAAAATGAAAAAATTTAACAAAAAATACCTTTTGGAAGGTTGCGGGCCCAACTGCCAATTGGGAACAAAGCAAACGGTATCGCGTTCCTTTGGTATGAAATGTTGTTGACATTTTTGTTACTTTTTGTTTATCTTGGGTTAGGATACCTATTCAGGTCAAATGTTTCCTTTATATTCTCACAAGTGCAGGTCCACACAAATTGGATCTCGTCGCGTCTACCTAATCATAGTCATGGCTATATAACTCTGTGCCTATAGTGTCTGTGCCTTAGTGTAGTTCTGACTTCCCTCAGAAACCGATCGTGTGTTTACCAAAACATCTTACAATTAATTAAAATCAATTGTCATGGATACCTCTGGCCGATCATTTTCATGTGCTTTCCAAGCAGACTCATTTTGCTACATATGTGGTAAGTACATGATGATCAACGAAATAAAAATCGCTTTTACCGAAACTCTCCAAAAACAGTATGAAGAAAACTTTAAAATCAAACCCGAAAGTTTTGTTGAAGAGTGGGCACCAAGCTGTATATGTCAAATGTGTAGATTGAATTTAACAGCATATGATTACGACGAAAAGTAAGTAACTCTAATCCACAAACTATTAACTTTACCCAAAATACTAAACATTATTTTTTTTCTTACAATTTTTTTTAGAAAACAATTTAAATTTGGTAGTCCAATGATGTGGAAAAAAACAGATATTCACGGCGCCGAATGTTTCTTTTGTTCAGTAAAGAAAACTGGAATTGGGAAACACATGAAAATAGTTTACCCGAAACAATCTGGTTTCGGCTTTACCCTTCCTGCTCGTCCTTCAGAGGAAATACCGCCCCTAAAACGCAAAAAGGAGAGGTATCTTCCTCGTCGAATGGAACAACGGATTCAAGCGATAACTATTCAGGAGAATGGAAATTTTGCAATCCTATTTCACAGGAACAATTGAACGATTTGGTGAGGAACCTGGATCTTCCTAAATATAAAGCCGAGTTTCTTGGATCTTTTTTAAAGGATTCCGGCTTATTAAAGGAAAACGTCAACATAACCCATTTCCGGACGCGTCATTTGGCTCACGCACAATTTTATACGACGAAAGATGATATGTGCATTTGCCACGACATTTTTGGTTTATTCAAGGAACTGGGTGAAGCTAACGACCCAAAAAAAAAGTTTAAAGGCTGTTTTGCTACATAATGGAAACCAAAAGCCGTCTGTTCCCATCGCACATGCTGTTAATATGAAGGAAACATATCAAACAATGGCTAAATTGTTTGAAAATATTAAATATAAAGAACACCAGTGGAAGGTCGCATGTGACTTAAAAGTCGTAGCCATGTTAACTGGATTGCAAGGTGGTTACACAAAATACTGCTGCTTCCTGTGTCTATGGGATAGTAGATCTAGAGAAGAGCATTACTCAAGAAAACTCTGGCCAAAACGGGAGGAACATACTTTGGAAAATTACAACATACAGAATTCAGCTCTCGTGAAGTTTAAAGACGTTATTTTACCACCATTACACATTAAGCTGGGACTAATGAAAAATTTTGTTAAAGCACTGGATAAGGAAGGAGAATCAATGCGTTACCTAAAAGCTGTTTTTCCACGTCTATCGCTGGCAAAAGTGAAAGAAGGAGTATTTGATGGTCCCCAAATAAAAAAACTACTAAAAGATGATGGATTTCCAAATATGTTATCTAAGAATGAAAAAGCAGCTTGGAACTCATTCCGAATGGTAGTAACAAACTTTCTTGGAAACAGCAAGTCTGATGATTATGTTAATATCGTCCAAGAGCTAATTAAGAATTATAAAAAAATCGGGGCAAATATGTCACTAAAAGTCCATTTCCTGCACTCCCACTTGGACTTTTTTCCGACAAACCTAGGCGACGTTAGTGATGAACACGGAGAGAGATTTCATCAACAATTTAAATCTATGGAACAACGTTATCAAGGTGTTTGGAATGAGAACATGATGGGAGACTATGTGTGGAATCTCATAAGAGAATCTGGTTCGAATACAAAAGGAAGACAGCCAGAAAACTTAAATTATTTTAAAAAATGTTAACAAGCATTAGCAAACCAAATGTATCACTTATGTTTAAAAACTTGTAGCAACATAACACCAAATAAAAAAGTTTGTATATCCTTAGAATTGACTGAAAAGACTAAAAATTACTGATTGTTGTATGGGTTAAGGAATGAAATCC
This sequence comes from Drosophila tristis, assembly GCA_018150885.1. Lineage (NCBI taxonomy): Eukaryota > Metazoa > Arthropoda > Insecta > Diptera > Drosophilidae > Drosophila > Drosophila tristis. Next base: position 2,199,278 of record JAECWT010000026.1, read on the forward strand.
CATATCTCAGGTATTTCTACTTTGGTTTTATTGAAATATGATTAGGTAGACGCGACGAGATCCAATTTGTGTGGACCTGCACTTGTGAGAATATAAAGGAAACATTTGACCTAACTCAGATATTCCAAATGAACGCGATCAGGTACCAAATGTACAACCCTTTTCGAAGTCTCTCCATAGATTTTAAAGAGCGATGTCTTAAACGACGCCAAATTAATGCACATATACACAAAAAAATAGAGGACACAGGATATAATTTTTTTCGACTTTTCCTGTTTGCTGTTTTTAAAGTCAAAATTCAAGGCATTGAACTTTATACTTCCCAGACGGTAAGCTGTAATCACAAAGTGTTTGGGCTTATCTTCTAGCTGTTTTAATTATCTTTCTAAAATAGCAAAGTTCTTTACAACCAGATACTAAGATACTAGAGTTATGTGAAAAAAACAAGCGCTACCTTCAAAAAAAGCTTAAAAAAAAATACCAGACTTCAAAAATTCTTCAAAGAAAAGTTCTGCCATAGAAAAAAAACCATAGTTCTTTAAAAAATTTCAAAGCCCCATATCTATCTATTTGAAAAAGTCGGTTTGGATCCTTGAGGAAAAAAAGTTCGATTTTGTCGGGTAGTGTTACCGGTGCCTGAAGGCTCGGCCTCAGCAGCGGAGGCAGAGAGAGATAGAGATAGAAAGAATAGGTGAATACAACGGGGAATAGAACGAGACTGGCGTAAGAAAGATAAAATCCGGAAGATAATTGAGATGACCACAGCCCAACAAAATGTTCAGGCAATATTCCCCGAGTTAATTTATAATTGTTTCTATTTGCCGTTTGCTGTTCTGTAACCACGTCTCCCTCTTTCCATGCCGCACGGTAGCAACGCCGCGGTTCGCGTTGAAGAGGCTGCCGTCTGGCAGGTACTATTTTATCGCCTCTTATGTTGATCGCAATTCGGTCCCACGCGAGGGCCAAAGCTCCGACGAATTCGCTGCTTCAGCTGGGTCGATGTGGCTGACGTGCCTCCTCCAAGAACTAGCCTGCCAACATACATACATATGTATATATGTGTATATATATTTTTTTTCTGTAGCTTGCCTAGCTGCTGCCAGCTCTCGCCACGCCTGCCCGAACGGCTGACCCGTAGAATGTGAGCGAACTTGTTGACCAGTTGTCCAATGGTGCGGTATAGTGCCTCCAAGAAGTATATGTGTATTTATACGTATGTATATTTCACTGGCACTTGAAAAAGATTTTCAACTTGGTCTCTTTTTTCCACTCAAATACGCCATCTATGCAGACCACGATGGGAAATGACATAGTGGCGTCCTGATGCCCTCTATTTAATACCTTTTCTTTCTTCGAAATTCGCCTTCGATCCCGCTCTCATTCTCGCTGCTCCAGTTGACCTGTCTAAGCAGTCTCCGTGCATTCTCTTCTCTTTCTTGCCACCCTCCGTCAACTAACAAAAAGAATTATTTCAGCAGCGTTCGACAGGCAGTGCCCAATTTTCGGCGGAACAGCTACAAACCTCACCGTACATCCATTAATGTTAAAGCTGAGCAGCGACCATTGTAATCGAGCTTACATACATATATGTACATATGTAAATAAATACTTATTTTAAATTATTGACTGCCTACACGTTTAAAATCGAACAAAGAAAACGCAGTGCATACTCGTTCAATGAGAATTTCAGTCTATTTGGTACGAGTGTACTCGTATATCATTCCAATATTTGATGCAAATACAACTCATCATTCTCGGCATTCTTGGCATTCTCGTGAAGCTCGTTGGACTCGTGGGTATTTTGCTTGGCCTGCTCCAAGATTGGCGCTAGCTGTCCGTTCTCTCCCATCTGCTTGAGCAGCTCCACGATGAAGGGCACGTAATTGTGACGACGGCGTGTGTTCTCCATGCGGTATTGACGGTTCTTCGCCTTCTCAATGCGCAGTCTGTCGAGCAGATCGTTCATCTCCGACTCTCGCTGCGGTCCGGGCATCTGTAGGGAGTCCCGTTGGAGCTTCTCGATTCGGCGCTCGTAGAAGCGCTGCCGGTCCGAGACTAGGGCCATCAGATTGAAGTGGATCTCGTCGGTGCTGTAGCGGTGCATGCGGGCCTCAATGATCGGCCTAACAATATCCAGCCAGTTCTGGCCCGGGGCGAGCACGGCCAACTCCGTGGGCCCCATACGCAGGCCATCCAGCTCGTAAAGCCTCTCCCCTATGGGTATGTAGCTGACAAAGTGGTAGATGGCGGGATCGCTTCCGTCCTCCTGTGATTCGTTCGCAACGAAAGTGGGACGGGCGAACGAGTTGTGGGCTGTGCGGATGCTCTCATCGTTTCCGAGGCAGTAGCCGCGCCTGAGCGGATCCAAGTTTCTGGTGAAATGCTTGAAGCGCGTTAGCGTCTCTCCCAGCTCGATGTCCGGGTGCTTCAGGTTGAGCAGCAGACTAAGGATAGCCTGGGTGGCGCAGGAATTCTCCACCACCTGCTGGGAAAAGTAGATGCCGTCGTCAAAGTTGCTCACCACACGACCGTCGGGCTGCTCGTCCAGCACCCACTTAAAGAGGAAGATGAGGCCGTGGATCGGCTCCAAGTTCTTGAAAATGTTCGTGTCTAGGCTCCAGATCTCCTCCATTTGCGCTCCCACGCAGCCAAAGTCACGTATCAGCTGTGTGAAGACGCCGGGATCGCTCTCGATATCGCACCAGCTGACATTGTCAGCTCCTTCAGCATCAGTATTTAAGTCGGATGACGGTGCCGCTGCCGCTGCCTGAAGGTTTTCCCTTTCATTGGAATCTTCCATTTTGGATTGCGGAAAAATTTCCCTGATCCCCACTAAACAATTTTGAATCTGAGTGATGTTCTGTTCTGTTCTCTCCATGACATACTTCCCCAATTAGAATGGAACGTAACATTCATGATTGAATGAAACATTCTGACAATTATTGTTCTCATTTTAAGTTATTCGCGACTAAAGAAAAAGACATCCACTGACACATCGCAGTGAAGAGTACGCCCCTGGGATGGTCTTGTGTTCTATCCACTATCTAGACACCTTCAAAGGCCCCGTAGATACTAGAAGCTTGGTTCAGAATACTTTTTTTTCCGCAAGTGGCAACATCTCATCGAAGTTGTTTAAAATATTAAATTTAAACCATTTTTCCGCTTTGTACCAAACAAACTCTTTTTGGTAGCTTTGGGGCTTAAAAACTTAATGCTCTTTTTGAATTGCTATTTTCAGAGGTAGCGCTACTTATGGTTACACCCATATTTGCCATTCTAAAGAGGTAATAAATGCAGCCATTGTAGTATGCACACATTAAGAGTACACACTGTGCCAATTCGAATTCAAAAGAATACACATTGCAGCACTTTGTTGCAATGTTTACATAATCACTAGTCTATAACATATCCAAGTACGACGTTATAAAAATACACAAATAGAGTGGCTCCATCGCATAATCGGACACTTGCTTACCCAGTACAAATAAGCTCAAAAATTATACAGAAATAGCCAGGCATCTGTTTCTGCTCAGAAAAAGTGTAGAAGGCATCATTAGGAAAACCAGCAGCTAAGCGAAGCAAGGCTTTTTCGGAAGATGATGAGGACTTCTGCATCATCTGTCTGCACCTCCTGCCAAAGAAGTTTACCGCCGCAAACTCCATCGAATGCAATGAATTTAGTCGTCGGGTGCATTTAAAGTGCGCTAATATACGTGCCAGCTACTTCACATGCAAGCACTGCGACTCTGATTACGATGATTGATGTTAAAAAGTCTTATCCTTCTTTTTCTTTAAGATAGTTATTTGTGGTGATTTTCTCTCATATTTTTTAATTTTAAGCGGATTTTTCAGGGTGGTCCACAACTGAAGGAATCAATTTAGTTCTTCTCTCATAGTTAGCTAATACACTTAGCTTTAAATTGCCACACATATGTTTGTATAATATGCAATTGGTCAAAAGTTATGAGGAAACGAGAAGGAACGTGTGAGTCGCTTCTGGGGACGCGACTCTACTTATACCCGTACTCATTCAGTATTTACATTTTGGAGCATGATTTTTTAGAATTTTAGAATTACATTTTACATTTTTTTGCACATGTTATCTACATCTACATCAACGTCTACAATGTATATGTGACATCTAACATGTAGATTGAACATGTACCATTTAGATTCTACATCTCCTCCGCTAGGGGTTGCTCGCGCACTGAACGCGGCAGAGTGTGCGAGCGAGAAGGAGAATGAGTGGTTGTTTTCTTGCAGGAAGGGGCGGGGGAAGCAGCTGAAAATTAATTTCTTCATTCTGGCTATATTTATAATCCGATCTGATTCAGATTCAGCAATCTAATAGATGTGATCATTCTCTACGATACTGCGTTTTTAGTTTTATCGTATCTTTAAAATTGTGCCTGCCACAGATTTTCGTCCTTTGTGGGGGCGGAAGGGGGCGGAGCGAAATTTAGAAATACACTTGTAGCAGTGTGAAATCACATGAGTCTTGAAACCAAATTTGGTTACCCTAGCTCTTATAGTCTCTGAGATCTAGGCGCTCAACAAGACAGACAGACAGACAGACATGGCTATATCGACTAGGCTATTGATGCTGATCAAGAATATATATACTTTATGGGGTCGGAAACGTTTCCTTCTCTGCGTTACACACATCCACTTTTACCACAAATCTAATATACCCCTTAACTCTTTTTTGAGTACGGGTATAAAAAAACAAAACTACATATGTCCACAACCGAGCCCTCGCCCTCTCCCTTATACTTTTTGAGCACATTTCTACTGGGTAAACAAGTGTGCGATTATACGATGGAGCCACTGTATGCCTCGAGCGACATAGGTGCACACTAGCATATTTCCAATACCACTAGTCAACACTAGAATTAAAAAAATATTTAAAGAATTATGGTCTTTTTTATGGTGTAGTTTATTTTTAATGAATTTTTTAAAATCTGGTTTTTTTAATGTTTTTTTCAGACGCCTAATTAATGCGTCTATCTAAAACTAAAATTGCACGCCAAGAATAATTTTTTTTTCGACTTTTCCCGAGTTTTTAAAGTTAAAATACCGCAAAAAATGATGAAATTTGAATTTGAAACCTTAATATCATTCAGGCGTTAAGCTGCAGATACAAGGGGTCTGGGTCGGATTTATAGCTGCATTTGTCAGCTTTTTAGAACTACACAGTTCTATGCAACCAGATATAAGATACTTAAGTTCTGTGAAAAATAGAAGCACTACCTCTGAAAAAAAACATTAAAACGAGAAGGAACGTGTGAGTCGCTTCTGGGGACGCGACTCTACTTATACCCGTACTCAGTCAGTAAATACATTTTTGAGATATAATTTTTTAGAATTTTAGAAAAAAAAAAAAAAATTTTACATTTTACATTTTTTTGCTACATCTGTTATCTACATCTACATCTACAATGTATATTTTACATCTAAAATGTAGATTATAGATGTACCATTTAGATTCTACATCTCCTCCGCTGGGGGTTGCTCGCGCACTGAACGCGGCAGAGTGTGCGAGCGAGAGAGAGAATGAGTTGTGTTTGTCTTGCAGGAGGGGGCGGGGGGAAGCAGCTGAAAATTAATTTCTTCATTCTGGCTATATTTATGATCCGATCTGATTCATATTCGGCAATCTGGTAGATATGGGCATTCTCTACGATACTGCGTTTTTAGTTTTATCGTATCTTTAAAATTGTGCCTGCCACAGATTTTCGTCCTTTGTGGGGGCGGAAGGGGGCGGGCGAAATTTTGAAATACACTTGTAGCAGTGTGATATCACATGAGTCTTGAAACCAAATTTGGTTGCCCTAACTCTTATAGTCTCTGAGAACCAGGCGTCAAACAAGACGGACAGACGGACAGACGGACAGACAGACATGGCTCTATCGACTCGGCTATTGATGCTGATCAAGAATATATATACTTTATGGGGTCGGAAAATTTTCCTTCTCTGTGTTACACACATCCACTTTTCCCACAAATCTAATATACCCCTTAACTCTTTTTTGAGTACGGGTATAAAAATACCAGATCTTAAAAAATTCTTTAAAAAAAACCATAATTCGTGAAAAATGTTTAAACCACGATAAGAATATAAGAAAAAGTTATTTTGGGCCACAGCCTAATTCTAGTGCTATCAGCGCAACTATCACCACTAATAACAAAAAAAACTTGTAGATCAAAATCATATTTTGGCTCTAAAAATGTATGTTGTGGGAAAATATAAAAAGATACATAAAATCCTTAAAGCATTAAGATATTTCTGTCAGCCCCTGAGGCTATTAAAAAACTTCTGAATAGAATTTCGATGGTTTTCATGGTGTGAAGAAGAACTCGCATAAACTCTACAAAAAAATGTTTGAAAACAATCAATGAGCATCAATTGAACTTGATCCATTTTGCCGACGTCTTGCATATTTCTGTTGATTTCCTAAAATTTAGTTATTTTCCTCGTCATCAAGCACAGAAATCAGCTATTCTCAGGACGCAACAGTCTGCGTCTGCCAATGTGAACGCCTTTTCTGCTTCATTGCGTCTAGCAAACTTTGAAAACAAAATATAACTTAAATATAAAACTAGTATTAAGCAACTATGTAAAACTACCGAGCTGAAGGCCTAAACAGCTATTTATCATTACACACACCTAGCTAATTCATAGTTGGTACACTTAATTGTGCTTTATATATATATTAACGAGAAGGAACGTGTGAGTCGCTTCTGGGGTCGCGACTCTACTTATACCCGTACTCAGTCAGTAAATACATTTTTGAGATATGAATTTTTAGAATTTTAGAAAAAAAAAAAAATTTTACATTTTTTTGCTACATCTGTTATCTACATCTACATCTACAATGTATATTCTACATCTAACATATAGATTGTACATTTTCCATTTAAATTCTTCATCTCCTCTGCTAGGGGTTGCTCGCGCACTGAACGCGGCAGAGTGTGCGAGCGAGAGAGAGAATGAGTAGTGTTTGTCTTGCAGGAGGTGGTGGGGGAAGCAACTGAAAATTAATTTCTTCATTCTGGCTATAATTTTGATCCGATCTAGTTCAAATTCGGCAATCTGATAGATATGGGCAATTTCTACGATACTGCGTTTTTAGTTTTATCGTATCTTTAAAATTGTGCCTGCCACAGATTTTCGTCCTTTGTGGGGGCGGAAGGGGGCGGGGCGAAATTTTGAAATACACTTGTAGCAGTGTGATATCACATGAGTCTGGAAACCAAATTTGGTTGCCCTAGCTTTTATAGTCTCTGAGATCCAGGCGTCAAACAAGACGGACAGACGGACAGACGGACGGACGGACGGACGGACGGACGGACGGACAGACAGACATGGCTCTATCGACTCGGCTATTGATGCTGATCAAGAATATATATACTTTATGGGGTCGGAAAATTTTTCTTCTCTGTGTTACACACATCCACTTTTACCACAAATCTAATATACCCCTTAACTCTTTTTTGAGTACGGGTATAATTAGCTTTATATATATGGCGTCAAACTGTCAAGCAGCAATAAAATGTGCCTGCGCTCTACACACACAAACGCATTGCCAAACATGTGAATTTGTGCGTGCCGACCACGGCTTAAATCATCATGTATTTTTTTGGATTTTTGGTATTTTTTGGTATTTTTTTGGATTTTTGGTATTTTTTTGATAATCAACTGTTTCATATTTTAAATTTTAAAACCATAGCACAGCCCATATTCGTCACGAAATATTGTTTATTATTAAAGCTTCGAGTACGACAAATGTTGAGGGCTGATCAGAACATTTCAAACGAAAAAAGGAAGGTCAAGTGTAAGCTACTTCCTCGACATAAAGTTTACGATTAGAATTGGGACTTGAAGTGGCAAAATATCATCTTCAGGGGTGAAACAAATTTTATTTAGATGGTCCAGATGGATATCAATATTATTATATAGATATAAGGACTCCAAAACAGGTGAAAATGTCTCGTAATTTCCAAGGAGGGTCACTTATGGTGTAAGCTGCATTTGGATTTGCTGGGAAGAGTCCAATATGTTTCGTTACTCACAAAATAAACTCAGAAAAATATGTTGAGCAATTGGACGAAGACGTTTCCTGGACGTTTCAACAGGACAATGCTCCGATTCATGTCTCAAAGTACACAAAAAGTTTTTGAAGACCGAAATATGCCAGCAAAAGCAAAAGTCCAGATCTCAACCCGATTGAAAACCTTTGGGGGAAAAGAATATACGGAATAGCACGGAAGACAATTTACTACTCCGAATGAATTAAAAAAAGGCTATTGTCAAGGCGTGGGCAACGTTGGATATGTAGTACATTCAGACGCCTAAGTTGGGGTTTTCATAGTTAGACCAGGAACTTAAAAAGCAAAAGACAAAAAGCGCGGGGGGAATCTAGCGAGATAGACAAGTGAGTCGAGTTTTTCGCTGGTTGATTGCTTTGATTTACCATTTATTTCATTAAACGAGAAACAATTGACTTTTTACTTATTTCTATATATCCGGGTGTGATTGAGTGTTTGTGGATAAAGCTGCATGTACGGGGGAATGTAGGATACATTACGCAGCCGGCCAAGAACTGTTAATCGAGCAGAGCAAAGACGAGACGCCAATGAAAAACGAGAAGGAACGTGTGAGTCGCTTCTGGGGACGCGACTCTACTTATACCCGTACTCAGTCAGTATATACATTTTTGAGCTTAAAATTTTTTTCCATTTTGATTTAAAAAAAAATTTTACATATTACATTTTTTTGCTACATCTGCTATCTACATCTGCATCTACAATGTATATTTTACATCTAACATGTAGATTATAGATGTACCATTTATATTCTACATCTCCTCCTCTACATCGCCCTAGCTCTTATAGTCTCTGAGATCCAGGCGCTCAACAAGACGGACAGTCAGACAGACAGACAGAAAGACGGACAGACATGGCTATTGATGCTGATCAAGAATATATATACTTTATGGGGTCGGAAACGTTTCCTTCTCTGCGTTACACACATCCACTTTTACCACAAATCTAATATACCCCTTAACTCTTTTTTGAGTACGGGTATAAAAAAAACAAAACTACATATGTCCACAACCGAGCCCTCGCCCTCTCCCTTATACTTTTTGAGCACATTTCTACTGGGTAAACAAGTGTGCGATTATACGATGGAGCCACTGTATGCCTCGAGCGACATAGGTCCACACTAGCATATTTCCAATACCACTAGTCAACACTAGAATTAAAAAAAATATTTAAAGAATTATGGTCTTTTTTATGGTGTAGTTTATTTTTAATGAATTTTTTAAAATCTGGTTTTTTTAATGTTTTTTTCAGACGCCTAATTAATGCGTCTATCTAAAACTAAAATTGCATGCCAAGAATAATTTTTTTTTTTCGACTTTTCCCGAGTTTTTAATGTTAAAATACCGCAAAAAATGATGAAATTTGAATTTGAAACCTTAATATCATTCAGGCGTTAAGCTGCAGATACAAGGGGTCTGGGTCGGATTTATAGCTGCATTTGTCAGCTTTTTAGAACTACACAGTTCTATGCAACCAGATATAAGATACTTAAGTTCTGTGAAAAATAGAAGCACTACCTCTGAAAAAAACATTAAAAAATACCAGATCTTAAAAAATTCTTTAAAAAAAACCATAATTCGTGAAAAATGTTTAAACCACGATAAGAATATAAGAAAAAAGTTATTTTGGGCCACAGCCTAATTCTAGTGCTATCAGCGCAACTATCACCACTAATAAAAAAAAAAACTTGTAGATCAAAAAATCATATTTTGGCTCTAAAATGTATGTTGTGGGAAAATATAAAAAGATACATAAAATCCTTAAAGCATTAAGATATTTCTGTCAGCCCCTGAGGCTATTAAAAACTTCTGAATAGAATTTCGATGGTTTTCATGGTGTGAAGAAGAACTCGCATAAACTCTACAAAAAAATGTTTGAAAACAATCAATGAGCATCAATTGAACTTGATCCATTTTGCCGACGTCTTGCATATTTCTGTTGATTTCCTAAAATTTAGTTATTTTCCTCGTCATCAAGCACAGAAATCAGCTATTCTCAGGACGCAACAGTCTGCGTCTGCCAATGTGAACGCCTTTTCTGCTTCATTGCGTCTAGCAAACTTTGAAAACAAAATATAACTTAAATATAAAACTAGTATTAAGCAACTATGTAAAACTACCGAGCTGAAGGCCTAAACAGCTATTTATCATTACACACACCTAGCTAATTCATAGTTGGTACACTTAATTGTGCTTTATATATATATTAATTAGCTTTATATATATGGCGTCAAACTGTCAAGCAGCAATAAAATGTGCCTGCGCTCTACACACACAAACGCATTGCCAAACATGTGAATTTGTGCGTGCCGACCACGGCTTAAATCATCATGTATTTTTTTGGATTTTTGGTATTTTTTGGTATTTTTTGGATTTTTGGTATTTTTTTGATAATCAACTGTTTCATATTTTAAATTTTAAAACCATAGCACAGCCCATATTCGTCACGAAATATTGTTTATTATTAAAGCTTTGAGTACGACAAATGTTGAGGGCTGATCAGAACATTTCAAACGAAAAAGGAAGGTCAAGTGTAAGCTACTTCCTCGACATAAAGTTTACGATTAGAATTGGAACTTGAAGTGGCAAAATATCATCTTCAGGGGTGAAACAAATTTTATTTAGATGGTCCAGATGGATATCAATATTATTATATAGATATAAGGACTCCAAAACAGGTGAAAATGTCTCGTAATTTCCAAGGAGGGTCACTTATGGTGTAAGCTGCATTTGGATTTGCTGGGAAGAGTCCAATATGTTTCGTTACTCACAAAATAAACTCAGAAAAATATGTTGAGCAATTGGACGAAGACGTTTCCTGGACGTTTCAACAGGACAATGCTCCGATTCATGTCTCAAAGTACACAAAAAAGTTTTTGAAGACCGAAATATGCCAGCAAAAGCAAAAGTCCAGATCTCAACCCGATTGAAAACCTTTGGGGAAAAGAATATACGGAATAGCACGGGAAGACAATTTACTACTCCGAATGAATTAAAAGAGGCTATTGTCAAGGCGTGGGCAACGTTGGATATGTAGTACATTCAGACGCCTAAGTTGGGGTTTTCATAGTTAGACCAGGAACTTAAAAAGCAAAAGACAAAAAGCGCGGGGGAATCTAGCGGAGATAGACAAGTGAGTCGAGTTTTTCGCTGGTTGATTGCTTTGATTTACCATTTATTTCATTAAACGAGAAACAATTGACTTTTTACTTATTTCTATATATCCGGGTGTGATTGAGTGTTTGTGGATAAAGCTGCATGTACGGGGGAATGTAGGATACATTACGCAGCCGGCCAAGAACTGTTAATCGAGCAGAGCAAAGACGAGACGCCAATGAAAAACGAGAAGGAACGTGTGAGTCGCTTCTGGGGACGCGACTCTACTTATACCCGTACTCAGTCAGTATATACATTTTTGAGCTTATAATTTTTTACAATTTTGATTTAAAAAAAAAATTTTACATATTACATTTTTTTGCTACATCTGCTATCTACATCTGCATCTACAATGTATATTTTACATCTAACATGTAGATTATAGATGTACCATTTATATTCTACATCTCCTCCTCTACATCGCCCTAGCTCTTATAGTCTCTGAGATCCAGGCGCTCAACAAGACGGACAGTCAGACAGACAGACAGAAAGACGGACAGACATGGCTATTGATGCTGATCAAGAATATATATACTTTATGGGGTCGGAAACGTTTCCTTCTCTGCGTTACACACATCCACTTTTACCACAAATCTAATATACCCCTTAACTCTTTTTTGAGTACGGGTATAAAAAACAAAACTACATATGTCCACAACCGAGCCCTCGCCCTCTCCCTTATACTTTTTGAGCACATTTCTACTGGGTAAACAAGTGTGCGATTATACGATGGAGCCACTGTATGCCTCGAGCGACATAGGTCCACACTAGCATATTTCCAATACCACTAGTCAACACTAGAATAAAAAAAAAATATTTAAAGAATTATGGTCTTTTTTATGGTGTAGTTTATTTTTAATGAATTTTTTAAAATCTGGTTTTTTTAATGTTTTTTCAGACGCCTAATTAATGCGTCTATCTAAAACTAAAATTGCATGCCAAGAATAATTTTTTTTTCGACTTTTCCCGAGTTTTTAATGTTAAAATATCGCAAAAAATGATGAAATTTGAATTTGAAACCTTAATATCATTCAGGCGTTAAGCTGCAGATACAAGGGGTCTGGGTCGGATTTATAGCTGCATTTGTCAGCTTTTTAGAACTACACAGTTCTATGCAACCAGATATAAGATACTTAAGTTCTGTGAAAAATAGAAGCACTACCTCTGAAAAAAAACATTAAAAAAATACCAGATCTTAAAAAATTCTTTAAAAAAAACCATAATTCGTGAAAAATGTTTAAACCACGATAAGAATATAAGAAAAAGTTATTTTGGGCCACAGCCTAATTCTAGTGCTATCAGCGCAACTATCACCACTAATAACAAAAAAAAACTTGTAGATCAAAAATCATATTTTGGCTCTAAAAATGTATGTTGTGGGAAAATATAAAAAGATACATAAAATCCTTAAAGCATTAAGATATTTCTGTCAGCCCCTGAGGCTATTAAAAAACTTCTGAATAGAATTTCGATGGTTTTCATGGTGTGAAGAAGAACTCGCATAAACTCTACAAAAAAATGTTTGAAAACAATCAATGAGCATCAATTGAACTTGATCCATTTTGCCGACGTCTTGCATATTTCTGTTGATTTCCTAAAATTTAGTTATTTTCCTCGTCATCAAGCACAGAAATCAGCTATTCTCAGGACGCAACAGTCTGCGTCTGCCAATGTGAACGCCTTTTCTGCTTCATTGCGTCTAGCAAACTTTGAAAACAAAATATAACTTAAATATAAAACTAGTATTAAGCAACTATGTAAAACTACCGAGCTGAAGGCCTAAACAGCTATTTATCATTACACACACCTAGCTAATTCATAGTTGGTACACTTAATTGTGCTTTATATATATATTAATTAGCTTTATATATATGGCGTCAAACTGTCAAGCAGCAATAAAATGTGCCTGCGCTCTACACACACAAACGCATTGCCAAACATGTGAATTTGTGCGTGCCGACCACGGCTTAAATCATCATGTATTTTTTTGGATTTTTGGTATTTTTTTGGTATTTTTTGGATTTTTTGGTATTTTTTTGATAATCAACTGTTTCATATTTTAAATTTTAAAACCATAGCACAGCCCATATTCGTCACGAAATATTGTTTATTATTAAAGCTTCGAGTACGACAAATGTTGAGGGCTGATCAGAACATTTCAAACGAAAAAAGGAAGGTCAAGTGTAAGCTACTTCCTCGACATAAAGTTTACGATTAGAATTGGGACTTGAAGTGGCAAAATATCATCTTCAGGGGTGAAACAAATTTTATTTAGATGGTCCAGATGGATATCAATATTATTATATAGATATAAGGACTCCAAAACAGGTGAAAATGTCTCGTAATTTCCAAGGAGGGTCACTTATGGTGTAAGCTGCATTTGGATTTGCTGGGAAGAGTCCAATATGTTTTTCGTTACTCACAAAATAAACTCAGAAAAATATGTTGAGCAATTGGACGAAGACGTTTCCTGGACGTTTCAACAGGACAATGCTCCGATTCATGTCTCAAAGTACACAAAAAGTTTTTGAAGACCGAAATATGCCAGCAAAAGCAAAAGTCCAGATCTCAACCCGATTGAAAACCTTTGGGGAAAAGAATATACGGAATAGCACGGAAGACAATTTACTACTCCGAATGAATTAAAAGAGGCTATTGTCAAGGCGTGGGCAACGTTGGATATGTAGTACATTCAGACGCCTAAGTTGGGGTTTTCATAGTTAGACCAGGAACTTAAAAAGCAAAAGACAAAAAGCGCGGGGAATCTAGCGAGATAGACAAGTGAGTCGAGTTTTTCGCTGGTTGATTGCTTTGATTTACCATTTATTTCATTAAACGAGAAACAATTGACTTTTTACTTATTTCTATATATCCGGGTGTGATTGAGTGTTTGTGGATAAAGCTGCATGTACGGGGGAATGTAGGATACATTACGCAGCCGGCCAAGAACTGTTAATCGAGCAGAGCAAAGACGAGACGCCAATGAAAAACGAGAAGGAACGTGTGAGTCGCTTCTGGGGACGCGACTCTACTTATACCCGTACTCAGTCAGTATATACATTTTTGAGCTTATAATTTTTTACAATTTTGATTTAAAAAAAAAAATTTTACATATTACATTTTTTTGCTACATCTGCTATCTACATCTGCATCTACAATGTATATTTTACATCTAACATGTAGATTATAGATGTACCATTTATATTCTACATCTCCTCCTCTACATCGCCCTAGCTCTTATAGTCTCTGAGATCCAGGCGCTCAACAAGACGGACAGTCAGACAGACAGACAGAAAGACGGACAGACATGGCTATTGATGCTGATCAAGAATATATATACTTTATGGGGTCGGAAACGTTTCCTTCTCTGCGTTACACACATCCACTTTTACCACAAATCTAATATACCCCTTAACTCTTTTTTGAGTACGGGTATAAAAAAACAAAACTACATATGTCCACAACCGAGCCCTCGCCCTCTCCCTTATACTTTTTGAGCACATTTCTACTGGGTAAACAAGTGTGCGATTATACGATGGAGCCACTGTATGCCTCGAGCGACATAGGTCCACACTAGCATATTTCCAATACCACTAGTCAACACTAGAATTAAAAAAATATTTAAAGAATTATGGTCTTTTTTATGGTGTAGTTTATTTTTAATGAATTTTTTAAAATCTGGTTTTTTTAATGTTTTTTTCAGACGCCTAATTAATGCGTCTATCTAAAACTAAAATTGCATGCCAAGAATAATTTTTTTTTCGACTTTTCCCGAGTTTTTAATGTTAAAATACCGCAAAAAATGATGAAATTTGAATTTGAAACCTTAATATCATTCAGGCGTTAAGCTGCAGATACAAGGGGTCTGGGTCGGATTTATAGCTGCATTTGTCAGCTTTTAGAACTACACAGTTCTATGCAACCAGATATAAGATACTTAAGTTCTGTGAAAAATAGAAGCACTACCTCTGAAAAAAAACATTAAAAAAATACCAGATCTTAAAAAATTCTTTAAAAAAAACCATAATTCGTGAAAAATGTTTAAACCACGATAAGAATATAAGAAAAAGTTATTTTGGGCCACAGCCTAATTCTAGTGCTATCAGCGCAACTATCACCACTAATAACAAAAAAAACTTGTAGATCAAAAATCATATTTTGGCTCTAAAAATGTATGTTGTGGGAAAATATAAAAAGATACATAAAATCCTTAAAGCATTAAGATATTTCTGTCAGCCCCTGAGGCTATTAAAAAACTTCTGAATAGAATTTCGATGGTTTTCATGGTGTGAAGAAGAACTCGCATAAACTCTACAAAAAAAATGTTTGAAAACAATCAATGAGCATCAATTGAACTTGATCCATTTTGCCGACGTCTTGCATATTTCTGTTGATTTCCTAAAATTTAGTTATTTTCCTCGTCATCAAGCACAGAAATCAGCTATTCTCAGGACGCAACAGTCTGCGTCTGCCAATGTGAACGCCTTTTCTGCTTCATTGCGTCTAGCAAACTTTGAAAACAAAATATAACTTAAATATAAAACTAGTATTAAGCAACTATGTAAAACTACCGAGCTGAAGGCCTAAACAGCTATTTATCATTACACACACCTAGCTAATTCATAGTTGGTACACTTAATTGTGCTTTATATATATATTAATTAGCTTTATATATATGGCGTCAAACTGTCAAGCAGCAATAAAATGTGCCTGCGCTCTACACACACAAACGCATTGCCAAACATGTGAATTTGTGCGTGCCGACCACGGCTTAAATCATCATGTATTTTTGGATTTTTGGTATTTTTTGGTATTTTTTTGGATTTTTGGTATTTTTTTGATAATCAACTGTTTCATATTTTAAATTTTAAAACCATAGCACAGCCCATATTCGTCACGAAATATTGTTTATTATTAAAGCTTCGAGTACGACAAATGTTGAGGGCTGATCAGAACATTTCAAACGAAAAAAAGGAAGGTCAAGTGTAAGCTACTTCCTCGACATAAAGTTTACGATTAGAATTGGGACTTGAAGTGGCAAAATATCATCTTCAGGGGTGAAACAAATTTTATTTAGATGGTCCAGATGGATATCAATATTATTATATAGATATAAGGACTCCAAAACAGGTGAAAATGTCTCGTAATTTCCAAGGAGGGTCACTTATGGTGTAAGCTGCATTTGGATTTGCTGGGAAGAGTCCAATATGTTTCGTTACTCACAAAATAAACTCAGAAAAATATGTTGAGCAATTGGACGAAGACGTTTCCTGGACGTTTCAACAGGACAATGCTCCGATTCATGTCTCAAAGTACACAAAAAAGTTTTTGAAGACCGAAATATGCCAGCAAAAGCAAAAGTCCAGATCTCAACCCGATTGAAAACCTTTGGGGAAAAGAATATACGGAATAGCACGGAAGACAATTTACTACTCCGAATGAATTAAAAGAGGCTATTGTCAAGGCGTGGGCAACGTTGGATATGTAGTACATTCAGACGCCTAAGTTGGGGTTTTCATAGTTAGACCAGGAACTTAAAAAGCAAAAGACAAAAAGCGCGGGGGAATCTAGCGAGATAGACAAGTGAGTCGAGTTTTTCGCTGGTTGATTGCTTTGATTTACCATTTATTTCATTAAACGAGAAACAATTGACTTTTTACTTATTTCTATATATCCGGGTGTGATTGAGTGTTTGTGGATAAAGCTGCATGTACGGGGGAATGTAGGATACATTACGCAGCCGGCCAAGAACTGTTAATCGAGCAGAGCAAAGACGAGACGCCAATGAAAAACGAGAAGGAACGTGTGAGTCGCTTCTGGGGACGCGACTCTACTTATACCCGTACTCAGTCAGTATATACATTTTTGAGCTTATAATTTTTTACAATTTTGATTTAAAAAAAAAAATTTTACATATTACATTTTTTTGCTACATCTGCTATCTACATCTGCATCTACAATGTATATTTTACATCTAACATGTAGATTATAGATGTACCATTTATATTCTACATCTCCTCCTCTACATCGCCCTAGCTCTTATAGTCTCTGAGATCCAGGCGCTCAACAAGACGGACAGTCAGACAGACAGACAGAAAGACGGACAGACATGGCTATTGATGCTGATCAAGAATATATATACTTTATGGGGTCGGAAACGTTTCCTTCTCTGCGTTACACACATCCACTTTTACCACAAATCTAATATACCCCTTAACTCTTTTTTGAGTACGGGTATAAAAAAGAGTTTGGTCGACTTCATATTCTGCTCGTCTGCCGCAGCGGCAGAGAAAAAATCCTGAATGACGCGTAGTTGACATTTGTCATCGCTCGCTTCTGGTACTTCAGGGATTCTTAATTTCCGAAACCGTCTTGAGTTTGTTTTGAGTTTCGTTTCCAGGTTACGTAAATGTGTGTGTGCCATGTATTCACACATACTATGCTTGTGTGTGGGCTGTACAATTTTTGGCGACTTGAACTGAATTCGGTTTTTCGTTTTGTTTTGAAGGGTTGCTGTAGCGATCTGAGCTGACCTGCCTTAACATAAATTAGGAATGGACAGAGTGGGTGGGGGTGGGAAATAAATACAATATATAAAAATAAAGGATGTTATTTGTTTTATTTATTTGAAATTGCACACTACATTTACACATGATGCAATTATATAAGGTGGTCTCGTCGCACTATGGGAAATTTGACCACTTTTTCTTCCGGAGCAAGATATTTCGCTTCTGTTTTTTGCATCGGGTTAAATGAACCAACATCTATTGGAAATAGAAAAATAGAGGGCGTGGCACCGCCCCTTTTTTTTAACTCATTTAAATTTTCTAATTTTTTTAGAGTACTACTTTAACAAGTAACAACCATTTTTGTGACAGTATTAGGTTATATTTATTGGACAATAGTGGGCGTGGCACGCCTTTAACAAGGGGAAACAGTTTTAAGGAAGAAAGTAATATAAAGCGCATTCATCTTGTAGCCTGTAATGAACTACAATTAATAATGTATTGTAAGAAATATATTTTCCTTTCGCACCTCTTAGAAACAGACCTGCTCTTCGTTTTCCAATTCAATATTGTATTTATGTTCTAAATGTTCTAAAGTCTAATTAATTAAAAGAGCTTTCATCGTAACGCTCCGTGCTGCCATCCGGATTTGATGAGCATTCTAATAGGTTTAAAACCTCTAATGGAAGACACATTCTCCTCTGTCACTGAACACGTCTATCCAAATTCACTTAAGAAATTATCGGATCAGAAGTATGTATCTATAGCTCACAGAAACACATCTGTTAGGTTTTCAATCCTACCGTATCAGACGATCAGATTTGTAAAATTTATTTCGAGATTGTTCCCAAAATAGGCCTTGGACTTATTTTTTTCGCTAAAGAACGTCATTCTTATCAACACAGCATCCTCCTTTGCGACTTTTCCCCTTGTTTCGTACCACTTCCCAAAAAAATCGGAGTTTGCCAAATTGAGGTTATGTCCTAAAAATTAAAATTTCTCGCAAAATCGTAAAAAGTGTTATTTTAAATTACATTCATTTGAACAAGAACTTAATACTCTACAACATACAATACATCTTGTTGATGGACTCTGCTGGACTCACTTTAAATCCCTTTTGCAAGATAAGACTTTATCAAAAATATGCATTTACAAGGCTACTTACATTTTGGCTCTATTAAGGGGACAATACGAGTTTTTCTACAGCAAAAGTTCACACACACATAATAAAAACCACACTGATTGGAATTCATTTCAAAAATTTGAGTAATATTGTTTAGTTTTTGCTTTTTGGCCACTTAAAGTTAGCAAAAAAAGTTGAATATTGCAGAAGCATGTGATTTGCAAATGAAACAGCTGTGTTTATCAGCTGATTCCTTTGTTGTGGCGCCCTCTATCAAGATTTCTGTTATGCAGCACAAAAGATTGAAGTATTGTGAATGCGTTGCACTAAAACTTGTTTTAATATTCCGACTTTCAGAAAATGGGTTTTGGCCAGAAAAAGGGGTCAAATTTCCCATAGTGCGTCGGCAGCAGCAGGCCCTTAACAATACTTACAATAAGTGCGAGTGAAACGGCTCAGCGCAGTAAGTGTGAGTGAAACAACAATAGAGCGTGTGGATTAACCCTCTGATGGTCCATGGGGTTTAAATAGGTTGTTATAATAAAAAGAGTTGATGTTTTTTTATAATTTAATTTTTAATCATTTTGAATTTGATATTAAACGGTGTTTTTGTTTTTGGATAAATATTCTTTTTTTAAGGCTCTTAATTCTAAAACAAATTATAATCTCAAAATAAAACGTTTTTATATCTAAATTAATTTTAACTGTTTCGTTAAACTGTTTAACTGTTTATTAACAATTTTTGTTTAACACTTTTTGTTATGCTAAATTGTTCTTTGCACGTGCTTGCAGCAAAAACTACAATACGTCATTTTTGTTGTACACAAGGGTTAAGGCTTCCGAAAAATTTGTCCGCACCCAACCTTTCACTACAACAAGCGAGCGCGCACTGAACGTTAAGGTCCTGAAACCCGAACGATTCGGCAGCCGACGAGACCACCTTATATAATTGCATCATGCATTTACATATCCCTGTTTTAGATATGTATATACTAAATTAGATGTGCATGTACATAAATATTGTGCCAATGATGTCGGCTTTTGACTTTGCAACTTTGTCAATAAATTCTTTTTTTCCGATAACTTTTCTATATATATTTCTTTCTTTTTATATATATTGATACATATATGCTAAAAATTGGTATATGTATTTAAATATGTAGATTTTTTAGCTTAAATCAATTATGTATCATATACATACGTTGATTTTTACCAAAAACTATACAATGCAAAACAACAAAATATGAAGTCTGACGATGGGAATTGGTCCAGGGCCGAATTAGCAGTTGCCTAGGGCTCCCCCTAGGGCTAACAGAAAAATTTGTTGAATAAACAAAACTCCAAATAATGTATAAAAAATATAATAGGCACTGATAAACATACAAATTAATCAAACAAACATTAAATTTATAAGATTTTATTTCAAATGAAAAAAGAAGGAACTGCCGTGAAAAATGGAGGGCCCCAGATTGATGGTTGCCCAGAGCCCGGTAAAGGGATGAATTGGCCCTGAATTGGTCGATTTTGGTTTTTTTCTTGATGCTCGACATACGGTTTCGGAAAATAAAAATTGATAAATATTTTCTCGTGTCTGTTTACACACATACATTTGCAATGCTCAGCTTGCTTTCGCTTTCCGCCATGAGTCATACATGCCGAACGGCCCAGCTCCCGACCCGAATCCCTCTGCATCACAGAGCCGAAGGCCCTGAAAGCTGGGACAGAAAACTCAGATGCGACACGTTCCAAAGTGGATGATTTCATAGGCCAAAAATATAAAAAAGTGTTTCCTAAAAGAACAACAACAAAAAATGTGTCCACATTTTCGCTCTATCTCATTCGTGCGGGCAGGAGAAAGGAGACAATGAAAGCACGTCGACTGTGCAGTGACCGGGTAAAAAAAGTTTTCTCTCAAACAAAAATTAAATTTTAATATTAAATCGCCTCTAATCGCAGTTAATTATAATGAATATTGAAAAGAAAGGTATAGACTATATAACTTATCGTTTTTTATGCAATAATATGTTGACTTATGGTTTTAAAATAATTTTTACACCAGTGACCTTTTGAGTTGTGTTTTTTTCTCTAAAACTTGATGTTGAAATAATTTGCAGTAAACAAAACGTGAGTCGAATATTTAATCCGTGTATATCTTGTGCATCCTTTGGTTTCAGCCTTCCATTAGTATATACATATATTAAACAGAATGTAAGGTTTCCTTTTATGTTTGTATTTATTCGTATTTTGTATTTTATTAGCACTGCGCTTGTCGTCAATAATATAAAAATATAATCCTTTCTCAATACGTCCACACAGCTCAGAAGTCAGAAGAAGAAGAGAGCGATATTATACAAGTGTGGCCGTATATCGATATTAAGAAAAAGACAAATAATTATTCATTAAGAATATAATGTTTTTGTTACTAATATCGATAACATTGAATATACTATATTCAATTTGATATTTTAACACACCTCCTCAAAAATATTATATTCTTTATCACTGGTTACATATTTACGTTAAAACAAGGCAGGCTATTATGGGAGTTAACATATAGTCCAGCATTTGCTGCGAGGATTAGGGAAAACCCATAAAAACCTAATCAAACCATTTCAAATTAAAATTACGTTAAACAATTATATCAGTTCAAAAATTAAGCAATAAAAAAAAATATTTGTGTAGTCTCTCCATGAGATCAATTAAGTGTTTCATCTTCAGTTCATTAGACCCATTTGATTTCTCAGTTCAATGAATCGTGGTGCTGGCAATGTCTTCGTCAATAAGTCTGCGATTTGTTTATCTGTTGGAATATAAACAAGATTTATCAAATTCTTCTCAACTTGTTCCCTTGTAAAATGATATTTTATATCTATATGTTTGGAGCGTTTATGACATGAGGGGTTATTGGCAATACTTATGCAACCTTGGTTGTCTTCATATAACTTAATTGGATTTGTTAATTCAATTTTTATACCCGTACTCAAAAAAGAGTTAAGGGGTATATTAGATTTGTGGTAAAAGTGGATGTGTGTAACACAGAGAAGAAAAATTTTCCGACCCCATAAAGTATATATATTCTTGATCAGCATCAATAGCCGAGTCGATAGAGCCATGTCTGTCTGTCCGTCCGTCCGTCCGTCCGTCTGTCCGTTTTGTTTGACGCCTGGATCTCAGAGACTATAAAAGCTAGGGCAACCAAATTTGGTTTCCAGACTCATGTGATATCACACTGCTACAAGTGTATTTCAAAATTTCGCCCCGCCCCCTTCCGCCCCCACAAAGGACGAAAATCTGTGGCAGGCACAATTTTAAAGATACGATAAAACTAAAAACGCAGTATCGTAGAAATTGCCCATATCTATCAGATTGCCGAATCTGAATCAGATCGGATAATAATAATAGCCAGAATGAAGAAATTAATTTTCAGTTGCTTCCCCCGCCCCCTCCTGCAAGAGACACACTACTCATTCTCTCTCTCGCTCGCACACTCTGCCGCGTTCAGTGCGCGAGCAACCCCTATCGGTGGAGATGCAGAATATAAATGGTACATCTATAATCTACATGTTAGATGTAAAATATACATTTTAGATGTAGATGTAGATAACAGATGTAGCAAAAAAATGTAAAATGTACAATTTTTTTTTTTCTAAAATTCTAAAAAAGCATATCTCAAAAATGTAAATATTGACTGAGTACGGGTATAAGTAGAGTCGCGTCCCCAGAAGCGACTAACACGTTCCTTCTCGTTAAACTTGCTAACAAGGATTTTAGCCAAATAGCCTCTCGAACAGCTTCAAACAAAGCCATATATTCTGCTTCTGTTGATGAAGCAGCTACAGAACTCTGTTTTCTTGTGTTCCAACAAATTACGTTAGATTCAAACATTTTGAATAGGTATCCAGTTGTGCTTCTTCTATCTAATTCACTCCCACCCCAGTCTGAATCTACATAGCCTATAAAATAATTATTTATTTGTACTGCTTTCTGAAAAGTTAATTTCAAATCAATTGTTCCTTTAAGGTACCTTAAAACTCTTTTTAAGCATTGCCAAAGTTCACTATTATTCTTTTCACAATAGCGACTTAAAAGATTTACAGAAGTGCTTAGGTCTGGTCTTGTACATAACATTACATACATTAAACATCCTATTAAATTTCGACAAGGAGCATCACACTTGTCATCTGAGTTTAACGCTATATGATTTAATTTACTTGGAAGAGGACAGTTTACTGGATTGCATTTATCCATATTAAATTTTAAGATTATATTTTGTATATATGCAACTTGACTTAAACTTATTTGACTATCATGTCTATCGACTTTGATTCCTAAGAAAATTTTATTTCCTTTAAATCAGTCATTCTAAATTGATTCATCAAATATGTTTTAAAATCATTCATAGTTTTTAAACTTTTAGTTGATATTACTAAATCATCTACATATAAAAGAACATATATATTGGTAGTTATATCACCTTTATCAAGAAGGTAAATACAACGATCTACAGATGAATTTACAAAACCTATTTCCTTTAATGCATTCTCAAACATATCAAACCAACACCTTGCAGCTTGTTTGAGACCATATATTGCTTTATGTAGTTTACAGATTTGATTTTCTTTAGCTATTAGACCTTCAGGTATTTTCATGTATATCTCTTCTTTTAAAATACCATTCAAAAATGCTGTTTTTACATCTATGTGATGTACTTCAAGGTCATATTGCTTAGAAAAAGGCATAATTAATCTAAAACTTGTGATTCTTGCTACAGGAGCAAAAGTCTCATTATAATCGATTAAATATTCTTGCGTAAAACCTCGGGCTACTAGTAGTCTTGCTTTATATTTTATTGGCTCACCGAATTCATTGTGCTTAATTGTAAAAACCCATTTACAATCCACAATATTTTTGTTTTCAGGCTTTTGAACAATTGACCATGTTTTGTTTATTAAATGTGAGCTTAGTTCTTCTTTAACAGCTTCTTCCCAGTGTTCTCTATCTTTATTATATTTTATCTCCTCAAATTTATTGGGAGTTGAATATAATAAAGTCTGTGCATTCATTACACAATTATTTATTAAATCTTGATAAGACACTTTTGGTTTTTCTTTTAACCTTTCACTTTTTCTAATATTTATCTGCGAGTCCAACATTACGTTATCATATCCTTCATTTGGTAAAATATCACCAGACACTTCTGGATCGGCATTCTCTAATATTGCTTCCACTCCACTAGGCTGTTCTTCTGACTTATCAGAATTTTCTTCCAAAGTTTCCAAACTGAAACTTTCACCATCTTCATCATTAAGATGCATGGCATTTTCAACAACAGCTCTAGATTTACACATGTTTGTTTCGTCAACAATAACATCTCTTGCTATTACAAATTTTTCAGTTTCCACATTCCATACTCTATAACCATTTGATTCATAACCAACAAGTATACCTTTCCATGATTTTTCATCGAATTTTTCTTTCCTTATTTTAATATGGACATATACTGTTGAACCAAATACCTTTAAGTATTTCAAGCACGGCTTTCTGTTGTGCCACATTTCGTATGGTGTCTTCATGCATTCTCTCAATGCATTACTTGGGCTCCTATTTATTAGATAGGTAGCTGTCAGCACAGCTTCACCCCAGAAACTTGTCTGAAGGTCTGCCCCTATAACCAGAGAACGAGCTTTCTCTGTAATTGTTCTTATCATCCTTTCGGATACACCATTTAACTGAGGTGTATGTGGAACTGTCAAGTGGTAGCTGATGCCTTTTTCTACGCAAAATTCTCGCATTTCATTTGATAAATATTCTCGCCCATTATCTATATATAAATTTACTACTTTCAAATTAAAATGTGCCTCAGCCTTTAAAATAAAATCTTTAAAAACAGCAAACACATCAGACTTGTAAGTTAATAAGTACGTAACACAGTAATGTGTATACTGGTCAATAAAAACAACGTAGTAATTCTTTCTATCTACTGTTGTTGGTGAAATTGGACCACACACGTCCGAATGAATAACAAACAGTGGCCTATTTATGTGATCTTTATTTTTAAATTTTTCAAACTGGAGTCTTGCTTGTTTTCCTTTTATACAACTCTCCCATAGCTCTTCACTGGGTTGAATATTGTTTAAAATATAAGAATCCTCAAATAAATTTTTATGTTTTATTTCTAGAAATTTGCCTTTGCTTATATGCCCCAACCTCTCATGCCATAAGCTATAATTTATTTTATTAGATGCAAATGCTTGCTTAGGTATTGTAAACCTAACAGACGGAACATTATCAAAATAATGTGCATTCATAATATTAATTTCTTCATTACTTACAAGTACACCTCCTGTGTGGAATACAACAGTAAAGCCAGCATCTTGCATCTTCTTAACAGATATTAAATTTTGTGTGACTTCAGGACAAAATAATACATTTTGTAGTGTTATTGGGGTCATTGTATCAGTTATTAGGTTTATAGTTCCCATCTTTGTAGCAAGAATATATTCGTTTGATTTTGCTACAGCAATTTTAATTGGCGATTCAAGTGAATTGACGTTTGATAAAAGACTTTCATTATTAATTATATGATCTGATGCACCCGAATCTAATAAAAATGAAATTTCGTTATTGCTATTGTTATTATGACGCTTTAACATGAATGCGAACCCGGAATTGCGAACTGGTTCATTTTGGCCTTGTGCCATTTGCGGTTGTCTTTCTTGATTGTTTTCCATTTCTTTCTTGTATTTAAAGCAATCCTTTTTGATATGTCCAGTCTTGCCACAATGGTAATATTTTAATTTATTAAATTTGTTTTTAGACTTAAACTGAATTTTATTTTGGAAATTTGTTTTATTTTGAAAATTTTTAAATTAATTAACTTTATTCACTGCATGTAATACTTTAAGACTTGTGTCTTTTGAGGACTGTTTTAGTTTTATTTCGTGATCTAAAAGTCTATTTTTAACGAATGCTAAAGTCAAATTATTTTCTGCTAATGTTTCAATGGCAGTAATGACGCCATCATAAGAAGAAGGTAGAGACAGCAGTAAATGGCTCACCTTGTCCATTTCGTCCAGCTTTGCGCCAGATGCGATCAACTCTGTTATAAGGTCATCAAAAACTGTAAAATGGTTTACTAATACCATTTCGCCTTTTAATTTTAATGACAGCAATTGTTTTCTGAGAGACAATTGGCTGGCTAAACTTTTTCTCTCATAAATTGTATCTAAATTTGCAAATATTTCTTTAGCACTACATTCACTTGTGGCAAAACTCAAAAAGGAATCACTTAAATATTCAATTATTGTATTCTTGGCTGATATTTCAAGCTTTTTCCATACATCGGATGCACCATCACAAACTTCATCAATCACTTTTATGGTATCGTTTTCGCTCAATAATGCCCTTATGCGAAATTTCCAAATTGCGTACTTTTCCCCGTCGAATGGTTTAATATTTCTTTTTGCCTTTTCCATTCTGTTATTAACAAAAAAAAAGAATATGAAATATTGTACTTATCTGAAATGGTAGGCTGGGCCCATAACCTGTTGAAATAATTTGCAGTAAACAAAACGTGAGTCGAATATTTAATCCGTGTATATCTTGTGCATCCTTTGGTTTCAGCCTTCCATTAGTATATACATATATTAAACAGAATTTAAGGTTTCCTTTTATGTTTGTATTTATTCGTATTTTGTATTTTATTAGCACTGCGCTTGTCGTCAATAATATAAAAATATAATCCTTTCTCAATACGTCCACACAGCTCAGAAGTCAGAAGAAGAAGAGAGCGATATTATACAAGTGTGGCCGTATATCGATATTAAGAAAAAGACAAATAATTATTCATTAAGAATATAATGTTTTTGTTACTAATATCGATAACATTGAATATACTATATTCAATTTGATATTTTAACACTTAATTTCAGAGATAGAAAGCGTTGTGAGCCCTTTATCACCCTCAAATGAAACATAATTGGTAATATTAGTTAATGTTTTCTTAGTCTCTGTTTTCGATTTCAGCCGCCACCGTTTGCCCCTTACTGTGTAATTCCTGTTACCAAGCGCTTGCTAGAATACTTGCAAGCACGCCATTTTATTTTATTGCTGCAGCTGTACACGCCCTGCAGTACGCGTAAGCGATGTGTAAGCAACCACACATCGATGGCAACGTCATGCAGCTCGATGACATAAGCGATGACCTGCCATACGATGGGCTGTTTACTTTAACACGGGGATGTCCTAGGAGCATAATCGATGACATAGTAAGCGAGAATTAGCCGAAAGTAAGGCCTCAATAAGCGACGAATTTCCCTTAAAAAGTAATGCCTTAATAAGCGATGAATTTCCCTTGAAAAGTAAGGCCTTAATAAGCGATGAATTTCCCTTGAAAGTGATAGTGATGAGTGATAAGTGATAGTGATAAGTGATGTATTTAAGTAAAAAAATTTGATATTTGAGGAAAAAAGCATGTTTAAATTATGTTTTCAAATATTAAATTTCTTTTATTTGTTGTTTTCTTATAAAAATGTATACATATTCACATTTTTGTGCTGTGTGTTCTTTTTTCCACAGAACTTTTTAGTTTTTTTGATTTGCTCATGTTCGTAAGGCCGTCGTGCACTTCCGGGCACTTCAACTGAATCGCCTTTAAAATAAGATGAGTTAATTAAAATATTTTTCAATATGTTAACAATGCTCTCAGTAGATCAGCAGTGCATTTGCGCTAAAAACAAAACACCCCTGTTCGACTCAAGACTCGCAAGAACCACTCAAGAACCACTCGGGTGTTTTTTTTTTCTGTTTTCGTTTTTGGAAATGAAAAATTTTGTCCCAAACGCATTTAATTTCGCAATATCACATTTTCTTAATAGACTATTTTTAATTAAATGAAACACTGCACTTACCTGATAATAATTTTGCACAAAATAAACAAAATCTGCGTCTCACTTTTCACCGCACAATTCTAACAACGTTGTCGACGCCGACGGAAAAACCGAATTCTGTTACGGCACGCGTCGTAACAGAAAGAAACAAAGAAAAAAAAAGAGTTTGGTCTGACGGACGCGTCGATCGCGACGTCGAAATCTTATTCTGCTCGTTTGCAGCAGCGGCAGAGAAAAATCCTGAATGACGCGTAGTTGACATTTGTCATCGCTCACTTCTGGTACTGCAGGGCGTACATACGTGTATATTTTGTTTTTGTGTGTTTCATTGCTTTTGTTTTGTTCGTCATATTTTTTAGTGCTTTGATTGTAATATTATCAATTTCTTAATTTCATCAACCAGGCACATCATATCAATGTGAATTTACACGCATATATATTTTTGAAATGTGTTCAGAAAAAGGTTCGTTTGCTGACAAAGCTAGAAAAGTATGTGAGGACCTAAACCACAGATTTGAATCTGATGATTACAAATATCTAGAAAATATTGCTGCCAAAAGACTTGATTACATATTTTAAAAATTTGGAGAAATGTGGAATAAGAGCAACAAAACAAAATCAAAAGTTATCCAACAAAATTCTGATTGGCTTGCACAAAATGAATGTATTTTATTAAGTCGACAGTTATCTACATTAAATCAAGATCGAGGACGTCCAAGATTAAGTCTGGTAGAGTGCTCAGAAAGAACGAAGCGACGACGAATAGCTGATCTAGCAAAACTTATCAATTCTTATTTTCCGAAACGTTTTGAGTTGGTTTTGAGTTTCGTTTCCAGGTTACGTAAATGAGTGTGTGCCATATGTTCACACATACTGTGCTTGTGTGTGGGCTCTAAAATTTTTTGCCGCATGAACCGAAATTTGTTTTTCGTTTTGATGCGCACATTGGGGCCAGCTTGATAAATTATAAAGTGAAAAAGGGTTCAATACATTTTTGTACATTTCATTTTCATATCATAAATCTGCCTATATTTCCTAAACTAAAATTATCTGGAAAATTAGATTCGCTAAAGCTCTGGAAAATGTTCTACTATATGTGTACATTTATTTTATTCAAAGCGTTCATCAAATATTTTTTAATTTTGCCACCTCTTTTCGGCTGAGTCCCCACTGTAAATACACACAATACAAACAAATAACAACTTTAAAACCAAACTCGATCTATTCAGGGCCGGATCAAACCTCAACCGGGCACTGGGCAACCATCAATCTGGGGCCCTCCATTTTTTCACCCCAGCTCCCTTCTTTCTTCATTTGACATAAAAACCTAAAAATGTTATGTTTGTTTGAATAATTTGTATATTTATCAGTGGCTATTATATTTTTATTCATTATTTGGAATTTGTTTTTTCAACAAATTTTAGCCCTAGGGGGGCTCTAGGCAACTGCTAATCCGGCCCTGGACCTATTCCCGTAGTCAGACTTCATATTTTGTTGTCGCTCGCATTTGCTCCTCGTGCAACATCTTTGTATTGTATAGTCTTTGATTCGACACAGCTGCAAAGGCGCTCTCTCTCGGCTCAACCCGGAGAGAGCCGACTGCCCTGCCGAAGCTATCGGCTCCCGACCCGAGGGCCTCGGAGCCAATCGTCCAAAAATTGTATGCAGGCAGTTTTAAGTCGATTTGACGCCTCTATGTGTTGTTTGCTTAGCGCCTGTAGTCAACCGAACCCGTCCATCTGTCCAGCAAAGTTGTGTGAAGTAATATCCCTTATAACCGAAACCAATTTAATAAAGAATCAGTATCAACTTATAAGAAGCTTTGTTAACAAAAAAGTCGAAGGGAATTTTTTACCCTGCTATGATACAATTCTAAAGGAACGAGAAGGAACGTGTGAGTCGCTTCTGGGGACGCGACTCTACTTATACCCGTACTCAGTCAGTATATACATTTTTGAGATATGATTTTTTAGAATTTTAGAAAAAAAAATTTTACATTTTACATTTTTGCTACATCTGTTATCTACATCTACATCTACAATGTATATTTTACATCTAACATGTAGATTATAGATGTACCATTTATATTCTACATCTCCTCATCTAGGGGTTGCTCGCGCACTGAACGCGGCAGAGTGTGCGAGCGAGAGAGAGAATGAGTAGTGTGTCTCTGGCTGGTGGAGGCGGGGGAACCAACAGAAAATTAATTTCTTCATTCTGGCTATAATTATGATTCGATCTGATTCATATTCAGCAATCTGGTAGATATAGTCATTCTCTACGATACTGCGTTTTTAGTTTTATCGTATCTTTAAAATTGTGCCTGCCACAGATTTTCGTCCTTTGTGGGGGCGGAAGGGGGCGGGGCGAAATTTTGAAATACACTTGTAGCAGTGTGATATCACATGAGTCTTGAAACCAAATTTGGTTGCCCTAACTCTTATAGTCTCTGAGATCCAGGCGTCAAACAAGACGGACAGACGGACAGACGGACATGGCTATATCGACTCGGCTATTGATGCTGATCAAGAATATATATACTTTATGGGGTCGGAAAATTTTCCTTCTCTACGTTACACACATCCACTTTTACCACAAATCTAATATACCCCTTAACTCTTTTTTGAGTACGGGTATAAAAAATAGTGCACTCTTTTATTTTGATCTCGGCCCATTTTTTCAGACAATCCGAACTTAATTGAGAAAAGCAAGTGTGGCTTGTGACTGACAAGCCTAAATAGACGCCTCACTCGCACATACAGGCATACAAACGCAAAATACCTTTATTTTCTTCGCTCGCGACAAAACGGTCTGCGAATGAGCAGAGCAAAAGGGATGCAAAAAAAAGGTTTTTGGTTGAGCAAACACCGATTTATTCGAGAGCCGATGGGAACGGTTCGTCTCTGACTCTTTGCTCAAAGGGTCTGTAAATAACCGTTATTTTCGGACAACGAGAAACTGTCAACTGTTATTTGCGAGCTCTGATTTAAATAGATAAAAATATAATTTCAGATTATTGCAAAACATATTTTTGATTGTGTGTTTATTTGTGGCAGCATGCTGCTTTATGGAGGCCAGCCTGCTCAAGACAAAGCACTGACAAATTTTAAAGTACGCGTTCCCGGTTAACTTTCCCTTTTCAAGCGTAGGCTGTTTAAGTCTGTTTCGGAAGAAACCACTCTTCCTCGTCAGCGATCTTTACTTTTTCAATAAAGAAAAAGATGGTAAATCGGACAGTCTACATTACTGCAGGTGCTATCATAGCTTATGATTCATTTTTTAAATGAAAGGGTAACGCTTGGCAGTTTGTAATTATTTTCTAATCACAGAAGCCATCGTTTATTATGCCTTTTATTTTTTGGCATATAGACAATTTTTTCAGAATATATTTTCCCTTCCTTCATCCATTGTTCTTTCTCTTTCTTTCAGCGATATCGCACTTTATGTCTGATTTTAGGTCTTCAGCGTTATCCAATTTGTCATTGAGCCACATAAAGTTATTAGAAACAAACACTTTTATCAAGTGCTCTAAGATTTTTCGTCTATGGGAAGAGCATGGATCGGACGCCTTAAACCAATTTGCATCAGTCCTAATGCATTTTTCAACAATAAATTTTACAATATTTTTCGAGCATGGAGTTTTACTCAAGAACTCTGAAAATATTCCAATGTGTTCCCATTTGTCCTATTTTGTCACTTTTCTTTGGCATATAGTGCATTAAATTTTGATCTTGCACAGAACATTTCCTAGGGTGTTTCTCACAGCAGCGCGCTCAGCAATTTTAACAATTGGTCTGTTCAAGTGAAACACCTGAATGGTTTTCACCATTCTTGATTGAATTTCCTTTTTCGGGGTTTTTAGAAAGCTGCATTAGCAATTGGGCTACTGTTGGTCTTTTGTATTGCCACCCAATACTGCGTTTCAAAATATAAAAATTTTCGTCTAGGGAATCTTGATTAAAACCCCTGGTATTAACGCTAACAATATCCTTTATTTTAAAAAGATTTTCAGAAACATGATTGATTCTTTTGCAAGTTTCAAACAGAACTTTCAGTCGTCAAAGGCATTGCAATCCGCACACATTTTAATGCCCGTACTGACCGCATTAGTAAATACATTAACGGCCAATGAGGTATTCATTTTATCATATCCTTTCGGATTGATATGTTTAGCTTTGGTGATGAATCGACTTCATAAAATGATTTTTTCCATGACGCTTTACCGTCTGGTGTTATCAGGTCATGTAACAGGAAGTTGTTTCTAACACTCTTGAAAAAATGTATGTAATCACATACGAATTGAGGTCTTGGCGTATTTAGTAAATTGTCTAAGTTTATTTTATTTAGAGCAGTGGTATTGGTATTAACCGTTGACAGATCGCAAGCCACAGCTTGGACATTTAAGCCGACTGATTTGCAACAATTATCTGCCTTTATAATGGCTACGGGTTAATGATGATTTACATATTTGTTAACAAAAACTGCAGTAACAAAATGATGTGACGGCTCATAATTTCGCGTTTTACATTTCGACCTATTTATGTGCACAGCACTGTAGCTGCAGCTGTATGTATGCGTTAGAAAGCTTTAGTCGGTCAAGCGAGCTTTATGCTTTAGCTTAGATCGTATATGATACAGACGTGCTTTAGAAGCGTGGGTGGGAAAGGTAATGCAAAACCGAAGCTTAGGCCTTAGATCATTCGGATCTGTGCCAACGAATTGTGAAAGGTCAGTTGCTGCAAGACAACAAGTGAATACAAATTTTGTATAACACGTGTTTTTGTTGGTTAAATTCTGCAAAGAGAAAACATTATAAAAGAGCAGTGCATCGTTGTTAGTCCCGTTAAAACAGGAGATATAACCTGAGTGCAATTAGTCGTGATTAAAATTTTTATCGGAAAATATTGAGGCAAACCTCAAGTAGGTAAAAGTTTTAAAAGTGTCTAACGTAGTGATTTTCCTAGGGGCATGGTGCACATGCTAAGGCAGTCTTGGCCGATTTGTGCTCTGGTTTATAAAGATCTTTCTTCGGAATCAAACCCAGTTGCGAGCCCGAAAGGGTCTTTGTTATGTGCCAATTAAAGGCTAAGTTTGCTTCGGGTTGCGCCCATATACATCGTTTATTGGAGATCTAGCTCCAGAGAAGTTTTCTAGAGGTGTTTTACATCGACCTTTTGACCTCGGACGAGCGCACGTGAGCTGTCTGTTGGTATAGACAGTCAACACCGGGTATGACGGAAAATTTGGTCAGGGTCTGGATGGACATCGTCATGCTGGATGTTGGAAGGAGCACAATAAGGATGGATGAATGAAACGGAGTTATTTTTTTTGTATGATTTCTTTCACTTTTCTTTAACTTCATACACATTTTACATACTGTTAATGTTCTTAGCTAGGTGGAACGTCAATGCATGCAGGCCTGTTGCAGCGATGGAACGAAATTTGTAAGCCACCATATTAATGATTTGTCATAAATTTTCTTTATTTATATATTAACGTTTAACTACATACATATCCATCTTTATTGATTTATATACCTATTATTCTAGTCTTTAGTTTTGAAACCATGTCATTTATTGGGGAAATATATTGAAGATTTATTTGGAGAAATATGGAGTAGAGGAATTATAATTGGGTATTGAGAAAAGGAACATATAACACATAAGGGTTAACACTTAAAGAATGAACAGCAGTTAACATGGTTGGGTGGGTAACGTGGAGTCCTTACATCTGACTCAGAGCGGCGATGCATATTGCATTTTAACTTAAATTTCAACACCTAATAACGGCCAGGTTAGCACAAAATCTCTTGTGAGTGTAACAACTAGAACAACAGAAAGATCCCCCCGTCCGACGAGCCCTAGCCGAAAGATCCCAACGTGCTAACCCATGATCTCATACTGACGTTGTCTAGTTTGTGGTGTATGTCGTAACAAACACCACCCTTATAATACCAGGTACATTACAATGACTATAATCATTAACCAGCCCTCGTACCATGAATGCTAACATTCCGGTTGCTTATGCTCCTCCTTTCCTTATCGGAAATACCGTCTCCCCCGATCTATACAGCCAAAAGCTCGATTAGCCAGAGGCAGATACTCAACTTTAGGATGGATGAACATTTCATCAAAAAGTAGCTCACAATTTTGGTGACTCTCATTCATTTCTTCCACAAATTTCTGCAACTTGTCGATGTGTTCGCCCCTGAAAGCCTGGCTCGAATGGGAGCGGCAGCGAAACATCTTCATGAACTCTGTTCGGGACCGTTAGCTTAAGTTGAGAAATTTCTTTCTCGAGTTCATTTATTTTTTGTTCATTTTCATGATTTAGAACTGTTGCTTTGTGCAATTGTTCAAACAAATATTTCATTTCTTTTTCTTGAGATAAATATTTCTCATTTAGAGCTTCGTATTTCTTTTGTAGAGTCGGTACAAAGTACAAAGTCGGATTCTATCGGAAAAGATATTTCCCTGATCATATCTATATTATCTATAGCTTGATCTTGGCTATTTTTTATTATGTTGTCTATTAATTGATCCTCATTTTTAACATTGTCTACTGATAGTATTGGATCTCGTGCTTTTGTTTGCCGTTTAGTAAGCGAAAGGCCTATATCCTAAATTATAAAAATTGAAGAAAAATATAATTAGTAAAATTTTAGTGCAGCTTAAAATAATTTAAATTATTAAATTAAAATTAATAAAAATATAAACAAATTAAAGAAACTATATTAAATTATTATTTTTGATGCAACGTGCAAATCAAATTAAAACGAGAAGGAACGTGTGAGTCGCTTCTGGGAACGCGACTCTACTTATACCCGTACTCAGTCAGTAAATACATTTTTGAGATATGATTTTTTAGAATTTTAGAATAAAAAAAAAATTTTACATTTTAAATTTTTTGCTACATCTGTTATCTACATCTACATCTACAATGTATATTTTACATCTAACATGTAGATTATAGATGTACCATTTATATTCTACATCACCTCCGCTAGGGGTTGCTCGCGCACTGAACGCGGCAGAGTGTGCGAGCGAGAGAGAGAATGAGTAGTGTTTGTCTTGCAGGAGGGGGCGGGGGAAGCAACTGAAAATTAATTTCTTCATTCCGGCTATAATTATTATCCGATCCGATTCATATTCGGCAATCTGGTAGATATGGGCATTCTCTACGATACTGCGTTTTTAGTTTTATCGTATCTTTAAAATTGTGCCTGCCACAGATTTTCGTCCTTTGTGGGGGCGGAAGGGGGCGGGGCGAAATTTTGAAATACACTTGTAGCAGTGTGATATCACATGAGTCTTGAAACCAAATTTGGTTGCCCTAGCTCCTATAGTCTCTGAGATCCAGGCGTCAAACAAGACGGACAGACGGACAGACAGACATGGCTCTATCGACTCGGCTATTGATGCTGATCAAGAATATATATACTTTATGGGGTCGGAAAATTTTCCTTCTCTACGTTACACACATCCACTTTTACCACAAATCTAATATACCCCTTAACTCTTTTTTGAGTACGGGTATAAAAAATAGTGCACTCTTTTATTTTGATCTCGGACCATTTTTTCAGACAATCGGAACCGAACGCACTTAATTGAGAAAAGCAAGTGTGGCTTGTGTTTGACAAGCCTAAATAGACGCCTCACTCGCACATACAGGCATACAAACGCAAAAGACCTTTATTTTCTTCGCTCGCGACAAAATGGTCTGCGAATGAGCAGAGCAAAAGGGAAGCAAAAAAAAAGGTTTTTGGTTGAGCAAAGACCGATTTATTCGAGAGCCGATGGGAACTGTTCATCTCTGACTCTTTGCTCAAAGGGTCTGTAATAACAGTTATTTTCGGACAACGAGAAACGGTCAACTGTTATTTGCGAGCTCTGATTTAAATAGATAAAAAATATAATTTCAGATTATTGCAAAACATATTTTTGATTGTGTGTTTATTTGTGGCAGCATGCTGCTTTATGGAGGCCAGCCTGCTCAAGACAAAGCACTGACAAATTTTAAAGTACGCGTTCCCGGTTAACTTTCCTTTTCAAGCGTAGGCTGTTTAAGTCTGTTTCGGAAGAAACCACTCTTCCTCGTCAGCGATCTTTACTTTTTCAATAAAGAAAAGATGGTAAATCGGACAGTCTACATTACTGCAGGTGCTATCATAGCTTATGATTCATTTTTTAAATGAAAGGGTAACGCTTGGCAGTTTGTAATTATTTTCTAATCACAGAAGCCATCGTTTATTATGCCTTTTATTTTTTTGGCATATAGACAATTTTTTTCAGAATATATTTTCCCTTCCTTCATCCATTGTTCTTTCTCTTTCTTTCAGCGATATCGCACTTTATGTCTGATTTTAGGTCTTCAGCGTTATCCAATTTGTCATTGAGCCACATAAAGTTATTAGAAACAAACACTTTTATCAAGTGCTCTAAGATTTTTCGTCTATGGGAAGAGCATGGATCGGACGCCTTAAACCAATTTGCATCAGTCCTAATGCATTTTTCAACAATAAATTTTACAATATTTTTCGAGCATGGAGTTTTACTCAAGAACTCTGAAAATATTCCAATGTGTTCCCATTTGTCCTATTTTGTCACTTTTCTTTGGCATATAGTGCATTAAATTTTGATCTTGCACAGAACATTTCCTAGGGTGTTTCTCACAGCAGCGCGCTCAGCAATTTTAACAATTGGTCTGTTCAAGTGAAACACCTGAATGGTTTTCACCATTCTTGATTGAATTTCCTTTTTCGGGGTTTTTAGAAAGCTGCATTAGCAATTGGGCTACTGTTGGTCTTTTTGTATTGCCACCCAATACTGCGTTTCAAAATATCAAAATATTCGTCTAGGGAATCTTGATTAAAACCCCTGGTATTAACGCTAACAATATCCTTTATTTTAAAAAGATTTTCAGAAACATGATTGATTCTTTTGCAAGTTTCAAACAGAACTTTCAGTCGTCAAAGGCATTGCAATCCGCACACATTTTAATGCCCGTACTGACCGCATTAGTAAATACATTAACGGCCAATGAGGTATTCATTTTATCATATCCTTTCGGATTGATATGTTTAGCTTTGGTGATGAATCGACTTATAAACTTTTAAATGATTTTCCATGACGCTTTACCGTCTGGTGTTATCAGGTCATGTAACAGGAAGTTGTTTCTAACACTCTTGAAAAAATGTATGTAATCACATACGAATTGAGGTCTTGGCGTATTTAGTAAATTGTCTAAGTTTATTTTATTTAGAGCAGTGGTATTGGTATTAACCGTTGACAGATCGCAAGCCACAGCTTGGACATTTAAGCCGACTGATTTGCAACAATTATCTGCCTTTATAATGGCTACGGGTTAATGATGATTTACATATTTGTTAACAAAAACTGCAGTAACAAAATGATGTGACGGCTCATAATTTCGCGTTTTACATTTCGACCTATTTATGTGCACAGCACTGTAGCTGCAGCTGTATGTATGCGTTAGAAAGCTTTAGTCGGTCAAGCGAGCTTTATGCTTTATGCTTTAGCTTAGATCGTATATGATACAGACGTGCTTTAGAAGCGTGGGTGGGAAAGGTAATGCAAAACCGAAGCTTAGGCCTTAGATCATTCGATCTGTGCCAACGAATTGTGAAAGGTCAGTTGCTGCAAGACAACAAGTGCATACAAATTTTGTATAACACGTGCTTTTTTTTGTTGGTTAAATTCTGCAAAGAGAAAAACATTATAAAAGAGCAGTGCATCGTTGCTAGTGCAATTAGTCGTGCTTAAAATTCTTATCGGAAAATATTGAGGCAAAAAGGTGATAGCTAGTCCGATCAGGTAATTAACCTCAAGTAGGTAAAAGTTTTAAAAGTGTCTAACGTAGTGATTTTCCTAGGGGCATGGTGCACATGCTAAGGCAGTCTTGGCCGATTTGTGCTCTGGTTTATAAAGATCTTTCTTCGGAATTTAACCCAGTTGCGAGCCCGAAAGGTAATTCTTTCTATGACGTAACACACATGACATGTAGACTAATAAAATTTTGTGTTTTCTGAAAAGGGTCTTTGTTATATGCCAATTAAAGGCTAAGTTTGCTTCGGGTTGCGCCCATATACATCGTTGATTGGAGATCTAGCTCCAGAGAAGTTTTCTAGAGGTGTTTTACATCGACCTTTTGACCTCGGACGAGCGCACGTGAGCATACCAACAGACAGTCAACACCGGGTATGACGGACCATTTGGTCAGGGTCTGGATGGACATCGTCATGCTGGATGTTGGAAGGGGAGCACAATAAGGATGGATGAATGAAACGGAGTTATTTTTTTTGTATGACTTCTTTCACTTTTCTTTAACTTCATACACATTTTACATACTGTTAATGTTCTTAGCTAGGTGGAACGTCAATGCATGCAGGCCTGTTGCAGCGATGGAACGAAATTTGTAAGCCACCATATTAATGATTTGTCATAAATTTTCTTTATTTATCTACATACATATCCATCTTTATTGATTTATATACCTATTATTCTAGTCTTTAGTTTTGAAACCATGTCATTTATTGGGGAAATATATTGAAGATTTATTTTGAGAAATATGGAGTAGAGGAATTATAATGGGGTATTGAGAAAAGGAACATATAACACATAAGGGTTAACACTTAAAGAATGAACAGCAGTTAACATGGTTGGGTGGGTAACGTGGAGTCCTTACATCTGACTAATAACGGCCAGGTTAGCACAAAATCTCTTGTGAGTGTAACAACTAGAACAACAGAAAGATCCCCCCGTCCGACGAGCCCTAGCCGAAAGATCCCAACGTGCTAACCATGATCTCATACTGACGTTGTCTAGTTTGTGGTGTATGTCGTAGCAAACACCACCCTTATAATACCAGGTACATTACAATGACTATAATCATTAACCAGCCCTCGTACCATGAATGCTAACATTCCGGTTGCTTATGCTCCTCCTTTCCTTATCGGAAATACCGTCTCCCCGATCTATACAGCCAAAAGCTCGATTAGCCAGAGGCAGATACTCAACTTTAGGATGGATGAACATTTCATCAAAAAGTAGCTCACAATTTTGGTGACTCTCATTCATTTCTTCCACAAATTTCTGCAACTTGTCGATGTGTTCGCCCTGAAAGCCTGGCTCGAATGGGAGCGGCAGCGAAACATCTTCATGAACTCTGTTCGGGACCGTTGGCTTAAGTTGAGAAATTTCTTTCTCGAGTTCATTTATTTTTTGTTCATTTTCATGATTTAGAACTGTTGCTTTGTGCAATTGTTCAAACAAATATTTCATTTCTTTTTCTTGAGATAAATATTTCTCATTTAGAGCTTCGTATTTCTTTTGTAGAGTCGGTACAAAGTACAAAGTCGGATTCTATCGGAAAAGATATTTCCCTGATCATATCTATATTATATATAGCTTGATCTTGGCTATTTTTTATTATGTTGTCTATTAATTGATCCTCATTTTTAACATTGTCTACTGATAGTATTGGATCTCGTGCTTTTGTTTGCCGTTTAGTAAGCGAAAGGCCTATATCCTAAATTATAAAAATTGAAGAAAAATATAATTAGTAAAATTTTAGTGCAGCTTAAAATAATTTAAATTATTAAATTAAAATTAATAAAAATATAAACAAATTAAAGAAACTATATTAAATTATTATTTTTGATGCAACGTGCAAATCAAATTAAAACGAGAAGGAACGTGTGAGTCGCTTCTGGGGACGCGACTCTACTTATACCCGTACTCAGTCAGTAAATACATTTTTGAGATATGATTTTTTAGAATTTTAGAAAAACAAAAAAATTTTACATTTTAAATTTTTTTGCTACATCTGTTATCTACATCTACATCTACAATGTATATTTTACATCTAACATGTAGATTATAGATGTACCATTTATATTCTGCATCTCCTCCGCTAGGGGTTGCTCGCGCACTGAACGCGGCAGAGTGTGCGAGCGAGAGAGAGAATGAGTAGTGTTTGTCTTGCCGGATGGGGCGGGGGAAGCAACTGAAAATTAATTTCTTCATTCTGGCTATAATTATTATCCGTTCCGATTCATATTCAGCAATCTGGTAGATATGGGCATTCTCTACGATACTGCGTTTTTAGTTTTATCGTATCTTTAAAATTGTACCTGCCACAGATTTTCGTCCTTTGTGGGGGCGGAAGGGGGCGGGCGAAATTTCGAAATACACTTGTAGCAGTGTGATATCACATGAGTCTTGAAACCAAATTTGGTTGCCCTAGCTCCTATAGTCTCTGAGATCCAGGCGTCAAACAAGACGGACAGACGGACAGACAGACATGGCTCTATCGACTCGGCTATTGATGCTGATCAAGAATATATATACTTTATGGGGTCGGAAAATTTTCCTTCTCTACGTTACACACATCCACTTTTACCACAAATCTAATATACCCCTTAACTCTTTTTTGAGTACGGGTATAAAAAATAGTGCACTCTTTTATTTTGATCTCGGCCCATTTTTTCAGACAATCCGAACTTAATTGAGAAAAGCAAGTGTGGCTTGTGACTGACAAGCCTAAATAGACGCCTCACTCGCACATACAGGCATACAAACGCAAAATACCTTTATTTTCTTCGCTCGCGACAAAACGGTCTGCGAATGAGCAGAGCAAAAGGGAAGCAAAAAAAGGTTTTTGGTTGAGCAAAGACCGATTTATTCGAGAGCCGATGGGAACGGTTCTTCTCTGACTCTTTGCTCAAAGGGTCTGTAAATAACCGTTATTTTCGGACAACGAGAAACTGTCAACTGTTATTTGCGAGCTCTGATTTAAATAGATAAAAAATATAATTTCAGATTATTGCAAAACATATTTTTGATTGTGTGTTTATTTGTGGCAGCATGCTGCTTTATGGAGGCCAGCCTGCTCAAGACAAAGCACTGACAAATTTTAAAGTACGCGTTCCCGGTTAACTTTCCCTTTTCAAGCGTAGGCTGTTTAAGTCTGTTTCGGAAGAAACCACTCTTCCTCGTCAGCGATCTTTACTTTTTCAATAAAGAAAAAGATGGTAAATCGGACAGTCTACATTACTGCAGGTGCTATCATAGCTTATGATTCATTTTTAAATGAAAGGGTAACGCTTGGCAGTTTGTAATTATTTTCTAATCACAGAAGCCATCGTTTATTATGCCTTTTATTTTTTTGGCATATAGACAATTTTTTCAGAATATATTTTCCTTCCTTCATCCATTGTTCTTTCTCTTTCTTTCAGCGATATCGCACTTTATGTCTGATTTTAGGTCTTCAGCGTTATCCAATTTGTCATTGAGCCACATAAAGTTATTAGAAACAAACACTTTTATCAAGTGCTCTAAGATTTTTCGTCTATGGGAAGAGCATGGATCGGACGCCTTAAACCAATTTGCATCAGTCCTAATGCATTTTTCAACAATAAATTTTACAATATTTTTCGAGCATGGAGTTTTACTCAAGAACTCTGAAAATATTCCAATGTGTTCCCATTTGTCCTATTTTGTCACTTTTCTTTGGCATATAGTGCATTAAATTTTGATCTTGCACAGAACATTTCCTAGGGTGTTTCTCACAGCAGCGCGCTCAGCAATTTTAACAATTGGTCTGTTCAAGTGAAACACCTGAATGGTTTTCACCATTCTTGATTGAATTTCCTTTTTCGGGGTTTTTAGAAAGCTGCATTAGCAATTGGGCTACTGTTGGTCTTTTGTATTGCCACCCAATACTGCGTTTCAAAATATCAAAATATTCGTCTAGGGAATCTTGATTAAAACCCCCTGGTATTAACGCTAACAATATCCTTTATTTTTAAAAAGATTTTCAGAAACATGATTGATTCTTTTGCAAGTTTCAAACAGAACTTTCAGTCGTCAAAGGCATTGCAATCCGCACACATTTTAATGCCCGTACTGACCGCATTAGTAAATACATTAACGGCCAATGAGGTATTCATTTTATCATATCCTTTCGGATTGATATGTTTAGCTTTGGTGATGAATCGACTTCATAAAATGATTTTCCATGACGCTTTACCGTCTGGTGTTATCAGGTCATGTAACAGG
The DNA here is from genome assembly GCA_018150885.1 of Drosophila tristis. NCBI lineage: Eukaryota > Metazoa > Arthropoda > Insecta > Diptera > Drosophilidae > Drosophila > Drosophila tristis. The sequence goes on from JAECWT010000026.1 coordinate 2,241,134, forward strand.
AAGTTGTTTCTAACACTCTTGAAAAAATGTATGTAATCACATACGAATTGAGGTCTTGGCGTATTTAGTAAATTGTCTAAGTTTATTTTATTTAGAGCAGTGGTATTGGTATTAACCGTTGACAGATCGCAAGCCACAGCTTGGACATTTAAGCCGACTGATTTGCAACAATTATCTGCCTTTATAATGGCTACGGGTTAATGATGATTTACATATTTGTTAACAAAAACTGCAGTAACAAAATGATGTGACGGCTCATAATTTCGCGTTTTACATTTCGACCTATTTATGTGCACAGCACTGTAGCTGCAGCTGTATGTATGCGTTAGAAAGCTTTAGTCGGTCAAGCGAGCTTTATGCTTTATGCTTTAGCTTAGATCGTATATGATACAGACGTGCTTTAGAAGCGTGGGTGGGAAAGGTAATGCAAAACCGAAGCTTAGGCCTTAGATCATTCGATCTGTGCCAACGAATTGTGAAAGGTCAGTTGCTGCAAGACAACAAGTGAATACAAATTTTGTATAACACGTGTTTTTTTGTTGGTTAAATTCTGCAAAGAGAAAACATTATAAAAGAGCAGTGCATCGTTGTTAGTCCCGTTAAAACAGGAGATATAACCTGAGTGCAATTAGTCGTGCTTAAAATTCTTATCGGAAAATATTGAGGCAAAAAAGGTGATAGCTAGTCCGATCAGGTAATTAACCTCAAGTAGGTAAAAGTTTTAAAAGTGTCTAACGTAGTGATTTTCCTAGGGGCATGGTGCACATGCTAAGGCAGTCTTGGCCGATTTGTGCTCTGGTTTATAAAGATCTTTCTTCGGAATTAAACCCAGTTGCGAGCCCGAAAGGTAATTTTTTCTATGACGTAACACACATGACATGTAGACTAATAAAATTTTGTGTTTTCTGGAAAGGGTCTTTGTTATATGCCAATTAAAGGCTAAGTTTGCTTCGGGTTGCGCCCATATACATCGTTGATTGGAGATCTAGCTCCAGAGAAGTTTTCTAGAGGTGTTTTACATCGACCTTTGACCTCGGACGAGCGCACGTGAGCATACCAACAGACAGTCAACACCGGGTATGACGGACCATTTGGTCAGGGTCTGGATGGACATCGTCATGCTGGATGTTGGAAGGGGAGCACAATAAGGATGGATGAATGAAACGGAGTTATTTTTTTTGTATGATTTCTTTCACTTTTCTTTAACTTCATACACATTTTACATACTGTTAATGTTCTTAGCTAGGTGGAACGTCAATGCATGCAGGCCTGTTGCAGCGATGGAACGAAATTTGTAAGCCACCATATTAATGATTTGTCATAAATTTTCTTTATTTATATATTAACGTTTAACTACATACATATCCATCTTTATTGATTTATATACCTATTATTCTAGTCTTTAGTTTTGAAACCATGTCATTATTGGGGAAATATATTGAAGATTTATTTTGAGAAATATGGAGTAGAGGAATTATAATTGGGTATTGAGAAAAGGAACATATAACACATAAGGGTTAACACTTAAAGAATGAACAGCAGTTAACATGGTTGGGTGGGTAACGTGGAGTCCTTACATCTGACTCAGAGCGGCGATGCATATTGCATTTTAACTTAAATTTCAACACCTAACAACTAGAATAATAGAAAGATCCCCCCCGTCCGACGAGCCCTAGCCGAAAGATCCCAACGTGCTAACCATGATCTCATACTGACGTTGTCTAGTTTGTGGTGTATGTCGTAGCAAACACCACCCTTATAATACCAGGTACATTACAATGACTATAATCATTAACCAGCCCTCGTACCATGAATGCTAACATTCCGGTTGCTTATGCTCCTCCTTTCCTTATCGGAAATACCGTCTCCCCGATCTATACAGCCAAAAGCTCGATTAGCCAGAGGCAGATACTCAACTTTAGGATGGATGAACATTTCATCAAAAAGTAGCTCACAATTTTGGTGACTCTCATTCATTTCTTCCACAAATTTCTGCAACTTGTCGATGTGTTCGCCCTGAAAGCCTGGCTCGAATGGGAGCGGCAGCGAAACATCTTCATGAACTCTGTTCGGGACCGTTGGCTTAAGTTGAGAAATTTCTTTCTCGAGTTCATTTATTTTTTGTTCATTTTCATGATTTAGAACTGTTGCTTTGTGCAATTGTTCAAACAAATATTTAATTTCTTTTTCTTGAGATAAATATTTAGAGCTTCGTATATCTTTTGTAGAGTCGGTACAAAGTACAAAGTCGGATTCTATCGGAAAAGATATTTCCCTGATCATATCTATATTATCTATAGCTTGATCTTGGCTATTTTTTATTATGTTGTCTATTAGGTTAGGTTAGGTTTATAGGGCTGCTCGACTGAAGTCGAGGTCACTCGGAGGCAAGTCTGCCCATTGTGATGCCCACACTCTTCACGGGATGTTGTCCGGTGCCTAGGGAGGTTTCGCGAACCAACCCGAGGCCTCTATAAAGAGCACCAGTTTCTCTAGAGGCATGTTTGCCAGGCTGTCCAGATCTTCGTAGAAGGCGCCACCGAGTATTCGGTGACGCCTCCCCATGAGTGCAGGACAGTTGCAAGAGAAGGTGCTGGATGCTCTCCCTATTTCCTCCTCGTCCCTGCAGCTGCGGCAGAAGTCATGGTGGGGCAGTCTGTACCTTGTGGCCATGCGGCCGATGACACAGTGCCCCGTTATAACTCCCGTCAGTGTTCGCACCCGACTCTTCCTGAAGCTTAGGAGAGTCTTGGTGCGTTTAAGGTCATAGTGGGGCCAGAGCGAGCGAGAGATCTCACAGTTGGGTGTGGTGTTCACCTCCTGTCCGATCTCGTTCTGGCTCGGCCCATCATCTGCGAGATGATGTCTCGTAGTGGTCTCCTTATGTCGCTGACTGCGTCCGCCATTGGCTTGGCCGATCCAGTTCTGGCACACTCGTCCGCACTCTCGTTGCCCGCTATGTCGGTGTGACCCGGAACCCACGTGAGTGTGATTGAGTGCGCGCTGATCTGGTTTAGTGCGTCCACCGTATCACGTACGAGTCTGCTTGTGGTCTTGCAGGATACCAGGGCTTTGATGGCAGCTTGACTGTCAACGCAGATTGCTATGTTCCTCGGAGGTAACTCCAAGGTGTATACCAACTTTGCCGCTTGCCATACTGCATATATCTCCGCCTGGAATACACTGCACCAGTCTGGTAGTCTTAGGGATATGTTGGTTGCTAGTTCTTCGGAGAAGATTCCAGCTCCTGTCCTTCGGCCGTCTTTGACCCGTCGGTGAAAATGGAGAGCTCATTCTGCCCCAGAACCGTGTTACTCTTCCATTTCTCCCTATCCGGTATGTGTCCTTTAAAGTTTCTTTTCCATGAGAACTCTGAGACACAGTAGTCCTCCACCTGGCCGTTCCACTATCTTCCATACGGAGTATAGTGGCGTGGCCATAAGGCGATGGCTTGAAGAACTGCGCGGCTAATAGCCTAGCGGCACTTGTCTCAGCCTTGCACTTAAGATGAAGGTCTATCGGTTCCAGGCCTAACATGGTCCAGAGCTGCCTGTGGGGTGGATTTGAGAGATCCGGTGACCCCAAGGCATGCTGTCCGTTGGACTCTACGGAGGTTCTCCAGGTGGGATTTGGTGTTAACCGCTTCCCACCATACCATGCCTCCGTATGTCAGGATGGGTCTTATTACCGCTGTATACATCCAATGGATGATGTGCGGCTGTAAGCCCCATGTTCGTCCAAAAGTCTTTCTACAGGTGTATTTGTTGTCTATTAATTGATCCTCATTTTTAACATTGTCTACTGATAGTATTGGATCTCGTGCTTTTGTTTGCCGTTTAGTAAGCGAAAGGCCTATATCCTAAATTATAAAAAATTGAAGAAAAATATAATTAGTAAAATTTTAGTGCAGCTTAAAATAATTTAAATTATTATTAAAATTAATAAAAATATAAAAAAATTAAAGAAACTATATTAAATTATTATTTTTGATGCAACGTGCAAATCAAAAGAAAACAAACTACAAAGAATAAATACACTGTGCCACATAAGGCACTGGCAAACAATTGATTCACGATTTTTAGTGTCCCAAATGAAGATGATGATATTATCGCCACGAAATAAGGTAGACTTTATGTCTCCGGGGAAGCCTACATATTGGCCCACAGATCCAAACAAGCAACCGACTTGATTGATTTTGCTGTTACACGAAGAGTTCTGCAAGCTCAGATTGATGTAGATCATTTAACAGATCTATCATCGGATCACTTGCTTATTATACTTCACCTTTACGACCAATCACAGCTTTCGGAATGCCCACTTTTTCTAACATCTAGAAAAACAGATTGGCTCAAATAGGAAGTAGATAACATCCCATATCGATAGCTGCCCATTTTTTTTATTGTAAAGATGACATTGATAGCTCAGTTGAAGCGTTATTATCCGTTATTATTGCAAATGTATGTGTACACAGACACGACAAAATATTTATCAATTTTGTTTTGTTTATCGTTTTGAATTTTGTTTCAGGTTACGTAAATGTGTATGTGCCATGTATTCACACATACTGTGCTTGTGTGTGTGGGCTCTACAATTTTTGGCCGCTTGAACTGAATTCGGTTTTTTGTTTTGTTTTGATGATGATGTATCGTCGGGCGCGCGGGGTATTTCTTTCATTCTCTCTTAGGCTAGCCTTTGTCTATGCTTTCGGCTTGGTAAATGCCTCGGCCCGCGTCGAGTCGAGCGACAGAATACACCAACAAAATATGAAGTCTGACGACGGGAATAGGTCAAGGGCCGGACTAGCAGTTTCTAGAGCTACCCTATGGCTAACAGAAAATTTTTTTGAAAAACAAAACTCCAAATAATTAATAAAAAAATATAATAGCCACTGAGAAAAAATAAAACAAACATTAAATTTATAAGTTTTTATTTCAAATGAAAATAGAAGGAGCTGGCGTGAAAAAAAAGGAGGGCTCCAGATTGATGGTTGCCCAGGACCAGGTTGAGCGTTGATCCGGTCGAGATTGGCTTTAAAGTTGTTATTGTGTGTATTTACAGTGGGATAATACAAATACGTACAAAATGCATACATACATACTTATATCCGTACTCAGTCAGTATATACATTTTTGAGCTTATAATTATACCCGTACTCAAAAAAGAGTTAAGGGGTATATTAGATTTGTGGTAAAAGTGGATGTGTGCAACGCAGAGAAGGAAACGTTTCCGACCCCATAAAGTATATATATTCTTGATCAGCATCAATAGCCGAGTCGATATAGCCATGTCCGTCTGTCCGTCCGTCTGTCCGTCTGTCCGTCTTGTTGAGTGCCTGGATCTCAGAGACTATAAGAGCTAGGGCAACCAAATTTGGTTTCAAGACTCATGTGATATCACACTGCTACAAGTGTATTTCAAAATTTCGCCCCGCCCCCTTCCGCCCCCCACAAAGGACGAAAATCTGTGGCAGGCACATTTTTTAAAGATACGATAAAACTAAAAACGCAGTATCGTAGAAAATGCCCATATCTACCAGATTGCCGAATTTGAACTAGATCGGATCATAATTATAGCCAGAATGAAGAAATTAATTTTCTGTTGGTTCCCCCGCCTCCGCCAGCCAGAGACACACAACTCATTCTCTCTCTCGCTCGCACACTCTGCCGCGTTCAGTGCGCGAGCAACCCCTAGAGGAGGAGATGTAGACTCTAAATGGTACATGCATAATCTACATGTTAGATGTAAAATATACATTGTAGATGTAGATAACAGATGTAGCAAAAAAATGTAAAATGTAAAATGTTTTTTTTATTCTAAAATTCTAAAAAATAACATCTCAAAATGTATTTACTGACTGAGTACGGGTATAAGTAGAGTCGCGTCCCCAGAAGCGACTCACACGTTCCTTCTCGTTTTTTTATAAAATTTTGAAATACACTTGTAGCAGTGTGAGTCTGGAAACAACATTTGTTTGCTCTATCTTTTATAGTCTCTGAGATCCAGGCGCTCATCGAGACGGACAGACGGACAAGGCTATATCGACTCGGCTATTGATGCTGATCAAGAATATATATACTTTATGGGGTCGAAAACGTTTCCTTCTCTGTGTTGCACACATTCACTTTTACCGCAAATACAATATACCCCTTTAACTCTTTTTTGAGTACGGGTATAATAAATAAATATCATTCACATGATACTTATAAATCAATTTTTTGAGCGCTGGAAGACAATTGTCTTAGTTATTTTGCGCAATTTACAGCTATTAGGAAACTTAAAGGAATATTTCGGAGTTCATTCATGACCCTCTCTGTGAAATAGTCTCAGCATTCATTATGAAAACCTTTGAACAGCTTGCAGAAAACAAATTTCTGGAAAGCTCACACAGCCGAAGTTTTTATTTCTCGCTGTACTTCTGTGACTTAAGGAACGTTTTTTTAGAATATTTTATCACTCCCATGTGTTAGGATGCTCAGAAGTTTCCACAGAGGCAATCGAAAACCCGTTAATTACAAGAAAAATAAAATTTAAAAAAAAGATGAAAAGATATGTAGATTGGCTAAAATTAATATGAATATTGAAAAAATGTATTCTTTTAATTATTCTAATTTGGTATTATTATTATTATTATTTAAATTAGTTTATTTATTGTTTATATTGTTATTATTTTTTATGTATTTTTTTTAGCCTCGAATTATTAACTTAACAACCCGTGGTACCGATCTTTAGGACTCAGTGGACCCTCCCCTTTTAGCCCAGGCTGGCTCGGATAGGGTACCCTTGAGGGGGACTCTCCAAGTCCGGGGCTCTCGTCCCGTCTGTCGCCATTGGGTCCATCAGTTGTTGCCGTCTGGAGAACGCGTCGCCAGCGTATCTGTCCAGCAACTGCATTCTTTCCTGCGAAGCCACCACTTCCGAGACGATCCATTCGCCATCCGTGTGCTGCACTCCTAGTCCATCGAGGTCTCGCAAATCTGCATAGAGCGGACAAACATATAGAACGTGTTGCCAATCCTCGCTCTCTGCGCCGCATAGACATGCAGGCATGTCGCTTCGGCTTCTCTCATGCAGAAATGCATTGAGCGATTCATTGCCAGTCAGCAGGAATCCAGCGCGCAGCGTGAAGCCAAACCTTGGCTCGCTGTAGACGAAACCTGCGTTCGGGATGAAGCGGTGCGTCACCCGACCTGGGGAGTCACCATCATCCCATCTGCGTTGCCACTCGCTCAGCAGGCATTCCTCTAGTCGCGCCATCTTCTGCTTCCAGCTAAGATTTGCCAAATCTTCGCCGTATTGTCAATCGCTCTCCTCCAGCGGGTAGTCACGCTTGAGTTTGAATCTGATTGCCAGGCGTCTGGCGACCAGATCGAACGGGGGGGCTCCAGCAAGTACTTGCAGTGCCACGGTGGACACTTTTCGGCATACCGGTAGGCATCCAATCAGGATAGTAGTCCTTCGGCACGCAAGCAGGTGCCTCCTGGCAACCGCTTGCGTCGTCGTCACGACAGACCAAACCGAGGCACCAAATAGTGCACAGGGCACCATGAGTCCGGCATATATTGTCCGCTTTGCGCGGGGACTGAGACCCCAGTCGACCCGCAGTACGCGAGACAATGCCCCTACGACTCCAGTCAGCCTATCACGCAAGCCCGTGATGTGCGGGAGAAAACTCAACCGCTCACCGACTGTGATGCCAAGGTACCTATACTCGCGCTTATATGGCAGGCTTGCTCCAGCAAACCGAACCAATGGCGGCCGTCTAAGTATGCCCTTGAGCAGCATGATCGCCGTCTTGCTAGTTGAAACGGCAACGCCGACTTCAACTCCCCAAGCGCCTACGATGGACATTAGTTCCTCTCCTTTTCGCTCGAGCTCTGAACGGGCGTGTTCCTCGATGAGGAGGAGCAGGTCGTCGGCATACGCGCTGAGCGCTCCAAGTGGCTCCAAGCGCTGGAGCAACACGTCCATCAAGATGTTCCATATGAATGGACCACTTATGGACCCCTGTGGGCAACCTCTTGTCACCGGAACAGTGGCTACTCCATGCCTGCGTCTGCTCTTCAACCTGGCGACGCAAGCATCAACCTCGGAAACCTCGAGGGCCGGTGGAGCTTCGGACGTGATGGCAATGTGCGCATTCGACTCCGCAACAGGGAAAAAGTTGCGGGGAGCACACCCGCACAGTCGCGCCATGTTGCGACCAGCTCACCATCTGTCCGAAGGCATCCAATCTCCGTGCACTTTTTGCGGCCTCGGCAAATCTTGTAGACGTGCCCCCATGGATCATCTCTGTTGTCTCCCACGAAGCGTCGCCAGTTGTCCTTCTTCGTCCTCAGGATGAGCTTCTTGTATTGCACCGAGGAGATCCTCAACGCAACCACAAGTTGCTCTGATGCGTCGGACTCGTGCCGACGAGCATCCTGTAGCCGCAGCCTCAGTCTCCTGACCTCTCGGCGTTTGGAATGTAGCTCGGCAGTCCACCAAACTACTTTCCTCGCGGCTCTGGGCGTGCTGCGTCCCAGCACTCTGTCGCACACACTGTGCACTACAGAGCGCAGTGCAGCCACTCGGTTGTCCTCCGGCAATTCGGATGTCTCTCTTACCACCTCTTCCTCGAACAATCGCCAGCGCGCATTGGAATGCTTCCAGGACGCCACAGGAGCAATGCTCTCAACTGTGTCGGTCGGATCACGCTTGTGGTCGCTGGTATCCCATTCCCTCACTTCCCAAGCGTATGTGGCCCACATAGTCGCAGCTTGATTGGCGATTGTTACATCGATGTCGCTGTGGGCTATGCGGCTATCGAATGTAAACACCTGACTGGCCTCGTTGAGCACGCCGGCTCGGTTTTCGGTAATCCACTCAGACAGCAGCTCACCCTGTGCATAGTTAGCTTGCCCCCGAGCATGCTCGGAGAGTTTGCTAAGCCACGCTGGGGATACTGCGTTCGCGTCGAGTCCAAAGATGACGGGAGTGCGGCTGGCCAGCAGCAGCACCGCATCTAGGTACCTGAGGTACGGCGCCAAGTCAGTGTTGAATTGGCAGTATACGGAGCATAGGATGATTGAGCCAAATCTTCCTTGTACTCTGACGGATACTCCATGTTCGGTGGTCAGGTCTATTGGCGTGCAGATGGCTTCCGATTCATCGACGATGATGGCAGCTTTCGGGTTTCCGTCACGAAAGGGGCGGTCCTGGAATACTCGCATTCCCGAAGGAAGGCCAGTAATCCGCCCTGCTCTATCGACGTACGGCTCCTGGACCAGTGCGAACAGATGGCCAGAGTTGCGCATGATGGATCCGAGATCCACCGAGATCCCTGTCCGCACCGGTGGCACACGTTCTCCTTTAGGCGGCACTGGGACACCTTGTGGTCGAAACCCACACACCTGCGGCAGGCGTAGGTCCTGATAAGGGAACGACAGCATCATCGGAACCACTTGATGTATACGCAATCGCGTAGCACCTCCTGTGCCTCCGCATCGACCTCCAGCGTCACGTTGACCGTGGCGCCGTCGGTGACCGACGAGGGTTTGCTGCCCAGGTGAACCGTCTTTTTAAACTCCGCAGCGGACATGGAATCTTCCAGGTTCTCGCTGACCGAAGGCGTGCGAATGATCGCTCCTCCGCTCTTCAGCTCACGAACCTCGTGCACTCGGACTCCGAGTTTGGGCACGACATCCTTCCTCACTCGCTCGACCAGTTGCTTCCCCGTCTCCCCCGGGTTCGTGCTCTTAATGAGAGCCGACCAGGGTTCACGCGGCTTCGCGATCAGTGGGACGACAGCGCTCGGTGCCGGCAAGCCTGGGAAGGCTGCCGCATACGCAGCGGTGGCACCGGCAGCGGGCCTCTGTGGAGGCGGCATACGTGCCCTCTCCTCCAGGCGCACCTTGTCCCCAGCCAGAGCCATAACCAGCTCGTCGTACCTGTTGGTAGCGACGAAAACTGCCATGGCGGCCTCCGGGGTCATGCCTCAATTGAGGACTGCCTCGCTCATGCTCATCCTAATCGATGATAACTCCGCAGCAACAGCCGAAAATCCAGCCGCAGCAATGCCAGTGTCCTGGCATGTGGCAGCAATGATGGTAGCGGCGGTGGCAGCAGTGGTGGCGGCGACAGTGGTGGCGGCGACAGTGGTGGTGGCGGCGGCGTTGTTGGTAGCAGCGATGGCAGCGACAGCGGCAGAGGGTTCTGCCGTGGCTTCCGCTTTCACAAAGGGAATCGACGGTGGCGGCGATCTGACTGCTGGGATCGGCAACTCTCCCGTCACCCCCAATCCCCCAGCCCGATCTTCTTCGCTCCACCCTTTGCCGCATTTCACCTCGGCCGACCCCGCCTACGGGCGGGAACACTCGATGACGAGCTCGCCCCAACACTAGCCAGGCTAGCATCGCTGGCGTCGGCCTCCGTGTCCACATCGATGCTCTAGCTCCGCTATTGCTTCTCTCCGACACTAAAGCTTAGCGGAGACACGAACCAATAAGCACTGCTATCTAAGTTCTCAGCCAAGCTTCGAAAAAAGCTCGACTTGAAAGCTCCGAAAGCACCAGAGGGAAGGGAACCTTCTACTGGTAAGCTTCGAGCCAAAGCCTCGAACGGAAGCTTCAAACTCGAACATGTTTACGAGCTAAAGCCGCACGTGGCTTTTTCAGAGCCGAATTAGGAAATTTTTAATTTGCCAATTCCGACACTATTTGGGCACCAAATTAACGAGTAATTTATTGCACAAAAGGGCGGAACACTTTCCACACGGGAAAATAACTCTTTGACGATTGAAAGACGACGGTGAAGCGGGGCGCTTAAAAAACACGTCTGCTTCCAGTAGCAGTCAGAGAGCAACTGAGTGAGGGCACAAGGACAGATGAATCTGATCTCTCAGCTTTATTTAACGTGGCGGTTCCAAAGGAAGGGATTTCAACCACGGTGTTTAATGTGCTTAGTGCAATGCACATGTCACGGTAAATCTGGTACATGCGCCAATTAACGCCCCAGAATAAGAAGCTTTAGCAAATACATAGCGACCGTTCCTGGTACCAATTCGAAAGTACACTAGTCGGGCATACTTTCCCCTTGGTGGGGAGCGAAGTGTATCTACCACTTCTTCCGATCTATGGGTCTCGGCACCCGGTAGAGATCGCAACTTTCCCGTGGAGCCTAACGGCTCTTCCCGCGCCCCAAGTCCGGGGCTCTCGGCCCGTCTGTCGCCATTGGGACCATCAGTTGTGCCGTCTGGAGAACGCGTCGCCAGCGTATCTGTCCAGCAACTGCATTCTCTCCTGCGAAGCCACCACTTCGGAGACGATCCATTCGCCATCCGTGTGCTGCACTCCAAGTCCATCGAGGTCTCGCAAATCTGCATAGAGCGGCCAAACACATAGAACATGTTGCCAATCCTCGCGCTCTGCTCCGCATAGACATGCAGGCGTGTCGCTTCGGCTTCTCTCATGCAGAAATGAGCGATCCATTGCCAGTCGGCAGGAATCCAGCGCGCAGCGTGAAGCCAAACCAAAGACAATATAAGTATAAGATAAATAACGCCATACGAATACATATATAAAAATACATAATATATTTAATACATGACTTCACATTGGCATTAGTGCCATTAGGGTATTCAGCGTGCGACGTGTGAAAAAGGAGTGTAAGTTGTGGTAGGGGAAGGTCTATTTTCCGATTGAACAGGTTGAATATTACTAAAATTATACTATATTTACAACATTAATATTCAATTTCATAGTAATATGTATTAACTTTAATTTAAAATAGCTGCTGAAACTTATATATGTAAATATGTACTTGTATATTAACTATTTTATTTATTAAATATACTATATTATTTTTGAACATATTATGTAAATTACCCATGTTTATTAGTATTTGATTTGATAATAAAAATTAGGAAAATGATTTTTTGCTATTTAAATTTGATTACACTACTTCGACAAAATCGAACTTTTTTTTTCCTCAAGGATCCAAACCGACTTTTTCTGATAGATATGGGGATTTAAAATTTTTTTAAAGAATTATGGGTTTTTTTTTTTCTATGGCAGAACTTTTTTTTGAAGAATTTTTGAAGTCTGGTATTTTTTTTAGCTTTTTCAGAGGTACCGATAGTGTTTTTCACATAACTTTAGTATCTTACGTCTGGTTGTAAAGAACTTTGCTATTTTGAAAAGATAATTAAAAACAGCTAGAAGTTTAGCCCAAACACTGCGTGATTACAGCTTACCGTCTGGGAAATATAAAGCATTGAAATGCAAAAATTATGATTTCGGTTTGATGTTTTACGAAATTTTGACTTTAAAAACTCAGGAAAAGTCGAAAAAATTATATCTTGTGTCCTCTATTTTTTTGTGTATAGGTATCGCTCATTAAAATCTATGGAGAGACTTTGGAGCTAAAATTCGTTAACCAAACCTAAAATATGGAAAAAATGCACAAAAAATACCTTTTTGAAGGCGGCGGGCCCAACTGGCAAATGGGAACAAAGCAAACGAAAAAGGGTTGCACATTTGGTACCTGTTCGCGTTCCTTTGGTATTAAATGTTTTTCGTTATACCCAATCTGACGTAGGATACCTGTTCAACCGACTTGATTGATTTTGCTGTTACACGAAGAGTTCTGCAAGCTCAGATTGATGTAGATCATTTAACAGATCTATCATCGGATCACTTGCTTATTATACTTCACCTTTACGACCAATCACAGCTTTCGGAATGCCCACTTTTTCTAACATCTAGAAAAACAGATTGGCTCAAATAGGAAGTAGATAACATCCCATATCGATAGCTGCCCATTTTTTTTATTGTAAAGATGACATTGATAGCTCAGTTGAAGCGTTATTATCCGTTATTATTGCAAATGTATGTGTACACAGACACGACAAAATATTTATCAATTTTGTTTTGTTTATCGTTTTGAATTTTGTTTCCAGGTTACGTAAATGTGTATGTGCCATGTATTCACACATACTGTGCTTGTGTGTGGGCTCTACAATTTTTGGCCGCTTGAACTGAATTCGGTTTTTTGTTTTGTTTTGATGATGATGTATCGTCGGGCGCGGGGTATTTCTTTCATTCCTCTTAGGCTAGCCTTTGTCTATGCTTTCGGCTTGGTAAATGCCTCGGCCCGCGTCGAGTCGAGCGACAGAATACACCAACAAAATATGAAGTCTGACGACGGGAATAGGTCAAGGGCCGGACTAGCAGTTTCTAGAGCTACCCTATGGCTAACAGAAAAATTTTTTTGAAAAAACAAAACTCCAAATAATTAATAAAAAAAAATATAATAGCCACTGAGAAAAATAAAACAAACATTAAATTTATAAGTTTTTATTTCAAATGAAAATAGAAGGGAGCTGGCGTGAAAAAAAGGAGGGCTCCTGATTGATGGTTGCCCAGGACCAGGTTGAGCGTTGATCCGGTCGAGATTGGCTTTAAAGTTGTTATTGTGTGTATTTACAGTGGGATAATACAAATACGTACAAAATGCATACATACATACTTATATCCGTACTCAGTCAGTATATACATTTTTGAGCTTATAATTATACCCGTACTCAAAAAAGAGTTAAGGGGTATATTAGATTTGTGGTAAAAGTGGATGTGTGCAACGCAGAGAAGGAAACGTTTCCGACCCCATAAAGTATATATATTCTTGATCAGCATCAATAGCCGAGTCGATATAGCCATGTCCGTCTGTCCGTCCGTCTGTCCGTCTTGTTGAGTGCCTGGATCTCAGAGACTATAAGAGCTAGGGCAACCAAATTTGGTTTCAAGACTCATGTGATATCACACTGCTACTAGTGTATTACAAAATTTCCCCGCCCCCTTCCGCCCCCACAAAGGACGAAAATCTGTGGCAGGCACATTTTTAAAGATACGATAAAACTAAAAACGCAGTATCGTAGAAAATGCCCATATCTACCAGATTGCCGAATTTGAACTAGATCGGATCATAATTATAGCCAGAATGAAGAAATTAATTTTCTGTTGGTTCCCCCGCCTCCGCCAGCCAGAGACACACAACTCATTCTCTCTCTCGCTCGCACACTCTGCCGCGTTCAGTGCGCGAGCAACCCCTAGAGGAGGAGATGTAGAATATAAATGGTACATGCATAATCTACATGTTAGATGTAAAATATACATTGTAGATGTAGATAACAGATGTAGCAAAAAAATGTAAAATGTAAAATTTTTTTTTATTCTAAAATTCTAAAAAATAACATCTCAAAAATGTATTTACTGACTGAGTACGGGTATAAGTAGAGTCGCGTCCCCAGAAGCGACTCACACGTTCCTTCTCGTTTTTTTATAACATTTTGAAATACACTTGTAGCAGTGTGAGTCTGGAAACAACATTTGTTTGCTCTATCTTTTATAGTCTCTGAGATCCAGGCGCTCATCGAGACGGACAGACGGACAAGGCTATATCGACTCGGCTATTGATGCTGATCAAGAATATATATACTTTATGGGGTCGAAAAGGTTTCCTTCTCTGTGTTGCACACATTCACTTTTACCGCAAATACAATATACCCCTTAACTCTTTTTTGAGTACGGGTATAATAAATGAATATCATTCACATGATACTTATAAATCAATTTATTGAGCGCTGGAAGACAATTGTCTTAGTTATTTTGCGCAATTTACACCTATTAGGAAGCTTAAAGGAATATTTCGGAGTTCATTCATGACCCTCTCTGTGAAATAGTCTCAGCATTCATTATGAAAACCTTTGAACAGCTTGCAGAAAACAAATTTCTGGAAAGCTCACACAGCCGAAGTTTTTATTTCTCGCTGTACTTCTGTGACTTAAGGAACGTTTTTTTTAGAATATTTTATCACTCCTATGTGTTAGGATGCTCAGAAGTTTGCACAGAGGCAATCGAAAACCCGTTAATTACAAGAAAAATAAAATTTAAAAAAAGATGAAAAGATATGTAGATTGGCTAAAATTAATATGAATATTGAAAAAAATGTATTCTTTAATTATTCTAATTTGGTATTATTTAAATTAGTTTATTTATTGTTTATATTGTTATTATTTTTTATGTATTTTTTTTAGCCTCGAATTATTAACTTAACAACCCGTGGTACCGATCTTTAGGACTCAGTGGACCCTCCCCTTTTAGCCCAGACTGGCTCGGATAGGGTACCCTTGAGGGGGACTCTCCAAGTCCGGGGCTCTCGTCCCGTCTGTCGCCATTGGGTCCATCAGTTGTTGCCGTCTGGAGAACGCGTCGCCAGCGTATCTGTCCAGCAACTGCATTCTCTCCTGCGAAGCCACCACTTCGGAGACGATCCATTCGCCATCCGTGTGCTGCACTCCAAGTCCATCGAGGTCTCGCAAATCTGCATAGAGCGGACAAACATATAGAACGTGTTGCCAATCCTCGCTCTCTGCGCCGCATAGACATGCAGGCATGTCGCTTCGGCTTCTCTCATGCAGAAATGCATTGAGCGATTCATTGCCAGTCAGCAGGAATCCAGCGCGCAGCGTGAAGCCAAACCTTGGCTCGCTGTAGACGAAACCTGCGTTCGGGATGAAGCGGTGCGTCACCCGACCTGGGGAGTCACCATCATCCCATCTGCGTTGCCACTCGCTCAGCAGGCATTCCTCTAGTCGCGCCATCTTCTGCTTCCAGCTAAGATTTGCCAAATCTTCGCCGTATTGTCAATCGCTCTCCTCCAGCGGGTAGTCACGCTTGAGTTTGAATCTGATTGCCAGGCGTCTGGCGACCAGATCGAACGGGGGCTCCAGCAAGTACTTGCAGTGCCACGGTGGACACTTTTCGGCATACCGGTAGGCATCCAATCAGGATAGTAGTCCTTCGGCACGCAAGCAGGTGCCTCCTGGCAACCGCTTGCGTCGTCGTCACGACAGACCAAACCGAGGCACCAAATAGTGCACAGGGCACCATGAGTCCGGCATATATTGTCCGCTTTGCGCGGGGACTGAGACCCCAGTCGACCCGCAGTACGCGAGACAATGCCCCTACGACTCCAGTCAGCCTATCACGCAAGCCCGTGATGTGCGGGAGAAAACTCAACCGCTCACCGACTGTGATGCCAAGGTACCTATACTCGCGCTTATATGGCAGGCTTGCTCCAGCAAACCGAACCAATGGCGGCCGTCTAAGTATGCCCTTGAGCAGCATGATCGCCGTCTTGCTAGTTGAAACGGCAACGCCGACTTCAACTCCCCAAGCGCCTACGATGGACATTAGTTCCTCTCCTTTTCGCTCGAGCTCTGAACGGGCGTGTTCCTCGATGAGGAGGAGCAGGTCGTCGGCATACGCGCTGAGCGCTCCAAGTGGCTCCAAGCGCTGGAGCAACACGTCCATCAAGATGTTCCATATGAATGGACCACTTATGGACCCCTGTGGGCAACCTCTTGTCACCGGAACAGTGGCTACTCCATGCCTGCGTCTGCTCTTCAACCTGGCGACGCAAGCATCAACCTCGGAAACCTCGAGGGCCGGTGGAGCTTCGGACGTGATGGCAATGTGCGCATTCGACTCCGCAACAGGGAAAAAGTTGCGGAGGAGCACACCCGCACAGTCGCGCCATGTTGCAACCAGCTCACCATCTGTCCGAAGGCATCCAATCTCCGTGCACTTTTTGCGGCCTCGGCAAATCTTGTAGACGTGCCCCCATGGATCATCTCTGTTGTCTCCCACGAAGCGTCGCCAGTTGTCCTTCTTCGTCCTCAGGATGAGCTTCTTGTATTGCACCGAGGAGATCCTCAACGCAACCACAAGTTGCTCTGATGCGTCGGACTCGTGCCGACGAGCATCCTGTAGCCGCAGCCTCAGTCTCCTGACCTCTCGGCGTTTGGAATGTAGCTCGGCAGTCCACCAAACTACTTTCCTCGCGGCTCTGGGCGTGCTGCGTCCCAGCACTCTGTCGCACACACTGTGCACTACAGAGCGCAGTGCAGCCACTCGGTTGTCCTCCGGCAATTCGGATGTCTCTCTTACCACCTCTTCCTCGAACAATCGCCAGCGCGCATTGGAATGCTTCCAGGACGGCACAGGAGCAATGCTCTCAACTGTGTCGGTCGGATCACGCTTGTGGTCGCTGGTATCCCATTCCCTCACTTCCCAAGCGTATGTGGCCCACATAGTCGCAGCTTGATTGGCGATTGTTACATCGATGTCGCTGTGGGCTATGCGGCTATCGAATGTAAACACCTGACTGGCCTCGTTGAGCACGCCGGCTCGGTTTTCGGTAATCCACTCAGACAGCAGCTCACCCTGTGCATAGTTAGCTTGCCCCCGAGCATGCTCGGAGAGTTTGCTAAGCCACGCTGGGGATACTGCGTTCGCGTCGAGTCCAAAGATGACGGGAGTGCGGCTGGCCAGCAGCAGCACCGCATCTAGGTACCTGAGGTACGGCGCCAAGTCAGTGTTGAATTGGCAGTATACGGAGCATAGGATGATTGAGCCAAATCTTCCTTGTACTCTGACGGATACTCCATGTTCGGTGGTAAGGTCTATTGGCGTGCAGATGGCTTCCGATTCATCGACGATGATGGCAGCTTTCGGGTTTTCGTCACGAAAGGGGCGGTCCTGGAATACTCGCATTCCCGAAGGAAGGCCAGTAATCCGCCCTGCTCTATCGACGTACGGCTCCTGGACCAGTGCGAACAGATGGCCAGAGTTGCGCATGATGGATCCGAGATCCACCACAGCCTCTCGGCCACGGCCACAATTAGCTTGGATGAAGCTAAACATTTAATGTCTAGCTTGCACCCTCGCCAATACCGCTGCGTAGATCGGGCATGCCGCTGACAGCATGGAATGTGCTGCCGGGTAACCCTTGAAGCGGCAGTTTCGGCAGTCCACCGGGTTGGGGCACTTCGAAAGGTTGTGGCCGCCCTGTCCGCACCGGTGGCACACGTTCTCCTTTAGGCGGCACTGGGACACCTTGTGGTCGAAACCCACACACCTGCGGCAGGCGTAGGTCCTGATAAGGGAACGACAGCATCATCGGAACCACTTGATGTATACGCAATCGCGTAGCACCTCCTGTGCCTCCGCATCGACCTCCAGCGTCACGTTGACCGTGGCGCCGTCGGTGACCGACGAGGGTTTGCTGCCCAGGTGAACCGTCTTTTTTAAACTCCGCAGCGGACATGGAATCTTCCAGGTTCTCGCTGACCGAAGGCGTGCGAATGATCGCTCCTCCGCTCTTCAGCTCACGAACCTCGTGCACTCGGACTCCGAGTTTGGGCACGACATCCTTCCTCACTCGCTCGACCAGTTGCTTCCCCGTCTCCCCCGGGTTCGTGCTCTTAATGAGAGCCGACCAGGGTTCACGCGGCTTCGCGATCAGTGGGACGACAGCGCTCGGTGCCGGCAAGCCTGGGAAGGCTGCCGCATACGCAGCGGTGGCACCGGCAGCGGGCCTCTGTGGAGGCGGCATACGTGCCCTCTCCTCCAGGCGCACCTTGTCCCCAGCCAGAGCCATAACCAGCTCGTCGTACCTGTTGGTAGCGACGAAAACTGCCATGGCGGCCTCCGGGGTCATGCCTCAATTGAGGACTGCCTCGCTCATGCTCATCCTAATCGATGATAACTCCGCAGCAACAGCCGAAAATCCAGCCGCAACAATGCCAGTGTCCTGGCATGTGGCAGCAGTGATGGTAGCGGCGGTGGCAGCAGTGGTGGCGGCGACAGTGGTGGTGGCGGCGGCGTTGTTGGTAGCAGCGATGGCAGCGACAGCGGCAGAGGGTTCTGCCGTGGCTTCCGCTTTCACAAAGGGAATCGACGGTGGCGGCGATCTGACTGCTGGGATCGGCAACTCTCCCGTCACCCCAATCCCCCAGCCCGATCTTCTTCGCTCCACCCTTTGCCGCATTTCACCTCGGCCGACCCCGCCTACGGGCGGGAACACTCGATGACGAGCTCGCCCCAACACTAGCCAGGCTAGCATCGCTGGCGTCGGCCTCCGTGTCCACATCGATGCTCTAGCTCCGCTATTGCTTCTCTCCGACACTAAAGCTTAGCGGAGACACGAACCAATAAGCACTGCTATCTAAGTTCTCAGCCAAGCTTCGAAAAAAGCTCGACTTGAAAGCTCCGAAAGCACCAGAGGGAACCTTCTACTGGTAAGCTTCGAGCCAAAGCCTCGAACGGAAGCTTCAAACTCGAACATGTTTACGAGCTAAAGCCGCACGTGGCTTTTTCAGAGCCGAATTAGGAAATTTTTAATTTGCCAATTCCGACACTATTTGGGCACCAAATTAACGAGTAATTTATTGCACAAAAGGGCGGAACACTTTCCACACGGGAAAATAACTCTTTGACGATTGAAAGACGACGGTGAAGCGGGGCGCTTAAAAAACACGTCTGCTTCCAGTAGCAGTCAGAGAGCAACTGAGTGAGGGCACAAGGACAGATGAATCTGATCTCTCAGCTTTATTTAACGTGGCGGTTCCACAGGAGGATTTCAACCACGGTGTTTAATTGCTTAGTGCAATGCACATGTCACGGTAAATCTGGTACATGCGCCAATTAACGCCCCAGAATAAGAAGCTTTAGCAAATACATAGCGACCGTTCCTGGTACCAATTCGAAAGTACACTAGTCGGGCATACTTTCCCCCTTGGTGGGGAGCGAAGTGTATCTACCACTTCTTCCGATCTATGGGTCTCGGCACCCGGTAGAGATCGCAACTTCCCGTGGAGCCTAACGGCTCTTCCCGCGCCCCAAGTCCGGGGCTCTCGGCCCGTCTGTCGCCATTGGGACCATCAGTTGTGCCGTCTGGAGAACGCGTCGCCAGCGTATCTGTCCAGCAACTGCATTCTCTCCTGCGAAGCCACCACTTCGGAGACGATCCATTCGCCATCCGTGTGCTGCACTCCAAGTCCATCGAGGTCTCGCAAATCTGCATAGAGCGGCCAAACACATAGAACATGTTGCCAATCCTCGCGCTCTGCTCCGCATAGACATGCAGGCGTGTCGCTTCGGCTTCTCTCATGCAGAAATGAGCGATCCATTGCCAGTCGGCAGGAATCCAGCGCGCAGCGTGAAGCCAAACCAAAGACAATATAAGTATAAGATAAATAACGCCATACGAAATTTTGGTACACGAATTTTCATGCTGGCTCTAGACTCTTTGAATTCTTGAAATTTTTTAGAGGAGAAGAGCGCTCTAGAAACTGCCGCTCTCTTGTATGCATACAGAATACGAAGGCACACGAAGTTGGTTCTATGCCGAGCCGAGTCGTCGCGACGACTGTATGTGTGCACATGCATACGTTTTTACAGCGCTGTCGAAATATACCCTTCACTTTATAAGTGTAAGTTAATTTTGCAAGACGCTTACCACCCCAATATTAATAAACTATTTTATTGTATATCCCTCCAATGATAATTTCTTTTAACATGGTATATTCGATAATAATGATCGAATATACATATATAAAAATACATAATATATTTAATACATGACTTCACATTGGCATTAGTGCCATTAGGGTATTCAGTGTGCGACGTGTGAAAAAGGGAGTGTAAGTTGTGGTGGGGAAGGTCTATTTTCCGATTGAACAGGTTGAATATTACTAAAATTATACTATATGTACAATATTAATATTCAATTTCATAGTAATATGTATTAACTTTAATTTAAAATAGCTGCTGAAACTTATATATGTAAATATGTACTTGTATATTAACTATTTTATTTATTAAATATACTATATTATTTTTGAACATATTATGTAAATTACCCATGTTTATTAGTATTTGATTTGATAATAAAAATTAGGAAAATGATTTTTTGCTATTTAAATTTGATTACACTACTCGACAAAATCGAACTTTTTTTTTCCTCAAGGATCCAAACCGACTTTTTCTGATAGATATGGGGATTTAAAATTTTTAAAGAATTATGGTTTTTTTTCTATGGCAGAACTTTTTTGAAGAATTTTTGAAGTCTGGTATTTTTTTTTTAAGCTTTTTTCAGAGGTACCGATAGTTTTTTTCACATAACTTTAGTATCTTACGTCTGGTTGTAAAGAACTTTGCTATTTTGAAAAGATAATTAAAACAGCTAGAAGTTAAGCCCAAACACTGCGTGATTACAGCTTACCGTCTGGGAAATATAAAGCATTGAAATGCAAAAATGATGATTTTTGTGCGGTATTTTTTACGAAATTTTGACTTTAAAAACTCAGGAAAAGTCGAAAAAAAATTATATCTTGTGTCCTCTATTTTTTTGTGTATAGGTGCGTTAATCGCTCATTAAAATCTATGGAGAGACTTTGGAGCTAAAATTCGTTAACCAAACCTAAAATATGGAAAAATGCACAAAAATACCTTTTGAAGGCGGCGGGCCCAACTGCCAATTGGGAACAAAGCAAACGAAAAAGGGTTGTACATTTGGTACCTGTTCGCGTTCCTTTGGTATTAAATGTTGTTGACAGTTACTTTTTTCGTTATACCCAATCTGAGGTAGGATACCTGTTCAACCGACTTGATTGATTTTGCTGTTACACGAAGAGTTCTGCAAGCTCAGATTGATGTAGATCATTTAACAGATCTATCATCGGATCACTTGCTTATTATACTTCACCTTTACGACCAATCACAGCTTTCGGAATGCCCACTTTTTCTAACATCTAGAAAAACAGATTGGCTCAAATAGGAAGTAGATAACATCCCATATCGATAGCTGCCCATTTTTTATTGTAAAGATGACATTGATAGCTCAGTTGAAGCGTTATTATCCGTTATTATTGCAAATGTATGTGTACACAGACACGACAAAATATTTATCAATTTTGTTTTGTTTATCGTTTTGAATTTTGTTTCCAGGTTACGTAAATGTGTATGTGCCATGTATTCACACATACTGTGCTTGTGTGTGGGCTCTACAATTTTTGGCCGCTTGAACTGAATTCGGTTTTTTGTTTTGTTTTGATGATGATGTATCGTCGGGCGCGCGGGGTATTTCTTTCATTCTCTCTTAGGCTAGCCTTTGTCTATGCTTTCGGCTTGGTAAATGCCTCGGCCCGCGTCGAGTCGAGCGACAGAATACACCAACAAAATATGAAGTCTGACGACGGGAATAGGTCAAGGGCCGGACTAGCAGTTTCTAGAGCTACCCTATGGCTAACAGAAAAATTTTTTTGAAAAAACAAAACTCCAAATAATTAATAAAAAAATATAATAGCCACTGAGAAAAATAAAACAAACATTAAATTTATAAGTTTTTATTTCAAATGAAAATAGAAGGGAGCTGGCGTGAAAAAAAGGAGGGCTCCAGATTGATGGTTGCCCAGGACCAGGTTGAGCGTTGATCCGGTCGAGATTGGCTTTAAAGTTGTTATTGTGTGTATTTACAGTGGGATAATACAAATACGTACAAAATGCATACATACATACTTATATCCGTACTCAGTCAGTATATACATTTTTGAGCTTATAATTATACCCGTACTCAAAAAAGAGTTAAGGGGTATATTAGATTTGTGGTAAAAGTGGATGTGTGCAACGCAGAGAAGGAAACGTTTCCGACCCCATAAAGTATATATATTCTTGATCAGCATCAATAGCCGAGTCGATATAGCCATGTCCGTCTGTCCGTCCGTCTGTCCGTCTGTCCGTCTTGTTGAGTGCTTGGATCTCAGAGACTATAAGAGCTAGGGCAACCAAATTTGGTTTCAAGACTCATGTGATATCACACTGCTACAAGTGTATTTCAAAATTTCGCCCCGCCCCCTTCCGCCCCCACAAAGGACGAAAATCTGTGGCAGGCACATTTTTAAAGATACGATAAAACTAAAAACGCAGTATCGTAGAAAATGCCCATATCTACCAGATTGCCGAATTTGAACTAGATCGGATCATAATTATAGCCAGAATGAAGAAATTAATTTTCTGTTGGTTCCCCCGCCTCCGCCAGCCAGAGACACACAACTCATTCTCTCTCTCGCTCGCACACTCTGCCGCGTTCAGTGCGCGAGCAACCCCTAGAGGAGGAGATGTAGACTCTAAATGGTACATGCATAATCTACATGTTAGATGTAAAATATACATTGTAGATGTAGATAACAGATGTAGCAAAAAAATGTAAATGTAAAATTTTTTTTTATTCTAAAATTCTAAAAATAACATCTCAAAAATGTATTTACTGACTGAGTACGGGTATAAGTAGAGTCGCGTCCCCAGAAGCGACTCACACGTTCCTTCTCGTTTTTTTTATAAAATTTTGAAATACACTTGTAGCAGTGTGAGTCTGGAAACAACATTTGTTTGCTCTATCTTTTATAGTCTCTGAGATCCAGGCGCTCATCGAGACGGACAGACGGACAAGGCTATATCGACTCGGCTATTGATGCTGATCAAGAATATATATACTTTATGGGGTCGAAAACGTTTCCTTCTCTGTGTTGCACACATTCACTTTTACCGCAAATACAATATACCCCTTAACTCTTTTTTGAGTACGGGTAAAATAAATGAATATCATTCACATGATACTTATAAATCAATTTATTGAGCGCTGGAAGACAATTGTCTTAGTTATTTTGCGCAATTTACAGCTATTAGGAAGCTTAAAGGAATATTTCGGAGTTCATTCATGACCCTCTCTGTGAAATAGTCTCAGCATTCATTATGAAAACCTTTGAACAGCTTGCAGAAAACAAATTTCTGGAAAGCTCACACAGCCGAAGTTTTTATTTCTCGCTGTACTTCTGTGACTTAAGGAACGTTTTTTTAGAATATTTTATCACTCCTAGTGTTAGGATGCTCAGAAGTTTGCACAGAGGCAATCGAAAACCCGTTAATTACAAGAAAAATAAAATTTAAAAAAAAGATGAAAAGATATGTAGATTGGCTAAAATTAATATGAATATTGAAAAAAATGTATTCTTTAATTATTCTAATTTGGTATTATTTAAATTAGTTTATTTATTGTTTATATTGTTATTATTTTTTATGTATTTTTTTTAGCCTCGAATTATTAACTTAACAACCCGTGGTACCGATCTTTAGGACTCAGTGGACCCTCCCCTTTTAGCCCAGGCTGGCTCGGATAGGGGGGACTTGAGGGGGACTCTCCAAGTCCGGGGCTCTCGTCCCGTCTGTCGCCATTGGGTCCATCAGTTGTTGCCGTCTGGAGAACGCGTCGCCAGCGTATCTGTCCAGCAACTGCATTCTTTCCAGCGAAGCCACCACTTCCGAGACGATCCATTCGCCATCCGTGTGCTGCACTCCTAGTCCATCGAGGTCTCGCAAATCTGCATAGAGCGGACAAACATATAGAACGTGTTGCCAATCCTCGCTCTCTGCGCCGCATAGACATGCAGGCATGTCGCTTCGGCTTCTCTCATGCAGAAATGCATTGAGCGATTCATTGCCAGTCAGCAGGAATCCAGCGCGCAGCGTGAAGCCAAACCTTGGCTCGCTGTAGACGAAACCTGCGTTCGGGATGAAGCGGTGCGTCACCCGACCTGGGGAGTCACCATCATCCCATCTGCGTTGCCACTCGCTCAGCAGGCATTCCTCTAGTCGCGCCATCTTCTGCTTCCAGCTAAGATTTGCCAAATCTTCGCCGTATTGTCAATCGCTCTCCTCCAGCGGGTAGTCACGCTTGAGTTTGAATCTGATTGCCAGGCGTCTGGCGACCAGATCGAACGGGGGGGCTCCAGCAAGTACTTGCAGTGCCACGGTGGACACTTTTCGGCATACCGGTAGGCATCCAATCAGGATAGTAGTCCTTCGGCACGCAAGCAGGTGCCTCCTGGCAACCGCTTGCGTCGTCGTCACGACAGACCAAACCGAGGCACCAAATAGTGCACAGGGCACCATGTCATATTGTCGCTTTCCGGGACTGACCAGTGACCCCAGTACGCGACAATGCCCTACGACTCGTGCCTATACGCAGCCCGTATGTGAAACTCAACGCTCACCGACTTGATGCCAAGGTACCTATACTCTATATGGCAGGCTTGCTCCAGCAAACCGAACCAATGGCGGCCGTCTAAGTATGCCCTTGGCGCAGTCGCCGTCTTGCTAGTTGAAACGGCAACGCCACTCCCAAGCGCCTACGATGGACAGTTCCTCCTTTTCGCTCGAGCTCTGAACGGGCGTGTTCCTCGATGAGGAGGAGCAGGTCGTCGGCATACGCGCTGAGCGCTCCAAGTGGCTCCAAGCGCTGGAGCAACACGTCCATCAAGATGTTCCATATGAATGGACCACTTATGGACCCCTGTGGGCAACCTCTTGTCACCGGAACAGTGGCTACTCCATGCCTGCGTCTGCTCTTCAACCTGGCGACGCAAGCATCAACCTCGGAAACCTCGAGGGCCGGTGGAGCTTCGGACGTGATGGCAATGTGCGCATTCGACTCCGCAACAGGGAAAAAGTTGCGGAGGAGCACACCCGCACAGTCGCGCCATGTTGCAACCAGCTCACCATCTGTCCGAAGGCATCCAATCTCCGTGCACTTTTTGCGGCCTCGGCAAATCTTGTAGACGTGCCCCCATGGATCATCTCTGTTGTCTCCCACGAAGCGTCGCCAGTTGTCCTTCTTCGTCCTCAGGATGAGCTTCTTGTATTGCACCGAGGAGATCCTCAACGCAACCACAAGTTGCTCTGATGCGTCGGACTCGTGCCGACGAGCATCCTGTAGCCGCAGCCTCAGTCTCCTGACCTCTCGGCGTTTGGAATGTAGCTCGGCAGTCCACCAAACTACTTTCCTCGCGGCTCTGGGCGTGCTGCGTCCCAGCACTCTGTCGCACACACTGTGCACTACAGAGCGCAGTGCAGCCACTCGGTTGTCCTCCGGCAATTCGGATGTCTCTCTTACCACCTCTTCCTCGAACAATCGCCAGCGCGCATTGGAATGCTTCCAGGACGGCACAGGAGCAATGCTCTCAACTGTGTCGGTCGGATCACGCTTGTGGTCGCTGGTATCCCATTCCCTCACTTCCCAAGCGTATGTGGCCCACATAGTCGCAGCTTGATTGGCGATTGTTACATCGATGTCGCTGTGGGCTATGCGGCTATCGAATGTAAACACCTGACTGGCCTCGTTGAGCACGCCGGCTCGGTTTTCGGTAATCCACTCAGACAGCAGCTCACCCTGTGCATAGTTAGCTTGCCCCCGAGCATGCTCGGAGAGTTTGCTAAGCCACGCTGGGGATACTGCGTTCGCGTCGAGTCCAAAGATGACGGGAGTGCGGCTGGCCAGCAGCAGCACCGCATCTAGGTACCTGAGGTACGGCGCCAAGTCAGTGTTGAATTGGCAGTATACGGAGCATAGGATGATTGAGCCAAATCTTCCTTGTACTCTGACGGATACTCCATGTTCGGTGGTAAGGTCTATTGGCGTGCAGATGGCTTCCGATTCATCGACGATGATGGCAGCTTTCGGGTTTTCGTCACGAAAGGGGCGGTCCTGGAATACTCGCATTCCCGAAGGAAGGCCAGTAATCCGCCCTGCTCTATCGACGTACGGCTCCTGGACCAGTGCGAACAGATGGCCAGAGTTGCGCATGATGGATCCGAGATCCACCACAGCCTCTCGGCCACGGCCACAATTAGCTTGGATGAAGCTAAACATTTAATGTCTAGCTTGCACCCTCGCCAATACCGCTGCGTAGATCGGGCATGCCGCTGACAGCATGGAATGTGCTGCCGGGTAACCCTTGAAGCGGCAGTTTCGGCAGTCCACCGGGTTGGGGCACTTCGAAAGGTTGTGGCCGCCCTGTCCGCACCGGTGGCACACGTTCTCCTTTAGGCGGCACTGGGACACCTTGTGGTCGAAACCCACACACCTGCGGCAGGCGTAGGTCCTGATAAAGGAACGACAGCATCATCGGAACCACTTGATGTATACGCAATCGCGTAGCACCTCCTGTGCCTCCGCATCGACCTCCAGCGTCACGTTGACCGTGGCGCCGTCGGTGACCGACGAGGGTTTGCTGCCCAGGTGAACCGTCTTTTTAAACTCCGCAGCGGACATGGAATCTTCCAGGTTCTCGCTGACCGAAGGCGTGCGAATGATCGCTCCTCCGCTCTTCAGCTCACGAACCTCGTGCACTCGGACTCCGAGTTTGGGCACGACATCCTTCCTCACTCGCTCGACCAGTTGCTTCCCCGTCTCCCCCGGGTTCGTGCTCTTAATGAGAGCCGACCAGGGTTCACGCGGCTTCGCGATCAGTGGGACGACAGCGCTCGGTGCCGGCAAGCCTGGGAAGGCTGCCGCATACGCAGCGGTGGCACCGGCAGCGGGCCTCTGTGGAGGCGGCATACGTGCCCTCTCCTCCAGGCGCACCTTGTCCCAGCTCGTCGTACCTGTTGGTAGCGACGAAAACTGCCATGGCGGCCTCCGGGGTCATGCCTCAATTGAGGACTGCCTCGCTCATGCTCATCCTAATCGATGATAACTCCGCAGCAACAGCCGAAAATCCAGCCGCAACAATGCCAGTGTCCTGGCATGTGGCAGCAGTGATGGTAGCGGCGGTGGCAGCAGTGGTGGCGGCGACAGTGGTGGTGGCGGCGGCGTTGTTGGTAGCAGCGATGGCAGCGACAGCGGCAGAGGGTTCTGCCGTGGCTTCCGCTTTCACAAAGGGAATCGACGGTGGCGGCGATCTGACTGCTGGGATCGGCAACTCTCCCGTCACCCCAATCCCCCAGCCCGATCTTCTTCGCTCCACCCTTTGCCGCATTTGACCTCGGCCGACCCGCCTACGGGCGGGAACACTCGATGACGAGCTCGCCCCCAACACTAGCCAGGCTAGCATCGCTGGCGTCGGCCTCCGTGTCCACATCGATGCTCTAGCTCCGCTATTGCTTCTCTCTGACACTAAAGCTTAGCGGAGACACGAACCAATAAGCACTGCTATCTAAGTTCTCAGCCAAGCTTCGAAAAAGCTCGACTTGAAAGCTCCGAAAGCACCAGGAGGGAACCTTCTACTGGTAAGCTTCGAGCCAAAGCCTCGAACGGAAGCTTCAAACTCGAACATGTTTACGAGCTAAAGCCGCACGTGGCTTTTTCAGAGCCGAATTAGGAAATTTTTAATTTGCCAATTCCGACACTATTTGGGCACCAAATTAACGAGTAATTTATTGCACAAAAGGGCGGAACACTTTCCACACGGGAAAATAACTCTTTGACGATTGAAAGACGACGGTGAAGCGGGGCGCTTAAAAAACACGTCTGCTTCCAGTAGCAGTCAGAGAGCAACTGAGTGAGGGCACAAGGACAGATGAATCTGATCTCTCAGCTTTATTTAACGTGGCGGTTCCACAGGAAGGGATTTCAACCACGGTGTTTAATGTGCTTAGTGCAATGCACATGTCACGGTAAATCTGGTACATGCGCCAATTAACGCCCCAGAATAAGAAGCTTTAGCAAATACATAGCGACCGTTCCTGGTACCAATTCGAAAGTACACTAGTCGGGCATACTTTCCCCCTTGGTGGGGAGCGAAGTGTATCTACCACTTCTTCCGATCTATGGGTCTCGGCACCCGGTAGAGATCGCAACTTCCCGTGGAGCCTAACGGCTCTTCCCGCGCCCCAAGTCCGGGGCTCTCGGCCCGTCTGTCGCCATTGGGACCATCAGTTGTGCCGTCTGGAGAACGCGTCGCCAGCGTATCTGTCCAGCAACTGCATTCTCTCCTGCGAAGCCACCACTTCGGAGACGATCCATTCGCCATCCGTGTGCTGCACTCCAAGTCCATCGAGGTCTCGCAAATCTGCATAGAGCGGCCAAACACATAGAACATGTTGCCAATCCTCGCGCTCTGCTCCGCATAGACATGCAGGCGTGTCGCTTCGGCTTCTCTCATGCAGAAATGAGCGATCCATTGCCAGTCGGCAGGAATCCAGCGCGCAGCGTGAAGCCAAACCAAAGACAATATAAGTATAAGATAAATAACGCCATACGAAATTTTGGTACACGAATTTTTCATGCTGGCTCTAGACTCTCTTGAAATTTTTTAGAGAGAGAGAGAGCGCTCTAGAAACTGCCGCTCTCTTGTATGCATACAGAATACGAAGGCACACGAAGTTGGTTCTATGCCGAGCCGAGTCGTCGCGACGACTGTATGTGTGCACATGAATACGTTTTTTACCGCGCTGTCGAAATATACCCTTCACTTTATAAGTGTAAGTTAATTTTGCAAGACGCTTACCACCCCAATATTAATAAACTATTTTATTGTATATCCCTCCAATGATAATTTCTTTTAACATGGTATATTCGATAATAATGATCGAATATACATATATAAAAATACATAATATATTTAATACATGACTTCACATTGGCATTAGTGCCATTAGGGTATTCAGTGTGCGACGTGTGAAAAAGGAGTGTAAGTTGTGGTGGGGAAGGTCTATTTTCCGATTGAACAGGTTGAATATTACTAAAATTATACTATATGTACAATATTAATATTCAATTTCATAGTAATATGTATTAACTTTAATTTAAAATAGCTGCTGAAACTTATATATGTAAATATGTACTTGTATATTAACTATTTTATTTATTAAATATACTATATTATTTTTGAACATATTATTTAAATTACCCATGTTTATTAGTATTTGATTTGATAATAAAAATTAGGAAAATGATTTTTTGCTATTTAAATTTGATTACACTACTCGACAAAATCGAACTTTTTTTTTCCTCAAGGATCCAAACCGACTTTTTCTGATAGATATGGGGATTTAAAATTTTTTAAAGAATTATGGTTTTTTTTCTATGGCAGAACTTTTTTTGAAGAATTTTTGAAGTCTGGTATTTTTTTTTAGCTTTTTTCAGAGGTACCGATAGTTTTTTCACATAACTTTAGTATCTTACGTCTGGTTGTAAAGAACTTTGCTATTTTGAAAAGATAATTAAAACAGCTAGAAGTTAAGCCCAAACATTTTGTGATTACAGCTTACCGTCTGGGAAATATAAAGCATTGAAATGCAAAAATTATGATTTTTGTGCGGTATTTTTTACGAAATTTTGACTTTAAAAACTCAGGAAAAGTCGAAAAAAATATATCTTGTGTCCTCTATTTTTTTGTGTATAGGTGCGTTAATCGCTCATTAAAATCTATGGAGAGACTTTGGAGCTAAAATTCGTTAACCAAACCTAAAATATGGAAAAAATGCACAAAAAATACCTTTTTGAAGGCGGCGGGCCCAACTGCCAATTGGGAACAAAGCAAACGAAAAAGGGTTGTACATTTGGTACCTGTTCGCGTTCCTTTGGTATTAAATGTTGTTGACAGTTACTTTTTTCGTTATACCCAATCTGAGGTAGGATACCTGTTCAACCGACTTGATTGATTTTGCTGTTACACGAAGAGTTCTGCAAGCTCAGATTGATGTAGATCATTTAACAGATCTATCATCGGATCACTTGCTTATTATACTTCACCTTTACGACCAATCACAGCTTTCGGAATGCCCACTTTTTCTAACATCTAGAAAAACAGATTGGCTCAAATAGGAAGTAGATAACATCCCATATCGATAGCTGCCCATTTTTTTTATTGTAAAGATGACATTGATAGCTCAGTTGAAGCGTTATTATCCGTTATTATTGCAAATGTATGTGTACACAGACACGACAAAATATTTATCAATTTTGTTTTGTTTATCGTTTTGAATTTTGTTTCCAGGTTACGTAAATGTGTATGTGCCATGTATTCACACATACTGTGCTTGTGTGTGGGCTCTACAATTTTTGGCCGCTTGAACTGAATTCGGTTTTTGTTTTTGTTTTGATGATGATGTATCGTCGGGCGCGCGGGGTATTTCTTTCATTCTCTCTTAGGCTAGCCTTTGTCTATGCTTTCGGCTTGGTAAATGCCTCGGCCCGCGTCGAGTCGAGCGACAGAATACACCAACAAAAATATGAAGTCTGACGACGGGAATAGGTCAAGGGCCGGACTAGCAGTTTCTAGAGCTACCCTATGGCTAACGGAAAAATTTTTTTGAAAAACAAAACTCCAAATAATTAATAAAAAAAATATAATAGCCACTGAGAAAAATAAAACAAACATTAAATTTATAAGTTTTTATTTCAAATGAAAATAGAAGGGAGCTGGCGTGAAAAAAAGGAGGGCTCCAGATTGATGGTTGCCCAGGACCAGGTTGAGCGTTGATCCGGTCGAGATTGGCTTTAAAGTTGTTATTGTGTGTATTTACAGTGGGATAATACAAATACGTACAAAATGCATACATACATACTTATATCCGTACTCAGTCAGTATATACATTTTTGAGCTTATATATTATCCGTACTCAAAAAGAGTTAAGGGGGTATATTAGATTTGTGGTAAAAGTGGATGTGTGCAACGCAGAGAAGGAAACGTTTCCGACCCCATAAAGTATATATATTCTTGATCAGCATCAATAGCCGAGTCGATATAGCCATGTCCGTCTGTCCGTCCGTCTGTCCGTCTTGTTGAGTGCCTGGATCTCAGAGACTATAAGAGCTAGGGCAACCAAATTTGGTTTCAAGACTCATGTGATATCACACTGCTACAAGTGTATTTCAAAATTTCGCCCCGCCCCCTTCCGCCCCCACAAAGGACGAAAATCTGTGGCAGGCACATTTTTAAAGATACGATAAAACTAAAAACGCAGTATCGTAGAAAATGCCCATATCTACCAGATTGCCGAATTTGAACTAGATCGGATCATAATTATAGCCAGAATGAAGAAATTAATTTTCTGTTGGTTCCCCCGCCTCCGCCAGCCAGAGACACACAACTCATTCTCTCTCTCGCTCGCACACTCTGCCGCGTTCAGTGCGCGAGCAACCCCTAGAGGAGGAGATGTAGACTCTAAATGGTACATGCATAATCTACATGTTAGATGTAAAATATACATTGTAGATGTAGATAACAGATGTAGCAAAAAAATGTAAAATGTAAAATTTTTTTTTATTCTAAAATTCTAAAAAATAACATCTCAAAAATGTATTTACTGACTGAGTACGGGTATAAGTAGAGTCGCGTCCCCAGAAGCGACTCACACGTTCCTTCTCGTTTTTTTATAAAATTTTTGAAATACCTTGTAGCAGTGTGAGTCTGGAAACAACATTTGTTTGCTATATCTTTTATAGTCTCTGAGATCCAGGCGCTCATCGAGACGGACAGACGGACAAGGCTATATCGACTCGGCTATTGATGCTGATCAAGAATATATATACTTTATGGGGTCGAAAACGTTTCCTTCTCTGTGTTGCACACATTCACTTTTACCGCAAATACAATATACCCCTTAACTCTTTTTTGAGTACGGGTATAATAAATAAATATCATTCACATGATACTTATAAATCAATTTATTGAGCGCTGGAATACAATTGTCTTAGTTATTTTGCGCAATTTACAGCTATTAGGAAGCTTAAAGGAATATTTCGGAGTTCATTCATGACCCTCTCTGTGAAATAGTCTCAGCATTCATTATGAAAACCTTTGAACAGCTTGCAGAAAACAAATTTCTGGAAAGCTCACACAGCCGAAGTTTTTATTTCTCGCTGTACTTCTGTGACTTAAGGAACGTTTTTTTAGAATATTTTATCACTCCTATGTGTTAGGATGCTCAGAAGTTTGCACAGAGGCAATCGAAAACCCGTTAATTACAAGAAAAATAAAATTTAAAAAAAAAGATGAAAAGATATGTAGATTGGCTAAAATTAATATGAATATTGAAAAAAATGTATTCTTTAATTATTCTAATTTGGTATTATTTAAATTAGTTTATTTATTGTTTATATTGTTATTATTTTTTATGTATTTTTTTTAGCCTCGAATTATTAACTTAACAACCCGTGGTACCGATCTTTAGGACTCAGTGGACCCTCCCTTTAGCCCAGGCTGGCTCGGATAGGGTACCCTTGAGGGGGACTCTCCAAGTCCGGGGCTCTCGTCCCGTCTGTCGCCATTGGGTCCATCAGTTGTTGCCGTCTGGAGAACGCGTCGCCAGCGTATCTGTCCAGCAACTGCATTCTTTCCTGCGAAGCCACCACTTCCGAGACGATCCATTCGCCATCCGTGTGCTGCACTCCTAGTCCATCGAGGTCTCGCAAATCTGCATAGAGCGGACAAACATATAGAACGTGTTGCCAATCCTCGCTCTCTGCGCCGCATAGACATGCAGGCATGTCGCTTCGGCTTCTCTCATGCAGAAATGCATTGAGCGATTCATTGCCAGTCAGCAGGAATCCAGCGCGCAGCGTGAAGCCAAACCTTGGCTCGCTGTAGACGAAACCTGCGTTCGGGATGAAGCGGTGCGTCACCCGACCTGGGGAGTCACCATCATCCCATCTGCGTTGCCACTCGCTCAGCAGGCATTCCTCTAGTCGCGCCATCTTCTGCTTCCAGCTAAGATTTGCCAAATCTTCGCCGTATTGTCAATCGCTCTCCTCCAGCGGGTAGTCACGCTTGAGTTTGAATCTGATTGCCAGGCGTCTGGCGACCAGATCGAACGGGGGGGCTCCAGCAAGTACTTGCAGTGCCACGGTGGACACTTTTCGGCATACCGGTAGGCATCCAATCAGGATAGTAGTCCTTCGGCAAGCAAGCAGGTGCCTCCTGGCAACCGCTTGCGTCGTCATCACGACAGACCAAACCGAGGCACCAAATAGTGCACAGGGCACCATGAGTCCGGCATATATTGTCCGCTTTGCGCGGGGACTGAGACCCCAGTCGACCCGCAGTACGCGAGACAATGCCCCTACGACTCCAGTCAGCCTATCACGCAAGCCCGTGATGTGCGGGAGAAAACTCAACCGCTCACCGACTGTGATGCCAAGGTACCTATACTCGCGCTTATATGGCAGGCTTGCTCCAGCAAACCGAACCAATGGCGGCCGTCTAAGTATTCCCTTGAGCAGCATGATCGCCGTCTTGCTAGTTGAAACGGCAACGCCGACTTCCAACTCCCCAAGCGCCTACGATGGACATTAGTTCCTCTCCTTTTCGCTCGAGCTCTGAACGGGCGTGTTCCTCGATGAGGAGGAGCAGGTCGTCGGCATACGCGCTGAGCGCTCCAAGTGGCTCCAAGCGCTGGAGCAACACGTCCATCAAGATGTTCCATATGAATGGACCACTTATGGACCCCTGTGGGCAACCTCTTGTCACCGGAACAGTGGCTACTCCATGCCTGCGTCTGCTCTTCAACCTGGCGACGCAAGCGACAACCTCGGAAACCTCGAGGGCCGGTGGAGCTTCGGACGTGATGGCAATGTGCGCATTCGACTCCGCAACAGGGAAAAAGTTGCGGAGGAGCACACCCGCACAGTCGCGCCATGTTGCAACCAGCTCACCATCTGTCCGAAGGCATCCAATCTCCGTGCACTTTTTGCGGCCTCGGCAAATCTTGTAGACGTGCCCCCATGGATCATCTCTGTTGTCTCCCACGAAGCGTCGCCAGTTGTCCTTCTTCGTCCTCAGGATGAGCTTCTTGTATTGCACCGAGGAGATCCTCAACGCAACCACAAGTTGCTCTGATGCGTCGGACTCGTGCCGACGAGCATCCTGTAGCCGCAGCCTCAGTCTCCTGACCTCTCGGCGTTTGGAATGTAGCTCGGCAGTCCACCAAACTACTTTCCTCGCGGCTCTGGGCGTGCTGCGTCCCAGCACTCTGTCGCACACACTGTGCACTACAGAGCGCAGTGCAGCCACTCGGTTGTCCTCCGGCAATTCGGATGTCTCTCTTACCACCTCTTCCTCGAACAATCGCCAGCGCGCATTGGAATGCTTCCAGGACGCCACAGGAGCAATGCTCTCAACTGTGTCGGTCGGATCACGCTTGTGGTCGCTGGTATCCCATTCCCTCACTTCCCAAGCGTATGTGGCCCACATAGTCGCAGCTTGATTGGCGATTGTTACATCGATGTCGCTGTGGGCTATGCGGCTATCGAATGTAAACACCTGACTGGCCTCGTTGAGCACGCCGGCTCGGTTTTCGGTAATCCACTCAGACAGCAGCTCACCCTGTGCATAGTTAGCTTGCCCCCGAGCATGCTCGGAGAGTTTGCTAAGCCACGCTGGGATACTGCGTTCGCGTCGAGTCCAAAGATGACGGGAGTGCGGCTGGCCAGCAGCAGCACCGCATCTAGGTGCCTGAGGTACGGCGCCAAGTCAGTGTTGAATTGGCAGTATACGGAGCATAGGATGATTGAGCCAAATCTTCCTTGTACTCTGACGGATACTCCATGTTCGGTGGTCAGGTCTATTGGCGTGCAGATGGCTTCCGATTCATCGACGATGATGGCAGCTTTCGGGTTTCCGTCACGAAAGGGGCGGTCCTGGAATACTCGCATTCCCGAAGGAAGGCCAGTAATCCGCCCTGCTCTATCGACGTACGGCTCCTGGACCAGTGCGAACAGATGGCCAGAGTTGCGCCCTGTCCGCACCGGTGGCACACGTTCTCCTTTAGGCGGCACTGGGACACCTTGTGGTCGAAACCCACACACCTGCGGCAGGCGTAGGTCCTGATAAGGGAACGACAGCATCATCGGAACCACTTGATGTATACGCAATCGCGTAGCACCTCCTGTGCCTCCGCATCGACCTCCAGCGTCACGTTGACCGTGGCGCCGTCGGTGACCGACGAGGGTTTGCTGCCCAGGTGAACCGTCTTTTTAAACTCCGCAGCGGACATGGAATCTTCCAGGTTCTCGCTGACCGAAGGCGTGCGAATGATCGCTCCTCCGCTCTTCAGCTCACGAACCTCGTGCACTCGGACTCCGAGTTTGGGCACGACATCCTTCCTCACTCGCTCGACCAGTTGCTTCCCCGTCTCCCCCGGGTTCGTGCTCTTAATGAGAGCCGACTGAGTTGCCGATCCCAGCAGTCAGATCGCCGCCACCGTCGATTGCTCTAGCTCCGCTATTGCTTCTCTCCGACACTAAAGCTTAGCGGAGACACGAACCAATAAGCACTGCTATCTAAGTTCTCAGCCAAGCTTCGAAAAAAGCTCGACTTGAAAGCTCCGAAAGCACCAGAGGGAAGGAACCTACTCTGGTAAGCTTCGAGCCAAAGCCTCGAACGGAAGCTTCCAAACTCGAACATGTTTACGAGCTAAAGCCGCCGTGGCTTTTTCAGAGCCGAATTAGGAAATTTTTAATTTGCCAATTCCGACACTATTTGGGCACCAAATTAACGAGTAATTTATTGCACAAAAGGGCGGAACACTCTTCACACGGGAAAATAACTCTTTGACGATTGAAAGACGACGGTGAAGCGGGGCGCTTAAAAAACACGTCTGCTTCCAGTAGCAGTCAGAGAGCAACTGAGTGAGGGCACAAGGACAGATGAATCTGATCTCTCAGCTTTATTTAACGTGGCGGTTCCACAGGAAGGGATTTCAACCACGGTGTTTAATGTGCTTAGTGCAATGCACATGTCACGGTAAATCTGGTACATGCGCCAATTAACGCCCCAGAATAAGAAGCTTTATCAAATACATAGCGACCGTTCCTGGTACCAATTCGAAAGTACACTAGTCGGGCATACTTTCCCCTTGGTGGGGAGCGAAGTGTATCTACCACTTCTTCCGATCTATGGGTCTCGGCACCCGGTAGAGATCGCCATTCTTCCCGTGGAGCCTAACGGCTCTTCCCGCGCCCCAAGGTCCGGGGCTCTCGGCCCGTCTGTCGCCATTGGGACCATCAGTTGTGGCGTCCGGGGGACCGCTCCGCCGGGGTTTCTGTCCAACAAACTGCATTCTCTCCTGCGAAGCCACCACTTCGGAGACGATCCATTCGCCATCCGTGTGCTGCACTCCAAGTCCATCGAGGTCTCGCAAATCTGCATAGAGCGCCAAACACACAAAACACATAGAACATCTTCCCTCCTCCCGCCTGCCCGGCCGCCCGTTTCCTTGCTTGCGTAAGCGGTCAAACACATAGAACATGTTGCCATCCTCGCCCTTCTCCTCGGGCACGGGCACGGCGGTGTGCCTTTAGCTTCTCTCATGCGGAAAAAAGAGCCACTTTTCGCCAGGCGGGAGGCAGCGCGCAGCGTGAAGCCAAACCAAAGACAATGTTAGTGTGTGTTTGTGTGTGTGATTTGGTATGCATACGGTACATAAACCGTCTACAAATTTGTCGTCGCAACTAGAACTTGAACCAGTGGCGGACTGCGGAAATGAGGGTCTGAAGACACAGCGACAGCCTCTGTTGATTGCAGTTGTAGAGAATGAGTGAACAGGCAGTGATGGTACTGTTTCTGATACTGATTTTATTCAACAAACTTAATTTCTATTTATAGGTAACAAAAGGTACAGAAAGTGCTGAGTCTAGTAAGAATATGGTAAAAGGGAATGGGAATTAATATTGAATTAATTTGGATTTAATATGATATTGTGTTATTGGGCAATTGTGATAGTCAGCAATTCCACCAGTGTTTTTGCCCTCTGACGGGCGATCGCATCGTTGGCAGAAATTGCTGCAGAAGCGGTTATTGTTGACTCAGCTACAATGCTTTGTCGTTTGTTATTGTGTCTCCCGTTACATGGGTCGACCTGACTTATTCGATAAGTGTATATTATGTAATATTAATTACTGCATAAATATGCGACTAAACATTCTCCCGGCCGTTGAACTGGTGTTCAACCATCGCCCAAGTCGACTGAAAAGCGGCGTGGAATGGGGATCGGGGGTGATGATCCGCGTGGCTCTGCTTGGTTGATTGTTGACGGCCTTGGGTTCCATGATTGATACTTCTTCCGGAGAATGAACGCAATAATCAATAGCATTGATATTGCTAGGGCAGCATAAGTAGCGATTTGATGATGCTGCACTGTGTTGAGATGGTGTGGCAGCCTTTGTTGATTGATTGCCACTAGTTGCAGGCGTAAATCTTCCAATTCTTGAAGATAGTCTGATGTCTGGTTCTCCAATTGTACAGTTTCTGGCGAAGGGGGTGTCGTTGGTAAGCGTATGTCCCCAAATCGAGTGTAGGTTGATTTGACTTCACTGATTGTTGTGCTGAAGGTACTGATGCTTATTTCTGTATTGCGAGCAGTGCATCCAGGTGACAGTGAGAGCAAGCCAGTTCCTTCCAGTTGTATAGTTGACGGAGACCCGTTGCAAACTGCCTGAAGTCTCATTGTAGAGTGTGTTGCAAAAATCCATTTATTTGCTTCCTGTGTCTTGTACCACACCATGTCCGCCTTCGTGTGTGTGACTTCACATAAAGGTGCCGTTTTATTGTTAAACAACTGAAACTCACAGCGATTGTCGACATTGAAGACTGTTTGATGATCAAAGCAGATGTATTCTGCGTTGAGTAGTTTAAGGCAGCGTCGAAATTCTTCTGGAGTAAATCCCATGAATTGATCTCGGTGAGTGTTTACAGTGATGATGGTTGTTTTGACATTAAACAAGCTCCAACTTGTTGAATCCCAGACCGGAATCGGCATGATACTGAAAACTTCGAGCTGAACTGTTGAAACTAACGGTAGTGTCACCTTGAAAATGACGTGTGTGGCAGTCAGTGTTCCTTCAGCTCGCATGAGCCTGTATAATTGTATCACATTTTGTGTTGTGACAGGCAGCATTTGATCAGCTGGCAAGTGATCCCGGATTTGGTCTAGTTGCTCTCTTAATTGCTCAGGAGATACTAGCGTTGGGCTTATTATCCGATGGTGAATGCCGATTAGTACATCAGATATGTCAGACTGCATACGTTGAAGACTCGTTGTCAGCAGAGTTAGTTGTGCTGTGAGCACTAGGTATGACTGAAGTAGATGAGCGCCGCGATATGTTCCTCTTTCTCGGCTGAGGGTTGCCACTTGTTGTTCCAATACCTTTTGGCGGTTGTCCATGGCTGACTTATCCTTCCTGATCACGTTCATTGTGGAGTCGACAATTGACGTTTGATTTCGTAGTAGATGTAGCAGAAAGTCTTCGTTGGTTTGTACCCTTTCGATTACTTTGGCCATTTTCTCAGCATATGTAGAGTCAAGTACACCGAATAGCTGGTGTGCCACGTTTCCTACTATATCCAGCGGTGATCTGCGTTGTCGAGAGGCCTTCATTAGCATATTTCCTGTTTGTAGTTCTTTGTACAAATGTTGAAAGTGTTGAAATATGGAGTTGCACGCTGGAACATTTTTTAGTTCAGGGCACATGTGTCCTAGTTCGGACATTCCGGCTGACATGACTTGCATATCCTTCCAATATGGATCCAAGTCGTAGTATACAATCATGGTCCATTCGGAAGTGGTCATTCTTGAGGTTCCAAGTTTCTCATAGAATATTCCAGGCTTGTTTGCAAATTGCGTCACATTTATTGATTGTGAAAATGCTAATGGCAGCATGAGAAGTAACACTAACAATGTGGATGTTAGCGTAGGTAATGATAACCTTTTTCGCTGTGTTGGTGGCTCCTCTATTTCCGCAATGTCTTGAATATCATTTTTGGAGCGTTTTGCGTTGAACGGAATTTGAGCTTCTTCGAGTCTTCCGCCAACTCGGATGAGCTCATCCTCTCCTAGTAAGGGAGATAACGAAATGATCGAACTCTTTTTATCCACTGTTTTATAGCGTTTTAATTGTTTTAAATCCGCTGTGAACTCAACTTGTTGAATCGTTCGTAGGATCATAGTGCGAGCACGCCTTAGTTCTCCTGTGCAAAGTGTCGTTGTAGGTGCTCTATTAGTTTTGTAGCAGAAGCGAAACATGTACGCTACAATACGTTGTAGTTTGTTGAACGAGTTGCTATGTCTGCATGTGTATAACTCTTCTCCGAGAGAGCTAGATGCGATTGGCAAGCTGACATGCTTAGCCTTTCTCTCGAGATTGCTGGGCTCAATGATGGGTGGTTTTGTCCATTTATCTCCTGATCCGTGCAAGAATAATGGTCCGTATAGCCATAGCCTATGATCCCTTAGCTTGCTTGCTAGGATTCCTCTTGAAAGGACATCTGCTGCGTTGTTGGCTGATGACACATGACGCCATTGTAATTGGTTAGTCAATGCCTGGATTTTGGCGATTCGATTTGCCACGAAGGTGTGGTATGTGGACGCCGATGCGTTAATCCAGGACAGTACAACGGTGGAATCAGTCCAGAAGCTTCCTGGTACTGTGTCAAGGTTCATATGGAGATCCCTTCTAACTCGATTGGTGAGTTCGGCACCTAACACTGCAGCGCACAGTTCTAGACGTGGTAGAGATTGTTTGGCGGTGGGTGCTACTCGAGACTTTGAGCATAATAGTCGTACAGAGACTTGATTGTTTTTGTAGGTGGCTCGTACGTACACTGCCGCACCATAGGCTCGTTCTGATGCGTCTACAAAGGTATGTAGATCCTGGGTGACTGGCACTTTTCCATCATATACGTGCCGGGGAATCTCCATTGAGTTTAATGATTGTAGGTCCTCCCGGTACTCCATCCATTCGTTTTGGAGTTGTAATGGTAGTTCATCGTCCCAATCGAGTTTAATCTCCCACAGCTGTTGCATAAATATTTTTGCCTTGACTATCACTGGGGCAAAGAGACCCAGTGGGTCAAAGATTTGGGCCAATTCTGAGCACACGACCCTTTTGGTGATGCGTGTTGCATGGCTTTTTGTGGTTCGTCCTCGCAGGTGGTCTTGTTTTGGCATCCAAATGAGACCCAGCGTTTTAACGCTGTATTGCTCTAATGTTTCACCTAGTTTGACGTCGTTGACAATGTCCTCTTTAGGGATTCCTTGCAAGAGCTGGTCGTTGTTGGAGCACCATTTCCGAAGTTTAAGGCCGCACGGTAGCAATATTTTATTAAGTTCTTTTTGAACTTGTATCGCTTCCTGAATGGTATCCGCGCCAGTGAGACAGTCGTCCACATAGAAATCGTTCTTCAATGCAGCAGATCCAATAGGTAATCTGTTTTGGCTCCGAGTTGCCAAATGATCCAAACATTTTGTTGCTAGGAATGGAGCAGATGTGGTTCCATATGTAACTGTTTTTAAGCGATAGTACCTGATATCTTCAGATGGATTGTTTCTCCAGACTATCATCTGATGAAATTGATCCTCGGGATTTATCCACACTTGTCGGTACATTTTCTCGATGTCCGCTGTGAATACGTACTTATGTATACGAAAACGTAGTAGAATGGACATAAGTTCACTCTGAACTGTGGGTCCGGCATGCAGAATGTCGTTTAGAGACTTTCCACTTGTTGATTTACATGATGCATCAAACACGACCCGTAACTTTGTGCTGGTGCTCTCAGGTTTGAGTACACAGTGGTGTGGTATGAAGTAGTGTCTCTCCGGCACCTGAGTTGCTGGGACCATCTTCATGTGTCCAAGTCCTTCATATTCATTCATGAATTCCACATAGCCTTTCCAGGTGTCTGGTGAAATCCGTCGCTCTAATGCCAGGAATCTTTTCGTTGCAGTTTCCAAAGACCCCCCAGGGCTGAAGAGTGTTCGGAAAATGGGAGTTTTACTATCAACCTGCCATCCGATGCTGTTTGTAAGTTCTCTATAAAGTGAGCTTCGCAATGTGCTTCGATTGGCGTGCGTGGTTTTTCTTCCGTCTCTAAGTTGTCCAGAGTCCAGAATTTTTCCATTAGCTCGTTGAGTCCAATTGCACAAATGGATGCTGAGTTGTGTGCAGACCTGATTTTTCCTGCCACAATCCATCCCAATTTTGTATTTTGCAGCAACGGGCCTCCTGAATTTGGTTGTTTTTGGTCTGGGAGTAGTAGCGAATAATAGTGCTCTGCTCCGATAAGCATGTCGATCTTTCCCGGTTTATAGAAATCCGGATCTGCCAGTGGGCAATTGGTTGGTATGTTCAAGTTTATTTCATCGAGTGCCTGCGCTGGTTGATCAGCAATTATCTGAGGTAGTACGAATGCTTCAATTCTTTGCGTAAATCCGCCGTGAAGGGATTTTATTAGAACATTTACTCGTGCTCTGCTGGTCTTTGACTGACCTCCAATTCCTTCGATGCGTAATGTTGTATCATTAATTTTTACTGACAACATTGATGCCATTCGCTCAGAGATCAGGTTGATCTGTGATCCTGAATCCAGCAGGGCTCTGAAATTGGCTCTCTGTCCATTGTTTGCTTCTACTGCTACTTTTGCTGTGGCTAACAGGTTGTAGTTATTGTTACTTGCTGCGCCAACCGTCGGAGCTCTTGGTTCTGTACTTACGGCCGATGGTATGTCCAAGTGGAGCAGTGTATTGTGTTTTTTGTCGCACTTGAAACATGTCCGACCTGGACATGCATTTGTTTTGTGGTTTGTTTTAAAACAGTTGACACACAATTTCTGCTTTTGGACCCAGTTTAGTCGTTCTGATGGTGATTTGGGG
The DNA here is from genome assembly GCA_018150885.1 of Drosophila tristis. Taxonomy (NCBI): domain Eukaryota; kingdom Metazoa; phylum Arthropoda; class Insecta; order Diptera; family Drosophilidae; genus Drosophila; species Drosophila tristis. The sequence goes on from JAECWT010000026.1 coordinate 2,283,436, forward strand.
CGAAACTCATCGCATCCGTATAGCCAATGGCTTGCCTTCTTGCAGAATGAGCAGAGAGGCGACTTCGATTTTCCAGTGTTTACGGTTGCACATGTTGTGCCTTTTGGCTCTTTCCTTGACATTTGTGTCTTTTTGCCTGTTCCTAGAACTCGAACTCTTTGTTCTAGGAACTGAAGCATTGTGTCCAAGGCCTGTATTTCCTTGGAGCTTCCCAAAGATTGCTCGTACAAGGCTCTGTTAGTGACATCCAGCTTATTTTTGATGACGGCAATCAATATTGGATCCCATGTGGATATATTGATGCCCAATCCCTTTAGGGATGCCAGGGATTCGATAGTTGTAACGTACAACTCTTTTAATGACTTGGAGTCGTCATTAACTGTATTATAATTTAGGAAGCGGTTCAATACCGTGCTAGCGACGTCTCTGGGATTGTTGTATGTATCAATCAGAATTTCCCAGGCGCTCAGATAGTTTTCTTCCTTTAGATCGATATGTCGGATCAATCTTTCTGCCTCTCCTGTTACGGTTGTTTTCAGATACCACATCTTCCGAACTGTGGGCATGTTTGTTTCATGTATCATACATGAAAACAGGTCATAGAACTGGGACCATTTCAGTATGTCCCCATCAAACTTGGGAATGTTGATGCGTGGAAGCTGTACGTCATTATTGTTTGATGTGGCTGGTTTTGACAATGCTATTTGTACATCTTTTTCCAGGGTCAGGTAGGCTTCCATGTTGTATCCTCCTTCTTCTGGGTTGTCATATTCCTCGTGGATAGTAAAATGGACTTCTTGTGCTTGAGTCCATAGTGATTTTATCAAATCACTTGATGTTTCGTCCTCCCGCCTCTGAGAATTGACTCAGAGTACGTTTTATGGACTCTACTATTGCCTTTTGTCGGCGACATAGTGACGGCAATTTGCTGTAAGCATCCGTGAATTGCTGGCTCCGATCATTTGATTGTGGTTCAACATTTTTACCCACATGAGCACTTGATGCCTGATTTAGCTTGTCCATGCTTTCAGTAAAGATCGCAACGTATGTTTTGAGTGTTTTACGTAAGTCTTCACGAAATTTGGTGTAATGATCGGTTTTGTATCCCTTTGATATTTTGGTGTCGATTTCGTTAAATCGATTCCATGCATCCTCGAGAGCCGCCTTTTTTGTTTGGAAGTACGTTATATTTTGTTTCCTTTCTGGAGAGTCTTTTTTGAAGTTCCTGATTATCTTCGAAATTTCATCTCCAATTTCTTGCTGCTCATTTAATGCCTCTGTGGCGGCAGCGTGTTCCTCCTTGTGGGAATCCATTTCGCCTCTTACTTATACTTTGACCCGTTGGGAGTATTTTATTCGCTTTGCAGCTGGATACGCTCCTATTCGCAACCGATGTGGTTCAAAGTATAAGTACAAACGACGTACTGGATGGAGGTTTTGTGCTGGTGAAACGCACTTGTGATCTTGATATTATTAATCGTTGATCTTGATGGCTGATGATCTGAAAGTGACAGATCTGCCAATTTGTTCTACTTATTGGTAGGAGATTCTACCGTAAGTATGTCTGCAGGTTTTCCTGCGTCGGGGTCACCAAATGTTAATGTGTGTTTGTGTGTGTGTTTTGGTATGCATACGGTACATAAACCGTCTACAAATTTGTCGTCGCAACTAGAACTTGAACCAGTTGGACTGCGGAGAGGGTTTCCTACGTCGAGCAAATGAGGGTCTGAAGACACGGCGACAGCCTCTGTTGATTGCAGTTGTAGAGAATGAGTGAACAGGCAGTGCTGGTACTGTTTCTGATACTGATTTTATTCAACAAACTTAATTTCTATTTATAGGTAACAAAAGGTACAGAAAGTGCTGAGTCTAGTAAGAATATGGTAAAAGGGAATGGGAATTAATATTGAATTAATTTGGATTTAATATGATATTGTGTTATTGGGCAATTGTGATAGTCAGCAATTCCACCAGTGTTTTTGCCCTCTGACGGGCGATCGCATCGTTGGCAGAAATTGCTGCAGAAGCGGTTATTGTTGACTCAGCTACAATGCTTTGTCGTTTGTTATTGTGTCTCCCGTTACATGGGTCGACCTGACTTATTCGATAAGTGTATATTATGTAATATTAATTACTGCATAAATATGCGACTGAACATTCTCCCGGCCGTTGAACTGGTGTTCAACCATCGCCCAAGTCGACTGAAAAGCGGCGTGGAATGGGGATCGGGGGTGATGATCCGCGTGGCTCTGCTTGGTTGATTGTTGACGGCCTTGGGTTCCATGATTGATACTTCTTCCGGAGAATGAACGCAATAATCAATAGCATTGATATTGCTAGGGCAGCATAAGTAGCGATTTGATGATGCTGCACTGTGTTGAGATGGTGTGGCAGCCTTTGTTGATTGATTGCCACTAGTTGCAGGCGTAAATCTTCCAATTCTTGAAGATAGTCTGATGTCTGGTTCTCCAATTGTACAGTTTCTGGCGAAGGGGGTGTCGTTGGTAAGCGTATGTCCCCAAATCGAGTGTAGGTTGATTTGACTTCACTGATTGTTGTGCTGAAGGTACTGATGCTTATTTCTGTATTGCGAGCAGTGCATCCAGGTGACAGTGAGAGCAAGCCAGTTCCTTCCAGTTGTATAGTTGACGGAGACCCGTTGCAAACTGCCTGAAGTCTCATTGTAGAGTGTGTTGCAAAAATCCATTTATTTGCTTCCTGTGTCTTGTACCACACCATGTCCGCCTTCGTGTGTGTGACTTCACATAAAGGTGCCGTTTTATTGTTAAACAACTGAAACTCACAGCGATTGTCGACATTGAAGACTGTTTGATGATCAAAGCAGATGTATTCTGCGTTGAGTAGTGGCAGTAGTTTAAAGAATTTTTTAGGTTAAAAAACACTTTGAGTCCCAGACCCAATTAACTGAACTGTTGAAACTAACGGTGAGTGTTAACAGGAAAAATGGTTGTTTGGAGATAAAAAAGTGTTCCTTCAGCTCGCATGAGCCTGTATAATTGTATCACATTTTGTGTTGTGACAGGCAGCATTTGATCAGCTGGCAAGTGATCCCGGATTTGGTCTAGTTGCTCTCTTAATTGCTCAGGAGATACTAGCGTTGGGCTTATTATCCGATGGTGAATGCCGATTAGTACATCAGATATGTCAGACTGCATACGTTGAAGACTCGTTGTCAGCAGAGTTAGTTGTGCTGTGAGCACTAGGTATGACTGAAGTAGATGAGCCCCGCGATATGTTCCTCTTTCTCGGCTGAGGGTTGCCACTTGTTGTTCCAATACCTTTTGGCGGTTGTCCATGGCTGACTTATCCTTCCTGATCACGTTCATTGTGGAGTCGACAATTGACGTTTGATTTCGTAGTAGATGTAGCAGAAAGTCTTCGTTGGTTTGTACCCTTTCGATTACTTTGGCCATTTTCTCAGCATATGTAGAGTCAAGTACACCGAATAGCTGGTGTGCCACGTTTCCTACTATATCCAGCGGTGATCTGCGTTGTCGAGAGGCCTTCATTAGCATATTTCCTGTTTGTAGTTCTTTGTACAAATGTTGAAAGTGTTGAAATATGGAGTTGCACGCTGGAACATTTTTTAGTTCAGGGCACATGTGTCCTAGTTCGGACATTCCGGCTGACATGACTTGCATATCCTTCCAATATGGATCCAAGTCGTAGTATACAATCATGGTCCATTCGGAGGTTCCAAGTTTCTCATAGAATATTCCAGGCTTGTTTGCAAATTGCGTCACATTTATTGATTGTGAAAATGCTAATGGCAGCATGAGAAGTAACACTAACAATGTGGATGTTAGCGTAGGTAATGATAACCTTTTTCGCTGTGTTGGTGGCTCCTCTATTTCCGCAATGTCTTGAATATCATTTTTGGAGCGTTTTGCGTTGAACGGAATTTGAGCTTCTTCGAGTCTTCCGCCAACTCGGATGAGCTCATCCTCTCCTAGTAAGAGAGATAACGAAATGATCGAACTCTTTTTATCCACTGTTTTATAGCGTTTTAATTGTTTTAAATCCGCTGTGAACTCAACTTGTTGAATCGTTCGTAGGATCATAGTGCGAGCACGCCTTAGTTCTCCTGTGCAAAGTGTCGTTGTAGGTGCTCTATTAGTTTTGTAGCAGAAGCGAAACATGTACGCTACAATACGTTGTAGTTTGTTGAACGAGTTGCTATGTCTGCATGTGTATAACTCTTCTCCGAGAGAGCTAGATGCGATTGGCAAGCTGACATGCTTAGCCTTTCTCTCGAGATTGCTGGGCTCAATGATGGGTGGTTTTGTCCATTTATCTCCTGATCCGTGCAAGAATAATGGTCCGTATAGCCATAGACTATGATCCTTTAGCTTGCTTGCTAGGATTCCTCTTGAAAGGACATCTGCTGCGTTGTTGGCTGATGACACATGACGCCATTGTAATTGGTTAGTCAATGCCTGGATTTTGGCGATTCGATTTGCCACGAAGGTGTGGTATGTGGACGCCGATGCGTTAATCCAGGACAGTACAACGGTGGAATCAGTCCAGAAGCTTCCTGGTACTGTGTCAAGGTTCATATGGAGATCCCTTCTAACTCGATTGGTGAGTTCGGCACCTAACACTGCAGCGCACAGTTCTAGACGTGGTAGAGATTGTTTGGCGGTGGGTGCTACTCGAGACTTTGAGCATAATAGTCGTACAGAGACTTGATTGTTTTTGTAGGTGGCTCGTACGTACACTGCCGCACCATAGGCTCGTTCTGATGCGTCTACAAAGGTATGTAGATCCTGGGTGACTGGCACTTTTCCATCATATACGTGCCGGGGAATCTCCATTGAGTTTAATGATTGTAGGTCCTCCCGGTACTCCATCCATTAGTTTTGGAGTTGTAATGGTAGTTCATCGTCCCAATCGAGTTTAATCTCCCACAGCTGTTGCATAAATATTTTTGCCTTGACTATCACTGGGGCAAAGAGACCCAGTGGGTCAAAGATTTGGGCCAACTCTGAGCACACGACCCTTTTGGTGATGCGTGTTGCATGGCTTTTTGTGGTTCGTCCTCGCAGGTGGTCTTGTTTTGGCATCCAAATGAGACCCAGCGTTTTAACGCTGTATTGCTCTAATGTTTCACCTAGTGTGACGTCGTTGACAATGTCCTCTTTAGGGATTCCTTGCAAGAGCTGGTCGTTGTTGGAGCACCATTTCCGAAGTTTAAGGCCGCACGGTAGCAATATTTTATTAAGTTCTTTTTGAACTTGTATCGCTTCCTGAATGGTATTCGCGCCAGTGAGACAGTCGTCCACATAGAAATCGTTCTTCAATGCAGCAGATCCAATAGGTAATCTGTTTTGGCTCCGAGTTGCCAAATGATCCAGACATTTTGTTGCTAGGAATGGAGCAGATGTGGTTCCATATGTAACTGTTTTTAAGCGATAGTACCTGATATCTTCAGATGGATTGTTTCTCCAGACTATCATCTGATGAAATTGATCCTCGGGATTTATCCACACTTGTCGGTACATTTTCTCGATGTCCGCTGTGAATACGTACTTATGTATACGAAAACGTAGTAGAATGGACATAAGTTCACTCTGAACTGTGGGTCCGGCATGCAGAATGTCGTTTAGAGACTTTCCACTTGTTGATTTACATGATGCATCAAACACGACCCGTAACTTTGTGCTGGTGCTCTCAGGTTTGAGTACACAGTGGTGTGGTATGAAGTAGTGTCTCTCCGGCACCTGAGTTGCTGGGACCATCTTCATGTGTCCAAGTCCTTCATATTCATTCATGAATTCCACATAGTCTTTCCAGGTGTCTGGTGAAATCCGTCGCTCTAATGCCAGGAATCTTTTCGTTGCAGTTTCCAAAGACCCCCCCAGGGCTGAAGAGTGTTCGGAAAATGGGAGTTTTACTATCAACCTGCCATCCGATGCATCATCTGATGAAATTGATCCTCGGGATTTATCCACACTTGTCGGTACATTTTCTCGATGTCCGCTGTGAATACGTACTTATGTATACGAAAACGTAGTAGAATGGACATAAGTTCACTCTGAACTGTGGGTCCGGCATGCAGAATGTCGTTTAGAGACTTTCCACTTGTTGATTTACATGATGCATCAAACACGACCCGTAACTTTGTGCTGGTGCTCTCAGGTTTGAGTACACAGTGGTGTGGTATGAAGTAGTGTCTCTCCGGCACCTGAGTTGCTGGGACCATCTTCATGTGTCCAAGTCCTTCATATTCATTCATGAATTCCACATAGCCTTTCCAGGTGTCTGGTGAAATCCGTCGCTCTAATGCCAGGAATCTTTTCGTTGCAGTTTCCAAAGACCCCCCAGGGCTGAAGAGTGTTCGGAAAATGGGAGTTTTACTATCAACCTGCCATCCGATGCTGTTTGTAAGTTCTCTATAAAGTGTGCTTCGCAATGTGCTTCGATTGGCGTGCGTGGTTTTTCTTCCGTCTTTAAGTTGTCCAGAGTCCAGAATTTTTCCATTAGCTCGTTGAGTCCAATTGCAAAAATGGATGCTGAGTTGTGTGCAGACCTGATTTTTCCTGCCACAATCCATACCAATTTTGTATTTTGCAGCAACGGGCCTCCTGAATTTGGCTGTTTTTGGTCTGGGAGTAGTAGCGAATAATAGTGCTCTGCTCCGATAAGCATGTCGATCTTTCCCGGTTTATAGAAATCCGGATCTGCCAGTGGGCAATTGGTTGGTATGTTCAAGTTTATTTTATCGAGTGCCTGCGCTGGTTGATCAGCAATTATCTGAGGTAGTACGAATGCTTCAATTCTTTGCGTAAATCCGCCGTGAAGGGATTTTATTAGAACATTTACTCGTGCTCTGCTGGTCTTTGACTGACCTCCAATTCCTTCGATGCGTAATGTTGTATCATTAATTTTTACTGACAACATTGATGTCATTCGCTCAGAGATCAGGTTGATCTGTGATCCTGAATCCAGCAGGGCTCTGAAATTGGCTCTCTGTCCATTGTTTGCTTCTACTGCTACTTTTGCTATGGCTAACAGGTTGTAGTTATTGTTACTTGCTGCGCCAACCGTCGGAGCTCTTGGTTCTGTACTTACGGCCGATGGTATGTCCAAGTGGAGCAGTGTATTGTGTTTTTTGTCGCACTTGAAACATGTCCGACCTGGACATGCATTGTTTTTGTGGTTTGTTTTAAAACAGTTGACACACAATTTCTGCTTTTGGACCCAGTTTAGTCGTTCTGATGGTGATTTGGAGCGAAACTCATCGCATCCGTATAGCCAATGGCTTGCCTTCTTGCAGAATGAGCAGAGAGGCGTCTTCGATTTTCCAGTGTTTACGGTTGCACATGTTGTGCCTTTTGGCTCTTTCCTTGACATTTGTGTCTTTTTGCCTGTTCCTAGAACTCGAACTCTTTGTTCTAGGAACTGAAGCATTGTGTCCAAGGCCTGTATTTCCTTGGAGCTTCCCAAAGATTGCTCGTACAAGGCTCTGTTAGTGACATCCAGCTTATTTTTGATGACGGCAATCAATATTGGATCCCATGTGGATATATTGATGCCCAATCCCTTTAGGGATGCCAGGGATTCGATAGTTGTAACGTACAACTCTTTTAATGACTTGGAGTCGTCATTAACTGTATTATAATTTAGGAAGCGGTTCAATACCGTGCTAGCGACGTCTCTGGGATTGTTGTATGTATCAATCAGAATTTCCCAGGCGCTCAGATAGTTTTCTTCCTTTAGATCGATATGTCGGATCAATCTTTCTGCCTCTCCTGTTACGGTTGTTTTCAGATACCACATCTTCCGAACTGTGGGCATGTTTGTTTCATGTATCATACATGAAAACAGGTCATAGAACTGGGACCATTTCAGTATGTCCCCATCAAACTTGGGAATGTTGATGCGTGGAAGCTGTACGTCATTATTGTTTGATGTGGCTGGTTTTGACAATGCTCTTTGTACATCTTTTTCCAGGGTCAGGTAGGCTTCCATGTTGTATCCTCCTTCTTCTGGGTTGTCATATTCCTCGTGGATGAAATGGACTTCTTGTGCTTGAGTCCATAGTGATTTTATCAAATCACTTGATGTTCGTCCTCCCGCCTCTGAGAATTGTCTCAGAGTACGTTTTATGGACCCTACTATTGCCTTTTGTCGGCGACATAGTGACGGCAATTTGCTGTAAGCATCCGTGAATTGCTGGCTCCGATCATTTGATTGTGGTTCAACATTTTTACCCACATGAGCACTTGATGCCTGATTTAGCTTGTCCATGCTTTCAGTAAAGATCGCAACGTATGTTTTGAGTACGTAAGTCTTCACGAAATTTGGTGTAATGATCGGTTTTGTATCCCTTTGATATTTTGGTGTCGATTTCGTTAAATCGATTCCATGCATCCTCGAGAGCCGCCTTTTTTGTTTGGAAGTACGTTATATTTTGTTTCCTTTCTGAAGAATCTTTTTTGAAGTTCCTGATTATCTTCGAAATTTCATATCCAATTTCTTGCTGCTCATTTAATGCCTCTGTGGCGGCAGCGTGATCCTCCTTGTGGGAATCCATTTCACTTCTTACTTATACTTTGACCCGTTGGGAGTATTTTATTCGCTTTGCAGCTGGATACGCTCCTATTCGCAACCGATGTGGTTCAAAGTATAAGTACAACGAAGTACTGGATGGAGGTTTTGTGCTGGTGAAACGCACTTGTGATCTTGATATTATTAATCGATGATCTTGATGGCGGATGATCTGAAAGTGACAGATCTGCCAATTTGTTCTACTTATTGGTAGGAGATTCTACCGTAAGTATGTCTGCAGGTTTTCCTGCGTCGGGGTCACCAAATGTTAATGTGTGTTTGTGTGTGTGTTTTGGTATGCATACGGTACATAAACCGTCTACAAATTTGTCGTCGCAACTAGAACTTGAACCAGTTGGACTGCGGAGAGGGTTTCCTACGTCGAGCAAATGAGGGTCTGAAGACACGGCGTTGATTGCAGTTGTAGAGAATGAGTGAACAGGCAGTGCTGGTACTGTTTCTGATACTGATTTTATTCAACAAACTTAATTTCTATTTATAGGTAACAAAAGGTACAGAAAGTGCTGAGTCTAGTAAGAATATGTTAAAAGGGAATGGGAATTAATATTGAATTAATTTGGATTTAATATGATATTGTGTTATTGGGCAATTGTGATAGTCAGCAATTCCACCAGTGTTTTTGCCCTCTGACGGGCGATCGCATCGTTGGCAGAAATTGCTGCAGAAGCGGTTATTGTTGACTCAGCTACAATGCTTTGTCGTTTGTTATTGTGAAATATACCCTTCACTTTATAAGTGTAAGTTAATTTGCAAGACCTTTACCCCAATATTAATAAACTATTTTGTTAATATATCCCTCAATGATAATTTCTTTTAACATGGTATATTCGATAATAATGATCGAATATACATATAAAAATACATAATATATTTAATACATGACTTCACATTGGCATTAGTGCCATTAGGGTATTCAGCGTGCCACGTGTGAAAAAGGAGTGTAAGTTGTGGTGGGGAAGGTCTATTTTCCGATTGAACAGGTTGAATATTACTAAAATTATACTATATGTACAATATTAATATTCAATTTCATAGTAATATGTATTAACTTTAATTTAAAATAGCTGCTGAAACTTATATATGTAAATATGTACTTGTATATTAACTATTTTATTTATTAAATATACTATATTATTTTTGAACATATTACTTAAATTACCCATGTTTATTAGTATTTGATTTGATAATAAAAATTAGGAAAATGATTTTTTTGCTATTTAAATTTGATTACACTACTCGACAAAATCGAACTTTTTTTTCCTCAAGGATCCAAACCGACTTTTTCTGATAGATATGGGGATTTAAAATTTTTAAAGAATTATGGTTTTTTTTCTATGGCAGAACTTTTTTTTTGAAGAATTTTTGAAGTCTGGTATTTTTTTTTTAGCTTTTTTCAGAGGTACCGATAGTTTTTTCACATAACTTTAGTATCTTACGTCTGGTTGTAAAGAACTTTGCTATTTTGAAAAGATAATTAAAACAGCTAGAAGTTTAGACCAAACAGTTGGTGGTTTCAGCTTACCGTCTGGGAAATATAAAGCATTGAAATGCAAAAATTATGATTTTTGTGCGGTATTTTTTACGAAATTTTGACTTTAAAAACTCAGGAAAAGTCGAAAAAAAAATTATATCTTGTGTCCTCTATTTTTTTGTGTATAGGTGCGTTAATTTGGCGTCGTTTAAGGTATCGCTCATTAAAATCTATGGAGAGACTTTGGAGCTAAAATTCGTTAACCAAACCTAAAATATGGAAAAAATGCACAAAAAATACCTTTTTGAAGGCGGCGGCCCAACTGCCCATTGGGAACAAAGCAAACGAAAAAGGGTTGTACATTTGGTACCTGTTCGCGTTCCTTTGGTATTAAATGTTGTTGACAGTTACTTTTTCGTTATACCCAATCTGAGGTAGGATACCTGTTCAACCGACTTGATTGATTTTGCTGTTACACGAAGAGTTCTGCAAGCTCAGATTGATGTAGATCATTTAACAGATCTATCATCGGATCACTTGCTTATTATACTTCACCTTTACGACCAATCACAGCTTTCGGAACTGCCCCACTTTTTTTTACATCTAGAAAAACAGATTGGCTCAAATAGGGAAGTAGATAACATCCCATATCGATAGCTGCCCATTTTTTTACCCGTACCCTAAAAAAAGAGTTAGGGGTATATTAGATTTGTGGGGAAAGGGATGTGTAAACAGAGAAGGAAAATTTTCCGACCCCATAAAGTATATATATTCTTGATCAGCATCAATAGCCGAGTCGATATTTACCCCTGTCTGTCCGTCCGTCTGTCCGTCTGTCCGTCTTGTTTGACGCCTGGTTCTCAGAAAAAGAGTTAGGGAGCAAATTTGGTTTCAAGACTCATGTGACAACGTGTATTTCAATTTCGCCCCGCCCCCTTCCGCCTTACAAAGGACTAAAATCTGTGGCAGGCACAATTTTAAAGATACGATAAAAACTAAAAAACGCAGTATCGTAGAGAATGACCATATCTACCAGATTGCTGAACATGAATCAGATCGATCATAATTATAGACAGATTAATTTTCAGTTTTGTCTCTATCGCTTTTGCACACTCTGCCGCGTTCAGTGCGCCAGCTTAGCGGAGGAGATGCAGAATATAAATGGTACATCTATAATCTACATTTTAGATGTAAAATATACATTGTAGATGTAGATGTAGATAACAGATGTAGCAAAAATGTAAAATGTAAAATTTTTTTTTTCTAAAATTCTAAAAAATCATATCTCAAAAATGTATTTACTGACTGAGTACGGGTATGGTAGAGTCGCGTCCCCAGAAGCGACTCCACGTTCCTTCTCGTTTGTTTTGTTTGATGATGATGTATCGTCGGGCGCGCGGGGTATTTCTTTCATTCTCTCTTAGGCTAGCCTTTGTCTATGCTTTCGACTTGGTAAATGCCTCGGCCCGCGTCGAGTCGAGCGACAGAATACACCAACAAAATATGAAGTCTGACGACGGGAATAGGTCAAGGGCCGGACTAGCAGTTTCTAGAGCTACCCTATGGCTAACAGAACAATTTTTTTGAAAAAACAAAACTCCAAATAATTAATAAAAAAAATATAATAGCCACTGAGAAAAATAAAATAAAAAGGGAGCTGGCGTGAAAAAAAGGAGGGCTCCAGATTGATGGTTGCCCAGGACCAGGTTGAGCGTTGATCCGGTCGAGATTGGCTTTAAAGTTTTTATTGTGTGTATTTACAGTGGGATAATACAAATACGTACAAAATGCATACATACATACTTATATCCGTACTCAGTCAGTATATACATTTTTGAGCTTATAATTATACCCGTACTCAAAAAAGAGTTAAGGGGTATATTAGATTTGTGGTAAAAGTGGATGTGTGTAACACAGAGAAGGAAAAGTTTCCGACCCCATAAAGTATATATATTCTTGATCAGCATCAATAGCCGAGTCGATATAGCCATGTCTGTCTGTCTGTCTGTCCGTCTTGTTGAGCGCCTAGATCTCAGAGACTATAAGAGCTAGGGCAACCAAATTTGGTTTCCAGACTCATGTGATATCACACTGCTACAAGTGTATTTCAAAATTTCGCCCCGCCCCCTTCCGCCCCACAAAGGACGAAAATCTGTGGCAGGCAAAATTTTAAAGATACGATAAAACTAAAAACGCAGTATCGTAGAAAATGCCCATATCTACCAGACTGCCGAATCTGAATCAGATCGGATCATAATTATAGCCAGAATGAAGAAATTAATTTGAGATAGCTAACCTACCCACATTCTCTCTCTCACTCACACACACTACCGCGTGCAGTGTGCGACCTGCTTTCCCGTCAAGCCAAAAGCAAATATGTATGTATTAAACCCATAAGTACATAATATATGTATTCATAATAAATAAATTGTATATATGTATGTATGTACATACATCTACACATATGTACATATGCAGTTGTTTAAATCAACGTAGTGTGTGATCGGTGGGGAGGGGACCAGCGAATGCAAATTTTCAGTCTCTTTCCAAACAAACGGTGCGCAGTCTGCTTATTGATGCCTTAGAACAACCCTCCTCCCACATTAACAAATCAACCTGTCTCTTTTACCAACATCCGGACTAAAGAGAGAAAGCGAGAGAGCGTGCTTAGCAATATCACATGTTAGCAACAAGAAAATCACTACCCACCGCCCACCTAGGCAATAAGTTGAACAAATTATGTTTACATTTACTTATGTATCCATATCAATGTAGGTCGTACATACATGCAGCTGTTTAAATCAGCCGTTATATTTTAGGCAAGGGGAGGGGGACCAGCGAATGCAGGTTGTCATCTAAACATCCCTTTAAAAATAATGAGAATTGTCCGTTAAAACAAACGCGAAATCTAAAACACCAGCGGCTGGCTCTGTCTCTATCTCTCTCTTTCCCCTTTCCCAATCAGGGCCGGTTTTAGCGTATGGGCGCAAAATTTTAGGGGGCGCCAAAAGGGAAATTTATTGAAAATGTATATTAGTATAGCTAGATGGAGTGCGAAATATTTCGGTTATATTTGGCAACATGGCCCGGGCTTGGGCCGGCCCTGTCCACAATTCCACAAGTCAGATGAGCGATGCGTTACCTGCTTTTTCACGTCTTTTGCATGATCTTCCTCTCCTCCCGCATTAACCAACATTTCAATATGACCCTTTTGCCAACAGCGCGACCAACGAAAGGGAGAGAGAGAGATAGAGCATCTTCTCCTTCCACCCAAGCAATTGGTAAACAATTTGTTGGCAATTTCATAAATTTACATGCATATGCACGTATGACTACACGTACATGTATATTTACATATTTATGTTAGTAATAAAATATATTAATATTAAATATATATTTAAGATATTGCCGATCTTTCATTTAGCCTTTACATGCGCTGTTAAAATCAGCCGTTTATTTACGTAGGGGAGGGGTGACACGCAAATGTTTTGACTCTTAAAATTCCTGTGAAAGGAATGAGAAAAACAACCGCCGAAATGTCTTTGAGTTTTTCTCTCCATCTCTCTGTTTCCACTTGAGAGTTCTCTGCCTACTCAGACAAGTGCTCTCTCAATTGAGAAGATGCGCGGTTGTCTATTTACACACATGCATGCACATACATACAGCGAACAGCAGTAGCAAAGAGAAATAGTAAATGAAATCATTTACCACCCACCACCCAACGATATAGGAATGCAATTAGAAGTATAAACATATTCTAGTTAAAACATTTGCATAGAAATGGCTCAGACAGATTGGTTTTCTGCGGTACATATGTAAATACATACATACATATGCATGGAATTGTCCGTTAAGCATGCATGTTTTGACTCGGTTTTTTCTTCCTTTTGCGCTCTACTTTTTTACTTGTTACTTGCTCTTGAGTAAAAAAGCCGCGGAATCTCAGTAAGCAATTGTATTGGTTTGACCAGTCAATATCGAGCCACCGTGAACGATAGAGACTTTTCGATTGCCGACTGCGATAAAGTGCGTTAATTAATCATATTTAAACTAGCTTAGCTCTTAGATTAATAGCTAAAAGCAGTGCTTGGTAAGGAGTGATATAGGGATTTAGTTTTTAGCGCCGATCGTGCTCTATAAGCAGTTGCTAACTCCGTCAGTGCAATCGCGCGCGCTTTTCGGTGCCGCTGCTGCCGTCGCTGCTGCCTTCCAACGGACGTCGCTGCTGCTCGCTCCGCTTTGGGGAGTATTTTTTTTTGTAGATTTTAGATTTTATATGTAGTTTTTGTATTTTTATCTTAATTATTTCCTTACTTTCTTTTTTATAATTATTAATATATTATCTTATTATTTATTTTATATTATTTATTTTTTATATTATTATTTTTTTATTTATATATTATTAATTATATTATTTATTATATTATTATTTTTATATTGATACATTTTTGTAAAATGCCACGTAGGAATAGACAATCTGCTTCTCAACAGTCTCAGAGACGCAGGTTGAGAAACAGATCAAATAGGAAACAGTTAGAAAATAGGGAAAATTTAGAAAATTCAGATTCTGATAGGAACCAGCAACAGGAGATTGAGGTGCAAGGACAGGTAGGACGTAGGCAGGTTCTTAGCTGTAGCGCTGGGGAGAGCAGGCAGCCATCTCTGTTGAAGAGAATACACGAGGATATACGACAAGACGACAAGTGGCCGATATTGTGCGTCGGTCCACACGGATACGGAACCAACCTTTAGGAAATATAGAAAGACGAGTAGGCGAGGAGACTCCGAGACAGAGCCAAGTGGCCGACACTCTGCGTCGGTCCAGACGGAGACGTAGCCAAAGGTATAGGACTATAGAGCAGGGACAAGATACAGCACAACGCATACAAAGACGAACAGACGCACAGATTAGATGATGAGGAGCAAGCGGCCGATACTGTGCGTCGGTCCACACGAAGACAGGACTCCGACTATAGGACAAGAGAGCAGGGACAAGATTCAGCAGATAGGCGACAGCGCATACGTAGAAATAATGAACGGAGACAACTGCTAGAAAGAGAGCAGGATAGAGTTCGCAGGGCCCAAGAAAGGAGTTTAATAGATCGTAGGCATATCTTGCGAGAGCGAGACGCTCTGGCACGTCAAGCTGCTCGTCCCGCAGCTCGATGGTCCGCAATTGACGCTGCCAGAAGTGCTAGTCAGAGAGCTAGCCAATATAGGAGCGATAGCAGTAATAGGCTTGAGCAAAACTTGAGAAACGCATCCCGAATGCAGCACGAAAGAGCAAATATCTCCCAGGATAGGGCTCAGATAGGACCCAGAATCAGGCTTACTGGCCTAGAAGCTCTAAAAGTAGTCTATAATAGGAATGTAAAGCTGGGTCCTGATCAGGTTTGCCTTTCTTGTAAAGGCCTCTGGTTCCCCAAACAAATTTGTAAAATTTCTCGCGAGGTTTTACAAAATTGTTGCGAGTTTAGTGCAGACATTTTCGCTCTTCAAAGCCTTCTAGAATTCCCTTCTGACTGCCAAAAATTAAAGTTCTGCAGAACATGCCACAGCAAAATAACGAAAGGCAACAGGCCTAAACTTTTCTTCCAAAATGGATTAGATTTCCCCATACTTCCCGACTGCTTAAAGGGGCTTACTAAGTTAGAGGAACGACTGATTTCTCCTCGACTTCCATTTATGATAATTATGAGTCTATTAGACGGATCGCGAGGCCAAAATGCCATTAAAGGAGCAGTAGTAAACGTCCCTATTTCGATAGACGAAGCCGTCAAAAAGCTTCCACGTGCTTTCCATGAAGCCCAGGTTGTTCAGCTCCACCTGAAACGTAGAATGGCAATTGGTGCTGATTTCATGGCTGAAACCATTAGACCTTTAAAAGTTTTAAGGCTCTCAGCTATTTAGTTACCACAGATCTATATAAAAGCACGATGTTAAAGTTAACGAGGAATGGATGTCTAAATTTAGATCCGATATAGTTTAATTTGTTGCATCTCAGGCAGACGCTGCCGTATTAGAAGCGATGCAGAATAGAGATAGGAATGTAAACGCAGAGCCAGCCCATCCTGACGAGGATTTGGAAGCTGATCAGCTCAATCCTGGAGGTCAGGAAACTCTGCTTGAAAATAACATCGCATTTAATGATACACCTGTAATAATAGCACCAGGCGAAGGCCAAAGACCTCTCGACATGATCCTAGATATTGACTCGGAAGAGTTATCCTTTCCCACCATTTACGCAGGCGTCAAGAGACCATGCTCAGAAAGTTATACAACCATAGTTAGATCAGAGCTTCGAAATGTAGATAGGAGAGGTTGTAGAACTGATAACTGTTTTTTAATTACAAGAAATTAGAACTCATTAAGATTCGCAATAAAATTTCAATCTGCTTACGTAAGCGGAGCATTTCCAGTGCAGTAACGGCAGCCAACGCTCTTAATGAGAATTTCATAGGGGGACTTATTAACCACGATGAGGGATATAGAGTTCTTCGAGATATTCGCTCGTCTCCAGCTCACTGGGAGGATGAAAAGAAGAAGGTTATGGCCATGATTCGTCAGTTCGGCCTGCCGACTTTTTTTATCACTCTGTCTGCTGCTGAAACGCGGTGGCCAGAGTTGCTTGTTTTGCTCAAAAAAACCGTAGATAGAATGATAATTGGGCGCAAAATTTTGGGGGCGCCAAAAGGAAATTTATTGAAAATGTATATTAGTATAGCTAGATGGAGTGCGAAATATTTCGGTTATATTTGGCAACATGGCCCGGGCTTGGGCCGGCCCTGTCCACAATTCCACAAGTCAGATGAACGATGCGCTACCTGTTTGCTTTTTCAAGTCTTTTGCATGATCTTCCTCTCCTCCCGCATTAACCAACATTTCAATATGACCCTTTTGCCAACAGCGCGACCAACGAAAGGGAGAGAGAGAGAGATAGAGCATCTTCTCCTTCCACCCAAGCAATTGGTAAACAATTTGTTGGCAATTTCATAAATTTACATGCATATGCACGTATGACTACACGTACATGTATATTTACATATTTATGTTAGTAATAAAATATATTAATATTAAATATATATTTAAGATATTGCCGATCTTTCATTTAGCCTTTACATGCGCTGTTAAAATCAGCCGTTTATTTACGTAGGGGAGGGGTGACACGCAAATGTTTTGACTCTTAAAATTCCTGTGAAAGGAACCGCCGAAATGTCTTTGAGTTTTTCTCTCTATCTCTCTGTTTCCACTTGAGAGTTCTCTGCCCACTCAGGCAAGTGCTCTCTCAATTGAGAATATGCGCGGCTGTCTATTTACACACATGCATGCACATACATACAGCGAACAGCGAGAGCAAAGAGAAATAGTAAATGAAATCATTTACCACCCACCACCCCACGCCAAAGGAATGCAATTAGAAGTATAAACATATTCTAGTTAAAAAATGTGCATAAAAATGGCTCAGACAGATTGGTCTTCTGCGGTACATATGTATGTATATGTATACATGCATATGCATTGAATTGTCCGTTACGCATGCATGTTTTGACTCAGTTTTTTTCTTCCTTTTGCGCTCTACTTTTTTACTTGCCTTGCTCTTGAGAAAAAAAACCGCGGAATCTCAGTAAGCAATTGTATTGGTTTGACCAGTCAATATCGAGCCACCGTGAGCGATAGAGACTTCCCGATTGCCGATTGCGATAAAGTGCGTTAAATAATCATATTTAAACTAGTTTAGCTCTTAGATTAATAGCTAAAAGTAGTGCTTGCTAGGGTGTGATATAGGGACTTAGTTTTTCTGCGCCGATCGTAAGTTAGAAGCTATTAGTAGTAGCTAATTCCGTCGGTGCAATCGCGCGCGTTTTTTTGGTGCCGCTGCTGACGTCGCTGCTGCCTTCCCACGGACGTCGCTGCTGCTCGCTCCGCTTTGGGGAGTATTTTTTTGTAGTTGTAGATTTTATATGTAGTTTTTGTATTTTCTAATTATTTCCTGTACTTTCTTTTCTTATAATTATTAATATATTATGTTATTATCATATTATATTATTATTATTTATATTATTATTTTATTATATTATATATTATTATTATATATTTTCATATTATTATTTTTAAATTGATACATTTTTTGTAAAATGCCACGTAGGAATAGACAATCTGCTTCTCAACAGTCTCAGAGACGCAGGTTGAGAAACAGATCAAATAGGAAACAGTTAGAAAATAGGGAAAATTTAGAAAATTCAGATTCTGATAGGAACCAGCAACAGGAGATTGAGGTGCAAGGACAGGTAGGACGTAGGCAGGTTCTGTAGCGCAGCTGTAGCGCTGGGAGAGCAGGCAGCCATCTCTGTTGAAGAGAATACACGAGGATATACGACAAGACGACAAGTGGCCGATATTGTGCGTCGGTCCACACGGATACGGAACCAACCTTTAGGAAATATAGAAAGACGAGTAGGCGAGGAGACTCCGAGACAGAGCCAAGTGGCCGACACTCTGCGTCGGTCCAGACGGAGACGTAGCCAAAGGTATAGGACTATAGAGCAGGGACAAGATACAGCACAACGCATACAAAGACGAACAGACAGATTAGATGATGAGGAGCAAGTGGCCGATACTGTGCGTCGGTCCACACGAAGACAGGACTCCGACTATAGGACAAGAGAGCAGGGACAAGATTCAGCAGATAGGCGACAGCGCATACGTAGAAATAATGAACGGAGACAACTGCTAGAAAGAGAGCAGGATAGAGTTCGCAGGGCCCAAGAAAGGAGTTTAATAGATCGTAGGCATATCTTGCGAGAGCGAGACGTCACGTCAAGCTGCTCGTCCCGCAGCTCGATGGTCCGCAATTGACGCTGCCAGAAGTGCTAGTCAGAGAGCTAGCCAATATAGGAGCGATAGCAGTAATAGGCTTGAGCAAAACTTGAGAAACGCATCCCGAATGCAGCACGAAAGAGCAAATATCTCCCAGGATAGGGCTCAGATAGGACCCAGAATCAGGCTTACTGGCCTAGAAGCTCTAAAAAGTAGTCTATAATAGGAATGTAAAGCGGGGTCCTGATCAGGTTTGCCTTTCTTGTAAAGGCCTCTGGTTCCCAAACAAATTTGTAAAATTTCTCATGAGGTTTTACAAAATTGTTGCGAGTTTAGTGCAGACATTTTCGCTCTTCAAAGCCTTCTAGAATTCCCTTCTGACTGCCAAAAATTAAAGTTCTGCAGAACATGCCACAGCAAAATACCGAAAGGCAACAGGCCTAAACTTTTCTTCCAAAATGGATTAGATTTCCCCATACTTCCGACTGCTTAAAGGGGCTTACTAAGTTAGAGGAACGACTGATTTCTCCTCGACTTCCATTTATGATAATTATGAGTCTATTAGACGGATCGCGAGGCCAAAATGCCATTAAAGGAGCAGTAGTAAACGTCCCTATTTCGATAGACGAAGCCGTCAAAAAGCTTCCACCTTTCCATGAAGCCCAGGTTGTTCAGCTCCACCTGAAATGTAGAATGGGAAATTGGTGCTGATTTCATGGCTGAAACCATTAGACCTTTAAAAGTTTTTAAGGCTCTCAGCTATTTAGTTACCACAGATCTATATAAAAAGCACGATGTTAAAGTTAACGAGGAATGGATGTCTAAATTTAGATCCGATATAGTTTAATTGGTTGCATCTCGGGCAGACGCTGCCGTATTAGAAGCGATGCAGAATAGAGATAGGAATGTAAACGCAGAGCCAGCCCATCCTGACGAGGATTTGGAAGCTGATTAGAAATTAGAACTCATTAAGATTCGCAATAAAATTTCAATCTGCTTACGTAAGCGGAGCATTTCCAGTGCAGTAACGGCAGCCAACGCTCTTAATGAGAATTTCATAGGGGGACTTATTAACCACGATGGGGATATAGAGTTCTTCGAGATATTCGCTCGTCTCCAGCTCACTGGGAGGATGAAAAGAAGAAGGTTATGGCCATGATTCGTTAGTTCGGCCTGCCGACTTTTTTCATCACTCTGTCTGTTGCTGAAACGCGGTGGCCAGAGTTGCTTGGTTTGCTAAAAAAAAAAAACGTAGATAGAATGATAATTGGGCGCAAAATTTTAGGAGGCGCCAAAAGGGAAATTTATTGAAAATGTATATTAGTATAGCTAGATGGAGTGCGAAATATTTCGGTTATATTTGGCAACATGGCCCGGGCTTGGCCCGGCGAACAGCGAGAGCAAAGAGAAATAGTAAATTAAATCATTTACCACCCACCACCCCACGCCAAAGGAATGCAATTAGAAGTATAAACATATTCTAGTTAAAAAATGTGCATAAAAATGGCTCAGACAGATTGGTCTTCTGCGGTACATATGTATGTAAATACATACATGCATATGCATTGAATTGTCCGTTACGCATGCAAGTTAACGTACCCGTTCTCATAAGATTTTAATTCAATCTATAAACAATCTTTGGCTTCCCATAGAATGCCATAAACAATCTTGGCTTCCCATAGTTTGATATAAACATCTTCGGTTTCCCTAATTGGAAGTCAAGCCACCCCAGCCTTATTATAAACAATCTTCGATTTCAATTAGAAATCCATTTTGCGTTGCAGCCTCTTCGATTTCAATTAGCATTGCAGCTGTGGCTGATTTCTGCAAACGCTGCTATTTGGAATTTCACAATTCCTCAACTGGATGACCTAATCCAAACCGATCGAATCCGATCGAACCCGAATTGATTATGGAAGCCTCCCGAAGAGGACCCAAGGAGGTTTCATGAGTAAGAAAGCATTAGACTTAGAGCAGTTGGTTTCGAGCATCAGGACTGGAGAGTTCTAAATAAAAAATTAAGTCGCGTTAAGCCGGTTAAACATTAAGCCTTTGCACTTATCATTTTGTTTAATAAAGTTTTTTTAAAAACTCAAACCTTTCCCGCAATATTTTAATTGGCGCCCAACGTGGGGCAGGTGTTATAAAAAGTGCCAAAAGTGTAACAGCACAACACCTATTCTTAAAGACCCTTAGGAGAAGAGAAAAAGTTCTCCACGCGGTGATAGAAAAATAACAAAAGAAAAAAAAGTGAGGTAAACATTAACCGGTATTTAACGACGCGCAAAGTACAAAAACCCACAAACTAAATTTTTAAATCAAAACAAATGAAAGGAGCTGTAGGGAGGACCCACGCTTCCAACAAAATTCTACACAACAAATAAAAAATAATTAAATAAAAACACCATAACAACAGAAGGAAGACCCTAAAATCGACAGCAGACGACCCTATCAATATTAGAAGGAAGACCGTATCAATATTAGAAGGACGACCCTATCAGGAGAGCAGTGAGACTTGATAAAATAATATAATTATTAAATTACAAGATACAATCAGTGAATAGGATTAAGAGATAGATTATTTTTTATTAAGTGAAGCTCTTGTAATAGAGTAAAATAAACCACAGTGGATCAATTGATATCAGAATTCGCAAGGTTAACCATGCCTATCATAGAACCAAGGAACGATCTTACGGCAGATCTTGTCAAGCAATTGATAGCAATTCAAATAGCCCAGGTAAACGAGCAGTTAGGTGCCCTAAAACAACAGCTAGAGGCAACAACCGAACAGGTGGTAGATTATCAAGCACAGACAATTGACGATACAATTAAAGATGATACAACCTTAAAAGTAATAGAATCTGTACCAGCATTCAATGGGGACCTCACCCAATATGTTGGATGGAGAGAAGCAACGGAGACAGCAATGAAATTATACAAGATATTGCATTGACCATATTAAGAAACAAAATCACATCAGCGGCTCATGAGGCCTTGACAAATCATGGAACAGTATTGAATTTGGACGCAATACTGGCTAGACTTGACTTTGTTTACAGTGACAAGAGACCCATCTACATTATCGAACAGGAACTAAGTGTTCTTAGACAAGGGAATCTATCAATGATAGATTATTATAATGAGGTCAACCAAAAGATGACCTTGTTAATTAATAAGACCATAATGACATACGGAAAGGACAGTGACGTAACCAAGGAAAATAGCCACAAGATAAGAGCGAATGCCTTGCGCATTTTTATTACAGGCCTTAACGGCAACATATCGGACATACTGTTTTCGTTAAATCCACCAGATTTACCAAATGCCCTAGCCAAGGTACAAGAATTACAGTCAAATAATAGAAGGGCTTTATTTGCACAACAATTTAGTAGTACAAAAAGTTCGGGTCATAATTATAACACTTTGAGATTTCAACAAAAGCAACCGAATCATTTCCAAAGGAATAATAATTCATGGGGGCAACCACATTTCTTATCTAACAGGCAACAAAATCAGGCCCCCGAACCTATGGAGGTAGATGAATCACTAAATATTCAAAACCGACAAAATAATCAGTATAGGGGTTACTCTAATAATATTTATTACCGACAAAATAACTACAACCGAAATCAGGTTCAACAACCCAGGGCAAGTGTCGGACAACAAAATCCGTTTAATGCCGACACACCGGTAAAACGTAAATCGCCATATTCGGCAAATGTGCCGGCAATCAAAACCATGAGAGTGAACAATATTGAGGAGGAGCATTTGTTAGATCAGCCCCGAAGTAGGACTTCCCTACTTAACTAGAACAGATAGTAAACTCAAGAGAAATTTAAAAATTTTAATAGATACAGGAGCCACATCCTGTTATATAAAAAAGGGAATTTATAATAACAAAAGAGAACTGTCAATTTTTAAAAAAATATCAACAATAAATGGGTCTTCAGTAATTAAATATTACCATATTATAACTATATTTAACACAAGACAGATATTCTATGAAGTAGAGGAAATGGACACAGATTTATTAATAGGGTATAATCTGTTAAGAAGGATTGGGGCTATAATCGATACAGATAAGGGAATCCTTAAATATAATGATAAAGAAGAACAGCTAAGCTATGATGAGAAACCTCTTTTAAATAAGGTGTCATTTGTTGATGGTAAAATAATCCTACCATTAAGGAAGTATATATTAAAAAAATATTTCGACGAGATACCGGAATATAAGACAGAATCAGAGAAAGTAGAAGGAAGTGTAGATAGCTTGGGATGGGAATATCCTGAGCACGCCGACGTAGAAATATCCGTCAACAAAGAAGTAGATAGTTTGGGATCAAGAAATCCTGAGCACGCCGACGTAGAAATATCCGTCAATAAGGAAATAGATAGTTTGGGATCAAGAAATCCTGAGCACGCCGACGTAGAAGTATCCGTCAATAACGTACTAAATAGTTTGGGATAAAATAGCCCGCCGTCGTAGATATGTCCGACAAAATTAATAATAAAACCCTCGGTTTGAAAAAAATAGAATTGAATAATATTAAAGTTGACAAGGAAGAAAGCCTAAATGAGCTAAGAGCGATTATTGTCGACGTAGTCGAGGAAAACCATGCAAATATAGATTTGCAGTTACCATTTAGAACAGATATTAAAGGAGAAATCAATACAGAGCATGATAGACCGGTATATAGTAAACAATACCCGTATGCCCATTCAGTGAATGATTTCGTTAACAACGAAATAAGTGAAATGTTAAGTAAAGGAATAATTAGACCTAGTAGAAGCCCATATAATTCTCCAGTAATAATAGTGCCAAAAAAGGGCACTAATGAAGATGGTACCCCGAAGCATAGATTAGTGATAGACTTTAAGAAACTCAATGATAATACCATAGCGGACAGATATCCAATGCAAGACCCATCCGTTATACTCGCTAATTTGGGAAAGGCGAAATGTTTTTCCGCAATAGATTTAGAATCGGGTTTTTATGAAATTTTAATGCGAGATGAAGATATAGAAAAAACTTCGTTTTCCATTAATAATGGAAAATATGAATTCCTCCGAATGCCAATGGGACTAACAAATGCACCACGAGTCTTCCAACGAGCCATGGATGATATATTAAGGGAACAAGTAGGAAAAACCTGCCATGTTTATATGGATGATATCATAGTATTTTCAGGAACAAAAGAGCAGCATTATTCGGATCTACTAAGAATAATACAGATATTGCAAGATTCAAATATGAAAATTTCATTAGAAAAATCCAAATTCTTTCAACTAGAAACAAAATTTCTAGGATACATCGTTTCTCACAACGTAATTAAGACAGACCCAGTAAAAAATTATCCGATTCCGAAAAACATTAGAGAGCTACGTAGTTTCCTAGGATTGACAGGGTATTATAGAAAATTTGTCCGAAATTATGCAACAATTGCAAAGCCACTAACAAAATATTTAGGGAGGAGTAAATGGAAAGGCATCACGAAGAGAATCTAAAAAGGTCTTAATTCAGCTGGATGAACCAGCAGTATCAGCATTCAACAATCTAAAAGACAGTTTAATTGCACATATAGAATTAGTGCAACCAGATTATAATAAAAATTCGTCCTAACTACGGACGCGTCAAATGTAGCCATAGGGGCAGTTTTATCCCAAGAGGGAAATCCAATAACCTTTATCTCAAAAACTCTAAGTAAGACCGAACAATTATATGCAACGAATAAGAAGGAATTACTCGCCATAGTATGGGCACTAAAGAATTTACGAAACTATTTATATGGAGTCAACGGAATAGAAATACACACTGATCACCAACCATTATCGTTCACCATGTCACAAAAAAACCCGAACGTTGAAATGAAGCGTTGGTATCATTTCATAGAAAGTTTTACTCCCAAGATTATTTACAAACCAGGCACCACTAACGTAGTAGCAGGAGCGTTATCACGAATTCAAGTGCACCATATAACGGATAGCGAAACTAGCCTAATAGAATCAGATACAACTACTCATCACTCAGCAGAAAGTAGCTTCGAAAACATAATACAAGAAACAAGAAAGCCATTGAACCAGTTTAAGCAACAATTACTACTTGCAACAGGCAGACTTACGGTCCATGAGAAACTTAACGTATTCGAAAAAACACGCCATATAATCGAATTCGATACTATCGACAACTTATTAACAATACTGAGGGAATATATACAACCTAAAATAACAACTGGAATACACTGCACACTAGAAGACTTTTTATCATATCCAAGTAGCATTAAAAGACAATTTCCCGAACAAATTCCTTTTCACAAGAAAATTCCTGCAAGATGTAGAAAACCCAGAGGATAAAGCCTTGATTATAGAAGAAACCCATTGCAGAGCTCATAGAGGATTAGATGAAAATTATAAGCAAATATCTCGATTATACTATTGGCCAAATCTATATAAAAAATTAAGGGAATATTTACGAAACTGCGAAATCTGTAACAAAAACAAATATAATAGACACCCTGTAAAAATTCCAATAGGGGCAGCCCCCATTCCGATAAGAGAAGGGGAACAACTACACTTAGACATATTCTATGCCCAAAACTTAACCTTCATAACTTGCATCGATTCTTACTCCAAATACCTGGTAGTTAAGGAAATTCAAACTAAATTAAATATTGAAAATAAGGTAATGGAAATATTACAACAATTTCCTCTAGCAACATCTTTAATGACAGACAATGAGCCAAGTTTCACGTCTGCCCAGTTTAGATCGTTTTTACAACGAAACAATTTAACTATTTACTACGCAGACCCCAGGCATAGCACTTCCAATGGACAAATAGAAAGAGTTCATTCCACACTTGCTGAATTAGCCAGATGCATTAAAGATGAACAAAATTTTGAAAATTTTTCAGAAATAGTAATTAAGGCGGCACAGACTTATAATCTTACCATACATTCTACCACAGATCTAAAACCTTATGACATATTGTTTAACAAGATTGAACACAAGAATTTGCCATTAATACTTAAAGCGGCTCAAGATAAAATGTTGAAAATTCACAACAAGAACCGAAAAGACAAAGAATATTTAATAGGAGAAGTAATCTATGAAAAAAACATGGGGAAAGAAATAAATTGCACTCCCGGTATAAAAAACAGGTAGTAAAGGAGAATTTACCGAATAAAATCATAATCAACAACAGAAGTAGAGTAATTCACAAAGATAACATAAAGTATTAATATAATTTCCCTATTATTTTCTGTTTATTTTTCGGAGAATGTATTCTTATATATTGATACTTAGTTTAGTTCGGATAGTGACTTCGGACGTCATCGAGTATACCACAGTGACTATTTATTACTCAAAGATGACAGAGACCTTTACATTTATGAAACATACGCTGACCTTTTCCACGTTACCAATTTAAGCTTTTATAGAGGGATTATTGACAAAGAATCCAAATATGTCACCAAATCAACTAATACAGATGATGAATGGGAAAGAGTAATGGACATTAACTTAGTTAAATTAATGCTTTCAGAATTAGTACCAACGCGTACGGGGAGTAAATGAGCTAGGAACTATCTGGAAATGGATAGCAGGGACCCCAGATCATGACGACTTTATTAAAATTCAGCAAAAAGTTAATGATTTAATCAAAAATAATAACAAGCAGCTTATAATTAATTCAAAATTTTTCCGGGAGATTGAATTGCTATCAAATAACTTGCAGAACCTCATTTTTAATGAAGAAACAATATTAAGAAAGCATCGTTTAAAATTGATGACCTTCGATATTCTGAATTTCATTGATACCATAACTTTATCAAAAATAAATATATTTAACACAAAAATATTGAATAAGAATGATATAAATGACATTTATAAACATGAAAGTCAGCCTGTTGAAATAACAGATTTACTCGACACCGCAACGGTTAAAATAATACGAAACTCTGAATTAATAATAATTTATATAAAATATCTAGTAATTATGATTTAATTAGTTATGAACAATCCAACGATTCAATACTTACTTTGGACAACATTAACATTGTAAACCCAATCATAAGAATTGGAAAAACTGGGTTACCATTTAGAATACTTTCAGAAACCCAAAATGTATCGGGACGACACATTTAAGGAAGAGGGGAGTTAACGTACCCGTTCTCATAAGATTTTAATTCAATCTATAAACAATCTTTGGCTTCCCATAGAATGCCATAAACAATCTTGGCTTCCCATAGTTTGATATAAACATCTTCGGTTTCCCTAATTGGAAGTCAAGCCACCCCAGCCTTATTATAAACAATCTTCGATTTCAATTAGAAATCCATTTTGCGTTGCAGCCTCTTCGATTTCAATTAGCATTGCAGCTGTGGCTGATTTCTGCAAACGCTGCTATTTGGAATTTCACAATTCCTCAACTGGATGACCTAATCCAAACCGATCGAATCCGATCGAACCCGAATTGATTATGGAAGCCTCCCGAAGAGGACCCAAGGAGGTTTCATGAGTAAGAAAGCATTAGACTTAGAGCAGTTGGTTTCGAGCATCAGGACTGGAGGGTTCTAAATAAAAATTAAGTCGCGTTAAGCCGGTTAAACATTAAGCCTTTGCACTTATCATTTTGTTTAATAAAGTTTTTTTTAAAAACTCAAACCTTTCCCGCAATATTTTAATTTGCATGTTTTGACTCAGTTTTTTTCTTCCTTTTGCGCTCTACTTTTTTACTTGCCTTGCTCTTGAGAAAAAAAAACCGTGGAATCTCAGTAAGCAATTGTATTGGTTTGACCAGTCAATATCGAGCCACTGTGAGCGATAGAGACTTCCCGATTGCCGATTGCGATAAAGTGCGTTAAATAATCATATTTAAACTAGTTTAGCTCTTAGATTAATAGCTAAAAGTAGTGCTTGCTAGGGTGTGATATAGGGACTTAGTTTTTCTGCGCCGATCGTAAGTTAGAAGCTATTAGTAGTAGCTAACTCCGTCGGTGCAATCGCGCGCGCTTTTTGGTGCCGCTGCTGCCTTCCCACGGACGTCGCTGCTGCTCGCTCCGCTTTGGGGAGTATTTTTTTGTAGTTGTAGATTTTATATGTAGTTTTTGTATTTTCTAATTATTTCCTGTAGTTTCTTTTCTTATAATTATTAATATATTATGTTATTATCATATTATATTATTATTATTTATATTATTATTTTATTATATTATATATTATTATTATATATTTTCATATTATTATTTTTAAATTGATACATTTTTGTAAAATGCCACGTAGGAATAGACAATCTGCTTCTCAACAGTCTCTGAGACGCAGGTTGAGAAACAGATCAAATAGGAAACAGTTAGAAAATAGGGAAAATTTAGAAAATTCAGATTCTGATAGGAACCAGCAACAGGAGATTGAGGTGCAAGGACAGGTAGGACGTAGGCAGGTTCTAGCTGTAGCGCTGGGAGAGCAGGCAGCCATCTCTGTTGAAGAGAATACACGAGGATATACGACAAGACGACAAGTGGCCGATATTGTGCGTCGGTCCACACGGATACGGAACCAACCTTTAGTAAATATAGAAAGACGAGTAGGCGAGGAGACTCTGAGACAGAGCCAAGTGGCCGACACTCTGCGTCGGTCCAGACGGAGACGTAGCCAAAGGTATAGGACTATAGAGCAGGGACAAGATACAACACAACGCAAACAAAGACGAACAGACGCACAGATTAGACGTGAGGAGCAAGCGGCCGATACTGTGCGTCGGTCCACACGAAGACAGGACTTGGACTATTACACAAGAGAGCAGGCACAAGATTCAGCACATCGCATACGAAGACGAACAGACGCACAGATTAGACGTGAGGAGCAAGCGGCCGATACTGTGCGTCGGTCCACACGAAGACAGGACTCCGACTATAGGACAAGACAGCAGGAACAAGATTCAGCACATCGCATACGAAGACGAACAGACGCACAGATTAGACGTGAGGAGCAAGCGGCCGATACTGTGCGTCGGTCCACACGAAGACAGGACTCCGACTATAGGCCAAGAGAGCAGGGACAAGATTCAGCCTTTCTTGTAAAGGCCTCTGGTTCCCCAAACAAATTTGTAAAATTGTTGCGAGTTTAGTGCAGACATTTTCGCTCTTCAAAGCCTTCTAGAATTCCCTTCTGACTGCCAAA
Organism: Drosophila tristis; assembly: GCA_018150885.1. Taxonomy (NCBI): domain Eukaryota; kingdom Metazoa; phylum Arthropoda; class Insecta; order Diptera; family Drosophilidae; genus Drosophila; species Drosophila tristis. The sequence continues at coordinate 2,312,490 of JAECWT010000026.1, forward strand.
AATTAAAGTTCTGCAGAACATGCCACAGCAAAATAACGAAAGGCAACAGGCCTAAACTTTTCTTCCAAAATGGATTAGATTTCCCCATACTTCCCGACTGCTTAAAGGGGCTTACTAAGTTAGAGGAACGACTGATTTCTCCTCGACTTCCATTTATGATAATTATGAGTCTATTAGACGGATCGCGAGGCCAAAATGCCATTAAAGGAGCAGTAGTAAACGTCCCTATTTCGATAGACGAAGCCGTCAAAAAGCTTCCACGTGCTTTCCATGAAGCCCAGGTTGTTCAGCTCCACCTGAAACGTAGAATGGCAATTGGTGCTGATTTCATGGCTGAAACCATTAGACCTTTAAAAGTTTTGAGGCTCTCGGCTATTTAGTTACCACAGATCTATATAAAAAGCACGATGTTAAAGTTAACGAGGAATGGATGTCTAAATTTAGATCCGATATAGTTCAATTTGTTGCATCTCAGGCAGACGCCGTATTAGAAGCGATGCAGCGATCCCATCCTGACGAGGATTTGGAAGCTGATCAGCTCAATCCTGGAGGTCAGGAAACTCTGCTTGAAAATAACATCGCATTTAATGATACACCTGTAATAATAGCACCAGGCGAAGGCCAAAGACCTCTCGACATGATCCTAGATATTGACTCGGAAGAGTTATCCTTTCCCACCATTTACGCAGGCGTCAAGAGACCATGCTCAGAAAGTTATACAACCATAGTTAGATCAGAGCTTCGAAATGTAGATAGGAGAGGTTGTAGAACTGATAAACTGTTTTTTAATTACAAGAAATTAGAACTCATTAAGATTCGCAATAACATTTCAATCTGCTTACGTAAGCGGAGCATTTCCAGTGCAGTAACGGCAGCCAACGCTCTTAATGAGAATTTCATAGGGGGACTTATTAACCACGATGAGGGATATAGAGTTCTTCGAGATATTCGCTCGTCTCCAGCTCACTGGGAGGATGAAAAGAAGAAGGTTATGGCCATGATTCGTCAGTTCGGCCTGCCGACTTTTTTCATCACTCTGTCTGCTGCTGAAACGCGGTGGCCAGAGTTACTTGTTTTGCTCAAAAAAAACGTAGATAGAATGATAATTGGGCGCAAAATTTTTGGGGGCGCCAAAAGGGAAATTTATTGAAAATGTATATTAGTATAGCTAGATGGAGTGCGAAATATTTCGGTTATATTTGGCAACATGGCCCGGGCTTGGGCCGGCCCTGTCCACAATTCCACAAGTCAGATGAGCGATGCGCTACCTGTTTGCTTTTTCACGTCTTTTGCATGATCTTCCTCTCCTCCCGCATTAACCAACATTTCAATATGACCCTTTTGCCAACAGCGCGACCAACGAAAGGGAGAGAGAGAGATAGAGCATCTTCTCCTTCCACCCAAGCAATTGGTAAACAATTTGTTGGCAATTTCATAAATTTACATGCATATGCACGTATGACTACACGTACATGTATATTTACATATTTATGTTAGTAATAAAATATATTAATATTAAATATATATTTAAGATATTGCCGATCTTCATTTAGCCTTTACATGCGCTGTTAAAATCAGCCGTTTATTTACGTAGGGGAGGGGTGACACGCAAATGTTTTGACTCTTAAAATTCCTGTGAAAGGAATGAGAAAAAAACCGCCGAAATGTCTTTGAGTTTTTCTCTCTATCTCTCTGTTTCCACTCGAGAGTTCTCTGCCCACTCAGGCAAGTGCTCTCTCAATTGAGAATATGCGCGGCTGTCTATTTACACACATGCATGCACATACATACAGCGAACAGCGAGAGCAAAGAGAAATAGTAAATGAAATCATTTACCACCCACCACCCCACGCCAAAGGAATGCAATTAGAAGTATAAACATATTCTAGTTAAAAAATGTGCATAAAAATGGCTCAGACAGATTGGTCTTCTGCGGTACATATGTATGTAAATACATACATGCATATGAAGGTGGGGTGGACGATGTGCAGAGTCAAGGAAAGGGACTCGAAGCCAAGGTGCTACAAGTGTCTGGAGATCGGGCACATCGCGCCCAAATGCCAGAGTGCAGCGGACCGAACGGGATGCTGCATACGCTGTGGCGACAGAGGCCACAAGATAGCGGACTGCCTAAATAAGGCAAAATGCTTCGTCTGCGCCGACCAAGGCCGCGAGGATAGAGGTCACCAAGCGGGAAGCCGGCAGTGTCCCCTCGCCATGCATGAAGTCGTATCAAGGAAACGACGATGGAAGTGATTCAGCTCAATCTGAATCACTGCAGAGCCGCACAGGACCTGCTCATGCAAACGGTAAGAGAGCTCAACCTAGTCCTGGCTATCCTCAGCGAGCCGTACCAAACTGGCGACAACGAGCAGTGGGCGACAGACGCAACAGGGAAAGCAGCATTGTGGGCATGCGGAAGTGCCACCTTCACACTTCATAACGTGATGGCAGGAGACGGATTCGTGCGCGCGAGAGCTGGAAACTTGTGGGTATACAGTTGTTACCTAGCGCCTAGTTTATCCCTTGAGTCATACAGCCGGAGCATCGAGGACATTGCAAACGATGCAAGGAGTCGCGGTCCCGTCCTAATCGCAGGGGACTTCAACGCTTGGGCACACGAATGGGGTAGCCAGGCCACCAACGCAAGGGGCCGAGCGCTGCTCAAAACCTTCGCATCACTCGACCTAGCCCTGCTGAACGAGGGTTCCCAGCAGACCTTTTGCAGGGCAGGAGCAGGGTCGATTATCGACCTTACGTTTGCGAGCCCTTCGCTCCTGCGCAATGCAAGGTGGCGAATAGGGGGCGTGTACACCGGAAGCGATCACGAAGCGATCGTATGCACCATTGGCGAGCATCCCAGATCCAGTCGACCAGTCAGACAGGTTAAGGCGTACAGGGAGGACACACTCAGCCCTAGAGCATTCGCGCAAAGCCTCGGAAGGTGGGAGGCTTACCGCGGTGAAAGCGCCAACGAGTTGGCCAATCAGCTCGCCACGAGAATGGAGGAGGCCTGCGACGCAAGCATGAGACGGCGCAAGCCGTTCACGCGGCATCACGAGCCAATCGTCTGGTGGAATGCAGAGATCGCAGAACTTCGCACAAAGTGCCTGATGGCCAGACGAGCGATGCAGAGAGCGAGGCGAACAGATCGATTCGTAACATCCCACGAGGAGTATAGGTCTGCCAGGAAAGCGCTAAAAAACGCGATCCGAGATAGCAAGCGGGAGTGTTTTCTCAAGCTATGCGACTCAGTGGAGGAAGATCCCTGGGGCAGGGCCTACAAGCTTGTAGTGAAGCGACTCAGCGCCGGAAGCAAGGCGCCAACGGAACCCGAAAAGCTCGAAGAGATAGTCCGCACTCTGTTTCCAAACGCCCCGCAAAGAGCCAGAAGGCCCCCAGGAAGCGACGCGCCGCTAACCAACATCGAAGAATTCACGGAAACCGAGGTCTTAGAGGTTGGGAGGAGCCTGCCCAGCAAAAAAGCCCCAGGACCCGACGCTGTTCCGAACAGAGCGCTAAAACTGGCACTCGCATTACAGCCAGCAGCCTTCGCAGCTGTTTTCAACAACTGCCTCAAGGAAGGAACGTTCCCCAATCGGTGGAAGATGCAAAAGCTGCTTCTGCTTAATAAGCCAGGGAAACCACCAGGTGATCCATCTTCGTACAGACCAATTTGTCTTCTGGACAACTCGGGGAAGGCGTTTGAAAAACTTATTGCGCGCAGGCTAAGCGATGCCATAGAGGATGCCGGCGGCCTATCGACCTACCAGTATGGACTCCGTAAAGGAAGATCTACGCTGGACGCCATAGGAAAGGTTACAACCATAGCGGAGACGGCCATCAGCGGAACACGTTGGAGAGGGGGTAACAAACAGTACTGCCTACTGGTTACCCTCGACATAAAAAACGCCTTCAACACGGCAGACTGGACAAAAACCATGGAGGCTCTACGCATACTCCGGATCCCAGAATACCTACTGAGAACGGTGGACAGCTACCTCAGCGACAGGGTGCTGAAGTACGAGACGAGCGTGGGGTCGAGAACGTACGAGATAACTGCTGGAGTTCCTCAGGGGTCGGTACTTGGGCCGCTCCTATGGAACACGATGTATGACGGAGTCCTCCGACTACACCTGCCAGAGAACACGACGATAATAGGTTTCGCCGATGACGTGATCATCGTAGTGGTGGCAAAACACCTGGAAGAGGCGGAAGCAGCTGCTAACGAGGCAATACAAGCCGTGGAGTCGTGGTTGGCCGTAGCGGGACTCCAGCTAGCGGCCCACAAGACTGAGGCCGTGCTGATCAGTAGTAGGAAGAAAGTGGAGACAGCCAAAGTGTCGGTCGGTGGACATGACGTCACATCCCAAAGGGCGCTAAAATACCTAGGGGCGATGCTGGACACCAGACTGTCGTTCAGGGAACACCTGGAGCACACCAACGCAAAGGCCTCTCAAACATGTCGAGCACTCTCGAGAATTCTGCTAAACACCAGGGGACCAAAACAGGCAAGGAGGAAACTAATCGCCAGCGTTGTTTCTTCCCAGATCTTGTATGCTGCCCCAGTGTGGTCCAAAGCGACGAAGGTGCCAAGCTACATGCGAGGAGTCGAGGCAACACACCGCCTATGCGCGATTAGGATCGCCTGTGCGTTCAGGACGATATCCGACGACGCCGCACTTGTCATCGCGGGACTCATCCCAATAGCGGAACAAGTAAGGGAAAAGGTGGAGCTGTACGAGCGGGCCCAAACGGGCACCCGCAATACTCCTACGAGAGCAGCGAAGGCATCGTCTAGGCTAGGGAGCATCGCGAGATGGCAGAGACAATGGGACTGCTCGACTAAAGGACGCTGGACGCATAGACTCATTCCGGATGTTAAGGTCTGGGTGGAGCGGAAGCACGGCCAGGTGGACTTCCACCTCACACAGCTGCTGAGCGGACACGGCTGCTTCAGGTCGTACCTAAAGCGGTTTGGTCACGAATCTGAGGATTGGTGCCCGGCTTGTGGCCGTGGCATCGAGGAGGACGCCCACTCATGGTAGCGGATCCCAAGGCATGGGACGCAACGGCCAAGTTTGCCGCAACAATATTGCGGAAACTTCGGGCGGCGGAGAGGGTAAGGAGAGTGCGAGCGGAATGAGACGGAACGGGTGTGCGAAGCAATGCTTTGCGGCAGTACCGCGCAGCCTTGTCCTATCATTCCCCAAATACTGTACTGTATGAGACCCTAACAGCAAGAATTTAAATTTAAGTGTAGCATAAATAAAGAACTGAATACAAAAAAACATACATGCATATGCATTGAATTGTCCGTTACGCATGCATGTTTTGACTCAGTTTTTTTCTTCCTTTTGCGCTCTACTTTTTTACTTGCCTTGTTCTTGAGAAAAAAAACCGCGGAATCTCAGTAAGCAATTGTATTGGTTTGACCAGTCAATATCGAGCCACTGTGAGCGATAGAGACTTCCCGATTGCCGATTGCAGATTGCGATAAAGTGCGTTAAATAATCATATTTAAACTAGTTTAGCTCTTAGATTAATAGCTAAAAGTAGTGGTTGCTAGGGTGTGATATAGGGACTTAGTTTTTCTGCGCCGATCGTAAGTTAGAAGTAGCTAACTCCGTCGGTGCAATCGCGCGCGCTTTTCGGTGCCACTGTTGACGTCGCTGCTGCCTTCCAACGGACGTCGCTGCTGCTCGCTCCGCTTTGGGAAGTATTTCTTTGTAGTTGTTGATTTTATATGTAGCTTTTGTATTTTCTAATTATTTCCTGTAGTTTCTTTTCTTATAATTATTAATATATTATGTTATTATCATATTATATTATTATTATTTATATTATTATTTTATTATATTATATATTATTATTATATATTTTCATATTATTATTTTTAAATTGATACATTTTTGTAAAATGCCACGTAGGAATAGACAATCTGCTTCTCAACAGTCTCTGAGACGCAGGTTGAGAAACAGATCAAATAGGAAACAGTTAGAAAATAGGGAAAATTTAGAAAATTCAGATTCTGATAGGAACCAGCAACAGGAGATTGAGGTGCAAGGACAGGTAGGACGTAGGCAGGTTCTAGCTGTAGCGCTGGGAGAGCAGGCAGCCATCTCTGTTGAAGAGAATACACGAGGATATACGACAAGACGACAAGTGGCCGATATTGTGCGTCGGTCCACACGGATACGGAACCAACCTTTAGGAAATATAGAAAGACGAGTAGGCGAGGAGACTCCGAGACAGAGCCAAGTGGCCGACACTCTGCGTCGGTCCAGACGGAGACGTAGCCAAAGGTATAGGACTATAGAGCAGGGACAAGATACAGCACAACGCAAACAAAGACGAACAGACGCACAGATTAGACGTGAGGAGCAAGCGGCCGATACTGTGCGTCGGTCCACACGAAGACAGGACTCCGACTATAGGACAAGACAGCAGGAGCAAGGTTTTACGCGAGGTTTTACAAAATTGTTGCGAGTTTAGTGCAGACATTTTCGCTCTTCAAAGCCTTCTAGAATTCCCTTCTGACTGCCAAAAATTAAAGTTCTGCAGAACATGCCACAGCAAAATAACGAAAGGCAACAGGCCTAAACTTTTCTTCCAAAATGGATTAGATTTCCCCATACTTCCCGACTGCTTAAAGGGGCTTACTAAGTTAGAGGAACGACTGATTTCTCCTCGACTTCCATTTATGATAATTATGAGTCTATTAGACGGATCGCGAGGCCAAAATGCCATTAAAGGAGCAGTAGTAAACGTCCCTATTTCGATAGACGAAGCCGTCAAAAAGCTTCCACGTGCTTTCCATGAAGCCCAGGTTGTTCAGCTCCACCTGAAACGTAGAATGGCAATTGGTGCTGATTTCATGGCTGAAACCATTAGACCTTTAAAAGTTTTGAGGCTCTCGGCTATTTAGTTACCACAGATCTATATAAAAAGCACGATGTTAAAGTTAACGAGGAATGGATGTCTAAATTTAGATCCGATATAGTTCAATTTGTTGCATCTCAGGCAGACGCTGCCGTATTAGAAGCGATGCAGAATAGAGATAGGAATGTAAACGCAGAGCCAGCCCATCCTGACGAGGATTTGGAAGCTGATCAGCTCAATCCTGGAGGTCAGGAAACTCTGCTTGAAAATAACATCGCATTTAATGATACACCTGTAATATTAGCACCAGGCGAAGGCCAAAGACCTCTCGACATGATCCTAGATATTGACTCGGAAGAGTTATCCTTTCCCACCATTTACGCAGGCGTCAAGAGACCATGCTCAGAAAGTTATACAACCATAGTTAGATCAGAGCTTCGAAATGTAGATAGGAGAGGTTGTAGAACTGATAAACTGTTTTTTAATTACAAGAAATTAGAACTCATTAAGATTCGCAATAACATTTCAATCTGCTTACGTAAGCGGAGCATTTCCAGTGCAGTAACGGCAGCCAAAGCTCTTAATGAGAATTTCATAGGGGACTTATTAACCACGATGAGGGATATAGAGTTCTTCGAGATATTCGCTCGTCTCCAGCTCACTGGGAGGATGAAAGAAGAAGGTTATGGCCATGATTCGTCAGTTCGGCCTGCCGACTTTTTTCATCACTCTGTCTGCTGCTGAAACGCGGTGGCCAGAATTGCTTGTTTTGCTCAAAAAAAACGTAGATAGAATGATAATTGGGCGCAAAATTTTTAGGGGCGCCAAAGGAAATTTATTGAAAATATATATTAGTATAGCTAGATGGAGTGCGAAATATTTCGGTTATATTTGGCAACATGGCCAAAGTCCACAAGTCAGATGAGCGATGCGCTACCTGCTTTGATTTTTCACGTCTTTTGCATGATCTTCCTCTCCTCCCGCATTAACCAACATTTCAATATGACCCTTTTGCCAACAGCGCGACCAACGAAAGGGAGAGAGAGAGAGATAGAGCATCTTCTCCTTCCACCCAAGCAATTGGTAAACAATTTGTTGGCAATTTCATAAATTTACATGCATATGCACGTATGACTACACGTACATGTATATTTACATATTTATGTTAGTAATAAAATATATTAATATTAAATATATATTTAAGATATTGCCGATCTTTCATTTAGCCTTTACATGCGCTGTTAAAATCAGCCGTTTATTTACGTAGGGGAGGGGTGACACGCAAATGTTTTGACTCTTAAAATTCCTGTGAAAGGAATGAGAAAAAAACCGCCGAAATGTCTTTGAGTTTTTCTCTCTATCTCTCTGTTTCCACTCGAGAGTTCTCTGCCCACTCAGGCAAGTGCTCTCTCAATTGAGAATATGCGCGGCTGTCTATTTACACACATGCATGCAAATTAATCCAATGCTGTCCCGCGTGGTCTCTGATGGCGTAGCTCAAGTAGATGACACGCCGGGTGCGTATGTGGACGTCGTTGATGGGCAGGGTTAGCTGCTATGTTGGGATGTTGGCAGAGTTATCTGCTGTGGGGTTTATTATTACGCGTGTTGCTGGCTAAGGCTCAGTCAACATCAATAACTTCAATAATTAAACGATTACGGAATTCACCCGGAGTACGAACTTTTATTTGGCAAACGAACTGTTTGGTTGTATTGTGTTCTTAAGACTGAAGGCTACAGAAAATATTCAAACTTAAGTTAGCCCTGCAAAGTCAATGCATCACGCCATTCGCTCGAGTCGGCGTGCCGACTCAGCATTCTTGCGCAAGCAACACGGTGTCCGTTTACAGTTGCTGCGCGCAGAACTCTTAGTAGCGAGTCAGCATTGTTTACAAAATACTACTTTGTTGCTGAGGGCAAACAGAATGCTTAAGGCTGTGTGTTAAGTGTTGTTGTAATTTGTTGCTGAGGGCATCCAAATTACTTATGATCGAGTGAATGACAATGTATGACACAAAAGAGAATAACTTATGTACTTAGTTCTTAACTACCCCCCCCTCAGAATGATGACCGTCCTCGGTCATATTAAAGTTGTCCAAAGCCTTCTGTATCTTCAGTGATGCTCGCTTTCTCCTTAGTGCCATAAAAAGGATGAATGAGCAAATTAGTCCGACGTTCAGGACTGCACCAACTGCGAACCAAAATTTAGGTGAGCCAGCCGCAATTACCTCCTCCTTGAAGTCCAGAATTGACTGCAAGTTGTTGATGTTCATACGATGCAGGAGTGGTATGCTTAGTGCCGGGTCATGTCCGATGGTGTTTAGGAGTGGCGACCTCACGGTGCCAGGCTGTTTGCTTGGTGCTTTGCGCAAGTTTATGAACTCCGTGCCATTGATAGCTGCAGAGCGTTCGAAAGTTATCAGGAAGGTTCCTGAGACGGTTACTTCCGCGCCATCGTCAGTTCTGACGCGCGCTGTCGCTTCGTTGATTACCACGACGCCGTCATCTATAGGCATTATTGCATTCAGGTGGCTGGGTTGAGTGTGGCAGTTGGCGGTGTTTCCCGCATGAAGGGAGCTAGCACAGGTTTCGCGCCGTGCCCGTTCGCAGAAGGTGTTATGCGTAGTCACAGTGCATCCAGTAACTGCAAATGTATCCCTTCGCATTCCGCCAGCGTGTCCTCGTCGAGTCGCAGAATGGTTTGTTGATGTGAGACGGGGTAGACCGAGACCTTTTGGCATTTAAATTCAACTTTGGGGTAAGCTATTAATATGTGGATATATTCTCGGACTGAAGGACCTTGATCTTAGAAGCTTCTAATAAGCTAACTATTGGGGTATCTTGTTCAATAAGTGATTTCAGATCGGCATGATCAAGTTGTTGGATTTACTATGTTTGCTTTTGCCAACGTTATCGTGAGTATTAAATTTTGAATTTCTGTATTAAGTATTCTATTCCTTGCCAACAGTGTCTCAAATAAATGAGGAGTGTCAACCAAATCGCCTTTGCGGGAACTGATAATTTTATTGATAGTGTCTGTCAATCTGTTAATTTGCTTTTGAGTTTCCGGAATTTATTATGATTTGTTTGGAGTTAGACTCCACCAACTGAGCCTCCGTAACGCGGACCTTTAGGAAATCTGAAGCATCAGGGTACCAGCAACAACCTTCAAGGCAGTGCCTAAGAAATCGAGGCTTCGTGCAAATCTGTGATGCACTTGAAGAACGGACAACAAGGTTCTAAGGTGATCTGTATCTACGTCTAGTAATTTGCGCATATGCGACTGTGGAAAGGAATCGGACAGTTTTTCGGTCTCATCTATCATACTAATGAATTCAGAAATGTTACTCGAGTGCCTCAGGTAGCTACGTTGATCGAACACCAGTACTTCCCCGTCTAGGACCGGAATGTAGTTGGCATGCGAGAAGTCGGTGATCCGAGCATTTACCGCTGCTAGTACTACAAGTAAAGTGAGTGCAAACCTGAAATGGATAAACAGTATAAGACGTTGTTCTAACTCTAATTTGACTTACTAGCTAATTGTGGTAGGACACCTATTTCAGGTTGTCCTTATGGACCACCCTCCCCTTAATGAGGACAGACGTTCCCAGGTCTGCTTCGACCTTTGCTCTGAGCATAAGGAGTTAATTTGTTCCTAACCTCTTGTTGTTCTTCTGGAACACCTTTTCTCCTACCTCAAAAACGCGGTTTTGCCTGGATGCATTGCATCTTTTGATGTTGTCTTGCTGTGCTTTAACTAGCCTGTCTTTGACGATTTCGCGACGATCACCGGCTGCTGCGTGAACAACCTCAATTGGTTTCTCGCGGGTTACTGAATGCAAACTTTTGTTGTATTCTATCGTAGCCTTTAAGATTAACTCTGTAGTGTCGCTGATTTTCTTGTTTAGCTTGAGGCATCTCGCAATTTCGGTCAGGGTGCTATGAAAGCGTTCCACCTGGCCGTTTGAGGTGCTGTGAAGCGGGGCCGCATTCACAATGCAAATGCCGTAGGCGTTCCGGAGCATCGAAGTGATGGTCTCGGAATTAAAAGCTGCCTCGTTATCGCAATAAATTGTCTTGGTAGCGGGGAAAAGGTTAACAATTTGTAGTAGAGGGCCTGTGATATCGATTATTGTTCTAGACAATATCGGTTGGACGATTGCAAATTTGGAAAATTTGTCTATGCAGGTCAAGAATTGTTTCTTGTCTGTCGCGAAAATGTCAATATGCAACATTTCACCAGTATAACTTGGTATAGGCGTTTCCCCGAGTTCTTGTTTCTTCGGGTGCCTATCATACTTGGCTTTAGTGCAGACCCTGCAGTTCGCCACCACTTCTTTGGCTAAATTGCCCATGTTGGGAAAATAGTAGTTACGGAGTACTTGCTTAGTATTTTCCTGAGCTGCTCTGTGCGCTCGATTGTGTTCGGCAGTTATGATTTCTAACTGGTCGTTTTTGTCCGTTACATCCTGCACTAGATTTTTGCAATGCCAAAACTGGGTAGCAGGGAAAAGTAAAATCAGGTCGTGTTGGAAACTTGCCAACGTGGGGAGATCGCAAAGTATTGCATTTACGACTCCAGAATTCACAACTTCTTTGAGCGTATCAAGAATTGTGCTTTTGTCAGTGTAACTGATGAGGTGGCGAGTTTTGCTGCGAAACAGCAACAAGTTTCGCTTTAGTGGAAAACGCGATTCCTCCAGGACAATCTGGTTCCTAAAGCAATTCAATGGTTTGTCTGTTGAGTCGACCGTGTAGGTCAGGGAGAGTTCGCTGTGAACGGTTGCAGCGTCCGAACGGAGCTCATCTTGTAGAGCATTAATGTTTTTGTCTTGAAAGGGCATCCGCCACCAAATTTTCTTTGCCTGGTTTATAAAACATTTTGGCATTGTGCTGGTCAATGTAAGATTTCCATCTTTTAATCTTGGAATTTGTGTTCTTGTCTGCCACAGCAAACGTGAGCGGCTGATGGTCTGTGAAAATGTTAATTTCCTAGAGCCGTACAGAAAGTTCTGCAGTCTGCCTAAAGCCCACACAATGGCCAGCAATTCTCTTTCGTTGGTGGCATAGTTTTGTTCGGCTTGTTTTAAAGCGCGAGAAATCATTGTTATTGGCCTATTGCCTTGGGAGAGAACCGCACCAATTCCACTGGCCGAAGCATCCGTGGTTAAGTCGAATGGTTTCTGAAAGTCTGGATACATTAGCATGACATCTTCTGATGCCAAAATATTCCGCAGACGGTGGAATGCATCGCGTTGAACTTCGTTGAATTCAACAGGGATTTTCTTTGATACGTGCTTGCTAACCGAACCATTTTCCCCTTTAAGTATGTCCGATATCGGACGGGCTATAGCGGCAAAGTCTTTAATAAAAACCCTATAGTAGCCGTGCTAACCCCAAGAAGGACCTAACACTGTAGACACTCTTTGGTTCAGGGAATTCCTGAATGGCTTTAACTTTTGGGGTCGGATGTTGCTCCATTTTTGGTTACAATGAAACCCAGAAATTCAATGCTTTCCTTGAAGAATTGAGTCTTTTCAGGACCTACACGCATGTTGGCGTCGATTAGACATTTTAGCACAATGTTAATGTGCTGAACGTGCTCCGTTTCATTTTGGAAAAGATTATGACGTCATCAACATAGACAAAGCAAATCTTTCCTATGTGCTCCCTCAGGATGTCGTCTATTGCTCTTTGGAATATGCTGCTTGCATTGCGTAGGCCGAACGGCAGGCGACAGAACTCGTACTTGCCGCTGCTTACCGAAAACGAAGTCTTTTCGCGGTCATGCTCCGCAAGGTAGATTTGGTGATACCCAGACTTTAAGTCGAGGGTGGTGAAGTATTTGCCTTTCCTAGACTTGCTAAGATCATAGGGATGCTCGGCATGGGGTAACGGTCCGGTATGGTTTTTCGTTCAGTTTCCTGAAGTCGATTACCAACCTTTTTTTGGGTTACCGCAAGGGTCAGTGCCTTTTTATCAACCACCCATGTTGGGCTGTTATAGGGCGATCTGGAGGGCCTAATTATGCCATCGTCCAGCAGTTGTTTGACCTCTTTGTTTATGAAGTCAGAAACACCCATGAGACTCAGGTATCTTGAATACACGGCTCGTTGTCTACTGTTCGGATTGTAGCGACGACAGCAGTATTAAAAAGGAGAGCTTCATCTGCGTTTGAGAAAGCTTTTTGTTTCTGAGTATCATGTCCTGAACTGTTTCTTTACGGAAGGGGGAACTACGATGTCGTTGACATCGGTGAAGTTCACGTCAGCACATTGATAGTACTGTAGCTTTCGGATATACCCTGGTATTCCAGAGTATTTTTTTCAAGTTCAATTTGACCCCGGCTTGTGTTAGCAAGTCGAAGCCTATGATCGCGTCGAAAGAGTTTAGGGTGTCGAGGAGAAAAATGGGGAGGTATGTTTGAAAATATTCATCAAGCATTTGCGCTTGATTTCAGTAGACCCGTGGATCGAGTTTACCGAGAATGACTTGGCGACCGGCGTTATGGTTCTTAGCTCTGTTAAGGGCTTAACATAATTTTTTGCCGCGCCAGTGTCAATCAACATCTTCAGAGTTCTCCCAGCCAACCGCCGTTCAATGTACGGAAGCCGGGAGTGTTCCTAAAATTAACCGAGTCGTCACCAGGTGCGTACTCGTTCTCACTCTCTAACTCTTCAACTGCCTCTTTGGCTGCCTTCTCGTACTCTGTTACAGCTTCTTTGGAGTCTGTTTGTACAACATTGTTAACGCGTTGGCGTCTTTGACCTGTTGAACGGTCTGACGAAACCTTGCGTTTTGGTGCGTTGGATTCGTTAGCCTGACGCTTGTTATAGTCGGTTTTTTGTCTATATCTGGAGGAAGAGTCAACTTCCATGGGCTGAGGAGCCTCGGTTTGATTGTCTTTAGGGGCCTGGGGCTGGGGACCGCCCTTTTGGCGCTTCACAAAATGGGGATTTCTCTCCTGATTTTGATCATCTTTGTTAAATCTGGTCGGTTTGCCTTGGGCACGGATTTTGTTACCCTCAGCAATTTGCGCTCGGTCCTGCAAGGCTTTAGCGTAAGAGTTGGCAAACATGCCTCTCTCAATGCTAGCTTCTGCTTCTCTGGCCAGGGCCAGAGCGGATGAGTAGATCTTTTGGTTGTGCAGGAAACACAACCGCTCTCAATGACTTTTTAAGCCCGGAGATAAAGGCGTGTAAGGCGTCGCCTCTAACCTCCCGGTTGAGCAAATCGGCGCCTTCTTGGTCGTGAGACATTACGATTTTGTTGGTAACGAGCGTGAGTTTCTTTTTCAACGTCATCGTAGTATTGCATGAGGGACATTTCGCCCTGCGAGACTAACTCCAAACTTTGTCTCAACAAACGCAAGGATGTTTTATCCGAGTATGTGCAATCTAACCTAGCTAGTATTGCATCGAAATTAAGGACAGTATTGTGAGACACTAGTAAGGCTCCAGCTGGGCCTTTGATTTTATTCCTAATGATCGCAACCGCTTGGTAGTGTGCAGTGCTCTTTGGAAAATTCTTGAATAGTTCGTACGCGTAGATGGCTGCTTGCCTCCACGCTACATACTCGTCCTGCGCACCGGTGAAATCCGGCACAGACTTAATAATGTCTAAGGGGATATCGCATCTAGCGGTGGGATCGACGGAAATTTTCTCGTATGTGATGATTTGGGGCGCTTCTACCTGCAAACTCTGTACTTGTGTAGCCAAAGCGGATATTTGTGCTTGAAATTGATTCTGTTGTTGCGCTAAAGCTTGCCTGACGGCACCCTCAACGAGAGCCTGAATTTGAGCTGGCTCCATTTCTTCAATTACAGCGGTGTCTGCTGGAGTAGGATCTACTGAGCAATTAACTTCCCCTCCCAACTATCGTCACTATTATATTCAACTTTTACCTCTCTATAATTCCAACTCATTGGCTTATGGCTGGCACTTTTCAAAACTTAGGCCGATCGTGAAAGGTCGGCATGTAACACTGTTGGCAATAATAGAAAGTATTGTAACTTGGGGTATGCAGCAAAAAAATGTAGTGCTGCCGAAAGTATGCAGTAATTACTTGTGTAAGGTATGCAATGCTTTATCAAAAGAGCGCTGGTAAAAGTATGCAACGATTTTTAACAAAAGTATGCAATAGTTTTGTTTACGGTATGCAATGTTTTTGAAAAATAACGCTGGTAAAAGTATGCAACAAATTTTAGCAAAAGTATGCAACGTTTAAAAATGAAATGCTGGCAGAAAAAAGGCAGCAATATTTACTTTACTTGTTTTTTGTTTTTTAAGATCACACGTATCGGTAATAATTTCTTCAAACCGAAATCACTTATGAACTTACATGACAATGGGCTCTTATTTATTGGTTGGGCGCCAATTAATCCAATGCTGTCCCGCGTGGTCTCTGATGGCGTAGCTCAAGTAGATGACACGCCGGGTGCGTATGTGGACGTCGTTGATGGGCAGGGTTAGCTGCTATGTTGGGATGTTGGCAGAGTTATCTGCTGTGGGGTTTATTATTACGCGTGTTGCTGGCTAAGGCTCAGTCAACATCAATAACTTCAATAATTAAACGATTACGGAATTCACCGGAGTACGAACTTTTATTTGGCAAACGAACTGTTTGGTTGTATTGTGTTCTTAAGACTGAAGGCTACAGAAAATATTCAAACTTAAGTTAGCCCTGCAAAGTCAATGCATCACGCCATTCGCTCGAGTCGGCGTGCCGACTCAGCATTCTTGCGCAAGCAACACGGTGTCCGTTTACAGTTGCTGCGCGCAGAACTCTTAGTAGCGAGTCAGCATTGTTTACAAAATACTACTTTGTTGCTGAGGGCAAACAGAATGCTTAAGGCTGTGTGTTAAGTGTTGTTGTAATTTGTTGCTGAGGGCATCCAAATTACTTATGATCGAGTGAATGACAATGTATGACACAAAAGAGAATAACTTATATAGTAGTTACTAACTCACACCTAAAAGGAGGGAGCAAGATATAGTAAATGAAATCATTTACCACCCACCACCCCACGCCAAAGGAATGCAATTAGAAGTATAAACATATTCTAGTATTAAAAAATGGGTCAAAAAAGGGCTCACAGATTGGTCTTCTGCGGTACATATGTATGTAAATACATACATGCATATGCATTGAATTGTCCGTTACGCATGCATGTTTGACTCAGACTTTTTTCTTCCTTTGCGCTCTACTTTTTACTTGCCTTGCTCTTGAAGAAAAAACCGCGGAATCTCAGTAAGCAATTGTATTGGTTTGACCAGTCAATATCGAGCCACTGTGAGCGATAGAGACTTCCCGATTGCCGATTGCGATAAAGTGCGTTAAATAATCATATTTAAACTAGTTTAGCTCTTAGATTAATAGCTAAAAGTAGTGCTTGCTAGGGTGTGATATAGGGATTTAGTTTTTCTGAGCCGATCGTAAGTTAGAAGCTATTAGTAGTAGCTACTCCGTGACTCCGTCGGTGCCACCCCGCGCTTTTTTTGGCCCCCCTGCTTGCCTCCGGGCCCCCCTCCCGCGCCGCCCCCCCCCGCTCCCGCTTTGGGGAGTATTTTTTGTAGTTGTAGATTTTATATGTAGTTTTTGTATTTTCTAATTATTTCCTGTAGTTTCTTTTCTTATAATTATTAATATATTATGTTATTATCATATTATATTATTATTATTTATATTATTATTTTATTATATTATATATTATTATTATATATTTTCATATTATTATTTTTAAATTGATACATTTTTGTAAAATGCCACGTAGGAATAGACAATCTGCTTCTCAACAGTCTCAGAGACGCAGGTTGAGAAACAGATCAAATAGGAAACAGTTAGAAAATAGGGAAAATTTAGAAAATTCAGATTCTGATAGGAACCAGCAACAGGAGATTGAGGTGCAAGGACAGGTAGGACGTAGGCAGGTTCTGTAGCGCAGCTGTAGCGCTGGGAGAGCAGGCAGCCATCTCTGTTGAAGAGAATACACGAGGATATACGACAAGACGACAAGTGGCCGATATTGTGCGTCGGTCCACACGGATACGGAACCAACCTTTAGGAAATATAGAAAGACGAGTAGGCGAGGAGACTCCGAGACAGAGCCAAGTGGCCGACACTCTGCGTCGGTCCAGACGGAGACGTAGCCAAAGGTATAGGACTATAGAGCAGGGACAAGATACAACACAACGCAAACAAAGACGAACAGACGCACAGATTAGACGTGAGGAGCAAGCGGCCGATACTGTGCGTCGGTCCACACGAAGACAGGACTTGGACTATTACACAAGAGAGCAGGCACAAGATTCAGCACATCGCATACGAAGACGAACAGACGCACAGATTAGACGTGAGGAGCAAGCGGCCGATACTGTGCGTCGGTCCACACGAAGACAGGACTCCGACTATAGGACAAGAGAGCAGGGACAAGATTCAGCAGATAGGCGACAGCGCATACGTAGAAATAATGAACGGAGACGACTGCTAGAAAGAGAGCAGGATAGAGTTCGCAGGGCCCAAGAAAGGAGTTTAATAGATCGTAGGCATGTCTTGCGAGAGCGAGACGCTCTGGCACGTCAAGCTGCTCGTGCCGCAGCTCGATGGTCCGCAATTGACGCTGCCAGAAGTGCTAGTCAGAGAGCTAGCCAATATAGGAGCGATAGCAGTAATAGGCTTGAGCAAAACTTGAGAAACGCATCCCGAATGCAGCACGAAAGAGCAAATATCTCCCAGGATAGGGCTCAGATAGGACCCAGAATCAGGCTTACTGGCCTAGAAGCTCTAAAAGTAGTCTATAATAGGAATGTAAAGCTGGGTCCTGATCAGGTTTGCCTTTCTTGTAAAGGCCTCTGGTTCCCCAAACAAATTTGTAAAATTTCTCGTGAGGTTTTACAAAATTGTTTGTGAGTTTAGTGCAGACATTTTCGCTCTTCAAAGCCTTCTAGAATTCCCTTCTGACTGCCAAAAATTAAAGTTCTGCAGAACATGCCACAGCAAAATAACGAAAGGCAACAGGCCTAAACTTTTCTTCCAAAATGGATTAGATTTCCCCATACTTCCCGACTGCTTAAAGGGGCTTACTAAGTTAGAGGAACGACTGATTTCTCCTCGACTTCCATTTATGATAATTATGAGTCTATTAGACGGATCGCGAGGCCAAAATGCCATTAAAGGAGCAGTAGTAAACGTCCCTATTTCGATAGACGAAGCCGTCAAAAAGCTTCCACGTGCTTTCCATGAAGCCCAGGTTGTTCAGCTCCACCTGAAACGTAGAATGGCAATTGGTGCTGATTTCATGGCTGAAACCATTAGACCTTTAAAAGTTTTTGAGGCTCTCGGCTATTTAGTTACCACAGATCTATATAAAAAGCACGATGTTAAAGTTAACGAGGAATGGATGTCTAAATTTAGATCCGATATAGTTCAATTTGTTGCATCTCAGGCAGACGCTGCCGTATTAGAAGCGATGCAGAATAGAGATAGGAATGTAAACGCAGAGCCAGCCCATCCTGACGAGGATTTGGAAGCTGATCAGCTCAATCCTGGAGGTCAGGAAACTCTGCTTGAAAATAACATCGCATTTAATGATACACCTGTAATATTAGCACCAGGCGAAGGCCAAAGACCTCTCGACATGATCCTAGATATTGACTCGGAAGAGTTATCCTTTCCCACCATTTACGCAGGCGTCAAGAGACCATGCTCAGAAAGTTATACAACCATAGTTAGATCAGAGCTTCGAAATGTAGATAGGAGAGGTTGTAGAACTGATAAACTGTTTTTTAATTACAAGAAATTAGAACTCATTAAGATTCGCAATAACATTTCAATCTGCTTACGTAAGCGGAGCAT
Organism: Drosophila tristis; assembly: GCA_018150885.1. Taxonomy (NCBI): domain Eukaryota; kingdom Metazoa; phylum Arthropoda; class Insecta; order Diptera; family Drosophilidae; genus Drosophila; species Drosophila tristis. Next base: position 2,331,226 of record JAECWT010000026.1, read on the forward strand.
TTCCAGTGCAGTAACGGCAGCCAACGCTCTTAATGAGAATTTCATAGGGGGACTTATTAACCACGATGAGGGATATAGAGTTCTTCGAGATATTCGCTCGTCTCCAGCTCACTGGGAGGATGAAAAGAAGAAGGTTATGGCCATGATTCGTTAGTTCGGCCTGCCGACTTTTTTCATCACTCTGTCTGCTGCTGAAACGCGGTGGCCAGAGTTGCTTGTTTTGCTCAAAAAAAACGTAGATAGAATGATAATTGGGCGCAAAATTTTTGGGGGCGCCAAAAGGGAAATTTATTGAAAATGTATATTAGTATAGCTAGATGGAGTGCGAAATATTTCGGTTATATTTGGCAACATGGCCCGGGCTTGGGCCGGCCCTGTCCACAATTCCACAAGTCAGATGAGCGATGCGCTACCTGCTTTGCTTTTTCACGTCTTTTGCATGATCTTCCTCTCCTCCCGCATTAACCAACATTTCAATATGACCCTTTTGCCAACAGCGCGACCAACGAAAGGGAGAGAGAGAGAGATAGAGCATCTTCTCCTTCCACCCAAGCAATTGGTAAACAATTTGTTGGCAATTTCATAAATTTACATGCATATGCACGTATGACTACACGTACATGTATATTTACATATTTATGTTAGTAATAAAATATATTAATATTAAATATATATTTAAGATATTGCCGATCTTTCATTTAGCCTTTACATGCGCTGTTAAAATCAGCCGTTTATTTACGTAGGGGAGGGGTGACACGCAAATGTTTTGACTCTTAAAATTCCTGTGAAAGGAATGAGAAAAAAACCGCCGAAATGTCTTTGAGTTTTTCTCTCTATCTCTCTGTTTCCACTTGAGAGTTCTCTGCCCACTCAGGCAAGTGCTCTCTCAATTGAGAATATGCGCGGCTGTCTATTTACACACATGCATGCACATACATACAGCGAACAGCGAGAGCAAAGAGAAATAGTAAATAGTAAATGAAATCATTTACCACCCACCACCCCACGCCATAGGAATGCAATTAGAAGTATAAACATATTCTAGTTAAAAAATGTGCATAAAAATGGCTCAGACAGATTGGTCTTCTGCGGTACATATGTATGTAAATACATACATGCATATGCATTGAATTGTCCGTTACGCATGCATGTTTTGACTCAGTTTTTTTCTTCCTTTTGCGCTCTACTTTTTTACTTGCCTTGCTCTTGAGAAAAAAAACCGCGGAATCTCAGTAAGCAATTGTATTGGTTTGACCAGTCAATATCGAGCCACTGTGAGCGATAGAGACTTCCCGATTGCCGATTGCGATAAAGTGCGTTAAATAATCATATTTAAACTAGTTTAGCTCTTAGATTAATAGCTAAAAGTAGTGCTTGCTAGGGTGTGATATAGGGACTTAGTTTTTCTGAGCCGATCGTAAGTTAGAAGCTATTAGTAGTAGCTAACTCCGTCGGTGCAATCGCGCGCGCTTTTTGGTGCCGCTGCTGACGTCGCTGCTGCCTTCCCACGGACGTCGCTGCTGCTCGCTCCGCTTTGGGGAGTATTTTTTTGTAGTTGTAGATTTTATATGTAGTTTTTGTATTTTCTAATTATTTCCTGTAGTTTCTTTTCTTATAATTATTAATATATTATGTTATTATCATATTATATTATTATTATTTATATTATTATTTTATTATATTATATATTATTATTATATATTTTCATATTATTATTTTTAAATTGATACATTTTTGTAAAATGCCACGTAGGAATAGACAATCTGCTTCTCAACAGTCTCTGAGACGCAGGTTGAGAAACAGATCAAATAGGAAACAGTTAGAAAATAGGGAAAATTTAGAAAATTCAGATTCTGATAGGAACCAGCAACAGGAGATTGAGGTGCAAGGACAGGTAGGACGTAGGCAGGTTCTAGCTGTAGCGCTGGGAGAGCAGGCAGCCATCTCTGTTGAAGAGAATACACGAGGATATACGACAAGACGACAAGTGGCCGATATTGTGCGTCGGTCCACACGGATACGGAACCAACCTTTAGGAAATATAGAAAGACGAGTAGGCGAGGAGACTCCGAGACAGAGCCAAGTGGCCGACACTCTGCGTCGGTCCAGACGGAGACGTAGCCAAAGGTATAGGACTATAGAGCAGGGACAAGATACAGCACAACGCAAACAAAGACGAACAGACGCACAGATTAGACGTGAGGAGCAAGCGGCCGATACTGTGCGTCGGTCCACACGAAGACAGGACTTGGACTATTACACAAGAGAGCAGGCACAAGATTCAGCACATCGCATACGAAGACGAACAGACGCACAGATTAGACGTGAGGAGCAAGCGGCCGATACTGTGCGTCGGTCCACACGAAGACAGGACTCCGACTATAGGACAAGAGAGCAGGGACAAGACTCAGCAGATAGGCGACAGCGCATACGTAGAAATAATGAACGGAGACGACTGCTAGAAGGGGAGGCAGGGGCCCAAGAAAGGAGTTTAATAGATCGTAGGCATATTTGGGGGATGCCGCTGTGCCGCAGCTCGATGGTCCGCAATTGACGCTGCCAGAAGTGCTAGTCGAGAGCTAGCCAATAAAGGAGCGATAGCAGTAATAGGCTTGAGCAAAACTTGGACGCTCCCGAATGCAGCACAAGAGCAAATATCTCCCAGGATAGGGCTCAGATGGGACCCAGAATCAGGCTTACTGGCCTAGGAGCTCTAAAAGTAGTCTATAATAGGAATGTAAAGCTGGGTCCTGATCAGGTTTGCCTTTCTTGTAAGGCCTCTGGCCACAAATTTGTAAATTTCTCGCGAGGTTTTACAAAATTGTTGCGAGTTTAGTGCAGACATTTTCGCTCTTCAAAGCCTTCTAGAATTCCCTTCTGACTGCCAAAAATTAAAGTTCTGCAGAACATGCCACAGCAAAATAACGAAAGGCAACAGGCCTAAACTTTTCTTCCAAAATGGATTAGATTTCCCATACTTCCCGACTGCTTAAAGGGGCTTACTAAGTTAGAGGAACGACTGATTTCTCCTCGACTTCCATTTATGATAATTATGAGTCTATTAGACGGATCGCGAGGCCAAAATGCCATTAAAGGAGCAGTAGTAAACGTCCCTATTTCGATAGACGAAGCCGTCAAAAAGCTTCCACGTGCTTTCCATGAAGCCCAGGTTGTTCAGCTCCACCTGAAACGTAGAATGGCAATTGGTGCTGATTTCATGGCTGAAACCATTAGACCTTTAAAAGTTTTTAAGGCTCTCAGCTATTTAGTTACCACAGATCTATATAAAAAGCACGATGTTAAAGTTAACGAGGAATGGATGTCTAAATTTAGATCCGATATAGTTCAATTTGTTGCATCTCAGGCAGACGCTGCCGTATTAGAAGCGATGCAGAATAGAGATAGGAATGTAAACGCAGAGCCAGCCCATCCTGACGAGGATTTGGAAGCTGATCAGCTCAATCCTGGAGGTCAGAAAACTCTGCTTGAAAATAACATCGCATTTAATGATACACCTGTAATATTAGCACCAGGCGAAGGCCAAAGACCTCTCGACATGATCCTAGATATTGACTCGGAAGAGTTATCCTTTCCCACCATTTACGCAGGCGTCAAGAGACCATGCTCAGAAAGTTATACAACCATAGTTAGATCAGAGCTTCGAAATGTAGATAGGAGAGGTTGTAGAACTGATAACTGTTTTTTAATTACAAGAAATTAGAACTCATTAAGATTCGCAATAAAATTTCAATCTGCTTACGTAAGCGGAGCATTTCCAGTGCAGTAACGGCAGCCAACGCTCTTAATGAGAATTTCATAGGGGGAGATATTCGCTCGTCTCCAGCTCACTGGGAGGATGAAAAGAAGAAGGTTATGGCCATGATTCGTCAGTTCGGCCTGCCGACTTTTTTCATCACTCTGTCTGCTGCTGAAACGCGGTGGCCAGAGTTGCTTGTTTTGCTCAAAAAAAACGTAGATAGAATGATAATTGGGCGCAAAATTTTAGGGGGCGCCAAAAGGGAAATTTATTGAAAATGTATATTAGTATAGCTAGATGGAGTGCGAAATATTTCGGTTATATTTGGCAACATGGCCCGGCTGGGGCGGCCCCTCCACAATTCCACAAGTCAGATGAGCGATGCGCTACCTGTTTGCTTTTTCACGTCTTTTGCATGATCTTCCTCTCCTCCCGCATTAACCAACATTTCAATATGACCCTTTTGCCAACAGCGCGACCAACGAAAGGGAGAGAGAGAGAGATAGAGCATCTTCTCCTTCCACCCAAGCAATTGGTAAACAATTTGTTGGCAATTTCATAAATTTACATGCATATGCACGTATGACTACACGTACATGTATATTTACATATTTATGTTAGTAATAAAATATATTAATATTAAATATATATTTAAGATATTGCCGATCTTTCATTTAGCCTTTACATGCGCTGTTAAAATCAGCCGTTTATTTACGTAGGGGAGGGGTGACACGCAAATGTTTTGACTCTTTAAATTCCTGTGAAAGGAATGAGAAAAAAAACCGCCGAAATGTCTTTGAGTTATTCTCTCTATCTCTCTGTTTCCACTTGAGAGTTCTCTGCCCACTCAGAAAAGTGCTCTCTCAATTGAGAAGATGCGCGGTTGTCTATTTACACACATGCATGCACATACATATATACAGCGAACAGCGGTAGCAAAGAGAAATAGTAAATGAAATCATTTACCACCCACCACCCCACGCCATAGGAATGCAATTAGAAGTATAAACATATTCTAGTTAAAACATTTGCAAAGAAATGGCTCAGACAGGTTGGTTTTCTGCGGTACATATGTAAATACATACATACATATGCATTGAATTGTCCGTTACGCATGCATGTTTTGACTCGGTTTTTTTCTTCTTTTTTACTTTTTTACTTGCTCTTGAGTAAAAAAACCGCGGAATCTCAGTAAGCAATTGTATTGGTTTGACCAGTCAATATCGAGCCACCGTGAACGATAGAGACTTCCCGATTGCCGATTGCGATAAAGTGCGTTAAATAATCATATTTAAACTAGTTTAGCTCTTAGATTAATAGCTAAAAGTAGTGCTTGCTAGGGAGTGATATAGGGACTTAGTTTTTCTGCGCCGATCGTGGGTTAGAAGCTATTAGTAGTAGCTAACTCCGTTGGTGCAATCGCGCGCGCTTTTTGGTGCCGCTGCTGACGTCGCTGCTGCCTTCCAACGGACGTCGCTGCTGCCTTCCCACGGACGTCGCTGCTGCTCGCTCCGCTTTGGGGAGTATTTTTTTGTAGTTGTAGATTTTATATGTAGTTTTTGTATTTTCTAATTATTTCCTGTAGTTTCTTTTCTTATAATTATTAATATATTATATTATTATCATATTATATTATTATTATTTATATTATTATTTTATTATATTATAATTTATATATTTTCATATTATTATTTTTAAATTTATACATTTTTGTAAAATGCCACGTAGGAATAGACAATCTGCTTCTCAACAGTCTCAGAGACGCAGATTGAGATACAAATTAAATATTGAACAGTTAGAAAATAGGAACCATTTAGAAAATGTAGAACATTTAGATTCTGATAGGAACCAGCAGCCAGAGACCGAGGAACAAAGGCAGGCAACCAGTAGGCAGATTTTAGCTGTAGCGCTGGGGGAGCCGGCAGACGACTCTATTGAGGAGAGGCAGGGTACTGTGGGACATACGACAAGACGACAAGGGCCATATGTTGTTCGTCGATCCACACGGACACGCGATCAGCCTGTAGGAAACATAGACAGACGAGTAGATCAGCTTAGTACACGACAGGAGCAAGCGGCCGACACTGCGCGTCGGTCCAGACGGAGACGGAGCCAACGGTATAGGACTACAGAGCAGGCACAGCGACGCTGGAGAGCAGGAGACAGTTAGAAGTGAGAGACGAGGCGATTATGCGTCGGTCCACACGAAGACAGGACTTGGACTATAGGAATAGAGAGGGAAAAAAAAATGCAGTTAGAAGAGACGGACGCAGATTAGAGTGAGGAGCAAGCGGCCAATACTGGCGTCGGTCCACCGAGACAGGACTTGGACTATAGAACTAGAGAGCAGACGGAAAATACAGTAGAACATGTAGTTAGAAGAACGGACGCGCAGATTAGACGTGAGGAGCAAGCGGCCAATACTGCGCGTCGGTCCACACGAAGACAGGACTTAGACTATAGGAATAGAGAGCAGGCGCAAAATACAGTAGAACATGTAGTTAGAAGAACGGACGCGCAGATTAGACGTGAGGAGCAAGCGGCCAATACTGCGCGTCGGTCCACTAGGAGACAGGACTTAGACTATAGGAATAGAGAGCAGGCGCAAAATACAGTAGAACATGTAGTTAGAAGAACGGACGCGCAGATTAGACGTGAGGAGCAAGCGGCCAATACTGCGCGTCGGTCCACACGAAGACAGGACTTAGACTAAAGAACTAGAGCAAGCGGAAAATAAAGTAGAAAATATAGTTAGAAGAACGGACGCGCAGGTTAAACGTGAGGAGCAAGCGGCCAATACTGCGCATCGGTCCACTAGGATACAGGACTTAGACTATAGGAATAGAGAGCAGGCGCAAAATACAGTAGAACATATAGTTAAAAGAACGGACGCGCAGATTAGATGTGAGGAGCAAGCGGCCAATACTGCGCATCGGTCCAATCGGAGACAGGACTTAGACTATAAGAATAGAGAGCAGGCGCAAAATACAGTAGAACATATAGTTAGAAGAACGGACGCCCAGATTAGACGTGAGAAGACAAATATAGAGAGCCGACAGCGCATACTTAGGAATAATGAACGGAGAGGGATGCTAGAAAGAGAGCAGGATAGAGTTCGCAGGGCCCAAGAAAGAAATATAGTAGATCGTAGGCATATCTTGCGAGCGCGAAATATTGTGGCACTTCAAACTGCTCGTGTCGCAGCGCGACTTCTGCCATTGACGCTACCAGAAGTGCTAGTCAGATAGCTAGCCAATACAGGAGCGATAGCAGCAATAGGCTTGAGCAAAACGCCTCCCGAATGCAGCAGGAAAGCAGGATAGGGCTCAGATAGGACCCAGAATAAGGCTTATTGGCCTACAAGCTCTAAAAGTAGTTTATAATAGCAATGTAAAGTTGGGTCCTGATCAGGTTTGCCTAAGCAAAGCCCTAACGCAGCTGTTAGAAAGATAATTTCGAGTTTAGTGCTGAAAGTTTCGCCCTTGAAAGCCTTCTAGAATTCCCTTCTGACTGCCAAAAATTCAAATTCTTCAGAACATGTCACAGCAATATAAAAAAACGTAAAAATCTAAGCTTTTCTTCCAAAATGATTAGATTTCCTCATATTGCCAGACTGCTTAAAGGGGCTTACAACATAAGAGGAACGACTGATTTCTCCTCGACTTCCATTTATGATAATTATGAGTCTATTACACAAAAGACTAGGCCAAAATGCCATAAAAGAAGCAGTAGTAAACGTCCCTATTTCGATAAACACAGCCGTCAAGGATCTTCCACGAACTTTCCATGCAGCCCTTGTTGTTCAGCTCCACCTGAAACGTAGAATGACAATTGGTCCTGGTTTCATGGCTGAAACCATTAGACCTTTAAAAGTTTATGAGGGTCTCAGTTATTTAGTTACCACAGATTTATATAAAAAGCATGATGTTATAGTTAACGAGGAATGGATGTCTAGATTTACATCCGATAATGTTCAATTTGTAGCATCTCAGGCAGACGCTGTCGTATTAGAAGAGATGCAAAATAGAGATAGGAATTTAGACGCAGAGCCAGCCCATCCTGACGAGGATTTGGAAGCTGAACAGCTCAACCCTGGAGGTCAGGAAACTCTGCTTCAAAATAACATCGCATTTAATGATAGACCTGTAACCACAGCACCAGGCGAAGGCCAAAGACCTCTCGATATGGTCCTAGATATTGACTCGGAAGAGTTATCCTTTCCCACCATTTACGCAGGCGTCAAGAGACCCTGCTCAGAAAGTTATACAACCATAGTTAGATCAGAGCTTCGAAATGTAGATAGGAGAGGTTGTAGAACTGATAAATTGTTTTTCAATTACAAGAAGTTAGAACTCATTAAGATTCGCAATAACATTTCAATCTGCTTACGTAAGCGGAGCACTTCCAGTGCAGTAACGGCAGCCAACGCTCTTAATGAGAATTTCATAGGGGGACTTATTAACCACGATGAGGGATATAGGGTACTTCGAGATATTCGCTCGTCTCCGGCTCACTGGGAGGATGAAAAGAAGAAGGTTATGGCCATGATTCGTCAGTTCGGCCTGCCGACTTTTTTCATCACTCTGTCTGCTGCTGAAACGCGGTGGCCAGAGTTGCTTGTTTTGCTCAAAAAAAACGTAGATAGAGTGATAATTAGCGAAGAAGAGGCAATTGATTTAGTTTGGGATGAAAAGGCGCGTCTTATTAGGGCAGATCCAGTTACTTGTGCTAGGTATTTCGATTATAGGTATCGCGAGGTTTTAAAAGTTATGAGGAGTCCAGAGGGCATTTTCGGAGAAAACTTCGTCATCAAATTCTATTGGCGTGTTGAATTTCAACAGAGAGGTTCTCCCCATATTCACGGCATGTTTTGGCTGAAAGATGCCCCAGCAGTGGACTTAACCAGTACTGAGTCAATTTCAACAGTTGTAGCCTTCATTAATAAACATATTACAGTAGATATAACAGACTCAGAATTAGCTCCGTATGTTGAATACCAAAAGCATAAGCACACAAACAGGTCATGTCTTAAGACAGTTGGTAAAAGTGGAAACAAAGTTTGTAGATTTGGTATTCCATACCCTCCAATGCCCCAAACGGAGAGTCCATTGCCGGAGGAAACTCCAAACCTTGATTTTCACCAAAGAAATTTAAAGAAAATTAAAGACCTATTAAATTCTGATCAATCCCCTGATATGATTGATCACTTGAGCATATTTGAAAACATTCTTTCGCACGAACAAGTGAGCCCCAATTACGAGGATTAACACATTCTTTCAATGCAAAGGGCCATCCAATGGATGGATATATGGATATCCAATACATGTTGGACCCTTATGCGTGCTGTAGCTATATAATTAACTATATAAATAAATCCCAAAGGGGTATTTCAAAGCTTATGCGCGCGGCGGTAAGCGAAGTTCAAGGGGGCAATTACACGATCAGAGAAAAGCTACAGCACATTGGTCATAAATTTATTTCTGGCACTGAGATATCTGCTCAGGAAGCCGTTTACTGTTGTCTAGGCATTCCGTTGTCCGGAACCAGCAACAAATGTGTTCAAGTAAATACTTTCCCTCCAGAGCAGCGAGTTCGAATGCTCAAATCCACAAGCAACCTTCAAAATATGAATCAGGATTCCACTGACATATTCGTCAAAGGATTGCTGGAGCGGTATGAACAAAGACCAAATTTTCTTGAGGGCCTGTGTTTAGCCGATTTTGCAGCAAATTATGAATTTTCTAAAAGCAAAAAAAGAACTGGCCAAAATGATGATGAAGAAGACGAAGAAAATGAGGTCCTAGTAGAAGTATATTTCCCTCTCCGCGATAGTAGTGGTTTTATTAGGGAACGGACCAAGCCTTCGATTTTAAAATATATGAGGTTTAATATAAACACAGATAGGTCGAACTATTTTAGAGCACTAGTGATGCTGTTTTATCCGTGGAGAAATGAAGAGGCAGAGTTAGTGAGCAGGAATTGTGAGGATGTTTATAGGGATCATCAGGAATTAGTTAGTTCGAATTTCCAAAAATACAATGCATTAGCAGATTTAGAAGACGTGCTTAGGAGGGCCATGGAAGCCGAAGGCAATAGGGTAGAAAATGAAGGTGAGGCAGGTGATGACGCAATTGATGAGGAATTTAGAGCTTTAGCGATTCCTGAAATAGGTTCTCAAATAAATGTTCTAAATTTGAATGACCAGGCAGCGGATCCAGATAGGAGTATTCGATTAATTAAGCTTCCCACGTTTGTTTCCCTTACTGATTTAGCCAATATGATTAGATCGCTTAATTTAAAGCAAAAAACTTATCTCACACATGTCCTTCATAATGTGAGAGATAAGGCACTTTTTTATGAGTTTGTAGGTGGCGGCGCAGGCGTCGGCAAGAGTAGAACAATATCTACCATTTTTCAGACCATTTCTCAGGAGCTTAATCGTATACCAGGATCTGACCCAAATACTGTAAAAGTACTTCTGTGTGCTCCCACAGGAAAAGCTGCATTTGGTATTGGAGGTGCCACACTTCACTCAATGTTTTCATTACCCCTCAATCAATCCAACCATGCTTTTAAACAACTGGGTCCAGATTTATTAAATACCTTGCGTTCAAGATTTATTGATCTTAAACTTCTTATAATTGACGAGATTTCTATGGTCGGTGAAAAAATGTTTTCATATTTGGATAGGCGCCTAAAGCAAATATTTTCAAGGCACGAAAGTCCTTTTGGTGGCATTTCTGTTATCGTGTTCGGCGATCTAAGGCAGTTATGTCCAGTAGGTGATCGTTGGATATTCAAATCCTCATCAAGTGCGCTTAATCCATACAGTGCTATAGTTGGCTCTAGTCTCTGGGATGGCTTCAAGTTTTTCGAACTTACAGAGATTATGCGACAGCGAGATGACCAACCTTTTGCAAACGCACTAAATAACATGGCATCGGCCGAAATGTCGTCTGAAGATATTCAATTGCTTAGGGATAGAATAGTTGACGGCAGTCAAGCTCCAAGAGATGCGATCCACTTATTTTATAGCAATAACGAGACAGAAAGGTACAATAGGGAGAAGCTTTCATCGATTATGACAGCAGAACATACTTCAATAGCTTTAGACTGCATCAAAGCCGAACATCTTTCCCCAGACATGAAAATTAAATACCTTGAGGCTGTCAAGAGCTTCAAAACTTCGAATACACAAGGTTTGTGTACTTCATTGGTTCTTAAAACCACGGCTAAATATATGATGACAGTCAATGTAGATACATCAGACGGCCTTGTTAACGGAGCCACTGGTGTTTTAATGCAGATAGATCTTAGCACATCCAATATACCCGAACTTCTTTGGATACATTTTCTCGAAGAAAGCGTAGGAGTTAACGCACGGTCGAAACGCAGCCATAGTAACGAATCTTCATGGACACCAATTCAGAAAACCACAAAGAGTTTTCAATACCACCAAAACGAACAGGTTACTATAGACCGTAAACAATTTCCGGTTGTAGCTGCAGAAGCTATAACTATTCATAAGAGTCAGGGAGCTACATACAGCAAAGTTGTCGTCCACACTTCCTCCAATATGCAAAGAGAAGCATTGTATGTAGCTTGCAGTAGGGCCACCAGTGCGAATGGACTTTATATCGTTGGGCCTTTCATTCCCCCGAAACCCAAGCAGAACTGTCCTGTCGCGAGAGAGATGGAGAGCTTACGTTCCGCTAAGTTACTTCACACCCACTTCGATTGTTTACTCAATCCGTCTGAATTTAATATTTTCTTCCATAATACGGAAAACTTGCACTGCCATTTTAGCGATGTCTCTTCTGATGAGCTAATGCTCAAATCTTCTATTTTGTGCTTCGTTGAGGCTTCCACTTACTCAAATGAAGCTTATAATATTCCTGGCTATTCCACAGCAGTGCGGTTAGATTGCCAGTCCGTAGCCAGCGGAGCTAGACCGAAAAGAGGCATTCTTATATTCGCTAGGAATGATCTTTTAGATCAGTTTAGTTTTGTTGAAAGTGATCGATTTTATGCTGTTTCCGGGAACTTAGCATCTCCGGTGTTCGAATATGCTTTGTTTACGTACAAATCTGTCGGTTTTATTGTTATTTACAGAACCCCCAGTTATCCGTTGCCAAAGTTTAAACACGAATTTGAGGACTTAGTTCAGCGTTTTCCGTTTTTAGGTAGCAATTCTCTAGTTTTAGGTGATTTTAATTTATGCCTGCATTCTCGTTCTGGTTGCTGTAGGGAAATTTATGAATTCCTTTTAGAAAGGAATTTTAGGTGTTTGTTAGGTTTGGACTCGTCCACAACCAATTGCAATACGCATATTGACTGGGCGTTTTCAAACATTTCCGATAGCAGGGCCACCGCGCGCACCTTTGAGACTGTCTATAGTTATCATAGTGGAATTTTAGTTAATGTTAGGGAGGCAGAAGAATAGATTTCTTTTAGGTTGCAGGCATTAGTGTACATATTTTATATTTTTTGTATTTAAGCGTACATTAATTAGTACTTTAGCTCTGTTTTTTATTATTAATTATTTAATTTGTTTAAGGATTTTTATTTTTTTAGATTTATTAGGTTTATTTTGCTTAATATATTGTTTTAAGTATTTTTTCTTAAATAATTTTATTTACGTATTTTTATGTTATTTATATTTTTAGCAAAGGATTGGAATCCTGTTTTTTTAATTTTTGGGGAATAAGGAGCTTAAAATGCTTTTAAAAGCAGCTCAAGTCGACTCGTAGGTCCCCAAGAATATGTTTTGGCTAGAGTGACCCCATTGCTTCGCGATGGCCTTAATCTTTAGGTGTTCCCTAGTTATACCAAATTTTAATATTTAAAATATATATTAACTATATATTATATATATATATTAATATATTAAATTGGTAGCTAATTCGAGCGGCGCTTACGTATAAAATATATAGTATACGTTAAATACATAAATTATATATATTAACATATATACTAATAGTACGCTCAGAAGCGACTCACAGGCGCGTCCCCGAAGCCACCCACCCCCCTTCTCGTTTAATATTTAAACGGTTTCTCATTGACTAAAAGTTGATCAGTGACATATAAAACTATAAGTGCGTGTATTAATTGTTCTTTTTAGTGCAACAATAACAAAGTTACAGCTTTGTTGTGTGTTCGCAGTAATTTTTGTAATTTGTGCGCGCCAATTTTACGTGCTGCTGCTGCTTATTGATAAAAGAAAAGTTTTGAGTACTAAAAGATATATTGTCTAGAAAACGTATTTAGTAGCCCATTTGATAGCCCATTATGGCTAACGCCGAAAAAAAAGAGTACAGATTAGTGGAAAAAGGTGTAGCCTTTCCCACTGCCAAAAATCTAGGCGTGATTTTCCAGACCTTAAGTTGTTTAGGTTTCCAGAAAAAGATCCAACAATTTTAATAAAATGTGCGGAAAAATGCCAGTTTACTGAAGATTTTGTGGCGAGCACTTCATCACTGTTTTTATGCCAAGATCATTTCTCACCAGATAATATTGGATTAAAATATCTGAAGAAGGGAACAATCCCAGATCAAACCTAATCAAAGATTACAGTTTCAATAATGATGAAATTGATTTAAATGCTTTAAGATCGCCTCCACGGAAAAGACACCGCTCACAGTCGCCTGCTGAAGTTTGTCGTCAGTGCCATAAAAGCACAAAAAAAAATAAAAATAAAAATAAAATTCCAAAAAAATATTTAACATATAAAAAATTTTCTGATGAAAGACAAATGCGAACAAAGATGCTACAAAAAGAAAACTCGAATTTGAAACGAAAGATAATTAGATTGGAATCTAAATGCAATAAAAATGTAGTCTCTGCAGTTGACAAAATGAATCTAACTGGAAATGAAAAAATATTGACGAAAATGCTTCTGAAAGAAAAAAAGGGAACAAATATGAGATGGAATGATTCCGAAAAATTGTTCGCTCAGAACATTTATTACAGATCTACTTCAACATATAATTTTTTAAGAGACTCATTGAAATTAAATCCTCCCAGTCCATCATCTTTACAAAAGTGGAACAGCATAAAAAAAGTACAGCCAGGAGACAACGAATGTTTGTACTCGTCACTTAAAGATGCGATTAAGGGAATGACTGAATGTGAAAATGAATGCATAATAACTTGTGATGAAGTTGCAATAACAAAAAATTTAACAAAAAATACCGCTGTTGACATAATTGATGGCTTAGAACATTTACTCGAACGTTCTAATAAAATGGGAAGTCACATTTGCGTATTTGTTATTCGAGGTATTTTCAAAAAATGGAAATTTATTTTAAACTATTTCGTGCCCGAAACAAAAAGGAGAATGTTTAAAAAGCCTCATCTTTAAAAACATTAATATTGCTGAAAATATTGGGTTCAAAGTAAGGGGCGTAGTATATGATCAAGGAGGGAATAATAGAAAATGTACCTCATTACTTCAAGCCACTAAAGAAAAACCTTATTTTAACTTTAACAATAAAAAGTATTATATGTATTATGACATTCCGCATCTTTTCAAATCTATAAGGAATAATTTCCTGAAAGCTAAGTTTGAAACCCCTGACGGACTAGTTGATTTTGATGTCATACGAGAGGTTCACGAATTAGAACAGGGATCAGTGATGAGAATGACTAAATTAACAAGAAGTCACGTTAATCCAACTAGATTTGAGCTAATGCGGGTATGTTTGGCCACCCAAACATTTAGTCACACTGTTGCAGCGGCAATTAAAACTTGTAACAACGAGAAGGAACGTGTGAGTCGCTTCTGGGGACGCGACTCTACTTATACCCGTACTCAGTCAGTAAATACATTTTTGAGCATATGATTTTTCAGAATTTTAGAATAAAAAAAAAATTTTACATTTTACATTTTTTTGCTACATCTGTTATCTACATCTACATCTACAATGTATATTTTACATCTAACATATAGATTATAGATGTACCATTTATATTCTACATCTCCTCCGCTAGGGGTTGCTCGCGCACTGAACGCGGCAGAGTGTGCGAGCGAGAAGGAGAATGAGTATCGTGACTCTGTCTGAAGGAGGCGGGAGAACCAACAGAAAATTAATTTCTTCATTCTGGCTATAATTATGATTCGATCTGATTCATATTCAGCAATCTGGTAGATATAGTCATTCTCTACGATACTGCGTTTTTAGTTTTATCGTATCTTTAAAATTGTGCCTGCCACAGATTTTCGTCCTTTGTGGTGGCGGAAGGGGGCGGGGCACTTTTGAAATTTTGAAATACACTTGTAGCAGTGTGATATCACATGAGTCTTGACACCAAATTTGGTTGCCCTAGCTCTTATAGTCTCTGAGATCCAGGCGCTCATCAAGACGGACGGACGGACAGACGGACATGGCTATATCGACTCGGCTATTGATGCTGATCAAGAATATATATACTTTATGGGGTCGGAAAATTTTCCTTCTCTGCGTTGCACACATCCACTTTTACCACAAATCTAATATACCCCTTAACCAAAGACAATATAAGTATAAGATAAATAACGCCATACGAAATTTTGGTACACGAATTTTTCATGCTGGCTCTAGAGCTGGCTCCAGGCTCTCTTGAAATTTTTTAGAGAGAGAGAGCGCTCTAGAGCCAGCCACTGTATGCATACAGCATACGAAGGCACACGAAGTTGGTTCTATGCCGATGCGACAGCCGAGCCGAGTCGTCGCGACGACTGTATGTGTGCACATGCATACGTTTTCTACAGCGATGTCGAAATATACCCTTCACTTTGTAAGTGTAAGTTAATTTTGCAAGACGCTTACCACCCCAATATTAATAAACTCTTTTATAAATAAACTCCAATGATAATTTCTTTTAACATGGTATATTCGATAATAATTAGCGGATATACTTATATAAAAGTACATAATATATTTAATACATGACTTCACATTGGAATAATTGTCACTAGGGTATTCAGCACGCGCCGTATTTAACGCCGGTAAATAATTTCGTTTCTCAACTCATTAAAAGGTTTTCGTCTCGAAAATCGTCCGCTTCGCACAAGTACGCACACATACGCACTTGCTGGTTCTGTGTGTACTCACACATGTAAGCGGATTCTATTTTTAGATTCGTACGCTCTCAAATTTGTGTGAGCGAGATGGCGCGAATTTCGTCGCTGGCTGAAAAATTGCCTTGCATATGGCAATTGAAATGTATGAGCGTTCCGCATCTTATACTTATATTGTCTTTGCCTTAGCTCTTTTGAGTTTTGAGTATGGGTATAAAAACAAGCAATTCTATCGAAATAGTTCCGAAGCGGCAGACTCAACAGCTGCTTTTGTCCAAAAGTTAATGATTACTTTGATTGCCTGAATAGCAGAGTATTAACTGACAAGAACCCCATGAAATGCGCACTTCAAATTGACAATATTGTTTGGAAGAAACTGAAGGAAATGCAGGAATACCTAAAGAACGTTAAATACCAAGGAAATATTATATATTGTCTTGATGGCTTGCTCCAAACTACTGAGGCTATATTTGGACTTGTCGGAGATCTATTCAAAGACCACACGGAAAATTTTTTTCTTCTTTACTAGTCGAGTTAATCAAGATCCGCTTGAAAATATATTTGCGTGCGTTCGTGCTAGAGGTGGTAACTGCAGAAACCCTTCAGTTAATGAATTTAATATAATAATTGCAAAGGTGATATCTCTTCACATATTTAATTTTTCGCAAAAATCAAATTGCGAATCAGATGATGATGTTATGTTGCCAGTAGAGTTCGAAAAAAAAAAATACAGCAGCAAGAATTTTCTGTATCATTTTCAGAAATTGTACAAGGCAATGAGACGTACTTTGACCAAAATATGGATAGTTTTGTGTGCAATGATGTACCCATTGAATTAACCTCGAGTAGATATTTTGTTGGATACATTGCAAGGGGATCCAATTGCGATAAATGCAGATCGTGCCTCATAAAAGAAAGCGAGCATTTAACAGCTTTATCAGAGCTTTTTATATGTGAGAAAAACTACTCGAGCGACTCGGACTTTGGATAATTAAGTGCACCATCTGATTTTTTTTTTAATGTATGTAAAATACACATAAAGGTTTTTGAAAATATTTTTTAAAATAATAAAAAGCAACTTGGTATTAGGAAATTTATTGTGGAGCAATGCATTAAGTGCACTAACGAAAGTAGTGAATACTCATTATGGTTTGATACAAATAATGAATGTTATGTGCATAAAATAGATATTTTAAACAAACTTATTAAAGTTTTACTTTTTAAGCACTGCAAATGGACTGTGATAGCTGATAGACAAAAGAAGCAAGCTAAACTCAGCATTCTATCTCATAAGTGACGACTGAAAGCAAATATATACACAAGTATATGCATAATACAAACAATTGATTCAATCGAAAAAAATAACGAAAAGCTATAGTTAGAAAACTAGCTTAGTTTGGGGAACATGGAAATGTTTTAATCTAAAAAACTAAATCATTTCATGTCGACTCGAAGGTCATATGAATATATGACCCCATTACAATTGTACTGGCCTCCTCGTGGTGTTCCCTGGGTACCGATTAGATACATACATATGTACATACATATATATATAAATATTTACATACATATGTATAAAAACGGTAGCAAATTCGAGCGGCGATTTCAACTATAATCGACAACAATTAATAGAGCTAGAATAAATAAATATAAATATATAAAAAGTTAATACATACATATGTACATACATAAATTAAGCTATGTTAATATTAATTTATTATCAATCCTGTTCAATCGTAAAAGTGGTTCCCCACCCCCCTGAGCGGGACGACCAGTACGCGAGACAATGCCCCTACGACTCCAGTCAGCCTATCACGCAAGCCCGTGATGTGCGGGAGAAAACTCAACCGCTCACCGACTGTGATGCCAAGGTACCTATACTCGCGCTTATATGGCAGGCTTGCTCCAGCAAGCCGAACCAATGGCGGCCGTCTAAGTATGCCCTTGAGCAGCATGATCGCCGTCTTGCTAGTTGAAACGACAACGCCGACTTCAACTCCCCAAGCGCCTACGATGGACATCCTTTTCGCTCGAGCTTTTTTTTCACCTAACTCTAGTATCTTAGGTCTGGTTGTAAAGAAAGAGATGGAGTAGCGGGTCTCTGGCTGAAGTAGGCGGGGGAAGCAACTGAAAATTAATTCATTCTGGTTATAATTATGATCCGATCTGATTCAGATTCGGCAGTCTGGTAGATATGGGCATTCTCTACGATACTGCGTTTTTGTGCCTGCCACAGATTTTCGTTCTTTGTGGTGGCGGAAGGGGGCGGGGCGAAATTTAGAAATGCACTTGTAGCAGTGTGATATCACATGAGTCTGGAAACCAAATTTGGTTAGTCTCTGAGATCCAGGCGCTCAACAAGACGGACGGACGGACAGACAGACATGGCTATATCGACTCGGCTATTGATGCTGATCAAGAATATATATACTTTATGGGGTCGGAAACGTTTCCTTCTCTGCGTTGCACACATCCACTTTTACCACAAATCTAATATACCCCTTAACTCTTTTTTGAGTACGGGTATAACAATGCATGAGCGTAGTCAAGTGCAGTCGAAATACGTTCGTAATCCACTCACTTTGTGCAGGTGCTCGCTGTTGTTACCTTTGGGTTCCTACGGCGTCGCTAAGCCTGCAGCAGCTGGGCAGCTGCTCTACTTAATTACTGCTTGATAAGCTGGAGAACAGACTTTTTTGTTTCCAAACTATTACCACTAAGCAAACAACACATAGAGGCGTCAAATCGACTAAAAACTGCCTCCATACAATTTTTGGACGATTGGCTCCCAGGCCCTCGGGTCGGGAGCCGATAGCTTCGGCAGGGCAGTCGGCTCTCTCCGGGTTGAGCCGAGAGAGAGCGCCTTTGCAGCTGTGTCAAATAAACCGTGTGCGTGTGTAGCTATGCCTGTATGTGTGTTCTCTGACTCATGACGGGATGCAAAAGTAAGCCTAGCATTGCAAAGGTATGTGTGTACTCAGACACGACAAAATATTTATCAATTCTTATTTTCCGAAAACGTTTTGAGTTTCGTTTCCAGGTTACGTAAATGAGTGTGTGCCATATGTTCACACATACTGTGCTTGTGTGTGGGCTCTAAAATTGTTTGCCGCATGAACCGAAATTCGTTTTTCGTTTTGATGCGCACATTGGGGCCAGCTTGATAAATTATAAAGTGAAAAAGGGTTCAATACATTTTTGTACATTTCATTTTCATATCATAAATCTGCCTATATTTCCTAAACTAAAATTATCTGGAAAATTAGATTCGCTAAAGCTCTGGAAAATGTTCTACTAGATGTGTACATTTATATTATTCAAAGCGTTCATCAAATATTTTTTAATTTTGCCACCTCTTTTCGGCTGAGTCCCCACTGTAAATACACACAATACAAACAAATAACAACTTTGAAACCAAACTCGATCTATTCAGGGCCGGATCAAACCTCAACCGGGCACTGGGCAACCATCAATCTGGGGCCCTCCATTTTTTCACCCCAGCTCCCTTCTTTCTTCATTTGACATAAAAACCTAAAAATGTTATGTTTGTTTGAATAATTTGTATATTTATCAGTGGCTATTATATTTTTATTCATTATTTGGAATTTGTTTTTTCAACAAATTTTAGCCCTAGGGGGCTCTAGGCAACTGCTAATCCGGCCCTGGACCTATTCCCGTAGTCAGACTTCATATTTTGTTGTCGCTCGCATTTGCTCCTCGTGCAACATCTTTGTATTGTATAGTCTTTGATTCGACACAGCTGCAAAGGCGCTCTCTCTCGGCTCAACCCGGAGAGAGCCGACTGCCCTGCCGAAGCTATCGGCTCCCGACCCGAGGGCCTGGGAGCCAATCGTCCAAAAATTGTATGCAGGCAGTTTTTAGTCGATTTGAAGGCTCTATGTGTTATTTGCTTAGTGGGTTCATTTAATTAAAAATAGTCTATTGTGCGTTGTAAAAAATGAAGAAAATATGATATTGCGAAAATAAATGCGTTGAGGACGAAATTTTTCATTTCCAAAAACGAAAAAGGAAAAAACCACACGAGTGGTTCTTGAGTGGTTCTTGCGAGTCTTGAGTCGAATAGGTACATATCTTGGCGGGTGTTTTGTTTTTGGCGCAAATGCACTGCTGATTTACTGAGAGCATTGTTAACAAATTGAACAGATTTTAGAAATTTCGAATAACAATATTTTAATTAACCCATCTTATTTTAAAGGCGATTCAGTTGAAGTGCCCGGAATCAGCACGAACATGAGCAAATCAACAAAACTAAAAAGGTTCTGTGGAAAAAAGAACACACAGCACAAAAATGTGAATCTACATTTTTGTAAGAAAATAATGAATAAAAAGAAATTTAATATTTTTAAACAGAATTTACCCTGCCCTTTTTCCTCAAAATAGCCAAAGTTTTTAGTTAAATACATCGCTTATTAGGGCCTTACTTCTTAAGGGAAATACATCGCTTATTAAGGCCTTACCGCTAACGTGTCCGTCTGTCGACGTTAAATCATCAAAAATAAAAATCGAACTGAAGTACCTGGTCAATGCGGACTCATCGTCGTGCGACCATACAATTTCGCGGCAGCGATTAAATACCAAAAAAAAAAAAAGTGTATTTCAAAATTTCGCCCCGCCCCCTTCCGCCCCCACAAAGGACGAATATCTGTGGCAGGCACAATTTTAAAGTTACGATAAAACTAAAAACGCAGTATCGTAGAGAATGCCCATATCTACCAGATTGCTGAATCTGAACTAGATCGGATCATAATTATAGCCAGAATGAAGAAATTATTTTCTGTTGGTTCCCCCGCCTCTTTCAGCCAGAGACACACTACTCTATCTCTTTCTCGCTCGCACACTCTGCCGCGTTCAGTGCGCGAGCAACCCCTAGCGGAGGAGATGTAGAATCTAAATGGTACATCTATAATCTACATGTTAGATGTAAAATATACATTGTAGATGAGATGTAGATAACACATGTAGCAAAAAAATGTAAAATTTTTTTATACCCGTACTCAAAAAAGAGTTAAGGGGTATATTAGATTTGTGGTAAAAGTGGATGTGTGTAACGTAGAGAAGGAAAATTTTCCGACCCCATAAAGTATATATATTCTTGATCAGCATCAATAGCCGAGTCGATAGAGCCATGTCTGTCTGTCCGTCTTGTTTGACGCCTGGATCTCAGAGACTATAAGAGCTAGGGCAACCAAATTTGGTTTCAAGACTCATGTGATATCACACTGCTACAAGTGTATTTCAAAATTTCGAATTTATTTTCGATTCGCAAAATATGTTCCATGAGCACAGCGAATTGGTTCAGGTTTTTAAAACATCGGTTGGCGAACATGCAAGGCGTTTCAATGCACAAACAGTTGACGAAGTGGCAATAGTCATAGTTGGTGAGCAATTTAATAATCGTGATATTGTGCTTCATTGTAGAAATGTACAACTTGAACGTGTATCCGAGACTCATCGCTGTTATGATGCACTACAATATCCCATATTGTTTTGGAGCGGACAAGATGGCTATAATTTCAACATTAAAATGATAAATCCAGTAAACGGTCGAGAAGGAACAAAGAAAGTTAGTGCTATGAATTATTACGCATACAGGCTGCAGATACGGCAAAATCAAGACAACCACATATTGAGGTGTAGAGCACCTTTCCACCAGTATATTGTTGACATGTATGCAAAAATTGAATCGGAACGGTTAAATTTTCTTCGATTAAAACAAGCCAAATTACGTTCCGAAGAGTATGTTCATTTGCGTGATGCCATTAACAACGATGGTAATGCACAAAACGTTGGAACTATGATAATACTACCGTCATCGTATGTTGGAAGTCCACGTCATATGTTTGAGTACGCGCAAGATGCGATTTCATACGTTCGCCGTTACGATCGACCAGACCTCTTCATCACCTTCACGTGTAATCCGCAATGGGAAGAAATCTCGGAATTATTGTTTGTTGGCCAAACATCGAAAGATCGCCATGATATTTTAGCACGTGTTTTTAGACAAAAATTGAAATCACTCATGGATTTAATTGTCAAACACGGTGCATTTGGGTCTGTTCAATGTTGGATGTATTCAATTGAATGGCAGAAACTAGGTTTGCCCCATGCGCATATTTTAATTTGGCTGATTGAAAAAATAAGGCCGAATCAAATTGACGATGTGATTTCGGCAGAAATTCCAGATCCGACAGTGGATCCTGAATTGTTTGAAGTGGTCACCAAAAATATGATTCACGGATACAGTGACGGGCAACGATGGATATCCCGAATATCGGCGTCGATCAACTGAAGATAATGGCCATTCGGTAACTTTGAGAGTTAAAAATCAAGATTTGGAGATTGTGCCATATTCACCGTTATTGTCTAAGATGTATAGAGCACACATAAACGTAGAGGTCTGCAATTCAGTTCAATCTATTGAATACATTTGCAAATACATCAACAAAGCAAAGACAATATAAGTATAAGATACATAACGCCATACGAAATTTTTGAACAGCAATTTTGAATGTTGGCTCTAGAGCTCTCTTGAAATTTTTTAGAGAGAGAGAGAGCGCTTTAGAGCCAGCCGCTCTCGTGTATGCATACAGCATAAGAATGCACACGAAATTGGTTCTATGCCGCTGCGACAGCCGAGTTTCTCAACTCATAAAAAGGTTTTCGTCTCGAAAATCGTCCGCTTCGCACAAGTACGCACACATACGCACTTGCTGGTTCTGTTTGTACTCACACATGCAAGCGGATTCTATTTTTAGATTCGTGTGCTCTCAAATTTGTGCGAGCGAGATGGCGCGAATTTCGTCGCTGGCCGAAAAATTGGCTTGTGTATGGCAATTGAAATGTATGAGCGTTCCGCATCTTATACTTATATTGTCTTTGAACAAAGGCTGTTTTTGGAGCAGTTGCTAATGTTAGCGATGAAATCACTCAATTTCAAATGGGCAAATACATCAGTTCAAATGAAGCAGCATGGCGCATATTATCATTCCCGATCCATGATAGGCATCCAACTGTAGTTCATTTAGCTGTTCATCTTGAAAACGGTCAACGCGTTTTTTTCACACCCGGAAATGCAATCCGAAGAGCTTCCCAACCACCAGCAACAACTCTAACTGCATTTTTATACCCGTACTCAAAAAAGAGTTAAGGGGTATATTAGATTTGTGGTAAAAGTGGATGTGTGCAACGCAGAGAAGGAAACGTTTCCGACCCCATAAAGTATATATATTCTTGATCAGCATCAATAGCCGAGTCGATATAGCCATGTCCGTCTGTCCGTACGTCTTGTTGAGCGCCTGGATCTCAGAGACTATAAAAGTTAGGGCAACCAAATTTGGTTCCAAGACTCATGTGATATCACACTGCTACAAGTGTATTTCAAAATTTCGCCCCGCCCCCTTCCGCCCCCACAAAGGACGAATATCTGTGGCAGGCACAATTTTAAAGTTACGATAAAACTAAAAACGCAGTATCGTAGAGAATGACCATATCTACCAGATTGCTGAATCTGAACTAGATCGGATCATAATTATAGCCAGAATGAAGAAATTATTTTCTGTTGGTTCCCCCGCCTCTTTCAGCCAGAGACACACTACTCTATCTCTTTCTCGCTCGCACACTCTGCCGCGTTCAGTGCGCGAGCAACCCCTAGCGGAGGAGATGTAGAATCTAAATGGTACATCTATAATCTACATGTTAGATGTAAAATATACATTGTAGATGTAGATGTAGATAACAGATGTAGCAAAAAAAATGTAAAATTTTTTTATACCCGTACTCAAAAAAGAGTTAAGGGGTATATTAGATTTGTGGTAAAAGTGGATGTGTGTAACGTAGAGAAGGAAAATTTTCCGACCCCATAAAGTATATATATTCTTGATCAGCATCAATAGCCGAGTCGATATAGCCATGTCCGTCTGTCCGTCCGTCTTGTTGAGCGCCTGGATCTCAGAGACTATAAAAGTTAGGGCAACCAAATTTGGTTCCAAGACTCATGTGATATCACACTGCTACAAGTGTATTTCAAAATTTCGCCCCGCCCCCTTCCGCCCCCACAAAGGACGAAAATCTGTGGCAGGCACAATTTTAAAGATACGATAAAACTAAAAACGCAGTATCGTAGAGAATGACCATATCTACCAGATTGCTGAATATGAATCAGATCGGATCATAATTATAGCCAGAATGAAGAAATTAATTTTCTGTTGGTTCCCCCGCCTCCAGCCAGAGACACGATACTCATTCTCCTTCTCGCTCGCACACTCTGCCGCGTTCAGTGCGCGAGCAACCCCTAGCGGAGGAGATGTAGAATATAAATGGTACATCTATAATCTACATGTTAGATGTAAAATATACATTGTAGATGTAGATAACAGATGTAGCAAAAAAATGTAAAATGTAAAATTTTTTTTTTTAATCTAAAATTTAAAAAATCATATCTCAAAAATGTATATACTGACTGAGTACGGGTATAAGTAGAGTCGCGTCCCCAGAAGCGACTCACACGTTCCTTCTCGTTTTCGTTGTGTCAAGCAGATGATTTTGCGAAAACATTGCTATACGCCGAAGTACCCGAATATTATACGTGGAATAAATCGTCAAAAGTTGTTCAAAGGCGAAGACGCGGAAAAGCCGTTCATGGTCAGCCAGTATTGTTTCACTCAGATGCGATAGGACGAATTTATACAGTTCATCCTAACAATCAAGAGTGTTATTATTTGCGAATTTTGCTAATAAATGTTAGTGGACCAACATCATTTGAATCTTTGCGAACTGTTGATCAAGAATTGTGTGGGACGTATCGCGAGCATGTGAACGATTGAATATGCTTGGGAATGACATGCATTGGGATCTTACACTTGAAGATGCAGCATTGTCATCAAGTCCACATCAAATTCGGACACTTTTCGCAATTATTATAGCCACGTGCAGTCCAGCAAAGCCAATGGAATTGTGGCAAAAGCATCAAAATCATTTGTCAGAGGATTTTTTACATCTATTGCGCCGTCAAAAGGTTAATATAAACATGGACCAAAGACTCTTTAACACAACAAGATGCGTAACGAGGAAGAAAAAAATGTATGACAGCAGCACAATATTTTAAAGAAATATAACTCCACACTTGCGTATGTGTGAGTGCGCTACACAAAATGTATTCTATTTTTAGAATTTCGTTGTTGCTCTCGGGCACACACACATATGTACATATGTATGTGTGTGCTCTCCAATTTTTGCCGTCTAAAATTCTGACTCTGAATCCAAATTTCGTATTTCCTTAAAGCTGCACAATTCTTAATGATGAAAAAGAAATTAAGCTACTACAACTGCTTTGGAAAACAAATACGGACGGTGGTGCAGCGGCGAAGTTGCTTGCCTGCAGAAATTGTGAGCCAAGTTCAATTCGCATTCGCAGCAGCGAAAGGAGATGATTTTTATACCCGTACTCAAAAAAGAGTTAAGGGGTATATTAGATTTGTGGTAAAAGTGGATGTGTGTAACACAGAGAAGGAAAATTTTCCGACCCCATAAAGTATATATATTCTTGATCAGCATCAATAGCCGAGTCGATAGAGCCATGTCTGTCTGTCCGTCCGTCCGTCCGTCTGTCCGTCTTGTTTGACGCCTGGATCTCAGAGACTATAAGAGACTATATTGCTAGGGCAACCAAATTTGGTTTCCAGACTCATGTGATATCACACTGCTACAAGTGTATTTCAAAATTTCGCCCCGCCCCCTTCCGCCACCACAAAGAACGAAAATCTGTGGCAGGCACAAAAACGCAGTATCGTAGAGAATGCCCATATCTACCAGACTGCCGAATCTGAATCAGATCGGATCATAATTATAACCAGAATGAATTAATTTTCAGTTGCTTCCCCCGCCTACTTCAGCCAGAGACCCGCTACTCCATCTCTTTCTTTACAACCAGACCTAAGATACTAGAGTTAGGTGAAAACGAGAAGGAAGGAGTCGCTTCTGGGGACGCGACTCTACTTATACCCGTACTCAGTCAGTAAATACATTTTTGAGATATGATTTTTAGAATTTTAGAAAAAAACAAAATTTTACATTTTACATTTTTTGCTACATCTGTTATCTACATCTACATCAATGTATATTTTACATCTAAAATGTAGATTATAGATGTACCATTTATATTCTGCATCTCCTCCGCTAGGGGTTGCTCGCGCACTGAACGCGGCAGAGTGTGCGAGCGAGAGAGAATGAGTTGTGTTTGTCTTGCGGAGGGGGCGGGGAAGCAACTGAAAATTAATTTCTTCATTCTGGCTATAATTATGATCCGATCTGATTCATGTTCAGCAATCTGGTGATATGGTCATTCTACGATACTGCGTTTTAGTTTTATCGTATCTTTAAAATTGTGCCTGCCACATTTTCGTCCTTGTGGGGGGGAAGGGGGCGGGGCGAAATTTTGAATACACTTGTAGCAGTGTGATATCACATGAGTCTTGAAACCAAATTTGGGTGCCCTAACTCTTATAGTCTCTGAGAACCAGGCGTCAAACAAGACGGACAGACGGACAGACGGACAGACGGACAGACAGACATGGCTCTATCGACTCGGCTATTGATGCTGATCAAGAATATATATACTTTATGGGGTCGGAAAATTTTCCTTCTCTGTGTTACACACATCCACTTTTCCCACAAATCTAATATACCCCTTAACTCTTTTTTGAGTACGGGTATAAAAAAGCTCGAGCGAAAAGGATGTCCATCGTAGGCGCTTGGGGAGTTGAAGTCGGCGTTGTCGTTTCAACTAGCAAGACGGCGATCATGCTGCTCAAGGGCATACTTAGACGGCCGCCATTGGTTCGGCTTGCTGGAGCAAGCCTGCTATATAAGCGCGAGTATAGGTACCTTGGCATCACAGTCGGTGAGCGGTTGAGTTTTCTCCCGCACATCACGGGCTTGCGTGATAGGCTGACTGGAGTCGTAGGGGCATTGTCTCGAACAGGATTGATAATAAATTAATATTAACATAGCTTAATTTATGTATGTACATATGTATGTATTAACTTTTTTACATATTTATATTTATTTATTCTAGCTCTATTAATTGTTGTCGATTATAGTTGAAATCGCCGCTCGAATTTGCTACCGTTTTTATACATATGTATGTAAATATTTATATATATATGTATGTACATATGTATGTATCTAATCGGTACCCAGGGAACACCACGAGGAGGCCAGTACAATTGTAATGGGGTCATATATTCATATGACCTTCGAGTCGACATGAAATGATTTAGTTTTTTAGATTAAAACATTTCCATGTTCCCCAACTAAGCTAGTTTTCTAACTATAGCTTTTCGTTATTTTTTTCGATTGAATCAATTGTTTGTATTATGCATATACTTGTGTATATATTTGCTTTCAGTCGTCACTTATGAGATAGAATGCTGAGTTTAGCTTGCTTCTTTTGTCTATCAGCTATCACAGTCCATTTGCAGTGCTTAAAAAGTAAAACTTTAATAAGTTTGTTTAAAATATCTATTTTATGCACATAACATTCATTATTTGTATCAAACCATAATGAGTATTCACTACTTTCGTTAGTGCACTTAATGCATTGCTCCACAATAAATTTCCTAATACCAAGTTGCTTTTTATTATTTTAAAAATATTTTCAAAAACCTTTATGTGTATTTTACATACATTAAAAAAAAAATCAGATGGTGCACTTAATTATCCAAAGTCCGAGTCGCTCGAGTAGTTTTTCTCACATATAAAAAGCTCTGATAAAGCTGTTAAATGCTCGCTTTCTTTTATGAGGCACGATCTGCATTTATCGCAATTGGATCCCCTTGCAATGTATCCAACAAAATATCTACTCGAGGTTAATTCAATGGGTACATCATTGCACACAAAACTATCCATATTTTGGTCAAAGTACGTCTCATTGCCTTGTACAATTTCTGAAAATGATACAGAAAATTCTTGCTGCTGTATTTTTTTTTTTTCGAACTCTACTGGCAACATAACATCATCATCTGATTTGCAATTTGATTTTTGCGAAAAATTAAATATGTGAAGAGATATCACCTTTGCAATTATTATATTAAATTCATTAACTGAAGGGTTTCTGCAGTTACCACCTCTAGCACGAACGCACGCAAATATATTTTCAAGCGGATCTTGATTAACTCGACTAGTAAAGAAGAAAAAATTTTCCGTGTGGTCTTTGAATAGATCTCCGACAAGTCCAAATATAGCCTCAGTAGTTTGGAGCAAGCCATCAAGACAATATATAATATTTCCTTGGTATTTAACGTTCTTTAGGTATTCCTGCATTTCCTTCAGTTTCTTCCAAACAATATTGTCAATTTGAAGTGCGCATTTCATGGGGTTCTTGTCAGTTAATACTCTGCTATTCAGGCAATCAAAGTAATCATTAACTTTTTGGACAAAAGCAGCTGTTGAGTCTGCCGCTTCGGAACTATTTCGATAGAATTGCTTGTTTTTATACCCATACTCAAAACTCAAAAGAGCTAAGGCAAAGACAATATAAGTATAAGATGCGGAACGCTCATACATTTCAATTGCCATATGCAAGGCAATTTTTCAGCCAGCGACGAAATTCGCGCCATCTCGCTCACACAAATTTGAGAGCGTACGAATCTAAAAATAGAATCCGCTTACATGTGTGAGTACACACAGAACCAGCAAGTGCGTATGTGTGCGTACTTGTGCGAAGCGGACGATTTTCGAGACGAAAACCTTTTAATGAGTTGAGAAACGAAATTATTTACCGGCGTTAAATACGTCGCGTGCTGAATACCCTAGTGACAATTATTCCAATGTGAAGTCATGTATTAAATATATTATGTACTTTTATATAAGTATATCCGCTAATTATTATCGAATATACCATGTTAAAAGAAATTATCATTGGAGTTTATTTATAAAAGAGTTTATTAATAATGGGGTGGTAAGCGTCTTGCAAAATTAACTTACACTTACAAAGTGAAGGGTATATTTCGACATCGCTGTAAAAAACGTATGCATGTGCACACATACAGTCGTCGCGACGACTCGGCTCGGCTGTCGCATCGGCATAGAACCAACTTCGTGTGCCTTCGTATGCTGTATGCATACAGTGGCTGGCTCTAGAGCGCTCTCTCTCTCTAAAAAATTTCAAGAGAGCCTGGAGCCAGCTCTAGAGCCAGCATGAAAAATTCGTGTACCAAAATTTCGTATGGCGTTATTTATCTTATACTTATATTGTCTTTGGTTAAGGGGTATATTAGATTTGTGGTAAAAGTGGATGTGTGCAACGCAGAGAAGGAAAATTTTCCGACCCCATAAAGTATATATATTCTTGATCAGCATCAATAGCCGAGTCGATATAGCCATGTCCGTCTGTCCGTCCGTC
The DNA here is from genome assembly GCA_018150885.1 of Drosophila tristis. NCBI lineage: Eukaryota > Metazoa > Arthropoda > Insecta > Diptera > Drosophilidae > Drosophila > Drosophila tristis. The sequence goes on from JAECWT010000026.1 coordinate 2,360,461, forward strand.
CGTCTTGATGAGCGCCTGGATCTCAGAGACTATAAGAGCTAGGGCAACCAAATTTGGTGTCAAGACTCATGTGATATCACACTGCTACAAGTGTATTTCAAAATTTCGCCCCGCCCCCTTCCGCCCCCACAAAGGACGAAAATCTGTGGCAGGCACAATTTTAAAGATACGATAAAACTAAAAACGCAGTATCGTAGAGAATGACCATATCTACCAGATTGCCGAATATGAATCAGATCGGATCATAATTATAGCCAGAATGAAGAAATTAATTTTCTGTTGTTTCCCCCGCCTCCTCCAGCCAGAGACACGATACTCATTCTCCTTCTCGCTCGCACACTCTGCCGCGTTCAGTGCGCGAGCAACCCCTAGCAGAGGAGATGTAGAATATAAATGGTAGATCTATAATCTTCATGTTAGATGTAAAATATACAATGTAGATGTAGATAACAGATGTAGAAAAAAATGTAATATGTAAAATTTTTTTTTTTTTATTCCTTTTATTCTAAAAAATCATATCTCAAAAATTTATATACTGACTGAGTACGGGTATAAGTAGAGTCGCGTCCCCAGAAGCGACTCACACGTTCCTTCTCGTTTTTTTTGACTTTATCTTTATTTTAAAATTAAATATACTTAATAATGAATGCCATGAATAAAACAAAATTCCACTGAAAATTAACAAAAAAAATAGTGAATAATCAAACAAAGAAAAAAGTTATAAGTTATTTCAAATGAAAAAAAGCAGGGGCGGGAAAAAAGGAGGGGGCCCCAAATTGATGGTTGCCTAGGGCCCCGTTGAGGCTTGATCCAGCCCTGCCCTACTCCGTTTAAAAGATATTCCATAAAGAAGATTTTGAAGGCATTGTTGAAATGATTTTTAGCGTCATTCGGCTTTTGACGAATGTTTTGTACATAAAATTAACATGGACAAATTAATAAGAGTTTTGCTTTATAAACATTGCAAGTGGCTAGTTACTCCAGACAATGTAAAAACACTAACAAACTAAATATTCTTCGTCACAAATAATATTATTTTGGTATAATTCGTTAATTAGTTAATGATTTGGTTAAAGAAAAAAAAAAAAAAAAGTAAAAAAAAAGATAAAAATAAATAAATACTTGAATTTTTTAGATTTTAGAAAAATGTACTTTTACTCGCTTAAATGTAATTATAGATGTACCATTTATATTCTGATTGCAGGGGGAGCAACTGAAATATTTTTTTTATTTGATGGGTTTTGGAGGAAATATATGAGCTGACAAACTTTGGGTGCCTCGTGTCTATTAAACTGATGGATTGACTCGCTCAATTTCCTTTGCAGTCAGCCACTTAGTACGCTGCGCCACGGGCTTAGGAGAAATTCAGTCGTCAATGTGTCAGGTTGACTCCTTTGTTGCGACAGAACATACGAAACAACGCACTCACACAACCAAGCGCCCAAACACGGACAACACAACGCACACATAGAAAAATCGAAAATCCACATCGAAAATCCACGCTAAAAATTTCGTGTGCTATTCAGCAGTATGGTCGTTACGCATCTTGTTGTGTTATAGAGTCTTTGCATGGACTATACGCCGGAAATTTACAACGAAGCATTGATTGCTATTGAAGACCTTTGCTTGATGATGGCAAGCAAAGCATTAGCTCAATTAGGTATGACAGTGCCTAATCGTGATATACACGACCTTTTCAACAAAGAACTGGAGCGTGAACAGCAGTATGATCGTGCCGAGCTTAATGCGTTTGTGAAAAACAATGAGCAACGGTTAAATATCAACCAAAGAACGGTTTACGACCAAATATTGCGAGCTATCGAAGAACAACATGGTGGACTGTTATTTTTGGATGCAGCTGGAGGTACCGGAAAAACGTTTGTCATTTCGATTATTTTGGCTACCATTCGAGCACAAGGTAGAATCGCATTGGCTTTGGCTTCGTCTGGCATCGAAGCTATGTTTGTCCGTCCTTCCTTCTTGTTGGTCGTCAGGCACATTATTGGATGGTGGTCGCACGGCGCACTCTGCCCTTAAGTTGCCCTTGAATATGAAGGCTGACGATAATCGTACATGCAACATTTCAAAAAGATCTGCAGCAGATTTGTTTTCCAGACAACTGTTGACAATTCTGGCTTCATAACGCTTCCAAATAAATTTTGCACTTTTGTGTCATCGAAGGAATACTTGATTCAGAGTGTGTTTCCAAATATTGTACAAAATTATAGAAACCATGACTGGTTGAGGGAAAGAGCAATTTTGGCCGGAACAAATAAAGATGTCAATGAGATCAACGCATCTATTTTGAATTCCATCCCAGGAGAAATGGTTGCGTATAGGTCGGTTGATACAATTATCAATCAATATGATGTTGTAAATTATCCAGTCGAATTTCTAAATTCATTGGACTTACCTGGATTGCCGACATACTATTTACAAGTAAAAGTTGGAGCCACCATAATTATGCTGCGGAATCTTAATCCACAAGACTTGCTGTGAAAAAAGTTATGACCAATTTACTTGAAGCAACTATTTTGACTGGGAAGTTTTGAGGTGAACACGTTTTAATTCCGAGAATTCCGTTGATTTTGACTAACATGCCATTTGATTTCAAACGACTACAATTTCCGATTCGTCTTGCTTTTGCTATGACTATTAGTTAATCACAAGGACAGTAGTTGTAAATTTGTGGTTTATATTTGGAACATCCGGTATTTTCACATGCTCAACTGTATGTAGCGTGCTCACGAGTAGGCAAACCTACGGCATTAATTATTTATTGTACCAACGGCAAAACAAAGAATATGGTTTATCACAAAGCATTCCAATAAATAAAATATGTCAGTACATCAAAATTATCATTTTTTAATTTCGATGAATTCCTAAACATTAAATGAATTTAGTAAGCAGCGAAGCGCGCGGGTCTGCTAGTATCAATATGAATCATAACGTATTCGATAGTTTTAAAAATTCCGATCCAACATCTACCTAAAATTGCATACATCTTACAGATTTAGGGCAGGATTTATCTCAAGCTGGTTCGTTATTGCCATACCCCGACGCTGATCATCAATTTTTGCAAATTTGTTTTATTAGTGATGAAAATCGTGAATTGGATCAACGTTCTGCAATTTTTTCCAATACAAGACGAGAAATTATTCGTGAGCTACAAAGGTTTTTCAATCAGCATAACGCATTAGTTCAATTGTTCAAAATTTCTCTCGATAGTATGCCATCTGATAATCACAAAATCGTAATAAGGGCTGATTGAACAACTTTTGGAGAGCATGCGAGGCGATTCAATGCACCGACAGTTGATGAGGTTGCAAATGTAATTCTTGGTGATCAGTTTCAATCCCGTGATATTCTACTTCATCGCAGAAATGAGCAATTGCAACGTGATTCGGAACTTCATCGTAGCTTCGATGCATTCCAATACCCAATTTTGCATTGGAAAGGTGACGATGGCTTCCAATTCAATATACCAATGTTTGATTCACGAACAGGTAAATAATTGACCTATTGTCAGTGTGATGACATTTCATTTGTATAATTTTCTAAAATCACATTTTGCGCTTCAGGTCAACATGCGTTAAACTATATCATCAGTACATCGTTGATATGTATGCCAAAGTAGAAACTGAACGTCTTAATTTTATTCGTTTCAACCAAAAAAAACATAAAAAATACCAGATTTTAAAAATTGTTAAAAAAAAAAACAATGCTTTAAAAATTTGTAAGCCTCGAAATTAGAGTTGGGTTGCTCATGAGTGAGTGAACAAAAATGAGCTGTTCACTTCACTGAGTGAACTGAACATGTTCACTAAATTTTTGTTCAGTTGTTCACTTGTTCAGTTGTTCACTCAGTTGTTCACTTGTTCAGTTGTTCACTCAGTTGTTCACTTGTTCAGTTACTCACTCAGTTGTTCACTTGTTCAGTTGTTCACTCAGTTGTTCACTTGTTCAGTTACTCACTCAGTTGTTCAGTTGTTCACTCACTTGTTCAGTTGTTCCCTGTTCACTCACTTGTTCAATCAATTAATCACAAACAATTTTTATCTTCTTTGTCTTATTTTTTATTAAATATTCCTACCGTATTGAAATACATGAATAAACTTTTTTTTTTGCCTTTTCTTTTTCTTAATAAAATATTCTTACTTTTATGTATTGTTATCCGATATTCTTTAATATTTGGGTGGGGGCGTTTTGCTAAACATACTTATTCATACATATGTACATCTATATTTATGTATATATTTCGAATGTACCACAAAAATTAACTGGGGAAAAACAAAGCATTGAATTGAGTGAACCACTGAACAGGGAACAACTGAACAACTGAGTGAACAACTGAACAAGTGAGTCAACAGGGAACAACTGAACAACTGAGTGAACTACTGAACAAGTGAGTCAACAGGGAACAACTGAACAAGTGAGTGAACAACTGAACAAGTGAACAACTGAACAACTGAGTGAGTAACTGAACAAGTGAACAACTGAGTGAACAACTGAACAAGTGAACAACTGAGTGAACAAGTGAGCAACTGAGCAAAGTGAGTGAGTTGTTCACTCACTTAAAAGTGAGCAACTGAACTTGTTCACTAAAGTGAACACTCTTTACCCAACTCTACTCGAAATCTATCAGCAGGAAGAAAAAGTTCAATTTTGTTGAGTAGTGTAATCACTATTTTTGAGTAATTTAATAAACTTTACACATAATCATTATTTTTGATAAAAAAAAATTGAACTTAAAAATAATGATTATAAATGATTTTTTATTTTGTTCGCCCAAAATAAAACTCAACAGAAAGTAACGGTCTCGGCGTTTGACTTTTCACCTAATATTGGTGAACTCCCAGTACAATTTATTATAAATTTTGCGGCAAGCGAGACAATCTCGTGCCTAAGTTATAGCACTAAGCAAACAACACATAGAGGCGTCAAATCGACTAAAAACTGCCTCCATACAATTTTTGGACGATTGGCTCCCAGGCCCTCGGGTCGGGAGCCGATAGCTTCGGCAGGGCAGTCGGCTCTCTCCGGGTTGAGCCGAGAGAGAGCGCCTTTGCAGCTGTGTCAAATAAACCGTGTGCGTGTGTAGCTATGCCTGTATGTGTGTTCTCTGACTCATGACGGGATGCAAAAGCAAGCCTGGCATTGCAAAGGTATGTGTGTACTCAGACACGACAAAATATTTATCAATTCTTATTTTCCGAAACGTTTTGAGTTGGTTTTGAGTTTCGTTTCCAGGTTACGTAAATGAGTGTGTGTCATATGTTCACACATACTGTGCTTGTGTGTGGGCTCTAAAATTTTTTGCCGCATGAACCGAAATTCGTTTTTCGTTCTGATGCGCACATTGGGGCCAGCTTGATAAATTATAAAGTGAAAAAGGGTTCAATACATTTTTGTACATTTCATTTTCATATCATAAATCTGCCTATATTTCCTAAACTAAAATTATCTGGAAAATTAGATTCGCTAAAGCTCTGGAAAATGTTCTACTAGATGTGTACATTTATATTATTCAAAGCGTTCATCAAATATTTTTTTAATTTTGCCACCTCTTTTCGGCTGAGTCCCCACTGTAAATACACACAATACAAACAAATAACAACTTTGAAACCAAACTCGATCTATTCAGGGCCGGATCAAACCTCAACCGGGCACTGGGCAACCATCAATCTGGGGCCCTCCATTTTTTCACCCCAGCTCCCTTCTTTCTTCATTTGACATAAAAACCTAAAAATGTTATGTTTGTTTGAATAATTTGTATATTTATCAGTGGCTATTATATTTTTATTCATTATTTGGAATTTGTTTTTTCAACAAATTTTAGCCCTAGGGGGGCTCTAGGCAACTGCTAATCCGGCCCTGGACCTATTCCCGTAGTCAGACTTCATATTTTGTTGTCGCTCGCATTTGCTCCTCGTGCAACATCTTTGTATTGTATAGTCTTTGATTCGACACAGCTGCAAAGGCGCTCTCTCTCGGCTCAACCCGTAGAGAGCCGACTGCCCTGCCGAAGCTATCGGCTCCCGACCCGAGGGCCTGGGAGCCAATCGTCCAAAAATTGTATGGAGGCAGTTTTTAGTCGATTTGACGCCTCTATGCGTTGTTTGCTTAGTGGTTACACACATCCAGTTTTACCACAAATCTAATATACCCTGTTTGGTTACGCAGCCAAATAGTGGACAAATGCATAGATCATAGTCAGTGGTGCAGCAGTAGAGTAAATCCCTATTATTGTTCGTTGTTTGCACTGCCCACTGTACTAAATTGTCATCTACGTACATATTCATGCTCCCGCCCGGCAGCAGCCTGTGCAGCCGTTCTCTTTCTTTTTTGGTATCACTCTCTCGATCTGTGCCTCTCTCGCTCGCATTAGGGCACGGGTAATTCTGCCCGCGTGCTCTTTGTTTTAGTCTGGATCTAGCAACCACTACACATAGTCTTGGAATCTAGTCATTCAATCCGACACCGTCTTGTACCGACCCCCGCGTCTACAATCTGACCCCGTCTTGAACCCAGCTAACTCTCCAACCGACTCGTCATCAACCTAACTCGAACCTTTCGCTATCCCTTTGACTCTGTATCGCCTTCTATACTGTTTACAACAATAAACCATATTCAACCTAAACAACCATCGTCTCGTTAATAAACATATCGCAAAACTACGCTACTGCAGCAGCTCAGTAGCTCAACATACCCCTTAACTCTTTTTTGAGTACGGGTATAAAAATATATATTCAACCAAAAACTTAAAAAATCTGAGACCATATCCAAAATTTCCTGCTAACATACTTAAGCCACCTGGAAAAAAATGGTTGAAAAAGTTAAAATTTGCCCAATATTCCTTATACTTTTAATAAATTTACTTTAATATTGAGTGGGATGACCTTTCTGCTTAAGAATAGCGGAGCAACGTTTTGGCATTGAATCCACAAGACGTGCGCACTGTTGAGGGGTGATTTTCTTCCACTCTTCTTGCAAAATTCGCCACAATTCGTTTTTATTTGCTAGTTTTTTTTGGCCAACGACTTGTTTAAGAATTCCCCACAAGTTCTCTATAGGGTTCAAGTCGGGGCTCTGCGGTGGCCATTGCAAAACATTGATTGCCTCTTGGTTAAGCCACGACTTGACTATCTTGCTGGTGTGTTTCGGGTCGTTGTCCTGTTGAAATATCCAGGCAAGTGGCAAAATATCGGCATATTCTCCAGATAAATTGTTAATAAGGATGTCCCTGTACATTTCGCCGTGCATAATGCCTTCTATCTTCACTAGGGGACCTACGCCCGATGCGGTGAAACAGCCCCAGACCATAATCGAAGCGCCACCATGTTTAACGGTCTTCTTCGTGTATTTGGGGTCCAATTGTTTGTTGGGAGGACGTCGACATATGGTTTACCATCACTCCCAACGACATTAAACTTGGATTCGTCGCTCCAAACAATCATGATCCAAAAATTGGGACCTTTTTGAATATGCTCTGTGGCGAACTGAAGGCGCTTTTTAACATTTTTAATGGACAGCAATGGTTTTTTTTGGGCAATGCGTCCATATAACCCGAATTCATTTAGCCGTCTTCTTATGGTCTGAGAGAACGGATCGGCTTTACTGATTTTGGCAATCTGTCTATCGTCGTTTAAAGTGGTTTTTCTGGGCTTTTCACGTGGAATATTTTCCCAGGTTCCATGTTTCTTATAAAATGCAATGGCATTTCTGACTTTGCCACGCAAAAAATGTAAAGTCTTACAAATTTGTAGAATACTTGTGTTTTTTTTTTCGTAATATCCCCATATTAGCTTTTTTCGGCCGGATTTGTATTTTTATTTTTAGCCATAGCGGTCAAATTGTTTTGGGAAACGTATTTAGTATTCAATATTTTAGTTTAGAAAATAACTAGCACAACTTTCCCGGAAAAAACACAAGTTTGACGATTTTAGCTCAAGGTGGCTTAAGTATATGAGAAGAGCGCAATTTAGTCAATTTTTTGGGAACCCCCGAATTCCTACTTGTCATTTTTTACTGTGATCAGCTGCTTTAATAACAGCGTTGCAAAATGTAAAAATTTCAGGCCAAAATAAATATGTTCAAAAAAGTTATTAAGAAAACAATTTATGGTAGTGGCTGTGGTTTAAGTCTATGAGCACCACTGTATGTACAAATATGTATTTATTCTATTAGCAAAAAGCAGACGGCGTGCCGCGTGTCGCTGAAAAAAAGGCGCAAAGGCAAAATGTACAGCCACTAACCATACAGTATATAGATGTGCCAGTTCATACAACGAAAGGGGCGCAGCTGAGTTTTCTGTCCCAGCACCCCCAGACCTTCGGCAGGGGTGCTGGGACCATTCGGCTGTGGTGCTGAGACGTTCGGCATTTTTTCGACATGTTCGATTCATGACGAGATGCGAAAGCAAGTCGAGAATTGCAAATGTATTTTTGAGAAACCAAAAAAAAAAAATTTATATTTTTTTTTTTTTTTTTTTAAAAATATTTTTTAATAAAAATTTATTTTTTTTTTTTTTTTTTTTTTTTTATTTTTTTTTATTTTTTTTATAATTTTTTTTTTTAATTTGAAGTTTTATTAAAAAATAAAAAAAAAAAATTTTAAAAAAAAAAAAATTTTTTATAAATATTACCAGAACTGCAGGGCGTTTTGAGTTACGTAAAAGTGTGTGTGCCATGCATTCACACATACTGTTCTTGTGTGTGGGCTCTACAATTTTTGGGCGCTTTCGGTTTTTCGTTTTGTTTTGATGATTATGTATCGTCAGGCTCGCGGGGTATTTCTTTCATTCTCTCTTAGGCTAGCCTTTGCCTATGCTTTCGGCTTGGTAAATGCGTCGGCCCGCGTCGAGTTGAGCGACAGAATACACCAACAAAATATGAAGTCTGACGACGGGAATAGGTCAAGGGCCGGATTAGCAGTTTCTAGAGCTACGCTATGGCTAACAGAAAAAGTTTGTTGAAAAAACAAAACTCCAAATAATTAATAAAACGAGAAGGAACGTGTGAGTCGCTTCTGGGGACGCGACTCTACTTATACCCGTACTCAGTCAGTATATACATTTTTGAGCTTATATTTTTTTAGAATTTTAGAATAAAAAAAAATTTTACATTTTACATTTTTTTGCTACATCTGTTATCTACATCTACATCTACAATGTATATTTTACATCTAACATGTAGATTGTACATGTACCATTTAGATTATACATATCCTCCGCTAGGGGTTGCTCGCGCACTGAACGCGGCAGAGTGTGCGAGCGAGAAGGAGAATGAGTATCGTGTCTCTGGCTGGAGGAGGGGGACCAACAGAAAATTAATTTCTTCATTCTGGCTATAATTATGTTCCGATCTGATTCATATTCAGCAATCTGGTAGATATGGTCATTCTCTACGATACTGCGTTTTTAGTTTTATCGTATCTTTAAAATTGTGCCTGCCACAGATTTTCGTCCTTTGTGGAGTCGGAAGGGGGCGGGGCGAAATTTTGAAACCAAATTTGGATAGTCTCTGAGATCCAGGCGCTCAACAAGACGGACGGACGGACGAACGGACAGACAGACATGGCTATATCGACCCGTACTCAGTCAGTACATACATTTTTGAGCTTATAATTTTTTTTTTTTTTAATTTTGAAATACACTTGTACCAGTGTGAGTCTGGAAACAACATTTGTTTGCTCTATCTTTTATAGTCTCTGAGATCCAGGCGCTCATCGAGACGGACAGACGGACAAGGCTATATCGACTCGGCTATTGATGCTGATCAAGAATATATATACTTTATGGGGTCGAAAACGTTTCCTTCTCTGTGTTGCACACATTCACTTTTACCGCAAATACAATATACCCCTTAACTCTTTTTTGAGTACGGGTATAATAAATAAATATCATTCACATGATACTTATAAATCAATTTATTGAGCGCTGGAAGACAATTGTCTTAGTTATTTTGCGCAATTTACAGCTGTTAGGAAGCTTAAAGGAATATTTCGGAGTTCATTCATGACCCTCTGTGAAATAGTCTCAGCATTCATTATGAAAACCTTTGAACAGCTTGCAGAAAACAAATTTCTGGAAAGCTCACACAGCCGAAGTTTTTATTTCTCGCTGTACTTCTGTGACTTAAGGAACGTTTTTTTTAGAATATTTTATCACTCCTATGTGTTAGGATGCTCAGAAGTTTGCACAGAGGCAATCGAAAACCCGTTAATTACAAGAAAAATAAAATTTAAAAAAAAGATGAAAAGATATGTAGATTGGCTAAAATTAATATGAATATTGAAAAAAATGTATTCTTTAATTATTCTAATTTGGTATTATTTAAATTAGTTTATTTATTGTTTATATTGTTATTATTTTTTATGTATTTTTTTAGCCTCGAATTATTAACTTAACAACCCGTGGTACCGATCTTTAGGACTCAGTGGACCCTCCCCTTTTAGCCCATACTGGCTCGGATAGGGTACCCTTGAAGGGGACTCTCCAAGTCCGGTGCTCTCGGCCCGTCTGTCGCCATTGGGTCCATCAGTTGTTGCCGTCTGGAGAACGCATCCCCAGCGTATCTGTCCAGCAGCTGCATTCTCTCCTGCAAAGCCACCACTTTCGAGACAATCCATTTGCCATCCGTGTGCTGCACTCCAAGTCCATCGAGGTCTGGCAAATCTGCATAGAGCGGACAAACATATAGAACGTGTTGCCAATCCTCGCTCTCTGCGCCGCATAGACATGCAGGCATGTCGCTTCGGCTTCTCTCATGCAGAAATGCATTGAGCGATTCATTGCCAGTCAGCAGGAATCCAGCGCGCAGCGTGAAGCCAAACCTTGGCTCGCTGTAGACGAAGCCTGCGTTCGGGATGAAGCGGTGCGTCACCCGACCTGGGGAGTCACCATCATCCCATCTGCGTTGCCACTCGCTCAGCAGGCATTCCTCTAGTCGCGCCATCTTCTGCTTCCAGCTAAGATTTGCCAAATCTTCGCCGTATTGTCAATCGCTCTCCTCCAGCGGGTAGTCACGCTTGAGTTTGAATCTGATTGCCAGGCGTCTGGCGACCAGATCGAACGGGGGGGCTCCAGCAAGTACTTGCAGTGCCACGGTGGACACTTTTCGGCATACCGGTAGGCATCCAATCAGGATAGTAGTCCTTCGGCACTCAAGCAGGTGCCTCCTGGCAACCGCTTGCGTCGTCGTCACGACAGACCAAACCGAGGCACCAAATAGTGCACAGGGCTCGAGCTCGAGCTCTGAACGGGCGTGTTCCTCGATGAGGAGGAGCAGGTCGTCGGCATACGCGCTGAGCGCTCCAAGTGGCTCCAAGCGCTGGAGCAACACGTCCATCAAGATGTTCCATATGAATGGACCACTTATGGACCCCTGTGGGCAACCTCTTGTCACCGGAACAGTGGCTACTCCATGCCTGCGTCTGCTCTTCAACCTGGCGACGCAAGCATCAACCTCGGAAACCTCGAGGGCCGGTGGAGCTTCGGACGTGATGGCAATGTGCGCATTCGACTCCGCAACAGGGAAAAAGTTGCGGAGGAGCACACCCGCACAGTCGCGCCATGTTGCAACCAGCTCACCATCTGTCCGAAGGCATCCAATCTCCGTGCACTTTTTGCGGCCTCGGCAAATCTTGTAGACGTGCCCCCATGGATCATCTCTGTTGTCTCCCACGAAGCGTCGCCAGTTGTCCTTCTAGGTCCTTCTAGTGGACACTTTTCGGCATACCGGTAGGCATCCAATCAGGATAGTAGTCCTTCGGCACTCAAGCAGGTGCCTCCTGGCAACCGCTTGCGTCGTCGTCACGACAGACCAAACCGAGGCACCAAATAGTGCACAGGGCTCGAGCTCGAGCTCTGAACGGGCGTGTCCTCGATGAGGAGGAGCAGGTCGTCGGCATACGCGCTGAGCGCTCCAAGTGGCTCCAAGCGCTGGAGCAACACGTCCATCAAGATGTTCCATATGAATGGACCACTTATGGACCCCTGTGGGCAACCTCTTGTCACCGGAACAGTGGCTACTCCATGCCTGCGTCTGCTCTTCAACCTGGCGACGCAAGCATCAACCTCGGAAACCTCGAGGGCCGGTGGAGCTTCGGACGTGATGGCAATGTGCGCATTCGACTCCGCAACAGGGAAAAAGTTGCGGAGGAGCACACCCGCACAGTCGCGCCATGTTGCAACCAGCTCACCATCTGTCCGAAGGCATCCAATCTCCGTGCACTTTTTGCGGCCTCGGCAAATCTTGTAGACGTGCCCCCATGGATCATCTCTGTTGTCTCCCACGAAGCGTCGCCAGTTGTCCTTCTAGGTCCTCAGGATGAGCTTCTTGTATTGCACCGAGGAGATCCTCAACGCAACCACAAGTTGCTCTGCTGCGTCGGACTCGTGCCGACGAGCATCCTGTAGCCGCAGCCTCAGTCTCCTGACCTCTCGGCGTTTGGAATGTAGCTCGGCAGTCCACCAAGCTACTTTCCTCGCGGCTCTGGGCGTGCTGCGTCCCAGCACTCTGTCGCACACACTGTGCACTACAGAGCGCAGTGCAGCCACTCGGTTGTCCTCCGGCAATTCGGATGTCTCTCTTACCACCTCTTCCTCGAACAATCGCCAGCGCGCATTGGAATGCTTCCAGGACGCCACAGGAGCAATGCTCTCAACTGTGTCGGTCGGATCACGCGCCACCTCAACCACAGCGACCACAACATGATCCCTCACTTCCCAAGCGTATGTGGCCCACATAGTCGCAGCTTGATTGGCGATTGTTACATCGATGTCGATGTGGGCTCTGCGGCTATCGAATGTAAACACCTGACTGGCCTCGTTGAGCACGCCGGCTCGGTTTTCGGTAATCCACTCAGACAGCAGCTCACCCTGTGCATAGTTTAGCTTGCCCCCGAGCATGCTCGGAGAGTTTGCTAAGCCACGCTGGGGATACTGCGTTCGTGTCGAGTCCAAAGATGACGGGAGTGCGGCTGGCCAGCAGCAGCACCGCATCTAGGTACCTGAGGTACGGCGCCAAGTCGGTGTTGAATTGGCAGTATACGGAGCACAGGATGATTGAGCCAAATCTTCCTTGTACTGTGACGTATCCGTCATGTTCGGTGGTAAGGTCTATTGGCGTGCAGATGGCTTCCGATTCATCGACGATGATGGCAGCCACACTGGTGGCACACGTTCTCCTTTAGGCGGCACTGGGACACCTTGTGGTCGAAACCCACACACCTGTGGCAGGCGTAGGTCCTGATCAGGGAACGACAGCATCATCGGAACCACTTGATGTATACGCAATCGCGTAGCACCTCCTGTGCCTCCGCATCGACCTCCAGCGTCACGTTGACCGTGGCGCCGTCGGTGACCGACGAGGGTTTGCTGCCCAGGTGAACCATCTTTTTAAACTCCGCAGCGGACATGGAATCTTCCAGGTTCTTGGTGAAGAGCTCCTCTTCAGGCGTGATGGACGTGTCGACGTCATACACCACGACCTGAGGCCTGGTCTCCGGGCTCTTCCTCACTTCCAGTCGTAATTCCTGGAACTTCGCGCTGTCCACTACCTTTTTGAGCTGATCGCTCCTCCGCTCTTCCTAATCGATGATAACTCCGCAGCAACAGCCGAAAATCCAGCCGCAACAATGCCAGTTGCCTGGCATGTGGCAGCGGTGATGGTAGCGGCGGTGGCAGCAATGGTATTGGCAGCGGCGGCGACCTGACTGCTGGGATCGGCAACTCTCCCGTCACCCCAATCCCCAGCCCGATCTTCTTCGCTGCACCCTTTGCCGCATTTGACCACGGCCGACCCCGCCGACGGGCGGGAACACTCGATGACGAGCTCGCCCCAACACTAGCCAGGCTAGCGTCGCTGGCGTCGGCCTCCGTGTCCACATCCATACTCTGGCTCCATCTACCAGTTCTCTCTGAATTTTTAATTTTTTTAAATTTGCCAATTCCGACACTATTTGAGCACCAAATTAACGCGTAATTTAATTGCACAAAAGCGCGGAACACTCGCGACAATATATGAACACTTTCCACACGGGAAAATAACTCTTTGACGCTTTGAAAGACGACGGTAAAGCGGGGCGCTTAAAAAACACGTCTGCTTCCAGTAGCAGTCAGAGAGCAACTGAGTACACAGGGCACCATGAGTCCGGCAAATTTTGTCCGCTTTGCGCGGGGACTGAGACCCCAGTCGACCCGCAGTACGCGAGACAATGCCCCTACGACTCCAGTCAGCCTATCACGCAAGCCCGTGATGTGCGGGAGAAAACTCAACCGCTCACCGACTGTGATGCCAAGGTACCTATACTCGCGCTTATATGGCAGGCTTGCTCCAGCAAACCGAACCAATGGCGGCCGTCTAAGTATGCCCTTGAGCAGCATGATCGCCGTCTTGCTAGTTGAAACGGCAACGCCGACTCAACTCCCCAAGCGCCTACGATGGACATTAGTTCCTCTCCTTTTCACTCGAGCTCTGAACGGGCGTTTCCCTCGATGAGGAGGACGTCGTCGGCATACGCGCTGAGCGCTCAAGGCAAGTGTTGGAGCAACACGTCCATCAAGATGTTCCATATGAATGGACCACTTATGACCCCTCTGGGGCAACCTCTTGTCACCGGAACAGTGGCTACTCCATGCCTGCGTCTGCTCTTCAACCTGGCGACGCAAGCATCAACCTCGGAAACCTCGAGGGCCGGTGGAGCTTCGGACGTGATGGCAATGTGCGCATTCGACTCCGCAACAGGGAAAAGTTGCGGAGGAGCACACCCGCACAGTCGCGCCATGTTGCAACCAGCTCACCATCTGTCCGAAGGCATCCAATCTCCGTGCACTTTTTGCGGCCTCGGCAAATCTTGTAGACGTGCCCCCATGGATCATCTCTGTTGTCTCCCACGAAGCGTCGCCAGTTGTCCTTCTTCGTCCTCAGGATGAGCTTCTTGTATTGCGCCGAGGAGATCCTCAACGCAACCACAAGTTGCTCTGCTGCGTCGGACTCGTGCCGACGAGCATCCTGTAGCCGCAGCCTCAGTCTCCTGACCTCTCGGCGTTTGGAATGTAGCTCGGCTCTGGGCGTGCTGCGTCCCAGCACTCTGTCGCACACACTGTGCACTACAGAGCGCAGTGCAGCCACTCGGTTGTCCTCCGGCAATTCGGATGTCTCTCTTACCACCTCTTCCTCGAACAATCGCCAGCGCGCTTTGGAATGCTTCCAGGACGCCACAGGAGCAATGCTCTCAACTGTGTCGGTCGGATCACGCGTCACCTCAACCACAGCGACCACAACATGATCCCTCACTTCCCAAGCGTATGTGGCCCACATAGTCGCAGCTTGATTGGCGATTGTTACATCGATGTCGATGTGGGCTCTGCGGCTATCGAATGTAAACACCTGACTGGCCTCGTTGAGCACGCCGGCTCGGTTTTCGGTAATCCACTCAGACAGCAGCTCACCCTGTGCATAGTTAGCTTGCCCCCGAGCATGCTCGGAGAGTTTGCTAAGCCACGCTGGGGATACTGCGTTCGTGTCGAGTCCAAAGATGACGGGAGTGCGGCTGGCCAGCAGCAGCACCGCATCTAGGTACCTGAGGTACGGCGCCAAGTCGGTGTTGAATTGGCAGTATACGGAGCACAGGATGATTGAGCCAAATCTTCCTTGTACTCTGACGTATCCGTCATGTTCGGTGGTAAGGTCTATTGGCGTGCAGATGGCTTCCGATTCATCGACGATGATGGCAGCCACACTGGTGGCACACGTTCTCCTTTAGGCGGCACTGGGACACCTTGTGGTCGAAACCCACACACCTGTGGCAGGCGTATGTCCTGACCAGGGAACGACAGCGGCATCGGAACCACTTGATGTATACGCAATCGCGTAGCACCTCCTGTGCCTCCGCATCGACCTCCAGCGTCACGTTGACCGTGGCGCCGTCGGTGACCGACGAGGGTTTGCTGCCCAGGTGAACCATCTTTTTAAACTCCGCAGCGGACATGGAATCTTCCAGGTTCTTGGTGAAGAGCTCCTCTTCAGGCGTGATGGACGTGTCGACGTCATACACCACGACCTGAGGCCTGGTCTCCGGGCTCTTCCTCACTTCCAGTCGTGCTTCCTGGAACTTCGCGCTGTCCACTACCTTTTTGAGCTGATCGCTCCTCCGCTCTTCAGCTCACGAACCTCGTGCACTCGGACTCCGAGTTTGGGTACGACATCCTTCCTCACTCGCCCGACCAGTTGCTTTCCCGTCTCCCCCGGGTTCGTGCTCTTAATGAGAGCCGACCAGGGTTCACGCGGCTTCGCGATCAGTGGGGCGACAGCGCTCGGTGCCGGCAAGCCTGGGTAGGCTGCCGCATACGCAGCGGTGGGAACAGCAGAAGTGGCAGCGTGGGCAGCGGCAGCGGGCCTCTGTGGAGGCGGCATACGTGCCCTCTCCTCCAGGCGCACCTTGTCCCCAGCCAGAGCCATAACCAGCTCGTCGTAACTGTTGGTAGCGACGAAAACTGCCATGGCGGCCTCCGGGGTCATGCCTCAATTGAGGACTGCCTCGCTCACGCTCATCCTAATCGATGATAACTCCGCAGCAACAGCCGAAAATCCAGCCGCAACAATGCCAGTTGCCTGGCATGTGGCAGCGGTGATGGTTGCGGCGGTGGCAGCAATGGTATTGGCAGCGGTGCTGGCGGCGACAGTGGTAGTGGCAGCAGTGGTGGCGGCGGCGTTGTTGGCGGTGGTAGCAGCGATGGCAGCGGCAGCGACAGCGGCAGAGGGTTCTGCCGTGGCTTGCACTTCCACAAAGGGGAGCGACGGTGGCGGCGACCTGACTGCTGGGATCGGCAACTCTCCCGTCACCCCAATCCCCAGCCCGATCTTCTTCGCTGCACCCTTTGCCGCATTTGACCACGGCCGACCCCGCCGACGGGCGGGAACACTCGATGACGAGCTCGCCCCAACACTAGCCAGGCTAGCGTCGCTGGCGTCGGCCTCCGTGTCCACATCCATACTCTGGCTCCATCTACCAGTTCTCTCTGAATTTTTAATTTTTTTAAATTTGCCAATTCCGACACTATTTGAGCACCAAATTAACGCGTAATTTAATTGCACAAAAGCGCGGAACACTCGCGACAATATATGAACACTTTCCACACGGGAAAATAACTCTTTGACGCTTTGAAAGACGACGGTAAAGCGGGGCGCTTAAAAACACGTCTGCTTCCAGTAGCAGTCAGAGAGCAACTGAGTACACAGGGCACCATGAGTCCGGCAAATTTTGTCCGCTTTGCGCGGGGACTGAGACCCCAGTCGACCCGCAGTACGCGAGACAATGCCCCTACGACTCCAGTCAGCCTATCACGCAAGCCCGTGATGTGCGGGAGAAAACTCAACCGCTCACCGACTGTGATGCCAAGGTACCTATACTCGCGCTTATATGGCAGGCTTGCTCCAGCAAACCGAACCAATGGCGGCCGTCTAAGTATGCCCTTGAGCAGCATGATCGCCGTCTTGCTAGTTGAAACGGCAACGCCGACTTCAACTCCCCAAGCGCCTACGATGGACATTAGTTCCTCTCCTTTTCACTCGAGCTCTGAACGGGCGTTTCCCTCGATGAGGAGGAGCACGTCGTCGGCATACGCGCTGAGCGCTCCAAGTGGCTCCAAGCGCTGGAGCAACACGTCCATCAAGATGTTCCATATGAATGGACCACTTATGGACCCCTGTGGGCAACCTCTTGTCACCGGAACAGTGGCTACTCCATGCCTGCGTCTGCTCTTCAACCTGGCGACGCAAGCATCAACCTCGGAAACCTCGAGGGCCGGTGGAGCTTCGGACGTGATGGCAATGTGCGCATTCGACTCCGCAACAGGGAAAAAGTTGCGGAGGAGCACACCCGCACAGTCGCGCCATGTTGCAACCAGCTCACCATCTGTCCGAAGGCATCCAATCTCCGTGCACTTTTTGCGGCCTCGGCAAATCTTGTAGACGTGCCCGCATGGATCATCTCTGTTGTCTCCCACGAAGCGTCGCCAGTTGTCCTTCTTCGTCCTCAGGATGAGCTTCTTGTATTGCGCCGAGGAGATCCTCAACGCAACCACAAGTTGCTCTGCTGCGTCGGACTCGTGCCGACGAGCATCCTGTAGCCGCAGCCTCAGTCTCCTGACCTCTCGGCGTTTGGAATGTAGCTCGGCTCTGGGCGTGCTGCGTCCCAGCACTCTGTCGCACACACTGTGCACTACAGAGCGCAGTGCAGCCACTCGGTTGTCCTCCGGCAATTCGGATGTCTCTCTTACCACCTCTTCCTCGAACAATCGCCAGCGCGCATTGGAATGCTTCCAGGACGGCACAGGAGCAATGCTCTCAACTGTGTCGGTCGGATCACGCTTGTGGTCGCTGGTATCCCATTCCCTCACTTCCCAAGCGTATGTGGCCCACATAGTCGCAGCTTGATTGGCGATTGTTACATCGATGTCGATGTGGGCTCTGCGGCTATCGAATGTAAACACCTGACTGGCCTCGTTGAGCACGCCGGCTCGGTTTTCGGTAATCCACTCAGACAGCAGCTCACCCTGTGCATAGTTAGCTTGCCCCCGAGCATGCTCGGAGAGTTTGCTAAGCCACGCTGGGGATACTGCGTTCGTGTCGAGTCCAAAGATGACGGGAGTGCGGCTGGCCAGCAGCAGCACCGCATCTAGGTACCTGAGGTACGGCGCCAAGTCGGTGTTGAATTGGCAGTATACGGAGCACAGGATGATTGAGCCAAATCTTCCTTGTACTCTGACGTATCCGTCATGTTCGGTGGTAAGGTCTATTGGCGTGCAGATGGCTTCCGATTCATCGACGATGATGGCAGCCACACTGGTGGCACACGTTCTCCTTTAGGCGGCACTGGGACACCTTGTGGTCGAAACCCACACACCTGTGGCAGGCGTATGTCCTGACCAGGGAACGACAGCGGCATCGGAACCACTTGATGTATACGCAATCGCGTAGCACCTCCTGTGCCTCCGCATCGACCTCCAGCGTCACGTTGACCGTGGCGCCGTCGGTGACCGACGAGGGTTTGCTGCCCAGGTGAACCATCTTTTTAAACTCCGCAGCGGACATGGAATCTTCCAGGTTCTTGGTGAAGAGCTCCTCTTCAGGCGTGATGGACGTGTCGACGTCATACACCACGACCTGAGGCCTGGTCTCCGGGCTCTTCCTCACTTCCAGTCGTGCTTCCTGGAACTTCGCGCTGTCCACTACCTTTTTGAGCTGATCGCTCCTCCGCTCTTCAGCTCACGAACCTCGTGCACTCGGACTCCGAGTTTGGGTACGACATCCTTCCTCACTCGCCCGACCAGTTGCTTTCTCGTCTCCCCCGGGTTCGTGCTCTTAATGAGAGCCGACCAGGGTTCACGCGGCTTCGCGATCAGTGGGGCGACAGCGCTCGGTGCCGGCAAGCCAGGGTAGGCTGCCGCATACGCAGCGGTGGGAACAGCAGAAGTGGCAGCGTGGGCAGCGGCAGCGGGCCTCTGTGGAGGCGGCATACGTGCCCTCTCCTCCAGGCGCACCTTGTCCCCAGCCAGAGCCATAACCAGCTCGTCGTAACTGTTGGTAGCGACGAAAACTGCCATGGCGGCCTCCGGGGTCATGCCTCAATTGAGGACTGCCTCGCTCACGCTCATCCTAATCGATGATAACTCCGCAGCAACAGCCGAAAATCCAGCCGCAACAATGCCAGTTGCCTGGCATGTGGCAGCGGTGATGGTAGCGGCGGTGGCAGCAATGGTATTGGCAGCGGTGCTGGCGGCGACAGTGGTAGTGGCAGCAGTGGTGGCGGCGGCGTTGTTGGCGGTGGTAGCAGCGATGGCGAGCAGCGACAGCGGCAGAGGGTTCTGCCGTGGCTTGCACTTCCACAAAGGGGAGCGACGGTGGCGGCGACCTGACTGCTGGGATCGGCAACTCTCCCCGTCACCCCAATCCCCAGCGAAGAAGGCTGCACCCTTTGCCGCATTTGACCACGGCCGACCCCGCCGACGGGCGGGAACACTCGATGACGAGCTCGCCCCAACACTAGCCAGGCTAGCGTCGCTGGCGTCGGCCTCCGTGTCCACATCCATACTCTGGCTCCATCTACCAGTTCTCTCTGAATTTTTAATTTTTTTTAATTTGCCAATTCCGACACTATTTGAGCACCAAATTAACGCGTAATTTAATTGCACAAAAGCGCGGAACACTCGCGACAATATATGAACACTTTCCACACGGGAAAATAACTCTTTGACGCTTTGAAAGACGACGGTAAAGCGGGGCGCTTAAAAAACACGTCTGCTTCCAGTAGCAGTCAGAGAGCAACTGAGTACACAGGGCACCATGAGTCCGGCAAATTTTTGTCCGCTTTGCGCGGGGACTGAGACCCCAGTCGACCCGCAGTACGCGAGACAATGCCCCTACGACTCCAGTCAGCCTATCACGCAAGCCCGTGATGTGCGGGAGAAAACTCAACCGCTCACCGACTGTGATGCCAAGGTACCTATACTCGCGCTTATATGGCAGGCTTGCTCCAGCAAACCGAACCAATGGCGGCCGTCTAAGTATGCCCTTGAGCAGCATGATCGCCGTCTTGCTAGTTGAAACGGCAACGCCGACTTCAACTCCCCAAGCGCCTACGATGGACATTAGTTCCTCTCCTTTTCGCTCGAGCTCTGAACGGGCGTGTTCCTCGATGAGGAGGAGCAGGTCGTCGGCATACGCGCTGAGCGTTCCAAGTGGCTCCAAGCGCTGGAGCAACACGTCCATCAAGATGTTCCATATGAATGGACCACTTATGGACCCCCTGTGGGCAACCTCTTGTCACCGGGACAGTGGCTACTCCATGCCTGCGTCTGCTCTTCAACCTGGCGACGCAAGCATCAACCTCGGAAACCTCGAGGGTCGGTGGAGCTTCGGACGTGATGGCAATGTGCGCATTCGACTCCGCAACAGGGAAAAAGTTGCGGAGGAGCACACCCGCACAGTCGCGCCACGTTGCAACCAGCTCACCATCTGTCCCAAGGCATCCAATCTCCGTGCACTTTTTGCGGCCTCGGCAAATCTTGTAGACGTGCCCCCATGGATCATCTCTGTTGTCTCCCACGAAGCGTCGCCAGTTGTCCTTCTTCGTCCTCAGGATGAGCTTCCTGTATTGCGACGAGGAGATCCTCAACGCAACTACAAGTTGCTCTGCTGCGTCGGACTCGTGCCGACGAGCATCCTGTAGCCGCAGCCTCAGTCTCCTGACCTCTCGGCGTTTGGAATGTAGCTCGGCAGTCCACCAAACTACTGGCCTCGTTGAGCACGCCGGCTCGGTTCTCGGTAATCCACCTCAGACAGCAGCTCACCCCGAGCATGCTCCGAGAGTTTGCTAAACAACGCTGGGGATACTGCGTTCGCGTCGAGTCCAAAGATGACGGGAGTGCGGCTGGCCAGCAGCAGCACCGCATCTAGGTACCTGAGGTACGGCGCCAAGTCAGTGTTGAATTGGCAGTATACGGAGCATAGGATGATTGAGTCAAATCTTCCTTGTACTCTGACGCATACTCCATGTTCGGTGGTAAGGTCTATTGGCGTGCAGATGGCTTCCGATTCATCGACGATGATGGCAGCTTTCGGGTTTCCGTCACGAAAGGGGCGGTCCTGGAATACTCGCATTCCCGAAGGAAGGCCAGTAATCCGCCCTGCTCTATCGACGTACGGCTCCTGGACCAGTGCGAACAGATGGCCAGAGTTGCGCAGTTGGCCACGGCCACAATTAGCTTGGATGAAGCTAAACATATAATGTCTAGCTTGCACCCTCGCCAATACCGCTGCGTACATCGGGCATGCCGCTGACAGCATGGAATGTGCTGCCGGGTAACACTTGAAGCGGCAGTTTCGGCAGTCCACCGGGGTGGGGGCACTTCGAAAGGTTATGGCCGCCCTGTCCGCACCGGTGGCACACGTTCTACTTTAGGCGGCACTGGGACACCTTGTGGTCGAAACCCACACACCTGTGGCAGGCGTAGGTCCTGACCAGGGAACGACAGCGGCATCGGAACCACTTGATGTATACGCAATCGCGTAGCACCTCCTGTGCCTCCGCATCGACCTCCAGCGTCACGTTGACCGTGGCGCCGTCGGTGACCGACGAGGGTTTGCTCCCAGGTGAACCGTCTTTTTAAACTCCGCAGCGGACATGGAATCTTCCAGGTTCTTGGTGAAGAGCTCCTCTTCAGGCGTGCCTGGTTCGGTCCTCCCGGTGCCCTGGACTTCGCGCTGACTACCTTTTGAGATTCGCTCCTCCGCTCTTCAGCTCACGAACCTCGTGCACTCGGACTCAGAGTTTGGGTACGACATCCTTCCTCACTCGCTCGACCAGTTGCTTTCCCGTCTCCCCGGGTTCGTGCTCTCAATGAGAGCCGACCAGGGTTCACGCGGCTTCGCGATCAGTGGGGCGACAGCGCTCGGTGCCGGCAAGCCAGGGTAGGCTGCCGCATACGCAGCGGTGGGAACAGCAGAAGTGGCAGCGTGGGCAGCGGCAGCGGGCCTCTGTGGAGGCGGCATACGTGCCCTCTCCTCCAGGCGCACCTTGTCCCCAGCCAGAGCCATAACCAGCTCGTCGTAACTGTTGGTAGCGACGAAAACTGCCATGGCGGCCTCCGGGGTCATGCCTCAATTGAGGACTGCCTCGCTCACGCTCATCCTAATCGATGATAACTCCGCAGCAACAGCCGAAAATCCAGCCGCAACAATGCCAGTTGCCTGGCATGTGGCAGCGGTGATGGTTGCGGCGGTGGCAGCAATGGTATTGGCAGCGGTGCTGGCGGCGACAGTGGTAGTGGCAGCAGTGGTGGCGGCGGCGTTGTTGGCGGTGGTAGCACCGATGGCAGCGGCAACGACAGCGGCAGAGGGTTCTGCCGTGGCTTGCACTTCCACAAAGGGGGAGCGACGGTGGCGGCGACCTGACTGCTGGGATCGGCAACTCTCCCGTCACCCCAATCCCCAGCCCGATCTTCTTCGCTGCACCCTTTGCCGCATTTGACCACGGCCGACCCCGCCGACGGGCGGGAACACTCGATGACGAGCTCGCCCCAACACTAGCCAGGCTAGCGTCGCTGGCGTCGGCCTCCGTGTCCACATCAGTTCTTGAACGACTCGCTCCAAACTTAGGTTTTAATTTGCCATTCCGCACTATTTGAGCCCAATTGGGTTTATTGCAAAGCGCGGAACATCGCGACAATATATGAACACTTTCCCCACGGGAAAATAACTCTTTGACGTTTGAAGACGACGGTAAAGCGGGGCGCTTAAAAACACGTCTGCTTCCAGTAGCAGTCGAGGCAACTGGTGGGGCCATGGGTCGGCAATTTTGTCCCGGGGCGGCCCGCGTAGGAACCCAGTCAACCACATCAGAAAACTCAACCGCTCACCGACTGTGATGCCAAGGTACCTATACTCGCGCTTATATGGCAGGCTTGCTCCAGCAAACCGAACCAATGGCGGCCGTCTAAGTATGCCCTTGAGCAGCATGATCGCCGTCTTGCTAGTTGAAACGGCAACGCCGACTTCAACTCCCCAAGCGCCTACGATGGACATTAGTTCCTCTCCTTTTCACTCGAGCTCTGAACGGGCGTTTCCCTCGATGAGGAGGAGCACGTCGTCGGCATACGCGCTGAGCGCTCCAAGTGGCTCCAAGCGCTGGAGCAACACGTCCATCAAGATGTTCCATATGAATGGACCACTTATGGACCCCTGTGGGCAACCTCTTGTCACCGGAACAGTGGCTACTCCATGCCTGCGTCTGCTCTTCAACCTGGCGACGCAAGCATCAACCTCGGAAACCTCGAGGGTCGGTGGAGCTTCGGACGTGATGGCAATGTGCGCATTCGACTCCGCAACAGGGAAAAAGTTGCGGAGGAGCACACCCGCACAGTCGCGCCACGTTGCAACCAGCTCACCATCTGTCCCAAGGCATCCAATCTCCGTGCACTTTTTTGCGGCCTCGGCAAATCTTGTAGACGTGCCCGCATGGATCATCTCTGTTGTCTCCCACGAAGCGTCGCCAGTTGTCCTTCTTCGTCCTCAGGATGAGCTTCTTGTATTGCGCCGAGGAGATCCTCAACGCAACCACAAGTTGCTCTGCTGCGTCGGACTCGTGCCGACGAGCATCCTGTAGCCGCAGCCTCAGTCTCCTGACCTCTCGGCGTTTGGAATGTAGCTCGGCTCTGGGGTGCTGGCGTCGCCAGCACTCTGTCGCACACAGTGTGCACTACAGAGCGCAGTGCAGCCACTCGGTTGTCCTCCGGCAATTCGGATGTCTCTCTTACCACCTCTTCCTCGAACAATCGCCAGCGCGCATTGGAATGCTTCCAGGACGGCACAGGAGCAATGCTCTCAACTGTGTCGGTCGGATCACGCTTGTGGTCGCTGGTATCCCATTCCCTCACTTCCCAAGCGTAGGTGATTAGTCGCAGCTTGATTGGCGATTGTTACATCGATGTCGATGTGGGCTCTGCGGCTATCGAATGTAAACACCTGACTGGCCTCGTTGAGCACGCCGGCTCGGTTTTCGGTAATCCACTCAGACAGCAGCTCACCCTGTGCATAGTTAGCTTGCCCCCGAGCATGCTCGGAGAGTTTGCTAAGCCACGCTGGGGATACTGCGTTCGTGTCGAGTCCAAAGATGACGGGAGTGCGGCTGGCCAGCAGCAGCACCGCATCTAGGTACCTGAGGTACGGCGCCAAGTCGGTGTTGAATTGGCAGTATACGGAGCACAGGATGATTGAGCCAAATCTTCCTTGTACTCTGACGTATCCGTCATGTTCGGTGGTAAGGTCTATTGGCGTGCAGATGGCTTCCGATTCATCGACGATGATGGCAGCCACACTGGTGGCACACGTTCTCCTTTAGGCGGCACTGGGACACCTTGTGGTCGAAACCCACACACCTGTGGCAGGCGTATGTCCTGACCAGGGAACGACAGCGGCATCGGAACCACTTGATGTATACGCAATCGCGTAGCACCTCCTGTGCCTCCGCATCGACCTCCAGCGTCACGTTGACCGTGGCGCCGTCGGTGACCGACGAGGGTTTGCTGCCCAGGTGAACCATCTTTTTAAACTCCGCAGCGGACATGGAATCTTCCAGGTTCTTGGTGAAGAGCTCCTCTTCAGGCGTGATGGACGTGTCGACGTCATACACCACGACCTGAGGCCTGGTCTCCGGGCTCTTCCTCACTTCCAGTCGTGCTTCCTGGAACTTCGCGCTGTCCACTACCTTTTTGAGCTGATCGCTCCTCCGCTCTTCAGTTTGGGTACGACATCCTTCCTCACTCGCCCGACCAGTTGCTTTCCCGTCTCCCCCGGGTTCGTGCTCTTAATGAGAGCCGACCAGGGTTCACGCGGCTTCGCGATCAGTGGGGCGACAGCGCTCGGTGCCGGCAAGCCAGGGTAGGCTGCCGCATACGCAGCGGTGGGAACAGCAGAAGTGGCAGCGTGGGCAGCGGCAGCGGGCCTCTGTGGAGGCGGCATACGTGCCCTCTCCTCCAGGCGCACCTTGTCCCCAGCCAGAGCCATAACCAGCTCGTCGTAACTGTTGGTAGCGACGAAAACTGCCATGGCGGCCTCCGGGGTCATGCCTCAATTGAGGACTGCCTCGCTCACGCTCATCCTAATCGATGATAACTCCGCAGCAACAGCCGAAAATCCAGCCGCAACAATGCCAGTTGCCTGGCATGTGGCAGCGGTGATGGTAGCGGCGGTGGCAGCAATGGTATTGGCAGCGGTGCTGGCGGCGACAGTGGTAGTGGCAGCGGTGGTGGCGGCGTTGTTGGCGGTGGTAGCAGCGATGGCAGCGGCAGCGACAGCGGCAGAGGGTTCTGCCGTGGCTTGCACTTCCACAAAGGGGAGCGACGGTGGCGGCGACCTGACTGCTGGGATCGGCAACTCTCCCGTCACCCCAATCCCCAGCGAAGAAGGCTGCACCCTTTGCCGCATTTGACCACGGCCGACCCCGCCGACGGGCGGGAACACTCGATGACGAGCTCGCCCCAACACTAGCCAGGCTAGCGTCGCTGGCGTCGGCCTCCGTGTCCACATCCATACTCTGGCTCCATCTACCAGTTCTCTCTGAATTTTTAATTTTTTTAATTTGCCAATTCCGACACTATTTGAGCACCAAATTAACGCGTAATTTAATTGCACAAAAGCGCGGAACACTCGCGACAATATATGAACACTTTCCACACGGGAAAATAACTCTTTGACGCTTTGAAAGACGACGGTAAAGCGGGGCGCTTAAAAAACACGTCTGCTTCCAGTAGCAGTCAGAGAGCAACTGAGTACACAGGGCACCATGAGTCCGGCAAATTTTGTCCGCTTTGCGCGGGGACTGAGACCCCAGTCGACCCGCAGTACGCGAGACAATGCCCCTACGACTCCAGTCAGCCTATCACGCAAGCCCGTGATGTGCGGGAGAAAACTCAACCGCTCACCGACTGTGATGCCAAGGTACCTATACTCGCGCTTATATGGCAGGCTTGCTCCAGCAAACCGAACCAATGGCGGCCGTCTAAGTATGCCCTTGAGCAGCATGATCGCCGTCTTGCTAGTTGAAACGGCAACGCCGACTTCAACTCCCCAAGCGCCTACGATGGACATTAGTTCCTCTCCTTTTCGCTCGAGCTCTGAACGGGCGTGTTCCTCGATGAGGAGGAGCAGGTCGTCGGCATACGCGCTGAGCGCTCCAAGTGGCTCCAAGCGCTGGAGCAACACGTCCATCAAGATGTTCCATATGAATGGACCACTTATGGACCCCTGTGGGCAACCTCTTGTCACCGGAACAGTGGCTACTCCTTGCCTGCGTCTGCTCTTCAACCTGGCGACGCAAGCATCAACCTCGGAAACCTCGAGGGTCGGTGGAGCTTCGGACGTGATGGCAATGTGCGCATTCGACTCCGCAACAGGGAAAAAGTTGCGGAGGAGCACAGTCGCGCCACGTTGCAACCAGCTCACCATCTGTCCCAAGGCATCCAATCTCCGTGCACTTTTTGCGGCCTCGGCAAATCTTGTAGACGTGCCCCCATGGATCATCTCTGTTGTCTCCCACGAAGCGTCGCCAGTTGTCCTTCTTCGTCCTCAGGATGAGCTTCTTGTATTGCGACGAGGAGATCCTCAACGCAACTACAAGTTGCTCTGCTGCGTCGGACTCGTGCCGACGAGCATCCTGTAGCCGCAGCCTCAGTCTCCTGACCTCTCGGCGTTTGGAATGTAGCTCGGCAGTCCACCAAACTACTGGCCTCGTTGAGCACGCCGGCTCGGTTCTCGGTAATCCACTCAGACAGCAGCTCACCCCGAGCATGCTCGGAGAGTTTGCTAAACAACGCTGGGGATACTGCGTTCGCGTCGAGTCCAAAGATGACGGGAGTGCGGCCTGGCCAGCACGCAGCACCGCATCTAGGTACCTGAGGTACGGCGCCAAGTCAGTGTTGAATTGGCAGTATACGGAGCATAGGATGATTGAGTCAAATCTTCCTTGTACTCTGACGCATACTCCATGTTCGGTGGTAAGGTCTATTGGCGTGCAGATGGCTTCCGATTCATCGACGATGATGGCAGCTTTCGGGTTTCCGTCACGAAAGGGGCGGTCCTGGAATACTCGCATTCCCGAAGGAAGGCCAGTAATCCGCCCTGCTCTATCGACGTACGGCTCCTGGACCAGTGCGAACAGATGGCCAGAGTTGCGCAGTTGGCCACGGCCACAATTAGCTTGGATGAAGCTAAACATATAATGTCTAGCTTGCACCCTCGCCAATACCGCTGCGTACATCGGGCATGCCGCTGACAGCATGGAATGTGCTGCCGGGTAACACTTGAAGCGGCAGTTTCGGCAGTCCACCGGGTGGGGGCACTTCGAAAGGTTATGGCCGCCCTGTCCGCACCGGTGGCACACGTTCTCCTTTAGGCGGCACTGGGACACCTTGTGGTCGAAACCCACACACCTGTGGCAGGCGTAGGTCCTGACCAGGGAACGACAGCGGCATCGGAACCACTTGATGTATACGCAATCGCGTAGCACCTCCTGTGCCTCCGCATCGACCTCCAGCGTCACGTTGACCGTGGCGCCGTCGGTGACCGACGAGGGTTTGCTCCCCAGGTGAACCGTCTTTTTAAACTCCGCAGCGGACATGGAATCTTCCAGGTTCTTGGTGAAGAGCTCCTCTTCAGGCGTGCGAATGATCGCTCCTCCGCTCTTCAGCTCACGAACCTCGTGCACTCGGACTCATAGTTTGGGTACGACATCCTTCCTCACTCGCTCGACCAGTTGCTTTCCCGTCTCCCCCGGGTTCGTGCTCTCAATGAGAGCCGACCAGGGTTCACGCGGCTTCGCGATCAGTGGGGCGACAGCGCTCGGTGCCGGCAAGCCTGGGTAGGCTGCCGCATACGCAGCGGTGGGAACAGCAGAAGTGGCAGCGTGGGCAGCGGCAGCGGGCCTCTGTGGAGGCGGCATACGTGCCCTCTCCTCCAGGCGCACCTTGTCCCCAGCCAGAGCCATAACCAGCTCGTCGTAACTGTTGGTAGCGACGAAAACTGCCATGGCGGCCTCCGGGGTCATGCCTCAATTGAGGACTGCCTCGCTCACGCTCATCCTAATCGATGATAACTCCGCAGCAACAGCCGAAAATCCAGCCGCAACAATGCCAGTTGCCTGGCATGTGGCAGCGGTGATGGTTGCGGCGGTGGAAGCAATGGTATTGGCAGCGGTGCTGGCGGCGACAGTGGTAGTGGCAGCAGTGGTGGCGGTGCTAGCAGCGATGGCAGCGGCAGAGGGTTCTGCCGTGGCTTGCACTTCCACAAAGGGGAGCGACGGTGGCGGCGACCTGACTGCTGGGATCGGCAACTCTCCCGTCACCCCAATCCCCAGCCCGATCTTCTTCGCTGCACCCTTTGCCGCATTTGACCACGGCCGACCCCGCCGACGGGCGGGAACACTCGATGACGAGCTCGCCCCAACACTAGCCAGGCTAGCGTCGCTGGCGTCGGCCTCCGTGTCCACATCCATACTCTGGCTCCCTCTACCGGTTCTCTCTGACACTAAAGCTTAGCGGAGACACGAACCAATAAACACTGCTATCTAAGTTCTCAACCAAGCTTCGAAAGAAACTCGACTTGAAAGCTCCGAAAGAACAAGAGGAAACCTTCTACAGGTAAGCTTCAAACTCGAACCTGTTTACGAGCTATACGCACGAGCTAAAGCCGCACGTGGCTTTTTCAGAGCCGAATTAGCAATTTTTTAATTTGCCAATTCCGACACTATTTGAGCACCAAATTAACGCGTAATTCAATTGCACAAAAGCGCGGAACACTCGCGACAATATATGAACACTTTCCACACGGGAAAATAACTCTTTGACGATTTGAAAGACGACGGTAAAGCGGGGCGCTTAAAAAACACGTCTGCTTCCAGTAGCAGTCAGAGAGCAACTGAGTACACAGGGCACCATGAGTCCGGCAAATTTTGTCCGCTTTGCGCGGGGACTGAGACCCCAGTCGACCCGCAGTACGCGAGACAATGCCCCTACGACTCCAGTCAGCCTATCACGCAAGCCCGTGATGTGCGGGAGAAAACTCAACCGCTCACCGACTGTGATGCCAAGGTACCTATACTCGCGCTTATATGGCAGGCTTGCTCCAGCAAACCGAACCAATGGCGGCCGTCTAAGTATGCCCTTGAGCAGCATGATCGCCGTCTTGCTAGTTGAAACGGCAACGCCGACTTCAACTCCCCAAGCGCCTACGATGGACATTAGTTCCTCTCCTTTTCGCTCGAGCTCTGAACAAGCGTGTTCCTCGATGAGGAGGAGCAGGTCGTCGGCATACGCGCTGAGCGCTCCAAGTGGCTCCAAGCGCTGGAGCAACACGTCCATCAAGATGTTCCATATGAATGGACCACTTATGGACCCCTGTGGGCAACCTCTTGTCACCGGAACAGTGGCTACTCCATGCCTGCGTCTGCTCTTCAACCTGGCGACGCAAGCATCAACCTCGGAAACCTCGAGGGTCGGTGGAGCTTCGGACGTGATGGCAATGTGCGCATTCGACTCCGCAACAGGGAAAAAGTTGCGGAGGAGCACACCCGCACAGTCGCGCCATGTTGCAACCAGCTCACCATCTGTCCCAAGGCATCCAATCTCCGTGCCTCGGCAAATCTTGTAGACGTGCCCCCATGGATCATCTCTGTTGTCTCCCACGAAGCGTCGCCAGTTGTCCTTCTTCGTCCTCAGGATGAGCTTCTTGTATTGCGACGAGGAGATCCTCAACGCAACTACAAGTTGCTCTGCTGCGTCGGACTCGTGCCGACGAGCATCCTGTAGCCGCAGCCTCAGTCTCCTGACCTCTCGGCGTTTGGAATGTAGCTCGGCAGTCTACCAAACTACTGGCCTCGTTGAGCACGCCGGCTCGGTTCTCGGTAATCCACTCAGACAGCAGCTCACCCCGAGCATGCTCGGAGAGTTTGCTAAACAACGCTGGGGATACTGCGTTCGCGTCGAGTCCAAAGATGACGGGAGTGCGGCTGGCCAGCAGCAGCACCGCATCTAGGTACCTGAGGTACGGCGCCAAGTCGGTGTTGAATTGGCAGTATACGGAGCATAGGATGATTGAGTCAAATCTTCCTTGTACTCTGACGCATACTCCATGTTCGGTGGTAAGGTCTATTGGCGTGCAGATGGCTTCCGATTCATCGACGATGATGGCAGCTTTCGGGTTTCCGTCACGAAAGGGGCGGTCCTGGAATACTCGCATTCCCGAAGGAAGGCCAGTAATCCGCCCTGCTCTATCGACGTACGGCTCCTGGACCAGTGCGAACAGATGGCCAGAGTTGCGCAGTTGGCCACGGCCACAATTAGCTTGGATGAAGCTAAACATATAATGCCTAGCTTGCACCCTCGCCAATACCGCTGCGTACATCGGGCATGCCGCTGACAGCATGGAATGTGCTGCCGGGTAACACTTGAAGCGGCAGTTTCGGCAGTCCACCGGGTGGGGGCACTTCGAAAGGTTATGGCCGCCCTGTCCGCACCGGTGGCACACGTTCTCCTTTAGGCGGCACTGGGACACCTTGTGGTCGAAACGCACACACCTGTGGCAGGCGTAGGTCCTGACCAGGGAACGACAGCGGCATCGAAACCACTTGATGTATACGCAATCGCGTAGCACCTCCTGTGCCTCCGCATCGACCTCCAGCGTCACGTTGACCGTGGCGCCGTCGGTGACCGACGAGGGTTTGCTCCCCAGGTGAACCGTCTTTTTAAACTCCGCAGCGGACATGGAATCTTCCAGGTTCTTGGTGAAGAGCTCCTCTTCAGGCGTGCGAATGATCGCTCCTCCGCTCTTCAGCTCACGAACCTCGTGCACTCGGACTCAGAGTTTGGGTACGACATCCTTCCTCACTCGCTCGACCAGTTGCTTTCCCGTCTCCCCCGGGTTCGTGCTCTCAATGAGAGCCGACCAGGGTTCACGCGGCTTCGCGATCAGTGGGGCGACAGCGCTCGGTGCCGGCAAGCCTGGGTAGGCTGCCGCATACGCAGCGGTGGGAACAGCAGAAGTGGCAGCGTGGGCAGCGGCAGCGGGCCTCTGTGGAGGCGGCATATGTGCCCTCTCCTCCAGGCGCACCTTGTCCCCAGCCAGAGCCATAACCAGCTCGTCGTAACTGTTGGTAGCGACGAAAACTGCCATGGCGGCCTCCGGGGTCATGCCTCAATTGAGGACTGCCTCGCTCACGCTCATCCTAATCGATGATTACTCCGCAGCAACAGCCAAAAATCCAGCCGCAACCAGCCAGTTGCCTGGCATGTGGCAGCGGTGATGGTTGCGGCGGTGGCAGCAATGGTATTGGCTGCGGTGCTGGCGGCGACAGTGGTAGTGGCAGCAGTGGTGGCGGTGCTAGCAGCGATGGCAGCGGCAGAGGGTTCTGCCGTGGCTTGCACTTCCACAAAGGGGAGCGACGGTGGCGGCGACCTGACTGCTGGGATCGGCAACTCTCCCGTCACCCCAATCCCCAGCCCGATCTTCTTCGCTGCACCCTTTGCCGCATTTGACCACGGCCGACCCCGCCGACGGGCGGGAACACTCGATGACGAGCTCGCCCCAACACTAGCCAGGCTAGCGTCGCTGGCGTCGGCCTCCGTGTCCACATCCATACTCTGGCTCCCTCTACCGGTTCTCTCTGACACTAAAGCTTAGCGGAGACACGAACCAATAAACACTGCTATCTAAGTTCTCAACCAAGCTTCGAAAGAAACTCGACTTGAAAGCTCCGAAAGAACAAGAGGAAACCTTCTACAGGTAAGCTTCAAACTCGAACCTGTTTACGAGCTATACGCACGAGCTAAAGCCGCACGTGGCTTTTTCAGAGCCGAATTAGCAATTTTTAATTTGCCAATTCCGACACTATTTGAGCACCAAATTAACGCGTAATTCAATTGCACAAAAGCGCGGAACACTCGCGACAATATATGAACACTTTCCACACGGGAAAATAACTCTTTGACGATTTGAAAGACGACGGTAAAGCGGGGCGCTTAAAAAACACGTCTGCTTCCAGTAGCAGTCAGAGAGCAACTGAGTACACAGGGCACCATGAGTCCGGCAAATTTTGTCCGCTTTGCGCGGGGACTGAGACCCCAGTCGACCCGCAGTACGCGAGACAATGCCCCTACGACTCCAGTCAGCCTATCACGCAAGCCCGTGATGTGCGGGAGAAAACTCAACCGCTCACCGACTGTGATGCCAAGGTACCTATACTCGCGCTTATATGGCAGGCTTGCTCCAGCAAACCGAACCAATGGCGGCCGTCTAAGTATGCCCTTGAGCAGCATGATCGCCGTCTTGCTAGTTGAAACGGCAACGCCGACTTCAACTCCCCAAGCGCCTACGATGGACATTAGTTCCTCTCCTTTTCGCTCGAGCTCTGAACAAGCGTGTTCCTCGATGAGGAGGAGCAGGTCGTCGGCATACGCGCTGAGCGCTCCAAGTGGCTCCAAGCGCTGGAGCAACACGTCCATCAAGATGTTCCATATGAATGGACCACTTATGGACCCCTGTGGGCAACCTCTTGTCACCGGAACAGTGGCTACTCCATGCCTGCGTCTGCTCTTCAACCTGGCGACGCAAGCATCAACCTCGGAAACCTCGAGGGTCGGTGGAGCTTCGGACGTGATGGCAATGTGCGCATTCGACTCCGCAACAGGGAAAAAGTTGCGGAGGAGCACACCCGCACAGTCGCGCCACGTTGCAACCAGCTCACCATCTGTCCCAAGGCATCCAATCTCCGTGCACTTTTTGCGGCCTCGGCAAATCTTGTAGACGTGCCCCCATGGATCATCTCTGTTGTCTCCCACGAAGCGTCGCCAGTTGTCCTTCTTCGTCCTCAGGATGAGCTTCTTGTATTGCGACGAGGAGATCCTCAACGCAACTACAAGTTGCTCTGCTGCGTCGGACTCGTGCCGACGAGCATCCTGTAGCCGCAGCCTCAGTCTCCTGACCTCTCGGCGTTTGGAATGTAGCTCGGCAGTCTACCAAACTACTGGCCTCGTTGAGCACGCCGGCTCGGTTCTCGGTAATCCACTCAGACAGCAGCTCACCCCGAGCATGCTCGGAGAGTTTGCTAAACAACGCTGGGGATACTGCGTTCGCGTCGAGTCCAAAGATGACGGGAGTGCGGCTGGCCAGCAGCAGCACCGCATCTAGGTACCTGAGGTACGGCGCCAAGTCGGTGTTGAATTGGCAGTATACGGAGCATAGGATGATTGAGTCAAATCTTCCTTGTACTCTGACGCATACTTCATGTTCGGTGGTAAGGTCTATTGGCGTGCAGATGGCTTCCGATTCATCGACGATGATGGCAGCTTTCGGGTTTCCGTCACGAAAGGGGCGGTCCTGGAATACTCGCATTCCCGAAGGAAGGCCAGTAATCCGCCCTGCTCTATCGACGTACGGCTCCTGGACCAGTGCGAACAGATGGCCAGAGTTGCGCAGTTGGCCACGGCCACAATTAGCTTGGATGAAGCTAAACATATAATGCCTAGCTTGCACCCTCGCCAATACCGCTGCGTACATCGGGCATGCCGCTGACAGCATGGAATGTGCTGCCGGGTAACACTTGAAGCGGCAGTTTCGGCAGTCCACCGGGTGGGGGCACTTCGAAAGGTTATGGCCGCCCTGTCCGCACCGGTGGCACACGTTCTCCTTTAGGCGGCACTGGGACACCTTGTGGTCGAAACGCACACACCTGTGGCAGGCGTAGGTCCTGACCAGGGAACGACAGCGGCATCGAAACCACTTGATGTATACGCAATCGCGTAGCACCTCCTGTGCCTCCGCATCGACCTCCAGCGTCACGTTGACCGTGGCGCCGTCGGTGACCGACGAGGGTTTGCTCCCCAGGTGAACCGTCTTTTTAAACTCCGCAGCGGACATGGAATCTTCCAGGTTCTTGGTGAAGAGCTCCTCTTCAGGCGTGCGAATGATCGCTCCTCCGCTCTTCAGCTCACGAACCTCGTGCACTCGGACTCAGAGTTTGGGTACGACATCCTTCCTCACTCGCTCGACCAGTTGCTTTCCCGTCTCCCCGGGTTCGTGCTCTCAATGAGAGCCGACCAGGGTTCACGCGGCTTCGCGATCAGTGGGGCGACAGCGCTCGGTGCCGGCAAGCCTGGGTAGGCTGCCGCATACGCAGCGGTGGGAACAGCAGAAGTGGCAGCGTGGGCAGCGGCAGCGGGCCTCTGTGGAGGCGGCATATGTGCCCTCTCCTCCAGGCGCACCTTGTCCCCAGCCAGAGCCATAACCAGCTCGTCGTAACTGTTGGTAGCGACGAAAACTGCCATGGCGGCCTCCGGGGTCATGCCTCAATTGAGGACTGCCTCGCTCACGCTCATCCTAATCGATGATTACTCCGCAGCAACAGCCAAAAATCCAGCCGCAACCAGCCAGTTGCCTGGCATGTGGCAGCGGTGATGGTTGCGGCGGTGGCAGCAATGATATTGGCTGCGGTGCTGGCGGCGACAGTGGTAGTGGCAGCAGTGGTGGCGGCGGCGTTGTTGGCGGTGGTAGCAGCGATGGCAGCGGCAGCGACAGCGGCAGAGGGTTCTGCCGTGGCTTGCACTTCCACAAAGGGGAGCGACGGTGGCGGCGACCTGACTGCTGGGATCGGCAACTCTCCCGTCACCCCAATCCCGATCTTCTTCGCTGCACCCTTTGCCGCATTTGACCACGGCCGACCCCGCCGACGGGCGGGAACACTCGATGACGAGCTCGCCCCAACACTAGCCAGGCTAGCGTCGCTGGCGTCGGCCTCCGTGTCCACATCCATACTCTGGCTCCCTCTACCGGTTCTCTCTGACACTAAAGCTTAGCGGAGACACGAACCAATAAACACTGCTATCTAAGTTCTCAACCAAGCTTCGAAAGAAACTCGACTTGAAAGCTCCGAAAGAACAAGAGGAAACCTTCTACAGGTAAGCTTCAAACTCGAACCTGTTTACGAGCTATACGCACGAGCTAAAGCCGCACGTGGCTTTTTCAGAGCCGAATTAGCAATTTTTTAATTTGCCAATTCCGACACTATTTGAGCACCAAATTAACGCGTAATTCAATTGCACAAAAGCGCGGAACACTCGCGACAATATATGAACACTTTCCACACGGGAAAATAACTCTTTGACGATTTGAAAGACGACGGTAAAGCGGGGCGCTTAAAAAAACACGTCTGCTTCCAGTAGCAGTCAGAGAGCAACTGAGTACACAGGGCACCATGAGTCCGGCAAATTTTGTCCGCTTTGCGCGGGGACTGAGACCCCAGTCGACCCGCAGTACGCGAGACAATGCCCCTACGACTCCAGTCAGCCTATCACGCAAGCCCGTGATGTGCGGGAGAAAACTCAACCGCTCACCGACTGTGATGCCAAGGTACCTATACTCGCGCTTATATGGCAGGCTTGCTCCAGCAAACCGAACCAATGGCGGCCGTCTAAGTATGCCCTTGAGCAGCATGATCGCCGTCTTGCTAGTTGAAACGGCAACGCCGACTTCAACTCCCCAAGCGCCTACGATGGACATTAGTTCCTCTCCTTTTCGCTCGAGCTCTGAACAAGCGTGTTCCTCGATGAGGAGGAGCAGGTCGTCGGCATACGCGCTGAGCGCTCCAAGTGGCTCCAAGCGCTGGAGCAACACGTCCATCAAGATGTTCCATATGAATGGACCACTTATGGACCCCTGTGGGCAACCTCTTGTCACCGGAACAGTGGCTACTCCATGCCTGCGTCTGCTCTTCAACCTGGCGACGCAAGCATCAACCTCGGAAACCTCTAGGGTCGGTGGAGCTTCGGACGTGATGGCAATGTGCGCATTCGACTCCGCAACAGGGAAAAAGTTGCGGAGGAGCACACCCGCACAGTCGCGCCACGTTGCAACCAGCTCACCATCTGTCCCAAGGCATCCAATCTCCGTGCACTTTTTGCGGCCTCGGCAAATCTTGTAGACGTGCCCCCATGGATCATCTCTGTTGTCTCCCACGAAGCGTCGCCAGTTGTCCTTCTTCGTCCTCAGGATGAGCTTCTTGTATTGCGACGAGGAGATCCTCAACGCAACTACAAGTTGCTCTGCTGCGTCGGACTCGTGCCGACGAGCATCCTGTAGCCGCAGCCTCAGTCTCCTGACCTCTCGGCGTTTGGAATGTAGCTCGGCAGTCTACCAAACTACTGGCCTCGTTGAGCACGCCGGCTCGGTTCTCGGTAATCCACTCAGACAGCAGCTCACCCCGAGCATGCTCGGAGAGTTTGCTAAACAACGCTGGGGATACTGCGTTCGCGTCGAGTCCAAAGATGACGGGAGTGCGGCTGGCCAGCAGCAGCACCGCATCTAGGTACCTGAGGTACGGCGCCAAGTCGGTGTTGAATTGGCAGTATACGGAGCATAGGATGATTGAGTCAAATCTTCCTTGTACTCTGACGCATACTTCATGTTCGGTGGTAAGGTCTATTGGCGTGCAGATGGCTTCCGATTCATCGACGATGATGGCAGCTTTCGGGTTTCCGTCACGAAAGGGGCGGTCCTGGAATACTCGCATTCCCGAAGGAAGGCCAGTAATCCGCCCTGCTCTATCGACGTACGGCTCCTGGACCAGTGCGAACAGATGGCCAGAGTTGCGCAGTTGGCCACGGCCACAATTAGCTTGGATGAAGCTAAACATATAATGCCTAGCTTGCACCCTCGCCAATACCGCTGCGTACATCGGGCATGCCGCTGACAGCATGGAATGTGCTGCCGGGTAACACTTGAAGCGGCAGTTTCGGCAGTCCACCGGGTGGGGGCACTTCGAAAGGTTATGGCCGCCCTGTCCGCACCGGTGGCACACGTTCTCCTTTAGGCGGCACTGGGACACCTTGTGGTCGAAACGCACACACCTGTGGCAGGCGTAGGTCCTGACCAGGGAACGACAGCGGCATCGAAACCACTTGATGTATACGCAATCGCGTAGCACCTCCTGTGCCTCCGCATCGACCTCCAGCGTCACGTTGACCGTGGCGCCGTCGGTGACCGACGAGGGTTTGCTCCCCAGGTGAACCGTCTTTTTAAACTCCGCAGCGGACATGGAATCTTCCAGGTTCTTGGTGAAGAGCTCCTCTTCAGGCGTGCGAATGATCGCTCCTCCGCTCTTCAGCTCACGAACCTCGTGCACTCGGACTCAGAGTTTGGGTACGACATCCTTCCTCACTCGCTCGACCAGTTGCTTTCCCGTCTCCCCCGGGTTCGTGCTCTCAATGAGAGCCGACCAGGGTTCACGCGGCTTCGCGATCAGTGGGGCGACAGCGCTCGGTGCCGGCAAGCCTGGGTAGGCTGCCGCATACGCAGCGGTGGGAACAGCAGAAGTGGCAGCGTGGGCAGCGGCAGCGGGCCTCTGTGGAGGCGGCATATGTGCCCTCTCCTCCAGGCGCACCTTGTCCCCAGCCAGAGCCATAACCAGCTCGTCGTAACTGTTGGTAGCGACGAAAACTGCCATGGCGGCCTCCGGGGTCATGCCTCAATTGAGGACTGCCTCGCTCACGCTCATCCTAATCGATGATTACTCCGCAGCAACAGCCAAAAATCCAGCCGCAACCAGCCAGTTGCCTGGCATGTGGCAGCGGTGATGGTTGCGGCGGTGGCAGCAATGATATTGGCTGCGGTGCTGGCGGCGACAGTGGTAGTGGCAGCAGTGGTGGCGGCGGCGTTGTTGGCGGTGGTAGCAGCGATGGCAGCGGCAGCGACAGCGGCAGAGGGTTCTGCCGTGGCTTGCACTTCCACAAAGGGGAGCGACGGTGGCGGCGACCTGACTGCTGGGATCGGCAACTCTCCCGTCACCCCAATCCCGATCTTCTTCGCTGCACCCTTTGCCGCATTTGACCACGGCCGACCCCGCCGACGGGCGGGAACACTCGATGACGAGCTCGCCCCAACACTAGCCAGGCTAGCGTCGCTGGCGTCGGCCTCCGTGTCCACATCCATACTCTGGCTCCCTCTACCGGTTCTCTCTGACACTAAAGCTTAGCGGAGACACGAACCAATAAACACTGCTATCTAAGTTCTCAACCAAGCTTCGAAAGAAACTCGACTTGAAAGCTCCGAAAGAACAAGAGGAAACCTTCTACAGGTAAGCTTCAAACTCGAACCTGTTTACGAGCTATACGCACGAGCTAAAGCCGCACGTGGCTTTTTCAGAGCCGAATTAGCAATTTTTTAATTTGCCAATTCCGACACTATTTGAGCACCAAATTAACGCGTAATTCAATTGCACAAAAGCGCGGAACACTCGCGACAATATATGAACACTTTCCACACGGGAAAATAACTCTTTGACGATTTGAAAGACGACGGTAAAGCGGGGCGCTTAAAAAACACGTCTGCTTCCAGTAGCAGTCAGAGAGCAACTGAGTACACAGGGCACCATGAGTCCGGCAAATTTTGTCCGCTTTGCGCGGGGACTGAGACCCCAGTCGACCCGCAGTACGCGAGACAATGCCCCTACGACTCCAGTCAGCCTATCACGCAAGCCCGTGATGTGCGGGAGAAAACTCAACCGCTCACCGACTGTGATGCCAAGGTACCTATACTCGCGCTTATATGGCAGGCTTGCTCCAGCAAACCGAACCAATGGCGGCCGTCTAAGTATGCCCTTGAGCAGCATGATCGCCGTCTTGCTAGTTGAAACGGCAACGCCGACTTCAACTCCCCAAGCGCCTACGATGGACATTAGTTCCTCTCCTTTTCGCTCGAGCTCTGAACAAGCGTGTTCCTCGATGAGGAGGAGCAGGTCGTCGGCATACGCGCTGAGCGCTCCAAGTGGCTCCAAGCGCTGGAGCAACACGTCCATCAAGATGTTCCATATGAATGGACCACTTATGGACCCCTGTGGGCAACCTCTTGTCACCGGAACAGTGGCTACTCCATGCCTGCGTCTGCTCTTCAACCTGGCGACGCAAGCATCAACCTCGGAAACCTCGAGGGTCGGTGGAGCTTCGTACGTGATGGCAATGTGCGCATTCGACTCCGCAACAGGGAAAACGTTGCGGAGGAGCACACCCGCACAGTCGCGCCATGTTGCAACCAGCTCACCATCTGTCCGAAGGCATCCAATCTCCGTGCACTTTTTGCGGCCTCGGCAAATCTTGTAGACGTGCCCCCATGGATCATCTCTGTTGTCTCCCACGAAGCGTCGCCAGTTGTCCTTCTTCGTCCTCAGGATGAGCTTCTTGTATTGCGACGAGGAGATCCTCAACGCAACTACAAGTTGCTCTGCTGCGTCGGACTCGTGCCGACGAGCATCCTGTAGCCGCAGCCTCAGTCTCCTGACCTCTCGGCGTTTGGAATGTAGCTCGGCAGTCCACCAAACTACTGGCCTCGTTGAGCACGCCGGCTCGGTTCTCGGTAATCCACTCAGACAGCAGCTCACCCCCGAGCATGCTCGGAGAGTTTGCTAAACAACGCTGGGGATACTGCGTTCGCGTCGAGTCCAAAGATGACGGGAGTGCGGCTGGCCAGCAGCAGCACCGCATCTAGGTACCTGAGGTACGGCGCCAAGTCGGTGTTGAATTGGCAGTATACGGAGCATAGGATGATTGAGTCAAATCTTCCTTGTACTCTGACGCATACTCCATGTTCGGTGGTAAGGTCTATTGGCGTGCAGATGGCTTCCGATTCATCGACGATGATGGCAGCTTTCGGGTTTCCGTCACGAAAGGGGCGGTCCTGGAATACTCGCATTCCCGAAGGAAGGCCAGTAATCCGCCCTGCTCTATCGACGTACGGCTCCTGGACCAGTGCGAACAGATGGCCAGAGTTGCGCAGTTGGCCACGGCCACAATTAGCTTGGATGAAGCTAAACATATAATGTCTAGCTTGCACCCTCGCCAATACCGCTGCGTAGATCGGGCATGCCGCTGACAGCATGGAATGTGCTGCCGGTTAACACTTGAAGCGGCAGTTTCGGCAGTCCACCGGGTGGGGGCACTTCGAAAGGTTATGGCCGCCCTGTCCGCACCGGTGGCACACGTTCTCCTTTAGGCGGCACTGGGACACCTTGTGGTCGAAACCCACACACCTGTGGCAGGCGTAGGTCCTGACCAGGGAACGACAGCGGCATCGGAACCACTTGATGTATACGCAATCGCGTAGCACCTCCTGTGCCTCCGCATCGACCTCCAGCGTCACGTTGACCGTGGCGCCGTCGGTGACCGACGA
This sequence comes from Drosophila tristis, assembly GCA_018150885.1. Classification (NCBI taxonomy): domain Eukaryota; kingdom Metazoa; phylum Arthropoda; class Insecta; order Diptera; family Drosophilidae; genus Drosophila; species Drosophila tristis. Next base: position 2,401,227 of record JAECWT010000026.1, read on the forward strand.
GGGTTTGCTCCCCAGGTGAACCGTCTTTTTAAACTCCGCAGCGGACATGGAATCTTCCAGGTTCTTGGTGAAGAGCTCCTCTTCAGGCGTGATGGACGTGTCGACGTCATACACCACGACCTGAGGCCTGGTCTCCGGGCTCTTCCTCACTTCCAGTCGTGCTTCCTGGAACTTCGCGCTGTCCACTACCTTTTTGAGCTCGCTGACCGAAAGCGTGCGAATGATCGCTCCTCCGCTCTTCAGCTCACGAACCTCGTGCACTCGGACTCAGAGTTTGGGTACGACATCCTTCCTCACTCGCTCGACCAGTTGCTTTCCCGTCTCCCCCCTCTCAATGAGAGCCGACCAGGGTTCACGCGGCTTCGCGATCAGTGGGGCGACAGCGCTCGGTGCCGGCAAGCCTGGGTAGGCTGCCGCATACGCAGCGGTGGGAACAGCAGAAGTGGCAGCGTGGGCAGCGGCAGCGGGCCTCTGTGGAGGCGGCATACGTGCCCTCTCCTCCAGGCGCACCTTGTCCCCAGCCAGAGCCATAACCAGCTCGTCGTAACTGTTGGTAGCGACGAAAACTGCCATGGCGGCCTCCGGGGTCATGCCTCAATTGAGGACTGCCTAGCTCACGCTCATCCTAATCGATGATAACTCCGCAGCAACAGCCGAAAATCCAGCCGCAACAATGCCAGTTGCCTGGCATGTGGCAGCGGTGATGGTTGCGGCGGTGGCAGCAATGGTATTGGCAGCGGTGCTGGCGGCGACAGTGGTAGTGGCAGCAGTGGTGGCGGCGGCGTTGTTGGCGGTGGTAGCAGCGATGGCAGCGGCAGCGACAGCGGCAGAGGGTTCTGCCGTGGCTTGCACTTCCACAAAGGGGAGCGACGGTGGCGGCGACCTGACTGCTCGGATCGGCAACTCTCCCGTCACCCCAATCCCCAGCCCGATCTTCTTCGCTGCACCCTTTGCCGCATTGGACCACGGCCGACCCCGCCGACGGGCGGGAACACTCGATGACGAGCTCGCCCCAACACTAGCCAGGCTAGCGTCGCTGGCGTCGGCCTCCGTGTCCACATCCATACTCTGGCTCCCTCTACCGGTTCTCTCTGACACTAAAGCTTAGCGGAGACACGAACCAATAAACACTGCTATCTAAGTTCTCAACCAAGCTTCGAAAGAAACTCGACTTGAAAGCTCCGAAAGAACAAGAGGAAACCTTCTACAGGTAAGCTTCAAACTCGAACCTGTTTACGAGCTATACGCACGAGCTAAAGCCGCACGTGGCTTTTTCAGAGCCGAATTAGCAATTTTTAATTTGCCAATTCCGACACTATTTGAGCACCAAATTAACGCGTAATTTAATTGCACAAAAGCGCGGAACACTCGCGACAATATATGAACACTTTCCACACGGGAAAATAACTCTTTGACGATTTGAAAGACGACGGTAAAGCGGGGCGCTTAAAAAACACGTCTGCTTCCAGTAGCAGTCAGAGAGCAACTGAGTACACAGGGCACCATGAGTCCGGCAAATTTTGTCCGCTTTGCGCGGGGACTGAGACCCCAGTCGACCCGCAGTACGCGAGACAATGCCCCTACGACTCCAGTCAGCCTATCACGCAAGCCCGTGATGTGCGGGAGAAAACTCAACCGCTCACCGACTGTGATGCCAAGGTACCTATACTCGCGCTTATATGGCAGGCTTGCTCTAGCAAACCGAACCAATGGCGGCCGTCTAAGTATGCCCTTGAGCAGCATGATCGCCGTCTTGCTAGTTGAAACGGCAACGCCGACTTCAACTCCCAAGCGCCTACGATGGACATTAGTTCCTCTCCTTTTCGCTCGAGCTCTGAACAAGCGTGTTCCTCGATGAGGAGGAGCAGGTCGTCGGCATACGCGCTGAGCGCTCCAAGTGGCTCCAAGCGCTGGAGCAACACGTCCATCAAGATGTTCCATATGAATGGACCACTTATGGACCCCTGTGGGCAACCTCTTGTCACCGGAACAGTGGCTACTCCATGCCTGCGTCAGCTCTTCAACCTGGCGACGCAAGCATCAACCTCGAGGGTCGGTGGAGCTTCGTACGTGATGGCAATGTGCGCATTCGACTCCGCAACAGGGAAAACGTTGCGGAGGAGCACACCCGCACAGTCGCGCCATGTTGCAACCAGCTCACCATCTGTCCGAAGGCATCCAATCTCCGTGCACTTTTTGCGGCCTCGGCAAATCTTGTAGACGTGCCCCCATGGATCATCTCTGTTGTCTCCCACGAAGCGTCGCCAGTTGTCCTTCTTCGTCCTCAGGATGAGCTTCTTGTATTGCACCGAGGAGATCCTCAACGCAACTACAAGTTGCTCTGCTGCGTCGGACTCGTGCCGACGAGCATCCTGTAGCCGCAGCCTCAGTCTCCTGACCTCTCGGCGTTTGGAATGTAGCTCGGCAGTCCACCAAACTACTGGCCTCGTTGAGCACGCCGGCTCGGTTCTCGGTAATCCACTCAGACAGCAGCTCACCCCGAGCATGCTCGGAGAGTTTGCTAAACAACGCTGGGGATACTGCGTTCGCGTCGAGTCCAAAGATGACGGGAGTGCGGCTGGCCAGCAGCAGCACCGCATCTAGGTACCTGAGGTACGGCGCCAAGTCGGTGTTGAATTGGCAGTATACGGAGCATAGGATGATTGAGTCAAATCTTCCTTGTACTCTGACGCATACTCCATGTTCGGTGGTAAGGTCTATTGGCGTGCAGATGGCTTCCGATTCATCGACGATGATGGCAGCTTTCGGGTTTCCGTCACGAAAGGGGCGGTCCTGGAATACTCGCATTCCCGAAGGAAGGCCAGTAATCCGCCCTGCTCTATCGACGTACGGCTCCTGGACCAGTGCGAACAGATGGCCAGAGTTGCGCAGTTGGCCACGGCCACAATTAGCTTGGATGAAGCTAAACATATAATGTCTAGCTTGTACCCTCGCCAATACCGCTGCGTAGATCGGGCATGCCGCTGACAGCATGGAATGTGCTGCCGGGTAACACTTGAAGCGGCAGTTTCGGCAGTCCACCGGGTGGGGGCACTTCGAAAGGTTATGGCCGCCCTGTCCGCACCGGTGGCACACGTTCTCCTTTAGGCGGCACTGGGACACCTTGTGGTCGAAACCCACACACCTGTGGCAGGCGTAGGTCCTGACCAGGGAACGACAGCGGCATCGGAACCACTTGATGTATACGCAATCGCGTAGCACCTCCTGTGCCTCCGCATTGACCTCCAGCGTCACGTTGACCGTGGCGCCGTCGGTGACCGACGAGGGTTTGCTGCCCAGGTGAACCATCTTTTTAAACTCCGCAGCGGACATGGAATTTCAAGTTAATCCTTCCATTATGTTAGGGAATCAAAAATGGAAAGGAGCTGCTCCTCTTTTTAGTAATAAAGCAGATATAATAATTATCGAAGTAAATGAGCTATTAATTTCAATATTTATATTATTTTTTAATATTAGAATAATGGAAGAAAATAAAAGTACAGTTGAAGCTAAAGCTTGGGTTAAAAAATATTTTAGAGAAGCTTCAGTTGATGTTGAATTGTTATTACTATCTCTTAGCAGGGGGATAAAAGATAGCAAATTAATTTCAAGACCTATTCAAGCTCCTAACCAAGAGTTAGATGTTACCGTAATTAATGTCCCAATAATTATAATCGTAATAAATAAAATTTTTGAAGAATTATTAAAAATTAAAAAGAAAATGATTATAGCCTTTATAAATGGGGTATGAACCCAGTAGCTTAATTAGCTTATCTTTTTGTATATTAATAATTTATATTTTAGTGTACGATGCACAAAAGTTTTTGATACTTTTAGAAATAGTTTAATTCTATTAAATATAAAGTCTTTATAAAAAAAACAACAAAACTTGTTAATGAATGCAGTAGACTGCATAATTTACCCTATCAAGGTAACCCTTTTTATCAGGCAATTCATTAATAATAGGGTTTCCTTATTTTTTTTTTTTTTTATTTATTAAATAATTTTTTTTTGTAAATTACAAAATTAAAATAAAATTAATTTATTTTTTAATAATACATTTTAGTAATATTTTTATTTATGGTGTAATTAATAATAAAATAATTTTATTTTTCTATATATATATATATGTTATATAAATTATCAACTATATATAAATATATAATAATTTAATAAATATTTATATATTTATATAAATGTAAGAAATATTAGATAAACTATATAAACAATAAATGTTTACTATTTATGTAATTATTTTTGGATTGCGAAATTTTTTATTTTAATTGTTAACTATATAATAATATATTAAACATTTATATATATATATATATATATATAATATATATATATATATATATATATATATATATATATATATTTATAAAATAATATATATAAAAATATATTAATAAATTAAAAAAAAAAAAAATAATAATAATTTTTTAATATTAGAATTATTTATATTAATTTATAATAATTATTTATATAAATTTTATAAAATTATTTATAAATTTTGTATTTTTTTATAATTTATATTGATTTTTTTATTAAAGTCATTTTCATTAGTTTATAATAATTATTTGTGCAAATTTTATAAATTATTTAGAATTTTTTTGTATTTTTGTATTTATTACTTTATACTGTTATCTTTTAGTAAATTGTAAGAAATTATATTTTTTTAATTTTTATAAGAATTAAAGTTATAAGCTAAAAAAAATAATAAATAAGTTTCCTTATTTTTTTTACGTTATTTTTATTTATTTAAAATTTGTTAATTTAGGGGGTTAATAAATTTTTTTTTAAATTATTTTAAAAATAAATTATTGTGCAAGCAATTAATTTATTAATTATAAATTTTTGTGTATCACATATACATTAGTATTTATTAATTATGGGTTAATAAATTTTGAAAAATTTGTTAAAGAAGTAAATAATTTTTGTTTAATTAATTATTTTTAAAATAAATATGTGTATCTGTTTGTGCATATATACATGTGAAAGGTGTGTTTAATAGTATGTTTATTGAATAGAAATATAACTGGTGGATACAGCTTTGGTGGATATGTTTTAAAGCGACTGACAACACAATTGATCTCAACTACTCAACGACTATCCAAAACGACGACCGACAACGGAATGGCGAGAGGCCTCTGAGCGGCGTCGGCTGACGCTCTCGCGATCTCCCCTTTACTCGCTCTGCTCTCTCGGGGAGGTCTGCACTAGTGTGCGCGACCCAGCCTTCTTACATTCGGCCATCCTGACATTCGTCATCAGTCCCGGATGACAACAGCTCCTCGTTTTCCTCGACAAACTTCCACAGCTTGAGATTGTCACAACTAGTCGCTGTCACGTTTGGTCCTTCGATGTCCGGGGCTGCTTTCTTCACGTCGTATCGTCCGTTACGCTTGACGTTGACGATCTCATACGGACCAAGGTATGAACTCGCCAGCTTTCGACCTGCAACAAATTGGGTTCGCTTTACAGCGACGAGATCGCCCAATCTGTAGCCATGCTCGACACGTCGTTTCTTGTCAAAGTTGGCTTTGTAGGTCTTCTGTGCTTGCTGTATATTCTGCCTGGCTTCATTTCGCAATATTAGACGGTCGTCGTTAAACTTCTCTACCAGCTCCTGATTCAGTAGTTCCATTAGTCGATCTTCTGCTTTGCCATTCATCTTGATGCCGAACATGATTTCGAATGGTGATACTTTCGTCGACATATGAATGTGGGAGTTAATCGCTTTTTGCACAGAAGGTACATACTTGAACCACTTTGACGGTTCCTCTGATGACAGCTTTGCTATGATCGAAAGGATTGAGCGGTTAACTCTTTCGACTTGACCATTACCTCTGGCAACACCAGTTGTTGACCAGACATGCTCTACCATGTTAGCGCTGAGGAACTCAGCAAACGCGTTGGCCGTGAATGCAACGCCTCTGTCGCTTATCAGGCGTCTCGGAAATCCGAATACGTTGGACCACTCGCTCAGCTTCTTAATGACCTCTTCACAGCCTGTAGACTTCGTTGGAAACAGCCAGACAAACTTTGAAAACGCATCCACTACTGCCAGAATAAACTTATACTGTTTAGACGTCGCATCCATCGGACCCAAGTGATCGATGTGCACCGTATGGAGTGGTACATCTCCCTTGTCGATGCAATGCAAGAGGCCTTCTTGTTTGCCGGTCTTTTTGCTGTGAATAATGCAACTTATACAGTTAGATATGAAATTATTTACCTTCCCCTCTAAGTGGGGGATGTAAAACTGCTGCTGAATACTGTGCATCGTCTTTGTCGTTGCGAAATGACCAGTGTCGTGTGCAGTCTTGATCACCTCGCGCTCCATTTGTTTCGGGACTACCAGTAGCTCGTGTCCGACAACTTCTTTATAAAGTAGTCCACCTTTCAGCTTGTAGTTCTCATATGCGCCGTTTTGTAGAACTCGAACAATTGCTTTTATCCCATCGTCGCTCTGCTGTGCCTTCTTTAAACGTGATGAAATCTCTGATGTAACGACGTAGACTTGAGGATAACGACTTAGAGAGTCCACATGCTTCATTTTGTCTGCCGCTCGATGTTCCATTTCGAAGTCGAAGTCCTGCAAATGGAGCACCCATTGCGCCACTTCTCTTGGTATGTCAAGTTTACTCGTCGTCTGCTTAAACGCGATACAATCCGTGACCAGCTTAAACCTTATCCCCAGCAAATAATGTCTAAACTTTTTCAATGCCAGATATGCAGATTTGACCTCGAGTATGTAACTATGTTGCTTAGATTCAGCTTGCGTCGTCTTCTTGCTCCAGAAATAAACCGGGTGAAGCTTACCATCAAACATCTGCAATAGAACTGCGCCGTAGCCATCTTTGGACGCGTCAGTGTGAAGCTCGGTTGGCGCATCCCTTATGTAAATTCGCAAAACAGGCTCCGTTACCAGAAAGGATTTCAACTGTTTGATCGCCTTTTCTTCCTCTGGTCCAATCTTAAAATCGACGTCTTTCTTTAAGAGATTTGTAAGCGGACGTGCTACCTGCGCATATTGTGGTACAAACTTGCGAAAAAATCCTGTAAGCCCCAGGAATGCTTGGATGGCCTTTACGTTTTTCGGCATAGCAAAGCGATTTACAGCAGAACACTTCTCTTCTCCTGGCCAGATTTGACCATTTTCGATAATGTGTCCCAAGAACTTAATACGCCGCTGCAGAAAACTACATTTTTTCCACTTAATCTTCATTCCATACGAAGCTGCTTTCTCTAGAACTTTCTTTGTTTTGGTCATGCATTCTCCGACATCGTTGGCATAAATAATTATGTCATCCATGTACAGCTGCATAACGTCTTCATTGATAAGCGGCTGGAATATGTGATTTACAAACCGTATGAAAGCTGCTGGGGAGTTTGTAAATCCGAACGGTGCCTTGTTGAATTCAAAAAGTCCTTCACGAGTTACAAACGCAGTGTAAGCTCTGCTATTCTCTTCCACGGGCACATGGAAAAACCCATTTTCCAAGTCCATAATGCTGAAAAACTTTGCTGCTTTGAGTTTTTCCAGAACGTCATCCATCATCGGCACGGGAAAGCGATCTTTCAACACCATGCTATTCAGTTTCCGATAGTCAACGCAGACTCTCAACGTGTGATCTTTTTTCTTGACTATTACGATTCTGCTCGCTACGTGAGACGTCGATTTGCGCACAATACCCAGATCGAGCCACTCATCAATCTGCTTCTTTACAGCTGCTGCTTCATCTCCAGACAAACGGCTTGGCGACTGGCAAAACGGTTTTATAACTCCATCTGGGACGATCTTCAGCTCTATTGGACATATTTTGGGTACTTCGGCTGGCTTATAACTGCTTTCCACTAGCTGCTCAATGTTCTTCTGATATTGGGGTGGAGCATCAAAATTACCTGGAGTTTCGATGACATTATAAACCATTTTATACTCTTCTTCCGACTTTTTCTGCTGTTCCAGGCTCAAAAAAGAGACTCCGTTTAAATCGGCCATAAGTGTGAACTTCTTAATGAAATCGTAGCCCAAAATTCCGTCACATTCCATCGCATTGTTTGGAACCACCAGAAACTTATGCTCGGTTCGCAGCTGATCCACTTCTATGTCGGCGTTAAAAAATCCAATTGGTTTTGTATTCTTGTTTCCCAGGCCACGCAAGGTTGTTGCACTTTCCAGCATCTGCACATCGTTCAAACTTTTGAATACTCCTTCTCTGACCAAGGTCACGTCCGACCCAGTGTCAACCAGGCACTCCACTTCACATTCGTTTACAAGTATTGTCTTAAAGCGACTGCGATCCATAATTATATTCACCCTTTCATCTTTCTTCGGACAATTACGGGAAATATGTCCGTACTCGTTGCAACGGAAGCATTTGGTATCAGCTGTACACGACATTCGTTTGTGATCCGGAGAACCGCAATTGAAACAGTACTCTTTTCTGCCTTCAGGCACCGTCGCTTTACTTTTGTACATCACTGTGCTCTTGTCATCGCTGGGTTTTCCTTGAACTAGCTCGTAAATGGCATACTCTTCCTTTAGCGCTTTATACGACCTGCACCGATGCATCGCGATTTTAAACTCGTTTTTTATTTGCAACCCGTCTACGATATAGCGCAATACTGCTTCCTCTTCAACACTGCCGATGCTTGCCAACTTTTTCATGCTTAGCATATACTCATGGAATGTCTCCGACTTCAGCATTTTACGATTTCTCAACATCTGGTGAATATCCGCACTATTTGTACTCGTTTCGAATTCGCTTATTAATCTGTCTTTCAGATCGTCAAAATTAGACACGCACTCGGATTCCAGAAAAAGCTTAGCAGCGCCACACATCTTGCCTCGGGCCTGAACATATTTTTGTTTATCCGACAGTTCGTAAGCCTCCGCATTATTCTCGAAAATGTCGAACCACTTTTGCACAGGGATAGAGTATCCATCGAAGTCGCTCAGAATTTTCTCAAAATTACTCGCCGATATTTTCACTTGATTATCTCTGCGTTCATCTACCTCTATTTTCAGGGTTAACAGTTGCATCATTTGTTGCACCCTGGCGTCGATGTTTGCCACGCTTCCCTCAGCCATTGCTACCTTGTTTTCTTCTGCGATCAATCCGGTTTCGAGGTCTTGCTCCGTCTCGGACAAATTTTCATCCAGCAGCAGCAGATTCTCCTTTTCGATTCTTGCTTCCACTTCGTTGATTTTTTTCGACGGCGTACGTCTGGTTCTTGGCATTTTCCTTCTTATTTTACGTTTGTGTGTATATTGCGAGTGACGCGACCGAGCTGTTCTTTTCTTTCTTCTTGCGAACCGACACAACGAGTACCAACAACAACGACGACGACCGAACTGTTCTCTTTCGTTCTTCTTTTCCGAATGTCTGTGCTCGTGTGTGTATCGCGAACAGACAAAACAGCGAGGACCAACACCGTCAACCGAACTGTTCTCTTTCGTTACTTTTCCACGATCGTATGTATAAAACAACCCCCGACAACAACGACGTTGACCGAACTATTCTTCGCTCCTTTTCTGTTCTTTCGTATGTGTGTATGCACGCCGCACCACAAACAACAACCGACAACAACAACGTTGACCGAACTGTTCTTCGCTCCTCTTCTGTTCTTTCGTATGTGTATGCACGCCGCAACACAAAATTTGAATTTCGCAACAATTTTTCGCTTCTTGGGCAAATACTGTAATTTCACAACTGTTCGACTGTACAACTTTACGACTTTGCTTCTTTATTTGAAATCACAATAAAATGCTCCATCCACTTTAGGCAACTTTTTCACTTATCATTACTAACCGCGCATTCAAAACAGGACGAGCCCCCAAATGTGAAAGGTGTGTTTAATAGTATGTTTATTGAATAGAAATATAACTGGTGGATACAGCTTTGGTGGATATGTTTTAAAGCGACTGACAACACAATTGATCTCAACTACTCAACGACTATCCAAAACGACGACCGACAACGGAATGGCGAGAGGCCTCTGAGCGGCGTCGGCTGACGCTCTCGCGATCTCCCCTTCTCCTCCTCTTCTCTGGGTAGTGTGCGCGACCCAGCCTTCTTGCATACATACACATATATTATATTAATATTTATTAATTTAGGGGAATTAGTAAATTATTATATTTAATAATTAATAAATTAATAGCTATGCGTGGTTATTTATTAAAATGTGTAATAAATTATTATTATATTTAATTTTACTTTAAAAGTTTCAGATTTAGTAATTAAAAATAATTATTATAATTCATTATAATCATCTAAATAAATTTGTAAAATAACATTATTTTAAATAATTATTTATTATTTATAAATAATTTTTTTATTATTTAATTTAAATTTTAAAGTTTTATTTTGGCTTAAAAATGTATTATTAATTTGATTTATATGTAAATTTTTGTATGAATTTATATTTATTTTAAAAATATTTATAATTTATTTATTCGCAGTAATTAATATTATTAATTAAAGAAATTTAGAAATAGCAATATTAAAGAGTATTGACTAAATTGGTGCCAGCAGTCGCGGTTATACTAATAATACAAATAATATTTTTTTAGTAATAGTTAAATTTATTTATTAAAATAAAATTAAATTTATTAAGTGAAATTTTAAATTTAAAATATTTTTGTAAAAAATTAATTGAAGCTAAAAAATTTTTTTAAAAAACTAGGATTAGATACCCTATTATTAAAAATGTAATTATTTATACTAAAGTAGTAATAGTTATGTTCTTGAAACTTAAAAAATTTGGCGGTATTTTAGTCTATCCAGAGGAACCTGTTTTGTAATTGATAATCCACGATGGACCTTACTTAAGTTTGTAATCAGTTTATATACCGTCGTTATCAGAATATTTTATAAGAATAAAAATATTCAATAATTTTTATAAGAATTTATATCAGATCAAGGTGTAGCTTATATTTAAGTAATAATGGGTTACAATAAAATTATTTATACGGATAAAATTATGAAAAAATTTTTGAAGGTGGATTTGGTAGTAAAATTATAAAGATTAATAATTTTATTTTAGCTCTAAAATATGTACACATCGCCCGTCGCTCTTATTATTAAGGTAAGATAAGTCGTAACATAGTAAATGTACTGGAAAGTGTATCTAGAATGACAATTTAAAGCTTATTAAGTAAAGCATTTCATTTACATTGAAAAGATTTTTGTGCGAATCAATATAGATTGAATAGATTTTATTTACTAATTAATTTTATTTATAATTCTAATATTAGAAATAACTGTAAAATTTAGTGTTTTAGTATTGTTTAAAGAAAAAATAATTTTAGTAATAGTTTAATAGTATTGTAAAAGAAAATTGAAATAATTTGAAAAAATTTTATTTTTAAAAGAAAATTTAATTTATTGTACCTTGTGTATCAGCGTTTATTAAATAAAAAAAATTATTTTTTTCTCGATTTTAAAAGAGTTAATATAATATATAAGTTAATGTAACAAAATTATTTAAAATATTATATTAGAAATGAAATGTTATTCGTTTTTAAAGGTATCTAGTTTTCTAAGAAATGAATTTAATTTAGAAATTATAAATTTATTAAATTTTTTATTGAATTTAATAATGTATAATTTTAATATTTTATGGGATAAGCTATAAAATAAATTTTTTTAAATAATGAATAAATTTAATAAATATATGCTTAGAATTAGCAATTATTAAAAAATGTGTTATAATTTATTTTATAAATTAAATTATTTATTAAATTTTAATTATTTATTAGAATATCAATTTTAATTTTTGCGATTGAGCAATAATGATAGAATTAGTATATTTTTATGTAAAAATAAATTTTAATGAAAAGTTTAAATAAAGAATTCGGCAAAAATAATATTCGCCTGTTTAACAAAAACATGTCTTTTAGAATTAAATTTAAAGTCTAACCTGCCCACTGAAATTTTTAATGGCCCCAGTATTTTGACTGTGCAAAGGTAGCATAATCATTAGTCTCTTAATTGGAGGCTGGAATGAATGGTTGGACGAAATATTAACTGTTTCATTTAAATTTGTTATAGAATTTTTTTTTTTTAGTCAAAAAGCTAAACTTTATTTAAAAGACGAGAAGACCCTATAAATCTTTATATTTTTTTATTTTAATTGTTAAGATTAATTTTATTTTTATAATAAAAAATATTTTATTGGGGTGATATTAAAATTTAAAAAACTTTTAATTTGTAAAAACATTAATTTATGAATAATTGATCCATTAATAATGATTAAAAAATTAAGTTACTTTAGGGATAACAGCGTAATTTTTTTGGAGAGTTCGTATCGATAAAAAAGATTGCGACCTCGATGTTGGATTAAGATATAATTTTGGGTGTAGCCGTTCAAATTTTAAGTCTGTTCGACTTTTAAATTCTTACATGATCTGAGTTCAAACCGGTGTAAGCCAGGTTGGTTTCTATCTTTAAAAAATTATAATATTTTAGTACGAAAGGACCAAATATTAAAATAATAATATTTTTAAAATGAATATCATTAATATATAAAGCTATTTTGGCAGATTAGTGCAAAAAATTTAGAATTTATTTATGTAATTTTTATTACAAATAGTACTTGTTTTATATAGGTTTTATTTTATCATTAGTAGGAAGTTTATTATTAGTTATTTGTGTATTGGTTAGAGTAGCTTTTTTAACTTTATTAGAGCGTAAAGTTTTAGGCTATATTCAAATTCGTAAAGGCCCAAATAAAGTTGGTTTAATAGGAATCCCCCAACCTTTTTGTGATGCGATTAAATTATTTACAAAAGAACAAACTTATCCTCTTTTATCAAATTATTTAAGATATTATATTTTTCCTATTTTTTCATTATTTTTTATCTTTTTTTGTTTGGATATGTATGCCTTTTTTTGTTAAATTATATTCTGTTAATTTGGGGGGTTTATTTTTTTTATGTTGTACTAGATTAGGAGTTTATACTGTTATAGTTGCTGGTTGGTCTTCAAATTCTAACTATGCTTTATTAGGGGGGTTACGAGCTGTCGCTCAGACAATTTCTTATGAAGTAAGATTAGCATTAATTTTATTATCTTTTGTTTTTTTAATTGGTAGTTATAATATAATATATTTTTTTACTATCAAATTTATATCTGATTTTTAATTATTTTGTTTCCTGTATCTTTAGTGTGGTTAACAATTTCGTTAGCTGAGACAAATCGCACTCCTTTTGATTTTGCTGAGGGGGAATCAGAATTAGTTTCAGGGTTTAATGTTGAGTATAGAAGAGGGGGATTTGCTTTAATTTTTATAGCTGAATATGCAAGAATTTTATTTATAAGAATATTATTTTGTGTAATTTTTTTGGGGTGTGATGTATTTAATTTATTATTTTATGTTAAGTTATCATTTATTTCTTTTATTTTTATTTGAGCCCGTGGGACTTTACCTCGTTTTCGGTATGATAAATTAATATATTTAGCTTGAAAATGTTTTTTATCTTTTTCTTTAAATTATTTATTATTTTTTATTGGGTTTAAAATTTTATTATTTTCTTTGTTGTAAATAATTTTATTTAGAAAAGTTAATAGAAAGTTTAATTCTATCTTATGTTTTCAAAACATATGCTTGTTCAAGCTCATTAACTAATTAATTTAATAAGTTATCCTATCATTTTCTAACAAGAGGGTTAATTAAATAATATAAAAAGTAAATTACTGTCAAGATTTGGCCTAGTAAAACGTACGGTTCTTCTACTGGTCGGGCTCCAATTCAAGTTAATAAAATTACTGTAACTAATATAGTTCAAAATAAAATTTGATTAATTGGGTAAAATTGAATTCCTCGAAATTTTCTTAAGTTATAAAAAGGTAAAATTATTAAAATTGCGATTGATAGTACTAAAGCAATCACCCCTCCTAATTTATTAGGAATTGATCGAAGAATTGCATAAGCGAATAAAAATATCATTCAGGTTGAATGTGAGCAGGCGTTACTAAAGGATTAGCTGGGATGAAATTATCAGGGTCTCCCCAATAAATTTGGGTTAATAAGAACTAATGAAATTAATAAAAAAATTATAAAAATAAAACCTACAATATCCTTAAATGTAAAGTATGGATGAAAAGGGATTTTATCAATATTTGAATTTAACCCAATGGGATTATTTGAACCTGTTTGGTGTAAAAATAATAAATGAATCATAGTTATAGCTAGAACAATAAATGGTAAAATAAAATGAAATGTAAAAAATCGTGTTAAAGTTGCGTTATCTACAGCAAATCCACCTCACACTCATTGTACTAAATCTAATCCTAAGTAAGGTACTGCTGATAATAAATTTGTAATTACAGTAGCTCCTCAAAAAGATATTTGTCCTCATGGTAATACATAACCTATAAAAGCTGTTCCCATTACTAAAAATAAAATAATTACCCCCACTAGTCATGTTGGGGTAAATAAATAAGATCCATAGTATATACCTCGTCCTACATGTAGGTAGATACAAATAAAACGAGAAGGAACGTGTGAGTCGCTTCTGGGGACGCGACTCTACTTATACCCGTACTCAGTCAGTAAATACATTTTTGAGATATGATTTTTTAGAATTTTAGAAAAAAAAAAAATTTTACATTTTACATTTTTTTGCTACATCTGTTATCTACATCTACATCTACAATGTATATTTTACATCTAACATTTAGATTATAGATGTACCATTTAGATTCTACATCTCCTCCTCTAGGGGTTGCTCGCGCACTGAACGCGGCAGAGTGTGCGAGCGAGAAAGAGAATGAGTGGTTGTTTTCTTGATGGAAGGGGCGGGGGAAGCAGCTGAAAATTAATTTCTTCATTCTGGCTATATTTATGATCCGATCAGATTCAGATTCAGCAATCTAATAGATATGGTCATTCTCTACGATACTGCGTTTTTAGTTTTATCGTATCTTCAAAATTGTGCCTGCCACAGATTTTCGTCCTTTGTGGGGGCGGAAGGGGGCGGGGCGAAATTTAGAAATACACTTGTAGCAGTGTGATATCACATGAGTCTTGAAACCAAATTTGGTTGCCCTAACTCTTATAGTCTCTGAGATCCAGGCGTCAAACAAGACGGACAGACGGACAGACAGACATGGCTCTATCGACTCGGCTATTGATGCTGATCAAGAATATATATACTTTATGGGGTCGGAAAATTTTCCTTCTCTGTGTTACACACATCCACTTTTACCACAAATCTAATATACCCCTTAACTCTTTTTTGAGTACGGGTATAAAAAAAATAATGGTTGTTGTCAAAATTAATGAATATAAGATTAATTGAATAATTTCAAGAGGTAGTTTATTTAAAATATTAATTTTGGGGATTAATGAAAAAGAAATTTCTTTTCTCTTGAAGTTTTAAAAGAATAATTCTTATTTTTGATTTACAAGACCAATGTTTTTATTAAACTATTAAAACTAATGATTATAATTTTGTATTGAAAATTACCTATAATTTTATTTATTTTAGGTTTATTTTGTTTTTTCTAATCGAAAACATTTACTTTCTATATTATTAAGTTTAGAATTTATTTTTCTGATATTATTTTTTATGTTATTTATTTATTTAAATATATTAAATTATGAGATCTACATTAGAATAACTTTTTAACTTTTAACTTTTAGAGTATGTGAGGGTGCTTTAGGTCTTTCAATTTTAGTATCAATAATTCGCACACATGGGAATGATTATTTTCAATCTTTTAGAATTATATAATGTTAAAGTTAGTATTTTTTTAGTATTTTTAACTCCTGTTTGTTTCATTAATAATATTTATTGAATGGTGCAAACTTTATTATTTTTATTAGATTTATTTTTTTGGTTATAAATAATTTTATAAATTATTGGTCAGAAATTTCTTATTTTTTAAGATGTGATATACTTTCTTATGGGCTAGTTTTATTAAGTTTATGAATTTGTTCGTTAATATTATTAGCTAGAGAAAGTGTTAATAAATATAATAACTATAAAAATTTATTTTTATTAAATATTGTTTTATTATTGTTATTATTGGTATTAACTTTTATAAGAATAAATTTATTTATATTTTATTTATTTTTTGAATGAAGTTTAATTCCTACTTTATTTTTAATTTTAGGTTGAGGTTACTATTCGTTGTGGTATTTATTTGTGACTAAATATGATGAGCAAAAAGATGTCCGTCAAAGGCAGACGGAATACAAATCAAAAGGGAGACGAGAGAACGCCGCTTCATTGCGACTCATACATACATGTTTGCTTATGCTGGATAATGCATAACAGAAAGAAAAAATAGAGAAGACACAGTGCGTTGTTTAAGTTTACATATTCAACACTCCTTCTCAACGCATTATGTTTGGCTTTACAAATATCATTTCAAATTACAATCAGCATAATCCAATTAATTTTATACATTTCTCGTGCTTAACTTTAGACAAATTTTTGGTTAATACATCAGATATCATTTCTTCAGTGGGAACATATTCTATTTCAATTACATTTTTCTTAAACATTTCCCTAACATGATGGTACTTAATATCTATATGTTTGCTTCGTGCGTGGAAGGTCGCATTCTTAACAAGATGTTGAGCGCTCTGATTATCGCCGAAGATCTTCACTGGACGGAGCTTTCCAACGCCAACACCCAATTCATCAACCAGCTTGATAATGTAGGCCGCTTCTTTAGACGCCATTGATAGTGCAACGTATTCAGCCTCCGTACTGCTAAGGGCAACCACACTCTGCTTCTTGGATTCGAATGAAAATGCAGCTCCTGCAGCAAAGAAGGCCCAACCGCTGTATGATTTGCGGTCCGTGTTATCGCTGGCCCAATCGGCGTCTACATAGCAATGTATTGCACGACCAGTTCGATGGTAATGCAACTGCCGATCAGCCGTGCCTCTTAGATAGCGAAGCACACGTTTGGCCGCGACTTCATGTTCAGTGTGGGGATCAGCATTCTGTTGCGCCAATTTCGCTACAGAATGAAGAATATCGGGACGCGTGGTGATAGCCAGATACATCAGAGACCCAATCAATGATTGATAGGCCACCTGATTCACACGTACGCAGCTCGGATTGTCGCATTTTACTTGATGTCCTGCCTCTAGTGGTGTAACATTTGGCTTGCAGCACTGCATAGAGTAATCTCTGAGTAGATCCTCTATTTACTGCTTGTGGCCAACCCTCACGCTTCCGGTCTCGCCATCTCTCTCCACTTCCATTCCTAGGAAATGTTTTAGTTGGCCGCCATCGACCACTTTAAACTCGTCAGCAATGGCAGTCTTGACTCTTTCAAGATATCCTCTGTCGGAACTGGCTATTAGAAGATCATCTACGTATACAACAATAATACAAATATTAGTAGAAACTTTTCTAGAATACAAACACGGCTCGCTTGCACATGGTAGAAATCCAAGCTTGATGAGTGTAGAATTGAGTTTCTCGTTCCATTCCCTGCCGCTCTGCTTTAGACCATACAACGATTTGTGCAACTTTAGCACACGCTCAGGATATTGATGATCAATGAATGCCTCCGGCTGACGCATGTAGATGACATCATGTAACTCGCTATTAAGATACGCTGACGAAACGTCCATTTGGTGCATATACCACCCGTGTTCTGCAGCCAATGCCATGACCAGCCTGATCGTTGAGTATCTGGCAACTGGTGAAAAAGTCTCGGTGAAGTTTACTCCATATCGCTGAGCACAACCCTTGGCAACAAGTCGGGCTTTGAAGCGCTCGACATTGCCATCCTTGTCACGCTTTAGTGCGTACACCCACATACATCCGATAGGTTTTTCACCCTTTGGTAGATCGACTAGAGACCAAGTCTTATTTTTGAGAAGACTGTTCATTTCCGTTTTCATTGAAGTACGCCAGTCCGCTGCATGATTACTCGTTAATGCCTCGTTTGCATTAGCAGGGACAATAATAGCTTCAGCCGATATGGTGTTCAGCATGTGATATTCCTTCGCTGGGCGTCCAGGCCGACCCGTATAAACCTTTTTCGGTCTCCCGCGACCCCTTCGTGCTCCTTCTGAAATCGGCTGTCCGACGACCGACTGTCTGTCATCGTCAACTCGATCTGAACCTTCTGGCTTCGCAACCTTCTGGTTTCGCATATCGTCCATATCAATTAAGGATTCATCCTCACTAGCCACGTCCAGGGCCTCTTCGTCCGGAATAGAATGCTTCTCGAACTCTACAAGCTGCGGCTGCACATATTCAGCAGCACTCGACGAAGGCATGCGATTCCTATACAGGGAGCTCTCGATGAAAATTACATCTCGTGCCTCAATCACTTTCTGTTTTTCGGGATTAAACAGCCTATATGCCTTTGCTGTTTCAGAATAACCGACCAAATAATGCTCTTCGCCTTTTGGCGAAAATTTCTTATGTTGAGTTTTATTCAACACAATTGCCTTCGCACCAAAGATCCGCAAATGGCCGACACAGGGCTTCCTTCCTGTCCACACTTCAAACGGTGTCATGCCAGGTAAAGTTGAAGATTCTGCACGGTTACGCAAATATGCAGCAGTTTTGATTGCTTCTGCCCAGAATCGCTCGTCCAATCCTGCATGAAAGAGCACGCTGCGGGCCATTTCTACCAATGTACGATTGGCTCGTTCCGCGACACCATTCTGTTGGGGGGTATGAGGCACAGTTAATTGTCTTTTTACCCCGTTGTCAACAAGATATGACTCAAAACGCGTCACTCAAGTATTCGCGACCGTTATCGCTTCTCAAGAGTACCAACTTCTTTCCCGACTGATTTTCCGCGAATGATTTAAATTGTTTGAACTTGACTAAGATTTCGTCTCTTGTCTTCAGAAAATCAACAAACACATAGCGCGATTTGTCATCGATGAATGTTACGAAGTACCGAGCTCCGCCTAAGGAGTTTTTATTCATTGGTCCGCAAATGTCAGTATGCACCAATCCAAGAACATTGTTTGCACGGCTTGCACTAGCTTTTGGGAATTGCTTTACACAAATTTTGCATTTTGCACAGGTTTCGCACACCTGGCCGTTCATGTCATTTAATGGACTTGTTTTAATACCGTTAACCATTTTTTCACATCATCTTTTTTAGGCTTCTATAGTTTAAATGTCCGAAACGATCGTGCCACACGTTTACTGGGTTTGTTTGTACATTTAAGCATTTGTTTTCTTGATTTTGGAACAAGAACAAATCGTGCTGCTTTTTGCAACCATTATGGCGACGCCTTTATTGTTTTTCACACGCGCTTCTGTCTTTGCAAATTCAACAGAGAAACCATTTTCGATGGCCTTGGACACCGACATAAAATTGCATTGTAATTCCTTCACATACAAAACGTCGACAAGTTTTATGTGGTTATTTTCCCAAATCAAATCCACTGTGCCGCGCCCTTCAGCTTCTATGTAGCTATTGCCCGCTAAAGCAATTCGCTCTTTGTGCTCTTTTAGTTCGGTAAAACGAGATCGCTCACAACACAAGTGAGCCGTGGCACCACTGTCGACACACCACATACTCTTCGGAAAGAGAGTTTTAGACGCGCACGCAAAAACGGAATACGATTTCTCTCTTTCGGTTTCGTTATTTCCTTTCAGTGTGTTTTCTTGATTGTTCTTTGCTCTTTGACGCCTTGTGTCCGCGACGACCACACGACCAGCAAATTATCCCACTCGGGCCATTCGTTTTCTTCTGTCCGTTTTCGTTATTCGTCTTTTGCTTTGACGACGACCAATTTTTAACACCCGAACTGAACGCTCGTTGTTCACTTTTCTCTGCGCATTCTTGATTTGCCTTGCGCCTGTCTCCTTCTTCATGAAGCTTTACTTTCAGAGAGTTCAAATTTGGCAAACAATCACGTGTCTCCATTGCTACCACAAAATTTTCGTAGGCCTCGGGCAGGCTCGATAGCAACAGAATAGACAAAATTTCTTCAGGAACTGTTAAGTCAATTTCTTTCAGTTTTTCCACGATCGCACAAAAATTATTTACGTGGTTCACTACCGATTCATTTTCGCTCATTTTTACGAACAACAACTGCTTTAACAGGCTTATGCGACGCGCGGGGCTTGATGGCATATGGATACCCGCTAGAACTTTCCATGCTTCTTTTGCAGATGTACAGTTTTTCACATAGTTTATCTGGGATGGCTTGATACACAGCATAATACTCGCAAGAGCCTTCTCGTCTTTTAAATCAAACTGTGCCTTCTGCGTATCATTTTTCACTTCTCGACCGCACACTACTGACCACAACTCAGAGTGTATTAGCACCACGCACTATAATTCTCATTGTCGAGCTTATCGATTGAATGGAAAGACGAACCCATTTTCGCAATCGATCGAGTCACAATTTCAGAAAGTCAGAAAAATCACTTTCAACCGCCCCAGACAGAAATTCTGGGCCCATAACCTATTCGTTGTGGTATTTATTTGTGACTAAATATGAAGAGCAAAAAGATGTCCGTCAAAGGCAGACGGAATACAAATCAAAAGGGAGACGAGAGAACGCCGCTTCATTGCGACTCATACATACATGTTTGCTTATGCTGGATAATGCATAACAGAAAGAAAAAATATAGAAGACACAGTGCGTTGTTTAAGTTTACATATTCAACAGTTACCAACCTGAACGTTTACAAGCCGGTGTTTATTTATTATTTTATACCCTATTAGTTTCTTTTCCTATCTTAATTGGTATTTTTAATATTATAAATGAAGTTGGGTCTATAAATTTTTATTTAATAAATAATTATATATTTAATTATGATTTATTATATATTTGTATATTGTGTGCTTTTTAGTTAAAATGCCCATATTTTGTAGTTCATCAATGATTACCAAAGGCTCATGTAGAAGCTCCTGTTTCCGGGTTAATAATTTTAGCTGGAATTATATTAAAATTAGGGGGATATGGTTTATTACGAGTTATTTCATTTTTACAATTAATAAATTTAAAATATAGATTAGCTAATGTTTCATATGAGCGTTTAGGTAGACGAAGAATATTAATTAATAGGGGGTTATTAAATTTTATACCTGCTATAACATTATGATGATTTTTGTTGAGTTCCGCTAATATAGCAGCTCCTCCTACACTGAATTTGTTAGGAGAAATTTCTTTATTAAATAGAATTGTTTCTTGATCATGGTTAACAATAATTATGCTATCATTTCTATCATTTTTTAGAGCTGCTTATACTTTATATTTGTATTCGTTTAGACAACATGGTAAGTTATTTTCAGGGGTTTATTCTTTTAGAGGAGGTAAAATTCGTGAATATTTATTAATATTTTTACATTGAATACCTTTAAATTTATTAATTTTAAAAAGAGATTCATGTATACTATGATTATAATTTAAATAGTTTAATAAAAATACTAATTTGTGGTGTTAGTGATATGAATAAATTCATTTTAGATCGTGAAATATTTATCAATTTGTAGAATTAGATTTGTTAATTTAATTTCTATTAGATTAAGTTGTTTTTTATTAAGTTTATATTTTTATTAAATAATATAGTTTATTTTATTGAATTTGAATTAGTATCGTTAAATTCGATAAGAATTGTAATGACTTTTTATTTGATTGAATAAGTTTATTATTTATATCTTTTGTTTTAATAATTGCTTCATTAGTAATTTTTTATAGAAAAGAATATATAAGAAGAGACGAAAATATTAATCGATTTATTTTATTAGTTTTAATATTTGTTTTGTCAATAATGATATTAATTATTAGACCAAATTTAGTGAGAATTTTGTTAGGTTGGGATGGATTAGGATTAGTTTCTTATTGTTTAGTTATTTATTTTCAAAATGTAAAATCTTATAATGCAGGGATATTAACTGCTTTATCAAATCGAATTGGGGATGTAGCTTTTTTATTAGCTATTGCTTGAATATTAAATTATGGAAGTTGAAATTATATTTTTTATTTAGAAGTTATGAAAAATGATTATGAAATACTAATTATTGGATTTTTAGTTATATTAGCAGCTATAACTAAAGAGCTCAGATTCCTTTTTCTTCTTGGTTACCTGCTATAGCTGCTCCAACCCCGGTTTCTGCTTTAGTTCATTCTTCTACATTGGTTACAGCTGGTGTTTATCTCTTAATTCGTTTTAATATTTTGTTAAGATCTTCTTGATTAGGACAGTTTTTATTGTTATTATCTGGTTTAACAATATTTATAGCAGGTTTAGGGGCTAATTTTGAATTTGATTTAAAAAAAATTATTGCTTTGTCAACTTTAAGACAATTAGGGTTAATAATGAGAATTTTATCAATAGGTTTTTATAAATTAGCTATATTTCATTTATTAACTCATGCATTATTTAAAGCTTTATTATTTATATGTGCTGGGGCTATTATTCATAATATAAATAATTCTCAAGATATTCGGTTTATAGGGGGTTTAAGAATTCACATACCTTTGACTTCTGCTTGTTTTAATGTGTCTAATTTAGCTTTATGTGGGATACCCTTTTAGCTGGATTTTATTCAAAAGATATAATTTTAGAAATTGTTATAATTAGAAATATTAATTTATTTTCATTTTTTTTATATTTTTTTTCTACAGGGTTAACTGTTAGTTATTCTTTTCGTTTAGTTTATTATTCTATAACCGGTGATTTAAATTGTGTAGCTTAAACATAGTACACAATGACAGTTGGGGTACACATGTGATAATAGGTCGGTATAATTATAAGAATTATATAAAATTATTAACTTTATTTGTCTGTATTTTTTATATAGTTTAAATAAGTCTTTATTTAATTATAATTTTTCAGTATTTTTGGGGTCTATATGATTTATGCCTTATATCAGAACTTATGGAATAATTTTTTACCCTTTAAGTTATGGCCAAATTGTTGTAAAAAGATTTGATCAAGGATGGTCAGAATATTTTGGAGGGCAACATTTGTATCAAAAATTAGTAAGTTATTCTCAAACTTTATTTTTAATACATAATAATAATTTAAAAATTTATTTAATATTATTTGTATTCTGGATTTTAATTTTGTTTAATTTTTTGTTGTTTATTTATTCAAATAGCTTATATTTAGAGTATGACACTGAAGATGTTATGGAGATTAGTTAATCTTTGAATATAGTGAATTATATTTAGTAATTTATAAAAAAAATAAAATTTTATTTTTACAATGAAAATGTAATGTTTTGTTTAAACTATATAAACAGAAGTATAAATGGAATTTAACCATTAAAAGAAAAAAGTTAGCAGCTTTTACTTGATCACCATACTTCCTTAATTGGAGTTTTTACTCAATTGTATCATTAACAGTGATAAGCCTCTTTTTGGCTTCAATTAAAAAATAAGGGTAAAATTACCTAAGATTAGGTCGAAACTAATTGCAATAAATCGCTTCATATTCTTTAAGGTAGATTGGGTTACCAATACTTTTTGAATGCAAATCAAATGTTATAATTAACTACAACCCTAATTAATTTGATCAATTTAGTATACCTTGGTTTCATTCATGGTATAAACCAATTAATAAAATTAAAATAAAAATGATTGATGTAGTAGTTCAAATAAAAATATTTGAAAATTTTAGGATAATAATTATAGGTAAAATTAAAGCAATTTCTACATCAAAAATTAAGAAAATAATTGTAATTAAAAAAAATCGTAATGAAAAAGGTAGCCGTGATGAAGATTTTGGATCGAATCCACATTCAAAAGGTGAACTTTTTTCTCGATCGATTAAAGCTTTTTTAGACAAAATTGATGCTAAAAATATTACAATAGAAACAATTGTTAAAATTAAAGAAGCGATTAAAATAATTGAAAAAATTATCTATACTGTTATTAACAGACTTTATGATTGGAAGTCAAATATACTTTTATATTATATAGATATTAATACAAGATTACCCTCCTCACCAGTAAATTGTGATATATAAAAATAATCAAACTACGTCCACAAAATGTCAGTATCAAGCTGCTGCCTCGAAACCAAAATGGTGATTTTTTGAAAAATGATTATTTAAATGACGTAATAAACATACTAGTAAGAAAGTTGTTCCAATTAAAACATGGACTCCATGGAATCCTGTAGCTATGTAAAATGTTGACCCATAAACTGAGTCTGCAATTGTGAATGGTGCTTCAATGTATTCATATGCTTGTAAGATAGTAAAATATACTCCCAATAGTACAGTAAAAAATAACCCTTGTGTAGTTTGTGAATGATTTCTTTCTATTAGTCTGTGGTGTGCTCAAGTTACTGTAATTCCTGATGCTAATAAAATTGCCGTATTTAATAAAGGAATCTGGAATGGATTAAAAGAAATAATTCCTATTGGGGGTCAAGAAGCTCCAATTTCAATTGCTGGTGAAAGTCTTCTATGGAAAAAAGCTCAAAAAAATCTAACAAAAAATAATACTTCTGACAAAATAAATAAAATTATTCCTCATCGTAATCCAATAGTTACTGAGTAAGTATGTAATCCTTGGTATGTTCCTTCTCGTGATACATCTCGTCATCACTGGTAAACTGTTAAAATAGTAATTACATTTCCTAAAAAAAATAATGAGATATCATATTGATGGAATCATTTTACTATCCCTGATACAGTTGTTATAGCACCAATTGCTCCTGTTAAAGGTCAGGGGCTATAATCAACTAGATGAAATGGATGATTTGAATGTGTAGACATTAAAATTAATTTACTTCTCTAGAGTATAAAGTTCTTAGTACAGCAAAAACGTAGGATTGAATTATGGCTACAGCTGATTCTAATACCAATAAAGCAATTTGAGCTATTAATAAAAATGTTACTAAAAAATATGATATTGAAGGACCTGTATTTCCTAAAAGAGTTAATAGTAAGTGTCCCGCAATTATGTTAGCAGTTAATCGAACAGCTAGAGTTCCTGGTCGGATAATGTTTCTAATAGTTTCGATACATACCATAAAAGGTATCAAAATAGCAGGAGTTCCTTGTGGTACTAAATGAGC
Source organism: Drosophila tristis (assembly GCA_018150885.1). NCBI lineage: Eukaryota > Metazoa > Arthropoda > Insecta > Diptera > Drosophilidae > Drosophila > Drosophila tristis. The sequence goes on from JAECWT010000026.1 coordinate 2,426,224, forward strand.
GAATATATGTTGTGTGTGATTAATTCACCCAAATAATATGAAACATAATCATAAAGGTAAAGCTAATGATAATGTTAAAGTTAAGTGACTTGTTCTTGTAAAAATATAAGGGAATAATCCCATAAAATTATTAAATAAAATTAAAGAAAATAATGAAATAAAAATAAAAGTAGAACCATTATGGCCAGATGGCCCAAGCAATGTTTTAAATTCTTTATGTAAAGTTGTCAAAATTGTATTTCAAAAAATATTAAACCGAGACGGTATTAATCAATAAGTTGATGGAATTAATAAAAGTCCTAAAAATGTTCTTAATCAATTTAGTGATAAACCAAAGATAGCTGACGGGTCGAATACAGAAAATAAATTTGTTATCATTTTCAATTTATTGAATTTAAATTAATATTTTTTAATTCGTTAGATTTAGGTGAAGATGGTATATAAGAATAATAATTAATTGAGCAGAATAAAATAAATGTGATAGAAAATACAATAAATAAAAGTAATCATCTAATTGGGGCTATTTGAGGGATTAAAAAATATTAAAATTTTAATAATTTTAGTTTGACATACTAATGTTATATATTTAACTAATTTTTTCATTAGAAGTAATTGCTAATTTACTATATAATGGTTTAAGAGACCAGTACTTGCTTTCAGTCATCTAATGAAGAATTTACTCTATTAGAAATTCATTTAATGAAATAATTTACAGGAACACTTTCAATTACAATAGGTATAAAACTATGATTTGCTCCGCAAATTTCTGAACATTGACCATAAAATAAACCAGGTCGGTTGATAAAAAAATTAGTTTGGTTTAATCGGCCAGGGGTTCCATCAACCTTTACACCTAAAGCTGGCACTGTTCATGAATGAATAACATCAGCAGCTGTTACTAAAATTCGAATTTGAGAATTTATTGGTAATACAATTCGGTTATCTACATCTAATAATCGGAAACCGTCAGTAGATAATTCATTTGTTGGGATTATATATGAATCAAATTCAATTCTATTAAAATCTGAATATTCATAACTTCAGTACCATTGATGTCCGATACTTTTTAATGTAATTGAAGGTTCATTAATTTCATCTAGAAGATATAATAATCGAAGGGAAGGTATAGCAATAAATAATAAAATAATTGCTGGCAGGATTGTTCAAATTATTTCAATTAATTGCCCGTGTAAAAGAAATCGGTTTACGTATCTATTAAAAAATAGTATAAATATTAGGTACCCGACTAAAACAGTAATTATTACTAAAATTAATAGTGCGTGGTCATGGAAAAAAATTAATTGTTCTATTAAGGGGGAGGCTCTATCTTGTAAACCTAAATTAGCTCATGTAGACATTAATTTTCTAACAAAAGTAAAATACTTTATATATGGAGCTTAAATCCATTGCACTAATCTGCCATATTAGAAATTAATTAGTTAATAATGGTAGTTCGGAATAACTATGTTCAGCAGGTGGTGTATTTTGGTATCATTCGATAGATGAACATAGTTGTACTGGGTAAATTACTTGTCGTTGGGAAACTAAACTTTCTCAAATAATATAAAAAAAGAATAAGATTCCAAGTAATGAAATTGATGAACCAATTGTTGATACTACATTTCATGTAGTATAAGCGTCTGGATAATCTGAATAACGTCGTGGTATACCTGCTAATCCTAAAAAATGTTGTGGGAAAAAAGTTAAATTTACTCCGATAAATATAATTACAAATTGACTTTTTAATAATTTATTATTTATTGTTAAACCAGTAAATAAAGGGTATCAGTGGATAAATCCTGCTATAATAGCAAATACAGCTCCTATTGATAAGACATAATGGAAATGAGCAACGACATAATATGTATCATGAAGAATAATATCAACAGATGAATTAGCTAAAACTACTCCTGTTAATCCACCAACAGTAAATAAGAATACAAACCCTAAGGCTCATAAAATAGCTGGGGAATAAGTTAATTGAGCTCCATGAAGAGTGGCTAGTCATCTAAAAATTTTAATTCCTGTAGGTACAGCAATAATTATAGTAGCAGAAGTAAAATAAGCTCGGGTGTCAACGTCTATACCTACTGTGAATATATGATGGGCTCATACAATAAATCCTAATAATCCAATGGCAAGTATTGCATAAATTATTCCTAAAGATCCAAAAGTTTCCTTTTTTCCTGATTCTTGACTAATAATATGAGAAATTATTCCGAATCCAGGTAAAATTAAAATATATACTTCTGGATGACCAAAGAATCAAAATAAATGTTGGTATAAGATTGGGTCTCCACCTCCTGCCGGGTCAAAAAAAGAGGTATTTAAATTTCGGTCAGTTAATAATATAGTGATTGCTCCGGCTAAAACTGGTAAAGATAATAAAAGTAAAAGAGCTGTGATTACTACTGATCAAACAAATAAAGGCATTCGGTCAAGAGTAATTCCAGTAGATCGCATATTAATAACAGTTGTGATAAAATTTACTGCTCCTAAAATAGAAGAAATACCAGCTAAATGGAGAGAAAAAATTGCTAAATCTACTGATGCCCCTCCGTGGGCAATTCCAGAAGATAGGGGAGGGTATACTGTTCACCCTGTACCGGCTCCATTTTCAACTATACTGCTTACTAATAATAAAGAAAGAGCTGGGGGAAGTAATCAAAATCTTATATTATTCATTCGGGGAAAAGCTATATCAGGGGCTCCTAATATTAAAGGGACTAATCAATTTCCAAATCCTCCAATTATAATAGGTATAACTATAAAAAAAATTATAATAAATGCATGTGCTGTTACAATCACATTATAAATTTGGTCATCTCCAATTAAGGCTCCAGGGTGCCCTAATTCAGCTCGAATTAAAATTCTTAAGGATGTCCCAACTATACCAGCTCATGCTCCAAAAATAAAATATAATGTTCCAATATCTTTATGATTTGTAGAAAATAATCATTGTCGCGATTAAGTGGCTGAAGTTTAGGCGATAGATTGTAAATTTATTTATAAGAATTATTCTTCTTAATCAATGGTCTTATAGTCAATAATGACATCAAACTGCAATTTTGAAGGAGTAAAATTTACTAAGGCTTAAAGGAATACCTATATTTACAGCTTTGAAGGCTATTAGTTTTATTAACTTAAAGCCTTAAAGTATAAAAAAAAATAAAGTAATTAAAAGTTGGCGGTGGTAGCAGCGATGGCGGCGGAGTTGTTGGCGGTGGTAGCAGCGATGGCAGCGACAGCGGCAGAGGGTTCTGCCGTGGCTTGCACTTCCACAAAGGGGGGCGACGGAAGTGGCGGCGGCCTGACTGCTGGGATCGGCAACCTCTCCCGTCACCCCAATCCCCAGCTCCGATCTTCTTCGCTGCACCCTTTGCCGCATTTGACCACGGCCGACCCCGCCGACGGGCGGGAACACTCGATGACGAGCTCGCCCCAACACTAGCCAGGCTAGCGTCGCTGGCGTCGGCCTCCGTGTCCACATCCATACTCTGGCTCCATCTACCAGTTCTCTCTGAATTTTTAATTTTTTTTAATTTGCCAATTCCAACACTATTTGAGCACCAAATTAACGCGTAATTTAATTGCACAAAAAGCGCGGAACACTCGCGACAATATATGAACACTTTCCACACGGGAAAATAACTCTTTGACGATTTGAAAGACGACGGTAAAAGCGGGGCGCTTGGCAACACGTCTGCTTCCAGTAGCAGTCAGAGAGCAACTGAGTACACAGGGCACCATGGTCCGGCAGAATTTTGTCCGCTTTGCGCGGGGACTGAGACCCCAGTCGACCCGCAGTACGCGAGACAATGCCCCTACGACTCCAGTCAGCCTATCACGCAAGCCCGTGATGTGCGGGAGAAAACTCAACCCGCTCACCGACTGTGATGCCAAGGTACCTATACTCGCGCGTATATGGCAGGGCTTGCTCCAGCAAACCGAACCAATGGCGGCCGTCTAAGTATGCCCTTGAGCAGCACGATCGCAGTCTTGCAAGTTGAAACGGCAACGCCGACCCCAACTCCCCCAAGCGCCTACGATGGACATTAGTTCCTTTTCGCTAGAGCTCTGAACAGGCGTATTCGTCGATGAGGAGGAGCAGGTCGTCGGCATACGCGCTGAGCGCCCAAGTGGCTCCAAGCGCTGGAGCAACACGTCCATCAGATGTTCCATATGAATGGACCACTTATGGACCCCTGTGGGCAACCTCTTGTCACCGGAACAGTGGCTACTCCATGCCTGCGTCTGCTCTTCAACCTGGCGACGCAAGCATCAACCTCGAAACCTCGAGGGTCGGTGGAGCTTCGGACGTGATGGCAATGTGCGCATTCGACTCCGCAACAGGGAAAAGTTGCGGAGGAGCACACCCGCACAGTCGCGCCATAAGTTGCAACCAGCTCACCACTGTCCGAAGGCATCCAATCCTCCGTGCACTTTTTGCGGCCTCGGCAAATCTTGTAGACGTGCCCCCATGGATCATCTCGTTGTCTCCCACGAAGCGTCGCCAGTTGTCCTTCTTCGTCCTCAGGATGAGCTTCTTGTATTGCACCGAGGAGATCCTCAACGCAACCACGGAAGTTACTGCTTCGTCGGACTCGTGCCGACCGAGCATCCTGCAGCCGCAGCCTCAGTCTCCTGACCTCTCGGCGTTTGGGAATGTAGCTCGGCAGTCCACCAAACTACTGGCCTGCGTTGAGCACGCCGGCTCGGTTCTCGGTAATCCACTCAGACAGCAGCTCACCCCGAGCATGCTCGGAGAGTTTGCTAAACAACGCTGGGGATACTGCGTTCGCGTCGAGTCCGAAGATGACGGGAGTGCGGCTGGCCAGCAGCAGCACCGCATCTAGGTACCCTAGGTACGGCGCCAAGTCGGTGTTGAATTGGCAGTATACGGAGCATAGGATGATTGAGCCAAATCTTCCTTGTACTCTGACGCATACTCCATGTTCGGTGGTAAGGTCTATTGGCGTGCAGATGGCTTCCGATTCATCGACGATGATGGCAGCTTTCGGGTTTCCGTCACGAAAGGGCGGTCCTGGAATACTCGCAATCCCGAAGGAAGGCCAGCAATCCGCCCTGCTCTATCGACGTACGGCTCCTGGACCAGTGCGAACAGATGGCCAGAGTTGCGCAGTTGGCCACGGCCACAATTAGCTTGGATGAAGCTAAACACATAATGTCTAGCTTGCACCCTCGCCAATACCGCTGCATAGATCGGGCATGCCGCTGACAGCATGGAATGTGCTGCCGGGTAACACTTGAAGCGGCAGTTTCGGCAGTCCACCGGGTGGGGGCACTTCGAAAGGTTATGGCCGCCCTGTCCGCACCGGTGGCACACGTTCTCCTTTAGGCGGCACTGGGACACCTTGTGGTCGAAACCCACACACCTGTGGCAGGCGTAGGTCCTGACCAGGGAACGACAGCGGCATCGGAACCACTTGATGTATACGCAATCGCGTAGCACCTCCTGTGCCTCCGCATCGACCTCCAGCGTCACGTTGACCGTGGCGCCGTCGGTGACCGACGAGGGTTTGCTGCCCAGGTGAACCGTCTTTTAAACTCCGCAGCGGACATGGAATCTTCCAGGTTCTTGGTAAAGAGCTCCTCTTCAGGCGTGATGGACGTGTCGACGTCAACACCACGACCTGAGGCCTGGTCTCCGTGCTCTTCCTCACTTCCAGTCGTGCTTCCTGGAACTTCGCGCTGTCCACTACCTTTTTGAGCTCGCTGACCGAAGGCGTGCGAATGATCGCTCCTCCGCTCTTCAGCTCACGAACCTCGTGCACTCGGACTCAGAGTTTGGGTACGACATCCTTCCTCACTCGCTCGACCAGTTGCTTTCCCGTCTCCCCCGGGTTCGTGCTCTTAATGAGAGCCGACCAGGGTTCACGCGGCTTCACGATCAGTGGGGCGACAGCGCTCGGTGCCGGCAAGCCTGGGTAGGCTGCCGTATACGCAGGGGTGGCCACAGCAGAAGTGGCAGCGTGGGCAGCGGCAGCGGGCCTCTCCTCCAGGCGCACCTTGTCCCCAGCCAGAGCCATAACCAGCTCGTCGTAACTGTTGGTAGCGACGAAAACTGCCATGGCGGCCTCCGGGGTCCTGCCTCGTTCACGCTCATCCTAATCGATGATAGCTCCGCAGCAACAGCCGAAAATCCAGCCGCAACAATGCCAGTTGCCTGGCATGTGGCAGCGGTGATGGTAGCAGCGGTGGCAGCAGCGGTGGTGGCGGCACCGTTGTTGGCGGTGATAGCAGCGATGGCAGCGACAGCGGCAGAGGGTTCTGCCGTGGCTTGCACTCCCCACAAAGGGGAGCGACGGTGGCGGCGACCTGACTGCTGGGATCGGCAACTCTCCCGTCACCCCAATCCCCAGCCCGATCTTCTTCGCTGCACCCTTTGCCGCATTTGACCACGGCCGACCCCGCCGACGGGCGGGAACACTCGATGACGAGCTCGCCCCAACACTAGCCAGGCTAGCGTCGCTGGCGTCGGCCTCCGTGTCCACATCCATACTCTGGCTCCCTCTACCGGTTCTCTCTGACACTAAAGCTTAGCGGAGACCTCGGACACGAACCAATAAACACTGCTATCTAAGTTCTCAACCAAGCTTCGAAAGAAACTCGACTTGAAAGCTCCGAAAGAACAAGAGGAAACCTTCTACAGGTAAGCTTCAAACTCGAACCTGTTTACGAGCTATACGCACGAGCTAAAGCCGGACGTGGCTTTTTCAGAGCCGAATTAGCAATTTTTTAATTTGCCAATTCCGACACTATTTGAGCACCAAATTAACGCGTAATTTAATTGCACAAAAGCGCGGAACACTCGCGACAATATATGAACACTTTCCACACGGGAAAATAACTCTTTGACGATTTGAAAGACGACGGTAAAGCGGGGCGCTTAAAAAACACGTCTGCTTCCAGTAGCAGTCAGAGAGCAACTGAGTACACAGGGCACCATGAGTCCGGCAAATTTTGTCCGCTTTGCGCGGGGACTGAGACCCCAGTCGACCCGCAGTACGCGAGACAATGCCCCTACGACTCCAGTCAGCCTATCACGCAAGCCCGTGATGTGCGGGAGAAAACTCAACCGCTCACCGACTGTGATGCCAAGGTACCTATACTCGCGCTTATATGGCAGGCTTGCTCCAGCAAACCGAACCAATGGCGGCCGTCTAAGTATGCCCTTGAGCAGCATGATCGCCGTCTTGCTAGTTGAAACGGCAACGCCGACTTCAACTCCCCAAGCGCCTACGATGGACATTAGTTCCTCTCCTTTTCGCTCGCTCGAGCTCTGTCGAGCAGGTCGTCGGCATACGCGCTGAGCGCTCCAAGTGGCTCAAGCGCTGGAGCAACACGTCCATCAAGATGTTCCATATGAATGGACCACTTATGGACCCCTGTGGGCAACCTCTTGTCACCGGAACAGTGGCTAGTCCATGCCTGCGTCTGCTCTTCAACCTGGCGACGCAAGCATCAACCTCGGAAACCTCGAGGGCCGGTGGAGTTTCGGACGTGATGGCAATGTGCGCATTCGACTCCGCAACAGGGAAAAAGTTGCGGAGGAGCACACCCGCACAGTCGCGCCATGTTGCAACCAGCTCACCATCTGTCCGAAGGCATCCAATCTCCGTGCACTTTTTGCGGCCTCGGCAAATCTTGTAGACGTGCCCCCATGGATCATCTCTGTTGTCTCCCACGAAGCGTCGCCAGTTGTCCTTCTTCGTCCTCAGGATGAGCTTCTTGTATTGCACCGAGGAGATCCTCAACGCAACCACAAGTTACTCTGCTTCGTCGGACTCGTGCCGACGAGCATCCTGTAGCCGCAGCCTCAGTCTCCTGACCTCTCGGCGTTTGGAATGTAGCTCGGCAGTCCACCAAACTACTGGCCTCGTTGAGCACGCCGGCTCGGTTCTCGGTAATCCACTCAGACAGCAGCTCACCCCGAGCATGCTCGGAGAGTTTGCTAAACAACGCTGGGGATACTGCGTTCGCGTCGAGTCCAAAGATGACGGGAGTGCGGCTGGCCAGCAGCAGCACCGCATCTAGGTACCTGAGGTACGGCGCCAAGTCGGTGTTGAATTGGCAGTATACGGAGCATAGGATGATTGAGTCAAATCTTCCTTGTACTCTGACGCATACTCCATGTTCGGTGGTAAGGTCTATTGGCGTGCAGATGGCTTCCGATTCATCGACGATGATGGCAGCTTTCGGGTTTCCGTCACGAAAGGGGCGGTCCTGGAATACTCGCAATCCCGAAGGAAGGCCAGCAATCCGCCCTGCTCTATCGACGTACGGCTCCTGGACCAGTGCGAACAGATGGCCAGAGTTGCGCAGTTGGCCACGGCCACAATTAGCTTGGATGAAGCTAAACATATAATGTCTAGCTTGCACCCTCGCCAATACCGCTGCATAGATCGGGCATGCCGCTGACAGCATGGAATGTGCTGCCGGGTAACACTTGAAGCGGCAGTTTCGGCAGTCCACCGGGTGGGGGCACTTCGAAAGGTTATGGCCGCCCTGTCCGCACCGGTGGCACACGTTCTCCTTTAGGCGGCACTGGGACACCTTGTGGTCGAAACCCACACACCTGTGGCAGGCGTAGGTCCTGACCAGGGAACGACAGCGGCATCGGAACCACTTGATGTATACGCAATCGCGTAGCACCTCCTGTGCCTCCGCATCGACCTCCAGCGTCACGTTGACCGTGGCGCCGTCGGTGACCGACGAGGGTTTGCTGCCCAGGTGAACCGTCTTTTTAAACTCCGCAGCGGACATGGAATCTTCCAGGTTCTTGGTGAAGAGCTCCTCTTCAGGCGTGATGGACGTGTCGACGTCATACACCACGACCTGAGGCCTGGTCTCCGGGCTCTTCCTCACTTCCAGTCGTGCTTCCTGGAACTTCGCGCTGTCCACAACCTTTTTGAGCTCGCTGACCGAAGGCGTGCGAATGATCGCTCCTCCGCTCTTCAGCTCACGAACCTCGTGCACTCGGACTCAGAGTTTGGGTACGACATCCTTCCTCACTCGCTCGACCAGTTGCTTTCCCGTCTCCCCCGGGTTCGTGCTCTTAATGAGAGCCGACCAGGGTTCACGCGGCTTCGCGATCAGTGGGGCGACAGCGCTCGGTGCCGGCAAGCCTGGGTAGGCTGCCGCCGTATACGCAGGGGTGGCCACAGCAGAAGTGGCAGCGTGGGCAGCGGCAGCGGCAGCGGGCCTCTCCTCCAGGCGCACCTTGTCCCCAGCCAGAGCCATAACCAGCTCGTCGTAACTGTTGGTAGCGACGAAAACTGCCATGGCGGCCTCCGGGGTCATGCCTCAATTGAGGACTGCCTCGCTCACGCTCATCCTAATCGATGATAACTCCGCAGCAACAGCCGAAAATCCAGCCGCAACAATGCCAGTTGCCTGGCATGTGGCAGCGGTGATGGTAGCGGCGGTGGCAGCAATGGTATTGGCAGCGGTGGTGGCGGCGGCGTTGTTGGCGGTGGTAGCAGCGATGGCGGCGGAGTTGTTGGCGGTGGTAGCAGCGATGGCAGCGGCAGCGACAGCGGCAGAGGGTTCTGCCGTGGCTTGCACTTCCACAAAGGGGAGCGACGGTGGCGGCGACCTGACTGCTGGGATCGGCAACTCTCCCGTCACCCCAATCCCCAGCCCCAGTCTTCTTCGCTGCACCCTTTGCCGCATTTGACCACGGCCGACCCCGCCGACGGGCGGGAACGCTAGCGTCGCTGGCGTCGGCCTCCGTGTCCACATCCATACTCTGGCTCCCTCTACCGGTTCTCTCTGACACTAAAGCTTAGCGGAGACCTCGGACACGAACCAATAAACACTGCTATCTAAGTTCTCAACCAAGCTTCGAAAGAAACTCGACTTGAAAGCTCCGAAAGAACAAGAGGAAACCTTCTACAGGTAAGCTTCAAACTCGAACCTGTTTACGAGCTATACGCACGAGCTAAAGCCGCACGTGGCTTTTTCAGAGCCGAATTAGCAATTTTTTAATTTGCCAATTCCGACACTATTTGAGCACCAAATTAACGCGTAATTTAATTGCACAAAAGCGCGGAACACTCGCGACAATATATGAACACTTTCCACACGGGAAAATAACTCTTTGACGATTTGAAAGACGACGGTAAAGCGGGGCCCTTAAAAAACACGTCTGCTTCCAGTAGCAGTCAGAGAGCAACTGAGTACACAGGGCACCATGAGTCCGGCAAATTTTGTCCGCTTTGCGCGGGGACTGAGACCCCAGTCGACCCGCAGTACGCGAGACAATGCCCCTACGACTCCAGTCAGCCTATCACGCAAGCCCGTGATGTGCGGGAGAAAACTCAACCGCTCACCGACTGTGATGCCAAGGTACCTATACTCGCGCTTATATGGCAGGCTTGCTCCAGCAAACCGAACCAATGGCGGCCGTCTAAGTATGCCCTTGAGCAGCATGATCGCCGTCTTGCTAGTTGAAACGGCAACGCCGACTTCAACTCCCCAAGCGCCTACGATGGACATTAGTTCCTCTCCTTTTCGCTCGAGCTCTGTCGAGCAGGTCGTCGGCATACGCGCTGAGCGCTCCAAGTGGCTCCAAGCGCTGGAGCAACACGTCCATCAAGATGTTCCATATGAATGGACCACTTATGGACCCCTGTGGGCAACCTCTTGTCACCGGAACAGTGGCTAGTCCATGCCTGCGTCTGCTCTTCAACCTGGCGACGCAAGCATCAACCTCGGAAACCTCGAGGGCCGGTGGAGTTTCGGACGTGATGGCAATGTGCGCATTCGACTCCGCAACAGGGAAAAAGTTGCGGAGGAGCACACCCGCACAGTCGCGCCATGTTGCAACCAGCTCACCATCTGTCCGAAGGCATCCAATCTCCGTGCACTTTTTGCGGCCTCGGCAAATCTTGTAGACGTGCCCCCATGGATCATCTCTGTTGTCTCCCACGAAGCGTCGCCAGTTGTCCTTCTTCGTCCTCAGGATGAGCTTCTTGTATTGCACCGAGGAGATCCTCAACGCAACCACAAGTTACTCTGCTTCGTCGGACTCGTGCCGACGAGCATCCTGTAGCCGCAGCCTCAGTCTCCTGACCTCTCGGCGTTTGGAATGTAGCTCGGCAGTCCACCAAACTACTGGCCTCGTTGAGCACGCCGGCTCGGTTCTCGGTAATCCACTCAGACAGCAGCTCACCCCGAGCATGCTCGGAGAGTTTGCTAAACAACGCTGGGGATACTGCGTTCGCGTCGAGTCCAAAGATGACGGGAGTGCGGCTGGCCAGCAGCAGCACCGCATCTAGGTACCTGAGGTACGGCGCCAAGTCGGTGTTGAATTGGCAGTATACGGAGCATAGGATGATTGAGTCAAATCTTCCTTGTACTCTGACGCATACTCCATGTTCGGTGGTAAGGTCTATTGGCGTGCAGATGGCTTCCGATTCATCGACGATGATGGCAGCTTTCGGGTTTCCGTCACGAAAGGGGCGGTCCTGGAATACTCGCAATCCCGAAGGAAGGCCAGCAATCCGCCCTGCTCTATCGACGTACGGCTCCTGGACCAGTGCGAACAGATGGCCAGAGTTGCGCAGTTGGCCACGGCCACAATTAGCTTGGATGAAGCTAAACATATAATGTCTAGCTTGCACCCTCGCCAATACCGCTGCATAGATCGGGCATGCCGCTGACAGCATGGAATGTGCTGCCGGGTAACACTTGAAGCGGCAGTTTCGGCAGTCCACCGGGTGGGGGCACTTCGAAAGGTTATGGCCGCCCTGTCCGCACCGGTGGCACACGTTCTCCTTTAGGCGGCACTGGGACACCTTGTGGTCGAAACCCACACACCTGTGGCAGGCGTAGGTCCTGACCAGGGAACGACAGCGGCATCGGAACCACTTGATGTATACGCAATCGCGTAGCACCTCCTGTGCCTCCGCATCGACCTCCAGCGTCACGTTGACCGTGGCGCCGTCGGTGACCGACGAGGGTTTGCTGCCCAGGTGAACCGTCTTTTTAAACTCCGCAGCGGACATGGAATCTTCCAGGTTCTTGGTGAAGAGCTCCTCGTCAGGCGTGATGGACGTGTCGACGTCATACACCACGACCTGAGGCCTGGTCTTCGGGCTCTTCCTCACTTCCAGTCGTGCTTCCTGGAACTTCGCGCTGTCCACTACCTTTTTGAGCTCGCTGACCGAAGGCGTGCGAATGATCGCTCCTCCGCTCTTCAGCTCACGAACCTCGTGCACTCGGACTCAGAGTTTGGGTACGACATCCTTCCTCACTCGCTCGACCAGTTGCTTTCCCGTCTCCCCCGGGTTCGTGCTCTTAATGAGAGCCGACCAGGGTTCACGCGGCTTCGCGATCAGTGGGGCGACAGCGCTCGGTGCCGGCAAGCCTGGGTAGGCTGCCGCCGTATACGCAGGGGTGGCCACAGCAGAAGTGGCAGCGTGGGCAGCGGCAGCGGGCCTCTCCTCCAGGCGCACCTTGTCCCCAGCCAGAGCCATAACCAGCTCGTCGTAACTGTTGGTAGCGACGAAAACTGCCATGGCGGCCTCCGGGGTCATGCCTCAATTGAGGACTGCCTCGCTCACGCTCATCCTAATCGATGATAACTCCGCAGCAACAGCCGAAAATCCAGCCGCAACAATGCCAGTTGCCTGGCATGTGGCAGCGGTGATGGTAGCGGCGGTGGCAGCAATGGTATTGGCAGCGGTGGTGGCGGCGGCGTTGTTGGCGGTGGTAGCAGCGATGGCGGCGGAGTTGTTGGCGGTGGTAGCAGCGATGGCAGCGGCAGCGACAGCGGCAGAGGGTTCTGCCGTGGCTTGCACTTCCACAAAGGGAGCGACGGTGGCGGCGACCTGACTGCTGGGATCGGCAACTCTCCCGTCACCCCCAATCCCCAGCCCCAGTCTTCTTCGCTGCACCCTTTGCCGCATTTGACCACGGCCGACCCCGCCGACGGGCGGGAACGCTAGCGTCGCTGGCGTCGGCCTCCGTGTCCACATCCATACTCTGGCTCCCTCTACCGGTTCTCTCTGACACTAAAGCTTAGCGGAGACACGAACCAATAAACACTGCTATCTAAGTTCTCAACCAAGCTTCGAAAGAAACTCGACTTGAAAGCTCCGAAAGAACAAGAGGAAACCTTCTACAGGTAAGCTTCAAACTCGAACCTGTTTACGAGCTATACGCACGAGCTAAAGCCGCACGTGGCTTTTTCAGAGCCGAATTAGCAATTTTTTAATTTGCCAATTCCGACACTATTTGAGCACCAAATTAACGCGTAATTTAATTGCACAAAAGCGCGGAACACTCGCGACAATATATGAACACTTTCCACACGGGAAAATAACTCTTTGACGATTGAAAGACGACGGTGAAGCGGGCGCTTAAAAAACACGTCTGCTTCCAGTAGCAGTCAGAGAGCAACTGAGTGATGGCACAAGGACGGATGAATCTGATCTCTCAGCTTTATTTAACGTGGCGGTTCCACAGGAAGACCCATTGAGCAAAGAGTCAGAGAAGAACCGTTCCCATCGGCTCTCGAATAAATCGGTCTTTGCTCAACCAAAAACCTTTTTTTGCTTCCGTTTTGCTCTGCTCATTCGCAGACCGTTTTGTCGCGAGCGAAGAATATAAAGGTCTTTTGCTTTTGTATGCCTGTATGTGCGAGTGAGGCGTCTATTTAGGCTCTCTTTAGGCTTTAGTCACAAGCCACACTTGCTTTTCTCAGTTAAGTTCGGATTGTCCGAAAAAATGGGCCGAGATCAAAATAAAAGAGTGCATTATTTTTTTTAATTTGATGCCAATGAAAAAAGTCTAAATGCAACGTATGTGGTACGAAATTTTCGGACTCACACGCAAAAAATTTAAAACGTCATTTAACAAGAAAACATGCGATAATATTTAAAGAATTGATTAGCAACGACAATATCGAAGTGCAGCAAAATATTAAAAAAAGAAAAGTAACTTATGAAACAAGTGAAGAGGCTAGGCGACGCGCGCGCTTGGTACATAAGGCAGCTGCAGACACTACAAAAACAAAATAAAGACAAAAAAAGACCGTTTACGCTGAGCCTTTCATTTTTCTTGTCTTCTGGTGACTCTTAATGCGCGAGCGCTCAGTCGGATCGCTCTCTATGAGTTTGTTATTGAACGAGCAGAACACGAATAGCTCAACTGAGAACCATCAACCAAAAACCAAAACGAAGACAAACGAAGGGTTTTGCTCGGATAGAGAGCAGCGTGCATGGGTTTTTCGGTTATGCAGACCGCTCGTGACCGGATATGGTTAATAAAATTATGTTTTAACACTCAAATATTGATAAATTAGAATTTACATAATTAGTTTTAAGTAAAATATTGTACATATTATCTCCACTTTATAATAAATTTTTAAACACCAATTTATATTTATTGTATATTGTTTTTCTCGCATATGACATATCTGATTTTTTTCTTTTACTCCCTGTTTTCACTCACTGTACAGTATGTATACTGTACACTAAATTTACTGTATTCATTAACTACTGTACAACTAGGGGGTGAGTGAGAACACTAACTGTCAATACAGGGACTATGACAGGATTCACTCACACTCCTTTGACGCTGTACAGTCAAAAACGTGTACCCGTTTTCAGAATGAATGATTCATTCGCCCTTTTGGATACATTCATGCATATGTCTACTGTGTACACATACATTTGCAATAATAACGGATAATAACGCTTCAACTGAGCTATGTCATCTTTACAATAAAAAAAAAATGGGCAGCTATCGATATGGGATGTTATCTACTTCCTATTTGAGCCAATCTGTTTTTCTAGATGTTAGAAAAAGTGGGCATTCCGAAAGCTGTGGTTGGTCGTAAAGGTAAAGTAGAATAAGCGAGTGATTCGATGATAGATCTGTTAAATGATCTACATCAATCTGAGCTTGCAGAACTCTTCGTGTAACAGCAAAATCAATCAAGTCGGTTGCTTGTTTGGATCTGTGGGCCAACATGTGGCTTGCCCGGAGAGATAAAGTCTACCTTATTTCGTGGGGATAATATCATCATCTTCATTTGGGACACTAAAAATCGGGAATCTATTGTTTGCCAGTGCCTTATGTGGCACAGTGTATTCTTTGTAGTTTGTTTTCTTTTGATTTGCACGTTGCATAAACAATAATAATTTAATATAGTTAATATTTTCTTTACTTTTTTTATATTTTTATTAATATTATTAATATTTAATAATAATTTAAATTATTTTAAGCTGCACTAAAATTTTACTAATTATATTTTTCTTCAATTTTTATAATTTAGGATATAGGCCTTTCGCTTACCAAACGGCAAACAAAAGCACGAGATCCAATACTATCAGTAGACAATGTTAAAAATGAGGATCAATTAATAGACAACTTAATAAAAAATAGCCAAGATCAAGCTATAGATAATATAGATATGATCAGGGAAATATCTTTTCCGATAGAATCCGACTTTGTACTTTGTACCGACTCTACAAAAGAAATACGAAGCTCTAAATGAGAAATATTTATCTCAAGAAAAAGAAATGAAATATTTGTTTGAACAATTGCACAAAGCAACAGTTCTAAATTATGAAAATGAACAAAAAATAAATGAACTCGAGAAAGAAATTTCTCAACTTAAGCCAACGGTCCCGAACAAAGTTCATGAAGATGTTTCGCTGCCGCTCCCATTCGAGCCAGGCTTTCCAGGGCGAAACACATCGACAAGTTGCAGAAATTTGTGGAAGAAATGAATGAGAGTCACCAAAATTGTGAGCTACTTTTTGATGAAATGTTCATCCATCCTAAAGTTGAGTATCTGCCTCTGGCTAATCGAGCTTTTGGCTGTATAGATCGGGGAGACGGTATTTCCGATAAGGAAAGAAGGAGCATAAGCAACCGGAATGTTAGCATTCATGGTACGAGGGCTGGTTAATGATTATAGTCATTGTAATGTACCTGGTATTATAAGGGTGGTGTTTGTTACGACATACACCACAAACTAGACAACGTCAGTATGAGATCATGGTTAGCACGTTGGGATCTTTCGGCTAGGGCTCGTCGGACGGGGGGATCTTTCTGTTGTTCTAGTTGTTACACTCACAAGAGATTTTGTGCTAACCTGGCCGTTATTAGGTGTTGAAATTTAAGTTAAAATGCAATATGCATCGCCGCTCTGAGTCAGATGTAAGGACTCCACGTTACCCACCCAAACATGTTAACTGCTGTTCATTCTTTAAGTGTTAACCCTTATGTGTTATATGTTCCTTTTCTCAATACCCCATTATAATTCCTCTACTCCATATTTCTCCAAATAAATCTTCAATATATTTCCCCAATAAATGACATGGTTTCAAAACTAAAGACTAGAATAATAGGTATATAAATCAATAAAGATGGATATGTAGTTAAACGTTAATATATAAATAAAGAAAATTCATTACAAATCATTAATATGGTGGCTTACAAATTTCGTTCCATCGCTGCAACAGGCCTGCATGCATTGACGTTCCACCTAGCTAAGAACATTAACAGTATGTACAATGTGTATGAAGTTAAAGAAAAGTAAAAGAAATCATAAAAAAAAAATAACTCCGTTTCATTCATCCATCCTTATTGTGCTCCCCTTCCAACATCCAGCATGACGATGTCCATCCAGACCCTGACCAAATGGTCCGTCATACCCGGTGTTGACTGTCTGTTGGTATGCTCACGTGCGCTCGTCCGAGGTCAAAAGGTCGATGTAAAACACCTCTAGAAAACTTCTCTGGAGCTAGATCTCCAATCAACGATGTATATGGGCGCAACCCGAAGCAAACTTAGCCTTTAATTGGCATATAACAAAGACCCTTTCCAGAAAACACAAAATTTTATTAGTCTACATGTCATGTGTGTTACGTCATAGAAAAAATTACCTTTCGGGCTCGCAACTGGGTTTAATTCCGAAGAAAGATCTTTATAAACCAGAGCACAAATCGGCCAAGACTGCCTTAGCATGTGCACCATGCCCCTAGGAAAATCACTACGTTAGACACTTTTAAAACTTTTACCTACTTGAGGTTAATTACCTGATCGGACTAGCTATCACCTTTTTTGCCTCAATATTTTCCGATAAGAATTTTAAGCACGACTAATTGCACTCAGGTTATATCTCCTGTTTTAACGGGACTAACAACGATGCACTGCTCTTTTATAATGTTTTCTCTTTGCAGAATTTAACCAACAAAAAAACACGTGTTATACAAAATTTGTATGCACTTGTTGTCTTGCAGCAACTGACCTTTCACAATTCGTTGGCACAGATTGAATGATCTAAGGCCTAAGCTTCGGTTTTGCATTACCTTTCCCACCCACGCTTCTAAAGCACGTCTGTATCATATACGATCTAAGCTAAAGCATAAAGCATAAAGCTCGCTTGACCGACTAAAGCTTTCTAACGCATACATACAGCTGCAGCTACAGTGCTGTGCACATAAATAGGTCGAAATGTAAAACGCGAAATTATGAGCCGTCACATCATTTCGTAACTGCAGTTTTTGTTAACAAATATGTAAATCATCATTAACCCGTAGCCATTATAAAGGCAGATAATTGTTGCAAATCAGTCGGCTTAAATGTCCAAGCTGTGGCTTGCGATCTGTCAACGGTTAATACCAATACCACTGCTCTAAATAAAATAAACTTAGACAATTTACTAAATACGCCAAGACCTCAATTCGTATGTGATTACATACATTTTTTCAAGAGTGTTAGAAACAACTTCTTGTCACATGACCTGATAACACCAGACGGTAAAGCGTCATGGAAAATCATTGAAAAGTTTTATGAAGTCGATTCATCACCAAAGCTAAACATATCAATCCGAAAGGATATGATAAAATGAATACCTCATTGGCCGTTAATGTATTTACTAATGCGGTCAGTATGGGCATTAAAATGTGTGCGGATTGCAATGCCTTTGACGACTGAAAGTTCTGTTTGAAACTTGCAAAAGAATCAATCATGTTTCTGAAAATCTTTTTAAAATAAAGGATATTGTTAGCGTTAATACCAGGGCTTTTAATCAAGATTCCCTAGACGAATATTTTGATATTTTGAAACGCAGTATTGGGTGGCAATACAAAAGACCAACAGTAGCCCAATTGCTAATGCAGCTTTCTAAAAACCCCGAAAAAGGAAATTCAATCAAGAATGGTGAAAACCATTCAGGTGTTTCACTTGAACAGACCAATTGTTAAAATTGCTGAGCGCGCTGCTGTGAGAAACACCCTAGGAAATGTTCTGTGCAAGATCAAAATTGAATGCACTATATGCCAAAGAAAAGTGACAAAATAGGACAAATGGGAACACATTGGAATATTTTCAGAGTTCTTGAGTAAAACTCCATGCTCGAAAAATATTGTAAAATTTATTGTTGAAAAATGCATTAGGACTGATGCAAATTGGTTTTAAGGCGTCCGATCCATGCTCTTCCCATAGACGAAAAATCTTAGAGCACTTGATAAAAGTGTTTGTTTCTAATAACTTTATGTGGCTCAATGACAAATTGGATAACGCTGAAGACCTAAAATCAGACATAAAGTGCGATATCGCTGAAAGAAAGAGAAAGAACAATGGATGAAGGAAGGGAAAATATATTCTGAAAAAAATTGTCTGTATGCCAAAAAAATAAAAGGCATAATAAACGATGGCTTCTGTGATTAGAAAATAATTACAAACTGCCAAGCGTTACCCTTTCATTTAAAAAAATAATCATAAGCTATGATAGCACCTGCAGTAATGTAGGCTGTCCGATTTACCATTTTTTTCTTTATTGAAAAAGTAAAGATCGCTGACGAGGAAGAGTGGTTTCTTCCGAAACAGACTTAAACAGCCTACGCTTGAAAAGTGAAAGTTAACCCGGAACGCGTACTTTAAAATTTGTTAGTGCTCTGTCTTGAGCAGGCTGGCCTCCATAAAGCAGCATGCTGCCACAAATAAACACACAATCAAAAATATGTTTTGCAATAATCTGAAATTATATTTTTTTTCTATTTAAATCAGAGCTCGCAAATAACAGTTGACCGTTTCTCGTTGTCTGAAAATAACTCTTTGAGCAAAGAGTCAGAGAAGAACCGTTCCCATCGGCAATCGGTCTTTGCTCAACCAGAAACCTTTTTTTTTGCTTCCGTTTTGCTCTGCTCATTCGCAGACCGTTTTGTCGCGAGCGAAGAAAATAAAGGTCTTTTGCGTTTGTATGCCTGTATGTGCGAGTGAGGCGTCTTTTTAGGCTTGTCAGTCACAAGCCACACTTGCTTTTCTCAATTAAGTGCGTTCGGTTCGGATTGTCTGAAAAAATGGTCCGAGATCAAAATAAAAGAGTGCATTATTTTTTTTAATTTGATGCCAATGAAAAAAGTCTAAATGCAACGTATGTGGTACGAAATTTTCGGGCTCACACGCAAAAAATTTAAAACGTCATTTAACAAAAAAACATGCCGAAATATGTAAATATTTGGATAGCAACGACAATATCGAAGTGCAGCAAAATATTAAAAAAGAAAAGTAACTTATGATACAAGTGAAGAGGCTAGACGACGCGCGCTTGGTACATAAGGCCATTTAACAAAAAAACATGCGGAAATATGTAAAGAATTGGATAAAAACGACAATATCGAAGTGCAGCAAAATATTAAAAACGAGAAGGAACGTGTGAGTCGCTTCTGGGGACGCGACTCTACTTATACCCGTACTCAGTCAGTACATTTTTCAGCATATATTTTTTTAGAATTTTAGAATTAAAAAAAAAATTTTACATTTTACATTTTTTTGCTACATCTGTTATCTACATCTAGATCTACAATGTATATTTTACATCGCTAGGGGTTGCTAGCGCACTGAACGCGGCAAAGTGTGCGAGCGAGAAAGAGAATGAGTGGTTGTTTTCTTGATGGAAGGGGCGGGGGAAGCAGCTGAAAATTAATTTCTTCATTCTGGCTATATTTATGATCCGATCTGATTCAGATTCAGCAATCTGGTAGATATGGTCATTCTCTACGATACTGCGTTTTTAATTTTATCGTATCTTTAAAATTGTGCCTGCCACAGATTTTCGTCCTTTGTCGAGCGGAAGGGGGCGGGGCGAAATTTAGAAATACACTTGTAGCAGTGTGATATCACATGAGTCTGGAAACCAACTTTGGTTACCCTAACTCTTATAGTCTCTGAGATCCAGGCGCTCAACAAGACGGACGGACGGACAGACAGACCTGGCTCTATCGACTCGGCTATTGATGCTGATCAAGAATATATATACTTTATGGGGTCGGAAAATTTTCCTTCTCTGCGTTACACACATCCACTTTTACCACAAATCTAATATACCCCTTAACTCTTTTTTGAGTACGGGTATAAATAGCCATGAGGCTAACTTTTGCTAAAATTCATAAAGACTGTGCAGGATGCGACGGAGAGAAAAAAAAGGAGAAACATTTTGTGGAGCGACGAAACAAAAATAAATTTATTTGTGAATGATTTAAAAAGGAATGTACGACGCCCGAAAAGAAAGAAATTTGATCCACGTTTCACCAAAAAAAATGTCAAACATGGAGGTGGCAATATAATTATATGGGGTTGCTTCTCCTGGTACGGCGTAGGTCCACTTTTCCAGACAACGAACAGAATGAACGCTGAGGAATACAAATTCATATTGTAGAGTGCTATGTTACCTTATGCTAAAGAAAATATGCCCTTGCGTTGGATATTTCAAAAGGATAACGACCCAAAGCACACGTCAAGGCTTTTGACCAACTTTTTGCAGCAACAAACAATTGACGTTTTAATGTGGACTAGTTAATCTCCCGACTTGAATCCAATTGAAAACTTGCGGGGTGATTTAAAAAAGAAATAAGCTAAGTTTTCATTTTCAAACAAGCGAAAATTATGGGAGGGCGTCCAAAAATTGTGGTATGAGACACCTATAGAAACCTGCCAGATACCTTTTAAATGTATGCCAAAAAGATTTATAAAGGTGACCAAAAATAGAGGTGGATGAACTCGATATTAACTATTTAATACTAATAAAGCAAAAAAAAATATGAAATATTCATTTAACAAATTTTTATCTTAACAACACTTCAAGTGTACCTATTCTTTTGATCAGCCTGACATCGACTCTAAAGTACAAATGGATCTCTTTTCTTTTATAACATTATCCTATACTATAAAAAAACTTTATATTAATGAAAACAAATACTTAAAGAATTATTGGAAACTAATTTTAATTTTCCAATATCGAATAAAACTGTTCTCTGCTATGATAAAGTTTACGTAGATGTGTGTACCTATTATTATGATCATGTGTGTATATATGTACATATGTCGGTTTTTTAACTTAAATCAATTATTTATCATATATGTATGTGCATACAATTGATTGTTAGCAAAGGCTATACAATAGAAAACAACAAAATATGAAGTCTGCCGACGGGATATGGTCCAGGGCCGGACTAGCAGTTGCCTAGGGCCCACCCTAGGGCTAACAGAAACAATTTTTGAAAACAAAAAACTCCAAATAGTGGATAAAAAATATAATAGCCACGTAAACATATAAACTCAATGTTTGTTTGATTAATTTGTAAGTTTTTTATTTCAAATGAAAAGAGAAGGAACTGGCGTGAAAAAATGGAGGGCCTCAGATTGATGGTTGCACAGGGCCCGGTTGAGGGTTGATCCGGCCCTGAATAGGCCGAAAAAAAATGAATTTATTGACGAATTTGGAAAGTCGCAAGCCGAGAAATTTGCACAATATTTATGTACATGCACATTTTATTTAGTATATACATTTCTAAAACAGGGATATGTATATGTAAGTGTGCAATATCGTGGAGGCCAAATAAATCTTTCAACTAATCACGATTGAAAGTAACTAAATATCAAAAAAAAAAAAGTGTGGAATATCAAATAAGTCAAAAAATTAACATATATTTTTATATATTGTATTCATTTCCCACCCCCACCCACTCTGCCCAGTCCTCATTTATGTTGCGGCAGGTCAGCTCAGGTCGCTACATCAGCCCTCGAAACAAAACGAAAAACCAATTCAAGTGGCCAAAAATTGTAGAGCCCACATACAAGCATAGTATGTGTGAATACATGGCACACAGATATTTACGCAACTTGGAAACGAAACTCAAAACGCTTTCGGAAAATAAGAATTGACATTTTGTCGTGCCTGTGTACACACATACATTTGCAATTCTCGGCTTGCTTTCGCATCTCGTCATGAATCGAACATGTCGAAAAAATGCCGAACGTCTCAGGCCCACGACCCGAACGTCTCAGCACCATAGCCGAATGGTCCCAGCACCCCAGCCGAAGGTCTGTAGGTGCTGGGACAGAAAACTCAGCTGCGACACGTTCGGTGTATGAAGTGGCACATCTATATACTGTATGGGTTAGTGCTAGTACTCAGGTCCAACAGCAATGTCATATATTCTTCGAGCGGCCAGTGCACTATGGGAAATTTGAGCACTTGTTGTGGCAATAATTAATAACTTCCAAACGAAACAATATTTTTTGGTTTAGTTTTTTGATACGAGTTTATAATAGCAAAATTTTAAAAACAATTTTGGCAACTTCTTTTTATAACTAAATCACATTTTAATTTTTTTGCTCATAAAGTAAAAAAAAAAATTTTGGGAACATGTTGAAAAGAAAAATTACACCTCTGGGCGTCTGCCACTGCGGTGGGGAACGCTGCAGGCTTGACCTCCTCTCGAAGGCCATCTTTTCCTCCTCCTCCATTCCTCCTACTTGGAAATTCGAATTTTAAATTTTAAATTTCCGTTGGCGATCAACTCCTAACCGGTTGACCAATCTCCACCGATCTGGCAACCTTGCGTCGTTCCGTGTAGTCCGGCAGCTTCGTCCGTGGAGCAACTCTGCACGATCACCTGTCTGGCAACTCCGTGATCAGCTGTGAAACTCCAGTCGAGAGCAGCAGGTTGAGTGAAAATTGTTTTTCTTCCACTAACAATGAGGATAGTGGAAAGCGCCAAAACAGAGGTTCACCCCTCCCCCTCCTACGTGGAGCGCTACTACACCGTGACTGAACCGTGCCCCTGCAACCAGACGGGACGTCGGCGAGGCCAGATAACACACACAGTACGTACCGGTGCGACAGTAGACTGCTTTCAACAGCCTTCCTTTTGGTTTCTAGGCGTGGCACAGGTTCTTTTTGCGGAAAACTTGGAGCTCGTTTTGAAACACAACCGCACTTGACCATCGACTTCACACTTCCCTGTCTGTGTGAGTGTGTTTTTTTTTTTTTTTTTTTTTTTATTCATTCTCTTCTTTATTGTTCTTATTACACATAGGTTAACTTACTAAGTAATACTAAGTTATATAAGATAAATTATGTTATCGGCCAGGAAACGTGGCGACCGTAGGAAGTTCCGTGTCCCTGCGGGACGGCCGCGAAGCATTGCTTCGCAGGGACGATGGTGCCTCCTATGTCTCCCTTCTAAGGCGTTCGCATCTGCGAAGCTCCTTCATCGAGACGGCGGCGAAGTGGTTCACTGCCGCCCATATCGTGTCGTCCGACAGCATGGCTTCCACAAGGTTTCTGGGTGACAACTGCCTACCAGCGGCTCTCCACAGCTCACTTCTGCTGCTCTCGAAGCGCCCACAGGCAAAAATAATGTGCTCAGCATCCTCCACAGCACTGCCACACCACCTACAGTGTGGTGAGCGTTCATGCCCAAACCTGCAGAGGTAATAGCTAAAGCAGCCGTGTCCACTAAGAAGCTGCGTAGTGTAGAAGTTAACGGCTCCGTGCCTTCTCTTGATCCAAGTCCCCACATCTGGGATGAGACGGTGGGTCCACCGACCGTTTGCCGACGTGTCCCAGCGGGCCTGCCACTCTCTGAGGCTCTCCTCTCTAGCTTGGGTTCGTGCCACCTTCCGCTCCACGCCTTCACGGGTGGCTTCTGCTATATTCTTCTCCTCAATTATTACCAGATCGATCGGAAGGATACCTGCTATGACTAGCGCCGCGTCCTCCGATACTGTTCGGAATCCGCAGCATATCCGCAGCGCACAGAGGCGGTGCACCGACTTTACGCCCCTGGCGTAGCTGGCGACTTTGATACCGTCAGCCCATACTGCTGCCGCGTATGTTATTGCTGAGCGCACAACGCTGGTCAGCAGGATCCTTCTCTCCTGCTTCGGTCCGCGGGTGTTCGAGAACATTTGGAAAAGGGCACGGCTCGTGTTTGCCGCTTTCTCCTGAACGTAGCTCAAATGCTCCCGAAAACACAGCCTAGTGTCGATCATCACGCCTAGGTATCGTATTGATCGCTTCGACGCTATCGTCTGATCCCCTATTCGGACGTGCGCTGTCTCCACGGTGGATCTGGTGCTGACCAAGACTGCCTCTGTTTTTTGTGCCGCTAGCTCCAGACAGGAGCCAGTCTGCGATCAACTGGATGGCTGCGTTGCATGTTGCTTCAGCCACACTCAGGTGCTTGGCAACCACTGAGAGTGCCACATCGTCGGCGTAGCACGTTACTTCGCATCCGGCTGGCAGTGTAATCCGCATCACTCCATCGTAAACGATGTTCCACAGAAGTGGCCCCATCACCGAGCCTTGTGGGACTCCTGCCGATATGCGGTGGGAAAGTGTGCCGGTCTCCGTATCGAATTTCAGGATTCTATCCTTAAAATAGCTCCTCACCATCGCCTGGAGGTATGTAGGTATGCCCCGCTGGCTCAGTGCGTCGGTTATGCACTCCCATTTCACTGAGTTGAAGGCATTCTTGATGTCAAGAGTGACAATCAGGCAATACTCCTTCTTGCCACCCTTCCATCGAGTACCTTCCACCGCCTCAGACGCGATCCGTACAACCCTTCCTATAGCGTCCACCGTCGATGAGCCTTTCCGGAAGCCGAATTGGTTGTCCGATAGCCCGCCCGCCTCTTCAATCGCGATCTCCAGTCTTGAGCAGATGACTTGCTCCAAAGTCTTCCCCAACGCATCGATCAAGCAAATTGGTCGGTATGAGGAAGGGTCATTCAGCGGCTTCCCTGGTTTTGGGGTCAGCACTAGCTGCTGGGACTTCCATTGTGTTGGGAAGAGACCTTCTCGAAGACACTGCGTGTAGGCATGGGCGAACTCGTGCGTTTTGTAAGAGATGGCCAGCTTTACCGCTCGGTTAGGGATTCCGTCGGGTCCAGGAGCCTTGTTTGGCTTCATCCTACGGGCTGGACAGAGGATCTCTTCTGCCGTTACCGGCTCCACGTCGTATGGCGGCTCGAATGGTCCGTTTCCCGGGGTGCTCGCATCGGGTGGAAATAGCACCTCGACGATGGCCCTAAGTTCGTCCGCATCAGAGGGCACTCCTGCGTTGCTGGTGTGCAATCTCTTCATGACCGTCTTATACGCTCTTCCCCATGGATCGTGATCTGCTGTGTCACAGAGCTGCAGGAAGCACTCCCGCTTGCTCGTCCTGATGCTGGTCTTCAAGCGTTTTCTGGCTACACCGTATGCCATGTGTAGTTCAGGGCAGTCCACATCGTTCCTTCTACGGGCCCGCTGGTATCTCCTCCTATATGATAGGCAGGTTTGCCTAGCCGCCGCTATCTCTCCGTTCCACCAGTAGGTTGGAGATTGTGTGCCCCCGAATGCCTTCCGTCGGGTCATACTCGCGTCACATGCGCGTATTAATTGGTCTGACATATGGTCGGCCATCTGCTGCGCTGATCCTTCGGCTGTCACTCCACTAATCGCCTCCAAAAAGTTTGGGACCCGTAGTGTCTCAGTCTTGTAGACTTGCCGGCGTTCGGAGTGGTTTTGTTGTCGACCATATCTTCCGCCAACCGAGAAAATCAACGCCTCGTGATCGCTGGCTGTGTATTGATTCCCCATACGCCATCTAGTCAGGGGGGAAAGGCAGCTCGTGACGAATGTCAGGTCGATTACTGATCCTGCACCTCCCCGATTGAAGGTGTTTGCTGCGCCCTGGTTCAGCAAGACAACGTCGAGCGTAGCGAAAGCCTCCAGTAGGGCCTGTCCTTTGCTATGGCATCAGAGCTGCTGGGTTTTGAGATGTCGCTTCCCACTCCTGAGCCCGCGCGTTGAAGTCACCTGCTATTATGGCAGGCTTGTGATCCCTGGCATCGTCTACTAGCTCGTCTATTGCTGCTGAAAAGCTTTGGCGACTCAGGCTAGGTGGAAGGTAGCAGCTGTAGACCCAGATCCTCGCCAGTTTAGCCCGAACGAAGTGTCTGAACTCTGCGCATGCTGTTGGCCGTATGCATGGTACGCCACAGGACCAAATCGCTGCTTTCCTCGACGAGCTGTGGACCCAGCACCCATCTCCTGGAGAGGTGTATGGCTCACCTTTGATGCCATTGGACATCTCAGACTTCCAGCCATGTGGTTTTGCGGTTTACCCTTGCCGGCGCAATAGAAACACTTAGCCTCCTTCTGGCACTCCCGGATTTTGTGGTCTCCCGCCCCACACCGAAAGCACCACCCGCTTCTGTCTACTGCGCTGCCACAATTCGCTGCAATATGCCCAAGCTCTAAACACTTGAAGCACTTCAGTGGAAGATTGCGCTCCCGGATCCGGCATACCGACCAGGCTACCTTTACCTTCCCAGCGGCAATGGCGTTCCTTGCAACGGTCGCTGGAAGGCTGATTATGGCACGCTGAGTGCCACCAAACGCTGGGCGCAGGCTTTTTATCGAGTCCTCGCCTAGCGTGACACCAATTTGCTCGTTGAAGGCCTTTTTCAGGTCCTCTGCTGTAGCCATCTCATCCAGGTCCAATACCTCTATTCTCGAGAGCTGGGTGAGTGCTCGTGCCTCCGCCTTTCCTCCTAGGGCCGTGCCAATGTTGTCACGAATCTGCTGCGTAGAGCGCCTTTGGCTGTGCGCTTCACCCTTCGCACGCTTTCGCCTACGCTCTTTAGCTTTTCGCTCTGGCTGCGAGTGACCAGGTTCAAGATATCCGCGTAAGTCATCTTCTCCGATGGTTCTATGATAATAGCATCCGGACGATGCCTTGATTGGCGCGCCTGCGGCCTGCCTTGTGTGTTTTTTTTATTTTTTTTTATTTTTTTTTTATTTTTTATTTGGGAAATAACTTAGGGTTAACAAAAAGATGGTATAACAAAGGTGAGAAGGGTGGGGGGGGTGGTGTGGTAAGGAGAAGATAGATAGGGTGTGGAGTGTGGATGGGTGGCACCGCAACCGCGGGACTGCCGCTAGGCATTACTTCGCGGGGCGGGCTGTAGGGTCTTCTTTTGGATTTAGCCGGACTGGCTTCGCTCCAGCCTGCGCAGCTCCTTGAGTGTTGTTGCTGCCATGTTGGCAACTGTGCTCCATGCCTGCTCATCGGCTAGCATCTTCTCGATCAGGGTGTCCGCATTGACTCCTGCTAGTGTCTCCCCTAGCCTCTCTCGCTCTTGCGAGAAGCGGGGGCATACAAAGAAGATATGCTCCGCATCCTCTTGAACTCCAGGCCCGCAGTAGCTGCAGTATGGATCGTCTGCATGCTTAAATCGGTGCAGGTACTGTTTGAAGCAGCCATGCCCCGTCAGCAGTTGTGCCAAGTAATGGTCCACCTGGCCGTGCCGTCTTTGCAGCCACGGTTTGAGCTGGGGGATAAGCCGTCTGGTCCACCTCCCTTTTTCTGCTTGGTCCCATCGCCTTTGCCACCGGGCTATGGTGCCCTCTCGCCGCTCGCTGGCTAATTCCAGCCCGCTCTGCCGTTCATCCGCCAGGAGGTCCAGCGGGACCATGCCTGCCACAACCAGTGCGGCATCTTCCGACACCGTCCGGAAGCAGCATGTAGCCCTTAGTGCGCAGCGCCGGTAGGCGCTTCTGCAGTCTCTGCTGTACGTGGTCACCCTCATTGCTGGTGCCCACACCGCTGATCCATATAATATTATGGATGTGACCACACCGACGATGAGCTGTCTGCTGCGCTGCCGTGGTCCTCCTGTATTGGCCATCATCCTGCTTATGGCCGCCGTTGCTGTGGCTGCCAGAGCTTTTCGGCTCTCTCCGCTCTTCTTTACGGAGTCAGTGAGTCTCTCCATGTGACGTGGTCCAAGCTCGGTGATGTGGGTGGGCACATGGTGAAATTACTTATAGGTGACGGATTCACCACAGTGCCTTCTCATTCGAGGACCACCAACTTGTCAGTTGTTTGCTAAACGAAGAGTGCAGAACGTAAACGTTTGCTATCTGCTAGAGAGAGATGGTGAATAAGCTGGTGGTCCTCCACTCAGCTGACGACGTCACCTATTAGTAATTTCACCATGGGTGGGCAGGTGGTTCGGCTCTCTTTTGTGTCGTTGTCGTTGCTCTTAATCTCTTTCTCTTCGCTCGCGGTGGTGGTTCCGGCGCTGGTTCTGGTGGGCTGGTACCGATGTGCTGGTTCCTATGATGGTTCCGATATGCGGGTTCCGATGTGCTGGTTCCTATGTGCTGGTTCTGGTCAGGGTGAGGGTTCTGGTCCCTCAATAAAGGATAGGCGCTAATTTTAAATTTGTATTTGACTATTTAATATGGACGGCTTAGAACTAAAAATAATGAGAATATATAACTAATTATAAAGGATGACGTGTGGACACCGACAAGCGGAAGGTCTGCCCGTCGTGGATCTCGATTTCCCGGGTCCGGGGTCCTATTATTAGCGCCCGCTGGCTCGCACTTTCCCTCAGGGTGGCCGGGATCCGTTGACCGGGCGCCTCCACACAGTCCCACTCCTCCTGTATATCATCCAGCGCGGGCAGCTCCTGGAACAGGTTTTGTAGCTCCTCCGCTTCGAGGTCGGATAACCCGATCGAAAGGTCGTCTTCCTCTTCCTGGGCATTGCTACTACTGGTCGCACGTGGGTCTGGTGGCGGAGTGTCCGCCCGCAGCTCTGGTGGCGGCGTGGCTGGTCGTGGCTCTGATGGTGGAGTGTCTCGCCCGTCGTCGATGCCCGACTCCGTCCGCGTGTATTCCTCCGTACTTTCGTCGTCACCCCGACTGGGAAATGGGCTGGGGACCATACTTTCGGTCTCGCTTGTGGTTCCCGACCCTTTCGGGGGGTCTCCGTTTTTTGGGTTGTTGGGTTTTTTTTGTGGGGTCGGGTGGGTCCGGGGGGGGGGGTGGGGGGGGTTTGGGGTTCCCACCCTTTGTTTTTTTGTTGGGGGGGGGGTGGGGGGGGGGGTGGGTTTTTGGTTGGGGGGGGGGGGTTATATCGCCCCCCCCCCCCGGGCCCCCCCCCTCCCCCCCCTCCCCCCCCCCCGGGGGGGCAGTACGCCCTGTTTTCACGAACCGGGCTCTTTCCCCTTCCCTCTTACCTGTCCTCCTACACACCCAGGGTCAGCCGGCACCTCGTGCCCGGCCCTCGAACCCAAGCGCGGCAAGGCGTCCCACTTCCACGGGGTCTACGTCCCTCTGGGCGTGCCGTATGTCCGATCGACCAGGCGGTCCATTACCGTTGCCCATAACTCTGGGCCAACGCCGCCCTCCGTTTACGCCCTGCCCAAGCGGCACCGCGCACCGCCTATAGGCCTCCCCGACCCCGTCTCTATGGTCTTCAATAAAAATCTTGCTGTATTGAAGGCCGGGCCCTGGACAGACTGAGAGGCTGTACCTTGGCTGGGAAACTTCCTTACAGATGGCGCCCGAGCAGGGACTCTCAAAAGATTAGGATCGGAACCGTTAGTGCGGTGCAGAGCGCCACAAATAACAGCTTGTGAACAATAGGGAATATAGCCAGAACCACGATCAGTGCCCTGCAGACCAGATGATACGACCCCCCCACGCAACTTTCAAATACCACGTCGAGAAAACCCCCCGCAACAAGTAAAGACAATCGAGCAACGTGGCCACGTGGCCCCGCGACGGAGCCTTACCGCAGGCTCAGTGCAGCAGCAGTGCACCAAATCTTTGACCTCCGACTCAAATACAGCTGAGGCTGGCGCCGGCAGCGACAGGAAAATCCAGCGACAGAGCCCTCTGCCTAGAACCGGGCCGAGGAACCCATATAAGGAGGAGCACAGGCGGAGGACAGGGACTTAAGTCTGGGGCTTCAAAGCGATCACAACAACCCAAAGTCTTCGAAATCAAATCCTAAGCAAAAACAAAACCACATCCTTAACTAGGATCCCTGACCAACAGTGCCGCTTATCCTACGACTGTAAAACATATCCTGTACCAGGATCCCTGACTTACAGTACCGCGCCGCGTATCCTGCCACTATAAAACATATCCTGTGCCAGGATCCCTGACCTACAGTGCCGTGCCACTTATCCTACGACTGTAAAACATATCCTGTACCAGGATCCCTGACCTACGGTACGGTGTCGCGTCTTCCACCACGGTAAACCACATCCTTAACCAGGATCCCTGACCTACCGTGTCACGCCGCGAGTCCGGGCACAGTAAAGCATATCCCTTCCAAGGATCCCTGACTCACAGTGCAAATCCCAGTGGCCTTTCCCACCCCGCGCCGTGTACCCCGCGCCGTGTACCCCGCAGCGCAACTCCACTCCGGACCACGATCTTCAGAGCCGTGCCTCACCCCCTCGCCAGGGCCAACGAATTTTTGGTGCTGCATCCCCACAATAAGGATCACCAATCACGCTACCTAACGCAGAGCAGGACCAAACCTCTCTTGGAACAGAATGAGTACCCGTTGGATAGGCTCCCGCCGAAAGGACGAGCTGCAGAGCTTGGCCAAGGAATTTGGACTAGGAGAAACCGGTACCGTAGACGAGCCACGTGGCCGGCTTTCAGCCTTTGCCGCACGCAGCGGACACTCAGAAGAAGTACAGGCCAGACTTGAGGAGCTGAACGCCCACTTCGGAAACATCCCTAGTCCCAGGGAGCATCGAAGCCCAGCTACGTCGCCGGGGCCAGAAACTCGTACAAAACGAGAAGGAGACATGGACGAGAAGAAACGACAGTTGATTTTGCCCGAGTTGATTAGCCTTACCCGAGACCCAGACTCCAAATCCACAGGAATCCAGGAATCGGTAGCCGATCCGGTGGCCATAGAGGGCACCCAGCCGCATCGTCCGTCCCAAGGGCCACCACGCCTACTGCTTCCAGAGCTGCCCAGCTCGAGCAGAGGGTCTGGCACTGGGCAACGCGTAATTCCGGTGACAACGCCCATTGCCCAGAACGACGACCAGGCGCGCATGCTCAAGGTACCAGAAGTCACACCTCAGCCAGGCCATGGGCTAAACGGATCAGGACCCAACGCCATCGTGCCCCGGGCCACAGCGGCCGGATCATCGATTCCCGAGGAGCGCTACCAACCAAGCAGCTCCCAGACCCCGCGAGTCTTTCGCCCAGGAGGGGAGATTTCGTATTCCTTGCTGGCGGACAAACTCAGGAAGTGGGGACTCACTTTTGATGGCCACGCTGACCCATTGGCATTCATCGAGCGGCTGGAGGAGCGAGTAGAATCCTACGGAGGGAGCCCCGAGCAGCTACCACGTGCCATCTCAGGCCTCTTAACGGGCAAAGCTGAGGGATGGTTCCGCACCTTCCAGATGCAAGGACAAAACTGGACTGATTTCCGCAAGGAATTCCTGGATTTCTTCTTGCCCCCCAGATACTTCCAGCGCTTGGAAGACACCATCCGGAGTCGTGACCAGAAACCCAAAGAATCATTCAGGGACTACATGATTGAACTTCGGCTGATGATGCAACGCGCCCGGTACACCCGTGAGCAAGAACTAGACAGGATCTATGAGAATCTTAGACCGGAATATCAACTGTACACGCGCCGGCATGATTTTCGCTCACTCACTGAATTAACGCAGCTCATCGCCGCCTACGAAACGGCCCGGGACCGAGACGCCCTTCGCACCAATGGATCCGGACAGTCAAACCGACCCCGGGCCACGTACCCCGGCAACGGCACGACGGCTCAACGGAGCACATCAAACGATGCCAACGGAACATCGAACGTCGCCAACCGGGTTATCACCCAAGAGGAGGAACGCCCACTCGATGTGCGACGAGCGTGTCGAAACTGCGGAGAAGAAGGACATTTCAGCAGTGCATGCGTCAACCCACAGAAACTATTCTGTTGGGAATGTGGCCGCCGAGGTGTCAGGACGATCAACTGCTGCCGGAAGACCGAGTCGGGAAACGTATCGGGTCTCCGTTCCAACGGGACACGGACGGAGACACACACCCAGGATCAGGAGCAATCCACCCGTTAAGGATGATAGGAGGAAGGATCACCGGGCTGGTCACCATCGATGGGAAAGCCTTCGAAGCTACGCTTGACACTGGAGCCACACGATCCTTCATCAGTCAGCGAATGGCCGAGGAGAGCGGACAGCGATGAACAAACGTGAGGTGAGGACCAGGATCAGCCTGGCAGATGGGTCAAGGAAGGAGATCACGCAGGCGATAACAGTGAAGGTGCGACTCGACCAGGAGGAAACCCAAGTATCGTTTTTAGTCTTGCCCACAGTGCTGGACGACCTAATCTTAGGCCTTGACTTCTTGGGTGGAGTTCGAGCCAGAATCCACTGCGGACGAGCATATCTCCAGCTGAAGCCATGCCCGGATTCCCCCAACGACAACCAGAAAATTCCATGCTGCCGCACACCCGGACAGTAACCTTCGCCAACCCTCTGGTGACCCCAAGCCAACCAGCCGCCACCCCGATTCCCCAAGCCACAACCAACACCACCGAAACTACGCCCCGTGCCAAGCAAATCAGTTCCAACAAACAACACAGGAAGACAACCCCGTCAAGCAACCTGGACCGGCACCCGACTACAAACCAAGACTTGGCAGAGACAGCTATCACCAGCGCGGCAAACCAGGAGTCACCTGACAATCTACGATCACGGGTAAAGACTTTGGCAGAGGTAGCTGTATCCAGTGGGCCAAACCAGGAGTCAACCCCGAAGCAACGGTCACGGACAGAGACTTTGGCAGCGGCAGCCACTCCCAGTGTGCCAAACCAGGAGCCTCATGCCCAGACACCTTCACGGGCAGGAACTTTGGCAGAGACGGCCAGCAACAGCGCGTCAAACCAGGAGTCACCTGCAAAACTACGATCACGGACAGAGACTTTGGCAGTGGCAGCCACTCCCAGTGTGCCAAACCAGGAGCCTCATGCCCAGACACCTTCACGGGCAGGAACTTTGGCAGAGACGGCCAACAACAGCGCGTCAAACCAGGAGTCACCTGCAAAATTACGATCACGGGTAAAGACTTTGGCGGCGGCAGCCACTCCCAGTGTGCCAAACCAGGAGCCTCATGCCCAGACACCTTCACGGGCAGAAACGTTGGTGGAGACGGCCATCAACGGCATGTCAAACCAGAATCCACCAGCAAGAAAACGACAACGAACCAAGACTTGGACAGAAACGGCGACAACCAGCCCAGCAAACCAGGAGCCGACTCCAAGAAAACCCAAGGAAAACCCCAGCACTCGCAGCAAACGGACAACATCAATACCGAGCCCCGCGCCCTACGCGACCGGAGAGGCTCCGGAACAACAGGACGCCGGCAACAAGAACCAAAACGTGGACTACAACCTGGAGCCACTGGCCGACGCCAAAGCAGGCCGGACGAGGAATCCGTTCCGCACCACCGATCGGGACGACTACGACCAATCAATCTT
This sequence comes from Drosophila tristis, assembly GCA_018150885.1. NCBI lineage: Eukaryota > Metazoa > Arthropoda > Insecta > Diptera > Drosophilidae > Drosophila > Drosophila tristis. The sequence goes on from JAECWT010000026.1 coordinate 2,459,874, forward strand.
GGCCGCGGTCACAGCCATGGAATTGGAGGACCTCTCTCCCTGGCCACCAGCCACCGACCCCGTAGAGCCTCCCACAGCAGAGGCGGCCAAATTCTTGGAGGAGGAATTGGCCAAATTCGACGGGATGACCGGAATTTCACAGATCGCAGAGCATACGATCACCATGCGGGACGACAAGCCCGTGAAGCAGCGGTATTTCCCCAAAAATCCAGCCATGCAAAAGATAATCGACGCCCAGGTTACAGAATTACTACACGACGGACGAATCGAGCCCTTCCGAAGCCCACACAGCGCACCAATAGTATTGGTGGGGAAGAAGACTGGCGAAATGCGGATGTGTGTGGACTATCGGCAGTTAAACGCCCGATCTGTGCCCGACGCATACCCACTACCACGCATAACTCATATTCTGGAAAGACTCCGGAACGCCTGCTACATTTCCACGCTAGACCTCAAAAACGGATACTGGCAGATCCCGGTGGCGGAAGGCAGCCGAGCTGCAACAGCATTCACCGTTCCTGGTAGAGGCCTCTTCCAATGGAAGGTCATGCCATTTGGTCTCCACTCCGCACCAGCCACCTTTCAACGAGCCCTGCACAGCGTCATTGGCCCCGATATGGAGCCACACGCCTTTGCATATCTGGACGACATCATCGTCATAGGAGCCAGCCTGGAAGAGCACATCGCAAATCTGCGGGAGGTCCTTCGAAGACTACGAAAAGCCAATCTCCGGCTGAACCAGAACAAATGCAGCTTTTTTAGGAAGAGCCTGGTGTACCTGGGCCATGTCATCAGTGAACAGGGTATCCACACAGATCCGGACAAGGTCATCGCAGTCCAGAAGCTCACGCCGCCGACCACACTGAAGGAACTTCGTCGCTGCATAGGAATGGCCTCTTGGTACCGCAGGTTCGTCCCGAACTTCGCCACGGTGGTCCAACCAATGACCAAACTATTAAAGAAGACCCAAAAATGGGAATGGACGCAGGAGCAGCAACAGGCATTTGATAACCTCAAAGAAAAGTTGACCCAGGCGCCAGTCTTGGCGTGTCCCGATTTCAAGGAACGTTTTGTATTACAAACAGACGCCAGTGGCATTCCGAGAACGCATCCTGAGCCACTTCGGGACGCCCCGAAAGTTTGTATGCGACAACGGTACCCAGTTTACGAGCCGCTCCTTCAGAAACTTTTGTAAAATGGCCGGGATGGAATTGCAACACACTGCCCCTTATACCCCCCAGCAGAATCCAACCGAAAGGGCCAACAGGACGATCAAGACAATGATCGCTCAATACGTGAAACAGGACCAACGAACCTGGGATGAACTCCTGCCAGAACTAAGTCTGGCCGTGAATAGCAGCACCTCAGACACGACGGGTTTCAGCCCCGCCTTTCTGATGCATGGACGAGAGCCACGCCTACCGGAGCACTGTACGACGAGGTGACGCTAGGGCCAAGCCAGACAAGCGAGGACCCACAGGACATGGCATCCAGACTCAGCGAAATCTTCCGAGTGGTACGAGAGAACACCCAGCGTGCTTCTCAAGAGCAAAGCCGAAATTATAATCTTCAGAGGCGCGAGTGGCGACCCGTGATTGGAACACTGGTCATGCTTCGCCAACACCAACTATCCAAGGCCGTCGACAACTTCGCCGCAAAACTAGCCCCAAAATTCGAGGGACCGTATCGGGTCATCAAGTTCATCTCTCCGACCATAGTACGGCTACAAAGACACCCTGGACGGCAGCGGCGAACCGCCGGACTAGCGGATCTAAAAATGTTCCACGACCACAACGACGACAGCAGTGACCAACATGAAGACATCGCAGACGAAGAAGACCAGAACAAAGCAGCCACCTCCCACGCGAGTTCATGAGGGCCACTTAGGGCAGTGCGCTGCCCTAACGTCCTTGCTCCGAAAGGAGCGACCGCGGCAATGCCACAGTAAGCTACGTATAACTCCCCTTATGGGACTAATCATAAGTCATAGAACCAAATGTAAATCGCACCTATAGGCAGGTCAGGGCATATAGACAAAATGGCTAGGCAGATTCTAACCCATCAAGGTTTCTTCCTTAGAAAAAACAGCAATGAGTACCACGGGCGCGGACGACGCCCAACCTTCGGGAGAAGACGGCAGTCAGCCCCAGGCCACGGCGCCCAACACCTCAATCCACACCGCAGCAACGCCCGGCTCACCACGGGCCAACAGTGTGGTAGCGGTTACCGGTCTCTCACCGGTCCAGGCAGCACCACCCCACGCCTTCACCGGGGAACACAGCACCCAGAATGCCGATCTCGGGGGCATGCCATCGCACGTGGCCGTGCGCCCGCTAGAGGAGCTCGCCGAAGGCCCATCCACCTCACGGGTGGCTCTACGGCGGCTCGCCATCGCCGGCGACACAACTGTGGCCGCCATCCAGGGAGGACGGCCCCACGAGAGCATCGGGGAACTCCAGCTCCTACGACGGGAGAACGCAGCCCTCCGAAGCGAGCTGAAGCGCCTACGACAGCGGGAGCAGGAGCGACGACCCCCTACGGGTGCGTCGAAACGTGAGCCACGACACCACCAAAGGTGGAAGTCCCCCCCCGCCACCAGTAGCGGTACAAAAACGCCTCGGCTCCTGGCCTCCTCTGCCAAGTGCAGCCCGTAGGGCAGTCAGAAAAAAAAGGGATCCAGAACCGGACAGCAGCACCGACAGCGAGGCAGAGGTCTTGCGGGATGGACGCTTCGGAAAGGCCCGGCTCTCCATGGCAACGCGACCCCCAGCCACCGAAAGCAGCCACCAGCCCCAACTAATGGAAGCAGTGCCCCTCAGCTGGCAGTGGACATGGTCACGGCCCCGGACGGAGCCAGCGACGGCCCCCAGCGCCACCAGGGAAACAAAGGCCTGGATAGAGGCCGCCAAGGCGTTCCAAGCCGGCCGAAAAACAAGGGCAGGGAGCAAGGAGACGGATCTAAGCGAGGAGACGGAGCCGAGCGAGGAGACGGAGCCGGAGCCGGAGCCGAGCGAGGAGACGGAGCTGAGCGAGGAGACGGATCTAAGCGAGGAAACGGAGCCTAGCGAGGAGACGGAGCCGGGCGAGGAGGAGGGACCAGGCGAGTCCGAAACTCTGGACGACAGCGGGAAAGGGTCGGGGACCGCAAGCGAGACCGAGAGTATGGTCTCCAGCCCATTCCACAGTCGAGGTGACGACGACAGCACGGAGGAATACCCGTGGACGGAGTCGGGCATCGACGACGGGCGATACACGCCACAATCAGACCCACGGGCAGACACTCCGCCTCCCGAACTACGACCAGCCTCGCCGCCACTAGAACTGCGGGCAGACACTCCGCCTCCCGAACCACGGGCGACCAGTGGTAGTAATGCCCAGGACGAGGAAGAAGACGACCTGTCGATCGGGTTATCCGGCTCCGAAGCGGAGGAGCTAGAGAACCTGTTCCAGGAGCTGCCAGCGCTGGACGAGATACAGGAGGAGCGGGATTGGGTAGAGGCACCGGCTGGGTGGCGTGTGGAGACGCCCGGTCGACGGATCCCGGCCACCCTGAGGGAAAGTGCGAGCCGGCGGGTGCTAATACTAGGACCCTAGGAGATCCACGACGGGCAGACCTTTTGCCTGTCGGTAAACCGGGGAGGGGAGATTTTCATCTCGGTACGTCCCCCGAAGTAGGAAGGGAGTGTGAAGGTACCCTTCCCAACCACCAGCACCTACCTCAGTCCATCACCAGTCTCAGCTCCCCACCTACCTCACCCACACGTCATCTCGTAAAATTAGTTATATATTTCTTTTCATTATTTTTAGTGCTAAGCCACCCATATTAACTAGCCAATATTTTCTAAGCCATCCATATTAACTAGCCAATATTTTCTAAGCCGTCCATATTAAATAGCCATACAAGTTTAAATATAGCGCCTATTCTTTATTGAGGGACCAGAACCCTCACCCTGACCGGAACCAGTATCAGAACCAGAACCAGTATGACCAGTATCAGAACCAGTACATCGGAACCAGCATAGGAACCAGCACTTCGGGACCCGCACATCGGAACCCGCACATCGGAACCAGCCACGAGCGCGACCGCAGGAACTCCCACCCACCCACAGAGCCGAGCTTGGACCGCTGCTCACGCCGTAGCGCAAGCGCGCGCAACCATGAGTAGGGGAGAAACGCGCAGACTCTCAGCCACGAGCGCGACCGGAGGAACTCCCACCCACCCACAAGAGCCGAGCGAGGACCGATGTCCACGCCACATGGGGAGACTCACCGACTCCCGTGAAGAAGAGGGGAGAGAGCCGAAAAGCCGAAGCGCCAGCAGAGGCTAGCGGCAGAGAAGCAGATTTTTGGGAGCCAAGGAAGGCACGCGCCAAACAGAGGATCGAGGACAGAAGTTTTGACTCTAGAACTGGACAGTCGCAAGCGGAAAAAACAAGCAAAGTGAAAGTGGAAGCAGAAGACGAGGAGCGGAACAGGAGCCAACAGAAGTAAAACACCAGGAAGACAGGAGCGGAGCAGGAAGCAGAGGGGTAAGCTGGCCTCACGTAGATGAGAAGGAGAAAAGAGATAGGTGCGATCATAGGGATTAGGGACACACACACACACACACTCACACAGACACTAAGCTAGCAGGCAGGAAATAAAGACAAGCATTAAAACCTACACACATGTTTTTATACATATATGGAAATTTGTAGTTTTGTAGATTCCATTCCTCTGCCCCGCTACTCAAGCGTGGAGCCGTAGCCAACCACCTTCCCGTCCCCTCCCTCGCATGTTTGGGAAGCCAGCCAGTGGTGTCGTACGCGTATGCCCCGACGTCCACGAACTGGTCTTCCCTCTCCCTCTTGCCTAACCAATTTCACACCGGTCGAGCATTTGTTCCGTTCCCCCCGCCCCGCTACCCAAGCGTGGAGCCGTAGTCCGCTACCGTCCCGTCCCCTCCCCCTTACCCCTCGCCTACCATCCTTCCTCCCGGGGACGCCAGCTAAGGGAGACAGTACGCCCTGTTTTCACGAACCGGGCTCTTTCCCCTTCCCTCTTACCTGTCCTCCTACACACCCAGGGTCAGCCGGCACCTCGTGCCCGGCCCTCGAACCCAAGCGCGGCAAGGCGTCCCACTTCCACGGGGTCTACGTCCCTCTGGGCGTGCCGTATGTCCGATCGACCAGGCGGTCCATCACCGTTGCCCATAACTCTGGGCCAACGCCGCCCTCCGTTTACGCCCTGCCCAAGCGGCACCGCGCACCGCCTATAGGCCTCCCCGACCCCGTCTCTATGGTCTTCAATAAAAATCTTGCTGTATTGAAGGCCGGGCCCTGGACAGACTGAGAGGCTGTACCTTGGCTGGGAAACTTCCTTTCAACCTCACCAGCGAGAAGTTTATGAAGAAAAAGCACTCCATGGTAAATCCTACGGCTTTCAAGAGAGCGGATATCGAGGAGCCGGAGCCTACTCTCATAAGAAGGAAGATGTCTTGAGGGGTCCCCAATTTAGGCCCACGACGTGCAAAAAGAATTTAATGAACTTTTTTTAAAGGACCCAAACCATTCCTGATATTTTTGATAATGCGGAGACCAAACGCAGGAACCGTATTCAAGGATAGGCCGGACAAGGGATGCATATAAAAGTTTAGTGGTATAGGGGTCGGTGAACTCCTTAGACCATCTTTTGATAAAGCCCAGGACGCCTCTGGCTTTATTCGAAATAGCGGATGTGTGTGAGTTATAACACAGATTAGGTACAAAGATAATTCCCAGGTCAGTAATTTTGTAAAGGCGGTTTAAGGAACAGTTATGGATATTGTAGTCAAAGAGGAAAGGCTTGCTGCGATGGAATGTCATGACGTGACATTTGGAAATGTTAAGGGGAAGAATGTTTATTAGGCACCAGTTGTTGAGGGCGTCAAGATCTGATTGGTGACATAACGGAGGCATGGGGTCACTATAGGAGAAACATAACTTCATATCGTCCGCATACATAAGTACTCGGGAATGTGTTAAGACTTGGGGAAGATCATTGATGAACAAATTAAACAACAAAGGGCTAAGATGGCTACCTTGAGGTACCCCCGACGATACAGAAACAGGCTTAGAAAGAGAGTTATTAAAACAGACACGCTGAGATCAATTACTAAGGTATGCATTAACCCAGAAAATAAGCTTAGGCGGAAACCCTAGGAGAGATAATTTATGAATAAGCAGATTATGATTTACTGAATCAGAAAGGCTTTACTAAAGTCAGTGTAGACTACGTCGGTTGGAGACTGCTTAGCAAAACCCTCATGCACGAAAGTGGAGAATTCCAGGAGGTTAGGCGCAATAGACCGACGTTTTACAAATCCATGCTGTGATTCAGAGAATAAGGAACGGCAAAAGTGTTGAAGCTGGAAAGTGATTATTTTTTCGAAGAGTTTGGGAATAGCAGATAAATTGGAGATCCCACGGTAATTAGAAACATCCGATTTAGACCCCTTTTTTACCCGTACTCAAAAAAGAGATAAGGGGTATATTAGATTTGTGGTAAAAGTGGATGTGTGTAACGCAGAGAAGGAAACGTTTCCGACCCCATAAAGTATATATATTCTTGATCAGCATCAATAGCCGAGTCGATAGAGCCATGTCTGTCTGTCCGTCTGTCTGTCTTGTTTGACGCCTGGATCTCAGAGACTATAAGAGCTAGGGCAACCAAATTTGGTTTCCAGACTCATGTGATATCACACTGCTACAAGTGTATTTCAAAATTTCGCTCCGCCCCCACAAAGGACGAAAATCTGTGGCAGGCACATTTTTAAAGATACGATAAAACTAAAAACGCAGTATCGTAGAGAATGACCATATCTACCAGATTGCTGAATATGAATCAGATCGGATTAGCCAGAATGAAGAAATTAATTTTCTGTTGGTTCCCCCGCCTCCTCCAGCCAGAGACTTGATACTCTGTCTCCTTCTCGCTCGCACACTCTGTCGCGTTCAGTGCGCGAGCAACCCCTAGCGGAGGAGATGTAGAATCTAAATGGTACATGTACAATCTACATGTTAGATGTAAAATATACATTGTAGATGTAGATGTAGATAACAGATGTAGCAAAAAAATGTAAAATGTTATAATTTTTGTTTTTATTCTAAAATTCTAAAAAATCATATCTCAAAAATATATATACTGACTGAGTACGGGTATAAGTAGAGTCGCGTCCCCAGATGCGACTCACACGTTCCTTCTCGTTTTAACTGTTTAGGAGGCCATTAACAATTTTTTTTAACATTTTCTGTTATGCTAAACTGTTTTTTGCACATGCTTGCAGCAAAAACTACAATACGTAATTTTTGTTGTGAACAAGGGTTAAGGCTTCCGAAAAAATTTTTTCCGCACGCAACCTTTCTCTTCATCAAGCGAGCACGCACTGAACATTAAGGTCCTGAAACCCGAACGATTCGGCAGCCGACGAGACCACCTTATATAATTGCATCATGCTCATGACGAGATGCGAAAACAAGCCGAGAATTGCAAATGAATATGTGTACACAGACACGACAAAATATTTGTCAATTCCCTGCAGTATGTAAGGAAGTTTCCCAGCCAAGGTACAGCCTCTCAGTCTGTCCAGGGCCCGGCCTTCAATACGGCAAGATTTTTTTTGAAGACCATAGAGACGGGGTCGGGGAGGCATATAGGCATATAGGACATCCCTGTGTTAAAGTAAACAGCCCATTGTATGGCAGGTCATCGCTTATGTCATCGAGATGCATGACGTTGCCATCGATGTGTGGTTGCTTACACAACGCTTACCCGTACTGCAAGCATGCCTGCTAGCTTAGTGTCTGTGTGAGTGTGTGTGTGTGTGTGTGTGTGTCTCTAATTCCTACGATCGCACCTATCTCTCTTCTCCTTCTCATCTACGTGAGGCCAGCTTACCCCTCTGCTTCCTGCTCCGCTCCTGTCTTCCTGGTGTTTTACTTCTGTTGGCTCCTGTTCCGCTCCTCGTCTTCTGCTTCCACTTTCACTTTGCTTGTTTTTTCCGTTTGCGACCGGCCAGTTCTAGAGTCAAAACTTCTGTCTCGATCCTCTGTTTGGCGCGTGCCTTCCTTGGCTCAGAAATCTGTGTTTCTCTGCCGCTAGCCTCTGCTGGCGCTTCGGCTTTTCGGCTCTCTCCGCTCTTCTTTACGGAGTCGGTGAGTCTCTCCATGTGGCGTGGGCAGCGGTCCTCGCTCGGCTCTGTGGGTGGGTGGGAGTTCCTTCGGACACGCTTGTGGCTGAGAGTCTGCGGGTTTCTCCCCTACTCATTGTTGCGTGCGCTTGCGCTACGGTGTGAGCAGCGGTCCAAGCTCGGTGATGTGGGTGGGCAGGTGGTTCGGCTCTCTTTTGTGTCGTTGTCGTTGCTCTTAATCTCTTTCTCTTCGCTCGCGGTGGTGGTTCCGGTGCTGATTCTGGTGGGCTGGTACCGATGTGCTGGTTCCAATGATGGTTCCGATGTACGGGTTCCGATGTGCTGGTTCCGATGTGCGGGTTCCTATGCTGGTTCCGATGTGCTGGTTCCTACTGGTTCTGGTCAGAGTGAGGGTTCTGGTCCCTCAATAAAGGATAGGCGCTATATTTAAATTTGTATGGCCATTTAATATGGACGGCTTAGAACTAAAAATAATGAGAATATATAACTAATTATAAAGTATGACGTGTGGACACCGACAAGCGGAAGGTCTGCCCGTCGTGGATCTCGATTTCCCGGGTCCGGGGTCCTATTATTAGCGCCCGCTGGCTCGCACTTTCCCTCAGGGTGGCCGGGATCCGTTGACCGGGCGCCTCCACACAGTCCCACTCCTCCTGTATATCATCCAGCGCGGGCAGCTCCTGGAACAGGTTTTGTAGCTCCTCCGCTTCGAGGTCGGATAACCCGATCGAGAGGTCGTCTTCCTCTTCCTGGGCATTGCTACTACTGGTCGCACGTGGGTCTGGTGGCGGAGTGTCCGCCCGCAGCTCTGGTGGCAGCGTGGCTGGTCGTGGTTCGGGAGGCGGAGTGTCTGCCCGTGGCTCTGATGGTGGAGTGTCTCGCCCGTCGTCGATGCCCGACTCCGTCCGCGTGTATTCCTCCGTACTTTCGTCGTCACCCCGACTGGGAAATGGGCTGGGGACCATACTTTCGGTCTCGCTTGTGGTTCCCGACCCTTTCCCGCTGTCGGCCAGACAGCGGTCCATGGCCTGGTCCCTCCTCCTCGCTCGGTTCCACCTCCTCGTTCGGCTCCGTCTCCTCGCTCACTGCCTTCGCTTTTCGGCCGGCTTGGAACGCCTTGGCGGCCTCTATCCAGGCCTTTGTTGCCCTGGTGGCGCTTGGGGCCGTCGCTGGCTCCGTCCGGGGCCGTGACCATGTCCACTTGCAGCTGAGGGGGCGAGCTTCCCTTAGTCGGGGCTGGTGGCTGCTTTCGGTGGCTGGGTGTCGCGTTGCCATGGAGAGCCGGGCCTTTCCGAAGCGTCCATCCCGCAAGACCTCTGCCTCGCTTTCGGTGCTGCTGTCCGGTTCTAGGTCCCTCTTTTTACCGACTGTCCTCCGGGCTGTTCCTGGCGGAGGAGGCCAGGAGCCGAGGCGTCGTTGCTGGTGGTGGTGGGGACTTCCATCTTTGGTGGTGTCGTGGCTCGCTTTTCAACGCACCCGTAGGGGGTCGTCGCTCCTGCTCCCGCTGTCGCAGACGCTTTAGCTCATTTTGGAGGGCTGCTTTCTCCCGTCGTAGGAGCTGGAGTTCCCCGATGTTTTCGTGGGGCCGTCCTCCCTGGATGGCGGCCACAGTCGCGTCGCCGGCGATCCGTCGTAGAGCCACCCGTGAGGAGGATGGGCCTTCGGCGAGCTCCAGTAGCGGGTGCACGGCCCCGTAGAATGGGGCGTCTCCTGGATCGCCATCCTGTGTGAGGTGCTCCCCTGTGAAGGCGTGGGGTGGTGCTCTCTGGACCGGTGAGAGACCAGTGAGAGCTTCCACGTTGTTGGACTGTGGTGAGCCGGGCGTTGTGGCTCTATGGATTGAGGCGTTGGGCGCCGTGTCCTGGGGCTGACTGCCGTCTTCTCCCGAGGGCTGGGCGTCGTCCGCGCTCGTGTTACTCATTGCTGTTTTGCTAAGGAAGAAACCTTGATGGGTTAAAACCTGCCTAGCCATTTTTTCTATATGCCCTGACCTGCCTATAGGTGCGGTTTACATTTGGTTCTATGACTTATGATTAGTCCCTTAAGGGGAGTTTTTTATACCCGTACTCAAAAAAGAGTTAAGGGGTATATTAGATTTGTGGTAAAAGTGGATGTGTGCAACGCAGAGAAGGAAACGTTTCCGACCCCATAAAGTATATATATTCTTGATCAGCATCAATAGCCGAGTCGATAGAGCCATGTCCGTCTGTCCGTCCGTCTGTCCGTCCGTCCGTCTTGTTGAGCGCCTGGATCTCAGAGACTATAAGAGTTAGGGCAACCAAATTTGGTTCCAAGACTCATGTGATATCACACTGCTACAAGTGTATTTCTAAATTTCGCCCCGCCCCCTTCCGCCCCCACAAAGAACGAAAATCTGTGGCAGGCACAATTTTAAAGATACGATAAAACTAAAAACGCAGTATCGTAGAGAATGACCATATCTATCAGATAGCTGAATATGAATCAGATCGGAACATAATTATAGCCAGAATGAAGAAATTTTCTGTTGGTTCCCCCGCCTCCAGCAGCCAGAGACAAGATACTCATTCTCCTTCTCGCTCGCACACTCTGTCGCGTTCAGTGCGCGAGCAACCCCTAGCGGAGGAGATATAGAATCTATATGGTACATGTATAATCTACATGTTAGATGTAAAATATACAGTGTAGATGTAGATGTAGATAACAGATGTAGCAAAAAAATGTAAAATGTAAAATTTTTTTTTAATTCTAAAATTCTTAAAAATTATGCTCAACGAGAAGGAACGTGTGAGTCGCTTCTGGGGACGCGACTCTACTTATACCCGTACTCAGCCAGTAAATACATTTTTTGAGATATGATTTTTTAGAATTAGAAAAAAAAAAAATTTTACATTTTACATTTTTTGCTACATCTGTTATCTACATCTACATCTACAATGTATATTTTACATCTAAAATGTAGATTATAGATGTTTTATTTTTTTTTTTTCTCTCGGATGCTCGCGCACTGAACGTGGCAGAGTGTGCGAGCGAGAAAGAGATATATTAGCGTGTCTCTGGCTGGAGGAGGCGGGGGAACCAACAGAAAATTAATTTCTTCATTCTGGCTATAATTATGATCCGATCTGATTCATGTTCAGCAATCTGGTAGATATGGTCATTCTCTACGATACTGCGTTTTTAGTTTTATCGTATCTTTAAAATTGTGCCTGCCACAGATTTTCGTCCTTTGTGGGGGCGGAAGGGGGCGGGGCGAAATTTTGAAATACACTTGTAGCAGTGTGATATCACATGAGTCTTGGAACCAAATTTGGTTGCCCTAACTCTTATAGTCTCTGAGAACCAGGCGTCAAACAAGACGGACAGACGGACAGACAGACATGGCTCTATCGACTCGGCTATTGATGCTGATCAAGAATATATATACTTTATGGGGTCGGAAAATTTTCCTTCTCTACGTTACACACATCCACTCTTAACTCTTTTTTGAGTACGGGTATAAAAATGTATATACTGGCTGAGTACGGGTATAAGTAGAGTCGCGTCCCCAGAAGCGACTCACACGTTCCTTCTCGTTTTTTTTTGCGCATATGTAAGTGGAACCTTTCTTTCTTTTCTCCCTGGAAGGTTGGCTTGTTGTAGCCGTATACGGATCGTTAGAGCGCTAACTTCTTGTCCGATTTCTTCTGCAATAGCCTTTGAAGACTTAAATGGGTCCTTTTTGCTCAGAGATGTAATGTAGTGGTCAAGTTTTTTGCTTGTTTTCTGTGGTCTTCGCGAGTTTCCTGACTAGGTTTCCTTTTTAATGTATTTTTAACAAAATTATGAGATCTTTTCATTAATTTGGCAATGGCCCGAAGAGATTTGCCTTCTTTTTTCAGACTAAGAGCCAATCGGGCTTCCTCCTCTGTACAATGAGAATTTCGATCCATTCTTGTAAGGAACAAAAAATTATTTGTTTATGTTTTGACCTTAGCTAGATGAAATTTACCCTAAACGGCCAAACAAGCAAGAATTTCTAAATTATTTACTTAATATTGAAGAATTACTGACACTGTACCTATTATATTGATCAGCCAAAATGTGTTGCCAAGTCACATTTTCGATAAAAGCTCTGTTATCAGGGGGTCCCCTTATTTAATTTTTTTGTCAATACAAAAAATTTGTATTTCAACACATTAAGTACGATAAAACTGAATTTAATTGAAAATTTTCAACGTGTACCTATTATTATGATCATATGTGTACATATACCAATTCTTTGCATTAATATATATAAAAAGAAAGAAAAATATATACAAAAGTTCTCGGAAAAAAATGAGTTTATTGACGAATTTGCAAAGTCGCAAGCCGAAAAATTTGCACAATATTTATGTACATGCACATTTTATTTAGTATATACATTTCTAAAACAGGGATATGTATATGCAAGTGTGCAATATCGTGGAGGCCAAATAAATCTTTCAACTAATCACGATTGAAAGTAACTTAATATCAAAAAAAAAAAAGTGTGGAATATCAAATAAGTCAAAAAATTAACATATATTTTTATATATTGTATTCATTTCCCACCCCCACCCACTCTGCCCAGTCCTCATTTATGTTGCGGCAGGTCAGCTCAGGTCGCTACATCAGCCCTCGAAACAAAACGAAAAACCAATTCAAGTGGCCAAAAATTGTAGAGCCCACATACAAGCATAGTATGTGTGAATACATGGCACACACACACACAACTTGGAAACGAAACTCAAAACGCTTTCGGAAAATAAGAATTGATATTTTGTCGTGCCTGTGTACACACATACATTTGCAATTCTCGGCTTGCTTTCGCATCTCGTCATGAATCGAACATGTCGAAAAAATGCCGAACGTCTCAGGCCCACGACCCGAACGTCTCAGCACCATAGCCGAATGGTCCCAGCACCCCAGCCGAAGGTCTGTAGGTGCTGGGACAGAAATCTCAGCTGCGACACGTTCGGTGTATGAAGTGGCACATCTATATACTGTATGGTTAGTGCTATAGCGCTATAAGTTCGTTTTGTTTCCTGGATATATTTACGATATATTATGAAAATTATAATGTAAATTTCGGTATATTTCTGAGGATCAGACGGTATTTTGTATCGATAAATCCGCGGTCACACTGCCGGACATCAAATGATAACAAAATAATTTTAAATCGCCTAATTGACGATTAATGGAAGCAATGGGGGACCAACTGATACTGGCCACCGGTGGATACGATCACACAATCAAGGTGTGGCAAGCCCATACCGGCAACTGCATCAAGACCATGCGTTTTGTTGAGACTTCCGTGAGTGAACCACAATGCATATAATATACCGCTGCACTGCGACTGCGATTCAATATTTAATCTGTAGCAAGTAAATGCCCTAGACCGCACGCCAGACAAAACGCGCCTGGCGGCCTGTGGCTATCAGTGCATCCGTCTGTACGACCTGGAATCCAACTGCACGGCTCCGGTGATAAACTTTGATGGCGTACAGAAGAACGTGACGCGCCTGGGCTTCCAGGAAGACGGTAACTGGATGTTCACCGCCGGCGAGGACCATCATGTGCGAATCTGGGACATGGTCTCGGCACCGCCCCACTGCTCGCGGGTGTTCGACTGCGAGTCACCAGTAAATGCCGCATGTTTGCACCCCAACCAGGTGGAGATCGGCATGGGCTCTCAGAACGGCAACGTCTTCCTGTGGGATGTCAAGTCGGAGAAGCACGAATGCATCGTTCCCGAGGTGGATGCCTCCATTCAGGACGTAGCCATCTCCCCCGACGGACATTACCTGGCGGCGGCCAACAACAAGGGAAACTGCTACATCTGGTCGCTGTGCAGCAGCCCCGACCAGAAGATGAGCACAATGCGGCCCACAAAGAAGATACCGGCGCATAGCCGCTACATACTGCGCTGCAAGTTCAGCCCCGACTCGCGCCTTCTGCTGACCACCTCCGGCGATGGGACGGCGTGCCTCTGGAAGACCTCGGACTTCAGCAAGTGGCGCGAGCTTTGCATTGAGAACTACTGGGTGTGGGATGCCGCCTTCAGTGCAGACTCCAAATGGCTCTTCACCGCGTCCTCGGACGGGGTGGCTCGTCTGTGGAAGCTGGAGACAAAGACTCCCACGCGGGAATACACCGGCCACACCAAGGCTATCACTGCCCTGTCCTTCAAGGATGAGATTATAAGAAAGGTTAATCATTAGCTGCTAGCATCATCCATATAGAACGTAAGTGCGTTTGTGACTGCGTCACAGGTAAGAAAAGAAGAGCCTTCCCATTTTGATTGTCTCCTTCCCCCCACCAAAAAGGTTCTCTGTTGTGGTCTTGTTGGGAATATTGGTACTACCTATTCGTATTCATACAGATATTGCATTTAAGTTCTGGTAAACGATAATCTGGAGCATCTACTATATATCCCAGTCCGATTTGTAGGTCCTCTTACCCTCTTACTCTACTACTTGTGTACTGAAATCCAATGTTCTTCAAACGATCTAAGTCTACAAATGCTTACGAATCGAAAGCAAAATATTCAAAATATTTCCAAAGTTCTTTGATACGGAATTTGAACCACAACAATTATACAGAATATAATTAAACCAAATCCAAATTTCCGCCACCACAAAGCGAGACAATCGGCAATGGGCAGGCATATCATATTGAAGGCAACTCTTAGGCTCTGGCAAATAATTTGGCAATTTTTGGAGGCAGTTAACGTAGATTAGAACACAGCGATTCCCATCAACTAGAACTGAACTGAACCAACCATCATCCCAATCGAATCGGGGGACATACCCCCAATCGCAATTCAACGATAGTTCAGCAAAAGAAAAACAACTAAAATGAGAAAGAAAAACTAATTTTGAAACTACCTCTGGAAATGAGCGCTTGGCTTTTGTAGCGACTTTTTCATACATAATTTATATAAGCCTTTGATATATGTATATCATTATATTTTATTGTAATACGGACTAAACTAAATCGTTTATGTGAAGTGTAATTTTGAATAAAATCCTAATAAATATACAAATACAAATAGAAACCGACAAATAAGTGGGAACGGAACAGTGCCACAGAGACGCAGAAACAACAGAGTCGGGCAGACAGAGTGGGAAAGTGAAAGCAATAGCCATTTGGAAGGGAGGGGGTTGCCTTTTTTGTTTTTGCTTAAGTTTTAGTCCACGTAGGCAATGCCTTGGGCCACAATTGACTCTTTGATAGGATCGGGATCGTCGCCCAGCTTATACCCCACGATGCACGTCACATCCACGGCCTTGCCGGTGGGATTGAGTAGCAGCATCACCTGATTGATAGGCGTGGCTGGACGAAATGGCTTGTGAGGTGGCATCGCGCTCTCTGTGGGCGGCAGTAGACGCACCTTGCATGGCTGGAAATAAATGTTGTGGAGTCAGGGTTTATTGGCTATTGAATTTACTGCAGATTTCTCACCTTTTTGACACTCGCCTCGAAATGAAAGTCCCAGACTGGCTGGCGGCTCTTGTTCTGTGCCGATATCACAATCACCGAGACTCGATAGCCTGGCCGATCGCTGGTAAAGTTTAAACTGAGCTGCATGTCATCGTCGTCGAGCACCACACGCTGCTCACCAGTGGCCTGGATATTGTCTAGTTCGATGCTGATCTCGCTGAGATGTTTTTGCGTGGGCAGTGTTTCCATCTGCGGCTCCTGCTCAAGGGTACCGGGAGCATTGCTTAGCAAAGGAACAACATCAACGAGCTCTGCTATAGTGGGCTCTTCTGTAGCTGCTACTGGTTGTGCCTGTGCCGGTGTCTGTGCCACCTCGGGTGCCTTTACCTGCATCCTCTCTTTGGCCATGTCGTTGAGGGTTACCTTCTCTGGATCCCGTTTGAAACTGCTCATCCTCTCTTGATTGGGCAATATCTTCTGGAAGAGCTCCTCGCTCAGCATATCAATCTGTGGCATTTTCCGGGCCGTCCCTGGCTTTCTTGAGGAATCGGAACTGGAGCCATTGGCCAGGCCATCGGTGGCCGTGCTCTGACTAAGCACCTCAGGCTCCAGCAGGCCGCCGCCACTTGAGCTGGTGTGTTGGAATGATTTTTCAGTCGATTGTTTTGACTCGCTGTCAGCGAGTGCGCTGCTGAAGATGTCACTCAGATCAGCCAGAGGATCGGCTGTAGTTGTAGCAGGAGCCGTGCAACTGGAATTACTCGTGAAAGCGTTTGGTTTTTCTCCAGATGAAGCTTCTGAATCTGCTCCGTTTTTACTACTTCCGATGGGGAGATCCCCCAGCAGTTCGTTAATTAGCAATTCGTTGTTTGAACTTGTTCCTGTTGCTGTAGCTGCTTTTGATGTTGTCGTGGTCGCGGCAGGAGCAGAAGCAGGGGCAGAGGTCTTTGTTGGAGAGGGAACCAGCTGTATATAGCGTTGCATTGTCGTCAGGAGCGCCCCATTGGCATCCAATGTTTCAGCTGCAAAGGGAACAGATTGAGATAAAGATCTATCAAGACTGCGGGAACTTACCTATGAGCTGAGCATCGGAGTCGTCTAGCAGCTGTGGCATGTGCTGGAAGATCGGCTTGTGCTTCTTGCAGATATTGTATAGGTCGTTAATAGTCTCGCTAACATCCTTGTTGGAGGGATCGTAGGTGTCCAGCATTTGGTTGAGCAGCTTCATGGTCTCGAGGACCTCGTAGAGGCTTAGTCGATGCTGGGACAGCAGATCGTTGCGTCGCGCCTCCTGTGCCATGCGATACTGCAGCAGAAGATTCGCACGCTTGAAGTTCTCTTGATTGTTGCTCTTGATCAGTTTGGCGAACATGGCCTCGTCGATGGTCCCCAGCACACTCTCCCGCTTGGCCACCGCCGCCTCTGTCTGTCCATGCTCGATATCACCCTCCTTACGCAGCATGTCGTAGGCATCGCGAATTTTCTGACGCTGCGGAAACTCTGTGGTCCACAGCAGCAGGCACTCCATAATCCGCTGCTTAACCTCGTGCGGCGTTTCGGCTCCCTTGTACTTTTTCGACACCAGACGGATTAATTCGTTGAGAAAGCGAAACTTCCCGGCCTCGTCCTGGAACTCTTCGCCGCACTGAGTCATGCATTCCTCCAGCAGCTGCAAATTGTTTGTACATATCTACTGTTACTTTGGCCAACAATCTTGTTTGGTTGCCTGTACCGCCCTGGCAATACATTGTGATTCACAAACACATGTACTAAACTTGATAGCGATTTCACACCGAACGCAGCCACACAAGTGCATGCGCATGTGTTTGTGCGTGTATGTACATACATGCAAGTGCATGTATTTGCAAACTTTATAGGCCCACTCTATGTGTGTGTGTGTGTGTGTGTGTGGGCTTTTGTCTAGGCAATTTTTCCACAGCCCCTTAACCACCCACCCGACTCACCGAAATGGCTCGCGTTGCTTCGGTTACGTTTGCTGACCGCACTTTGGCCACAATCATCTCCTGAGCCTTGTGCACCAGCTGAACGTGACTGCGTACCACAATGCAGAACATTTGCACGCCCAGCTCGTCGGCCCTTTCCTTAGCCGGATTTGTTGCTCGATCTGTTGTTTAAGTAGGGTGGCGAAAGAGGAAGGAATTGTAGATTTATGCGGGGAGGGGAAATGCGAGTTGAACAGTTTTGCATTTTCAATTACCCAGCATTTCCTCCATAATGGTCTCGTCGGTTGTCATTTTTTCAACCCGCTGGCAATAGCAATACAATATCTTATTAACTTGGCGAAATACAATATTTGCGGTGGATTTGAACAACAAACATGTTGTTGTTGCTGCTTATTAATGATGACACTTTTGGCTACCATCGAATATTTGCTCTTATTCAATGTGAGTGGCAACTAAATATGTATTGGTGTTATGACACTAGACTTTGCTAGCTGGAAAAATGGAGATGGTGGCCTTATGGGAAATGCCCGCGGACAGAGCGAGAGAAGTATATGCGTCAAGCTGGCTCGATCGATTTTTTACTTTGCGGATACAATTTTGCTGGCTGTGTTTTGCTGGAAAACATAATTTTGTACCAAGAGGCACTACTTACAATTTTTCAACTAAAAGCCATTAGATGTGTCTAAAGAAGGCTACGAACAATAATGTTGCATTTTGTCTCTAGTGATATCCCTCTCTTATCTTGGCTAAGTCTAATGTCATAACACTATAAGTGAAAAATGTACCTATACGGTGACTAGCAACTATCTAAGCCAAGTATCGATAGTTGTATTTAATATCGAATGGTAAAATGAGCACATACAATGTGATTTCACGTTCATCTTGCACTGAAACATATTAGAAATTAAAATTGATTAATAACTAAAGCCAAAAACAATTGAAATAAGCAACAACAAGTTAACTATCGCTAAGTCTGCTTCTAGAATACGTATCGATACATGGTATTGTATGCAGCCCTGGCTGTAAAATACAACCATGTAGGCAATGGCGGAAATGATTTTTGCTGGCATTGCCGCACACTGCCGTAACATGTTCTTTTTCAGGCGTTTGCCTTTGCGCTGACATCGTATCTGATTTCTTCTGTGAAAAAGTAAGAAATTTTGTTGAAAAAACTCTGCGTATAAACAGTAAATTATAATCAAAGGAACACTAAACGTGATGGCTAACTGTGAACATGGAGGGTTTTGTGAATTAATTGTTCGACATATGAATAAAACTGCATTGTTCGAAAAATGAGGTTAAATACGGGCGGCTTTTTGTTTGTGTGTGTGTGTGTGTATGTGTGTGCGTCACACGTGTTGGTTTCTTTTCTTTTTTTTTTTGTTTGCTGCACACGTCCAAAACTAAAACTATAGCGATGATTTTGAAGTCGCTGTGGTATTCAATTGGACTAAAATAACATCCATGGTTAACTATTCCTCTTAAGGATATCGCCTTGAAGATATTTACCTTAATAAAGTCAAAAATCAACAACAACAGCATCATCGAATGAGCGCGCGTGTTTGTGTGTAGTCATTGGCATCCTATGCAACCATCGGGCTAACATTTAGCTCTCTTTGCAGCATGGCCGAAGTTGCTGAAAACGTGGTGGAATCCTTCGAGGAGCCGGCGGCACCTGTGGAAGCTGAGGCGGCTGAGACCATTCTGGAAACAAATGTGGTAGCCACGACTGAGCTGCCAGAGATCAAGCTCTTCGGACGCTGGTCGTGCGACGATGTGACCGTCAATGACATCTCGCTGCAGGATTACATCTCGGTCAAGGAGAAGTTTGCACGCTACCTTCCCCACTCGGCTGGCCGCTATGCCGCCAAGCGTTTCCGCAAGGCCCAGTGCCCCATTGTGGAGCGCCTGACCTGCTCCCTGATGATGAAGGGCCGCAATAACGGCAAGAAGCTGATGGCCTGCCGCATTGTCAAGCACTCGTTCGAGATCATTCATCTGTTGACTGGCGAGAACCCCCTGCAGGTAATTGATAGACTCTTTGATTCTCATTTTTTCCCTCCCTTGGCAGCGTCTCATGCTAAACTGTGTTCAGCGACTACCCACCTGAACATGGGTAGAATGAGTACGCAGAGTAACCCACAAAAAGTTTTAATATCCTAGTGCTTGAAGATAAATATTCCCTCTTCTTACTCTCTTGGAACTTAAAACTACAACTATTTGGAGTGTGCCTTTAGTCTTCCTCAACGCTAGTCAGTCAATGCCCAGACTGTCGGAAGCGTATATATATTTAATGGACGTATATTGAAGCAGAGTTTTAATATCCTAGTGCCCGAAGATATAGCCCCTCTTCTTGCTCTCTTGGAACTTAAATCTACACTTGTCCGAGCTAGCGAAAATCACATTCAGTCCACCTCAATGCCAGTTGAAGGAAAACCCATCCCAGCTGAGCATCTAATTATAATGGACTCATATTGAAGGAAAATGTTTTAATATCCTAGTGCCCGAAGATCAGTAACCTCTTCTTGCTCTCTTGGAACTTAAAACAACATTTGTAAACCCATCAATAGATCCACAAGTAAAATGGTCTATCCTCCGTCCAAAACTAAAACTGCAGCGATGATACTTCACGCCGTTGTGGTATTCAGTTGGACCAAACCAAAGCCCATGATTTACTATTCCTCTTAAGGGCATTGGCTTAAAGATGCGAACCTTAATAAAGTTTAAAATCAACACCTAAGCCATCCCATCGACTTACACGAATCTTTTGTCAGTCCACCTCAATGCCAGTTGAAGGAAAACCCATCCCAGCTGAGCATCTAATTATAATGGACTCATATTGAAGAAAAATGTTTTAATATCCTAGTGCCCGAAGATCAGTAACCTCTTCTTGCTCTCTTGGAACTTAAAACAACATTTTTAAACCCATCAATAGATACACAAGTAAAATGGTCTATCCTCCGTCCAAAACTAAAACTGCAGCGATGATACTTCACGCCGTTGTGGTATTCAGTTGGACCAAACCAAAGCCCATGATTTACTATTCCTCTTAAGGGCATTGGCTTAAAGATGCGAACCTTAATAAAGTTTAAAATCAACACCTAAGCCATCCCATCGACTTACACGAATCTTTTGTCAGTCCACCTCAATGCCAGTTGAAGGAAAACCCATCCCAGCTGAGCATCTAATTATAATGGACTCATATTGAAGGAAAATGTTTTAATATCCTAGTGCCCGAAGATCAGTAACCTCTTCTTGCTCTCTTGGAACTTAAAACAACATTTGTAAACCCATCAATAGATCCACAAGTAAAATGGTCTATCCTCCGTCCAAAACTAAAACTGCAGCGATGATACTTCACGCCGTTGTGGTATTCAGTTGGACCAAACCAAAGCCCATGATTTACTATTCCTCTTAAGGGCATGGGCTTAAAGATGCGAACCTTAATAATGTTTAAAATGAACACCTAAGCCATCCCATCGACTTACACGAATCTTTTGTCAGTCCACCTCAATGCCAGTTGAAGGAAAACCCATCCCAGCTGAGCATCTAATTATAATGGACTCATATTGAAGGAAAATGTTTTAATATCCTAGTGCCTGAAGATTAGAAACCTCTTCTTGCTCTCTTGGAACTTAAAACCACATTTCCCCAACTATTTTAACTGGCGACGACGCTTGTTGGAGAGCATTTTATTAATTCAAGTTTTGGTGTTGTGCCTTTACAGATCTTGGTGAGCGCCATCATCAATTCGGGACCCCGTGAAGACTCTACCCGTATTGGACGTGCCGGTACCGTGCGTCGCCAGGCTGTGGATGTGTCGCCTCTGCGTCGCGTCAACCAGGCAAGTGCCACCTCCTCTCCTCTGTCATGCAGCCAGCAGCAATGGCTTGTGGTTCGATTGGCGACTGCTGGCTTATAATGCTTGGCCAGAACATACTTCTATCTTATCCGTAGCGTCACAATGTGTATTATAGCCCGACATTTGGCGTATGAACTGAAGAGACATATTCATTGAAAGATTTCTTGTTCGCCTAAAGCTAACTGAAACTGTTCTCCTTTTCTTTTCCATAGGCTATATGGCTGCTATGCACAGGAGCTCGTGAGGCTGCCTTCAGGAACATCAAGACCATTGCCGAGTGCCTGGCCGATGAGCTGATCAACGCCGCCAAGGTATGCCCCAGCACCAATAACCCGGGATAGGGATTTGTTGTGGTCTACTCTAATGCCAGGCATTGTAACGCCAAAATGCCTAGCCTCGCTTGTAGACCAGATTAGAAACTGTGTTCCACACTAGGCATAAACCCAGAAAATTGGCCATACGTTGTCCAATTTCCTTATTCTAGTGTTACACTCTTATCAATTAAGATTGATTCTGTTACGTCCAATCTAATTCTGCATCATGGTTTATTTATGTAGTCTCGCTTTTGGACAAAACTAAACCCCACATCTTTTATTATCCTTGTGCTTGTGGCATTTTCCCCGTCCATTGCACACGAGAAACGTAAAAGAACAAACAAAAATATCAATATCAATAGGAATAGGAATCGGAAAATATTGCCATGATTATGTAATTTCTAGTCGGTCCAATCTAATTCTGCATCATGGTTTATTTATGTAGTCTCGCTTTTGGACAAAAGTAAACTCCCAACTCTTTTATTATCCTTGTGCTTGTGGCATTTTACCCCGTCCAATGCACACGAGAAACGTAAAAGAACAAACAAAAATAACAATATCAATAGGAATCTGAAAATATTGCCATGATTATGTAATGTTTAGTCGGTCCAATCTAATTCTGCATCATGGTTTATTTATGTAGTCTCGCTTTTGGACAAAAGTAAACTCCCAACTCTTTTATTATCCTTGTGCTTGTGGCATTTTACCCCGTCCAATGCACACGAGAAATGTAAAAGAACATTAACCCATAACCATCAGTATATGTAGAGTTTTTGTACACTTCATACGTTGATCCAAACGTAATCTGGTTTTGTTTGCTTTTCCAGGGTTCTTCCAACTCGTACGCCATCAAGAAGAAGGATGAGCTGGAGCGTGTTGCCAAGTCCAACCGTTAAGGAGGAGACAGCAGCCAACAACCACACAAAAAACAAGCTACTGTGTCTGTTTTTTTTTTAACAAAATAACGTGTGTAATAATTCTACACTAAATTTACAAGAAAATAAACATGAAAAATCCAACCAATAAACAGTGTAAACAGCTAATTTAGTATCCTATCCTTTTTTTTTTAATAGTTTTTAGTGCTCAATAAATTTTAAATATGTACGTACACGTGTGTGTACGTCATAGAACAAAAGGACATGCTCCCTCGTTTCCACGGACTGGAAATATGACAATGACTAAAATTGACTGGAACTTGATATGGATATGGATATTTGTCTTATTTATGCAACCCGATTAGGATTGGGATTGAGAAATGGTCGTCCGAGGGGAGGGCAACTATGCAATCAATAAATATAATTTAATATGGAAACTGCGTTTTTATTTTTCCAAAGGAAATATCAGGCCACGGCACATAAACATACATCAACAATTATCAGTGTGTTGTATGTTTGCATGTGTATTGCACAGCTTTAGCGCCTTTATTGATATATCGATAACTTGGATATCGTCAGTGGGACATCGTAAACAAATTTTTATTTCGCTTCAGTAGCTTTTAAACAAACCAAATTTATAGACGAATTACTGTATATCATAAAAATATTATTAAAATATAAATATAATATAAATGAAATATATAAATAAAATATAAATATATATTCGAGCCATATATCATGTTATATTACTGAATCAAACAGTCGAAGTATCGAATTAAATGTACCATCGATATATTATGTAAGCTCACCACTAAAATTTCGCCCACTTGTCATCTCCTCTCCCGCTAAAAGTGCACCGACTTTCAAAAGATTCTTTAAATTCGCCGCACATTGCATCGTTTTGTGCTGAGAAATAATCTGCACACATCAATTGCAACCGCGGAAGTGAGTACTCGTGTTGCTAGTGTTCTTGGTAAAATGTTCAATGTGAATCAAATTTTCCCGGAGCCAGAAGTCAAGCAGAATCATTCGAACGTCGACGGAGACATTTTGCGCCAACGCTTTAGTCAGTAAGTATGGCAGAAATTTCGATGCGTTGACAAAGACTAACATGTACAATATTATTTTGCACGCTGCTTAGGTTCCAAGAGCAAAAGTTAGTGGACCAATTTTGTCGCGACTCGCATTTGCTGAAAATAATCGAGGGAACCGTTGCGGCATTCGTGGAGGACTACAGACGCACACGCACACCTGAAAAACTGCTGACGCCGTTGCTGCTGCGCCTCGACTTTGTCTACGCCGATCTGTTGACGCAGGCACCATCCCTGTTGCCGCTGATTGTCGAAGAGCCCCTGCAGTTTGACCAAGCCGTCAAGTATTCGGTGTACGGCCTTGTGCGGAACCAGCTGAAGCTAGCTGGCCTCAAGCCAATCGACATTGGCCAGTTGCACGCCCAGTGGCGCGTGGTGGGGCTTCCCTTCAGTCCCAGTTTGCAGTTTGATCCAGCCGCGCATTCGCTGCGCCTCGGCCTGTCCCTGGTCCAAGGCATCCTTTCTGCCTACACGCCAACTGAGACCCTCGTGTAAGCGAAATCGGTGACAGTCGATACGCTGTCTCTCTCTCTCTCTCTCCCTCTTTAGCTATTTTCTCATCTCTTCTTCCGCGTGTAGCCTCCAATCTACTTGGTACTGCAGCAGTGGGTGCATGCGCAACGCCTTGCAGACCAGCTCTACAGATGGTATGTTTACTATGAGGCCCCACTTGCCAACCCATTCCTGCCATTGTATAATCAAGATGTCCTGTACCCCTGTATCCTTTAGCGCCATTGTGCCCCAACTGTTCGCGGCCCATGTGTGAATACCAGAAATTGAGAGTCACAGAGACCTATCGCCTGCTAGCCATTCTGCCCAGCTCCACCGTTCAGACGCCACGTTCCGTTAACCGTCTTCATCGGCCCACCACAGTTCGGCTTAGAGGTGAGTTAGCTGAGTGCATATCCCAAACAACTGACACTTTGCCCTGGTTTAGCCTATGCATACACCTGCGACCTGAAGTTGGGAGCCAAATACCTAATCACAGGGCATTTTGCCGGCACTACGAATTACGACTTTGAGTCATGCCATTTAAAAAGCGCCTAGGGGCACGCCGCCAGGCTCCGGCTGCTGTCCCACTCAATGATTATTTCAGCAGCAACGAGGAGCCAAATACATCGACTCCAGCTGCTTCCCTTGGGTAAGTGTGTGCGTCTTGAAGATGAAAGGCTTTGGATTGCAACGAGTTTTCCTTTTACAGGACGATCACATCGAATGGATTCAGTCACACCAGCAATGTCACCCCAATTTTAACCCCAACACCTCAAGGCAACGATAAGCAGTCAAAGTCTGAATCTGTAGCTGCCACTCCGCCAGCAATTTTCTGGGACTCTAGCACTGGCACTGCAAATAAAGTGGAACAGGCAGCCCCTCTAGTCCAGGCCGAAACAGAGCCTAGCATGCACCAGTCGGTGGTCAAATGGCTAAGCTCGGTGCCCACACAAATACAAACAACATCACAGCAGCAGCCTGAGCTGGAGCTTGAGGATTCTGTGCAAGGCGAGGCTTCACCCCATGAACACATGAATCCAAATACCTCGCAGCAGGTGGACCCTCCAACGAATCTCGATTTCGATGCCTTTCCTCCCTGTGAGGGGCAAACCTTATACAAGTCTACTAATTTCCAGAGTCGACGCCGTCCCCGACGACAGAAGCATACCTTTACGGCAAAGGATTTGATGCATTTGAATACCGATCAGGATGGGATGCTGACAACGGGAAATGAGCCGCCGCAACCACTACCGTATAATTATTATTGTAGTGCTCCAGCTCTATCTCCATATACAGCTACGGCTGCTGTCCCGAATCCGATTATTATATCGGCTATTCCAGCCTCTGCTCCTGTAGCATTGGCCCCAGATCTAAACATATTGCCCGTAGAAGTGCTTTTGATTCCTAAACGGATCGATTTTCAAGAGAACATATCATCAGACGTGGTTGTTTATCAGCCACAGACTGGCGAAATTTTGGCACGGGCAGATGTGCCGCTGCAGGCGCAGCCACAGCCAGCAGCCATGGAGAACTGCAACCCGATGGTGAGCCAGTCGGTTTTTCGGCTGGCCAGCCTCCCGAGCACTGGTGTTGGAACGGACATAGCACAGAATGCGGTTACTACTACACAGTGGGATGGCTGCAGCCTACCATCTTCCATATCAGCTCCAAGCCAGGCATCCCCATCCCCCAGTTCTTGGTGCCAAAAAGAAGCGATCCCATCATATTTGTTCGCAACCCAGGAGAAGGAGGTGGCGCCTTTGTGCCCAAATATGGAACAGGAGACTTTGCATTATTCGAACAGTTCTTTGTATCAAAACCAGGAGCCAAATATTACTTCGTTCAGCGACCTGCTGCAGCAGGATTTAATGGACAGCAGCCAGCCGATGGACAGCCTCAAATTGGACCAGAATACAAACAATGCCCAGTCGACCCTCAGTTCTACTACCCAGGAGGAGGAATGGGAGAAGGGATGGAACCTCAGTCAGGGGGACTTGGCCAGGGATCTAATGTACAGCCGTCCGCTGCTCAATATGTACCTGGAGGATATATCACCCAAGGAGCAACCTTCGAGGAAGAAGGTGATTCACTGCCAAGACCATTCCCTACGCAATGATGATGAAATTAAAATCGACCAAGTAGACCCAGACACACATGGCACAGGTCACAGTTCACCCAAGTCTTCGACTGTGGCACGCCATCAGCTCTTTGGCCGCCGGCCAGCCAATGAAACTCACCCAAAGCCGGACCTCAACTTTGTGCCGTCGAGCGTGAAAAAGTTGTATCAGCTTATATGCTCGCAGCACTCGGACTATGCCTTTATCTATACCCTGAGCGCCCAGCTTAGCCAGGAGTGCGCGCCCATGGACTGTTACGCCTACTTAAAAATGGTACTGCTGGCCAGCATTGTGTCCATCGAGCCGGAGGAATTGAGGTCTCCCATCTCGCTGTGCATCATTGCCACCGACGGCGCCATGGCCGATCTTCTGATGTCCACTGTGGGTCAGTTAGCTCCGCGTTTCATAGGTCCTCATGAGGGCGGTCTGCAGGCCTCGCACTCGGCCCTGCCTGTGCGCTACACGTGGGTGTTGGCCAGTCCTCTGCTGATGGCCCAGCAGGGCGTTTACTATGCCGGCGATTGGACGCGTCTCTCCCGCGAGCATGGCGAACAGCTGGAGAAGTCCATCGAGAACGGAACGGTGCCCGTGCCGCAGATCCAGGGCGAGCAGCCACTCGAGGCCGCCATTTGGACGCACTGGCAGCCAGAGAATGCCACCAATCAGACAGTGGCCTTTGCCAAGCTTTGCCCGTAAATTATTTACCATAGCATAAATAATTCAATTGCTCGATTACTCTTCTCTCTCTCTCTTTTTAGAATATTTGGTCTGCCCATTTATATGGGGGAGCAGGTGAGCGACAGCCTGTGGAGTTTTCTGCTCCAGCAGCACAGTGAGGACGGCCAGAAGAGCGAGCAGGATGGACTAAATGTACCTGAAGAGGATATGCGCATTCTCCTCGGTTTGTTGCACCAGCGGAAGGTGACCTTTGGGGATGCGGCCCAATGTTTGCTGCAAAAATACTATGTGCTCTCACGCAAGGAGCGCCCAAGTGAGCACATCTATCTGTCTATCTATCTATATTCTTCTAATTGATGAATTGATGACCCTCTCTATTACCTTTCTCTTTCGTACAGCTGTGTTCTCCAGCAAAACATATATTGTGCTGAAACAGTTCGCCGAATCATTTGCCAAGCTGGCCATGCGCATGGAAGTCCTCGAAGCGGATGTGATCGTGGCCATTTTTCATTGCGAACACTTTGTGCAGACAATATTTGGTGCGAAAGAGTTTCCCGCACCATCAGTGGAGACATTCAGTGTGATTTCCCAAATTGATCCGTACATGGACGAGTTCACACGCTGGCTGTTCAACTACCTCGATCAATATAGCGAGGAAGAGCTGGGCATTCAGGTCAAGCGCCGCAGAACCGATAGCTGGGGGGACATGGAGTAAATAGTTCCCCCCAAAGTTCCTACACAATTTACTATGTTTTCTATTTTATTTTTAACACTTAACGCGCTCGAAGCGAACGACCAACTGCGATCTTTTCTTACTCCCAATAACCAGTTGTGATTCATCACCATATTGTGGTTGCCACTAAGATTTACGTTACCTTAGAAGAAAAAAGGTACAAGAAATTAAGTTGGGCAAATGGAATGCCACTAAACCTTTTACTTTCGTATACGCATACATATATTCCAAATATTCAGAACACCAAATAATAAAAACTATAACAATTAATGTTATTCAATCCATTTGTATTTGTATTGCAACTCATTTTATATCTAACAAATATTTATCCGGAATTATCCGGAAAATAAAACAACCTTAAATGATGGAGCCGGTCAGCAGATGTAAAAACCTCGCAAATCGGCCAACTGGCAAGACGTCCCATTCCATTGTACATGATGATCTATGAATTTTGGAAGAACCCATCGGCGGGTCCGTCGGATCTGGGCTCGCTCATCGGCTACTTAGTGCTCTTCCTGATCATGTGGTATTTGACACCATGGGTGCTGCAACTGGTGCTCTCGCTACTCTGGTCGGCTATCATTTTGGTGCTTGCAATGGCCATTATTCGCATGGCAATCATATATAAGAACAAAGATATGGTGGTAGGCAGCAGCTTAGTCTTTGCTTCGAGTTTATTTTTGAATTAATCCATTGCAGCATTGCATTTTTTCATTCTGCACCAGTAAATGTTCGCCAAATCTGTTCGACTCGTTTGAATTGTTACTTTGTAATAAAAATAATAGTTCCCCAATATTTCTGACATTTTCCAGCAAACTTTATTACATATGTATATGTATGTTTGTATCATTTAACGGATAACAACAATTAGATCATTATTTCCACCAATGAGTTATGTATACGCAGAATAAAATATAGGAACGTAAGAGCATATTTGCATCATATTAAAGCAGTACTCGGCAAGCGACATTCGCATGTTTTACAGTGCGTTTGTGTGCATATACAGAGTGTGCTGATTGGTAGTGTTGCATACATTTATCATTGCATGTGTTGCATGAAAGATATATAAAAAATCCGCACTTTGGATTAGCTTGAACCTCCTTCTGAGGGCGTTGTTGCTGCTCCACCATTATGCTTGTGGTGCCGCCACCACCACCACATACATATGGTATGGTCCGCATCTTGATATCCATTGAGCAGTCCTGTGCCTCAGCTATTTGAGTGGCCAGCAGGGCCGCCAGATCCACGCTTGCTATAATCTAGGTCCTCTTCGGCTGGATTATTCTCGTTGCCCCGTATCCGTGGTAGCCGTGGGCTGCTGCGTTGCTACGAGCTGTAACGAAATAAGATCAGTAGTTGGCTTCAAGATTTCCAACGCGTATTGCTCGCGACCTTTTCAGAGATTTGCTAACTCACGCACGTGGCAATTAAAGATTATGGATAAATGCTCAGTTAATCGATTCAATAATTACCTTTTGGCTCTTGAATTAAACTTTTCTCTTTAAAATATGCCAAAAGGGGAGATCACAGGAAACTACGCAGTTTGAGGATTTTTCTACTCAAATCAGCTGACTACGCAGTGCGACATGCATATATGTGTGCATATATGGATGTGTGTGGTACTGTCTATGACTGTGGTACATACACACAGGAAGACTGTATAGTTTAGATTGATATTATCACCACCATTTCCGGTCGATACGTTTTCATTGCAACTCTGCTCTTCATGGTACTTGCTGGAAGAACGTCTCATACATTCTGTGCCCAACGTATTAATCAGTAAGTATCCAAATATAATAATTATTTATCCTATATAAAGCTGTAGTTTCCTATCCTATTGCACACCAAGTAGCCTGTATGATTTAAATTGACAATACTATCACCAGCACTCCAGTCGATACTTTTGCATTTAAACTCTGCTCATCATGGAACTTGCTGTCAAGTGGTAGAACTCAAAAAGTCTCGAGCATTCTGTGCTAACGCATTAGGCAGTCAGTAAACGCAAAATTTGAATTAAAAATTACAAAAAATATTTAAGGTGTGGAGAAACCAGAACATCTTTCGCGGCATAAACTGCAAAAATACAAGTGCCGCGCACGCTGTTTAACAAAATTCTGTCGCTACGCCCACACACTTGCCGAAAATAATACTTTCTGCGAGGACCTACGGACCTGCACACGTGTATGTTGTGCAACATTCGTAATCTCGCGAAACCCGACGTCAGCTTGCGCTAGTGCTACGCCGAATTGTGGACGCAGACGCCGCTGCCATAACTTATTGTACCGCTACTATCGCGTATGCGCCTGCGCCTTCTAGCGGCTCGGCCCGGCCCATGAGTTGGGAGTGACGGAGACATACACGCATACACGCTACAAACTCAACTGAGCCGATATTGGCCCATAGCTACGACTACGGCGTGAACTTGGGGCGAAGGTAAGAGATTTATTTTTTTATTTTTGTCTTTTCTTCTTCATATTTTGTTGACCTACACCTTTCAGCCATGCCTCCTAAAAAAAGTCAAGGCGCACGTCGCCGTGGTACTACATTGCCACTAAATGATTTCTTGCGCAGCGATGAGGAGACAATTGCACCAAAACCAAAAAAGACAGATTGGTATCTGTATCCGTAAGTGTTCCCTTAGATCCATCCACCCCTGAGGCTGTAGATTTAAATGAGTTTTACAGGCCGATGGTGAATAATAGATTGAGTCGCACCCGTAATAAAACCAGCCGTACTCGTGAAGTACAATCCAGTCGCTCCTGTAATAAAACTAGTAAATATAACGATGAAAAGACAAATCCACCACAACCAACAGATACCAATACGTGAGTGTTCACTAGGATCCATCCCTGAGGCAGTAGATTTAAATAAGATCGTATTTTACAGGCCGATGGCGACTAGCGGATCCCGTCGCTCTGGTAATAGTACCCGTATGAATGACGATAAGCCATCGGCGCCTTTAGATAGATCCAGTCGGCCATCAACGCCTGCACTTAAATCCATCCAGCCATCCACGACCGCACTTGGATCCCTTCGCTCTGGTAACAGTACCTCTACAAATTACGATGAGCAGTTAAATCCACAAAAACCAACAAATACAGATATCAAATCGTGAGTGTTCCCTTGGATCCAACCTTAGGGAGTAAATTTAAATGAGTTATACCTTTACAGGCCGATTGAAACCAATGATACTTTAAAGGCATCCACATCAGGAGTTGGATCCCGTCGCTGTGATAATAATGATGCAGCTCCACCTCCACCTCCACCTCCAGCTGCAGCTGTCAATAGACAAGAGTTGACTGCACCAATAACCGTCTGGGTATCTGCTAATCACGAGAGTTATCAGCAGCAAGGAGGCGCTCCTATTGCCAATTCAAACATCCAGCAGTTTCCTGGTCTGGAATTGACCTCAAATATCGAGCAGCTGGCAGCACCGTTAGCACCTCAAGCTGTTGTAGACTTATTAGACCCATCCCAGTATCTGGCGATGAGTCTATTGAACCGCCCACCTACCCGCAGAGGAAGGGGGCGACGCAACCGCAATAGAAGACGTGGAAGGCGCGAAGGGGCGCCACCTATGCAGACTGGATTTCTGCCTGAGTCGATAAGCCAGCTGATGCCCATACCGTTCGGGCCCATACCGCAGCCGCAATACTTTAACGTCCAGCAACAGTTATATAATGGGAATTTTCCGCAGCCACAGCCCATATTCACGATACAGCCACAATCCATATTGGACTTACCATACTATAACGTCCAACAGGAGTCATATAATGGGCATTCGTTGCAGCCACAACTTACAATTAATCCACAATACTTGAACGTTCAGCAACAGGCATATCATGGCGGCATTGGATCTGCAGGGCAACAACAAATTGGCATCATATCTTGCCATGGGCACCAACAGATACCCAACACTCAAGCTCGCACTTATCGCATCGATCGCGGGGCTACACTACCGATCCTCCCAACCAGTAGAATCCAACCGAGGGAGCGACCTCTGACACTTGAGCCCTGCCAGTGGGAGGGCACAAAGATCAGCGTAAGTCCTTTGCTTTCCAAATATTCCTCATTCTAAATAACATTCACAGATGCGACGCCGTATCCAGCGACGCAGACGTCTCCAAGCTAGTCAAGAGACCGTGGAAATGGAAAATGCTTTCGCCGAGCCGCCACCACCGGAACCGCTCTATTGCAATTGCAACTGCCAAGACATGGGCTCGATTTCAGATAAATATTCGGGACCGGTTTCGTTTTCGTCTTCGGCTTCAGATCCGCCTTCGTTTATAGCTGTTCCTGCTGATGAGAATATTCAAATGGGCAGGTCGAAGAAAATGCCCGTCCAAATGCTTATACCACCTGGACGTATCGATATACCAGCCAACATTTCCACATCGATGGTTCTCTATAATCCGGAGACGGGCGCCATTGCGGCCCGCTTAGACTCAGAGCCATTGCCGTTGGCGCTACAGAATAATAATTACAATGCGTCGCAGTCGGTTTTTCGGATGGCCAGCCTCCCGATCACTGGGGTGGGAACAGATGGGAATGGGGCTGGTTCTACATATTGGGTAAAGTGCAGCCCACCACTGTCCAGATGTGGCCACGCCCGGGACAGGCCTTGCCTCAGTTCCTGGTGCCACACACTGATGGCAATTTCATTCCATACTGGCCCATTCCAGGAGAAACCGTCTCCTTTCAGCCAGCACCCGGCACAGAGTCTATTACAAATCCGAATCAACATTATGTTTCGAAACCCGGTACTGGATTTTACGATCAGATGCCAGGACAAGATGGCCGAGATGCTTACCCCATACCGATCTCGCCTACACAAGACCGAGCTGTTCCCATTCAGCCGAGGATCGCCTGCACAGAGTCGGAATTCGTTTGCAAGTCGCCAAATGCTGCAAGTCCAAGACCAGAAGCAGCAGATGGCCTCTCAGATGGTGGACGAGTTATCATTCAATCGAAGCTCGATCCAAACGTTCCAGAATACGTACCACTGTCCGATGTCCAGGCTCACGCTGGTCGATATAGATCTGGAGGAAACCAAAACAACCAATCAGAGGCAAAAGGAATGCCACTAAACCTTTTACTTTCATATACGCATACATATATTCCAAATATTCAGAACACCAAATAATAAAAACTATAACAATAAATGTTATTCAATCCATTTGTATTTGTATTGCAACTCATTTTATATCTAACAAATATTTATCCGGAATTATCCGGAAAATAAAACAACCTTAAATGATGGAGCCGGTCAGCAGATGTAAAAACCTCGCAAATCGGCCAACTGGCAAGACGTCCCATTCCATTGTACATGATGATCTATGAATTTTGGAAGAACCCATCGGCGGGTCCGTCGGATCTGGGCTCGCTCATCGGCTACTTAGGGCTCTTCCTGATCATGTGGTATTTGACACCATGGGTGCTGCAACTGGTGCTCTCGCTACTCTGGTCGGCTATCATTTTGGTGCTTGCAATGGCCATTATTCGCATGGCAATCATATATAAGAACAAAGATATGGTGGTAGGCAGCAGCTTAGTCTTTGCTTCGAGTTTATTTTTGAATTAATCCATTGCAGCATTGCATTTTTTCATTCTGCACCAGTAAATGTTCGCCAAATCTGTTCGACTCGTTTGAATTGTTACTTTGTAATAAAAATAATAGTTCCCCAATATTTCTGACATTTTCCAGCAAACTTTATTACATATGTATATGTATGTTTGTATCATTTAACGGATAACAACAATTAGATCATTATTTCCACCAATGAGTTATGTATACGCAGAATAAAATATAGGAACGTAAGAGCATATTTGCATCATATTAAAGCAGTACTCGGCAAGCGACATTCGCATGTTTTACAGTGCGTTTGTGTGCATATACAGAGTGTGCTGATTGGTAGTGTTGCATACATTTATCATTGCATGTGTTGCATGAAAGATATATAAAAAAATCCGCACTTTGGATTAGCTTGAACCTCCTTCTGAGGGCGTTGTTGCTGCTCCACCATTATGCTTGTGGTGCCGCCACCACCACCACATACATATGGTATGGTCCGCATCTTGATATCCATTGAGCAGTCCTGTGCCTCAGCTATTTGAGTGGCCAGCAGGGCCGCCAGATCCACGCTTGCTATAATCTAGGTCCTCTTCGGCTGGATTATTCTCGTTGCCCCGTATCCGTGGTAGCCGTGGGCTGCTGCGTTGCTACGAGCTGTAACGAAATAAGATCAGTAGTTGGCTTCAAGATTTCCAACGCGTATTGCTCGCGACCTTTTCAGAGATTTGCTAACTCACGCACGTGGCAATTAAAGATTATGGATAAATGCTCAGTTAATCGATTCAATAATTACCTTTTGGCTCTTGAATTAAACTTTTCTCTTTAAAATATGCCAAAAGGGGAGATCACAGGAAACTACGCAGTTTGAGGATTTTTCTACTCAAATCAGCTGACTACGCAGTGCGACATGCATATATGTGTGCATATATGGATGTGTGTGTGGTACTGTCTATGACTGTGGTACATACACACAGGAAGACTGTATAGTTTAGATTGATATTATCACCACCATTTCCGGTCGATACGTTTTCATTGCAACTCTGCTCTTCATGGTACTTGCTGGAAGAACGTCTCATACATTCTGTGCCCAACGTATTAATCAGTAAGTATCCAAATATAATAATTATTTATCCTATATAAAGCTGTAGTTTCCTATCCTATTGCACACCAAGTAGCCTGTATGATTTAAATTGACAATACTATCACCAGCACTCCAGTCGATACTTTTGCATTTAAACTCTGCTCATCATGGAACTTGCTGTCAAGTGGTAGAACTCAAAAAGTCTCGAGCATTCTGTGCTAACGCATTAGGCAGTCAGTAAACGCAAAATTTGAATTAAAAATTACAAAAAATATTTAAGGTGTGGAGAAACCAGAACATCTTTCGCGGCATAAACTGCAAAAATACAAGTGCCGCGCACGCTGTTTAACAAAATTCTGTCGCTACGCACACACACTTGCCGAAAATAATACTTTCTGCGAGGACCTACGGACCTGCACACGTGTATGTTGTGCAACATTCGTAATCTCGCGAAACCCGACGTCAGCTTGCGCTAGTGCTACGCCGAATTGTGGACGCAGACGCCGCTGCCATAACTTATTGTACCGCTACTATCGCGTATGCGCCTGCGCCTTCTAGCGGCTCGGCCCGGCCCATGAGTTGGGAGTGACGGAGACATACACGCATACACGCTACAAACTCAACTGAGCCGATATTGGCCCATAGCTACGACTACGGCGTGAACTTGGGGCGAAGGTAAGAGATTTATTTTTTTATTTTTGTCTTTTCTTCTTCATATTTTGTTGACCTACACCTTTCAGCCATGCCTCCTAAAAAAAGTCAAGGCGCACGTCGCCGTGGTACTACATTGCCACTAAATGATTTCTTGCGCAGCGATGAGGAGACAATTGCACCAAAACCAAAAAAGACAGATTGGTATCTGTATCCGTAAGTGTTCCCTTAGATCCATCCACCCCTGAGGCTGTAGATTTAAATGAGTTTTACAGGCCGATGGTGAATAATAGATTGAGTCGCACCCGTAATAAAACCAGCCGTACTCGTGAAGTACAATCCAGTCGCTCCTGTAATAAAACTAGTAAATATAACGATGAAAAGACAAATCCACCACAACCAACAGATACCAATACGTGAGTGTTCACTAGGATCCATCCCTGAGGCAGTAGATTTAAATAAGATCGTATTTTACAGGCCGATGGCGACTAGCGGATCCCGTCGCTCTGGTAATAGTACCCGTATGAATGACGATAAGCCATCGGCGCCTTTAGATAGATCCAGTCGGCCATCAACGCCTGCACTTAAATCCATCCAGCCATCCACGACCGCACTTGGATCCCTTCGCTCTGGTAACAGTACCTCTACAAATTACGATGAGCAGTTAAATCCACAAAAACCAACAAATACAGATATCAAATCGTGAGTGTTCCCTTGGATCCAACCTTAGGGAGTAAATTTAAATGAGTTATACCTTTACAGGCCGATTGAAACCAATGATACTTTAAAGGCATCCACATCAGGAGTTGGATCCCGTCGCTGTGATAATAATGATGCAGCTCCACCTCCAGCTGCAGCTGTCAATAGACAAGAGTTGACTGCACCAATAACCGTCTGGGTATCTGCTAATCACGAGAGTTATCAGCAGCAAGGAGGCGCTCCTATTGCCAATTCAAACATCCAGCAGTTTCCTGGTCTGGAATTGACCTCAAATATCGAGCAGCTGGCAGCACCGTTAGCACCTCAAGCTGTTGTAGACTTATTAGACCCATCCCAGTATCTGGCGATGAGTCTATTGAACCGCCCACCTACCCGCAGAGGAAGGGGGCGACGCAACCGCAATAGAAGACGTGGAAGGCGCGAAGGGGCGCCACCTATGCAGACTGGATTTCTGCCTGAGTCGATAAGCCAGCTGATGCCCATACCGTTCGGGCCCATACCGCAGCCGCAATACTTTAACGTCCAGCAACAGTTATATAATGGGAATTTTCCGCAGCCACAGCCCATATTCACGATACAGCCACAATCCATATTGGACTTACCATACTATAACGTCCAACAGGAGTCATATAATGGGCATTCGTTGCAGCCACAACTTACAATTAATCCACAATACTTGAACGTTCAGCAACAGGCATATCATGGCGGCATTGGATCTGCAGGGCAACAACAAATTGGCATCATATCTTGCCATGGGCACCAACAGATACCCAACACTCAAGCTCGCACTTATCGCATCGATCGCGGGGCTACACTACCGATCCTCCCAACCAGTAGAATCCAACCGAGGGAGCGACCTCTGACACTTGAGCCCTGCCAGTGGGAGGGCACAAAGATCAGCGTAAGTCCTTTGCTTTCCAAATATTCCTCATTCTAAATAACATTCACAGATGCGACGCCGTATCCAGCGACGCAGACGTCTCCAAGCTAGTCAAGAGACCGTGGAAATGGAAAATGCTTTCGCCGAGCCGCCACCACCGGAACCGCTCTATTGCAATTGCAACTGCCAAGACATGGGCTCGATTTCAGATAAATATTCGGGACCGGTTTCGTTTTCGTCTTCGGCTTCAGATCCGCCTTCGTTTATAGCTGTTCCTGCTGATGAGAATATTCAAATGGGCAGGTCGAAGAAAATGCCCGTCCAAATGCTTATACCACCTGGACGTATCGATATACCAGCCAACATTTCCACATCGATGGTTCTCTATAATCCGGAGACGGGCGCCATTGCGGCCCGCTTAGACTCAGAGCCATTGCCGTTGGCGCTACAGAATAATAATTACAATGCGTCGCAGTCGGTTTTTCGGATGGCCAGCCTCCCGATCACTGGGGTGGGAACAGATGGGAATGGGGCTGGTTCTACATATTGGGTAAAGTGCAGCCCACCACTGTCCAGATGTGGCCACGCCCGGGACAGGCCTTGCCTCAGTTCCTGGTGCCACACACTGATGGCAATTTCATTCCATACTGGCCCATTCCAGGAGAAACCGTCTCCTTTCAGCCAGCACCCGGCACAGAGTCTATTACAAATCCGAATCAACATTATGTTTCGAAACCCGGTACTGGATTTTACGATCAGATGCCAGGACAAGATGGCCGAGATGCTTACCCCATACCGATCTCGCCTACACAAGACCGAGCTGTTCCCATTCAGCCGAGGATCGCCTGCACAGAGTCGGAATTCGTTTGCAAGTCGCCAAATGCTGCAAGTCCAAGACCAGAAGCAGCAGATGGCCTCTCAGATGGTGGACGAGTTATCATTCAATCGAAGCTCGATCCAAACGTTCCAGAATACGTACCACTGTCCGATGTCCAGGCTCACGCTGGTCGATATAGATCTGGAGGAAACCAAAACAACCAATCAGAAGCCAATCAACAAGGCCATGCCAACATCGATTTTCCACAGCGACGTCCAAGGAAACAAAGGCGTTCTTCGCGCCGCCACTAATTTATTTCCAATTTGGTCAACTTGTGCTCAAGGACCACCATTGCTTACAAACCCGATCTCGATTATGCCAACATTCGCTCACCTCATGGTATATGAACTGATATATGCCCAGTGCACTGCCTCAATCATCAGTGCTCACGGAACAAGCTTTTTGCTGCGAAAATACTCTGAGATCTTACCCTCAGGCAGCGATCAAGTAAGCGGATCTATAAATGTATGTACATATACACCGATTTGACTGATTAAATGACACATCTCTCTACAGCTATCTACACAAACACATCTTCTCGCCAATCAGTTCGCCGAGGCATCTGCCAAACTGGCCATGCGCTTGGAAGTGCTTTAAGCATCGGCGCGTACGCCGTGTGTCACCATTATATTTTATAACAACAACAATTCAAATCAATTATGTTTGAAAAGATTCTATATGCATATGCGTATCCTTTCATTTTCTGAAATGTTACACACAAATGCTAGATACAATGTTGCGTTTTAAATATATTATTCAATAAATAAAGGTGAAAACCTTATCAGAAGTAATGTGCCTTAACTATAAATTTCGCATGAATAAACATGGTCAAATCTGGCTCTTGGGAATTTTTACTTCAAAATTCAATTGAGGATTTTTCTAGGGAAATCTTGAAAGGAGTTCTGCCTATTGGGGTCACATCTATAGCTCCCAGCATCTATAGCAACCATAGTTCTTGAGGCAAAAGATGTCTTGAGAATTTCTGATTTAAAAAAAATGCTTGATCTGAATTAACAGGTGCCATGGATACCATAACACTCAGTAGAGAATACAAAAGCAATGCGTTGTGTATCTAAAAAAAAAACAATTATTTTTATTAACTAAATACATATTTATAGTTATTGCTTATGTTGTAAGTTTGTATATAATTGTAGTAAGTATGTATATAATTGTAAGTATGTATATATTTATTAATGTTTTTGTGTGTATTTTTGATTATCCTTTCCAGCTGCCTGAGCAAATCGTTCAAAGTTCTGTATAGTCTTAGGCTTAGTCCTCGACAAACGGGTTGTCCCTCCTCTCGCTCTCGCTCTCTCTCTCACTCGATCCTTCCAATTATACAGTTATCAAAATATATATATATATAGGTAAATTCACAATGAAACTTCATGTGTAAAAGAGTCATATGGGGGGGGGGTGGCTATTACATTTAAATACTCTCGTTATCGTTGCCGTAGTAGTTATACAAAACGGATGATAGTGTGGGGATTTTGTATTGTGTATATATGTATATATATGTATGTATGTACATACATATGTATGGTCTCGATATCTGTATGATTAGGCTTTGAAATGGCTGTGTTAGTAGCGTTGGGATTTCTTTTTTCATAATTTGTATTGTACACACATTTCTTTCTATACACACATATGTATATACATAGAGCTATAGAAAAATATATAAGAGTTTCTTAACTAGATTATGACAAATTAAAAGCAATAAAATTACATATAGTAAACACATCATCATATTCATATTCACATATATATCTAGTATATTTCATATAAAAATTACATTCTTGACTTTGGTCCAGTACTGAAATCTCGGATTTCGTTAGTTCGCCAAAAGTAAAAGTTCTCATTTATTGCCCGTCCGAAGGATGTGTATATTGTTACAGATCCAAATAGGATGAGCTTGTTTTGTTTTGTTTGTTGTTTTTTGTTTGGTTTTGGTCTTACATGGCTAGAGTTTTGATGTGTGGGGGTTGGGGTTCATCAGTTAGTTGAGCTTATGGTGTAGTCTGCTGTGGGCACAGGGCAACAAGTTAGAGGTTAAATTGATTGGAGCCACCAGTAGGCTCCTAGTAATCCAGATTTCCCTGGGCCCCAGTGATGATGGCATCTATCCAAATGCGCGCCGCTGAATCGGAGGCTGCCTGAAGGTTGTAGCTCCGCTTCTTGGTCTTCACAATGAACGTGCAATGTGGTCGTCCGCTCTTCGAGGCATTCAAATGATCCAGATACACCTCGTCGATGGTCTGCAAGGGATATTACGGATACGCGTTAGTTGGCCGTACAATTGTATAAGTATATTGTGCTCTACTCACTGCAAAGTAGGCACCGCCTCGTGGCTTTCGTTCCGATTTGTCCGAGTAATAGATCAGGGCACTGCGCTGCCTGTCCAGGACAAACCAACGCCTTGACCACGCATGGAACGTGGCCCCCAGCTTGTGTAAATATCTATAAACAAGAATATAGGCATGAGAAAATGAGAAAGCCTTTCTGCAGCGTCTGTGTGTGGTTGTTGGTTTACGCACCCGCGACAACTGTGGGCATCGACAAAAACATGCGGACAGAGATCGATCTGATGGCCAGCGGTCTCAATGTGATGCCTCAGATTGAGGTCTGGCGAGAAGATGGGCAGGTAACGGGTCAGGGGACGCTGGTGCTTGGGCAGGGCACGCTTCCGTTCGCTGGCGGTGCTGCCACCGCTGCCGCTGTTCCCACTGCCACTGCCCGCCGACGCTGTGTCCTGGGAATTGCTGTTGCTGCTTGCCCTCTTGTTTTCGATGGCCGACAATTCCATGCCACCACCACTACTTCCATTGGCAAACTTGGGCGCCTCAATTGTTGCGTCACAATTGTTGGCCTCCGACAGGGGACGCGGACTGCGTGCCATTATCTGGGCTGTGGCTCCACTGCCACTGCCACTTCCAATGCCCACCGCTATGGCATGATGCTCGAGCTCTGGCTGTGAGTGGCGTTGCTGCAATGGAAATGGGAAATATGTTAGCAGATTCAATTATCAATATCTCAAAGGTAAGTACTATTTATATTCGTAAATATACATTGTACACATTTATTTCCTATATTCCTCCTCAGGACTAACAGGAGCTCGTGCTCCTGCTCCTATCCGAGACAGTTATAAAGTTTGAAATGTTAGCTGCTGCCACAGAGCAACACACAAAAACATATGTATGTAGCTATAATCCCACATATCTATCTACATAATAATTTCATGATGCATGACCTAGTCTCTGTCCACCACCATCCCCATCCCCATCCCCATACGACTATTCTTGCGATTCGATTCACTCACTAGATAATACAATTCCATGCGTTGTCGTGCATTCGCATCCGTGCGACGATGCTGCACATAGGTCATCCAAACGGACATGTTGGACTCTGGTTTGCAGAAGCACTTGCTCCTCCACTGGGAATTGGATTCAAACTGCGCGAGTGTGCCGATTGGAGAGATCGCTGGTACTGGGTTCTGCTGCTGCCTTCGTCTATGGCCATTCAAATGAGGCGCGCACGAACATTGTCCAGCAGCAGCAGCAGCAAGAAGCGGACAGACTGGCAGGCAGGCAGGCACACAGGCAGGCAGTCGAGCGGATTGAGATCGAGGTAATTAAACTCGTAATGGACCAAAGATTTGTGTGGCCAATGAACGAGGGATAACGATCCAACGTGCACGGACCAATGTGTAAACAAATATAATGCAAAACAAGGTAAAGGGTAACACGTAAACAACAACAAAAAAGAAGCGCGTAACAAAGTTCGTGCCAGAGAAGAGCACAAAACAGAACCAAGTTGGAGGAGAGCCCATAGACGAGATACCATTCCGACAAGAGAGTACCCGCTACGCAGATTTATTTGGATAATAATCTTGTTGATTATAAATTATCAGGCGCGAACCATCTCAAAAAAAAATGTATTCCCATTCCCACTATAGAGAAAATTAACTATTTAACTTTGCTTTCAAAGAAAGAAACATTTTCATTGAAATATGCAATATATATATTCTAAATTTGTATTTAAAACAAAACGGATTTTGAAAATTGGACTCAGCGAAGCCCAAAAGTAAATCCCAAAACTGTGAAACGGTGTGATGTGACTGGATAGAGCCGAATCGAAGCTACCCTCTTTGCACCACAACGAGCACAGGGTATCACAGAGAACACACACAAAAAACAACAAGTCGTCAGCAGAAAATATTAAACTTATTAATAAGTGTAGTCCATATAGAATCTGCAGTTGAGAGGCTAAAGCATTTGCCGATCACCGGAATGGCGAATGCCCCGTGAGCAGTACGGGGCGGAGCGGTATGCTAAGGGGGCTGTTTTAAAATAAACACAAGCTAAAATAAAATAGCAAGCAGAATGCCGAAGCGGAGAGAAGAAACTCGTGACTAACGAGCTGACGATAGATTGCCTCCGACTATCGCGGATGTGGCGGGGGCATACTGTACGAGGTACAGCAGCATTACAGCATTAACGAACGAACGATGAAACGGACAAAAAAATATCCAAACACTGCAAACAGGAGGCGGTACAGATAGTCGTAGGAGAGTAAGATTCTGTCTGCCCCAGTGTTAATTTGTTATGTGAGAGACCCCGGGTATAGTTCACCTTATACTGATAAGCCTTGATCCAAATGAACTTGAATTCATTAAGAGAGAGAGAGCGAGAGAGAGAGAGAGAGAGACAGAGAGAGAGAGAGAGAGCGAAAAAAGAGAATAGAAATACACTTGTCGCCTCAATCAATGCAATTCTCTACAATTAGGGTTGTTCAGTGCCAGCTCCGATTTTAGGGATACTACTGGGAAATAC
Organism: Drosophila tristis; assembly: GCA_018150885.1. Classification (NCBI taxonomy): domain Eukaryota; kingdom Metazoa; phylum Arthropoda; class Insecta; order Diptera; family Drosophilidae; genus Drosophila; species Drosophila tristis. The sequence continues at coordinate 2,502,199 of JAECWT010000026.1, forward strand.
CATTCATGACCTAACAATGGAATGATCGTTCTAATTATCACTTTATTAACATATTTATTTCGTTATCTGGCTGAAGATGCTATCCAAAATAACGAAAGAGTGGAATAACCCCTCGATCGCCGCCGATCTATAAACGTGCGAATTGCCATTATTAATGGGAAAATTGCTGCATTAATGCAATGTTCCCAGGAATAACGATGCAATTACAATAATTATGTGTATATTTTTGGGAAAGTCTTTGCTGATGTTATTGTTTATGTACAGAGAGGGAATTACTCACAGATTCGATGCGTAGGATGTGTGTGTGGGGGGGGGAAATACGCCTTTCCAAATACAAGAATTCCCGGAAGCCACAAACAGAAAAAGAGAAACAGCAACCGATTCAAAAACAACAACAAATACTTATGTAGAATAAAAGCAGAACCCATCGTTGTTTGGCCTAGGTCGTCAATTGATTGTGTTCTGGGGTCGTTCAATATTTATATTTATGTATTTGTATACCCTTTCAGAAAATATTGTGAATGCCAAGAAATAAGCATCTACGACGCCAAAAGCAGGCTAAAATTCTTAATCTGTCAGTATGTTGGTCTGCCTGTTTCTATCTTTACTCTGTTGTCAAATAAATTCAGAGAATTGACCGGATATACATGAATCTATCTAAAAGTGCTAAGTCCTATTCCACATTTGTTCATATAAAGCTTTCTTTTCGCTTTCTACTTTACTATTTTACAAATTTCGATGGTTCACTTATGGACTACATAGCTCTAAATCGGAGATTTAATAATTGTTAGCAAGTTTGAGGCAACCGATCCACTGTGCAGCGTCGCAGCAGCAGCAGCTGTCCTTTGTTTTCTTGCTTTCTGGCTCTCTCTCTCTTCTGCACTCACCTGCTGGGATGTTGTTGTTGCGGTGGTCGAGAGACTGCTTCCGATTGACTTTCTGCTCTGACCGTTATTTTCCTTATCGTTGTTTGTCTTCTGTTCTTGCTCTTTCTGCTTCTGCTTATCCTCTGTAGCATCGTCTTCGACGCCGCTGAGCTTTTGCAGTTCCGTTTTCTCAAACAATTTTGCATCTTTGCCGCCGCTGCAAAAAACAAAAGAGAAAGAGATAAGTAAGTGCGCGATCAATGAGTAATTGTCAAATTATTTGTCGTATAATCCCCGCGTCGTACCAGCAAGGAATCATCGCATTTATACGGTGCATTTCTCTGAATGGAATGACTCATTCCACCGCCAAACCGATTTGGATTCGTATTCGTATTCGATTCGCTCGCAGCGTGCGCTCAGTTCCAACCGAAGACTGACTGACTGACTAAGCGGGTGCACACCCCACACCACAATGAACAGTGGCCATAGACAGACACACAGACACATACTCACATGCACTCTGACACACACACACACACACACACACTGGGACACAAGCAGCTGATAAGCTTATCAGCTCAGCTGAAGCGAATCGTACAGCCCAGGGCGCCAAAGAGTTGCACAGGTGACGTCTTCGTCAATCTTGAATAAAAATAAAAAAGCTCCAAAGGCGGAGAGAATACATACATCCACTTGTGTGCATGTAGATGGGTGGTACCCTTTCCAGGGGGCGCACTTTAGCTCGGTGCAGGCGTATGCAATGAAGAGAAGACTGCAAATATGTGGCGGCTACTATTTTGTATTCTTCAAATGAAGATAAATTAAGATCGATGGATCGAATAAATTTGTATCTAGTAAGTTCAACTAACTGCAAGGGTATCTGAAGCTTCGGCCTTCGTAAGCAGACTTTCTTTCTCGTCTAGTCAATTGATTTTGGTGTGTGCTGAGTAGAGTTTTGTTTGGATTTTCAATTCAAAAAATTATTTAAAGTGATTTGGCAACCGGTTTGGAGACGACAGCCACACATAAGATGGAGCAGGGTGCCAAAGTGGAGGAGGGGAGGAGTGAAGCAAGGCAACATATTGTTTGGTTATTAGTAACCACATTTGATTAATTGTAGAGACTGCGACGAGTTCAATGAGCAAGCCCCCATAAGGCACACATTTGAGAGTCTCAAAAGAGGAGAGTTTCTAAAAATAGCTAACTACTTTAGCCATAAATATAGGTACAACTGTATATGAATCTGTATAGACTCCAAAAACTTAAATTAATAATCGTAAATCTGCTATAATGTTCTGATCAATTTTGTGATTCAATCATTACTAAAGTCATAAAAACAAAATCATTCCAGGCCACTACACCCAGAAGATACAAAAGTATGCCAATTGGAATAGACCAATTTACCCATAAATTAAATATATTTATTCTATTCTATTTCACTTTATAAACTCTTTTCAATATATTTAACTTCTCAAAGTTTGTATTTAAAAATCGATTATTTAATTCAAATATGGGGGTTTATTTATACTTTGCAATTTTTCACTGAGTGTATCAATATTGCAATCAACTTTATACGAATGCTCGATAGGTAAGATATTAATAATAGACAAAATAAACAAAAATTTAAATCAAATATGTACTTCTGCATAATTGCAAAATGATCAATTAAAGTAATCTCTTTTTTTTGTTAATTGCACTGCAATCATTACAATTGGTTGATCCGTTGGCTTTTGTTAATTATGAACAATTTTTCAATGGGGAATTTATTTTTTGAAATCTGTCAAAATCTGTCTTTCGATATAGCTGCTGAATATGAGTAAAAACGAGAAGGAACGTGTGAGTCGCTTCTGGGGACGCGACTCTACTTATACCCGTACTCAGTCAGTAAATACATTTTTGAGATATGATTTTTTAGAATTTTAGAAAAAAAAATTTTACATTTTACATTTTTTTGCTACATCTGTTATCTACATCTACAATGTATATTTTACATCTAAAATTTAGATTATAGATGTACCATTTATATTCTGCATCTCCTCCGATAGGGGTTGCTCGCGCACTGAACGCGGCAGAGTGTGCGAGCGAGAGAGAGAATGAGTAGTGTTTGTCTTGCAGGAGGGGGCGGGGGAAGCAACTGAAAATTAATTTCTTCATTCTGGCTATAATTATGATCCGATCTGATTCATGTTCAGCAATCTGGTAGATATGGTCATTCTCTACGATACTGGTTTTTAGTTTTACCGTATCTTTAAAATTGCTCCACAGATTTTCGTCCTTTGTGGAGGCGGAAGGGGGCGGGGCGAAATTTTGAAATACACTTGTAGCAGTGTGATATCACATGAGTCTTGAAACCAAATTTGGTTGCCCTAGCTCTTATAGTCTCTGAGATCCAGGCGCCAAACAAGACGGACAGACAGACATGGCTCTATCGACTCGGCTATTGATGCTGATCAAGAATATATATACTTTATGGGGTCGGAAAATTTTCCTTCTCTACGTTACACACAACCACTTTTACCACAAATCTAATATACCCCTTAACTCTTTTTTGAGTACGGGTATAATAACCCTCTTGGGTTCCGGAAAATTAATTCAGCAAAAAAGCTTTATAATTGAAATTTCAATTTCGTTTCCATTGAAATATTTTAATGAACAAAATATTGAACATTATAAAATTTACTGAATGTTTATATTGGTGTAGATAGCTAGACAGATTAATATTATTCTTTGGTGCTTGCGAACCTAATTATGATCTTCTTCCACTCAGAACTTTTTGAAAAAACCTAATACGAGTATAATGCATATCCTAAAGTGCGTTACCAATCTAAAAACTAAAACAGTTCCCTAGTAATTGAGTGTTATTTGTGAAAAAGAAAAATCCTATGCCATCCACCTAAGGGTAAATGTAAATTCACAAAAGAATTTATAGCCAGCCGAAAGCCCCAGCATAAGTTTTATACTAAACTATTTTTGAAAGTGTACAATTAAATAAATATTCTTCGATGACTATTCTTTGGAAATTCTCTGTGGGAGGGGGCAGCATTCCAAGTGCAATTTCGTCGCCAGCTGCTCAGCTAATTAACTCGAAACTTGTGGGGGGTGGGGTGTGCTGGTGCCCCTGTCGGCCCATTCAATTAGTTGTCGGATGGAGAGAGGGTCAGGTCAACTCACTTGGCGTCTGCTTCGAGCTGGAGCTGCAGCTGCTGGTGCTCCAGTTGTTTCTGCTCCATCGAGTGCTGTGTGGATAGCAAATATTGGGTGCGTGCCTCTGCGTGGCATTTCTTCTTGAGGTCGTACATCTTTTGTCGCTCATGCTCAATAACCTGATGACCTGAGAGAGACAGATACAAGGGAAATCAGAATACGCTATGAGATTGAACCAAAATAGAGTGCGCTCCTTTTCGTACCCTGCTGAGCCAGCAAAAGTTTCCTGTTTCGTTCAATTTCCTTGAAGCTATCAAAGATCTTGGTACTGGCTCCCTGACTGGTCGAGATTGGCGCATCATTGGCCACCTTGCATATGCGATCGATGTCATCCTGCGACGGGACGCGACGTTCCAGTGGATTAACCTCGAACCGATCGCTTTGCAGCGACAGATTGTAGCTGATTTGCTCACAGCTGCCACTGCCGGTGCCAGTGCCACTGGCAGCCGCAACTGCATCCTCGTACAGCTGCAGGGGCAGACGCTTCGGTGTGCTGGTGGTGGCTTCGATCTTGTGGTTGTAGAACATATTCTCGTTCACGCTCTTTGACATCAGATCCTCCTGGTGGAGTCGCTTGGGGCAAAGCAGTTCCGCTGATCCGAACAGAGACTGCGACATGACACCGTTGACCAGATTGCTGCTGCTGCCTGGAGAAACTGGGGGTCCCGATCCGGTATTCTTTGGGGAGTTTGGCTGCTGCTCTTCGTCATCGGGGCCCAGCTGAATGCGTAAGGCGGCCAGCTCCGACTCTAGCGTGAGGCGTTGCTCCTGACGCTTGAGCTCCTCGTGGCTGGCATGATGCTCGGATTCCTCTTCAAAGTACTGAAACTCTAGATCCTCAAACGTCTTGCGATCACTCTCCAAAGACTCGCACACCAATTGCTGCTCCTCCTTGAGGCAGGCATTGTTCGGCTTCTGTTTGAGCATGGCCCGCAGTCTGTAAATCAATTGAATAAGTTTCTCTCGTTTTCTGTATGTTTCATTCGCTCACTTTTTCAGCTGATCCTGTTTCATTTCAATGGATTGCTTTAGCTTCGCCTGCTGATTCTCCTCCATTACGCGGGTGGCATTCCGCTGAGCCTCCAGGCGGCGTATTCGATTCTGCAGCGCCTGAAGTTGCAGTCGCGGCGACATTGGCGTCACCTGCTGCTGCTCGACCTGCTGCGGTTCCATCTGTACCAAAGGGAGAAGAGTATATTTTTTTTATATGGCTTTGTTTTCGATTTAAGCAAAACCAACCTCAGGATTATCCAGTGTGCTGCTGCTAGATGGCGGCAGTTCCGCCAGCTCCGTTTTCAGCTGCTTTCGTCGTTGGATGAGCTCTCGGCGGTGGCGCTGCTCGAGGTGTATGCTGCGTGGCGCTGGCGCCGGTTTGCGGTTGGGCTTAGGCGACTGCGACTCGGCGGGATTCAGATTCAGGGTGAGATTATTGACATTCTTGTTCGTGCGCTTGGCCGGCGGCACCAGGCGGTCCAGCTGCTGTTGCTTGCGCTCAAAGGACTTGAAGAGCTGCTCATAGTCTCGCTGCTGGTTGGGTGCTGGTGGTTTGGGTGCCAGCGGTGGCTTGACCATCGCTTGGCTTGCTCCGGCGACACTGGATGGCGGCGGCGGCGATTGGGTGGTGGTGGCTAGGGCAAAGGCGCTGCCAAAGGACACATCCTTTTTGGGCGACATGCAGTTGGTTCGAATCTTGGTTCTGGGGCTCTGTGGCACATACTTGCCCCCACCACTGATGTTCCCTAAATTCTCATGACTTGACCGAACAGCGGGACTGGGGCCAGCTCCTCCGCTTCCCGCTGTGGCTGCGCTTCCCGCTGCAGATGCCGGCACATGCAGCTGCCCATTGATCTCCACGCGATTGGGTCCCAGCAGACGTACATTCTCATAGCCCGAGGCGCTGCTCAGCAGCGAGAGATTGGTGGTGCTGCTACCACCGCTACCGCCACTGGGTTGCTGGGGGAATGGTGACTTCTTGTCACGCGGCAGGGAGCCATTTGTCTTGATTCGATTCTGGACAATCGGCGATGAGGTGATGCTGGAGGTGCTCGATGTATTGTGCGCAGCAGGAGGAGGAGCAATCCCAGCAGATGTGGATGTGTTCCTGTCCGCATACTCCGTGCATATCTTAAGCATATCCTCCAGCTCAGCTCCTCCATTTCCGCTTGGATTTGCACTGCCATTTCCACTTCCATTGTTGATGTCATTGTTGACGCCATTCATGGAGTATATCTGGAAGCCGCCTGGCTTGGGATATCGATCATAGCGGTCGTTGTTAACCTTGGTAAGCAGATCCGGATGCGATTGTTGTTGTGGATGCTGATGCTGCTGCTGCTGTTGCTCTTTGTAGATGGCCGCATTGGTGGGTACGTTCCAGTAGCCGGAGTTATTACCGACTCCTGCTCCTTTGGCATATTGATTGTTCATCTGCTTCTCGTTGCGATGGTTCTCTGCCAGATTGCGGGCAAAGCTGGCATATTTCTGACCAAGCACATCCTTGGCGGGCATATTGACTGTGACCAGGTCGGAGGTGAATACCTTAGGGCACTCCAGCTGCTCATATCCACTAGAGGAGTGGCCTACCGTGTGTTTGATCGGGTTGATGATGCTCTCGTAGAAGGACTCTAGCTCCAGCGACTGACTCAGCTCGTGGGCCTGTCGCGCCGACTGTGTGAAGTCGATCTGTGGCATGGAAATCCGTTCGTTGGAGCCCATGGCCGAGCGCATCATCTGCGCCTCTGCGGGATTGTTGAAGCGCAAGTAATTCGAATTTCCGATGGTGATCATCGCCCCCTGGCTGAGCTTTGTCTCCTCCAGTATTGGGGCGCCGTCGATGAGCAGTCGCGCCTCGTGCTCCGGCACCAGGGTCACCTCGTTGGCGTCGCTCCTGTAGATGGTGCAGTGCAGCGGCCGGACACCGCTTCCATTCAACGAGATGCTACACGTCGCCGCCGATCCAATGGTCGTATCCCCTAAACGAAAAGAATACCAAACGAAAATCCGATAAGCAACAGAAAGAACGAAGAAAAATATGTAAAGTTTTTCGTCCGGAGTTCGATTTGGAAATGTGAGGTTGGGATCTCTCCATTCCATACAAACCATTCCATTCATCAGCTCTTATCGCTCTTGCCATCTCTGTTGCGCTCGCGGTGCCGCATGCTGCCCCAAGATTAGGCACAGTGGGTGATACTTGCGAAAGCTCTTAAGATCTGAGCCTTCTCTCATTCGTGTCGAAAAAAGATTATAAAGTATTTCGATACAGAGCTCCGTGCGTATGCGTTTAATACCTTTTTTGACCTACATATGTATGTATGTATGTATGTATGTATTCTGCTTTTAATAACTTCACAAGTTATTCACCTAATTCTTATCAATCCAATATTTTGACATTATTAAATATATTGTCATAGGCGCGGCTTTTCGTCGCACTGTAAGCTGCCAAAAAAAAAATGAAACAAAAATCACCTTATCGCCGTTTACTCTGCCTTTGCTTGTGCTGGTTGTTTTCTTTTGTGCGTTTTCTTTCGCAATTCGTTTCTTTCGGTACTTTGCTTATCGCTTTACAAGTGACCTTGCAGAGAGGCAGAGAGAGCACACGCGTGCGTGCCCGTATCTGCGCCACGCACAACAGAAAGACAGAGCTAGAGAGCGGAGTAACGGGCCGTGTCCAGTGTGTGTCTTTAATTGCATTTACATTGTTAATGTGTACATACATATATGTACATATGTTGTATGTAACTCATCTTACCAATGTGTATGTAGTGTATAGTCACGGCGGTACTTAAGCGACCACCGCCCAGACTAACCAGATGCGGATCGGAGGCGGCAACACGCAGCGATGGATCCTTTTTCGTCAATGACATCTGCAAAACAAATAGATAGAAGGAAAATTAAATAATAGAAATGTCAAATGTCGTTTCAAACACACCGAGACAGATAGAGAAAGAGAGGAAGATAGAGAGAAAGAGCGAAGTGCATGAGCAGCTGCAGCTGGGGAATTGGCAAATGGGTTTTAGGGATACACTGACCAGGGGTTTAGTCACTCACTCTCACTCTCCCTTACTCTCACCCCTCTTTTAGTTCTGTGTGTGCGCTTCAGCACGTGCGCTCAAAACGGAAGAGAGGGTGAGTAAGTGAGGTGATTTGAGAGAAAGGTAGAAAGAAACCAACAGCTGGCCTAGGCGAGCAGCAGTGTTGATCGTCTAGCAGTTTTATAGCTAGACAAGCAAAAACACAAAAAAAATACATAGGTTCATGTACTTGAGCTTCATATTCGGCTTTTGTGGGTAAAGGCTCTAGGTTAAAGCTCTAAAATCATATTTTAAGCATCTACTGGTTTGGAAAGAGCTTTTCTAGCTGGTTTTCTTACCAAATAAATTATGTTTTGTAATGGAATGGTATATGTTGTATGTTGGACACGAATCATTGAGACCTAATGGTCTTATATGGCTTCTAATCAATCACCAATAAACAAATAAATGAAAAATGTGGCATTTGATAACGGCACACATACATGCACACACAGGTATGGCCTGCATACTAACACTCATAAAAAACGCCTCCCTGGAAGAGCGTTTGGAGATATATAGGAGTAGGGGTACGGGGCTAGGGGCAGAGCAAACGCATTAAAAGTTTTCACTTTTATTTTTGGGTCCCGCGGAAACGGGCCCCCACTCCCCAATCACTTTTTTAGAAATGCTCCCAACGCAATCCAACCAACACCAGATCCAGACCCACTGTCGAATTGGGGCATAAACACCCAAAAGTGGTCGATGCAGAAGGCGACTGCGATTTAGTGAGCACATCACGATCATCATTATCATTATGATCATCATCATGCAGCGTTGGGTATTAATACTAATAGGAAGGGAAGGGAGTTTGGGAATTTTTAACAGATGCTGGCGCAGATCCTTCTATTCAAACAGAGCCTCTCAGGATTGGATCTTTATACGCCAAATCGATCGGAAGGTGTAACAAAAGCTACGATAGTAGTTCTTGTTTCTGCCTTTTTTATCCACCGTGCGTGTGTGTGTATGACACTCGTGGAAGGTATCTATGTGGAACGGACAGTGTGGACATTAATGGATAACTGGAAATGGGAGCACGTTTGATAAAGTTTTCAATCTATAAACAGGCACACCACACATGAAAGTATACATATTTATGTACATACATACATGTTCATTTACAGTGGTGTAAGAAGTTATTTTACAATATAAAATTATAATCAATATTATATTTATTGAATAGCCACAAAGCCATTATGTTAATCCTAAGCTAAGCGGAACGGCTTAGTAGTTCTTCGAACAAAATTAATCACTACAGATAGTTTGGTCTGTAAAATGCTTTCTTGCCACACTGTTTACTTAATTTTTATAAATCATTGAGCTGTCGTTGTTGGATGATTGCTTGTTGTTGTTGTGAGTGCAACTTTATCAGTTACAAGTGCGTGTGGGGCACCAATTGGGGATGGGGGTTCGGTCAGTCACCAAATACATACATACATACATACATATGTATGCACGTATGACATCATTGGTTGGATGAAGTTGGGAAATAAAAAAAATAAATTGTTGAGCAATGGAATCGTTTTGTGGAACTGATTTAATATTTAAAAAAAATAGTACAGTTTCGTGCATGGCATACAAAGGTATTATTAATTAACGTATATAAATATATGTTAAATACATACATATATCACGAATATAAATTAAAATAGATACTAGAAAAAAGTTTTGTATATCTTGTATAAATAAAGCAATCAAAGGATTGCCACATGTGTAATATAAATATATTTAGCCTTATCGCCCGCCGCACGGTTGACCATTGAGCACTTTCGCTTTCCTTCTAGAGTCTCGATCGAGATTGTGACTCTTCTCCCCCCCCTTCCCCATCAGCATATGCATACATCCACCATCCACACTACTGCCCCATCATCAAGCGATGATTACACTAAAAATATTACGAAATTCATTTTTACCGCCTTCTTTGGCTATGGCTTTTGCTTTTATTTTTCTTATTTTCTTTTATTTTCTTTCCTTTGTTTTGCTTCGCGTTTGGAAGTGCCTGGGCAGCACGTCATCCCATGAGGCGGCTAGAGCTGGAGTCTGACTAGGCATAACAACAACATCAAAACGATCCAAAAGATGTGTAATAAATAACACAAGAAGAAAGGAAAAGAAAAAGAAACATAGCGGAGAAGAAACAAAGCGAAATGGGCTAGATACTGGGATGGATGGAAGGTGATGTGATGTGAGCAAACACGAACCGATCACAGAAATGAGCTAGCTGCTAGCACGATGGGGACAGGCCCCACCCAATGAGTAAGAAATGCGAGGGGGGAGTACTACAATCTGTAGTGCAGATCCATCCATTATATACATCCATGCACATGTATGAGGTACATTAGAAGAGGAATCATCAGTGGAAGCGATGGCTACATTCTGGAGATTCCATAACCCTGTTTATCATTTATTAAATTTTCAAAGATACATACATATGTAGATATATTTACAACTGATGACTGCCATTGGGCGCGATACATCGTTTACCATTTCCTTAATTATACCCGTACTCAAAAAAGAGTTAAGGGGTATATTAGATTTGTGGTAAAAGTGGACATGTGTAACGCAGAGAAGGAAACGTTTTCGACCCTATAAAGTATATAATATATTCTTGATCAGCATCAATAACCGAGTCGATATAGCCATGTTTGTCTGTCCGTCTGTCCGTCTGTCCGTCCGTCCGTCTTGTTGAGCGCCTGGATCTCAGAGACTATAAGAGTTAGCGCAACCAAATTTGGTTTCAAGACTCATGTGATATCACACTGCTACAAGTGTATTTCAAAATTTCGCCCCGCCCCCTTCCGCCTCCACAAAGGACGAAAATCTGTGGCAGGCACAATTTTAAAGATACGATAAAACTAAAAACGCAGTATCGTAGAGAATGACCATATCTATCAGATTGCTGAATATGAATCAGATCGGAACATAATTATAGCCAGAATGAAGAAATTAATTTTCTGTTGGTTCCCCCGCCTCCTCCAGCCAGAGACACGATTCTCCTTCTCGCTCGCACACTCTGCCGCGTTCAGTGCGCGAGCAACCCCTAGCGGAGGAGATGTAGAATATAAATGGTACATCTATAATCTACATGTTAGATGTAAAATATACATTGTAGATGTAGATAACAGATGTAGCAAAAAAATGTAAAATGTTAAATTTATTTTATTCTAAAATTCTAAAAAAAATCATATGCTCAAAAAGGTATATGCCGGCTGAGTACGGGTATAAGTAGAGTCGCGTCCCCAGAAGCGACTCACACGTTCCTTCTCGTTTCTATTAGTTTTTGAAGGCCTGTTTATGTACACATGTATGTATGTGCATATTTACATATGTTTGTATGCATGTATATTTCAATTTTTATTGAGATAAGATAAAAGCAAATGAAAATCATAGAAAGGGGCCAGAAATATGTACAAGCACAGCGCACCTCCATTATGTAAAGGGTCTAACACTTTGCGATAACATAAAAAGACCAACAACAAACAGCACACCGGAACACCGCAACACAACATTAATCAAAATGACACGTGGACGGAGCATAATTGGGATTGGGGAGACTGGGACTGGGAGGAGTTAATGAGGAGACCCTACGCGAACATACATATGTACATATGTATATAAGAGCTTGGGTTTCCAAAACTTCCCAAACTGCAACACAACTCTTCCCATTAGTATTTCCCTTGTCTCTGGATCACTCTACCGTGCCTTTAACTTCAGCTACCCCAATGATGTATGTATATTGTTGTTATTGCCAATTTCAAGTTGGCTTTATTTATAGAGGCCAAACACAGCTGGTATTCGTAGAACCCCCTCTTTAGACCTCCTGATGATGGATCGATGGATACGATATGCCTTTAAATGGGAAATACTGTACGGAGAGGCTGAGGACGCTGCGCAAGGTGCATTAGCCCGGGCCCAGCTGTCAATATTAGCAATGGGCAAAGTTTGTTTTCGTTTCTATTGGGGGGCCCAACGGGGGAACAATCCAACGCACGTTTTTGGTGGCTTTTGTGGTGGGCGATCGGATCGCTAATTGAATTTTGCTGTTTGGAAAAAAAGCACTGCCAACCAAAAGTGTGAGTTGCCTGGAACCCATGTGGAGCGAAGGGGGTCTTGCCCTTGCTCTTGCTTTTAGGCTGTATGACACCACAAACGAAAGTGTGACAGGACAAAACTAATTTAGGTGTTGGAAAATACCACAAAAAATTAACTCAAAACAGTTACGGATCATTGATTTGCTAAAAGTCCCATAACCAAACGGAAACATTACTTTCGAATGACATAAACAGAGTCACGAACGATTCCTCGGTGTCATCACTGGATTCAAAAAGCCATTCACCCGTCAACGTGGATCATAGCATTCCAGTGGAACCCATTTTCAACTGCTTTCAGTGTGAGAGGAATTGTGGTTAGTAATACAAGGATGGGATTGGGATTTATTTATTCTTCGCCCTTCGTCTTGAGTAGAAATTTAATTATTGGAGTAGAAATTCAGGCAGATGTCATACGTACACAGCAGTTATCGGTACAGAACGAACGTGACCTGGACAATGGACTGGTAATGCTTAGGGAATGCGAGACACCTCTCTCCGCCCCTCCTTTTTGCATGTACTTTATCTTATGTAAATGCAACAATTCACTTATATTTACCGCGACAAAACCTTCACGGGGCATCAAATGCTTGAAGTATTTGTGAGGTGGAAACAAAATAAAAAACAAAATGTGGAACACATTGAAAATTGGCTTGTACTGGTACCTGGGGCATACATTTGGGGCACAATTACGAGCAAATTTTCGCTCAAACAGCCCAGACCACAGACATAATTATGTATGCTAACCGAAATAAACAGTATTATTTTTTGGCAAATTGTGAATTAAATTAGATCCACAAAGCGTGGCCAAAAACACAGCAACACAGACAGAAAGGCGAGATACCCTTTCCATACGATATTTGAGATCTTTGGAGATCTGCCATGTAGAAATTTCTGCCATATATTTTAGCTTCAAAATGGAAGCTCCGACTCAGACTCATCTGAGGAAAATGATCTCTGCGTTGGATCAAAACCGGAATACCCAACCATCAAAGGGTATAAAAGACAGATATGAAAGGAAAGACAAACAACAAGAAAAATTTATGTATAATTTGTGACAAAATCGCCGGCGATTTTATTCGTTGTGATGTGGGGCGTATGAAAGACAAGGTCAGTCTTGGACATGTACTGTATGTACATACGCCTCTCCCTCTACTGTGTGGCACAGTTACGTGCTTCAGGTGTGGTGTGGCTGGTGGGCGTGTGCCTGCCATGCATAACAAAATGCAACCCACTTTTGGCACCACTGCACCTTGCGGCAAGGCAGCGGGCGATGCGCTCAATAATGTGTGCAAATTATCATGGGTTTATTTACCTGATATGCACTTAAAACAAACAAAAAATTAAAAGAGTCGACAATTGTTGAAGGGGGTGGCATGCCACTTACTACAGTAGTCGCTGTTTAACAAAGAAATTCATAAATTTGAATTCGTATAAATATTTCTATTCTAAGTTATTGATTTTTGTTTTATTCATTATTTACGAACCGTAAACAAACGAGAAGGAACGTGTTAGTCGCTTCTGGGGCTCGACTCTACTTATACCCGTACTCAGTCAGTATATGTATATATTTTTGAGCTTCTAATTTTTTTAAATTTTAGAATAAAAAAAAATGTTTCATTTTAAATTGTCTACATCTACATTGTATATTCTACATCTAACATATAGATTCTACATGTACCATTTAGATTATACATCTCATCCGCTATAGGGCGCTCGCGCACTGCACGCGGCAGAGTGTACGAGCGAGAAAGAGTATCGGGTCTCTTGCTGTAGGATGCGGGGAAAACAACTCAAAATGAATTTCTTCATTCTGGCTATAATTATGATCCGATCTTATTCAGATTCGGCATGGATAGATATGGATTAGATATAGTCATTCTCTACGATACTGCGCTTTCAGTTTTATCGCATCTTCAAAATTGTGCCTGCCACAGATTTTCGTCTTTTGTGGGGGCGAAAGGGGCGGTGTGATATCACGTGAGTCCAGAAACCGAATTTGGTTGCTCTAGCTCTATTAGTCTCTGAGAACTAGGCGCCATCAAGACGGACAGACAGACAGACATCTGACAGAATTTTACCACAAATACAATATACCCCTTAACTCTTTTTTGAGTACGGGCTTAAACAAAACTTAAATATTAACAAAACCGTCTTGGAAACAATTTTTTTTGGGAAGCAAAGAGTTTTACTATGTGCAGAACGATTGACTACTGTATTTTGTAGAGTTCCTACTTTTTCTTATTTTTTTGACATGTCTGTTGGGTGTCCATTAACATGTTCAACTTTACCCACACCCCATCATATTTTCACTCCCTTCCCACCAAAAAAACACACACGTGTATGATCATACATACACACGCTTGAAGCGAACCATGGCTAACGGTAAATTGTGGGCGCCACTTGAAACTGTCAAAAGGCCACCAACATTAGATCCAACATCAGCCTCCATAGAGATGGGTGAGTGAGAAAAGAGAGCCGTGAAGCGTGGAACGCGGATCATGCAAGTCACGAACCAAATTTGACGGGGACGGGGAGGGTGGCGAGGATGTTCTCTCTACACTGAGGGAAACTCGAAATATTTCCGTTGAAGACGTTATCCAAAAATATGTGAAACATACCTATACTGTGTTCATTTGTATCTACGATTAAAATGTCTCAATGTTTTTTTCGAGTGTACTATACGCACTTTTTCATCTTTCACCTTTCACATTTCTACAATTATTAACTGTTGAAAGTTAACAAATTGAGGCGGCAACAGGCTGTACGGCGTACAGTGTACGCCAACACAGATATGTACGCGCACCCATTCCTGGGTGTCTCTCATCTCTAGGACTGGCGTTGGAGGGTGTTTGGGTATGAGTGTGGGGTTAGGCGCTGTGTGTCAAGTGGCTTGTTAATTATGCTCATCGCTTGAGGAGAATTACCCAAAAATGGGAAGAAGCCCGAGCCCGAGCTGTAGAGATATAGAGTCGAAAAATCGAATTAACACACAATTTCCGACAATTCTCAGCTGCTTGACTCAATTCGTCCCATTCCACAGATCCAATTCCATTCCCATTTCCAATTTAGTTCAATTGAAGTAAGCAATGGGACAATGGCACATCACTTATGGATCGTTTTGGGAGGAAAGGGAGCAAATAGGCAGGGCGATAAGGCGCAAGCAGAGGTGCAATGCAAATGCAAATGCGTGATGTCATCCCAGATCCCCCACAAAGGCACACACATCAAACAACCGTCCAGAGCAATTGCATTTTGCATGCCATCAAAACAGAGAGAGGAGACAAATCGCACCACAATCACAACAGCCCCCTTCCAACAATTACCCCACCCTTTCCGAGGGCAATGCCAACTTTTCACTGACTTTACCAAATCCTACGCTTGAATCGTACATCGCATGGGCTCGGATTAATGGATCTCTTGTTCAAAAGTACTCAAAGGACATTAACACTTAGAGCAGATCATATTTGTCAGACAACAACTGGTCTGAAAAGCGTAATGCTGGACTCCAGCCGCACAAGCGAATGCTGCAAAAGAGAATACATAGTACTAAAAGAACATACATGTGGTGTGCATGACGAGGAAATTTTATGATAGACTCTACATAAATCTGCAAAAAATAATGGAGATCTATATGGAATAATAGATACGCTAAGGGTATTTCCAGCTGCGACATTTATGAGACAAGTTTCTCTTTCTTATGGCTGTCATTGCTCCGACAATGTGTGTGTGTAGTGTGTGCCGGATGGGGGGTGTCTACGCTGTAAAGCAATGCAAAAGTAAAGTTAAATAAAGTAACGTGGAAACAAAAACTTTATTTGACTCTGGGGATGACTTCATTAATGGAACACGCAACAACAGACAAAGCGAGAGCTTTATTATACATATATATGTAAGTACATATGTGTTTATGTATGTATGTGTTCGTATGTACGATATTGTAAAAAACATGTAAATAATAATTACGAAAAACCCCCCACATTAGAATAAAAAATGTAATTAATATCTCATACAAATTTAAAGAACAAACTTGTGAGATTCTGAATAGGAATGGGTCCATCCAATCTTTGACCTGGTGATCGTAAAGAATGTCCCATTAGACCACCCAGATATGTACATATGTATGTATTTATTGAGAAAGTAACCATTTTGAGAGCTCTATCAATATATTGATATATCAATCGACATATGTAAATATGTACAGTGATGGAAAAAATAATAGAAACGGCAATTTTTTTTCGCACTTTTCAAAATTTTCTTCAGTCAATATTTTTATTTTTTAAGTTTAATAATTTTGATTGATAGTCTATACAGTTATGTATCAAAACATAACAAAATGATAATTTCAAAAAAGTTAGTGTAGCAAAAACTAATTTTTTCATTTTTAGGGCCTGGAAAAAATAATAGAAACGGACGACTTAAAGCTATGAAAAACAGTTTTTTAGCTTCAAAAAGTTAACCTACTAGCTGGTTAACTTTTAGCTTATATATTTGGTAGTGACACAGCGATTTTTAGTGACTTCGACCCATCTGCGACCTATGGAATCCACCAGTTCGTCACAAATGGATGGATCCATGGAGAACCATTCGGACTTAACTTTTTGAAAAATATCAATCCAATTTTTGGTCTTATAGCCACCAGTCCTTTTCATTAAGATCTCCCAAAGGTGATCTTTGAGATTAAGGACTGATATTCCATCAGGCCAATCCATCAGGGAAACTTCTTTGTCCAGGAACCATTTCTTGGTCAGCATTTGGGAGTGATTCGGGTCATTATCGTAATCGAACAAACACTTTAATGGTATTTCCTATTCAGAATTATACTGTCTAGTATATTTACATAGTCGTAGGCACACATTTTTTTCTATATCCAAAGTATTGGACCAATAACCGAATGGGTAAAGTATCCCTTCAACATTATGGGCCCACCACCATGCATACCCGCTTTAAGAGAATACCTGGGTCGTGAGAAATGGTATTATGATGCCTAATATGAAGTTCCCCAACAAATATAAGCCCATTTAACTTAGTTTCATCTGACTTTAACAAATTTTTCTAATTTGGACGACATAAATGCACCTTAGCGAAATTTACTCGGTTTCTAAACTTTGTTTGGAAAGTAGTGGTATATTTTTTGAGCTATGTGACCTTTTAAATTGACATCAATCAGCCTATTCCTTATAGTACGACTACTAACCCGTGCATTAAGATCATTTTTTAGATCTACCGACGAGAAAAAGCTATTTTTTTGGATTTTCGAATAATGCGCCTGTCGAAATGAACCCATGTTGCGGGCTTTCATACGCGTATGTCTCGCTATTTTCTGTAGTAAATCACAGTAAACACTTTTTTTAAATACATTTTAGATATGTGCGACTATTTAACCTTGTGTGGCCTTCAGTTTTTAGATTTAGGATATGTTTTCTTTTAATATCCCAACAATATACGCCATGACCCATTCTGAACCGAATATTAACAACAACAAAAATTGGGATCTTCAGGAATAGGTATTTCATATCTTCTTTTGTCTTTAGGCGATATTATATTACCTATATAAAGCGATTTTAACCCTTTTATTACAATATAAGAACAAAATTTGAATGCGTTTCTATTATTTTTTTCCAAGACAAAAACGTGATCTTCCTACAAATTAGTGTACCTAGCTTATAATTTTTACGAAAGGAGCCCAAAAGAGAATGCAAAGTAAACACCTATTATCCTGAAACTAAGCGCAGTTGTTTTTATTCAAACAATTTCCTCCACAAATAAAATATTTGGTTTTAAATTTCGATGCGCATGCCGTTTCTATTATTTTTTCCATCACTGTATATATTTATTTGTTTTTGTAGAAAATTTCGAAGTAGGCGGCGCAAAGCGACCTCCGGTATTGGCTAATGTCAGCAAGACACTTGATTTAGTTTATTGATTCAATTAAATTCAACTTGGCGAAATGCGTTTAATTAAAGGCCAGATAAAGGCCATCCCAGTCCCACGCATTGTGCGTACCGTACACCCCCTCCTTTCCACCGCGGAGCAGGAACTGGAGTCGGAGCCGGCCGGTTTGGTTTGGTTTGTTGAACTCTTTGCCACAACAAAAAGCGCAGCAGCGAGCAAAGTTCTTTTACCGCATTGTACTTGTTCGAAGAAGAATGCGAAATAGGGCATATTGTGTTCATGTTTGGGTACGTAACAGCCAAAGGAAAGGGCTATTTTCTGCTAGAAATTGTCTCAGGGAAACGAGCTTAGCTAAACGAAACTGAAAGGTAAAAATCCGAAAGGCAGTTCACATATTCACAGATGTAACGCTCCTCCTATATATTTACCTACATTTGTATGTACCTAAATCCCCATTATAGGGTATCTGGTAGTCGCATTATTAGTTTTGTTTTTGCACAGAACGGAACACAACGAAAAAAAACGAAGTGGAGTGTTTCGTGTTAGTTGGTTCTTTCATGCGTTTGGATATACTGGACGGATGGATGGATGGATGACCGGAAAACGGAAGCGCCTGTTTTGGTATTGTTTATTATTGTCTGCATTTTATGCTGCGCTGTTGCTGTTGCTGCTGTCCATTGTAGAAATTATGAATGTGCGTTTATGGTTATGTGAATGGGAATGTGGATGGGTTAGGGGAATGTGGAAAGGGCCATCCAAGTGGATATATGGGACAAACACACACGCACAGGCAGAGATAGAGAGAAACAGTAAAATGAGAGCGACAAAGGTGTCGTCGTTCGACTATCGCCACAAGTCAAGTCATGCAGACACACGATCGTACACCCCAATACATTCCCATGCATACATACGGACACACATATGTCATTCATCATTCACAAACACACACACACACAGCGGCAGCATTAAAGATCAGTAGCGACGGTGACAAAGTGCGTCCGGTTAAAACAAAAAAAAAGTGTCGGATGTAAATGTGCAGAGCGTTGGAGGAGTAGGAGAGTCGAGAGAGAGAGCGACCGCTCATCGAAATGCAGCCCATCCGTATGTTCTGCGATGTAGGGCGTTGGGGGAGAAAAAAATATTGGCAATGCTGGTGCGCCCCCCTATTTACCTTGAAAATGAAACATGTGCAGCGGGAAAGCCAGCTGCACCATCGTAAAATATCAAAAACAAAAAATAGAGAAGGAGCAGAGCAAGTGTGAAATGCGGGAAAAACTCATAAAAAGAACAAAGCACACACACAACACACCATAAGGCCGGGGCAGGGGAATTGGGAATGCAAATCAGCCAGGTTCTCCCTTCCACAGTGGGCACCATGGGCAAGGCACGCACAGTGTGTCGCAGGTTGAAAAAACAGGGAGAAAAAGCATAACATTTTACCGTGATATAGTAATCCAATAAGCATAACACTTTTTTTTTGGACTGAAAAAATCTTCCGATAAGAAATTTATATTTTTGTTAGAATATTGCACTGCAACAAATTTCCCTATCTTGATAATTCAAAGAATATATAATATATCAAAAAACATCTGGACAAAGTCATAAATACACTTCTGGCCAGGCTGCTGCCGTTGGTTTTCTTTTTGTTTCTTCATTTATTTCTAGAGTCCACTTGCTGAAATCCGAAGACTCAACTTTAATTTGAGACTTTTTGGCAGACTCATGAAACGGAATTCAGGGGAATTCCTGTGTATGTGAGTATGTACTCGGTATCCCATTGTTTTCGCAACTGAAATTTGATGATGGAACAGCTACTCAGAAAGCCCCATCCGTCATGCGCTTGAGGCATTTAATGGTCTGCAATAATTAAAGTTCCTGGGAAAGCCCACCCATAGAGTGGATAGAATATAATATGAATATGATGGGGAAATGGAAATGGAAAGATGGGCTGGTCTGGAGTCAAATTGAACAAAGGATCCAAATATAAAGAAACAGGCGGTGATACATATGTATGTAGATTCTGTTTCATCTTCATTTCGCCTGGTCAACAAACTATTTTCTCTGACTGTGTCATGTCCACAGAAACATCTGCTTGTGCAATGTGGTCTCGTCTCTCCTGTTGTCATTATTTTTCTATGCTGCGGATGGTCTTTTTTTTCGGCAATAGTCTTCTCCGTTTTCAATCAAACAATGTTGATGTTTATACGAGCTGATGTTGGATATGGAAAACGACAATGTTGAGTGGTGTTATGGCAAGGCGCCTCTCTACTCCTCCTCCTTTACTCTACTCACACACACACATGGAGAAATATCAAATGAAATCAAATATACATATTTTCACGTGTGGGCTGGAGACTCATTTCTTTGGCTGAAATCTGTTGCCCACAACTAACAAAACAAAAGCAATACAAATTTTTTAACTGTATAAGTAAGCGGATACCATTTACTCTGGAAAACAACAAACTAATTTAAGGCAATAACAACTATCGGTTTTGGAAGCAAAAGACCAAGAAAAGGGAATGCTATATACGATATGATGACTATTAGAATATCCTGTAATCCAAAAGGCAAACAAAGCCTTGTTATCCAATAATTCTTATGACTTGTGTCCTTCATAAACGTCGAACGTGACAAATTGACAAATTTTCTCGCTTGTATGTATGTATGTACATTCTGGCTTCTTTCATGAATAGTGTACCCTGTAAAACATATGTACGTACAATTTAATGAGAGCAGAGAGGAGCAGCGAGGCAGACCCACAGCCCCACCTAACAAAATAAAATTTTGCAAGCAATCAAAATATAAATACGACAAACATTAAAATACATAGAAAAATAAGAATGGATAGAAGAGAAAAGTGAAGTAGATATATGTACATATAAAGAAAGGAGAGCTTTCGAAACGAAGGGGGAATAGTCTTATTGAGCTTTCATCAGGATAGAATAAGTCGAATAGATAATCGACTAGATCTCGTTCAGTTTAAGAATTTTTATACACCATAGATAAATATTAATAGAGGGTCGGTCCATTTCATAGCCGAAGTCGAGCATTTATTTAAGCTTGAACTTGGCTTTGCTTTGGTTTTCTTTTCTCTGTTGCTGCCACCCTGCCCTTTCGCTCACGTTGATCATCTACACGTTCCACACACAGCAGAGCATCGCAATTATACTCATACATAATTATATATGTACATATCTATGTATTTACATACATATGTATGTACATATGTATGTATATATCACAATATACATACTATTGTGATTATTGCCGCGGGAGAACATTTGAAATCGAAATCCCGCATTTGAAATGTCGCTGAAGAGAACCGAACAAGTTCTCGATTAAATAATTAAATATGTATCTTGGTTTGCTTTTTTCGTTGTAGGCATTATATGGTATTTGACTTGTTATTTGTGTATTTAAGCTTGCGTTGCCGTTTTGCTCTTGGCGGTTGGCCTTCCCCTTTTGTGTTGCCAATTTATACAATTTTTATAATTCAGATGTACATATTACGGATCGCCAGTTCCACAGCATATTTTGTTTCGTGGAACGAACACCAACGTAATGTAACTTAAGGTAGGTGTAGTAGTGTGGATTGTAGAGCCATTTGGATAACTATCTTTTTGAGCGTCCCCAGCAGTCTTAAGCAGTCTCACTTTTCCCATTGAGTGGATTTTAATGTGAATTATATTGGATTGAAGAAATTTTCTTATTGAATTGTTTCTTTATGGAACTCCAATGTGGGATGTTCAATTGTAAACTGTATGGGTATTCCAATGACATCTCTATGTGGAATGGTTCTGCTTGAGTGGATTCTAATAGGAGTGCACCTCCTTGCGGACAAAGGTTAAGTCCCAGTTCACAGTAAGCTGCAGCCACACCCAAAAAAAACAGCAACGGCACAACAACAGCAAAGAGAGAAACAAAGACAGAGCAGGGAGAGAGAGAGAGCAAAAGTAACTGCAACTGAACTTTCGCAGCTCCTCATCCTACTGCGTCTTCTACCGCTTTGGCCCATCCATAATCCTTCTCGCGCTCACTCTATCATCCCCCCTCCACCAACCAATTGTACAGATGTAAAGACAAGAGACGTGCTCAAGACGTCGACTGCGACAGCGACTGACCCACTCCCTTGAGAACTATCTGCCAATCCCTCTCTCGCTTTTGCTCTCTCTCTGTCTCTGTGCCTCGCAGGGTCCTCTGCAGAGCTCCTCCTTTTGTTCCCCTCTCTCACCGATCAACACAAGCTATGGTGGTGTCGTCTCACATCCACCCCTCCCCTTCCACACGACAGCGTCTGGGCTGCTTTTTATGGAAACCGGCTAAATTCCATTTGATTTGGAAGTCAAGACAGAGCCAAAGCTGTAGCCTGATGCCAAAGCCAAGCCGAAAGCCTTCTCTCGCCTTGCCTTTTTTCTGCCTTTCTTTCTTATTTTTCTTTTCTCACCGCTTTTCACTAAAGCGTCGCGACGCTGCTTCTGCGGCTACGACTGGCTGCTGCTCGAGTTTCATCTGCGCAGCAGTGCTGCTTCTGCTCGAGTTCCACGGCAGTGTCGGCGGGGCAGCACTGCAACTTCTCGAAGTTGGCAGCTGTCAAGGGCGTTTGAGTTTCGTTTCTAGTTGTGGCGGGTGTAAGGGTGGTGGAGGGGGTAGGAGATTGGAAAGGGACAGTGAAAATAACGTTGAAAATTAAATTTTAAAAAATTAAAATTATTCTAATCAACGCGGGAAATGGTGTCACGATATTTTTATTTAAATGATAGGCGCATACCATACCTTCTTCCTACGGTTTTTAGCCGCCGCTTCCGCCCTCAACTGTTGCTGCTGTGACACTGCTTCAGGCTACCCTGCTTGTTTTTTATTGCTTGTTTCTTTAATTGTTGCTACAATGGAAATTTCAAATGCAATCAGTACAAAAATTGTTTATAAATTTGCATTCAACAATAAAAAAAAAGCCGCGCGCAAACAACCGGACACACACACACACACACACAAACACAATCGCAGGCAAGAAACGAGTTTATTTGCTGCACCAAAAGGAAACCGCAAAAAACGCAGAAAGAAAGCAAAAGGGTGGACGAACAGCATCCAAACGCACTTAGAATTCAAGTTGACAGCCCCGGCATGTTAACATAAAAAATAGAGCAAAAAACAAGAAAAACACAACTCAAAACAAACTGAAATTGTGCATGGGAATAAATGTAAATAAACAAACACACGGATAGACGGACGAAACACTTTAGGCCTCCAGTTTGGAGGTGTCAAACCATCGAAGGCACTATCGATAGTATCGATATTTTGCTGCTAGCCTCTACTATCGATGGTTTTGCGACTATCATGATAGTATCGAGCTACAGTCGTTGCGCTTTTGATATGTTTGGATTGGCTGCTATAAAATACGAAGACACATTTGTAAACAAATCGACAGGTGGCATCAAATTTTTACAATGGACAAGTTCCTAAAAGGTTTACAAGGTTTTTTAATAATTATTTGAGCCCGATACTATTACGATAGTACCGACTGTTTTTTCCAAAACATTGAAAGTTGATATTCCTCGATTTTGATATTCGGTTTAATATTACTAGCTAGCTGGGACTCTCAGCCCTAAACAAATAATTTTATTCGATAGATACATAAATTTTCTACAAGATTGGCACGTTTTCAGAAGTATTTTTTATTGGATTATTTTCTTATTAAGGTTCAAACAAAAATAACATAAAACGAATGTGATGTCGTTTTGTGGCGTTGCCAGACTCGTGCAATTCGTAGTTGCAGCGGGCTACCATACCATGATATTTTTTTATATGAAATTCGTCAATTTTGATATTCAGTTTAATATTACTAGATAGTTGGCCCTCTCAGCGCTAAAAAAATAATTTTATCCAACTCCTCAATGAATTTTGTTTAGGATTGGCTATTTTTAATGGGATTGTTTAGATAATAGGGTTCAAACAAAAACGGCCAAAGCATAAAAAGTAAATGTTGACTAAATGTGACGTCAGTATTGCTGGTCAACCAAGTTTCTTCTATGCGTATGGACTTTTGTATACCATACCTTATTTCTTTTAATTGATGGTCAATGTTTTGTTCCAAGCTCAATTGAAACATTATTTATGATTTGATCCTAGATTGACATGTTTTTGTATTTGCTTGTTTTTTTGGTATGTTTCGACCCACCTAGAAAGTTATATCAATTTGATATATTTTGCCAGCAAACACGAAGCAAACATTGCAATAAGAGAACAAAAAACCAATTAAAATATAATGAAGACAGATATAATCTAGTTTATGCAGCATTATATGAATGAAAATTATATGGATATTATAATATAATTTTTTTAATAATTTTCATGAATATAAAACAAATATTGTTTGCAAAACATGTTATCTACACGGTGGTCGGCAGGGGCGTCGTCGCCATATGCTGCTGCTGATAGTCAGAAACATTACCTTGCCAATAAAATGTTGAGGAGCTCCGGATATGAGGGGAAAAGAGCGGCCCCAGCCGAAGAAGTGCATATTATTAACTTTAAACAAAACTAAACAGCGGTCTGAGCAGTGTAGCCGTTCGGAATGCAGTGCACACCTCTGGTCACACCACTGGCCGCTGGAAGAATATATGAAATTTGTCTGCTAGGTTTTTGGATCTGAGTACTAGGCTTTACGCACGAAATGCCTCCAAAGCGGCGCAAGAAAGCGAATGTAAGTTTGGCAAATTGTCTAATTGAGGACACCCAACATTCGCTTATTTTCAGCAAACGGCCACAGCTGTGCCTGATCCTGAGGCGGCAGCTCTGAATCCCTCGCAGCCAGTACTCTACATCGAACACTGTCGCTCCTGACGCGTCTTCCGCCGTCGGGCCGAAGAGCTGCACGCGGCTCTACTAGAGCGCGGTCTTCACCAGCTACAGCTTCAGCTAAACGTCGAAGGGACATCTCGTCGTGGTGCGTTCGAGCTGCACTTGGCCAGGCAGCCAACAACGGAGGCGAGTGAGCAGCAGTCGCTTTGGTCTGGTCTTAAGCGTACTCCGCGTGCCCAAAAGTTTCCGCCTATAGAGGATGTGTTCAGGTGGATTGTCGAGATCCTAGGCCAAGTGGCAGAAGAGAAACCGGGGCCGACAGAGAACGAGAGGACCAAGGAGGAGGAACCCGCACCCAAGCCCAAATTAAAGCAGGAGGAGCGCTCTGCCAAGACCACTCTGACGGATCCGGCAAATGTCTCCAATGTAGAGCAGGAGGAATCCGCCAGCCAAGCCAAGCGAAGGAAGTGAATCTTCATGAATTTTGGCAATAGAGCTCCATGAACGATGATCGGCAAATCCATTCCGGAACCGATTATTGTGAAGCCCTCGAATTCGCATTGCCTTTGCCAGAATTATCATTGCCACCACTACCAGATTCCATTCCCAACTCCCCCTTCCCCCAAACATACACGCACACGTAAAATTGTTATTAAAAAATATATTAAAACATCTTAGAAACCTAATTCTCTCTTGCCGTTTTTGTAAATCTTTTCCGATTTAGATCCCGATCCGATCCAATCTTTATGCCTCACTTTTATTTTTATTCGAATTTGCATGAATTAATTTGTCTTTGATTATCAAAATTTGCACAATTTGATTTCGTTCCATCGCTTTTTATGCATTTTATTTTCACTTTCGTTTAAATTGGTTTTCTTTCGATTTTGTTAAGTGTTATGATCCTAGAGAAAAATTTTGGTTTACGAAATCGAGTTGTCGTTAAGCTACATATACTAGAGAATACCCTACCATACCATTGCCTAAAATACATTACATATCATCATATATAAATTACCAATTCTCATTTTGTCTCCGTTTCAAAACTAAGGTTTCAAATTTGAATATGATTGAAATTTGAGCGAAAATAAAACAAGGCAAAAAGGCTCAAAAGGGACAGAGAACCCGAGATAGTGAGTGAGGTGTGGAGGATAATGGTACTATGTAGTAGTCCGTGGGGAGGGAGACTCTCTCTAGTACTACGTGTGAGGAGGACGACACATACTATATAATTATATAATATAAAGTGAGACAGACAGACGGACAGACAGACATACATACATATGTATGGTATGAGCATGCATAAATGTATATGTGTATATGCATATGTAGGAAAACAGTCAATTGGCTATGGGAACGTAAAGTTAAAAGAGACGACGACACATTGGAATTGTATTTGCTACGCCCCGTCTCTGTCTCTGTCACTGCCACTGGCTCTGGTTCTGGTCCTGGCTCTGATCCATTTGCTTTTGATTCATTCGGTTTTTTTGGGTTTGGGTTTCTTGTGAAGATATGAGATATTCTGCTGCTGCCGCAAAGCTGGGGACTCATCTGATCGCATAAGGAACTAATGAGCTACGGACTTAAACTAGATTTAAATTAGGTGCGAAAAAAATATGTAGATTAGGCGGGAGATATCAATATAGAAAACAATGCAGAAAACAAATACAGCAACGTGTTAAAAATACACAAAAATAGTTGGGTTGAAGAGCTAGGAAGAAGGATTGTAAGGATTAGGAACAAGGCATGGGATAGGTATAGGTATGGGGAGCTCTTATTGATCATCATTCGTTCATTCGTTACAGATATTTGCGATAGTTGCGCAAATGCGCATTTCCATCCTCGACGACGCCGCCGACTCCCACTGCTGCAGCGGCACTCTCGAAGGATGGCGGCTCAATGACCATGCCCGGGCTGTGCGGATCACATGAACTGTGGGGCAGGCCAGAGCCCGAGCCGCCCATGGAGGAGCTACCGACTCCTTTGGTCCGTCGCCGGCCGCGAGTGCCCACTCCCCGGGAACGTCGGCCACCGGCGCCGCCACTGCCCCCGCTGCCACCGCCGTTGTTACCGATGCCGCTGCTGGAAGTGGGCGTGCCACCACCGCCGCCGCCACCGCCATTGCTTCCAGGGACACTGTCGCCCAACTCGATGGCCTCCAGGGAGGCATCCAGAGCGGCATCTGTGGTGGTGATGCGAGTACGCATCACGGCACTGCGTCGACGGGCACTGGAGCCGCCGCTAGAGCCACCGCCGCCGCCACCGCCACCAACACCGTCACCGCCAGCCGCATTGAATGTGCCCCGCTTGCCGGGACGACGCTTGCGCCTCTTCTTATTGCCATATCGCGGATCGTAGTCGTACTCGTCGTCTGCCGGTGACTTTGGCTCTTCGAGCGAGTCGACATCGTTCATATCCATGTCATCGTAGAACCATTCCTTGGGCAGATCATCCTTGGCGTGCGTTGACGGCTGCTGCTGCTGTTGTTGTTGGTGGTGTTGTTGCTGCTGCTGTTGGCTATCCTTGCTGTCGGAGGTGTCACCACCGGCCGCACCCAGGGAGCTGGACTCCTCCAAGCTGAAGGCTCCATTGAAGTCATGCGTGGTGTCGCTGTGCAGTGCCGCTAAGACTGAAGGCGTCGTTGTGCCGGCCCCTGTTAGCATATTGAGACTGAGGGAGGAGGAACTGCTGCCGCCGCCGCCGCCACCCAGGCTGCTCAGGCCAATGCCGAGATTAACGCCGCCAATACCGCTGGCCACCAGCGCTTCATGTTCCTTGCGCAGCGCCTGGAAGGGTCGCTCGGGAAACCGACTAAAACGAGGAGGGTGATGGAGAAGAATGAGCAACCTAATGGGGCAGCTGGAAGAGTTGGGTTGGGGCTGCGGAGCGGCCAAGACTCACCTGTACATCTTGGTCAAGTATTGGCGGCGACTCTTTCGCCACCTAGCCGCCGGATAAGTGTAGATCTGTCCCTGCCGGAAGCCCGGCATCCGTTGCCGCTTGTCCATGAACAGCTGTGAGTGGTTCTGGGCAACGCCCGTTTGTGGATCCAGGAACGGCAGCCGGAGGCGCCGCTCGATGCACAGGCGTGTGTTGAAATTGGCACTGTACTCGATTGTCTCCCGGTAGCTGACATCCTTCAGGAAGTTCTCGATTTTCGCCAGATTGGGCATCGACACGATCTGTATGTTGACCGCCGAGGACATGGTACTGGGGGGTTCCTCCTGATCAGGAGGAGGATCCGGATCTGCGCGGCGTGATTAATCGGTGCTTAATCTTCTGCCAAGTTCCAACTTGCGTCTTGGACCCTTGGACTAATCCATCATCCCAGTGGCTGTTGCTGTTCTGCTGCTTCTGCTGACGACAGCTTGGATTTTTTGTATATTGTTTCTTATCTCGTTCGCCTTTTTTTTCTTTTCTTTT
The DNA here is from genome assembly GCA_018150885.1 of Drosophila tristis. Lineage (NCBI taxonomy): Eukaryota > Metazoa > Arthropoda > Insecta > Diptera > Drosophilidae > Drosophila > Drosophila tristis. Next base: position 2,530,534 of record JAECWT010000026.1, read on the forward strand.
CTTGTGTTTTTATGTGTGTTTTCACAACGCTTTCACTGTGTGTTCCCGCAGAGCGTTATCTGGATGATTTTGGGTGGCATTTTACGTGTTTATGTGGTGGGGCAGAGACGTGTGCCGCATGACTTTCTTATTTGTTTTTATTAAAAAAAAGCAAATTATTGCTGCGTTCTAGAGGTGTCAAACCATCGAGGGCACTATCGATATTTTACTGCTAGCCTCTACTATCGACGGTTTTGCGACTATCATGATAGTATCGAGCTACAGTCGTTGCGCTTTTGATATGTTTGGATTGGCTGCTATAAAATACGAAGACACATTTGTAAACAAATCGACAGGTGGCATCAAATTTTTACAATGGACAAGTTCCTAAAAGGTTTAAAAGGTTTTTTAATAATTTTTTGAGCCCGATACTATTACGATAGTACCGATTGTTTTTTCCAAAACATTCAAAGTTGATATTCCTCGATTTTGATATTCAGTTTAATATTACTAGCTAGCTGGGACTCTCAGCCCTAAACAAATAATTTTATCCGATAGATACATAAATTTTCTACAAGATTGACAAGTTTTTAGAATTACTTTTTATTGGATTATTTACATATTAAGGTTCAAACAGAAACAACATATAACGAATGTGACGTCCTTTTGTGGCGCTGCCAGACTCGTGCAATTCGTAGTTGCTGTGTTCTTTGCCTTTTGCCAGTGTGACCGCGAACTTTTCGATCAAATATACCGCCCCTGACCCTCAGAAATACCGAAATACTTGTTATTTGTCACGAGTACTTTAAAGGAGCAGTCTTATCGACATCAACAAAAGCAGTTGTGGACTCATACCCGTGTAGCTCGTGCTATCGTTTTTCGTCGCCCAAGAAGCTGGTCTTTGCCTTAGAAATAAAATAATAACATAATAACTTTATAATAAGCAACTATATATCATATATTTTGTTTTGTCCCTGATACAAACTTTCTGCCCTATAACGCGTTAGTGTATTAATACATAAATATACTTGCCGCCTGACAGCACTGAAAGTTTGAATGTATTTACAAAAAATATAAAATATTACACTGGACTTTTTAGACGAATTGTTGTTATTTTGTTTTCCTCTTAATAGTTTTTCCTTTTCCCCTGGCCCGCATGGGCGGCTTCTGTTCCGGCGTGGCACGATATGTCCCGTGCAATTTGTCCAACCATCCGATCACGCCATAATTATAGTTGAATCTGCGGAGAATATGGGAAAGATATGAGACAAGATCTTTAGTACAATATATAGGGGCAACACTTACTTGGCATGGTGATAGTCGTGGAAGCGGACCGACCCTCCCGACCAGGGAAAACTGTATCCGGTATGATCGCTCATCGAGTTGACAATGGCCAAGGCAAAGATCAGCCAAGCCAAGGCGATATGGGTGCCCAGCAGGGCTATGGAGAGTGCCACCGGGAGCACGTTGGCCAACACATGCTCCACGGGATGGGCATACAGCGTGATCGCCGCTATCGGGGCCGTCCACTCGTGATGCTTCTTGTGCACGTACTTGTACACTGCTTTGTGGTGCAGCAGTCGATGTGCGTAGTAGAACATAATCTCCTCCAGCACCACAAACGCCACCAAATCTCGCGCCGACCGCTTGAATGTCGGCAGCTCCCGAACATCCTGACTGTTCTTGTTCTTGTAGGCCAGTTCGAACATAGCCCAGGAAGTCACCAGATTGACAATCGTCAGGTTGAACAGCACCACCTTGATGGCACGCCAAAGCTTGGCCAGATCCACGGGTTCATTCTGGCCCGGCTGGATCTTGTATTTGCGTATGAAACGCGGCAAATTTGTGATATCCATAATGGTGAAGAGTGCCGCATACAGCCAGTAGACGGAGAAAATGGTCACAGTGCTGCCCAGCACCCACAGCCGCCAGGGATCATCGCCGATCACGTCGAGCAGGGACAGCCAGCGATCCTGCATAAGCTCCCCAGCCTGTGTCCAGCTCTCTAGTAGGGCCTCCATTGTGCTGTTGGTCTAGTGTCCAACTGAGTCTCCGTCCAAGTAGTCGTGGAAATAGCCTCAGCCTTTCGAGACTCGCGCCATCTGTGCGCTACATTTGGTGAGCTCCCTTAGCTAGCCCCTGCCTCTTGGCACACACCCATGTGACACCATGAAGTCGATTAGGTCTGATGTTTGCGGAAATATATTCACTATATTAACTTGTTAGTTCACTTCGTTTCCACGCGGCGGCAGGTCATTCCGAGGATCTGATCGGCCTGACCTGATCCGCCAGTTCTTTGGCACTCTCCAATCGCTAAACGAGTATGGGGGCCTAGTGCAGGCTGATTAGCATTGCGTACAAATTTAGAAATCAGCAAAGCTTATCGGTTGCTGGTTGCCTGCTCTTTCTAGCATTCTAAGGCAGATACGAGTAGATTATTGTCAAGCATTAAGCACTATTTTCATAGGATTAGGCTTCTTTTTGTTTGTTCGTTTTGTTTTTGTTATTATTAATTCTATCTGCTATTTGCTGTGTTGGGCTCTGCAAACCAAACCGATTCAAAATTCAATGCGGCGATTCTGATTTATTATTTGGTCCCTGATGTACCTTGACCAAGTCTTATCTGGAGATAATTACTCGTACGGGTATATACATAGTTTCCCGTTAGCGGCCACCTGACCACCACCCAATTGGGGGGTGGATATCCACATGGAAATTCACAAATGGCAGCTGTAAATCTTGTCTTGGTTATCGTCGTTGTGATGAATAGGCGCTGCTGGTCCGATCTGATTCTTCTTAAATTTAATTTGATCAAATAACAGTTTTGAAGGATTGGGCGCCGCTTTAAAAGGAAGGGAAGATATCCAGAGATGTACGCGAGCTGAAGCTTGCCCATGACGAAAAAACGCGCATCTCCAGCGAAGCTCTGACCAAAGCCAGTTGCGCCGGCTGCAAGGGGATCCGTGAGATTGTCCGCAAGCAGGGCCGATCAGAAACTGACGAAACAGACACAATTTAACTATGTGTACATATGTATATCTAAATTTGTTGCTTGTTTGTAGTTGACCTTTTAAGCATTGTTTGTTGAGTTCGTAAAAAAAGAACAGTTGGATAAATATAATATAATATAATAATATTCAAATTACACCGTGAAATATTGATTTCGAAAGTTTCATTGTGGCCGAAAGTCCACTGAGCGGCAGGCCTTCCGATGCATGAAATGGTGTTGGCTAACCGTAGAGTGAAGGTTCGCAGAGCAAGCAGATGCCACAAGGATTAGTACTGAGCGCACGCGCCATTTTCTGGGCGAGATTCTGTATATAGAAAAGTTATCCAGCCGCTGGCTGCCGCATTTGCTGGCTCAGGACTAAATATACGAGCGCGAGCGCACTTCGAAAGAGTGTTAGGCCAGGCTCCAATTCCAATTCCAATTCGCATTCCACCTTGTTCACCAAAATATTGAATAAAATAAATTAAATGTTTTAAAAACAGTTGGGTTCCCATAACACTAGTCAACACTAGAATTAGGCTGTGGCCCAAAATAACTTTTTCTGATAGATTTCGGGGTTTAATTTTTTTTAACGAATTATGTTTTTTTTATGGTGTAGATTTTTTTAAATATGGTATTTTTTTTAATGTTTTTTTCAAGGTAGTGCCTTTATTTCTCACATAACTTAAGTATCTTATATCTGGTTCGTTAACCAAACCTCAAAAGTGAAAAAGTAGACAAAAAATACTTTTTGAAAGGTTGCGCGCCCAACTGCCAATTGGAAACAAAGCAAACGAAAAGGGGTTAAATTTTTGGTAAAAAGTATTTTTGTCCTATTTTTTCACTTTTGAGGTTTGGTTAACAAATTTTAATGAACAATACCTTAAACGATGCCTAATTAATGCGTCTACGATTTATAGTTGCGTTTGTCAGCTTTTCAGAACTGCAAAGATGCAACCAGATGTAAGATACTTAAGTTATGTGAAAAATAGAAGCAGAACCTCTGAAAAAAACCATGAAAAAATTTTTAAATCCCGAAATCTATCAGAAAATGTCATTTTGGTTCACAGCCTAAATAAAAAGTTCAATTTTGTCGAGTAGTGTAATTGACAGACAAAGATTTTGTTTTAATTTTTGTTGTGGAATTCTTTCGTTTATTGTATTTATTCTCATCTTTGTATATTTCCCTTAAAATGGTTTGTTTTCATTTTCTTTACAACAATTCACTTGCTTTTTGGAGATTTATGTATGCATTGAACGCTTTTCAGTTCGCTTTACTAGTTAATTAAATATGTAAATATACGGGGTATATGCACGTACATACATACATTTCATATGTACATATGTACACATGCTGAAACTGGATTCATGATGAATAAGCTAAGCTAAGTGAAATGATTCATGAAAGAGACCCGAAACCTAAAGCGCCAAACGAAACTGAAGTGCCAAATGGATGGACAATGGATTGTAAAATTCCTTCTCCTTAATCTACTTCTATATATGTATATGTATGTATTTATGTTGCATTATTATGCATACTGTAATGTATCTATCCGTATGTATATAATGCTTAAGCAGATTTTTAAATATTGCCTTGTTCATTGGATTGTTCTATGTCTGGTAGATTCGTTTCGCTGCTTATCTATTTGATTTTTGATTTTTGGGTATTTGATTTTTTCATCTTTTGTGTGTGCGTTGTGTCGTGTCTGTCTTCTCTTGGCTGTAGTTTATTTAATTGAAAAGGCACTGCTGCATTCAAACGAGTCCTTTGCGCCCCACACCCTACTCTTCGCTTAGTTTAGTCTTTTGTTATTTTTGTTATTATTTGATCTCTCTTTAATATCCACCCGAATGTCTGCACAGTTTTACATACCCTCATACATACTCTCATATCTCAAAGCATTTAGCATGTAGAAGGATTTCGACCAGCAGTCCCCTTTGAGTACAATATCTGTCCATTTTTTGTTTGCTTGTGTTCCGATTTGAACGAGTTCTTAAAATGTAATTACAAAACTTGTTTAGGCGTTACATTTTTGTGTGACTTTCTGTAGGATCGGCTGAATGAATCCAATAGAATATCTAGACCGTACACACACAGTACTAGTAGTCCCTTTTAAATCTTTTGTGCAACATTTTACAAGTAGTTCATACATACGAGTATAAAAAACAGAAAATAAAAACTAGTATTTTAAAATACATTAGTAGTAATAGTAAAAATAAAACAAAAAGATTTATTTTTAATTTCTAAAAAGGGTACTTTGTTTTTGTTTTGTTGTTTTGAGTTGTGAATAAATTGAGGGTTTTGTTGTAAAATTCAAGACACTTGAATTCAAAGACATTTCTCGAACATATGGGTACATACTCGTATTTGGTCTCTTGAAAAATACTTTATTTTCTGAGAAACTTACAGAAAAACGCATGTACGATCGATGTTTAAGGATCCTTAAATGTAACGCACCTAAATTCACGACTTTACTGCCACCCGATAGCTCCCTTCCTTCCCTAACTGGTTTCCCCACCACAGTTTGAACGGTTTTCAGACTAAAAGCGTGCTCCAACCCACACCTACAGTGCCGCCATTGGCTCCAGGAAAATCCCCGAAGCGCTTTTTCACTGAGATTCCACATCCGAATCTGTATCTGTATCTGGATCTAAATCTGAATCGATTAAAAGCCTAATACTATGGGGGATAACCGAACCTTGAGCTACAACAAACTACAAAGACTGCATCTTCTGCATCCTACTATTATTCTTACTATTATTCAATCTGGCCATTGCGCCGGCGCTGTCCATGCTGATGGTGACGATGTTGCGGCTGACGATTTCTCTGTCGTCGATGATCATGGGCATCTGCTTCTGTTTCTGTCTCCGTCTCGGTGTCCAAGTCCTCGTTGTCATCGTCGATGGCATCCTCGTCGTGCTCGTTGAGCAGCAGAGGACTATCGTCGCCCAGCCGATTGGGAGGCAGGGCGCTGCCCGGGGTAGTGGGTGCCGAGCGTGTGATCCAGCCTTTGCGGGCCACGCGTCCTCGGTTCACAAAGAAGCTGGCGCCACTTACCACGCTGCTGACGGGGCTCTTGAGCAAACAGCGCTGTGCCGTCCCCATTCCCCCTCCCATGGCGGCCATCGGTATGTACAAGGCCTTGTTGGGAGGGGGCGGCGCCTTGTTCGAGCCAAAGAACTTTTTACTCTTGCCAGAGGCGGAAACTCCACTGTAGCCAGAGCCCGAGGCAGAGGAAGAGACAGAGGCCGACATCGCTGTGGGCTGTGGGACCTGCGAGGATGAGGGCGTGGATAGTGTGTGCTGTAGCCGTGGCTTCGCTCCCATTCCCATTCCCGCTGCCGCTCCGCTTAACAGGAGATGTTCATAGCTGACGCCTGCCTGCAATTGACGAATTTGGTCGAGAATTTCGCGTACCTCCCCGGTTGGACTAGTGGCCTGTGGCGGTGAGCCCGGTGTTCCGATGTTGGCGAGACTGCTAACGCCCGACGCCGTGCTGGCCGTGCCCCCTGGCCCCACACCAGAGGTGGGGCCACGGTCCCCCATCCCGGCCGTGGCATGCTGGCAGCAGTTCTCCAGGCTGTGTAGAGGATTAGGCTGGATGCAGCCATTGCTGAAAATCACCGGTGTGCCGCCGCTGCCACCTCCGACTGCCAGGCTGCACAGTGAAGCGGCCTGTGTGGCGGCTACACTATCAAGGCTGGGACCTCCTCCGAGCCCCATTCCGCCGCCTGCTGATCCGCCTAGGCCTGCCACACAGCTGTTGTTCACGAAGATATCACTGAGGCTGCTGCTGCTGTTGGCCATGTAACGGAAGTGCTGGTCGCTCTGCGACTGCAGGTAGCCCACACCAGCACCACTGACGAGGCCACTGACTCCGTCCTCGTGGGAGCCATGCAGCCGCGTGCTGTACATGGCTGCGCCACCACCGCCAGGGGCACTGCCCAGGGCCACCGTAGCATAGTGCTGGGCGTGCCCTTGGGCGTGAGCCCGTGACTGGGACTGCGACTGAATAGCCCCAGTCTGACGTGGCAGGTACATCTCCGGCTCGACCAACTGTGAGGCGGAGCGTGGCAGACCACACTGGTGGGCCGCTGCTGTGGTAAGCGGCGGCGGGCCCAGCGGCGGTTGTAGCGCTCCCGGATGATCCGAATGACGGGTGCCATGGGCCACATGGGCATGCGCCAAGTATTGGTGCAGACCCAACTCCGGGCTGGCTGCCCGGGAATATGGCGGTGGAACCATGGTGTTCGCCTCGTTCGCATTGCATATGAAGCTAGAGCTAAGCGAGTCCACAGTGCTGGCGGCGCTCAAAGAGCCCGCCGGACGCACAATGTAGTTCCGGAAGTACTGGACCATGAGGTAACTGGAGCTGCCATTGCCGTTTCCGTTGCCCTTGCCGTTGCCATTGTCGCTATTGCAGGTGAAGACAAGCGGGTAGAGATCCGGCTTGGACGTGACCTGCAAGAAGTATCCAATGGAGATGTAGCATTCGTAGTACATATTTCATTCTTAGACTCAGCTCGACTCAGCTCACCTCTGTGTATGGTGGAGGCGGGTGGTGGAACGAGTTGCAGCGACTGTACTGTGGAGGGGCATAGCAGGACCCGGCCGAGTCGCCCTCGGACTGGGTGTGGTGCTCGTTGAAGCCCCAGCCGCACAGAGTGCGGCGCTTCTTCCACAACGAGTAGGCACAGAGTATGGCCAGGATGATGGCGACAACAACGCACCTGCAACGATATATCAGCACAATATGCATATATGTATGTATAAGGATTGACTACTCCGATAGGTTCGGTTCGGCCAAGCTCTGCTCTGCTCACTGCTCTGTCTGCAGCTGGCGCGACTGGATGAAGAAGCCCATGGCCGCGGTCGTGTCCGTGCTCGTGTCATGCAACGGCTATAATCGAATTCCAACTAAATGTTGTGGGTACCTTTTCTGTCTTTTTGGCTGTGACTCGAGATTGGATTATGTGAGCAAAAGAGCTCGCTGTGGCCCAGCGGGGTCCGAATTAGGTTGCATCAGAAAACAGCACACAGTTCTGTGCTCTGTGTGTCTCATTAGTTGGCGTTGCCATTTCAGAACCACCTTCTCTCTGGGGAGGGGGAGTGAGCCCGCTGTCTTGAATAAGCCTCTCGACTTGACTTGACGCAAGGCGGCACTGGGCGACGCCGCTTTTGCTGCCAATAATAATAATATCTCGCATGGCACACAGCACCAATCGGCCAGAACAGAACCCCTGTCCACCCCTACAAGAGACGCGCGCCACACGGCGAGGCCAGCTCCATGTGCACAGGCCTCATGGGAGCAGGAGAATCAGCAGCAGCAGGAGCAGGAGCAACAGAGCAACGTGGAGGAAACGGGCGCAGGACTTACCAGAAAAACCAGTGGCTGATGAAGAAGAGATTAAGGACGTGCTCCGTGGGCGGGGGCAGCGGTCGGGGTCCGCCCTGGTAGGAGGGACAGCAGCCCTGGGTGCAGCAATCTCGGGGCAGTGAACAGATGTGCCCGCCCTCGCACAAAAAGCGAGCCGTCACCTGTAAATTATAAAAATTAGTTTTCTGTCCAGACAGGGTGGAACGGATGGGAACTGTAAAATACGAAAAGCAAGCAACAGCAAAAGCAGTTACACGTGCATGTGTGTACATATGTACCACATGCATATGTGACTTGGAAAGGAAAATATCATTGTCAATATCGCCGTTGGGTTTGGACAACAAATAAATTCCATCTATTAAGAATAAGGATACAAATGTATACATATATGTACATACATATGTACGTGTACATACACACAAATGTAGTGTTTTAAGCTTTAGGGTGACCTGCAGTGTAGTTCTTGCCTGTCTTTGTCCTTCTGAGAAGGAAATCATTCAAACATATGTACATGATGTACATAAGAACACCTGAACATACGTACATATGAACATACAATTACAGCATAAATAAATGAATAATCAAAATAATTCATAAGTATGTAGAGTGTGGAATACAAATAAAAAGCAAAATTGTACAAGTCAACCAACTTACATGCAGGGGGAGAAAGCCGACCGCCAGGAGGACTAACTGCAGCACCAGCAACGGGCATGGACATGCATATGAGGAGGAGGAGAGCAGCGAAGCGTAAAGCCACATGGTACTCGCAGCTCTGTCGCTGTCGCTGCTTCTGCCGCTGCCCGGACTGGCGCCAAATGTCCGCTCAATGCGATGTGGTGGAGGAGGGAGGATGATGGAGGTAGGTGGTAGGTGATAGGGTAGGTGGCAGCAGCCTCCGTTCTGCTCTCCGTTTAGCCCCTTGTGTGATTTGTTTCTTTGTTTTGCTTTAGTGTCTGCTTTCTCTCTGCTGCTGCTGCTTCTCTGCTGCTAATATTTGTGTCACATCACATTCTGTTGTTGTTTTTCTTGTTTTTGTTTTGGTTTATGTTGTCGCTGCTCCTGCTGCTGATGCCTCGCTCAATGCACACGCATACAACCAGTTCACTCACTATCTTGCACAGACACACTTACACGCGCGGTCCTACATAGCAGGGCGTTTTGTTTTGTCCTTGACAGACGACAATGCAATTTACAACGGTATGCTTTTCTGCTTCGCGCTTAGTTTTACTGCACTATTTTGTTTCCTTTCTGTTTTCTGGTATTCTGTGAAAGATACAAAAGTATATACTTACAAACATATGTACATATTTCTGTATGTACATACATATATGTACTGATTATTGCCCATAACCAAATATCTGCATATATGTATTTACACAACCTAAGGCATATACCATACACAAATACATAATATGTAAATATATATATACATATGCACCGTAACGACGCCACGAAAATTTTCTCTTCGTGTGACGCCACTTTTATTATTCATGTACATATTGCACATACATACATATGTATGTACATGTTGGTACACACATGGACATAGTTTCTGTATTTTCATTATTTCAATCTTGTCACTTTTTGAGGAAATCATTCGCGAATTCCGACATTTGTCAGCACAATACTTCATTGCAATTGTTGTTACCCCGAAAATATCCCTCTCCTCACCCTCATACACAACAACAGAAGCAGGAGCTGGGACAGAGACTGTGAGGGAGATTTAGAGCAGGAGCATCAGAGAAATTTAGAGTTGTCCGGACCGAACGAACATCCAACGTAACTTGGGAGCGAGAAACTGAACAAACGGCCAGACAACGGTATTGTTAGCACTGTAATAGGATTCCAACAGCGCTGCACGAGCGCCTGTAAGCAGGCAATGCGATTGTCTGCCAGCCTGGCAACCCCCTCGTAACAGCTGTTCGACCAGACCACCACGTTCAAAAGAACGTAAAAATAATCGTACACAAAATTGAAATAAATTCAGCATAATTCAGCAATTCAGCAGACCAAGGAAAAATTGTGTTGCCCTTCTTTTTTCACTGTCCTGCCCTGAGTAACCATTGACTTTAGTTTCTTGGAGACAGCAGGCAGCCTGCGACAAAGATTGACTGATTCTGAGTGAGAGCCAGAAATGAGCTCAGTGGAAGCCGAGCGAGTGGGTCAATAAGTGAAAATACATAAACAAAATCATATTTAACGGTCGGTGCGGTATGGAAAAAGCTAGAATATTAGCACTAGGTGGAATAGGAATAGGCGGAGTGAAGAAAAACCTTGGAGCATTACTAGTTGCGCGACAAATCAATCTGAGATAAAGAGCGTGAGTGGCACTAATAGGCTCCGATATCAACGCCGCTGTCAGGCGTCAACGTACACACCGATAGAAAAAAGCCCCGAAATTTTAATATTTTCACTTAGATTTTAATATTTATGCCATTGATTTTCATCCAAGAGTGGTTGTATTAAAATTGAATATTTTTCACTTAAATTTTGATATTAATATGGAAATATTTAAATTTAATACATATATTTCATACTTAAATTTAATATATTTCATATTAAAATTTAATGTTTCATATTTAAATTTAAAATGTTTAATATATAAATCTAATATTTTTCATATTTATATTGAGTATATTTCATTTTTAAACTAATTGGGTATTATTTTGCATACTACATTTCAAGTCCTCATGGTGTGAAATTCACACTGTGAATTGGGTAAAGTTTTCAACTAGAAATAATCGCAACATGAGTAGAGCTACATTGGTTGTGATAATGCCCCTGCTCAAAGATAATTTAACTTTGTATTCAAGGCTGCAGCAGCGCGAACCAGTTGGGAATGCGAGGGACATAAAAAAATAATATAAACATATTTAAAATAAATACAAAAAATATTTTATTTCATTTAATATGGAATATTTAAAATAAAAAGTTTTCCTTTTGATTTTAAACCAAAATTTTGCAATCAAGTCATAATAATATTCAATTTAAATATGAAACATATTAAACTACAAATTTAACATATTATAGTTATTTTTAAGTGTTTTGTATGTAGATTAAATATGACCGTATTAAAAAAGCATTTTTAATACATTTATATTTGAATCAAAGTGAATTCTATTTAATTTTACTATGTTTGTATTTAAAAATCGCATTTTAAATTCAAATATGATTTTAGTTATTTTTACTATGCATTTTTTCTATCAGTGTATAATTACGTACTTCAAAAGGTACGATGATAACTGAGAACTGGTCATGTACATAGGTGGAATATCAGTTTGAACCCTGAGAAGTGTATGGTAGTGACACACACGCTTAGGAAAGGAACGTGCCCTGGGGTATTTCTTCATGGCGAGCTGTTGGAGCAGAGGAAGGAACATACGTACCTGGGAATCACGCTAGGCACCCGCCTGACATTTGCCAGCCACACAGGGATGGTCAGAAGCGCCTTGGAAAGCAAGTATAGAAAACTCTACTGGCTTATTAAGCTTAAAAACAAGCTCTGCCTGGCCAACAAGATCCGCATATATAAGGTAATCCTGGCGCCTGCATGTACGTACGGCATCCAGGTCTATGCTATCGAAGCGAAAACGAACTCTGACAGGATAAGGGTGTTTCAGAACAAGACCCTTCGAAAGATTTGTGGTGCTGAATGGTACATATGTCCGTAATAGAGACCTTGGAGTCCCCTCAGTCGGTGACATTATTAATGAGCAAGCCACCAGATACTTGACCAAACTAAGGAGCCACCCGAACGTCCTCGCTAGAATATTGGTGAGGAGCAGAACAAGGCGAAGGTTAAGCCGCATCCATCCGTCCGACTTGGCCACCAGCAACATATAAATTCCTGTTGCACAATCTCCGTTTTCGTCTGTTGGTCCCGCATTTAACTTAAAATAGTAAATAGAAATTGTCATTGACTCTTAACAAAAGTTGCTAATCAACAGTAACAGTACGTTAAGTAATCGTACTTTATTGTCTGTGATAATTGTTTACAATAAACCTACATAATGAACTAAAAAAACATATATTTTTATTTTAACAAAAAGTCTTTCCGACCATACCATGGAAAGCAGCAATACCATTAGGCTACCACCTCCATGTTTCAGTTTTACATGTGTACCTGGGGTTAAATTCTTTGCCTTTCGGACGACGAGCATTCCTTTTGGCATCATTTCCAAATAAATGTATTTTGGTTTCGTCACTCCACAGGATATTACTCCATTTTTTCTCACCCTCCGTTCCGCATCAGGTTCTACGATCTAGTGCACATTTTTTCCTCATCTGTAAATTTGCCGACCGAAGCAAAGGAACCCTGCGAGCAATCCTACCTGTTAGGTTTGCTATTGCCAATCGTCGCTGCCAATCGTGATGACATTAATTGCCAACCCAATTTCGTTGGCAATCGTCCTGGAAGACTAGCGCGTCTCTAACAAGTGCCAGTATAATCAAGTTTATGAAGCATATTCAGTAAAATAAAATATAAAATATATTATAAAAAAATTGTACATTAAGTCTAAGATCTAAAGACTACTTGGCTTTGAAGAAGGATGCAATGCTCTTAGTACCTTTGGCTCCTTTGGCCAGAGCCTTTTCTTTGGCCGTCATGCCACGCTCCTTAAGCGCTTTCAGAGTGGGCGGTGATATTTTGCACTCCTTGCCATCTTCGCAGTCCAGCAGACCAATGATCTTTAGCTTTGATGTGACATCGCTGTCATGGCTATTCAGTTTGATTTTTTTGCTGTTGCTTGCCTCCTGTCCCACCTTTGACTTTCGCTTCTGAGCGGCAGTTTTCTCTTCGACAATAGCCTGGATCTCGCTGGTTATATGCAGATAGCCGATCAGCTGATCGTGTAGGTCGGCATCCAGATAGCGGCCAACAATGTCACAGGCCATACGCGTGAAGTCCATCTCGTTGACAACAGTGTCCCCCGCCAACTTTTCGCTCCGAACAAAGTTCTGTGACTGTGCACTGTGGCCGCAGTGGATCTGCTTTTTCTTGAGCATCTCGGCCACTTGTCGTGTTTTTAGGGCCAGCCAGGCGAGCGTCCGCTCCTGATTGTATTTGTAAAATGTCAAATCTCCAGACACCTTAACATCGGCAACACACCTAAGACCGTCCGAGCTAACAAACTGCGTTAGGAAGCGACTCGTGTTTGCTTCATGCACAGCGATATTATCCAGCGACATTGCTCCTGGCGGGGTTTAGATAAAAAGTAGGGTTTAGATACATATGTATGTATAATTGCAAATGCAGGCTATACCGCAAATCTAGCACCTACTTACTCTGCGCACAGTATTTCCTCAAGTGATGTATCGCCAGCAGCGTGGCATCCAAGGGCATGGTTATATAGACTCTGCCATTGGAGCAAATCTCGCTGTTTATTAGCCAGCTGCGCCGCGGCTCCGCATACTCCAGCAGCTCCATAATTTGGCCATTTGGGTGCGTTACAAACAATGCATCTTTTCCCTTGCCGGGATGGTAGAAGCGATCCAAGCGCAGCCGCTGATCATCATCCGGTAGCAACTTTTCGGATATGTAGAGCACTTTCTTCAATGCAGTCGCGGTGGACTGCATACCTGCGTCTGGATCTGGCTTTGGTTTCGATGATCGCGTTGTCTTCTTACTCATTTTAAAATAACTAAATTGGTTCGTGGTATTGTAAGGGTTTAAGTGGAGGTGAAAAGCGTTTCCCTAAAAAAAAAAAAAAAGAATATCCGAAACACGACAAGCTGGCCCGGGCTCTTGGTTACACTGTGATAATGTGAGCTAGCTACTAGCTAGCACCCTCAGCACTGATAATATAATTTTATTCCATAAATAAATAAATTTTCTACAAGATTTACTAATTTTAAGTACTTATTTTTATTTGTTTATTTATATAATAAGGTTTTATCATCCAGATATCAAAACAAAATGTAAAAACAATTTCTCTCCCGCGTTTGTTAGTGACACTAACAGCGAGAAACATCGTTGTTAACATCGATGTCATCGATGTTTGGGTTCTAGCCTAGTCACAAAAGCGTATATCGATACATTTGTCCTCAGTTGGTTTACCAACACTCACGGCACAACTGCTTCAAATCCAAAGTTCCATATGATTGATGGTGAAATAAATATTTTGGTTTAATGATGCAATGGATATAGCCACAACCATTAAGTTTCGTGATGTCTGCGAGCTGTTCGAAAAGGTCAAGGCAGCAAAGAAGGTTCAGGACAAGGAGGATGTGCTGCACAGCTACTACGAGTCGTTCTGCCGACATCGGGGGGCATTTCGTCAGGCGGCTGGCCTAGACGATCCGAGGGAGAATGGCTCCAGCAGCTTTCACTCGGTCCTGCGTCTCCTGTTGCCCAGTGCGGACACTGCAAGGGACAACTACGGCCTGCAAATAACTGCTCTTGGCCGTCTCTACACCAGAGTGCTGCAGCTGACGAGAGATTGTGGGTGATCAGATCAGAATCTCAGCATTAGAACGTTACTACTAACTTTTCGCACCTGCAGCTCGCGATGCCATAATGCTGCAGCATCGAAGCGGAACCTCATATCGTGACTATGGAGATGTGGTCTATGCCGTGCTCGTGTCCCGTTGCTTTAATCCACCGAGCGATCTGCGTCTAAGCACCATCCACGAAATGCTAGATACAATTGCCAATGAGGATACAACAGGTGGGTGCAGGAAAATGGCCGGGCTTGTTATGGCTTGTATGCCTCTAATAATGTTCGTAATATTCGTGTTCCGCACAGTTAAGGAGCAAGAACTGATACGTTTCACAGAACAAGCCTCGGCCAAGGAGCAGAAGTGGCTAATCCGAATTCTCCTAAAGTCGCTGGGACTGGGTATAGGCGAGCAGCGTATTTTCGGTGTTCTGCATCCGAATGCTAAGGAAATTTACCAGCGCTGCTCAGATTTGAGTCACGTCTGCAATTTAGTTGCCGATAAGGTATCTGACCTGGAAGAAAGCGGAAAAAAGATCAAAAGCAAAACCAAGATCCAACCATCGACTGTTAACCTCAACGCAGTCATTAGGCCCTTCTATCAGATCCGTCCCATGCTTTGCGAGCGTTTTCCTGGAGACATTCAGGAGCTAATGCAATCCGATGTTCTGTATCTGGAGACCAAAATGGATGGCGAGCGTTTCCAGCTGCATATTGATCGCGGTCGCTTCATGTACCTTTCCCGCAACGGAGTGGACTATACTAACAATTTTG
Organism: Drosophila tristis; assembly: GCA_018150885.1. NCBI lineage: Eukaryota > Metazoa > Arthropoda > Insecta > Diptera > Drosophilidae > Drosophila > Drosophila tristis. Next base: position 2,546,091 of record JAECWT010000026.1, read on the forward strand.
GCGATGGCTATAGCCGGGGAACGTTGACGCCACAACTGCGTGGTCTCTTGCCGCTCGGCCTGCAGTCGATCATCCTTGATGGCGAGATGATGGTGTGGGACACAAACCAAAAGAGGTATCGCGAGAAGGGCGAAAACACGGATGTAAAAAATTTAAAGCCCGATCGAAGCTGGCGGCCTTGCTTTGTGGTTTACGACCTGCTGTACTTCAATGGCCAGAGTCTGCTCGATTTGACGTACATCCAGCGATCCTACAAGCTCCAAAAGTTAATCGGCGAACAGCAAGGAGTGCTGCAGCTGATGCGCGGCACCAAGGTTGGATCAATCGGGGAATTCAACGAGCTCTTTCAGCGAGCCCTCGACTCTAATTCCGAAGGCATAGTTCTGAAAAAGCAGAGTTCCATCTACCAGCCGGGAGTTCGGGTCGGCGGGGGATGGTACAAGGATAAGGCAGATGTGAGTCCACCAGCTGCCATACTCACTCTAACCGTATGCAGAGAATATAGTTGTTTTGCTTGAAATCAACAGTACATCAAGGGTCTCATCACCGAGTTTGATGTTCTCATCATTGGAGGCTTCTACAATCGCAAGCGCACGTTTATCGATTCGTTTCTGCTGGGCGTTCTCCAGCCAATGGCTAACGGCGACAGCCGTCATGAGGTTTACAGCATTGGCTGCGTTACCAACAACACGAGACAGGCAGTGGTGCTGAATCATACTCTGAAGCCACACTGGCACGATGCCACCAAGGAGCCGCCACCACTATGGTATCATTACATGGCCAGTGTTAAGATTGGCTCCCCGGATCTGTGGATCGATCCACACAATTCGATTATATTGCAGGTAAAGGCGGCGGACCTGACGCCCAATAGTGCCTTCTATACGCGCAAAGCTTTGCACTTTCCACGCATCGAACTGAAGCGGGATGATAAGGCCTGGAATGAATGCATGACGCTACAGGAGTTTAACCAACTGTGTGAGGTAATGTGCCAATCACTCGTAAATACATACCAAATGGTGTCAGTTCTCACTATTGCATCGAATTTTGTCATTCCAGGGCTCTGGACCGATTAAAAAGCTAAACAAGCGTCACCTGTGCTTGGATGATTTGACTACGAAACGAAAACGTCTACGCATGACGCCCGCAGAGCGCAGTCGTCTAGGCCTGGCCATATATGAGAAGCGCTATGATGTGGGTACGAGTTCCAGTTGCTCGAAACTTTTTCAGGGCCTTAGTTTCTGCATCTTGAGTGGTGCGCCAGGCCATACAAAGCACAAACTGCAGGAACTGGCAGCCAAGAATGGCGGCTGTATTGTGGAGAATCCGCTGCCCAACGATCCGAAATGCTTCTGTATAGCAGGTGATCAGACGTTCCTGGTAAAGCGACTAATGCAGCTCCAACCGCGCACCAGCGATATTGTGCGCATGGAGTGGCTGGTACGCGTCTGCCAGAAGCAAGAACTCGAGCTACGTCCAAAAGATTTGCTGTCTGCAACCGAGCCACTACAGGATGATTTGGCCGAATGGTTTGACAAATTAGGGGACAGCTATACAAAGGACTTTGCGAGCGTTGACGAACTGCTCGAACTACTACAGGACATTGGAAGCGAGGAGCTTGACGTCAACCATGTCTCACAGTCCGAAATGAATGCTTTCGAAGACGAGTTGCTGGGCCAGGTCACACAGAACATATTCCATGACCTGCATGCCTACTTCTACGATCCAAAGGGCGACGAACTGGGCAAAGTTTTGTTCCTGCAGAATGGCGGCATGCTTGCAAGCGAATCCGACCCCCATATAAACATTGCATTCGTATGCATGTCCTCTGATATAGACGATAACCACTACGAATCGTGGCTGCATAATCATATCAGTTCGCATTCAGGCGAAGTCCTTAACTCTGCATGGATCCATCAATCGCACCGTGAACGCCGCCTTTTAACAATGAGTTGTTTTTCCTGCAAATAGACATTTTTAAATTGTGGTGTACATATTTATATAAAGAATCGTTATTAAACATTTTAAGCGAAACAATTATGTTGGAAGTGGGTTAATGTATCAGTTCTTAATGCACTTTATAGTCCTTAATAGAGCTCCGCATGAGACCAAAGTAAACGCAAAAATCATGGGCCACTGCCAGATGACGAACACTCCATGTCAGTAGTTTTTTGTATAGGGTGATATCGGAGAGGTCACTACTACAACACCACTACCACATGATGGATTTATCAAGCACTTGTTTAAGTTGTTCGTGTTTTCCACTCGCGGCAATCAATCACCAAAACTTTCCACACCATCTCACCACAGTGCAGCACCATCAAGTGGCTGGCTATGCTGCCCTAGCGATGTCAGTCGTATTGATTATTGCGTACATTATCCGGAACAAGTATAAATCATGGAAATCATCGGTAGCCTTCAAAAATTAACCTAGAACAATCGTGCGGATCATCATCCAATATAACCATTACACGCCGACTTCCCATCCACAAGGGCGATGGTTGAACACCAATTCAACGGTCGGGAGAATGTTCAGTCACAGAATTACGCAAAGTTAACATTACACAATACATACATATGGCACATTTATCGCATTAATAATGAAAATCAATTCAACGGGTAGCCTCACGACACAGCACTGTAGCTGAGTCAATAATAACCGCATCTGCAGCTAATTCTGCTGACAATGCGATCGTTCCTCCGAGGAAACAAATACTGGCGCAATTACTGCCCATAACAATTGCCAAATTACACACCACATAATAATATTATAGTATTCTAATTTTATATTAACTTCGAAATTGCTTGTGAAAAATGCTTTAAAAAGATTCTGCCGTAGAAAAAAAATTATCATTAAGCATTTTTAAAGCCGAAATCGATAAAAGAAACGAGAAGGAACGTTTCTGGGGACGCGACTCTACTTATACCCGTACTCAGTCAGTATATACATTTTTGAACATATGATTTTTTAGAATTTTAGAATTTAAAAAAAAATTTGTACATTTAACAATTTTTGCTACATCTGTAATCTACATCTACATCTACAATGTATATTTTACATCTAACATGTAGATTATAGATGTACCATTTATATTCTACATCTCCTCCGCTAGGGGTTGCTCGTGCACTGAACGCGGCAGAGTGTGCGAGCGAGAAGGAGAATGAGTATCTTGTCTCTGGCTGCTGGAGGCGGGGGAACCAACAGAAAATTTCTTCATTCTGGCTATAATTATGTTCCGATCTGATTCATATTCAGCTATCTGATAGATATGGTCATTCTCTACGATACTGCGTTTTTAGTTTTATCGTATCTTTAAAATTGTGCCTGCCACAGATTTTCGTCCTTTGCGGTGGCGGAAGGGGGCGGGGCGAAATTTTGAAATACACTTGTAGCAGTGTGATATCACATGAGTCTGGAAACCAAATTTGGTTGCCCTAACTCTTATAGTCTCTGAGATCCAGGCGCTCATCAAGACGGACGGACGGACAGACGGACATGGCTATATCGACTCGGCTATTGATGCTGATCAAGATATATATACTTTATGGGGTCGGAAATGTTTCCTTCTCTGCGTTGCACACATCCACTTTTACCACAAATCTAATATACCCCTTAACTCTTTTTTGAGTACGGGTATAAAAGGGTTGGTTTGGTTCGAAGCGAAAAAATGGTGTTGAGTAGTGTAATAAATCGATCTTAACCAGATTCGGCAAACTGGTAAATGTGGACATTCTCCACAATACTGCGTTTTCGTATCTTAAAAATTGTGAATGCCACAGATTCGTCCTTTATTTCAAACTGTTTCGCTGTGTATTTGCTATCGCATTAACTGGCGCGAGTTAAATTTACAGTGATATTATTTTGACCCCATTCTATGAATGTACATATGTATGTACATATGTATGTATGTATGTATTTTGTTTGCAAAACTCCCAATTCAATCGAGCTGTTCGTATTTTTTCTTCTTTTAAAATATTTAGTATTTTTATTTCACATAAAAAGAGATAACGAGCAGATAAACGTTTGTTAGGGGAGGGGGTGGTTACATTTGAAAGTGACACCTAATATACATATGTATGTACATATTTATGGGGGGCTATTTTTACATTCTTCCATCATCAATTGATACGTTTTAGATGTCAGTTACATTTGTTGCTGCTTTCTTCAAGATTTTCAGTTTTCTCTGCTTCGGATTCAGCTTTTGCCCTAAGGCAATAAGGACATACAAAAATACACTCATTTTTATTTATTATAAAGATATATATATATATATACTCTTATATAAATTATGTATATGTGTATAACATTTAACATTAACAATTCTTAACCGCTGGCTCTCTATATTTCTCTCTCTTTCTTAGTGCTGCCTTCTCTTTCTCCATCTCATTCTTTTTTATTCGGTGTAAAATCTAATGAGGAATATGCAATCTCTGAGATTGTTTAACACATTTATGGACTCCCTTAACATATATGTATGTAGATTACGTATCTCAATTAAATTGTTCAAAGTGTATCCAATTTTCTATTTCGAATAGGATTAACAAACAAATTCTTCAATAGTAGCAGGTGTTTCATTCTTTCTGTTTTCAGTTTGCTTCATTGTTCAAATATTCTTGGGAGTGGGGGGAAATTCGTGCTCATTATAGATAGAATAAATATATGGGTATACATGTATTTATATTTTTTATATATGTATATAAATAAGGGTATACAAATGCACATTTCGTTCGTTTTTTATTTTAGGGTTCGGGCAACACATGTTGAATAAGACTAACTGCTACAATTAAATTTTCCGTTCGTGTTCTTTTTACTTTCTGTTCTTGTATGGTAATACAAAAGCAATAATTTGCATTTATAGCACATGAAATACATACATACACGTACGTTATATATTTTAGACAATCTAGGATAACACCGATATCTGGCTTTCAGCGCTACTCATATCATATATCAACATTAATTGTACTCTTAATATTAATAGTTGTATTATTATAATAAAAGTAATAAAATTAGTTTAATTTTTCTTTGTGTTTGTGTTTTCGTTCATACATGTAATTAAAGAATAAAAAAAAATTCCTATAAACAAATAGTTGCGTTTTCATTAAATTGTTAAAAAAGTCTTTTGGAATTTCTCGCATATTCTTCGTATTTGTAACTTAAATTGTATGTGTATGTATATAAATATAAATAACTGTTTAATCATTAGTTCTTTCTTCCATTCTTGGATTTAATTTAGTATCTTTCCCAAAACAATAATCCTAGCGTAAGCTCCAAAAAATGTATATTGCATGCATGCAAATTCTTTTAAATTCAAAAACAACGAAAAATAAATTTAATATTGAGACTTCATGAAAAATGTGTGTGTTTACAGGAATAAACAGAGATTAATAGTGGATGTTTTCACAAGGCAAATGCGATGGGCTGTAAGAGGAGAAGCCTCTGGTAATATCTTCATCCCAATCCAAATGAAAGGTCCAAACTCAATGGGCCTAAGCTGATAATTTTGCTCAGAGATTTGGGTCTCTATCGTTTAGCTACTCCTTCTGGCTGATATCTACTGTTGCTTTTGCTCAAACATTTTTTTGGTGATCTTTTCTTTTTGACCTTCTAGTATTTCTGTATTTAATATTTCGTTTTTGGATTCCTATTGATCCTGGGGAGCTGCTTCCTCCAGTTCTTTTATTTCGTAGTTATATGGCAGTTGTAAATCATTGTTTCTATTTAACTTTTTGATATGATTTGATTTTCATTTTCTTAACTAACACAAAATATATGAAAAAAATGTGTATATATGCTATATGTGCTACAGCCTAAATAACGCCATAAATATTTTGTGTGATTGTGTGGGTGTCTGTTTTAATTTCTGATGGGGGAGGCAAAAGACATCTTTTATTCGCTGTCGCTTGGTCAAAGTTGGTCCACACTGAAACCTTGAATCCCGTATCCATAGGTTTAAATCCTTAGTATTAAGTCTGTGTATTAATATTTTAATTTTTAATAATAAAAACAAGTCCACGTAATTTAATTTGTTGATCTCAAGCCGTTTACACTGCAAAAAAGTAAGGATAGTTGAATTGTAATCAAAGCTTTATAAAATACAAAATGAGAGTGTTGATATGATTAGTTATTCGCAAATAACGATATGGTGCAATTTTCAATGTTTTTTTTTTTCAAAAATTTTCATCAGTTAATGGATGCAATATTAATAACCTATCCAGGCATCCTGTACACAGGCATTAATACCTATATGTAGAAGTTATCAAGAGTTTTGACACCGATAGAAGAAAGCATGGAAATTCCACATAAAAATTTCAATTTGACGATTTCATACAGGCAGTTGTATGAAGAATCAAACGATTATATGCAGGAATCTCTAACAGTCCATTGGTTGGGCATGCCACCGACTTGTCTTGTGCCAAGGAATTTATTCAAAATGTACGAAATTGTTTCCTAGTAATTAAATCGGATGCATCCAATAATAGTAGAGGTTGAGAAATAAGTTCAAAGAAATTGAAAGTAATAAAAGAATTCATTAAAAATGGCACTCTCCAACACTCCCATCAAGCCCATACTCACGCTGATCGAAGGTGCTTGGATTTATGTAGCTGATCAGGTCCTGATCAGACATCGTGGTCAGCTCCTGGGGTATGGGTGGCTGGACAGCCACGGCCGCAGCAGCAGCGACGGCTCCGACAGCCGCTGGCAAAATGCTTCCCGCCGTGGTGGGGGCCGAGGCCTGTTGGGTCATCACGGCTCCATTGGTGGTGACGGCGGCGGTGGCCACGGACTTCTGCAGCGCATTCTCGCTGGCCAATGCAACGATCAGAGATTCTTGTGGTGAGGTCGCTACAACCGGCAAGTGAGCGTGGCCGTGCGAGTGAGCATGGCCGTGGCCGTGGCCATGACTGTGGCTGTGGCTGTGGCTGTGACTATGACTGTGGCTGTGGCTATGACTATGGCTATGGCCGTGGCCGTGACCTGAAAGCGACTGAAAGCTGGCAGCCTCCGCGGCCACGGCAGCAGCAGCTGCGGCTGCCGTCTCCGGAGGGGTTGAGTGACTCAGAAGGAGATTGACCAACGGATCCTCGCCAGTCTCTACGGTATTGTTAGCCACTGAAACGCCAGACTGCGGCGAACGTGTATGCGAGTGTGTATGCGAATGGGTGTGGGTACGGGTGTGCTGGTGATGGTAGTTGTGCTGCTCCTGCTCCTGGGTGGTGATGAAGTCAGCGGCCGCCTTGATGATCATGTTGCTAACCGCTGTCGAAGTGGCCGTGGCAGCCACTTCCGGTTGCAAGGCAGCCGGTGTCGGTGGAAGGGTGTCTACTACCCCACCAGCTGACGTCGGCGGACTCATCATTATGAGCGCTAGGGCAGCCACGGCTGCATCTTGCTGCGTCGGTTCCGGCTGCATGGCTATATCGTTCAATATGGAGTTTGCCATGGTCACTTGGTGGGGAGCTAGTATGTTGGGCACCATCGCAGTGGCTGCCCCGTTGGCCGAACAAAGTATGGTAGATGGCGAGACGGCGGGGTTCATGATGATATCGGTGGAGAGGCCAGTGCCTACATCAACGGGAGACGGGGCGAGGCCGGCGGCACCGGCCAGAGCAGCGGCCGGCTCCGAGTTTAGTATGATGTCTTGAGTGAGCGGCGAGCTGTTTGGGGAGGACTCGCTGCCGCTCAACGAGCTGCTCGAGTTGCTCGATCCGAGCGACAGACTCCGCTCGAGCACTCCGTTCGGTGGGCCTCCTGCTTGGTGGTTACCGTGGCTCAGCACGCCCACCTTCGACTGCAGAATGTCGGTCAGCGCGTGATCGATCACTGCCACACTGGTAAAGAGTGCTGGCTCTGTCGTTCCATTGCTGGTGACCACCGATGTGGACTTTGTCAGCTCGTCGATGAACTTGTGCACGCTCGCTGCTGCCGCCGCTGTGGCCTGCTGCTGCTGTGGCTGCTGCTGTTGTTGCTGCTGCTGCTGTTGCTGCTGATGCTGCTGCACCACGTGCTTGACAATCTCGTTCTTTACAGCCAGCTCCACAGCCACCGCCACAGCAGCGGAGTCAATATCAACGCCTGTGACGGGGAACCCGGGCAAACTGCTAGACTGATCGAACATGATCGTGTCAAGGCTGGACTTGCGGGCAAAGTGCGTCTGATGGTGGTACTGCATGCCGTTGGGGCTATCCGGGGTGGGCTCCGCTGTGAGTGGGCTGTGCGTACTGCTGTCGTCGAGTAGCTCGCTCTTCAAGGCCTCGGCACTGGCGACGGCCACCGCATTGAGGTGGACGAGCTGCTGATCCGTGATCATGGGTGAGGCACTAGGCAGCGACGAGCGGCGCACAACGCCCATCGGTATCTGGGTGGTGATCGGTGGGGGCATCATGCCCGAGTCTATCTCGTGCTTCGTCTCCACCACCCCCTCGCCACTGGAGGCTGGTCCCGAACCGGATCCAGATGCCTGCGGATTTGTCGACCAGCTCGAGCCGCTGGTCGATGGCGCTGCTGTGGTGTCCATAAAGTTGTTCACATCTACAAAATATATGGGAGTGGAGAGTTTTAGTTTGCAACGTTTTGGTGGCACTTCAATAGGGGAGCATGGTCGGGACGGGTTCTCAAATAAAAAAAAACTAGCAAAAGTAACAAAAACAAATAAAAAACAAGTTACAAATTAAAAGAATAAAATACGAGAGCAAGTGGGGATGGGGGTGGGGGGTAAGGTAAGGGGAAGGGGAAGGGGTAAGCGCTTTGGATGGAGTATATATATTTATAGAGAGGCAGAGAGTCTGATAGTTTAGGTAGACTATCATGGGTGGAGCAGTAAAGTCCGGGAACATTTTATTGCAACTACAACTTGGTCACTACGGAAAACTTAAGCTAGGAATCGCTCCCGGACTCGACCGCCCAATCGCGACGATTCGGGGCTCTGGGTGAGGTCAGGTTCAGGGTCAGGGTCAAGGGGTCTTGTTGTGTTTGGTTTTGGTTCAAATATTGTTAATATTGTTAATGCTAGTTTTGCTTATTTTATGCTTATTTTATATGAATATTTATGAACTAATAGTTTGTATTGCCTGGAACATGACCTGGGAATGCTAAACGAGTCACACATCCAATCATTCAAAGGGGGACGAAGAGGAGAGCTTCTGAAAAAAATGACCCAATAGACCCATAGCAGAAAAAACACCAAGACAACTCAAGTCTAGATATAAAACGATCAAGTGATCGAAACCATCCGCAAGACAAAATACATATCAAGGATCAGCAGACATATCCATACACACTCAATTCATACAGCCGGCAGAATAGTCGGTCCATCAGGTATCGTCGTATCTTCATATTACAATGACTCCGTCAATCAATCACTGGAATCAGACACAGGGAAAACCTTCTCTCAGTCGCACAAAGCAGATCAACGAGTAGCCCACACACACACACACACACACACACACACACACACACAACAGAATCACTCAATGATCCCATAGTCAGGCAATCACACACACACACACAGGCACGCCAAGCAATTTTCATCTCTCCTTAAAATATCAACTTAAGGCTAGTCCTAAAACTATTACTAAGGTTCAAGTTTTGACTTAAATATTAATATTTTGATGTAGGTCCAGGATAAGTACGGAGTGTGGATTAGTACTGGAGGAACTCTGGTGAACTCTGTTACCCATGAACCTCACACTACATATATGTATGTATGCATGGATGTTTGTATGTATATATGTATGCATATAGACTATAGACTATGTTGTACTCCTTGTCAGCCTCCATGGCTGATACTTTTGCTGGTGGGATGCATGGTCGAAAGCTGCTTGCATTCTCTAGGCGTAATGTTGGGGCTCTGAAGTCGAGCGATGCTTAAAATTCCACTCGTTCTAGACGAGTCCCATCACTACCAACCCTTCGATATGTTCTTTCAAAACAAGTATCCGCGCTTGTGTCACCTCATGGGCTCCACTGAAATTTGGCTTAACATTAGCATGATTATATTTGATATTTGGAGGGCAACTGAAACGGAACTGAAAATGGATGATAGTACTCGTAGTTTCTAGAACAGACGATTCTTTTTCTTTGAGCCGTTCTTCAAGAGATTTTTCGTTTGTTAGTACAGTAGGTACAGTTACATATGTATTTATGTATGTGCGTATGTATGAATCGATATTAATGAAACATTTTTCAATACGAGTAGGTAAACGAATGGGTATCGGCTTAGGTATGAGTATTTGATCAAGCGAAACATGAATTCTCCCCGTTTGAACTATAACCTCAATCTGAAAGAAAAACGATAGCTGTTCAAACTGTTGGAAATGATATCGGAGTACAATGATCTTTGGATCTCAGGACAGGACAAACGCAGAAGTCTTCATTTCTGTATGAGTTTTGTTAGCTGTATAAATGTGGGTATGTATTATGTATGTGTGTATGTATATTGAAAAATGTGTATGTGTAATTCTTATAGGTTTTATGTATGTATGTGAGGTGGGTGGTTTCATTAAGACTATATCGAGTTAAGTTTAATGGTTTGTGTGTGTGGGGGGCGGGGTAAAGTGTTTTTCAATAATAGATATATAGAAAATGTAGTACGAAATGGCAAAAAAAAATTTGTTCTTTAGTCAAGTGGCAAAAATTTTGTTTATGGTTTTTTTTTGTGTGTTTGTTTTAACCAGTACCCTAGGCATCCTTGAAGTTGCTGTTGTTGTAGTTGAGGTTAGAGTTGAGAAGTGGTCGCTGTCGCTCTCCATGGTTCGGTCTGAGGTGCTTCGAGTTCCGCTGATGATCGTCTCGGGGAATGCGCCACGGTGTCGCTTGTGTATATGTGTGGCTGACTGTATGGGTGTGTTCGTGTTTCAGCGTTTTTTCAGCGTTGAGTGCGTCCTATAGATTGAGTTACGCATTCACTCGGATCAGTCGAGGATCGAGGGTCGTGGATCCTATGCATCCAGCGTTGCTTTCCAGGCAAGCTTTCTCAGCTCTTTTTCAGATTGTTTTCCTTAGCTGGGCTTTGCTTTGTTTTTTGCTATAGTTATATGTGTATATATAGAGATACAGGATATATCGGTGTCTATATATTTATTTTATATCGACCTTCGGTTAATTACTTAATTTTGGTTTAATTTTGGCTTTGGTTTTGGTTTTGCATTTTATAGCACTCAAAATGTATACATATTTGACTATATAGTTAGATTGAGCACCTAAATTGCTAAGAGAAGGGGAAGGAGGAAGAATATAAAGTAAAAATATTTATATGCATATTTTTTTGTCGTGTGGGGGGGGGGGACGGCAGTTTATTTGTTGTTGTGGAGGGGAAAGATCTTGTTGCAAAAAATATATATTATATTTGGAGGTTTCCTGTCCTGTCCTTTTCATTTTTTTTTTTTTTTGGCTGAATTGATAAAAGTTGTTCTGTTTTTGTTGGAGGCTGCCTTGATCTTCATCATCTTCTTCTTCTTCTGTTATTTATCGTCCTGGTATTCTGATCTTCTGATCTGCTGCTTCTTGTGTGTGTTCAATATCGGTTGGTCGCATGACTTTATCTTAGGGTTCGCCCTTGTCTTTGGCGGGTCGTTTCTTGGAGAGGTTTCTTGGTGACAACATGATCAAGAAAACTCTGCACCTCATTCACTCACTCACAGCAAGTCCTGGGATCACTCACTCCCCAGGCGCACTCAAGCACCCAGCACACACTCTCAATAAGACGCACACTCACACACACGCACACGCACAACCAAAACAAGTAGATAATTAACTCAGAAGACCCAGAAGGAAAGGTTAAATTTGCAGGCGCCAAGCCAACATCAACTCAAATATGGAACCAATTTCAATGTACGAGTACGAGTATAGTATGAGTATATACCACCGGTAAGGAAAGGGTTCTCCGAATTACTTCTATCCATCAATATTAATATATGGATGTACTATAATGCCCTGGGATCTTTTCCAATGAAAATTATACATTCATTCAGCAGAGTTGTTTCGATCAGTTTCCAAGAGAATTCCGATTTTGTGTCCTTCCTTAATCAGGGTGTCGCGGATTTAGCGGCAGAGAGACAAACAGAGGCGGGGAGAGAAGGAGAGCGATAGAGGAACGGGGATTTGGAGGATTTCTTTCTCCTAAGGCTTCAATCGCCAGTCATTGCACGACCTTGTTTGTCACTTATTCATTTATGATTGTTTTGTATAGTTGGTAATTGTTGATCGTACTTATAATTAAATTATATATTATTTTATTTTATATTTCCGTTGGTTTTGCTGCTCGTTTCATTTCCCACTTACAGATTATGTGAAATTAATTTTTATTTGGTTATGGATCTTTTCATGCGTTACTCTGTGTAAAAAAACTATAAGATCGAATATGAAAGGAAAAAAGGATAAAAATATATACAAAGGTGTCAGGCAAGAGTTTGTCGGGGTTAATAGAAATTACATTCATTTAGTATTGAATGGTATGAATATAATGCGGTATGCGGTATCGTTGGTTAATCTTCAGGCAAAATGTATGAGGGAATGGCAAAACAGTACAAAGGCTATCTTTTTGTTTTGTCAAGTGATTAAAGCTACCCTCGACTGGTACTTAATGTACACATATACATATAGTATTTTAGCTTTTGCTACGAGGGTGAAAATCAAAGACCTCCACCTCTTCTTTTAAATATTCTCAGCATTTACGTTTTCGCCTTAGAGTCGGTCTTCAAAAGATTGGGAAACAAAGAATATAAAAGAAGGAAATAGTGAATTTTGATTTTATTTGGAATACATTTGTGGGTTTTTAGAATGCCGAAACTTCCTCATTAAGGTCAAGAGTATTTGTTCACATTTTTCTTTCGTTTGGATGTGTGTACTTGTGGCACATTCGCCAGAGGTGCTAATTGTTAAATATGTACCTACGTATGTATAGTTAATGCCGCAAGCGGGAGGGTGGGTGAAAACGCAAATAAAAATGCAGACAGAGGGTGACAGAGATAGGGAGAGATGAGCAGAGAGAGGAAGAGAGAGAGAGAGAGAGAGAGGAGAGGGGAAAAAGAAGAACAGAATAACGCATGAAGATATATGTATGATTGCTTTATCGATCGATTATCGAATTATGTTTTCCTCAACTATTTTCTACGGATTTTTCCTAATTTATCTAATATATACATACATATATATATTATATGCATGTATGTATGTGAACGCAGCCTCGAATTTAGTTTTTGAAAGTGAAATACTATAAAGGAAATATTTTGAAAATAAAAAGTTTTTTTTACGTTTTTCTATTTGAAAAATTCGAGCCGTTATATGTAGCAGGGGTAAACTACTTGCATATGTATGTATATGTATATTTATAACTGAAAGTGTGCACAGTACGATTACATATGGTATGTACTTGTACTAGGATCTGCCTAGGACTGGCGGATAGTCTACCTCACAGTGTATTAGTTTATTGTTTTCTGGACTCGAATGCGGTGTATGTGTGGTGTCATGTTCGATTCGCGACTCGATTGTATCGTACGCTGCTGCCCGTCGCCAGGGTGGACCGGAGTCGGGCAGCACCGACACCAGCCTCGGTGGCTGGCAGTCGGGGGTGGGGGAGGGGCAATACTTAGTCAACAAATAGATACCTTGGTCGTGAATTGTGCTACTTAACGTACTGGCCGCCGCTAGTGTCGAATACTGGCCCTTCGGCGTGTAGGTGAAGGTGTGCGGCTCGCTCTTTTTGCCGCTCGATATGATCGACACCTGGACGCTGACCGGCTTGATCACACTCTGGTGATACGGTGGCACTGTGCATATGAGATGCGTCTGCAGAGAAAGAGAGAAATGAGAGAGTTAATTGTTGTTACATATGTATATCATGCACACATCTACAGTGCCCCCAGAGAGACACAGAACAGTCACGTCAAATCGGAATATTTCTTCCTAGTACCACCACCCATTCAAAGCCGAAGTCCTCTCAGCTTCAGCTGCGAGTTCTCGCGTTCGACTTTCCTCGGGTCGAGCTGCGTCACGTGCCAGTGCAGTAGCGCAGTCGATTACACTACTCGACAAAACCGAACTTTTTTTTCCTCAAGAATCCAAACCGACTTTTTCTGATAGATATGGGGCTTTAAAATTTTTTAAAGAATTATGGTTTTTTTTCTATGGCAGAACTTTTTTTTGAAGAATTTTTGAAGTCTGTTATTGCGGGCCCAACTGCCCATTGGGAACAAAGGAACACGATCAGGTACCAAATGTACAACCCTTGTTCGTTTGCTTTGTTCCCAATTGGCAGTTTGGCCCGCAACCTTCCAAAAGGTATTTTTTGTTCATTTTTTCCATATTTTAGGTTTGGTTAACGAATTTTAGCTTCAAAGTCTCTCCATAGATTTTAATGAGCGATACCTTAAACGATGCAAAATTAATGCACCTCTGCACAAAAAAATAGAGAACACAGGATATTTTCGACTTTTCCTGAGTTTTTAAAGTCAAAATTTCGTAAAAAATACCGCACAAAAATCATCATTTTTGCATTTCAATGCTTTATATTTCCCAGACGGTAAGCTGAAATCACAAAGTATTTGGGCTTAACTTCTAGCTGTTTTAATTATCTTTGCAAAATAGCAAACAACCAGATGAAAGATACTAGAGTTATGTGAAAAAAACAAGCGCTACCTCTGAAAAAAGCTTACAAAAATACCAGTTTTCAAAAATTCTTCAAAAAAAGTTCTGCCATAGAAAAAAAAAATATCATCAAACCATTTCTAAGCCCCAAATCTTTAAGAAAAAGTTGGTTTTGTTCCTTGAGGAAAAATCGTGTTGACTAGTGTTATTTGCGTGTAAAAAGAACTGCATGTTTTATACCCGTGCTCGAAGAGTTAATTCCCGCCGCCCACACAAAGGACGAAAATCTGTGGCACCCATAATTTTGAAGATACATACAAGAAAAATACGCATTATCGTAGAAAAAAACAACATCTGCAAGATTGCCGAATCTGGTTCAGATCGGACTATTATTATGGCCAGAATGAAGAAATTAATTTTCAGTTTCTAACCCAAACCCATTCCAGCGCTGCAGCGGAGCGGGATGTATAATCTATATTTTAGCTGTAGATGACAGATGTAGCAAGGCCGAAGCCAAATTTTAATTGATAAAAATATTTTAAAATTCAACATTAATCATGGCATCTCATCTCATACATAAATGTATACCGACTGAGTTGGGGTATAAAAGTAGAGTCGCGGTCACTGGGACTGATCCCTGATATGTACAAACATATGTACATATGTACGTTCGAAATAAATTTAGCTGTAAATAAGTTTTAGTCGGAACCGTTGAAAGTCGGTTTTCCGAGTGGATTGTAAGTATAGTATTTAGTTGTGCCCAAATCAGATTAAAAAAGCTCTCACATGCACAGCCCTAACTGTCTTATTCTCCCGCAAGGGAACTATTGTGCCACCGGGCGACGGACAAGAGATCTCTTCACCCACCTGGTGTAAATATTCCTTGTCGGGCATCACGCTCTGTTCCCATAGAGCGGCTGTGCCGCCAATCAGCTGCTGTCGCACAGCGATCTCGGTCGCGGGGTCGTCGCCGTTGACGCTGTCGTAGGTCTCCTGAAACACCACGTGGGTGTCCTTAAGAAAATTCTTTCCGATGATGAAGAGCTCGAGGCCGCCATCGACGGGGCACGAATTGAGCGACTTCTTGCATATTTCCGGCACACCTGGGGGTTGAGCTGGGACAGAAGAGAGAGGATTCCATTTTTTAAATTAGCTATGGGAACGAAGGGGTAGTTGAGAGGGAAACACTTACTGCAAATTATAGGATTGGAGCAGACCTGAAGGGTCTCGGTGGTGCCATCTTCACGGGTCAGCTGAGTGCGAAACACCATCCGGCAGCGAGTCGATTTCTTCTTGTTCTTCTGTGTCAAGTGCTCGGGAAAGCGGTGCTCCACATCAACATTGCGTTCCTGTACAGAAAGTAAACCAATGCCAAATGAAAGCACGAAGAGATTCATGTGAAACCTATTGTACCTTTGGCATTAACGGGCTGATCCTAGATCCGCTCAACTGCCAATGCCGATTACATAGTGGAAACCCACATTCCCGTCAACCGACTCACCTTCAAAATGCCAACGCAATCGCAGGTGATGGTCATGTCCGCCTCTGGCTTGAAATCTATCTCGATGACCATGGTTCCGTCGACCTTCTTCTCGTTGCACTGGGTCGAGTTTTTGCCAGCCACCTTGCAAGCCTGATAGAACATATGTGGCGCCACACGGCCAATGTCCGTTCCAATAAAGACCTGCAGCACGGCGCCCTTGTCGTAGCCTGTCAGTCGGACAATGGGGAACCCGTTGCCGCTGCGATCCTTCACCGCCCCGCGACTGCCCTCGGTCTGGTAGCGGGCCCGGTGCTGTTGCTCCGGCTGCGAGACAATCTCTAGTTGCACGTGGCCGTCGTTCGAGCTGGCAACGCTGTTCAGCGGCGTCGTGGGCTGACGCTTGTTAGCTACCCTTGTGACAGTCCGGGCCGAAATGAACCTGACGAATCGAAAGGTAATAGAGAGAGAGAGAGAGTGAGCAAAGAACATGTATAATATGACGCAGAAACTAAGATGCAGAGATGCAAGATTGCTTGAGTTTTTCCATTTTCCATTTTTATTTTAAAGGGGAACATTTCCATTCGTAAAGATCAAATGTATGTGGCAGGCATTTCCCGGACTCTGTGCTGCTAGCGTTTATTTGTCTAAGGATCGTTAAATATCTTGTATCTTGTACTTGAACTTTGGCCAGTTCCCACACACATACATATATACATATGGATATGTATATTTACTATAAGCATGATGGAGCATTTTTGCTAAATGATTTACGGCCAATAGGCCTCCTACATGTGTTTTCCAAAGGGATGTTTAGCCATGGGGCGAGATACATATGTATGTAAGATGGGAATGGGAATTAGTCGAGTAAAATTTATGTGCACGAGAAAATACCAATGATATACGATTTTTGTATTTTATTAATTACAATACACGCACACACCCCCGAACACATAAATTCGAAAAACTAAAAACATAAAAAACCAAAAAGGAATTTATCAATATTGGAAATTTCATTGGAGCTGATTTTTTTTTCTTCTTTGCTTTTTGTTTAGATACATTTTTGTGTTTGTTCACTTTTAATTCGTTTTCTGATTTTTAATCTTTTGTTTGTTACAATTGTTAAAAAATAATGTTTTTTTTTTACACACACACACACACACACACCCAGAAGCACGGAGAGAGAGAGAGAGAGAATGAGAGAGAGGGGGGAAGCATGCATACAGGAATTATGCAGGGGACATATTTTTATCTACTACAAGTAAAAAAAACTACGTTTTTAGGAATGTAGTTTTAAAGGGATGATACTAATTTTGGTATTAGTATTTGTTCATATTTCCGAAGTGTTTTGACGTGACTACTGTTACATTTACAGCTGTTAATTATTGTTATTATTGAACTATACGAGTATTTCAGCAAAATGTTTCTGAAATGTTGAATTTTACATATTTGTGATTGCTTGGATTCAGAGTTGCCTGAAACAGAGACCATGCAGCAGAGAATGCTAAATCATATGGGATACAGCGGAAACAGATAACGTATTCTAATTTCTGGCAAGGATATGGTACTCAGTGGAAACAGCAATTCCGCTGATTTTGTTCCGATTTCGAATAAAACAGTTTCAGTCGCGAATGTACAAATGTGTTGCTGGTGAAACCAGCCAACGTTTGTTTGTAAGCTAGTGAATAATATACATTTCCATATTGGTTCGATGATACAGATCAAAGCATGAGCATGCTTTCCAAAGATTATTTTTAAAAATTTTGTGTGTTTAGAATAGAGTCTTGTTCCGTTTGTCTTTGCTTTGTGCTGAGCATTAGGAAGAGTTTTTTGTGGAGTTCTTACATTCTGAATGCTCCTTAAAAATAGATTTATACGAGCATGGTAGTAAAGATTTTATTCCAAGTTTTTTAAATGTTTTCCAAAATCATTGCAGGACAATTTTGTGAAAGTAAGAAGAGGAAATATTTGTAAATGAAAAATTTTTCTAGTATGTGTGCCTCTTTAGTGACAAGATTTGGAGTTTCCCACGTTTCATAAATTTAATTCCAAAAAAGTATATGAGAAAAGATTTCGATATTGCTGGTAGAAATTGTTTTTGTATTTGCTTTTCTACTTTGGATTGATCTTTAAAGAAAACTCCGCTTACTTTGTCTCATGGCCGTTGCGTGGCAGCGCACTAGTCATGGCAGGCGGAGGCCGTGCGGCCGCCACAGGAGCCGCTTCCCCAGATGAGAAAGACACCGCGTTGGCCGCATTGGCTATCTTGCGAATGAACTCGTCTTCGCTACAGGCGTCGTCGTTGTCCAGCTCTAGCTCGTTGCACTCGAGCTTCTTGCGCTTGATGTTCTTGCCCCCGCTCCGAGCCACGTTCCGCTGGTGCTGATGCTGCTGTTGCTGTTGAACGCCCATTCCAGGATACTGAAATTGCTGTTGCAGTTGCTGCTGTTGTTGCGGAAGAGGCTGCTGATGCTGGACATTAAAGGCTGACACAGCGGCTGCCACAGCTGCCTCGGTGGCCTGGAAGACGCCACCAAATGGATCCGAGCTGTTGCGAGAGGTCCCGGTGTGATTGACGAGGCCAGTGTCCGCATCCGGGCTGGGCGTCGCTGAGCAAGAAAGGGAAGTTGAGGCCGTCGATTCCTCCGAGTTAGAGTTGGCCAGATCCAAGTCGTCCAGAAAGGCGTTCAGCATTTTCTTGGTGTGCCGCGATCTATACATACACATATACATATTTACATTTACATATATACATAGCTTCACAGCAACACACACACCCATTGAGAGCGCACATTATTTCAATTTATCGATTTCGATTCAAGTCTCTCCATATACATACGTACATATGTATGTATGTATGTAACTCTCTCAATTGTTTCCCCAACAAGTTAGCCCCATAATAAAAGATACTCGGTAACTATTTCTGCCATAAGACTCAACAAGATCAAACATATACTCGTACACCCGTACATATCTATGTACATACATATATGTCCATTCTGTACTCGCGCAGAGACCAAAGCCCAACAAATCGAAATTGACATCGGCTTTGGCATAGGCAATAAATGTCTGGATGCAATGAGCTGAATTCGAAGAACACTGAACTGAATCTGTCTAACCGGAACCAGCAAACAGTCGTTAACAATCAAAAGTGCACTATGTGTATTCTCTGGGAATAGATCGTTATTAGATTTAAAAAAAAGGGCGGGAATGTTGTAAACCGCGGCAAGGGCCGCCACTCTACTTTTTATACCCGAAACCCAGTCGGTATATAGTAGCCTTTTAGCCTTTTAATATACACAATATATTTTATACGGTTTTCTTCGTAATCGCCGGATTTGCTATCGGGGCCGATGACTGCCACATGCTCTCTCTCTCTCTTATGGTATGGTTCGTTAACGGATGAATTGATCTCTCAAACTTGTCATGAAAAATAGGGGGAAAAACATACAGATAAAGACAGAAATTACGATACGACTGTTTTGTTTTAATGTTAATTTTTGCACTTGGTTTATCCTATCCACATAATGACCCATTTGATTCGATTCTTTACATATTTGATCTGTTTCCATTTTTCCGCTACTGACTCTCTCCCTTCTCACACCAACACCAGGCGCTACTGCAGTATGCATGAGGAAGAGGGTGTGAAAGAGAGAATGAGTATGTAAGTGCGTGGAAGGGGAAGCGTAGATAGCGTATAGCGTAGGTCGGGGTGAAATTTCGAATTCTATCACTATCACAGGGATCTAAAAACAAAATCTTATAGTGTCTGAGATCTAGGTGGTCATCGGGGCGGACGGAAGGACAGACAGCCATTGCTACATCAACTTGATGCTGATCCGTAGGCTCTCTGATGTCTAATTGGAAATGGACAAATTCATGTTCCTAAAAAACATGGTAGATTCATGCAAAATATAGTCCAATTTGTCAAAAATATGGTCAATGTACACACATACATATATGGCGACATTAGTAGGTATATACCCCTGGACTCTTTGAGTGGCATTTATAAGGACTATAACACTAGTCAACACGATTTTTCCTCAAGGAACAAAACCAACTTTTTATTAAAGATTTGGGGCTTAGAAATGGTTTGATGATTTTTTTTTTTTTCTATGGCAGAACTTTTTTTTGAAGAATTTTTGAAGTCTGGTATTTTTTTGTTTAGCTCTTTTCAGAGGTAGCGATAGTTTTTTTCACATAACTTTAGTATCTTACGTCTGGTTGTAAAGAACTGCCCATTGGGAACAAAGGAACGCGATCAGGTACCAAATGTACAACCCTTGTTCGTTTGCTTTGTTCCCAATTGGCAGTTCGGCCCGCAACCTTCCAAAAGGTATTTTTTGTTCATTTTTTTCATATTTTAGGTTTGGTTAACGAATTTTAGCTCCAAAGTCTCTCCATAGATTTTAATGAGCGATACCTTAAACGACGCCAAATTAACGCACCTATACACAAAAAAATAGAGAACACAGGATATAATTTTTTTTCGACTTTTCCTGAGTTTTTAAAGTCAAAATTTCGTAACAAATACCGCACAAAAATCATCATTTTTGCATTTCAATGCTTTTTATTTCCCAGACGGTAAGCTGAAATCACAAAGTATTTGGGCTTATCTTCTAGCTGTTTTAATTACCTTTTCAAAATAGCAAAGTTCTTTACAACCAGACGTAAGATACTAAAGTTATGTGAAAAAAACTATCGCTACCTCTAAAAAGAGCTAAAAAAAAAAATACCAGACTTCAAAAATTCTTCAAAAAAAAGTTCTGCCATAGAAAAAAAACCATAATTCTTTAAAAAAATTTAAATCCCCATATCTATCAGAAAAAGTCGGTTTGTTCCTTGAGGAAAGAAAAAGTTCGATTTTGTCGAGTAGTGTAATCAATGCCAAAATTCCTTCGTACTCGTAACATAATTAAAACCCGTTTCAGCCCAAATCGGGGGCAACCGAATGCAGTGCTCGAGCTGATTATAATCAGCAGATCAGAGCAACAGTGCGTAAAAGGATTCCCTTCGATCAGTCAACAATTCAAATCCCAAGAAAACAACCAAAAGTCATTGCCCAAAGCAATGCCCAACGCATGTTTTGTGCCGCCGGGAGAAAAATATATTTTCATGGAACTCTGCCCAAGTATGTATATGCAAATTAAATTAAGCGCGAAAGAATGTGCAAATCAATCGGATAAACAAACGAATGCATGTAGCCCCCGCCCCATCGTACCCAAATTTGTAGTACGATAGAGTCCGGATACACACACACAATGCCTTCGCGTTGAATGCATTGTTCTTGCATGATCGTTCCTGTTTCTCTGTATCGTGCGTATACCAGTTATTTGATTAGAATGGATTACTCGTAATTTGGACAAAACACGCTTTATTTCCGCCCAAGAGAGATGATCTGTGTACGGGTACGGTTACGATGGTTACTTCAAAGCATGTAAAGGTATTAAAATCTAACAATTTAATCATTTTTCTCAATCAAATTGGAGTTTAGCCTCCCGATGATCACACTGCTCTATCGATTGTTCCTGCAATTGACTAATGCAATGCCAAAGATGCCTATACAAATGACAACGTTTTTGTTTTGTTTTGAAATGATCAACAGATAGGAGGGGCAACCCCAAAGCAGCCACTTGTCCCCGTCGACTGCCCGTAGTTGCAGATTCCAAACCGCAAATTCGCAATTGGAGGAGAGTTCATAAAACTGATAAGCTGATAAGATAATAAAGCAATTACACAGACACGCATGCAATTACAGCAGCTACAAAAACAAAACAAAATCAAAACCGAGACACTGAGTAAACACACACTCTGGAAACCGTCCGAATATCAAATAGAAAAAAACATTAAGTCGAAATCTAAATCCGATCCGATTCAAGTCGAATCAAACTGAAAACACATTCACCATGACCTACAAAGACCTGGGGGGAAAGACCTGTCCAAGTGCACGTCAAAATCGGAGAAGGCATTGGGCTGCGGTAGATGCCCAAAGATTACATTAGAAAAAGAGGATTCCTAGCTATGTTGCACAAGCTGGAGGAGTGTACCCGATTTTCCTTAAACCTCTACTGTTTTTATGTACTATTCCAGAAATAATGAAAGCAAATACATACATAAAATCGTACATATGTAAATATATTTTTCAATCAAAGTTGACTCCTATAATGCTGGTAAGATATAAAACAAAAGGACGCCACTACCCAACATCTCTCTCTTCATCGTGCAGTGTGGAGTGGGGCCACAGTGGGGCCTTCGGCCATTTCAACTCGCTAAATAACTTCTGAACGAATTAAGATATCTTTATAAAATAAACTACATTTGAAAGAAAAATCTTTCGAAATTTAGTCTGCAAGATAAAATGGACTAAATTGTCTAGAAGCTTTACAATAAATAGTCATAGTTGAACTTTAATTCCGGTGAGCATTTGCCTGTTTGCGGTGCATTATGTGCTAAACTTTGTTTTTTTCCTTCGATAAACAAAAATTGTAATGGTTATACACTAGTCAACACAAAATTAGGCTGTGGCCCAAAATTAATTTTTCTTATAGATTTCGGGGTTTAAAAATTTTTAACGAATTATGGTTTTTATACCCGTACTCAAAAAAGAGTTGAGGGGTATATTAGATTTGTGGTAAAATTGGATGTGTGTAACGTAGAGAAGGAAAATTTTCCGACCCCATAAAGTATATATATTCTTGATCAGCATCAATAGCCGAGTCGATATAGCCATGTCTGTCTGTCTGTCCGTCCGTCCGTCCGTCTTGTTGAGCGCCTGGATCTTAGAGACTATAATAGCTAGGGTAACCAAATTTGGTTTCCAGACTAATGTAATATCACACTGCTGCAAGTTTATTTCAAAATTTCGCCCCGCCCCCTTCCAACAACACAAAAGACGAAAATCTGTGGCAGGCACAATTTTAAAGATACGATAAAACTAAAAACGCATCATCGTAGAGAATGACCATATCCACCAGATTGCTGAATCTGAATCAGATCGGATCATAATTATAGCCAGAATGAAGAAATTTTCTGTTGGTTCCCCCGCCTCCTCCAGCCAGAGACACGATACTCATTCTCCTTCTCGCTCGCACACTCTGCCGCGTTCAGTGCGCGAGCAACCCCTATCGGAGGAGATGAATCTAAATGGTAAATGTATAATCTACATGTTAGATTTAAAATATACATTGTAGATGTAGATAACAGATGTAGCAAAAAAAGTAAAATGTAAAATTTTTTTTTATTTTTAAAATTCTAAAAAATTATAAGCTCAAAAATGTATATACTGACTGAGTACGGGTATAAGTAGAGTCGCGTCCCCAGAAGCGACTCCCACGTTCCTTCTCTTTTTTTTTTAATCTGGTTGTTTTTTTAATGTTTTTTTTTTCAGAGGTAGGGCTTTTATTTTTTTTTTTCATATGTCTTAAGTAGCTTATATCTGCTTGCATAGA
The DNA here is from genome assembly GCA_018150885.1 of Drosophila tristis. Lineage (NCBI taxonomy): Eukaryota > Metazoa > Arthropoda > Insecta > Diptera > Drosophilidae > Drosophila > Drosophila tristis. The sequence goes on from JAECWT010000026.1 coordinate 2,569,603, forward strand.
ACTTTGCAGTTCTGACTTTTCCCGAGTTTTTAAAGTCAACATTTCGAAAAAATACTGCAATAAATTATGAAATTTGAATTTAATATCTTTTAGGCGTTAAGCTGCAGATATAAAGGGTCTGTGTCGGATTTATAGCTGAATTTGTCAGCTTTCAGAACGGCAAAGTTCTATGCAACCAGATATAAGAAAATTCAGATATTCTGAAAAAATTCTTTAAAAAAAATGACACTATGCAAAAAATAATAAAGTACTACAAAAATTTTGAAATCCTGAAATCTATCAGAAAAAGTCATTTTGGTTCACAGCCTAAATAAAAAGTTCAATTTTGTCGAGTAGTGTTATCACTGCAAATAATATTTTTAAGTTTTATTTTTAATCAAATATAATTTTTTTAAATTGTTGAAAAAAAAAATTTTTTTTATTATAAAACTTATTTTAAACAATTTTTTTAATAGTCATCTACCTTGTAAAAGTTATCTCATAAACATAAACTTTCTATAGAAAAACTATTTTCCCCATTTATTTTGAGATATCACATGTCTAATGGATGAAATATATGAAATAATTAGAATATAAACCTCGTTTTTGGCCGATTTTAAACTTTGACTTGAATTTAAAAAAAGCATTTTTTTGTATTCCCGACATTTATTTTTATACTCGTAACGTGCTCTTTGCATAATCCTTTACCTAAGTTTAAAATCCTATCTGCAATTTTGAGTTTTTCTCTATAACTGTCTATGCAACGAACTAGTTTTTTATTGAATACTAATAAAAATGAATACAAATAGTAATAGATACCAATAACAGAATGATAGATCACACAGTTTACTTTTTCTTCTACCTGAAAGATGTAGTATGTCAATAAAAGTTGTATACATTTTTGCACACGGAAATAATTTTCAACTTGTTCATATCTCCTAAATTCAAAGTCTAAGTTTTTTGAAACTTTCATTTTTGACAGCTCTGGAAAATTCTCTATCGTGTATTGGATTTATCCAAAAAAAATGCATTGACTTTTGCCACCTCTTTGCGGCTGAGGCCCCACTGTGCGACGCCTGGCGAAGTGAGGCAATATAACGGCTGGATGGTACTTCGTTGGTGCGAATTTTTAATGTAAAATGTATGTTAAAGGACATAGATATAAACCCACTTTTATAACTTGTGCCGCGACTCCCAATGTCAAGACTTGGTTCATGTTTCATTTGTATACGTTTAAACTAATATTTCATGAGCTTTCCGTGCTGATATCGGAGCTCTGTCGAATGCTACTGCAGGTTGTAAACAATAATAGTGAATAGGAAAGCGAACGGCACCATCGTATTACGTTTCTTTAGTTTTGTTTGTAATTTGAATGGAAAAGTGCAGGGTAAAATACGGTATTCCAACTTACACTTCAGCGTCATAATTCTAAAGCAATAGCGATCAGCTGATTTCGGATCTGGACTTGGACGCGAAACGTAGTAAAAACATATTACATACCTTTTGAGTAGGCTTGATAGTGGCAGTTACTGGTTACTTTCAATTCGACTGACTGACTGATTGAGAAAAAAAGTGGATACACCTAATAGCCAATAGTAGGCTGTGTGGAAAAATCCGAAGCGTGTTAGAGGCACAAGAAACTACTAGTCTCCAGATACCTTTCAGATTAATCCAATGCTTTTGAACTTGCTAGCTAACGTTTATGTGCACAGTTTGATAATTGGACGGAAAAATCGGATGCATAATCCAATTTTCTAACATGACAGCTGGAAAAGGTCAATAACAGCTGATTTTAAATTGATAGGTGATGCAAATTGTTTACGGGGCTATGATATCAGTGCTTTACGAGCTTGCAAGCTCACAAAAGGTACTAAAAAACACTAGCCTTCATTTGACTGCAGTAGCTATACAAGTCGGTTTATTTTTATACCCGTACTCAAAAAAGAGTTAAGGGGTATATTAGATTTGTGGTAAAAGTGTATGTGTGTAACGTAGAGAAGAAAAATTTTCCGACCCCATAAAGTATATATATTCTTGATCAGCATCAATAGCCGAGTCGATATAGCCATGTCTGTCTGTCTGTCCGTCCGTCCGTCCGTCTTGTTGAGCGCCTGGATCTTAGAGACTATAAGAGTTAGGCTAACCAAATTTGGTTTCCAGACTCATGTGATATCACACTGCTACAAGTGTATTTCAAAATTTCGCCCCGTCCCATTCCGCCATCACAAAAGACGAAAATCTGTGGGAGGCACAATTTCAAAGATACGATAAAACTGAAAATGCAGTATCGTAGAGAATGCCCACATCTACCAGACAAGGAACGTGTGAGTCGCTTCTGGGGACGCGACTCTACTTATACCCATACTCAGTCAGTATATACATTTTTGAACATATAATTTTTTAGAATTTTAGAATTAAAAAAAAATTTTTAATTTTACATTTTTTTGCTACATCTACAATGTATATTTTACATCTAACATGTAGATTATACATGTACCATTTAGATTCTACATCTCCTCCGCTAGGGGTTGCTCGCGCACTGAACGCGGCAGAGTGTGCGAGCGAGAAGGAGAATGAGTATCTTGTCTCTGGCTGGAGGAGGCGGGGGAACCAACAGAAAATTTCTTCATTCTGGCTATAATTATGTTCCGATCTAATTCATATTCAGCAATCTGATAGATATGGTCATTCTCTACGATACTGCGTTTTTAGTTTTATCGTATCTTTAAAATTGTGCCTGCCACAGATTTTCGTCCTTTTGGGGGCGGAAGGGGGCGGAGCGAAATTTTGAAATACACTTGTAGCAGTGTGATATCACATGAGTCTGGAAACCAAATTTGGTTAGCCTAACTCTTATAGTCTCTAAGATCCAGGCGCTCAACAAGACGGACGGACGGACGGACAGACAGACAGACATGGCTATATCGACTCGGCTATTGATGCTGATCAAGAATATATATACTTTATAGGGTCGGAAAATTTTCCTTCTCTGCGTTACACACATCCACTTTTACCACAAATCTAATATACCCCTTAACTCTTTTTTGAGTACGGGTATAAAAAACGAGATGGAACGTTGTGAGTAGCTGCTGTGGCCGCGACTCTACTTTAATACCAGTTATATGTCTGTATATAATTATGTGAGATTATGATGCATGTGGAATTTTAAAATATTCTATATTTTTTTGCTACATGTGTAATCTACATATACTTAATAAATGTAAATTCTACATCAACAATGAAGATTTTTCGTCTTTTGTGGCGGCGGAAGGGGGCGGGCGAAATTTTGAAATACACTTGTAACAGTGTGATATCACATGAGTCTGGAAAAAACATATGGTTGCTCTAGCTCTTATAGTCTCTGAGATGTAGGCGCTCATCAGGACGGATAGACGGTGAGACAGATAGACATGGCTATCTCGACTTGGCTATTGATGCTGATCAAGAATATATACATTATGGAGTCGGAAACGATTCCTTCTCTGCGTTGCACACATCCACTTTTACCACAAATATAATATACCCCTTAATTCTTCGAGTACGGGTATAAAAACATCTCCCATGGTCATTTAATGCATATATTTCAGCCTCACTTACATGAAAGACATGGTGTTAAAACTATGATTCGATTCGATTCAACTCAGCAGATCTGCTATGCTCCGAGGGCCGAGATGTACTGAGGGAAGTGCGACTCTTTAGCGAGCATGAGGTACAACAAATTCTAAGAATCTGGCGAAACAATATCCATACTTCATTAATAAGCCGGGATACTCTACTATTCGCAGCCCCATTTCACTTCCCATTCCCATCTGGCTTTTTCTCCTGCACGATAGGCTGGTCGGCCATTGGAGCCGTAGATCAAGCGCCTTTGCTCATGTTTCTTTCTATTCATGCTAAGTAGTTGTGTAGACAATAAAAAGCCCTTAACTGCATATAGTATAAAAATACGAGTAGTATGTTAATGTACTTTGCAGCGGAGGGCAAGATCGGGGCGAAATACAACAAAATATACGCAGTGTGTGATTGCTTTGTGGGTTTGACAATGCCAAAACAAAATACACGTAAGGGCGTGGACATAAGCATATGCTTTAATTTTATTTACTAATCATAATAAAAGTTGGCCAATCGGATAAAATTAAAAGCATGAATAAAACGTTTTAAATGAATTTCTGTTGACATCTTTTATTTAAGTTCTGTATGGAAACTAACAATACTCGAACAAGATATAGTACAAGGAGCATTCTACAAATTCTGTGTTGTGTGTGTGTGTGTGTGGTTATGTGAGCTACAAATTCATTCACTCCAATCGAAATTAAGAGTCAAACACAACATAATAAAGTCATGAACTGGCAATAATCTCGAATTTTACTTGTGCATGAACTAATGGAGAGAATAGGGCAATGTGAGATTGAAACAGGGAGAGAGAGAGAGAAAGAGTGGGAGATCACGACTCACCTTGATACAGGTATCGCCCGTATTAAATGCTGCTGTGGTGAATGTTGCTGTTGGTGTTGCTGCTGCTGCTGTTGGTGATGCTGATGCTGTTGGTGATGCTGTTGCAACGTGTTACTTGCCACTGCAGCTGCAGCTGCCGCCGCCGCAGCAGCCACCGAGTTCGTAAGGGAGCTGTTTACCAGCAGATTCGTCCGCTGAACCATGCCAATGCCACTATTCGCACTACCGGGATCGGCAACTCCTGGCCCCGATGAGGATCGCAGCTCCGTGTGCTGGTCGAAGCCCAGCCCACTGTCGTTAGAGTTGTCGCAAGGCGGCGGATGCGGCCGCTGTGGTATTCGCTTCCCGGGAACTATCTTGCCAGGACCCGCCTGCAAAGCAACAAACGATAGAGAGATAATCAACCCAAGTGCTCCTTCGCAGATAAGTTCCTTCAGCTTCATCATGTTCCTCATTCTGTACCATTTCAAAACTGTTGGCCTAATAATAATAAAATTACAACTGTCTTAAAGAAAAGTGTTAACTGCATACATATATTCAGTTGCTCACAGCTTTACTGAACCAGAGCACTTTTCGAACTTATAAGCTTTCCATATACAAGCATTCCACTGAAATGTATACTCAAAGAAAAATATTTAAGCTTCAACAAAACCAACTTCATATATTTTAAGCATTTTTTTAAACAGTTTTAATAATAGAAAAAAAAATACTGACTTTATTCATTCCTCTGCTTATTTGTACCAACTTTCTTAAACACTTGTTTCTATTTAACTTTTAAACTAAAAATTAGTATTTGCATTGGCTCTTCGTCTTTGTGTAATATATCGGTATCTATGCATCTATGTATGATGCTTCCTTCTCTGCAAATATCTGGTCCACCGTCTGCAGGCGAAGAGATTTTGATACCGTCTGCAGTTCGATGGTTCCATGTTAACCATTATGATACGACGAATCTTAAACAATTTTGATTCTCCATGTATAAAGACACATGAGGGAACAGGCATTCAACAGACAGACAGACGGGGTATAGCTATAAAGACTTCCGGGATGAGAGCATTTTCGTTCTCTGTTTCACAGCTTACCCTAGTTATGGTATGTAGTTTGCCTGGCAAGCCCTTTCCCGGCTGTCTTTTCGAGGGTATACGAAATCCCTTGCGATGTATTCGGGCACTCATTGTGGAATTGGTTGACATGGTCATCCGCATGCCTATGGAAAGTGAATAAAAGAAAAATATTAAAAACAAATCTGTATTTAATGTCAAAACATAAATTTATAATTAAGATCTACAAATAAATATACATTACTACCTATACTACCTATATTTTCAAACATAATATTAAAGATGATATCTTTCGTATCTGCTATATTCAGATTTATCTTCCCGTTTCTCCGTAGACCTACAACGAATCTCACCAAGCTCTATATTTCTATATACTATATACTATATACATATATATAGCTTTGTTCAGCGATATGTGTACAATGGAAGGGTGTCCCAGAGCACTGCAGCGCGGGGACAGAACGAGCATTGCATTGTCTGGTGCTCCGTTCCGATCTTTTCCATTCCGTTCCGTTCCGTTCTTGAGCTAAGTTACTGCCATGGAAACTGATAATGCTACGGCGGCGGCTGCGGCGGAATGGGTTCGGGTGCATTGAACTTCTTCTCAGTGCAGAACCTCACAGACTCATAGTCCGTATATGTACATATGCATTTACGTACTTCGGAGCATAGAATATTCCCTATTGTTGCTGTGGTTTCTGATTTTGTTACTGTTACTTTTGTTGCTGGAATATCACTCATTGTTGCCGCTCGCACGATCTCAATTGATGCACAATTTCAATATTAACTGCGTTTGCATTCGTTGTACTTCGCATTCTGAGACCCCAGATTCATAAGAATTTCTATATAAATATATTTTTATGTGTACATGTACATGTACATATGTACATATATTATCATACGGCCACAACCACAATAGCACCCGAGAGCAGAGCTGATAAAAGCTGCTCCGACACTGCACTCCCCTGCCTGATCCCTGATCCCTGTGCCGCTTTGTCTTCTTTAATCTTCCACCATATTTGATCTTGTATTTTACGAACGCTTCTTTATTTATCCATTCAATAAACACACAAAACTACACAAAAACATTTGGTTTTTCGGCGAGCATTTAATAAAAATGCAAATCATTGGCAAAGACAATTTGATCATTTTTTAAGAAGAGAATTTCCAAAGTTTTAGAATCGTTACAATAAAACGTTGTGTTTGCATGGCCCTTGTCTTGGGAAAGAAGAATAAAATAATTATGGCAGCATTTACAAGATACGAACACATCGTCTTAACAAGTTTGCGCCCAATTAAACAAAGAACCATGGGAATACGATACTTTGTACGTTTGTACGAGTAGGAAACAAACATATACCCACCGAAAAAAGACCTGAGAATCGAATAGGTACACTTATGTATGAATATTATCAAAAGTACTTACATATTATCTACAAATGTATTTCCCAGACGGTAAGCTGAAGCTACAAAACTTTCAGGTCCACTTTATTAGCTTTTTCAGAATGGCAAAGTTGTGATGAGTAGTGTTATGGGCCGCATTAAAAAGACTTATGTAGATATGGGTGTGGTTTTTTTTACTATGCCATTTTTCTCATAGTGTACATTGATTTCTGTGACGTCATTTGCGCCCACAAAAAGTGAGAACGTTTTATGACAAAATAAAATAACTACCCATAACCGACCCACCCGATTTGATCCGACCCAAAATGATCCGATTCGCACCCTTTCAGCCGCCTGCCTAACCTTGAAGGAAAACCAAATAAACCAATATTTGTCTTTGGGCATGCTGAACGTGCCTACCTACCGAACCCAAAGAAACGAGCCTTACAGGCAGCCAGGGAGGTGGATCGACTGCGATAAGATCTAACAGTGGGAGAGGAGAGGATAAGCTGAATTGTCATAGCAGATATGCACACATATGTACAGTAAGATAAAAGTCGTTGGATAGAAAGATAATTAGAAGATACTCAAGAGATATTGTAATCTACCATATGATTACCATCATCAATCAGCCGCCTCCCACTGCCATTATCACTTAGCGAGAAATACTTCTACTGTTACTATCGCAATGCCACAGGACAAAAGATGTAAGAGGTAAAAATAGTGGGAAATAACTCTCATTAAATTTCACATTGCTCCCATTCACCCTTCATTCAACCTATTCTACTGGATGGCTACTGGGCGGCTGTACCGTAGCTTAACACAGGTGTGGAACAGACAAGCGATCGAGACTCGTATTACGGAGTTATGGAGAGACAGTTGTTTCTGGAGTTCGGAGATCTATAATTAAACGCAGACTCCAGTACAAAATAACAGACTGGGAGAAATGAACCGAAACAGATTGTCAATAAAGTAAAACAACACAAATATACGAGATATTATAAAATTAAGTGTATTGAACCTATCTGACCCAATGGGGCCGCCCCAGGTACATTTAAATTTTAAATGTACAATACGAGTTCGTATGCATATGTACGTGCATTTGTACGGCGTATAGCCCAAACGATGATCCAGAAACACTCCTAGGAAGAACTATTACCGCTTTACCGTGCTATTTTTAGATCCAAATCTTTCCTTTACAATTATTATATCCAGGGGGCCCAAAAGGTTCGTTTTAGTGTGAAACAAAAAAATAAAAAGTTATACTCCGATTTGAGAATGTCGAGCTCAAAGGCGAAAAATACTAAATTTGACCGATGGTTCCTAGTGCAGCTTTACTACTTGCATACGAGAATGTACATGAATCAAGGATATATTTCAAAATAAACGCGGCAACAAAAATAGCATTGATTGCAAAAAAAAATAATAATAAAAAAACAATATTATAATATAAAGAAAAGCAGCCCCAACGTCTCCGCATTGAATTCACCATATTTTCCGTTCTTTCCTTTGTGATATGGCTACAATAATCATGCACGATAGCCCAAATATCTTTGTTTTCGCATTAGAAACATATTTTCTATCTTCAGCTTAAAGATTTTCTGTGGGAGGGTTGAACTATTGGGATTGAATAGACTAATTCATTTCATTAATTAAACTGTTCTCGAACCACTTTCGAGACTTCTGCTGGTATGTTTTGGGTCATTGCCCTGCTGGAAGACACAAAACAACTGCATGCGATTTCGCGACTTTTCTTTCTTCCATAATAAGAAAGTTAGCATTTACCGTTAATTATACTTTTTATTACAGCGAAGTGCAAAAAATACTGTGGAATCACACAAATTGGCTGGTTCCATTTTATTGTATTGAACTGAAGAGCAAAATACAAATAAAATATTTAAATTATCCGATTATCCAGATCCTGAACATTTGAAAATTACACTTTTGTAAATAGGGGTAACCCTAATGTACATATATCGTTTTTGTACTGGGGGATGGCGTGGGTGTGGGAGGGGGGGGGGTCGCCTCATTCGTACTTGGCTCTTGTTCCTACTTGGGTTGGTTTTGTTTGGTTGTTGGGTTGTTTTTCTTCTGTCGCGACTGCCGCGTAATCTTATCGCATTGGGCAAACCTGGCAACTGGCGAATACTGTCGTTAACGAAACCAAATCTAGCGTTGGGGAGAACTTGAATCACCAGCGACAACTGGGCGCCGCCTCTTTGGTAATTGACGCCCTCCATTTCTAGATTTGCGTACGTTATACATATACATATGTATGTACTTATATCGATATCAAATGCTTATCGTCTGTTATCCTAATGTAGAAATTTGATCAAAAATGAGTTTTAAAAGAGTTCTTTAACGCAGATATGACAGCAGGCATAGCAACAGATGTCTATCAAATCGGTCCGTCAGCAGAGAAAGAGAGACTTACTTAAAAACTTATAATTCATATATACTGCATGCATGCAAGTGTACATACATGATGAAAGTGCATGGACAAGACAGATCGGTGCAATTCAAAGTGTCCTAAGAGGGGACCACGACAGTTCCCACTCAACTGAACTCTAACAGGCAAATCTCTTTCATTTTCATAATCTATTTATCAGCATGTACTGCAGATAAGAAGCGTTCATGGCCTGTTACCTTGCTTAAGCGCTCTCTTTAATCCGTCTTCTGTTTAGAATATGAAGGACTACTGAGCAATGAAAGATCGTGAATGGCTACAGATACTATATACATATGTATCACGTCGGTTGTTTTTGCTGATCGAGAATACATATGTATATTTATATTTACATATATATACATCACAGATCAGTAAAATACAATACAATAACATTCCACTCCAATTACATGCCCTAATAAAACGGAATAGGGAAATTACTTTGAAATGGTAGGCGGTGGCTAATGGGCTAGCCGCTAGCGCATACGGGCTAGTCAGATATCTAGTCCTGGACTGGTTTTCAGAACCAAAGGGAGGCAAAACGGAACAACACAGACAACTTAAAAATATGATTGATTGGTGCCGATCGCTGTTCTACTCTGTACGTGTAGCGGCATCTATCCTCACAAGATAAGGCCATGTATGGCTATATGTATGTACAGATGTCCATGTGTACATATGTACATGTGTATTTACCACTGGTACATCTTTTGATTTCGCTTCCTTACCGAAGTTGCTTTTGTAATGGTGCTGGTAGGCCTGTATATTGGTGTTTCCTGTGTTGTTGTTGTTGTTATTGTTGTTGTTGTAATGGTGACCATAGTGATTATTGCTGGTGTTGTTACTACCTCCTCCACCTCCACCGCTGGCACCAGCACCTCCAGTGTTGTTGCTGCCACCACCATGGTGCTGATGATGGCTCAGATTGTGCATCTTGGAGGGAATCCGGTAGCCCGACTCGTAGTGTTTATACTGATTGTAGGTGAAGCGCATTGTGGGGGGGATATCTTTACTGGTCGCTCTCTTGCGGTAATCTTGAGACTTTCTGCATTTGCTGTCTTTCCCGCTCTCCTGCTTCTCGTCCTCTTTTTTGGATATGTGCTCTTAATGTACTCTATAATTATTTGTGTAGGCATAGATTGTTCTGTTTTTGGTAATAATTGCTGGCACGTTTTATTCTTGAGTTAGTCGCTAACTAATTTAATTTGTTGATTAGTTTTTTATTTGGCATTTCATTGGGGGTTCTTTGTACATCTGTTGTTTGTTCTTGATGCTTCTGATAAATGTTTTACAATAAATACATTTGCGGTCAGTTTTTGTTGTGGTTGCTTTGTTGCTGTTGTTGTTTTTGTTGTTGTCGGCCAGCTTGGTGTGAAAAAAAATTAAAGGAATAGACGAAGTCTAAATTAAATCACTCTTGACAAAAACGCTCGGGAAAACGCAAACGATGAAGAAACTCTCTGAAAGCACCCATTCAGCGTTGAATAGCACAGACGAATCGCCACTAAGTCGGTCACGAAAGACACTTTAAAAGGGTCGCGACGCGCATGAAACCGAGTCCCGAAGTCGACGGCGATCAGATCAGGAATTAAAACGCTTAACAACAAAGTTTACATTTATTTTGAGTTTTTGTTTAGTTTCGGAAATTTGCTTTTGCGTTATTTATCTCTTTATTTACGGCCTTTTTGTTTTTACAGGTCGACTCCGATGCCGTTGCCGATTGAATATTTCCCTTTGCGTGCTTTTTTTTTTTATCGCGGCCAAGACGAACCGAAGCCAAAGTCCAGGGAAGGCAGAACAGCACCAACAAATAAGAAGGAAAATGAAAAGAGCGGCACGGGAGGAATTCGATGATCATCACCTTAAGTGCACTCTCTCTGTCTTTTCCGAAACTTGTTTCCTCTTTGGAAGGAAGGGGGGAGGGGGCTACCTTGAAATGTTTCCTCCTTGCGCTTGGGCGCTTCCTACTTGGCTGCTCAATTAACAGTTACACCGAAGCAAAATAAGCAGTAGAACTGGAACGGGTTTCTCTTCCCTTTTCCTTTTCTGCACGCAAAAGGAAGAGAGAGGCAGCTCTTTCGAGTGGACAAAGGGCAAGGTCGCAGTGGACGCGGGCGTTACGTTCTTTTTTTTTCATTTCTTTTTTCGTGTGTGTGTTTTCTCTGTGCAACCGCTACAACATCAACATATGTATCTTTCCAATCGGGTACAGCTCTATTGGTTCTTGGCCTAATCGATCCACCGCAAGCCCCCTCTCAGCCACGACTCGTTGACACAGATAATGCTGCCAGCAGCACCCCCCCCCCTCCTCGTCCCGACGATCAGACCAGGTTCGGTTTAAACTTTTGTGCGTTTTTTCTATTTTTTTTTTTGACAAGCAAATGCCAAGGCGGCAAGTTCTTGGCTTGATTAAATGCTAATTGAAAATGTAGGGGTGCACGGTGCATTTATCAGCAGTCTTACAAATACATATGTATGTACATGCAATACATACACACAAATGTATGCATGTATGTAAATTTTTATATTAAGTGCCGTTGGCTTTGTGAAAAATCTTGATCTTGTTTCATTGACCCACATTAGAATCATAATACGTATAAACTCGCCCGAAATGAGCAGAATTAGACGGATGCCATCTGATCCGTTTTGAATGGACGGTCCGGAGATATGTTTATTAGACCTGTATGCTGCTTTGACTGAGGAACAGTCATTCTTTCACCGGTGAAACTTTATAACAAAAAAATACAAAAGTGTCTAGACTCTAGAGTATCTATGCGGATACGAAAGTTACGTAGTAATGCAAGGATGGGGATTGCGGAAAAATAGAAAACAGTATTGAGTGGAATATCGATCGAAGCTTCTGCGTCTTACATTTTGTAGTAGTTGCTTTGCATACAAGTAGTGCAAAAAATCATTGCTTTACGAATAGCTTCGCCCAAAGAGCTGTAGATAATTTCTCCCGTTCTAAAACTCTGAATGCAGAAAGAATTCATTTATTTAGGCTATTTTACACAAATCTAATATTCTTCTGCCATTTTTCAGTATAATAATTTGGTAAATTCAGCTGACATATTGTTTCTCTTCCCTTGAAATCAAATGGTTCGGTTCGCTTCCCAGAAATCATTCATTCAGATATTCTTTTAAATTTCTTAAAGGGAGAGAGAGAGGCGGGGAAAGAGGGAAATCTCTATTATTATAATTATCGAATTTAATTTTTTTTAGCGATTTTTTGTTTGTTCATTTTCTCTTTCTATAGAGAATCATTAAAAAATATAATTAAAATATCAATTGGTTTTTGACGAAGGCGAAGGAGAAAATCTGTCTGTATTTGCAAGGACTTTGTTTGCGGACTACGACTGCCGCCTCTGGTACAGGTCTAGTCCGGTTCGATCTGGTGCGGGGGTCTCGGGTACTGCGATTGGGCTCTGCCCACTGGCCTCTTCTTCTCTGGAGGTCGCCCGCTCTGGCTAAGGCGATAAGATAAACGCGCGAATTGGCTGAGAGACCTTTGTCTCTACCACAGAACACGATCGCCACTCCTTTGGGGAGGTTTAAATGGAAATGGATTTCCCTTTTTCTTCGACAATTGGGTTCGATTATGCCTCAACACTGCCTTGATCTAAACAATGCAAAAATAAGGCAACACTGAATATATACATAAAAAGTTATGTGCGAATCCCAGGGCAACACTAGGCACGCACAAAAAAAATACGTAAAAAAAATGTATAGTAGATTTAACTGAAAACGCAAATGTTTCAGCTGAAACCGAGAATTGACTGATACCGATACGATACCGAAACCGAAACCGACACCGAATCGCGAGTCAAGCGGTGGCACGATGTGGACACTTACGCTGAGATCGATGAACTAAATCCCGAAAGAACGACAAACTGTAATGATGCCTGGTCTGGTCTGGCCAGCCCTGATGCTGCCCCTCAACAAGGGAGATAGTGAGAAACCCAGAGAGAGAGAGAGAGGGAGAGAGAGAGAGAGAGAGAGAGAGAGAGAGAGGGAGAGAGACAGATAGAGAGCGAGAACACTCAAAGCCCAGAGCATGGAGAAGTGAGAGCGAATCGAAGGCGGCTGCGACAAGTGTACGCGTGGCTGACAACAACTATGACGACAACGGGTTTAATTGATATCTATGTATGTCTGTGTATGTTTTTGTGAGAAGAGCCAGCGCCCCGTGCCTGCATTTGCTGTGTGTGTGTGTGTGTGTGTGTGTGTGTGTGTGTATGTGTGTTGTTGTGGTTCGGCACTGATTGCAGCCTCGAATTGATAAAGCAGCGCCCAGCGGGAGAGCGCGCGACTGAGAGCACTGGACGAGCAATTGGAATCAATATGCACATCTTCGGAAGCTGCGGTCGCGGTTGCTGCTGCTGCTGCTGCTGCGGCTGCGCTATGCTGCTCCGTATGCCTCTCCACCAACCTAACCATCCGTACACGAATTCGATGCGTAGCTGTTAATTAACAGCCGAGCGGACAGCTCACGCTTGAGTGTGCGCGCTGGATGTGATGATGATGATACGCACAACTGCTCCGCCGATGTTAGCGAGCTGGAAGAGTGCGGTCAATTTCAGACAGACAGTCAGGGTCAGACAGAAAGGAATGTCTACACACACTACACACCACAAGTAACCGTAACCGTAACCGTACATGTATACGTCAAGCGATGTTCATGGCTGTGTTTAGGTTTAGGCGTACACAAATATTTTGGCAGGTGTGAACAGATATAGTCAGTGCTGATAATAAGCTCATATCCAAGCAGATCCATGTACATACATATGTACATACGAGTATTGAAGAGCCAACTCACTTTTTATGTGAGTCCAATACACTGTATTTACCTAAAAATGCATTTGCATCACTCACTATCTCTCAGTCTCTCGCTCTCTTACAAATGCACGAGCACGAACATTCTCACGAGCGTTCACTAGCGTCGGCTTTCAGTAGCGCGCCAACAATAACAACAGCTGCAATGGTGTTAATTTTTACTTGGTTGGACGATGGCTGTCTGAGCACAGTGGACGATCAATTGAATACAAAAATATATACACATACATATGTACTTACAAGGTATATGTACGTACATTTTTGTATTCAGATGTTGCAAGTACTTACATACACACATATGTATGTTTTTAAAATTTGTATATTTTAAATTTAATCGTTTTCCACTGTGCAAAACGGTCCCAAATAAGTATGTAATTTTCTACAGGCACACTTGTAAATCGGATCCAACGTCGTCAACTTTAGAGAGAATTGGAGCAGATGGAAGAAGCGGGTGAGCAGAGCAAAGAGAGCACACACACCCGCACAACTCAAAAGTGCGTGTTATCACAGCAGAGGAGCCGCAGCGGCAGCAACAAAAACAATAACAATAACAATTGATGATAACTCTTTTTCTTTAGCATTGAAAATTATGAAGAGGGGAATGCCGAAGGTAGCGATATGGTGGAGCGTGAGGGAAGGTGTAGCTCTTGTGCGTCCACACTAGAAAAATACACTACATAAAGCTCATACGCAGTGGTGTCGCCCATTTCTTTTTGGATGTTGCCAGCAGCGGACATACACTACTGGTCAAAATAATAAGTACACGCTCATGAGCTTTCTTTCACGTCTCGTAAAACTTTTTTACTAACCTACAGAAGAATATAACAAAATTTAACATATTGCAATTATCGCTTCAAATGAAGGGTTTCTGATCAATTTTATCTAAAAAACATAAACAAGGGGTGGTCAAAATAATAAGTACAGCAATTCTACAAAGCCAAAAACGCAAAGCATATCAAAATTTTTTTACTTTTTTCTTATTATTAGTAATCCTACGATATTATCCGATATAGCCACCCTTATTTTCTTCAGCTTTGGCGATTATTTTTGTCATACCAGCATTAATTTTGCGTCAAGTCTCTACTGGAATCTCATACCAAATTTTTGGGACAAATTCCCACAATTCTTCGGAGTTTCGAACTGTATTTGTGCCAGCGCGACGTTTTAAGTCTCCCCATAGGTTTTATATTGAGTTTTAGTCAGGAGATTGACTTGGCCAATACAAAACGTTTACCTTGCCCTCCGTAAATCAAGCCTTGACCAGCCTTGAGGTGTGTTTTGAGTCGTTGTCCTGTTGAAAGACCCACCTCAAGGACATGTTTTCCTTAGCATGTGGTTATATAATGTCAGTCAATAAGTTTTTATACCCGTACTCAAAAAAGAGTTAAGGGGTATATTAGATTTGTGGTAAAAGTGGATGTGTGCAACGCAGAGAAGGAAACGTTTTCGACCCCATAAAGTATATATATCTTGATCAGCATCAATAGCCGAGTCGATATCGCCATGTCCGTCTGTCCGTCCGTCCTTCTGTTCGTCTCGATGAGCGCCTGGATCTCAGAGAATATAAGAGTTAGGGTAACCAAATTTGGTTTCCAGACTCATGTGATATCACACTGCTACAAGTGTATTTCAAAATTTCGGCCCGCCCTTTCCGCCCACACAAAGGACAAAATCTGTGGCAGGCACAATTTTAAAGATACGATAAAGCTCAAAACGCAGTATCGTAGAAAATGACCAGATATCTACCAGATTGCTGAATCTGAATCAGATCGGATCATAATTATAGCCAGAATGACGAAATTAATTTTCTGTTGGTTCCCCCGCCTCCGCCAGACAGAGACACGCTCGCTCGCACACTCTGCCGCGTTCAGTGCGCGAGCAACCCCTAGCGGAGGAGATGTAGAATCTAAATGGTACATCTATAATCTACATGTTAGATGTAGAATATACATGGTAGATGTAGATGTAGATAACAGATGTAGATAACAGATGTAGCAAAAAAATGTAAAGTGTAAAATTGGTTTTTTTTTTCTTAAATTCTAAAAAATCATATCTAAAAAATGTATATACTGACTGAGTACGGGTATAAGTAGAGTCGCGTCCCCAGAAGCGACTCACACGTTCTTCTCGTTATACCTGAATTTGGTCATAGGATCATTTTTACGATGTATCGGTTCAACGCCATGCAAAAAAAAAACAGCCCCAGACCATAAGTCAACCGCCTCGGTGGTTAAGCATTTTTTTTGTACTGGACGTCGAATTATTTGCCTTTGGGGCGTCGTACATATCTCCTGTAGTCATTACAAAAAATATTTGGTTTTGTTTTGTCGGTATATTATCTCATTTTTTAGACCCATCCGGCTCAGAGCATGCAAAATTTGTTTCTCCAAATTGTTGCATCATCTTCAAATTTTTTTCTCGTAGTAAGGAACCTTTTCGGGCTATACGTTCTGATAAGTCTGAATATTGACGTCTACGAGGAACGGTCTGAGATGATATTTCATTGCCGATTTGAGCGGAAATGGCTTTGTAAGACATGATCGCATAATTTTTTGCAAGACTGGTGATGCGAGTGTCCGTTGTTTGTGAAGATTTCTTCTTCCTTCTTCGATTTTCAGTAATAAATCTTAAATTTAAGCCATTCTGATCCAAATATACCGAACGTCAAAGACTTGTCGCAGTTTCCCGAAGACTTTTCCCTTATTTTTTAAGATTCAAGACAATCTTCAATTTTTCAGCAGAACAATGATTTTTCGGCCCATATAGGGAAATTTTTTTAACTCTCATGTACTTTAATATGCAAGGAGTCAATAAAAACCAACAATACTTTGACCAAATCCCAATCAAATCCTTAAAAATTAATAAATACCTCCAGTGTACTTATTATTTTGACCACACTAAATATGCACAGCCAGCACAAATTTAAGCTTAGAATTAAATTAAGGATGCTCACAACTTTCATTTTTGATTTAAATGTTTGACAAAACTGTAATCTTTAAAACTATAAACAATTGGCAGTCATAAATTCAAAAACATTCGAGATATTTCATAAAAAATCAGCACGATGTATCTGTACTTATTATTTTGACCAGTAGTGTATATTTGTCTTTTATCTCAGCTGATGACCAATACTGCTGGATCGTAATGCTGAAGCATATATGATGCACGCATTTTGCTATACAGGAGCCAAGGATTAGCGGTGAATAAAGAGACAGTGCAGCTGAATTATTGAAGCATATTAAATTGACCTTCAATTAGTTTATTAAGGAACTGCATGAAAACACTACAAAGCGTAAGGCACAACATTCGGAAACAGTATTTTTCTACGAGTATTTGACATTCTTTACAATAATTCTAGTAAAGAAATGTTAGACGCCCAATAAATCTATACGATTTAAACAGTCTGATGTACATACAGTTGTGTTCAATGAAATAGTAGTGCCGCACTTCACTACCTTCAAAACCCTTTTTGAGATATTTCTAGTCTTTCAAATTGAACAAGTCATACCTTTTTAAATAGACTGGACTGTTAGCATGACAAAACCGAAGAAATATCCATACACTTGAATTCCATCTTCTTGTTTTACATGACATAAGCCGAATACCCATGAAATATGCTGTTCAATGAAATAGTAGTGCTGGGTTAAATTAATATTTTTAAATAAGGAAACAAATCAAATTAATTTAAGAAAGCCACCATCTGTAAGCTCAATTTAAATATCGAATAATTTTTTGAATGAAAGTTTTGGATATAGCGGTACTTTTGATTTTGGAGCGTTGAAGAAATCATTTCTCGGCCCAGAAGAGGAGATCTAAGAGTTAGACTAAAAACTTAAGGCAGGAGGTATAATGGGATTGAAAACTAAGTTGTATCCACTCTCACTATTGTATTTAACCCAATTAACTATAAGAATTAGACTGAAAATCAATTTTGGATGCGAAAAACTTATTTTTTAGAGGATGGTCGGCGATGGTCGAAGGCAAGACCATGACTTCAAAACCCTCAAAAATTATGAAAACAACATTATTTCGCTCTGACATTGATATGACAGTTTGTAGACGGTTGATTACATATTATTTCAATGCAAGAAGTCCCAGAAAGCACCGCGTTTGGGTCTGAGAGTACACATGGGTGCACGACTTCAGTTTCGAAAAACTCATATGGAATGGCCTGTGTCACAGTGACAAAAATACTTTTGACTGATGATAGTAAAGTTGTATTATATGGTAAGATAGACTCAAAAGAATATGTTTGACATGCAAAGAAATCCGATTACCACTTAAAATCATGAGAAAATTAGCATTGGACATGCTACGCTGAGTCTTATTGGGGCCCGCTCATATGAGCTAGTACTTTTTAGCCTGGCATTTGAGTATAGTACGATTTTGAGCGAAAGTGTGTATGTAGGTATACTTTAGAATACAGTACATCCAGATTATAGTTGAAAAATTCATGTTAAAAGGATCTTTTAACCGGATAAAGACTTGAAACACCCAGAAAAGCTCGCTAGGAATTGATTTTTATCGGAAAAGATCGCCATTTTGCCATGGCCAAATGTCCAACTAGATATTAATATCATCAAAATCGTATGCTGGAATACCAAATACGTTGTTGCAGCTGCAAATACGTCAACCAGAGCAAAGTTTTAGCCAGTGGTTCAAGGATTATTGGCTGAAATCCTATTGAGGCGTTGGCAAGAGATTAATGACCCATGTTCGGCCGGTGCAAGTTCGCAATGAAAACCAAATTGATTAAAAACTAAATATTAAAGCTCAAGAAACATGAAGAACATGAAATATATGTTTTTATTTGAGTTTCGTTGATTTTTTAAATTTTCTATAAAAAAACACTACTATTTCATTGAACAGCATATTTCATGGGTATTCGGCTTATGTCATGTAAAACGAGAAGGAACGTGTGAGTCGCTTCTGGGGACGCGACTCTACTTATACCCGTACTCAGTCAGTATTTACATTTTTGAGATATGCTTTTTTAGAATTTTAGAAGAAAAAAAATTTTACATTTTACATTTTTTTGCTACATCTGTTATCTACATCTACATCTACAATGTATATTTTACATCTAAAATGTAGATTATAGATGTACCATTTAGATTCTGCATCTCCTCCGATAGGGGTTGCTCGCGCACTGAACGCGGCAGAGTGTGCGAGCGAGAAGGAGAATGAGTATCGTGTCTCTGTCTGGCGGAGGCGGGGGAACCAACAGAAAATTAATTTCGTCATTCTGGCTATAATTATGATCCGATCTGATTCAGATTCAGCAATCTGGTAGATATGGTCATTCTGTACGATACTGCGTCTTTAGTTTTATCGTATCTTCAAAATTGTGCCTGCCACAGATTTTCGTCCTTTGTGGGGGCGGAAGGGGGCGGGGCGAAATTTTGAAATACACTTGTAGCAGTGTGATATCACATGAGTCTTGAAACCAAATTTGGTTGCCCTAACTCTTATAGTCTCTGAGATCCAGGCGCTCAACAAGACGGACGGACGGACAGACGGACAGACGGACGGACAGACGGACATGGCTATATCGACTCGGCTATTGATGCTGATCAAGAATATATATACTTTATGGGGACGGAAACGTTTCCTTCTCTGCGTTGCACACATCCACTTTTACCACAAATCTAATATACCCCTTAACTCTTTTTTGAGTACGGGTATAAAAAATATAATAATAATAATAAAGTCTAATTTAAACCCAAAAGCTGAAATGGCTTTTGACGTTGAGGTTAAAATTGTGAAACTCTGCGGATCGGGTAGGACTTATTTTTAGAGGATTTTTTGTACATCCATGCATATATAGGTTCATTTCATGTTCATTTTATGCTTTACCGTCGTTACGTTACGAAATTTCGGTGTAATAAAAGTACAAAAATTGTACATACCGTTAGCCTCGACTGGACCAATTTTTTTGTGTGTTTTAGTAGATAGATACTTAAATATGTAAGGGAGACGAGACTTCGTTGAAAAACTTCTATCAAGAATCATCTTTCTCGTAGAAAATATTAATAATAGAAAATATCGGAATACAAAATCGAAAAATGTCCATTGGTTAAATAAGCTAACTTTCAATCAATTTAGGATCACTACAGAGCTATATGGAAATGTGTGTTTTACGTCTGTTGCTATTTCAGTTTCTGGTCTATCTATACAAAAAACGAACTTTAGTGGTTGAAAATGGTTTTAACAATAAGCTGAAATAATATGGTCGAAAATCATGTGTAAATTTAAGTTTTTGACTGAGGGTTATCCCAGAAAATATCACACTTTTTAATGCAACAGAAATTTGGATTCCCTTCGATGCTTGCACTTGAAAAATCTGAGATACAAAAATGCAGTTGCTTTTCATATTCAAGTAAGACAACAAAAATTGTTTATATTTTGTGGAGGTTCACAATAAACCACAATTCAAAAGTAACGGTTATCGATTCTGCTTCCCTTATTTTTCTATACCACTAAAGAAAGACTTAAAAAAAAAAACAAGTAACCTTGTTCCTATTAAAGTGATCCGCAGTGTATGTACATTTGTTCATACATAAGTATGTAGTTGTAGAGGGGAGCCGTTTATTACTCCTGCGCAGCTGAAATACATATATCTCTCTACTTCTACATACGATTCCAGAGTCTCGCCATCTTGAGAATTGATATATTTTGGATAATAATGACTCAGAAGAGGTTCTCTGTTCTAGAAGATAATTATCTGGCATGGAGTGAGTGGATACAAAAACCGAAAGCTGATTATAATCAGCTACGCAGTTTTAGTAGTTACTACTAAAGCTACTAAAACTTCAGCTAAAACTATATATCCTATTAAATGCCCCACTAAACCCCTCTCCCCTTCTCACCTTATCCGCCCCTTTGTGAGCTGATGAAGTTTGTTTTCCCTACTTTTTCGTTTGTTGCAAATCGCAATCTCAGAAAATGGAAAAATTCCAAAACAAATGAAACATCGTATAAATAATTATAGAAGCCAATTGTTCCTGCGGGTCAAGCGACTACTGTATGTATGTAGTAGTTGTTGTTGCTCCAGTTGTTGTTGTTGTTTCTCGTGCTAGTATTGTTACTGGTACTGCTAGTGGTGCAGGTGCAGGGTGCAGCGGTGAAAAGAAGGAACGCAAAAGTACAATAAACCGTATTAATAAGTGCAGGTTGTAACCTTGAACCTTGAAAATGCTTAGTAAATGTTTTTTCGTGTTGCTGCTGCTCTTTGGGCCGATGGACGCTAAGGTCGCCGCGCCACGCACTGGGGCCGAGAAGTAGGGTATAATATAATACATTCCCTGGTACAACAGCAGCAGCATCAGCAACAACCATCGACACAAAAATCAGAAAATAATACTCGTACATGAGATGCAATCATCATCATTATCATCATCAGTGGATTGTTCTGTCAACGAACAAAATGTTATAAATTATACATCGGTACTAAATGACAAATGTGCGAGGCAGAAGTAAAAATGTTAAGTATAATTAATTAAATATAGTCGCCAGTTACAAAACATTACGAATTGGGAAAAGCTTTCTCGCGATCTTGTGATTTAGATTTTGGTTTGGTAGCCGTACCCGTAGCAGTAGCCCCCAACCCAGTGCGTTTAACAACTGCAATGCATTTCCCGCCGGACTGGACAGGCGATGCGGTGCCGCCCGACAATAATTACTGAATTGAGCTTTTAATGAAAATTCGTGGCTTTTTTGACACGGACTGTACTTTGATGAATATGCGTTCGGCCTGATTTAATTTGCCTCGCTTCGATTTGTTTCGATTGGAAACCCAATTAGTATACCCACCAGAATTGCCAAATGATTTTCAATAATTTGTCTTCAAATGTGCGTCTTACCCCAACGGGATTCGCGAATCATACAGAAATTCCAGAACGAGAAGGAGAGAGCCGCTCTTTACCTCAGGGGGAGGGGAGAGTACACATACGTATCAGAGATGATGTACATTATGAGTGGCAGATACACACATAAATATGTAAATTCATACATGCATACATATGTACAGATCTCAACATCTTAATCATGTTAAATGGTTAATCACGACTTTATACGATTTATTTCGTATCGATTAACGCGACGATTCTCCGTCTTCATCTCTTTTCCTCCCTTTCCATTCTCCTTATTCACCACTCAGTCGCTTTTTCTCACTGTCTATCGTCTGCTTTGAACTGGGGTTTTCAACTCGGGACGCAACAATAAAACGCTAACAACATTATTAAACAAAACAAAGTCCTAATGAAACCAGTAAGGAAGCTATCTTCGCCGTCCCGAACTGTATATACCCTGTAAATTAGACGACGAATAAACAGGTTTCGAACAGGTCACCCAACCATCTTTATATCGTTTCCATGGCAGCTATATTCTATTGACATAGTATATGACATCGTGGTCCGATCCAGTCGATTCCGACGAATGATCTCTCTATGCATGAAAACGCTACTTCAAAACTGAGAGATTCGTTTGCACAGAAACATACATTGCTGATCAGTATAAAAAAGTACATTTTTCCACCAATTTTGTGGCTAAAGAATTTTTAACGATTACTCATATAATCATGTGTTGAATAATAATGCATAAGAACAGAATTGCAACAATTTTTCAA
This sequence comes from Drosophila tristis, assembly GCA_018150885.1. Taxonomy (NCBI): domain Eukaryota; kingdom Metazoa; phylum Arthropoda; class Insecta; order Diptera; family Drosophilidae; genus Drosophila; species Drosophila tristis. The sequence continues at coordinate 2,592,386 of JAECWT010000026.1, forward strand.
CATTATAATAGTGGTTTTATAAACGGTTTTCAATAGACTCTGACGGAAAATCCGCTAATTGACATCCATTCGGCGTATACAAGAGATAATTTTATCATTCGACTTTGGTCAAACTTTTCTAATTACCTTCGTTTTTTTTCACACCAACGAAGTACCATCCGGCCGTTATATTAAGCTTACTCTTTCAGGGAACACCAGTAGACGAGAAAAAAAGAGAGAGAAAGAGAGAGATATCGGTTTTGTGGCAGAGAAGCCAGCCATGGGAAATTGTTTTCTCAATTCTTCAATCTTCTAGAAATTATATTTCGTTTACGGTCTCCTGGAATCTTCCAAATTGTAGTAGAATTGTAGTTTATGCCATTTGTGACAAAGCTTTGTGAAAAAAATTAATTTAGTGACCACAGGACTCCTGTGACAGGAGTTTACACACAAAACGAGCGGGAACGTTGCGAGTCGCTGCTGTGGCCGCGACTCTTATTTATAATACAACAAACGAGAAGGAACGTGTGAGTCGCTTCTGGGGACGCGACTCTACTTATACCCGTACTCAGTAAGTATATTCATTTTTGAGCTGACATAATAAAAAACCTTTTTAGGAGACATAAGTGCATGTTGCATGTTGTTTTTTTATACCCGTACTCAAGAGTTAAGGGGTATATTAAATTTGTGATAAAAGTGGAGGTGTGTAACGCAGAGAAGGAAACGTTTCCGACCCCATAAAGTATATATATTCTTGATCAGCATCAATAGCCGAGTCGATATAGCCATGTCTGTCTGTCCGTCTGTCTGTCTGTCCGTCTGTCTGTCTGTCCGTCTTGTTGAGCGCCTAGATCTCAGAGACTATCAGGGGTGCCACAGAAATCACTAGTGAAATTGCAAACCGCGCAGAGGATTTCCGCCTAAAAATTTCCGCCGTGCCACAGAATTTCGAGCGATTTCATTTTTCTTAGCATTGTCACAAACCAAATTCGAACTAAGGATTGACACCTTTCAAGATTAAATTTGAATAGGGGTCATTTTGCAGTTTTATTGATTTTTTCTATTGGTTTTTTTTTTTTCTTTTATGATATAAAATAATTGATTTTTCAAAGCTGTACTTTTATAATTTCAAAGCCAGAAAACATCCCATATCGTGCGAGTCAAAGAAAAGAACGTTTTCGCGTTCAGAGGATACGTATGTGGTTTTTGTTATTGTCTTCTAGTTTAGTTCATTAAAATTACCAGTTTTTGGTATAATGATCGCTATGCTTCTATTTGTGTTGCCATGGGTCTGCACTTAGCCGAACAGGGGTTTTTGACATAAATGTAATGGCAATAATGTGTAAAAATGATTTGTTAGTTCTGTTTTGGCATTTTGAAGCGATGCCACCTGGTAGAACTACAAATGACTAAAAATATTTACACAATTTGCACAAAAAGTATGGACACGCTTGACGTAAAGAAAGTTTTACTGCAATGAGCTATTTTTGTAATGCTTTGAAGAAAAACAGAATGCAGGCAGGCACATTTTTAAAGATACGATACAACTAAAAACGCAGTATCGTAGAGAATGCCCATATCTACCAGATCTAATTATAACCAGAATGAAGAAATTAATTTTCTGTTGGTTCTTCCGCCGCCTCCTGACAGAGACCCGCTACCTATCTCTTTGTCGCTTGCACACTCTGCCTCGTTCAGTGCGCGAGCGCCCTCTAGCGGAGGAGAAGTAGAATCTAAATGAAACATGTACAATCTACATGTTAGATAAAGAGTATAAGTTGTGGATGTAGATAGCAGATGTAGCAAAAAAATGTAAAATGTACAATTTTATTTTTTAATTCTAAAATTCTAAAAAATTATATGCTTAAAAATGTATATACTGACTGAGTACGGGTATAAGTAGAGTCGCGTCCCCAGAAGCGACTCACACGTTCCTTCTCGTTTTTTTTATTTATCTTTAGAACGCCAAGATCAACCAAAATTGTTTTTTTTATTTCACTTTTTTTTATTCATTTTGTTTTGTTGGAATGTCACGTTACGTTACATGTTCATTATACATACATACATATGTACAAATTATCCATCAAATTCTTATTACGAAATATTTGATTTAGTGAGTTTGGACCCAAGTCTGTGAGAAATGCTTTTCGAAATATTATTTTAACCAACGCACAGTGGCTCGTTTTCTCAAAACACGTTGCAAAATTAATAACTTTTGAACCCGGCTAGGTATAAGTCTGAAATTTAATACATATATTTGCAATACTTAAAATAATTTTTTAAAAGAAAAATTAAAGTAGGCGTGTCACTGGAAGGGCGTAATTAACTGTCAAACTCGAAATTTCGTCATCATAAAAAATATAAATAAAATTGAACAACATGCAAATATATTTTTGTACAGCAAATCTCAGTTTTTAATAAATTTTCATTAGTAAAATAAAAAAAAAAAAATTATTTTTTTTATTACTTGTTTATTTTGCACTTTCTGAGCTGATGTTAACATCCAAAATCAAGTCAAGTAAAAATAATGAACAATCGATTTTTTTAGTTTTGGAATCATGAAATAGAGATGTAATCGAAGCGTTTTTCGAAACTACGAAAGAAAAGCTTTCCCAGCAAATGGCTAATGCCTATAATTCATAAGAAAGGCGACAAAACAAAGAGTTTTTCAACTTGCGGTTAGCTTCCCGGATTGGAGCCGTTCCGGACTTAAAATTAGTATATTCCTCTGAAATGGTTGCCCCATTTCGAAATAAGGAAAATTTAATTAAATGCATATATGCATTAGGCTGTGCAAAAAAATTTGTTGGTGAAATTTTGACCTATTAAGCAAGTAAGCAAGTATTAAGCAAGGGGGCGTGGCTTGGCTAATCTAAAATTTACGTATTTATACCATATGAATGTGTTTGTTAATTTTAAGCTAGTAAGAATTAGAAACAAAGAATACATTGAGCAATATCTCTGCTGTGTTCTCTAATGGCCGACTACGTGAGGCCGTTTAGTTAGCATGGATTGAACTGGAAAATAACTAATATCTCCTAAAAGGTGCAATTGTAGTAATGGTTTTTTCTTTTGTTTGTTTGCTGAATATCACCACTATTTTTTCGTGCAGTCCAATGCTCGGCCAAATATGGCCTTTTTTTATATTCCGCTCAAAATTGAAAATAGTGCACAAAATTATGGTTCTTAAAAAATCTAGTCAAATATAACCGTAAACAATATTTCCGTTTTTTGTCTAAATTCATATTTTAGATTTGTTCCTTAACTTAGGGAAAAGAGCAATTTTTCTCCTAGCTTGAGTAATTTTTGAGAAAAATGCATTAACCGTTGCCTTTTAAGCACGGTTTTCTTAATTTCTTAATTTTTCTTAATGGGTCAACTTTGAACAACGATTATAAATCATAAAAAATGTTTGTAAAATATAAAATTCTGGTTTTGAATTGCTTGATCAATTCCTAATTGAAGTGTAACAAAAGTTTTCCCAAATTCAACAACGCGATATCCGACTTTTGCAACGAGTTTTCGGAAAACGAGCCACTGTGCACCGCTGACAAAATTTGAAAGTGTTCCTCACGAGTTTTCTTCTTTATTTCTGTGCCGATCGTTCCTATGCCGGCTACATATGTGTTAGGTGCTCCGATCTCCGATTCCAACGATTGATCTGCATGATACATATGCAACTTCCAAACTGAGAAACTGCTACTGATCTGAGTATTGTGAGTCATATTTGTTGACAATATACAGTATTCGTGCAGATAACGAAACAAATATCGACATTGGGGTAGACGCTGTGAGCATAATACAAAAATTGGGAAAAAACTGATTATTATTATTTTGAAAGTGCGATACATGGATGTAAATTTAGTCCAAAAATAGTTGTGTTTTGTTTTCCTTGCAAAAATGTCATTGTAGTTTGAGATTTATCTTCGCTTTTAAACAAAATCTATGTATGCATAACATAATTTTTTGGTCTTTTGGAAAAAATGGCCCGACACGTCACCGATTGTGGACACCCCGGGTTTCGTTGTATTTAATTCGCGTTTTTGTTGAGAAACTGCATAATATTCTTGTTGATTTTAACGTAGCGTATTTTATCACTGGTGTTTTGCATTTTACGTGTTTTTAGCTAAGTCAACACCGAAAAAGTCATTTAATCTTGAAAAAAATGTATTTTAATGCGCTACTTTTCATGAAAGTATTGTGAAAACGTCTCGTCTTATTTTATTCTTTGTGTCAGTAAAATAAATAAGCTTTTATTTTCTCATTATTTTTTTAAATTTTAAGCTGATTTTTGAGGATTTCCAAAACAGGGCACATATCCCAAAAATTCTCCGTACATTAAATTCTTGATAATTTTTTTTCTGTATGATGGAATTAATTTATTTCCTGCACTGATTTTTACCTAAGCTTTAAGCTCTAGCTTTTCATTGGTACACATGTTTTTATAAAATGCAATTGTTCAAAAGTTATGAGGATAAAAATATTATGTCCACAAACGGCACCCTTTCCCTATATAAATATGTAGGTACATTTATTATTTATTTATTTATACAGCTGTTTGGAACGGTAAAAGCAACATTTCAGTGTTCTGCAATGCGATCGGTTATTCTAAAAGTCGAATCAGAGCAAAAAATCAAAAAACATTTTCAGGAACACAGACAATAACAAGAAATCAAGCAGCGATAAAAAACACCAGAGTTGAATTGTTATTGAAAAAGTTTATTCTGGCACTTTTTTACGGGTTTGCTCGTAAAATAAAATCCAAAGAAAAAACAAAACAGCAATAAGAACAAAGGAACATACATACATACATACACACATACATATGTACCTATGTATTATGCGTTGAGCAAATATAAATTCGTACCTGTGCACAATTGCAACCGCATAGCAGATGAATAGTCTGAGAGGTAAGTATTTTGCATTTAGGCAGAGACGAAGATTGTTATATTTAAATACTTTAAGTGATCGGTGGTGCCTGTTCCATTGATCCACAGGCAATTGCTCAACATCATATTACCCTCTGCAAGGGTGTTCTCCTAAAATGTAGCAATATCGGAAACAAAAATTTCACGTACAAGTCAAGAACAGCATTAACTTCAAATAGAAGCCGTTGAACAGTCGTTTTTTTTTTTTTCTTTTCTTAGTTATTTATTTGCCAACATTTGTTGTAAATGCTTCAAGCTGCTTCATCGCATGGACGGTTCGCTGCTGGTTGGTTAAATATAGCAATGGCAACAGTGGCGGCCTGATATCACGCATACGCCACATTTGCCGTCGGTGATCTCAGCTGTTAAACGCATGCTCGGCCAACAGAGTAATAATAACAGTATCAGTAAAAATAACAGTAACAGTGCAGAGGCAATAACAGAGAATCTCTCAGGGCTCTGTTGCCCTGTTAGTTCTGCTAGTTCAGCAGGCTTTGGCATTTAAATTATGTACATATGTGTACACGTATTAAAAATCTGGCCTGGGAGGTTAGGCTAGGTTTAGTTTTTGTGCCTTTTCTTTGATCCAGCTGTTGTCTAAGAACTATTTACATGCGTAACTAACAGAGGTACATGCATACATTGAAAATATGCACATGCGTATGTAGATTTGTGGTATGTTAGCTCGCACTCCACTCTATTCCATTTTCATATGGGTCTTCCAGGCCGATCTCAAGCTCTCTCTTGCTCCCGCTATCGCTTTAGCCGTCTTCCTGTTCACTACCTAATTTCTCTTCTGCTTCTTCTTGCACTTAGTGGTAATTTGGCGCGTGTCTGTGTCTTCGAATCGCCGTTTCTTAGATTATGCAAATAACTCGATTGGGCAGGGCGTGGAAAGAAGATAATAGTGGAAGAAGTGGATGTGTGTTTGTGTATATTATGCTTTACCCCCAACAGCATAAATACTCTTACACACACTTATGAAGCGGAGAGCGAGAGTGTACATGTGAAGAAGCAGAGCAGCGCCAGGTGCGATTGTAAACGGTGATAAGGGCCTACAAAAAGCCCGTTTCGCTCAAATTTTCTTTGAATATTTGGAACTTCCGGGGCAGGTGAGGTTCCTCCATACGAATGGGCCTGCGTGTGCCTGAGATCTAGTGGGTGGCATCACGTGGATGAAAGGGGCTGATAAGAGAATGAATAGCAACAAAAGTTTATCATTTCTCTGTTTGCCTCCGAAATTGCCGATTATCGCGTCGGATCGGCATCACTTTAATCATGGTACATATATACATACCTACACTGCCGGTCACTTGAATAAGAACAGCTTTTTTTAAACTTTTCTTCACTTTTTGATTTTGCAAATCTCCCTTAACTGCTAGAGCATTTATTCTATTTTTCCATTAAATAACCATTAAAGATTCATTTGGCTCTGTTTACAAAAAAAATTGAAGATTTGCGAAACGATTCAGTTCCAAAATCTGCCATAAAAATGCGCCAAAGTAACTGTTCTTAAGCAAGTGACCCTTAAAAGGTTCCCATATTTCGAGGAATTTAAAAAACAGCGCAATTAAAAAAGAACGGTAATCGTTTCTGTCTTTAATTTGTATGTAAACAGAGCTTGATGAATGGTTCTTTGATGGAAAAATAGAATCAATGCTCTAGCAGTTAAGGGAAATTTGCAAAATCAAAAAATTGTAAAAAAAAAAAAAAAAAACGGTGTTCCTATTTAAGTAGCCGGAAGTGTATGTGAATGGAGCCACACCCACATAACTCACTGATCAACGATCAGAAACACAGTAACAATAACATCGTGACTGGCCCAGAGCCTTTAAATAATTAGCACATGTTGGATCTGCTTTTGGGAGTCACCTCTTCAAGGAATTGATTTGGGTAGTACATACTAGTGTTTGGTTGCTCATGACTGAGTGAACAAAGACTGAGTGTTCAGTTGTTCCCTTGCTGCTCACTTGCTCACTCAGGTGCTCACTAGTTCATTTATTTATTTTTGCGTGTTAGTAAAATATTTTATGGAACTTGCAAACGTTAAGACGCCATGAGAAATTGGCGGCAAAAATCAGAGAGAGCACACAAAAGTGAACCGTTGAATAGGTAAATCACTGCACCAATGAAGTGAATACTGAGAAAGGGAAAAACTGAGCAGAATGAATGAATTGTTCACTTACTAAAAATATAGCAGCTGAGCCTGTTCAATAGAGTGAGCGCTCTTTCCCAACGCTTATGTACCTTTAGTACTCATCCTTCGATACCAGAGGTGGCAAAATGCACTATAACCAATCCATCGATTTGCAAAGGGTATACAAGTTCGAAGGCTCAATCTATTATTTATTTCGGGGTTTTCTCACTTTTTGGCAATTAAAGTACTTACATTTTTCTGTACGAACGCAAAGTCCACTGTTGAATAAAAACTCTCGATTTGGTATAGCGGAACGTTTACCAATTGTCAATGTCAAAAAAATTAATTCATGGTAGGAGTTAAGCTTAAAATCACTAAGAGACGAGACACGGTGATATACCGCAATGCTCTGCGGCGGTCATTTTTCTGCATTTATAAATAGTACATATGTACATACGTGCATGTAGCCTACCACTTGATAGATGATTCCTGAACCTCTTCCTCTATTTCTTTACGAAGTCTGCTGCAGTGTGGTGGCATAGCCTCCTCAATGCGCTAGGGTCCCCAAAAAGTTTGGCACCGAAATATGCTGTTGCAGATCCCGCCCTTCACTATGTATACCTGAACTCCTTAGATCAAGAGTACGATCAGACAGAGACAACAAAGAAGCTGCATATGTACTTTGAACTGAGCAATACTAAAAATTTCGTCTGCTTTGGCGGCTTTGCAGCGGTTGTTGTTTTTTATTTTCGAACATTTTATTTGTCGTATTTATCATTTCGTGTAAGATTATGGGTTTATGCTAGACTACCTTGAGATGGCCATGTGTTGTCGACCTCTGGCTCTGCCGTGTACGACACGTGTAACACTCAAACCGTGCAGGGGGAAAATTGGTCTGCCCTGCTCTGTCGCTGATGCTTCGGATCCTGAACCCAATCAAACCAGATCGAAGATCGAGAGGAACAGCAAAAGCAGTTTGCGTTTATTTTTCAGCTTGCGATGTTTTACAATCAGTTTTTTTCGGGTTTAGCGATGGGGGCTCAGGACAGGAACACTAGGCACAGTGGCCCAGGAAACAGTTAGAACGTTGTCCTAGCTGTTTCCTCGCTGGTAAACGTCTGGGACTGGGACAGGTCTAATTACGCTCTGCCCCGCTCTGCTTTGCTCTGGGGTTTTTGTTCTTTTTTCGCTCTATATTGTGAAATTCGCCACCGCAGACGTCCAATGTACATACATATGTATGTATTTATGTCCGTCTGTATATGGCAAATGTTTGGTTTAGAGTGTACGAGCATACCTACGGTCTGGACATACACATTTACATATTTACATACTAACATTTGAGTGTATGTATTAGAGGTGGGCATGGACAGTGTTTTCTTCGTGTCACGTTGTGACACGTGGGGCGCCCGCGTGTGCTTGTTGAAAAATTAAATTTTGTCCATGAGCGTGCGTTCGGCACGAAAAAAAACACGACGAACAAAAAAAATTAAGTTTCATTGCCGGATATATATGTACTAAAAATTTTGGAAGAATGCGAATAACATTAATAATAAATATTCCAGCCAGCTCGGCTATAAGTGAGAGGTTGTTTTGTAATTCTGGACAAATATTAAATAAACGCCGTACACGCTTCCAAAGCTATAACCTTGATAAATTGTTATTTTCATATAAATATGTTGATAAAAACGTATATGGGCTAATCCTGCGTTACGGACGTTACATTCGTATGCAAATTTACTTGTTCAAATTGACACAGCTGGCGTTCACATTGGTATATTTTCACCAGAATTTTACGAAATGCAGTTCTTTGAACGTTCTTTTAAACTAATTTTAAAATAAAAGTGCTTAAAGTGCCGTTACGGACGTTTCAAAAAATAAAAGTCGACTTTGGGGCTGCATGCATTTGCACATTTTTTAGTGAATTTTGCATAATAAAACAAAAATTCACATACAAAAAATTAAGTGGAATATAAAACCATATTAATCCAGCAAAAAAAATAAGCATAAGTAGTCCCGTTGAAAAGAAATCTTAATTCTTGGCTGTTACGGACGTTACGTTACGGACGTTAAAATTTTTCCATCAAGAAAAATTGTGTAAATAAAAAATATGAATGTATTAACAAACCGTTTTAACCTTGAATTTATTAATTTAATAGTTTCACCTTATAATATAAAAATACATTTTTTTTAATTCATGCCATTTACTCACGTTACACACTTTGCCATTAGTATTTATCAACAAAAAAGGTATATAAAGATATATTAAAATGCATAAAAAACTGTTTATAAAGTTATTGTTGAAAACAACATATATATATATATTAGATAACTTGCAAATATGATTTTTATCTTAAATAAAAGAAAATTAAGCAAATTTTAAGTTTTGCTCTAAGCGCTGAATACTGACCATGACCATATTTGACCATGGAAAAAACCCTTTTTTTACACGAATAAATGTAAGCAAGAGACACTGTATGTTTAGCCTCTGTCAAGAAGAAACAAACCACCGTAATACCATATTGCTCATATCTTTTGAAGCTTGAATATGTATCCTATTATTCCATTAACAAAAATTTGGATTTTGGACAACTTTAAATTTCTGCTTTTAGACTAAAAATTTTCGGATTATCCCATATGTAAATAAAATCAATGTTAATAAAGGTATGAAAAAAAATTTATAATATTTCTTGTTGGAAAATTTTTAGCCGTGTGTGTTAGTGCAAGTTGGCAATTTGAATTTTCGTGCCGTGTGGGTCGTGTGGAAAATTGCAATACATGCCCATCTCTAGTATGTATGCCTCTTTATGAGCGGGGCGTGAGTGCTACGATCCAGAAGACGACAAAGGCGACGGCACTGCCTGATAAGATTTTGTTTACTTTTTCGGCGCTGTCTCGCGCTTCTCTCGATTTTTGGCAGTGCCAAGAAAAAGAGGAAGCACAAGTTGTACGACAACGGTCAGACAAGTGCGGTTAAATAGTAGAGAGCACCGACCATAGGATACCCGCTATTCTGATTCTTGTACTATATATGTACATACGTATATATTTTTTTATAAATTCTCAAAATTCGATTTGCAGGCAATATCTCTGTTAAAAAGACAGGAGACAGACAGGACAGGAAAGGGATAAGATGACTATCTTATCTTAAAGACTTGAAAGTATATATGTATGTACATATGTATGTGGGTCATATAAGTGAGTTTAGTCACTTGTTCATTAAAGTACACTTTAGTGCAGCGATGCCCAAAGTCAGCATACGGCTGGGCACTCACCAATACTCCCAAACAAAAACACAAATACCAATAAGGGAACAGTGCAAACTCGAAGAAAAGACAACAACAAAATCATAACAAAAGTCGTGTTAACACCAATCAAGAATTGGTTTCCTATGCTGTGGGCAATTACAAAAACAAATGGGCTCCGTGGGCAATGGGCCTGGGCATCGATGCTTTAGTGTGTCTTTGCACAACACTAATATGTACAAATGTATGTATGTTGCCCACCGCCACGCGAACACAATGGTCGCGTTCGCCAGGATAACTTGATCTCATCCATCATGTTTTGCGTTCTGGTGAACGCGTATGATCCACACCTTACTATCGCGACGTCGCTAATACAATCGGTTCAGAACCTAACGATATTGGCTTCGAAGATTAGCGACTCGCAACAACTCGCAACAGTCACGCTTAATTCGAATATTTTTTTGTAAAACTGAAGTATTGAACTAATTTCATGATATTTTATTAATTTGGCTTTGATTTTTTTTTTTCAATTTAGTGCATATTCTAATTGATATGTCAGCTATCGAAATAAGCCAAAAGCAATCAATCATACACGAGACCAATAGATCGTACAATTTTCACGATCCATTTCTCAAAATCTGATCCATGAATTCTTGCATCAAAAACACTAAATCATGTGCGTTTACCAACACTATTGGAGGAAATCAATCTCAGATCGCTGATCAAGTTGTCCTGGTGAACGCGCCCAATATACCCTTGCACTGTTTGGGAGTAGGGGGCATCAGACAGAGGCCAGAGCACGGAACCAACACATGCACATGCGAACGCATGTGAGCGCCTTGGGGTGTGCGTGTGGAGCGTGATACGATTCGATGCGATAACTATGACGAGCATTACGACGCGACTCCGATTCGGATTCCGCTTTCTGGATGCGAAGTGAATTTAGCTGGGGGAGGAGCTGACAGACCCAGTCAGACATATAGGCCTGCGATTGAGGCATCGCAAATTACTTTGATTGAGTAGAGTCGCTGGTTGTTTTTCTTGGTTGGCGCTATTGTATGTATGTAGATGTTGTAGCCCAACGTCACGTGACATGCGCGTGCATCGATTCTCTGACGCGCTCCGCTCCTAATCGCTCCTTCAATTCTTTGCCCTCTTTCTTTCGTTATTTTCGTGTCACGTTGTTGTCGCTGCGCCTCCTGGACAATATTTTCGATTGTCGTCGTTTTATTACGACCTTCCCTTCCTTCCACTTATGTATAATGTTTGTATTTTTTGGGAACTTATACCCGTACATATCTCGAATCTGGGTTAATTTGGAAACGAAAGTTCGAAGATGAAATCTACATGAATGAAATTCTCGGCCACTAAACATTTTTTCGAGCGATTTGAAAGATTCTCAAAATTTTCAAGATTGCTGATTTTTTTGCTCAATGCTCAAAATTAAGTGCGAGATGGCGGCATGGCCTTGGGGGCGGAAAATCTCTCGCTCTTCGTTGGCACGCGATTCTTATCGCCACAAATTTTGACTACTTCTGACCGAATCTTTTTCGCCTTCGTATATTTTATTCTCTGAAATTAAAAAAAAAAACTACAACAATACGCAACAACACAAAAATACCCTAAGCAAATGAGTGAATCGATACATTGTATGTACATATGTATTCTTTTGTTTGTTGCATTGAAGGAAATATCAAGGACTGACGCATAGTTTGAATTTTGACAATATCGAAATGTGAAACTAATTTTCGTCGGCAGCATGTAGAACCTACCTTACATACCGATGTAGAGCAGTGAAGCCAGAATTTTAGAGTCAATACAAGCTAGATTCGAAAAATATGACAACCATGGCTTAAACCTTATAAAAATAAGCTGAAAGTCTTAATAAACCTTAAATACATATGCATAACAAATGTTGTTGTTTTAGTGTTGTTGTTTTTTAATTAGCGATGAATTGAGAACATCACATCGTCAACATCCTATCTTCACCGTTGATTGTTTTGTTTTTCGATTTTCTTAATTACATATATGGAAAATCGTACTTGTGTAGTTGTGACAACATTTGCAATTCTATGCAGCCCATATCCATTAAATTCAAATCAAGATTACGTATTAGAAAATAATTCATTTAAATTATAAAAACCTTTCACGATACTAATTTGACTAAATACTCATTTAACGTCAACAAAGAGATGCTTGGAAACCTTCATGCTATCAATATCGGTCAACATAAAATACTTCAAAATTTTCACAATATCATCGTTTTTTATTTACAACAGCACATTTTCATTGGACAGTAGATAACAAATGTCCTCCGAATAAGTAATGCAAGCTGAATGCGTTAAAAAAAAGGCTCAACTTAGTTATATAAACAATTTTGAAATTGTAATAAGCAATTGCACTTTAAAAGATGGTAGATATACCCTGAAATAAGCTAAAATGGCATCACTGATGTAGAGTTCAGATCTCTCAACGTCTGCAAAGCTGATAAAGCAAGACCTCCACAAAACACACACACACAAATACAACTCCCACTATTTGTTAAAGGCTGGGCGGGCCCCTCTTGTCCATCAACGGCTTTTGTTTGCTTTTCGCTGCCTATCGCCGACTGTGGGGCTCGTCCGCTGAAAAATAACACACTAAAATGTTCAAAAACCATTAGTCGGATTTGTATCTGGTCCAAAGTACAAAAATCTGTGATAAACCAGATCGCCAGAATCAAAGAAAAGCGTATTGATGCGAAAGACACATTAAAATTAAAATGCGATTTCATTTTTTTTTTTTTTTTTTTTTTATATTAAGTTACTTTTAATCGTGATTAGTTGAAAGATTTATTTGGCCTCCACGTCTAATACGGGTTAACGCCACCTCCGCGATTTCAATTAGAATATTTAATACGAGTACTTTGAAAGATGGGGGAAGAGGGGATCACTCTTTTATTTTTTCAGCTTCAAAATTTCCAATGAGGACGGATTCCCAATGAAAGGATTTTTCACAGCTAGAGCAAAAAGATCTGGCCTTGATACTCGAATGGCGAATGCGAAGAATGAGGATGGAGCTTGGAACATAGAGTGGGGTGTACAAAATGTTGTCAAATCAAGTGCACTGGAGGGAACAGGAAGGAGAAAGAAAGCGCCGTCAGCTTAAACCATTAACGCGTAAAATACCACTTGGGAGCGGTTCGCTGCGATTGACGCAGGCCCAGGTTACGCCAACCATTCAAACGGCACATCGTCGAAAGCATTGGCTGTGGCAGCAGGATATAAAAGGAAACCCTTGACAGCAGCGATTATCATTCGGGTGAATGCAGTGAACGCGGGTAAATCCGAGTGCGCGAAAGTCAGCGAGTGAAAATTGGGGTGCAACAAGTACAAAATACCAGCCACCACCAGCTGTCCTTTTTTTGGACGACTCGGGGGCCCGTCCCCATATGAGAAGCTCCTAGTGTGTTTCGCCTGTTACAACAGCAGAAGCGAGCCGTCAGCTATCCGAAAACCGGTGGTTCAGCCGCTGTTTGTCAACAAAACGCCATAACTATATTTGGGTGATCAGAAATCATCAACTTTCAGGCTAAATAATTGATCCTCTGATTTTTATCAATTTTTACAAATTAGATTTACCCACTCGTAAATAAGAAGGATTTAAAGGATTTTAAGGCAGTCGTACGGGACAAAGGTAGAGTTTTCGCGGCGTGTTCAATTTTTATTCAAACTAAGATTTCAGCGAAAGTTGAGGCAATATCGTATATGGCGATTTCCGATAAATGTTGTGCATTGATGTCTTTTTTAAATGGTTATAATTTTATGCAAATATGATTTGTAGTTTTTTTTAGATAGTTGAATTTGTTAGAAGAACTTTTCTCAAGAATCGCCTTTCTTATAGGAGATAATTGTAAAAGAAAACATAACTAAAACAAAAAACAAAAATAGAACGAAAAGGTGAACTATTGTTGGTTTTATTAGGTTTTCGGATCAAAGTCAATAAAATCATGTCAATTTTGTAAATTATTTACCCATCAAAAACTGTAGATAATAATATCGCGCCAGAAATATATTGAAATTTGTTTATATTGATTGTTTGGTTACTAGCCAAATAGTGGAATTAAATACATAGATTATATCCAGTGGTGTATTATTAGAGTAAATCCTCATTATGGATTTAGTCTTGATCTTGCAATAACTTCTCTCACATCGTCTTGGAATCGAGCTATTCAATCTGACACCGTCTTGAGCCGACCCCCGCGTCTTCAATCTGATCCTGTCTTGAATCCAGCTAACTATCTCTTTGACTCTTTATCGCCTGATATACTACACTACAATAAACTGTGAATATATATACTGAACAATCATCTTCTCTTTAATAATCTCGGAAAACAATGCTACTGAAGAACGTTTGGGCATAGCTGAACATAGCTCAACATTTGGGGACCCCGACGTGATATACACAATTAAATCGCAAAAACAATAAAACTTGTGGTTCGTTTAATTCGCATTGAGCCACGAGATTTCGGTATTCGGCTGTGCACAAGCAACAAAAACGGTGCTCGCGTCTGCTGCTTTGCGATCTGCCTGCGGGTTTGCTGCATTTATTGCAAGCGTTCGTTCTTCTTTGCGGTCATCTTCCCGCTAGGAGCGTTTTCTAGCGCCTGCTGCCGGATTTTGGGGAAGAGGAACGACGGTGCAGTGGACACTGGAAGCAGTGTGGGTTTCCTAAAGCGGAAAGCACCAGCGTTATTTGAGCGGATGTTCATCCGGACGAGCCCCGCTCTCTGCTGGCGGACCTAAATTTGGGCATCGCGCTGGACCTCGAGCTGTGTTGTGCCAAAGACCATCACGACATTGCCCTATTGGGGGGAGGGCAGAAATCGCTAAACCCTCAGTCTTAATTTCAGAGAGCCATTCTGATCTGGACACATCACTTCCACTGCCTGGTTTCGCCTCTTCTTATTCTGTCTCCGAGCCTCACATGACATGGCTCAACTTCAACCGATTAGGTGTCGGACAACGCGTTGCTTCCAACAACAAGCTTTTTCTGCTGAACCCTGTATGCTGATGAATTCGGAAGGTTGCCTGTTCAGATCACGTCGGGAAGACTATGTGCAAGAAGTGATTGCAAGATCAAGACTAAGTCAAAGGGCAGGCGATCGAAAGAAAGGTGCGAGATTAAGACGCGAGAGAACGACTTCATATGCAGGCTGCCGTGCCGGAGCATACATGTGTACATATGTTTTTAGGTAGATGATAATTTAGTGCAGTGGGCAGTGCAAATAACGAACAATAATAAGGATTTACTATACTGCTGCACCACTTGATATAATCTATGTATTTAAGTCCACTATTTGGATGCGTAACCAAACCAAACTTAACTTTTTGGTCTCAGTGGACCTTCCCAGAGAAATTGCCATATGTATTACATACATACATACATACATACATACATACATGCATACATAAATATTCGTACATATGTACATATATGAAATTGAAATGTATTGCGAGCTTTAGCGTGATGGCTTAATATGGCATTAGATACTTCCTACTATGTACAGTAAGCACAACATTTATTCGTACACCCTAATTTGAACTATATAATATAACTTGGCATACGGGTTAATTAAACAGAAAAAATTAATTTTATATCAAAGATCAACATTTCTACTATCTGTTCATACAAAAATTGTTTAATTTTCTTCTAGTGTATCCTTATAAACATTAACTATAGCAAAAAAAAAAAAAAAACTGAAAGCGTACGGTATTTTTTGCCCCATTCCGTCTTTACGATGTCTAGAAGACCACGACACAACCTTTCCTGAGTTTTCAGCTGGTTGGTAAATGAGCACGATTAAATGAAAAAAATATTACTTTTTGGGAAAGTTTTATGGCTCAAACAAGATTGTCTTAGGATTATGCATACCCCAATTTAATCGGACATGGATGCAAATTGTCACTCAAACTGTCATTGTACTTATCATAATCGGACTTGGTCTTCTACAAAAGGACATACAAATGTTTGTTCATATTTTTGTATAAAGTTTTTATTGAAATAGACAGACCTGATCAAGGAATACAGTACATATGGAAATTCAGTGGCTCACAGCTTTAATGAACCAGAGCACCGTGCATACATAAAATTGATATGACTTCTAAACCATCAAACACAGCACTGAAAATCAAATGGACAATATCTATTCTTCAACAAAACCAATCTCATATATTTTTAGGCATTTTTTAAACAGTTTTAACAATTAGAAACAAAAATACAGTTTGCTTTCACCCTCAGTTAATTTCCACTAGTTTTTTAAACATTTTCTTAAAACTAATGAAACGTTGCGCCGGAAATGGTATCAAAACCGATGGCACTCCGCTTTTAAAATACTATATATGTTTACATTTTTTTATTACTGTTTTTTAATTTCGCTACACATGTCTCCATATTCTCACACCAACAACACCTCCGTCGCCAAAGGGCTCACACAGCATGAGGACGTGTGTGTAAGTGAAAGACAGAATGAGCAAGCGCGTGGAAGAATTAGTTTGTTCTTTCTGGCTATTGTAATTATCTGATTCTATGATTCTGCGTTTTAGGTATTTTTCTATCTTCAAAATTGTAGATGCCACAGATTTTCGTCCTTTGTGGGGGCGGGGCAAAATGTTGAACAACACTTGTAACACGAAAAAAGTCACCTTAAAAGGCAAAGCTTCTTTGTTGAGTTTGATTTACTTTTTTTTAGGCAGAGATTTGTGCAAAAAGCGCATCTTACTTACAATAACAAAATGCAGCACAAAAACGATCTAGATTCCGTTAATTTTTCACAAAAGGCGCGTGACGCCTCGCTATGCTGAACGAAATAATTGAGCTTGCATTAGTAGTCAATGACATCTTAAAAGTGCATGAGCGCATTAAAATTGATTTTTTTTTTTTTGCTTGTGTTTTAGTTTAATTAAACATTTAAAGTGAATTTATTATTACATTCAGCTTTTTCATATTTTAAATCAGATTGTTTTCGATAAAATGTCCTAAAGCCGCTATCTTTCCGATGAAGAGGCACTGCAGCAAATCGCTACCAAAGTGAACAGAAGCTACTTCAAAAATTCTTGAAAGATCCGCACGACACGGGAAAAAACCTCGCTCGGGTCGCCCACCATTACTCAAAGAACGCGATAAGCGCCGAACAAAAAGCTTAGTCGTCAAAGAAAACCATAGTGTAGCCCTAATTTGCCAAGAACTAGCTCTGCCCGTATCAAAGCGTCGAGTGCAACAAATTTTGAGGGCGGATCAGAGCATTTCGTACGAAAAAGTCTGATAAAATGTAAACTACTTCCTCGTCATAAAGTTGCCCGTTTAGAGTTTTCTGAAACTCATAAGTTTTGGAACAAAAATTTAATTTAGATGGTCCAGATGGATATCAGTATTATTATAGGGATATAAGGGCTTCAAAACAATTGCAAATGTCTCGCAATTTCCAAGGAGGGTCACCTATGGTGAGCGCTGCATTTGGTTTTCCTGGAAAGAGTCAAATAAGTTTTGTAATTCCCAAAATGAACTCGGAAAAATATGTGGCACTATTGGACGAAGTTCTTACGAGTTTTGATTAACAACATTATGGTGATTCTTGGTCATTTCAGCAGGATAACACTCCGATCCATGTCTCGAAGTATACAACAAAATTTGTTGATGAGAGAAATGTCCCGGTTTTAAAGTGGCCAGCAAAAAGTCCAGTTCTCAACACAATTGAACACCTTTGGGGAATACTTTTCAGAAAAGTATATAAGCACGGAAGACAATTTACAACTTTAAAGGAGTTTAAAGACTCAAGGAGTGGGCGAAGTTGGATACATCCTTACTTCAAAGGTTGATATATTCAATGCCAGGACGTAGTTAAGTAATTTAGGTCCACTTATAAATTTTAAATTCAAGTTCTTTTAAGAAAATAACATTCTTATGAAATTATAAGTTTATAATTATAATTTTTCAAAAACTTAAAAAAAATGTTATAAAGCTTTCTTTGCCCTATTTTTTAATTGTTATTTTGTTTAGTTGTAGAACAAAAATTAAAGAAAACAATATATTGAAACTTCTAGTTTTTATAAAGGTTGTTTTGTTTGTCAGCATCAATAGCCGAGCATATAGCAATGTTTGTCTGTCCGCCTGCCCGCCTGCCCGTCCGTACGTCCGTCCCTCACACAGTGTATCGAAGTGCACTTATTTTGGACAAAATTGCGCCGACAGCTCAAATGATGTCCGATTTTGATAACATTACTCGACAAATTGAACTGTGAACCAAAATAACTTTTTCTGATAGATTTCGGGATTTAAAAATTTTTGGCAGTACTTTGTTGTTTTGTTTATGGTGTCATTTATTTTTTAAGAATTTTTAAATTCTGGTATTTTTTCATGGTTTTTTTTTCAGAGGTAGTTCTTCTATTTTTAACATAACTTAAGTATCTTATATCTAGTTGCATATAACTTTGCAGTTCTGAAAAGCTGACAAATGCAACTATAAATCGTACCCAGACACTTTGTATCTGCAGCTTAACGCCTGAAAGATATTAAGCTTTCAAATTCAAATATCATAATTTTTTGCGATATTTTTTTTTTTTTTTAATTTTTTGAAAATGATCAACTTTCTTGAAATAAACGAGAAGGAACGTGCGAGTCGCTTCTGGGGACGCATTTTAGAGAATATGATTTTTTAGAATCTACATCTACAATGTATACTATACATCTAACAAGTAGATTCTATATGTATCATTTAGATTCTGCATCTCCACCGCTAGGGGTTGCTCGCGCACTGAACGCGGCAGAGTGTGCGAGCGAGGAGGAGATAGAGTAGTATGTCTCTGTCAGGAGGAGGCAGGGGAAGCAACTGAAAATGAATTTCTTCATTCTGGCTATAATTATGATCCGCTCTGTTTCAGATGCGGCGATCTGGTAGATATTGTAATTCTCTACGATACTGCGTTTTCAGTTTTATCGTATCTTTAAAATTGTGCCTGCCACAGATTTTCGTCCTTTGTGGGGGCGGAAGGGGGCGGGGCGAAAATTTTAAATACACTTGTAGCAGTGTGATATCACATGAGTCTGGAAACCAAATTTGGTTGCCCTAGCTCCTATAGTCTCTGAGATCCAGGCGTCAAACAAGACGGACAGACGGACAGACGGTCAGACGGACAGACAGACATGGCTCTATCGACTCGGCTATTGATGCTGATCAAGAATATATATACTTTATGGGGTCGGAAAATTTTCCTTCTCTGTGTTACACACATCCATTTTTACCACAAATCTAATATACCCCTTAACTCTTTTTTGAGTACGGGTATAAAAAATTTAAAAATTAAAATATTTTAAAACGGGTATACGGGTATAAAAGTAGAAACGCGTCCACCTAACCGACTCATGCGTTCCTTTTCGTTTCTTATTTGTTTTTAATGTTTTTCGGTGTGAATGTCACACGAGCTGAGTCCAAAGACTAGCGATATGGATAAATAAAAAGCCAACCCTGAGACTTTAAATTCCAACACATTTTTTTTCGCCCATATCTACAAATAAGCGCAGTCCTAATGTACATATACATATATGTATACATATATGTACATATGTAACATTTGTGATATTCGCGGGCGTTGGATGTTGATAATTATATATTAATAAATTAATAAAATCTCAAAATTCAGTGTCGTTTTGTGCCAGGGCTTGACGTCACAGCCTTAAGAAATTTAATTCCTTTGAGTGGCAGAAAAAAAAGAAACAACGAATCGGCACTGTTATCAAAGGGTTAAATGACTGTCAAAATATTTGTGAAATTTTTTGGTGTAAATTAATAATAATAATAAAATAATATAAATTCAATAGTTTATAACATAAAAACCTTTAAATGTCAGACAATTCTCTTTTTTAATCAAAGTTATCGGGTTATTAGTGGTCGATTAATTAGTTATAGTTAGTTGATAGTCATCGAGTAGTTCATCTTTCAAAACTTTTAAATATCGCAAAGACGTTCCCATCTTGAATTTTACGATTTTCTATTCGGAATGCCAACTGGAATTTACCGATGCTTTTTCAATGGTGACGAGACGCACTGTACTTCTGATTCTCAGCTCATGTTCATATGCAAGATTTACAGTGCGATGTTTAATAATCTGCTTATAATAATTTCCCTTCCATCGATTCATTCTCTATCACCCTTCCCGTACCGTATCCTCCCGTGCTACCAAGCATTCCACTATATTCCATGCGAAACCGGCTGTTGGGGGGGACTCACCTGGATGACGACAACAACGACATCAACAACGTCACATACGTCACTACAAAAGCCAGAAGATTTTTTCAGTTAGCGGCATTTCCGGACAAGTCTCTGAGAGCACCCCACCCCCTCCAACAATTTTTGTAGAGGGGAGCAAAATCAGTGCAAGTCCGGATTCTGCTCTAAATCAATTTCGACGAAACGCTTTACCAGACTTTTGCGTATGGGCCTTACGAAACTGTCGTTAGCCCGACCCTGCTGTTGTTGTTCCAGTTGATGCAGTGGATGGAGTGGGGGGAATCTAGCAGCGAAATGGTATTTAATGGCATAGCAAATGACAATAACAAGTACTACTATTAACGCTATTATCAATTGTTGCGACTATTCGATACCCCCACTGATCAGAGTTTCTCACTTCTCCATTTATACATATTGTACAAGGTATTGTACTATTTAAGTTTTCGGCCTAAAGGCCTGTCTCCAGCACTGCGGAAAATTCCTGCCAGGATTTTGCTTGTTATTCCGTGAGGGTGTGGAACATAGCTTAACCAGGGTTGATGAATCAGCTGTGTTTTGTAAACAGAGCCAACTGTAAAACTCTGCTAAAATTTATTAAGGAAAAAATACACTCTGATGATGAAGTGATTGTGTTGGTGGCGGCATATATTGTTGCAAAACAAAAAAGAATAATTTTCATCTTTCTCTTTATGGTTTTGCGGACAGTTTTTGCCTACATCTTGCACCATTCACTTCAGGAATAATTGTTGAACAAATATTCCTGAGCTGGGTATCAGCTGTTCTCTCAGTCCACATACGGTCCCGATAGGCAACTATCGATATAAATCGATTATTGATTTTTTCCCGATTTTATATTGATGTATCCATGATTCGTTTACCTGTAAAGATGTTATACACTGCTTTCGAATCACCACGATCATGTTGTTGTATAATTTCGATTGTTATATTGTCTGCGTTCCCACGCTAACACAATTTTTTTACCACGCGGTGATCATGGAATATCTTGTTATTGGTCGTCATACCAATGCCCAAGGATACCTCAACCTCACGGGATCGATAATGAAGAATGAAGAAATTAATTTTCTGTTGGTTCCCCGCCTCCAGCAGCCAGAGACACGATACTCATTCTCCTTCTCGCTCGCACACTCTGCCGCGTTCAGTGCGCGAGCAACCCCTAGCGGAGTAGATGTAGAATCTAAATGGTACATCTATAATCTACATGTTAGATATAAAATTTACATTGTAGATGTAGACGTAGATAACAGTAGCAAAAAAATGTAAAATGTAAAAATTGTACAAATATGTAAATCGTTGTTTTCTGGTTTGAATAATTATTAGATCGGTCGGAAAATTGTGTAATACACAAATCTACTTTATCTACTTAATACATACTTAGGTCCGTCGATATTTGTAATTGTCGATAATTTTCTCAATTACTAGTCACACATCTTTACCTACTCTGGGCATGGCAAGAGATTTTTCTGAAGGCATCCTACCAAATTTGGTTTCCCTAGCTCTTAGAATGGATTTTTAGTGATCCAAGGGTTCATTCAGAAGTAGAGACGGATGCTAATCAAATCTATGTACATACCTTTATGTGTGTACGAGGGCTCTTTCAGAAATAGCCGACCTATTTTTCCTTGTGGAAAAATGTTCACGAAAAATATTAATAAGCGGAAATACCGGAAATATCAAAATTTTTGCATTTGAAAGCCTAATATTTCCCAGGCGGTAAGCTAACACACACAAAGTACTGCATCAATTAGCTTTTTAGAATGGCAAAGTTCCTTGCAACTAAATGTAAGTTACTTAAGTTAAGTGAAAAAATGAAACGCTACCTCTGAAAAAACTTTAAGAAAATACCAGTTTTCAAAAATTGTTTAAAACAATGTTCTGCCATATACATATATAACAAGAACGTGTGTGTCGCTTCTGGGGACGCGACTCTACTTATACCCGTACTCAGTCAGTGTCAGTGTATACATTTTTGAGCATATGATTTTTTCGAATTTTAGAATTAAAAAAAAATTTTACAATTTACATTTTTTTGCTACATCTGTTATCTACATCTACAATGTATATTTTACATATAACATGGAGATTATACATGTACCATTTATATTCTACATCTCCTCCGCTAGAGGTTGCTCGCGCACTGAACGCGGCAGAGTGTGCGAGCGAGAAGGAGAATGAGTATCGTGTCTCTGTCTGGCGGAGGCGGGGGAACCAACAGAAAATTAATTTCGTCATTCTGGCTATAATTATGATCCGATCTGATTCAGATTCAGCAATCTGGTAGATATGGTCATTTTCTACGATACTGCGTTTTTAGTTTTATCGTATCTTTAAAATTGTGCCTGCCACAGATTTTGTCCTTTGTGTGGGCGGAAAGGGGCGGGGCGAAATTTTGAAATACACTTGTAGCAGTGTGACATCACATCCACTTTTACCACAAATACAATGTACCCCTTAACTCTTTTTTGAGTATGGGTATAATCAAATTCTGTGTTTTATAAAACCCTCGTACATAAATATGTGGAATATACCCGTTTGATCCAGAAGTACCGGGGATACTCATAATAAAAGAAGCAGGGGAATAAATGTTGACACAAAATAGACACAAAAGAACTTTGAAAAACGTGATTTAACGTTTTTGATCAAAGTTCACAGGAGAGACGAGATATTCTCTGTTTTCTCAGTGTTTGGATGTCGAATTTAATTTTTTTTTCATGAATGAGCATCTGGGGGACATGTAATAGCGATGTAAAAGTGATTTAAAGCCATCCTAAATCCGATTTAAGCAAAACCAAAGGTCTGGTCTACGTTGCAATGTTTCTTGATTCTTTTAAGCCAACTGGATTTCAAAATGATCGGACAGCCAACAGGATTTAAGTTCGAGAGTTTTCTGCTTCAGGGTGGTTCCCCAGAAACATTATTAGTATGCATTGTGGGATTATTAATCAGCAAAGATACATACATACATATGAGAAAATTTACCATAACCAATCAGCATTCCAAACAGTTTCCTTCCTTCTCCACAGGCCCTTTCTCCCCTCTACAATGGCAATTAAAACTGCAAGCCTGAGAGTGCTTCTCATTCAATAAGTGCGGATCGCATATCGTTTATTCCATGAATGTGGGCAGTCTCATCGCTCCATTCAGAATTAATTTCCCCACTGCGAATGCGGATTGATCAGTGTCCCAAATTCGTGTGACTCATGGATTTATACTCAGGTGAAGCACGGTCACATTGAATTCGAATCTTTTCGATTTGATACGACTTCGAGGCCCCTCAAATAAACACTTTGATTGCATTTTATTGTCTCTCGTTGTCGCCGGGGACAAGAAACTTCAGGAACAACTGACAGCAGAAAGAGCCAAAAACCATTGGCCATTAATGGGGCGATATATTAATTTCAGTTCGGAGCTTATCGACCGACCTTTATTTGGATATTTTTATTCGCTTGTTTGCGAATCGTTTTTAACGGTTCGGTTCCATATTTTGAGCTCAAGAAGAGGAAGAATGCGGCGACACAGAAATTTCTTCCTGGACAAGAAAACTTAAAATCCCTCTGAGCAGAATAGAATACTATATTCTCTCTACGAAGGAGTGGAGGGAAGGATAAACATATTGAAACTGCACTTCTTCTTGGACAGAAGCAACAAAAATAATTTCTGTAACATTTTTTTTGTCCACAGAATTCCATTAAAATAGCAAATGCACTCAGACATTTGAAACACAGCAAACCACTCCTCACCCTATATTAATGTACCCTCCGCTGAATTATCCATAAACACATATCGGAATGGTAGAATCAGTCACACAGGCGACGAATTTAATCATTTTGTTTTGACCGCGGGACACATTTTAATGGTGCACCGACGGGGGCGGCGAGCCGGGATGTTGACAGCAAAGTATGAACCACGTAGAGGTGGGCATTGAGCGTGTTTTCTTCGATGGGCACGCGAGGCTGTAGCAGTGTTGAATTTTAAATTATGTCCAAAAAGTACGACGAACAAAATCCCAAAAAGTGCAAACCCATTTTTTTGTTGCTAACTTGAATCACGCCAGACCGCTTTTTAAAGGAATATGTAAGGAATTATAGATTAAATGCGTGTTGGAAATTTGGCTTTTCGTGCCGCGTTGTTTCGTGCCGAAAAATTTCAGTCCATGCCCATCTCTAGTACTGAGTACCGAGGGGCTGCTCTGGCGCACTCCATTGAACACACACACACACCCCCTTGCACGCAGCTGTGGGGTGGCAGCGCAACAACAAACAAATTGAGGTGGGCTCGCTAAAAAAATATTTAAAAATGCCAAGAGAGATTCAAGCTGAAACTTTTTGGGGGAAAGCCAATCTCATAAACGGGAAGCAGTGAGAGAGAGAGAGGGAGAGCAGAAGAGAGGGCCGTTGTCGACGGGAGCAAAGTACAAGCATGTACGTAGGCATATTCAATAAAAGGTATGGTCCCGCTCTTCGGGTACTTAAACCTTATGTTATCAACACTCTCTCTCGCTCTCGATCTCTTTCTGCACAAACACATCCCCACAAACCGACAAAGCTACAAACATGTTGCTGTATTGGTGGTGATGTTTTGCTGGCGCTCATCAAAGTGTGGAGCACTTTTTGGAATAGTCGTCGAATGCAGCCCTGCTCTATCGGAATCGGAATGTCGTACCTTATTCGTTGTATACACTTATATACACTGACGCTGCCATTCATTATTTTTTTTAATTTAACACCAGGCACAGCCACACTAACAACACACACTCTTAGAATGACGGTGTGTGGTTTGGTGAAGAGGGGAGTGTGTGTGGGTAGAGGAGCAAGGGTAGGAGGAATGCGAGTAAACTATAATATTGTCGCATCAACAATAGCAAATAAAACGATTTTCATACATAATTAAATTGATTAACTAACTTGAAATTATTCAAGTCGTCGTCGTCGTCGCCGTCGATTGTTGTCGATTGTCACAGTCGGAGCGGGCTTTGAATACCAAAACAGCCTGAGCGCTGAACAGCAACAAAAGCAACAGAAACAGCAACAACGATGATCATTAACTAATCTAGAGAGCAGAAAATTGTATTAAATTAACCAACTTGAGAGGGGAGATGGAGAGTGAGAGAGCGAGGGCGAACAAAACAATTGCTGCTGACTCAATTGTAGTCACGAGACTTTCAATGCAATTAACAGACAGACAGACAGTCAGTCAGACTGAGAAATATACATGGCGAGGGAGAGGGAGAAAGAGAACAGCAACGTCGTTGTCAACGTCAGCAGGATCCTAAGGTTTCGCTGCGAAGGAAAGGGTAAAAGGCAAGTGCCAACCAGCGTGGCGTGGCCATTTTACTCAGTTGTCACACTCGATAACAAAGAATACAAAAATAAAGTTGGATAGATATTTGATTAGCTTACTGCACTAGCTGTTGCGTGTACATTGCACTTACATAGTAAGTGCGTAAGTACATACATATGTACATTTGTAATTAATTGCAGATGCATAGATCCTTCCCATGGGTATACGACTATTTTATGTCACGGTGATGGATTTTTAAATACAGGATTATTGTCAAAACAAAGATTTGCAATAAATTTATGGAAATTCATTTGACAAGCTCTCTACACTCTGTCTCCCTGCTATGGGGAGAGAAGCTCGGCCACCCTTTTCGCCACCTGTCCTGTCCTGACACCTGTCCCCCCATACATACCTAAATGGAATGGAAAAACATTTAATTCTATAATGAGTATTATACAGAGCAAACAATTGGCTCAGGACAGCGGAATTGGTGGAGACAGTGAAAGTGCCTTCCGAAGAAGAAGATGAGAAATGAAATACATACTAAGCAAACAGCGAAAAGGTGCGCAGAAAAGGATTGGGGCCATTTACGAGCATGTGTATATTTGTTTTTTTATTTTTATTTGTATGGGTAGCAACAATTATTGTTTATGTTGTTATGGCTTTTGTTGTTGTTGTTGTTGCCACGTGTACCACTGAACATTGGAATTGAGAGAAACAAACAGAAGCAGAAGCCCAATGAACCCATGTTCACTGTGTTTGCCTTGACGGGTTAACATTGAGTACTGGCTAAACTAAGCAGCAGGTTACTTGCTTACAATTAGCAAAAAGTCATTCCGCATCATTAGTGGTTTTTTTATTTTTATTTTAAATTCTTTAAATGATTAGCTCTGCGTTTGAGGCGTTTTACAGTTTCCAAACTTGCATTAACACCGCATTCTTCCCTGATTTCCCTCCTGCAGGGCCGGGCTAATCATATTTTACTTCATTACAAATAAAATCAGCAAGTTCCCTTAGGAATCGTATAATTTTTGCTTAATTTTTGCGCTGATTTAGTTTATAAATCATATAGTCCCTTTATTTTCCTTTGTTGATAATTGTCCAATTTCACAACAAAAAAACAGCGGTAAATGCTTTTAATTAAAAAAGGAAAAAAAAAGTTAACGTCATTGAAACATCATGTATAGACCTAAAACTAAAATCATTGCCTTTGAATTGTTCAGTTAAAAAAAACAATCCTTAATGCTCTGAAAAAAAACATATCCTAGAGACCGCAAACTTTCTTTTTTCAACAGCAATTAATCAATTTACACAATAAATTATTTCATCAGTTCATCGGTAATTTGGTTACTTTTGAAATTAGTTGAGCCTATTCAGTTGAGCGGCACTGTACATACAGTATACATACATATATATTGTATCTTAAATTAAAAACGTTGGGAGCCGTACTTAGTTTTTGGATATGATAAACACATCTGACATTTACACGAATTATATATACATATAACACTGTACTCTTTGAGATGTTGCCTCGTTTAGACAGTACTTACAGCATATAAAGTGTGCGTGTTTGCATGTGTCTTTTTGTATGCAGACATATACATGCATACCTATGTATGGATGTTTTTATGAATGTACACACATATGAGTATGTGTTCATGTGTGTTGCGTACACGTGCGTTTCGCCTCTCAATGTCGCAATGTTTGTGGGCAAACAATCAAATGCTTTCGTTCGATTAATTGTTACATATCGAAAAGGGGCAGGTTAGGTGAAGGTAAATTGAAATCAATCAAACAGAAATTTTTATATAAAGGAGTTCAGATTATATGGACGGTTGTACATAAGTACACACATATGTATGTACATATGTAAGTATTATCAGACAACTTGTAGCTTTCGGGTTGGAGGTATATTTTTGTTTGTACACGTCCACTACTTTAAAGCTAAATATACAAAACAAAAGCCAAAAAAGAATACAAAATATATACATATTTATATGTGTAAGTACCTTAAAGGTACAAACAAACGCACACACATACAGATTTACTATCTACACAATTTAGTAAGACGAAAAGATACATGGGAGGATAGGAGGCACAAACCTGTTCCGCGAGCGGCATACGATGTGGTCGTTTGCATTGAGGATGAACTGGATCCCGCCACAGAGCCCGGTCCAGCATTGCCAGCTCCACTGGTTTTTGTGAATTTTAAAAGCATAATTTTTATTTTGATTGTTTTTATTTGGAGGAAGAGCAAGTTTGCGTCTTGTCACTACTCGTAAGCTAACGGTAACAGACACTGTCGCCACCGCCAAGTGGAAGCCAAATCGAAATTAAGGTACTACGTAGAAGCGCCCGTGGCCTGCGTCAACGATGGCGCAGGGTTCGTCTATTTGTTGCTATTTTTAGCAACAACAATTTTGGTTTTCTCTCTCTCTTTTGCTTGAGGTTTCTTCTTCGTCACTGCCGCCTCCTTCTACTCCTGCCTGCTGATACTCCGATTCCTTGAGCTGCCCCTGACGCAAAATTAGTCGATGGCCCGGGCCCGCGTTTTGTTTTATCAATTGTACTATTACAGGCTTGGTTGGCTTCTCTCCTTCTCGCACACTTACTCACTCACACTTGCAACAATCACTGAGTTTCCCGTTTCTCTACACGAATGTGTGGCCTACACATACAATGTCCCCCTGTATGTTCGTGTGTATATGTGCATATGTATGAGTTTGGTTGCTTTTCGAACTGTGACTGTTTCTGCTTTGAACGTATGCACTGCACAATAAACACACAATATCACTTGTATTTGCCGCTTTTCTTTGGAATGGTTTAACAATGTCGCATTTACACATAAAAAAACAATATACTCTATTTTGCGCACTATATTCGGACCCTGCTTCTTCTATTTCTTTTGCATTGCATTCAACTGGTTGCGCAAGGCTGCCAGACCGTTGCATTCTGGCAGTGCCTAGCAAGCTTGCTAGGCAAGAATATTGTATAATTATTCTAAAATATCAATTTATACACAACAATTAAATTATTGTTGATGTAATTTTAATATAGAATTGAGGTAAATGTGTATTTTAAGCTGGCAATACAATTTTTGTTTTGTTGTTATAACCGGAACCAGGTGGCAGCACTGCCTTCAGCCTATCGATATTTTGCAGGGGATATTCTCTTTTTCGTGGTGGCAAATCCTCCATTTCCACTTACGTTTTATACTTTTATATTTCGTGGACCTTTTATAAATAATCCAATACAAAAGAGTCCTCAAAGTTAACCAATCTTTAAGAAAATGTATGTATATATCGTACAAACTTAAATAAAATATCAAAATCGGGGAACATGACTTCCGATCATGGACAGAGACCGAACTACAAGAAGAATATACAAACAGTATTGTTTTTCGCGGCTAAAGCCTAGTACTCAGATCGAAAAACTGTTTGCTAGCAACCAGATGTCATATATTTTTCGAGCGACCAGTGGTGTGACCAGAGGTGTGCACTTCATTCCGTACGGTTACATTGCTCAGACCGCTGCTTGGTTTTGTTTAAAGTTAATAAAATGCACTTCTTCGGCTGGGGCCGCTCTTCCCCAGTCATATCCTGGGCTCTCCAACATTTTATTGGCAAGGTAATGTGTCTGACTATCAGCAGCAGCAGAAGGCGACGCCTCCCGTGCCGGACACCGTGAAGAAAAAATGTTTTGAAAACTATATTTGTTTTATATTAGTGAAAATTAATAAAAAATAATAAATTATAATATCCATATAATTGTCATTCATATAATGCTGCATTAACTAGATTATATTTTTCTTCATTATTAATATATTTCATTTGCTTTTTTGTTCTCTTATTGCAATGTTTGCTTCGTGTTTGCTGGCAAAAGATATCAAATTGATATATTTTTCGAGGTGGGTCGAAACATACCAAAAAAACAAGCAAATACTTCTGATACTTTTCCAGTATATACCGACCTTTTTGTTTTTCGATCTGAGTACTGCCTTCCGTACAGAGCCTAGAAAACAGTTTTACCCGTAAAACATTTCTTATCGGCTTCATACGAATATCATAAAACTGTTTTCTAGGCTCTGTACGGAAGGCAGTACTCTGATGGAAAAACAAAAAAGGTCGGTATATATATGCGATGGGTGCCTTTTCTTCGGTATATTTGCGGTAAAAATATTGATATATCGCTGAGGGTCAGGCGGTATATTTCATCGATAAATCCGCGGTCACACTGCACTGCACGTGTTTGGTTGCGGCCAACCAAACTTTAACAAAACTTTCTGCCTTTATTTTGTAGATTTTGGATAATCATGGGTAAATTTCGATCGAAATTGAAACGCCATGGCAAGGGCAAGACATGGCGCAAAGGAGAGTCGGCCAAATCCAATCCGGAGCAGATGAAGCATCGCATCAAAGCAAAGTCTCGTTTCTTTCAGCCAAATTTGAGTCTGGGTAAGTGCAACCGGTGGCTGGAAACAGTGTCCAGTCTGTCCCTAACCCGGATTCCTCTACAGTTGCGACTGCAACTGCATCCGCCACAAATGCCCTCACATTGGAGGCAGTGCACAAGCACGAACAGCGTCAGGCGTACAACGCGGAGACAACAACAGTGAACGATGTGGCAGGCAGCTTAATGAGCTTCACTCTGGACGATGACGATGGCATGTCCGGCACGGGCACGCAGCCCACAGGGACTTTCAGGACCTTCAAGACATTCGCCTCCAACTACAGCAGCTGCAGCAACGTGAGCTTCAAGAAGCTTCTCACTGGCTTCCGGGCCTCGTCCGATCTGCACAAGGAAATGCTGGCCATATTGAGCGCCCTCACTGATATTATACGCGAGAATGGCGGCAGCGAGTCCTCCACCGAGTACTTTCTGCTTCTCATGGAGCAAATCGAAGCCTCCACCGAAGAGCGGGACACCATTGCCGGCATCGCTCTGCTCTCCATGGGCATAAAGTCTGTCCCGGCTCCGGTACTAAGAAAACGCTTCAGCCAAACGGCCGCCACCGCTCAGAAGCTCCTTAAACGCTTCATGGACTCCACCAACCAGTCCGTCATCCGTTATGTAAGTGGACTCTTGCTCCGGCCAGCTCCTCCTGCCTAGATTATAATTATGCTAATTGTTATCTTGCAGCTCATCGGATGCATGTCAGTGCTGCTACGTGCCCAGGACTACGCCACATGGACCTACAGCTCCACCACGCAGTACTTTGACGCTCTGCTCGCGTTCACCATCCACTCCAAGCCGAAAATACGCAAAGCTGCACAACACGCTGTTGTGTCAATCATACACGGCAGCTGCTTCATGCTTCCCGCCGCGCCACCCGCAGAAGGCGATGCGGGTGAGGGCGATAAGGCTGTGGGGGAGGAGCAGCAGCCGAAAGTAAATCACCATCCGGCGAGCGGTCGTGTTAGCAAATTCTGTTTGGCCCAATTCAAGCCCGAAGTGCTGGCCAACGCCCAGACGACAGTGCTCCACACACTGGCACTGCTCAAGGACACCTTGTCGGGGTTCCGCACAGAGGATATACGCGCCGTTTGTGAGCACCTGCTGTCCATAATGACGGCAGCGAATTTTATGGTCCGCACCAACTGTTTCCAGGCGCTGCATGCGCTGTTCCTCACGCGCAGCGCCAACTTGAATGCCGCGCTTTGTGGCAAGTTGCTGGCCGCCATCCACGAGTATCGGCCGGATCGCTCGGACGTCCGTCAGACGCTCACCTGGATCACGGTTCTGAAGGAGGGTCACCTACACTTGGCCACGCTGCGGCCGGACATGTGCATGCAGGCCCTGCCCCGCCTCTTCGAGGTGTGCACAACAGACCTGTGGCTCTCGGAGCGCACTGAGCTCGTCGTTGGTGTCTCGAACTGCATCAAGGAGCTGCTGCAGGACTGCGTGACGCATGCCTGCGCCACTCCCGAAGACGCCCAGAGGAATCGACAGAGCGTGGCCCGAATCATTGCGGCGCTTTACAAAGTGCTCAGCGCTCCGTACGGCGAGATCTCCAAATATGTCATCCTCATCTTCTCCATTGTCTTCGAGGCCTGCGGCAAGCAGTTTACGTGAGTTGAAGTAGCATTCTCCTTGAAATGTTTAGTGTTTAATTTATGTTATGTTTTGTCCTGTTCTGTTCCGTTGTGCTTTCCAGCACTGAGCTTAAACCATCGCTTTTGACCATCGCAAAGCGGTACGACAGCCAGAGCAGCATGCGGCTGCAGATTGAGCACACTCTGATCAGTGGCATCAGGGCGTTGGGACCCGAACTGATTCTGGAAGCTGTTCCCCTCGCCGATGCGAAGGGCGGCATGCAGCTGGAGCGCTCCTGGCTGCTGCCCCTGCTGCGCGAGGGAGCGAACGGAGCGAGCCTGCAATTCTTCAAGGAGCACATTGTGCCCCTGGCCACAAGCTGCCAGGAAAAGTGGAAGGAGTTCGCCGTGGCCCAGAACACCTCGTCGTCACACATATACGAGCTGCTGTGCTGCCAGCTGTGGGG
This sequence comes from Drosophila tristis, assembly GCA_018150885.1. NCBI lineage: Eukaryota > Metazoa > Arthropoda > Insecta > Diptera > Drosophilidae > Drosophila > Drosophila tristis. Next base: position 2,624,736 of record JAECWT010000026.1, read on the forward strand.
CCTATTTCCGGGCTTCTGCCGCCAGCCCCGGGATCCCGAGTACCTGCGCCATCTGGCTCCCACCCTCGGCTCAGTGCTGCAGAAGAACCCCGAGTTCCGAGCCCCCATCTACGATGGCCTACTGGAGCTGCTTGGCGACGGCCAAAGTGAGAGCTGCCACACGACCATCGGGCAGTACGCGAAGAACTTTCTGCCGCGCCTGTTCAACATATACTGCCAGAAGCCCAACGGCTCCTATGAGGCGGATCAGCGCAAGCGCGCCTTGGAAGTGATTCGGCTGTACATTGGCCGGGCTCCGGCTGAGGTGCAGGCGGAGCTCTTCGAGAGCGCCCAGAGCCAGCTGGCCAGCAGTGCCGTGGCCAGCTTCGAGTATGACGCCATGTTCGACATCAACGCGGCAATTGTCCGGGTGCAAAAGTGCCGCGGCATCGAGGCCTACTTTGAGAAATACATGGCCCCGGTGCTGCGCAACGACAAGTCCAAGCTGGTGTCCCGCGACGAGCAGAAGCTTAAGAAGCAACAGCGCAAGACCTATGAGTAAGACCTACGACTTGAAAATGGATTTTATACTCGAATCTAAATTTACATAAATGCTATTCTCTTTTTTGTGCAGGCTTCTTCGTGAGCTGATGACCTCGGAGCTGGCGTCGTGCCAGAAGTTTACGCGCAAGAACTGCAATGCCCTGCAGCAGTTGCTTCTGGAGGCCTTCGCCACCAGCTGCAGTGTGTGCCAGGCCTCGCGATTATAGTAAGCATCTCCACTTGAATGGTATTCATATACCAAACTCTCGAGAACGTGCACTCATGTGTCTGTGTAAATTTTCACTATTTTTAGCTGCCTGAAATCACTGCTTGAGTGCCGTAGCAATCTCACGCACAAGGACCAGCTCGTCATGAAGGCCATCCCAGAGGCAGTGCTCAACTACAAGGAGTTCTCCACGCGCAAGGAGCAGGTGGCCGAGCATCTGATCAAATTCATTGCCCAACTGTACCAGGAGGCAGGGAAAATTAATGACTTTATGGACATCCTCACGGCAGGCTTTGCCGGGGACGAATCCCTGATCACGAACACAGTCCTCGCCTTTAGGGCCGTGCTGCAGCAGCAGGGCCAGCACCTGACGGTGGCCACCCTCGAGTTCATTCTGCAGCAGGTGTCTGTGTTCCTCGTGCAGAAGTCCCGCAATCAGTCGGAGGCTGCTGTCGCCTTCCTTATAACGTTCATCAAGGTCATGCCCATCCCGCTGGTGGCCAACCACCTGGAGACGATTGTAGGTGATCGCACCACACGGGCTTTCATTTTCCCTTCCATTAATTGCTCTGCTCTGTCTCTCTCTCTATGCTCTTTCACAGATGCGCTCCCTGTCGGCCATGACAAAGGACACCAAGCGGTACTGCCGCATCCAGATCGGCTACTTCCTCAAGAAGCTGTGCAAACGCTTCACCACCGAGGAGCTGGCCAGCTATGTGCCCGGCGACGACGAAGTCACCCATCGTCGCCTCAAGAAGATCCGCAAACAAATGCGACGAGACACGCGCAAGAAGCAGAGCGAGGAGGCGGCCGCTCAAGCGGACAGCTCCGACGAGGAGCTCGTCGGAGGACTGGAGCAGAAAAGCTATACGTAAGCACATAAGCGGGAAATCCAATTATCCAAATGATCATTAATCAGATAGTACTTGCGGAATAGTTGTCAGCAAATGAGTCTTCGGCTACTGAGTATTCGATGAGTACTAGCTGTGTGATTGTTGCCATTGTCTTCTTAGCTCTACAGATATTCCATTGGTCATGGTTTTATGATGTGGCTACAGATGCATCCCGCTGCCCGTTGCATATTTATTTAAGTTCACTAAATATTTATTTTGGGCTAATAATACGATTTGATGGATAGTCGAAATTGTACGCATGCCATGTATTCATGTGTGGCACAATCATTCTAGGGGAGTTCGGTCTCTCTTCTGTCTGTCCGTCTGTCCATTATATATGTATATGCACGTATGTATGTATAGCCCTGACTTGTTGAGCCGATTAAGCTTAACCATTGAAACTATGTATCTTTGTTCCTGCCTATCTACTACCAATTCCCTAACTCTTCTTAAATCACTTACACTTGCATATCTTACCCGTAATTAATATTATTTTCATATCCGAACTGCAAGAATTTAGGGGTATATTAAAATATTTAAAAACTCCACATAAATCATAGCCTCACATACATATGTATGCATGTGTGTATATACTGACTGAGTACGGGTATAAAAGTAGAGTCGCGGCCACAGAAGCGACTCACAACGTTCCTTCTCGTTTTTTGTAATTTTGAATGCATAACAAGCTTCGGGTTGGTGTAGCATGGGTTGCTTGATTTATAGGGACTTAAAGAAATATCTTCGATCTATTTATTGTATTTGATTTGCCCTGACTTTCGTTGTTATTTTGTTCTTTTATTGATGACAGCATTGATGACATCTTGGCCGATTCGGACTCGGATCTGCCCGAAGATATGGATGCCGAAGAAGAGGGAGCAGTCGCTGTCGCTGGCAAGCGACGCAGCAAGGCCAAACAGCAGCAGCGCAGCACCTACATCCGCGAGGATCCCGACGAGATAGTCGATCTGGCCGATCTCAAGTCCGTTGGAAATGTGCTAAGTATGTCAATTGAAGCGCCTTCTCGGTGGGGAGACCCAATACTAATTGCTACCCTCACTCCCATCGTCTGTAGCAAGCGGATCAGCCGCAACAGATGGCCACAGCAAAAGCCTCAAGGCCAGGCCACAGGTGGCGAATGGCGGCTTCAAGACTGCCGATGATGGACGTCTCATTATCAGCGACAAGGCTCTGCGCGGCCAAAAAGGAAAGGATGGCGATGAAGACTCGGATTCGGATTCAGACTCCTCCGCGGACAGTGACCTTGAGGCAGGTGCAAAGGCCAAGGCCAAGCGCGGCATGGAGGAGGACTCCAGCGATGAGGAGCAGCTGCAGCAGCAACAATTGGCCAGTGGCAAGCGCAAACGCAAAGCCAGCGATGCTCTAAGTACACGTTCCGCCAAGACTAGCACCACCACTCGATATACGGCCGGTGGGAAGGGTATTCATCGTCAATTGGGCGGCGACGGCGCTCCTTCCCCGGCGGCGGATGCCATGTCCGTGCGCTCAGGGAAATCTACAAAGCCAGCCGGCAGCGAGTACAGCAGCAAAAAGGCCAAGGGCGACATGAAGAAGCGAGGCCAGCTGGATCCCTATGCCTATATACCCCTGACTAGGAATACTTTGAACAAGCGGTAGGTTCTGCTAAACCACTAGAAATCTTCTATCTCTAACTCTGTCTCTTTCGAACAGGAAACGTTCAATAAACTCGCGCAATTTTAAGAATGTTTTGCGAGGAGCTGGTGCCGAGGTCGGCGGTGGTAGAGTGGGAAAGAACTACAAATAGAGGAAAACACGCGGCAGTAACGGGAAGTGGATCGTAAAGCTATATAGATAACAACGCCCCGTGTGGGGCGAGGCGAGGCAGGGCTGGCTGTCTGATAACAAGGCTAATATGATGAAAAAGATTTCTCGCTTGTTAATTTGCTTAAATATCTAAACATACGCATATATATACATATTTCTTTATATAAGTAAGCAGCAGCATATGCTAGCAGCTGCTTCCTGATGTAAATTCCAGAAGAAAAAAAGTGGATACTCTTATTATTATTATTATTATTATTATTATTACACATACATAACAGGCGTTGAAAAAAAACCAATTCTTCCCCACTAGATCCCCCCCAAGTACTTGTGGACCACCGTCCCTAGATTCCAGGGCTCTTGCGGATTCATTTCGGGATCAAAGTTTTCCTCAAAGAAGTGCATCTTGTTGTTGGTGTCCACGAGGATAACTGAATGCGTACGACTGCCATAGCCGCGGTCGGCAATATGCACATTGAGCGCACTCAATTCCTCGCCCCAATTGGGGGCTCGACGTTTTAGCTCCTCATCGGGCCAGAATTTCTTCTTGTTCTTGAGCAGCTGCAACAACTGGGTGCTGAGTGTGTCCACACTGGCCGCGCCATGCTCCGTCACAATATTGCTAAACTGTTGCTGACCAAAGCGCACCTTCTCAAAGGGTGTCCCGGGCAGACTATTGCCGAAGCCATAGCATTTTCCCTCCTCAAATTCGTTCAGGGTGGGCGGTACATTGCTCAGCAGTCTGATCTGGGCTGGCAGGGATTTGGGCCTACAATTTTGAGCATGCGAGTGATGACAATAAAATGGGTTCGTTCGTTGACTCACCCAATCTCAATGGACACAAAATTGAAGGCGCTGTACTTGGTGCAGTCCCTGAGCAGGCTCTGGTTGAAGTTCAGGATGCTGTTTGGCTCATCGAACTGGGACACAAAGTCTGCCACAATCATGCCGCGCCCTAGTAAGAAATGTTCGTTATTTTCTTGCGTCTTGCTGTTGCAGCTGCTGCTGCTGCTGCTGCTGCTGCTGCTGTTGTGGCTGTTATGGCTGTTGTTGTTTTGGTTATTTGGTTGCAATATGTTCTTGTGCGCTTCAAATGGGAAACAGAAAAAGTTTTGAGGCAAAAGTTCAGTGAAAGTTTGGGGAAAGCAAAATGAAACAATGATGTGTGCGTGTGCGTGTGTTTGATTACCGACTGCATTGCGAGGCTTGGGCTCGCCTGTGAGATTGAGCAAGGCCCCAACTTTGAAGACTCCGCTGGCGCTGCCTATGGCCAGCCAGGTGCCGCCCTCGCGGCCCGGTTCGAGATCAATGCCTACAAGAGGAGTATCAGATTAAAAAGGTACGCAAATGCGCCACCGCACCACTTACCACCAACGACATGATCCGCGTCGGGCCATTCGCTCGCCCCCACAGTTTTACGGGCAAAGAATTCATCGCGATTGGAGGCCAAGATGAGCCTATAGCCACCGGGCTGCGGATCTGAATTGGTATAAAAAAAGATCACGCACATGATCCTGATCCTGATGCTGCGGCTGCTGCTGGAGGAGATGGGATGATGATGAACCTCGTCCGTCGTCCCCAAGTGGTAGTGACAAACTGTAGAGTGTACGTCGAGTTTTAATCGCGGCGGGGTATCAATTCCAGGTCAGTCTCTTTGTTGCTTTGTGTTTGGTTTGCCGTTCGCTGGGCGTCTAAAGCTGAATTTTATCACCAAATTATCGCTGATACAGTCTTATCCGTTACTTGTGCTCGTCAACAAAAAATAATAATAATACAAATAAAAATAATAGAGTCTCTATATGTATAGAGTAGTGGTTTGGCTGCTTTGCCCAGAGGTTTCCGTTTTTGTGCGTACTGACCAATTTCGGTGGAGCATAAAACCTGCAAGTGTTAATTTTGTTCTTTATTTCTCAAGAAAATCAGTCTTGTCTTGGCTAATCTAATTTAAATATGTCTCGTTCTTTGGTTTTTGTTTTTGGGCTGCCATATGCGGCGAACCCCGAGTGTTGTGTCCCGCTGGGCGGCATCTATTAATCACTACACCTAAGGACCAATCTAGTCTGCTAGACAGAGGCAGCAGTGGAGCCACGGGGGATACATTTGTTTAATGGTCGCATTCCACTACACTTCAGGACCAGTCTTGTCTGAAGGACAGGCGACGATACATTTATGCTAAATTCAGCTGATTCAGACAAAAACACTTATTAATTGAGAATATATATAGTCATCTATTTTTAGTCTATATTAGTCTTGGTGTGCAATGGACTACGATCACTACTTTATTTTTTTCTATAGATAGATGTGCAGACTGACATCGCTAAATTGAAAGACTGGCAACGCTGAGAGTGACCTGCACAACAGCTGGGCAGCGTTGCCAGGTGACAGGGATGGCTGCGAAGCAAAAACAAAATGAGAGAACAACAATATAAAGCACAACGCTACTTTGTAGGAATAACAGAAACACACAACACACAACGCCGACCGCTTCAACACAATGTGGCTGGCTGCAAGCGGCAATTAAACGTAGGCGAGCGGTAATGATTACGTTGTGTTAAGTTAACTCCGATAGCACCAAGGCAACGCATCGCAACCGAGCAATGAGACAATTTCGAGTGCATAGAATGATGTACATAAAGCGGCTCAAATGTTAATGCCAATGAGAGTGGGTCGCCAAATGGGAATCCAAATCCATCCAGCAACAAACCACCGAACCGACAAGCAGAAACCGAAGAGGGGAAAACGAAACGAGAATACCGATTCCGATTTAAATGAGCAGAAATCAAAAGAAGAAACAGAACTCGAGAAGCGCAAAAGAGAAAGAAAGTAAAGCTTCAAGTGAAAATTAGGCCAAAACGTTATTTAAATACATATGTATATGTATTTTGCTTTCCAACCTGCGGCCATGCCATTGGCTTCCCAATAATAACAAATGAAACCTCGCCAGAAGAGGCCATCCCATCTCATATAACATTCACCGAGCATCGCAACTTTGTTTAATTTAATCAGAGTCTAGCTAAGTACTAAACACAAAGCGAAAATGGAATTTCTGGAGAATATTGTCAAGAGTCTTCAAAGTCTGTTGTGTGAGTACAAGCCAGTTATCTATTAACAGGACAAACGAATTACTCCCGGTCCGGGTCCGTTCCAGAGCCCACATTTAATCACAGCTTCTCTCTCGGTGCACCATTTAGCATCCTACATCGACCTGGACTACTCTATGTGGCTGTATCGCTTCCTGACGCCGCTGATAGTCACATTCCTGCTGCCCCTGGTCTTCGTGGCCCTTATATACATATCATTCTTGGTGCTCTTCATCTACAAGCTGCACAGGTACGCAACTCTTACACCACTCGGCGATTAACATTAACTTTAAAAGAATAACAGGTATAGCAACAGCACCAGCAACAATTGTACTCGCCGCCACTCTTCTCCAGGTGTAAATGAACTCTCATGCTTATCGCGCACTTTTTGGCAGCCATTTGCCACCTTCCGTCCCATCCCTGTTTGAAGTTGGTGGTTGGTTGGTTGGTTGGTTGGTCACTCTGGCCTGGCCCTGTGCATATTGCGTCTTGTCTTTCGTTTTTCCATTGTTATTAAAACGGCACACACTGGCACACACACACTCACACAAGCTTAGCGCAAACTCTCTTGGATTCACTTCACCCATTACCATACCGTTTGCCCTTTGGATTTAGAAGTCAGCTGCTGGTCATGGAGACGCCGACGTCGTTGTGAATGTGTGTGCGTGTGTGTGTACATACGTGTGTTCTGGTGTGCTTTTATTTATTTTCAAACTCTCTAATATCCACTGCTCTTCACTGCAGAACCGGTTATCTATGTTAATTAGTTAAAAAGCTCTTCATAGCCCATATCCAATGTTTGACATTAGCTAACGATTCCCATTGATGGATCTAATCTACTAAATTCCCAGCCAGATAATAATAATGCCAAAAAGTACGCATACATATGTACATAACAGTACATTTATGGCCTTGTAAGAGTCAAATGCTGAAACAATTCGATAAGCATTTCTTAACAACAAAATACTAATAGAAACAAGCGAGGCCGAATCTTGAATGCCCTGATTGTTTCGCTTGTTTCTATTGCAGCCATACATATTTTATGATCATCTGATTTTTATAGAATTTCCTTATCTACGAAAAAACAAAAACATCTTTTTCGGTCCGAGCCTTCCTGGGGTATATGTATGAAATTGTATCCGATCGCAGGTCATTCTTCTATTTTCACCCTTTCCTTGGAATCTTTTCAGAAGAATAACCAATTTTTCTAACAATGAATGAATCTCTTCGCGGAGAGAAGATAGCTTCAGCACTGAGGTCTAATGATGCGTAGAAATATGCTCACAAAAGGCTATTACTACTGATCAAAAATACATACATGAATACTTTTTTAATATATACCTCATGGGGGGGATATGTACCCTCTCCAAGGGTATATATGTATGTATGTTTAGTAGAAAATACAAACAAAAACACAATTCGCATTTCTCCTGTAGTCGACTCGACCGACCCTGCTGTTGCTTCTCTTTGCGGCTGTTGTGTTCCGATAACAGCGTGCAGCTAGAGGCACAGCCGAACCGAGGCGGCGGCACAGCGACATTACGCATTACTAATTACCATCAGTTCATGGTCAATGACGACGACGAATTGCCGCCCCGCGCCCTTCCCCACACCACTGCCATCACTTGTATTTGTCATAAAGCGCAGCCGTAATCACAGGAATTAGACTGAGCCACAACTTCGCTACTACTAGTACGAAAGTAAAGAGGCAATTACATATAATGGTCCAAAGGAATGCAATATATGTATATTACTGATCGGCTGTTAGCCACATATCGCTCACTTAGCTATCTACATACTCGTTCTGGAAACATTCGTGGGTATTGTTTATGGTACCTATATATGTATGCAAGTATGTATGTACCGCCGACTACAGATATATATGTACATATGTGGAATGCGCGCTACAAGCCGAGTTTTATTTACTGCGAGTAAGGAACATTTCGTTGGATGAAATTAAGCATACAAATATGTATATATATTATTTATAGGTTTTCCCTTGAGATTTGCCCTAGCTAAACGTCGCTGATCAAATCGCTTTCATTCGTATTGGGCAGAAGATTTGGTTGCTGCTGTCGGTGGCTGTTTAGGCCACAAGGTCTCTTGTTTGTGAATACTCTTATCAGCGGCCGAGCGCCCCCTGCTGTCCCCCACACACTAAACGCAGTTCTGCAACGGCCCCCAAAATTGATTTATAAGTTATTTGAGGACAGGACAGGTCTGCCTGCTGCTGATAAGACCTGGTGACAGCGAGAAAAGAAACTAAATTTAAACTTAATTATCAGTTTTTGGAAATTAATTTGGGAGCGGTGCGATCCGATCCGATCCGCTGACCCCACTCGACCCCAAATGGAGTCTATGTACTACCTGACTAAATCCCCATCCCTGCTCAATGGCAACTTTAACTAACAAGTCCTTTCTGTCGTTGTATCTCCCCATCAGGCAGGTGATCATGCGATCTGTGCAAACGGATCGCAACTTCTGGCGCGTAGGCCGGAAGATAGTGGCCGCCATATGGGACGCCCATGCGAGGATCTACCACGGGTACGAGGTGATCGGCCTGGAGAACGTACCCCAGGAGGGTCCGGCGCTGATTGTCTATTACCATGGAGCGATACCCATCGACATGTACTATCTGAACTCCCGGATGCTGCTCCAGCGCGGGCGCCTGATCTACACGATCGGGGATAGGTTCCTGTTCAAGCTGCCCGGATGGGGCACCATCTCGGAGGCCTTCCACGTCAGTCCCGGCACCGTCCAGTCCTGTGTGAGCATTCTGCGCGATGGCAACCTGCTGGCCATCTCGCCGGGCGGCGTCTACGAGGCCCAGTTCGGGGACCATTACTACGAGCTGCTGTGGCGCAATCGTGTGGGCTTCGCCAAGGTTGCCATAGAGGCCAAGGCCCCCATAATACCTTGCTTTACGCAAAATCTACGCGAGGGCTTCCGGCAGGTGGGCATCTTTCGGAACTTCTTTATGCGCCTGTACAACAAGGTTCGCATTCCGGTCTATCCCATCTACGGAGGCTTTCCGGTGAAGTTTCGCACGTATTTGGGCAAACCAATAGAATACGATGAGACCCTCACTCCGCAGGACCTTCAGAACAAGGTAAGTGGAGACTTGGCTGGACGTGTTTGTTAGCTTGGCTTTTCCGTTCCCACTGACCGTATCTTCTGCCAGGTTGCCACAGCCATTGAGGAACTGATTAACCAACATCAGCGATTGCCGGGCAGTATTCTGCTGGCACTTTTGGACCGGCTGCCGGCCTTCAGACGGGCATCTTCTTCAGGCATCAAAAAGAAGGTGGAGTAGGCGCAATTCAGAGATATTTACTCCGGCTCCGAGAGCTGCTTCTCCTGCTCCTGCCGCCCATACATATTTGCGGGCTGCTGTGCTTATCCCACAACGATGATAACGTTTGAAGAGAGATTAACAGAGATTGGCTTTGGTTCTTTGGCCATTAAAGACTTTCTTCCATGTAATTCATGATCATAGTACTACTATGCATAAGTAGTTTATACGTACACCTAATTCATGGACCCCCCCCCCATCCCCGCGCCCACTCATCGCCGTTTCACTACAATGCAATGCCTTTTGTGTGATTTTTTTTGTTCGTGGTTGCTGTTACTAATATGTAGATAAGTTCTTTCCTTATTTCTTATGTCTGCGTCAAATTGAAGATCCCCCCGATCCCCCCGTCAAAAAACTCAGCCTGCTATGTCACGTTCACGTTCGCGTTCGCTTAAGTGCAAACACGGCAGATCGTATAAATTGTCATTAACACCAGCTATAGCAGGAAAATGTTCTAAGGTCAACGTGAATCCAATTCTGAACAAAGAAGAAGCATTATTCGAATTATTATTATTATTTTGCGCTTTTTTACACACACCAAACAACAATAATTACCCCAACCAATTTTGATATAATTTTCCTTTCTTAGTATAATTCTGGTCGCATTAAACAATTATCTAATTAGTCTTGTGTTAAGTGTATAATTTCTTATGACTGCGTATATATTTTCGCAACCTATCTTTTTTCTTTGTTTGGGGGCTGAACCCTGAAGTGAAGCAGTGGATGGAGCAGCAGGCAGGTGCAGCAGTCGACTTGCTGTCGAGTGAATGTGTGTTGTGTGCGTGTGCTGTGTAATATATGTGTGCATGCATAGCTAAGAAAAAGACTGTATGATATAGTAGTAGTAAATCTAAGTATTTGCATAAGTAACTGAATGTGAAGTGTTGCCCCCTATCCCTACCCTACCTACACAGATGACAAAAGCTAACACGGATTACCAACTGACAACAAAAAATTCAAATGTGGAAATAAAGTGCGGAAAAAATATAAATCGAAGCATTTTAATGGGACGAAATGAGGTGGTTAATCAACATATACTACTAATGGCAGACTAATGGCAAAGTCCATAAAATAGCATGATATTGCGATGTGTGCTGGTACTTAAATTCCTCCTCTCATGGGCTTTTTGGAAGAAAACAGTTAAACAAACAGTCCTAACAAAATGAAAATTCCAAAGTTAAAATTTCTTCAATTATATAAGTTAGTGCGAACTGGGCGCGGTTGGTTTTCTGTGGTTTGATGATACATATGTTCATCTCCACATGGCTTTCCAAACAACTTCCTGAATTGAATCTCCTCTATTTAATAAGGGAAGGTCACAACTGGTGGCCCCCAAAGGGGGAATCAATGTATTTGCTTAACTATTTGCAATTGGGGAGCTTAAAAAAACATCTCCTATTTCTCCATCAATCTAAGCCTTAGATTAGCCTTAGGGCAAGTCGATAACATTTAACCCTTCTCTGCCAGTTGATATTGAGGACATTTACGACGATTAACTATAGTTGTACAAGTTCTATATGTTTGCATACTTATTGTTTACTTTTCGGCGACTGAATTGGGGACACGTTACCTGCCATCGTATGTACTCCAAACTCCCGACTGATTTTAATTGATTATCCCTCGTTAAAGTATCAACAGAGAATGTCTCGGAGGGTGACACATGAATTCAAAGTGAGTCTTGGGTCTATCGACTCTTTTCTTCTTTTCTTAGTAACAAATATGCACCTAGCTTTTCCTTCAAGCCAAATTGTCACTTTGCCCTATACTTGTGTATTTCGAATCATAATTTATGTGCTTCACTCTGAAATATTTTATGAAATAGCTTGCAAGATACATATGATATGTATGTATGCAGTTTTGATGCCCGATCCAATGGAAGCCTTTTATGGATTTATTCGCACATGCTAGCCATAAACAGCTCCTCGCAACACTAATTGATACGAGTTTGCTGTGCTTTCAAAAGTAATTGCAAAGTAAATGATGATAGACAACAAACAAACTCCCCCTGCCCTCCGGTCATATGCATACGGTAGTTTTAATACGAGTAAAACAACAAATGAGTCTTTTACAATAGTTTATAATTTTAAAATTCATCTATTTAACGCTAAAAATGTCGCCTTTTTCTTATATTTTCCCTATCCTTTCATTGTCCGAATTTCTTAAGATTTCCTCCAGCAAATTTCCTCAATAATGGGAAACATTTTTTACAGCAACCAGAGACAGGAATTGACACACACACTAAGGATTACACAGTTACAGGATGTACTACATAAACATGAAAACATATACATATATATGTACGTGTATGTGCATGTTGATCATCAATGGGTGGGAGAGGGAGACTCCCATTGTGTACTACTCTGTTGGTTGAGGAACTCACAGCAGATAGGGGGAAGGGGAGAGCGGAAGTCCAATTAGTACTGCTCGGCCATGAGGAGGATAACGGTGGCCGTCCAGCCAGTGAACGGATTGCAGCCCTTGCCCTCGCCAGTGGAGTCGTCGTACTGTTCCCAGAGGTAGCCGCTCTTCTGGTATTGCCTGAATATATTCCTCACCAGATTTTCACGCAACTCAGCGTAAATCTCGAGAGCCAGGGCGGCATTGGGACCCTCTATCTTGCCGTAGTGGTGCAAGGCCCGCACAGCTAGAAAGTTGATGTTGATCCAGATGGGGCCGCGCCAGTACGGCGGATCGTGCTCCGTGTTCCGCTTCATGTACATCGGGGAGCGCTTTGACAGCGAGCGCAGGCCAAAGTTTGTCCAAAGTTGTTGTGGATCCCTCAAGTCCTGCAGCATTTTGGTCAGATACGATGAGTCGTGATCGAGTTGCTCGAGCAGCAGCGGGAATAGGTTCACATAGCCAAATGTGGTGTCCACAAACTTGTAGGTCGGCTGCTCCATCGACACGCGCACCATCTCTGGCTGTGGTGACGGGTGGCTGCCCCGCTGCGGCGCCATCGCCGGTGGACGCTTAAGCATGACCTGGTCGGTGTGGAGGCCCCAGTCGGCGTACTGTTGGCTGTAAGGGTCCAGGTGCAGGCGGTTCAGCTGCTCGTTGTCTGTCAAATAGGAGGCCGTCTCATAGTACTTGACGTCGTCCTTGCCCAGCAGCGTTGAAAGTTCGGCCATGACGCTGGCGGCCAGCGCCACCCAGCAGCGCAGGTCCAAGTGCCGCTCCCGGTCGGTGGGATGCGAGGCGCGTGGATAGTCGTCCAGGCCGGAGGATAGGCTCTTGGGATTGAGTTCGCGCTGGGTGGTCGTATTGCGGCCCCGCCACAGATACGATCCCATCAAGTCGCCTGCGAATGAGAGAGAGAGAGAGCAGAGAACGAATTAGAAAGGGAAAGAGATACAGATGGAGACAGAAGCCAACCTTTTTGTGTGGTGTTGTACCAGTTGAACCACGCCTGGATACGTGGATACAGCCGCTCGAGGGTGGCCAGGCGACCCTTTTGGGAGAGCTCTTGTCTGTGGCTGGTGAGCAGCTTCCTCAGCGTCAGAAAGAACGTTGGCGGATTGGCATTGCTGTTCCTTTGGGTTACAAACTCCTCGGGAACCTTGGACATGGCCTCAGTTCCGAGGATTTGCTCACGTGGGATCCAGCCCTCGACGTTGAGCAGATCGAACCAATGACAGATTATGTCCAGCTCGATTTCGACGTCCCACGAGCTGATCAGCAGGCCGTGGAAGCCCTCGTCCCATAGGAAGCCGCGGGGAAAGAAGCTGCGAGAGGGCACGGCCGTGTATAGGGGAGCCTTCCAGTAGGGCACAGGGTTCTTGGTGTGGACCGACTGTACACGACTGGAGCCGTAGAAGTAGCCGATGCCGCCGAGCATATTGCTTAGGGCGTTGCGTGCAAAGCGGACCTCTTCGGGCGAGTAGCCGCGACCCTTCAGCTGAAACTTCTCCTCGAAGCGCTTGTCGAACTCGCTGATCTTTGCCTGCAGCGACTCTGTGTATGCGCGGCCCGTGGGCGGCTTCGGTATCGACTCGCTGAGAGTAAAGCCCGATGTGGACTGATAAGTAATGTCGAGGGTGAAGTCCACCTCGGCAGTGATTTGTATGGCTATGAAGTTGGGCTCCGGATTGGACGAGGGCAGACCGTTCTGGGAGACAATCTCGCCGGGCAGGCCAATAAAGCGGTTGCCGCGCTTGTCCGCGAACGCTCGGAAGTGCGAGAAGAGAGTGTCCTTAAGCTTGCTCAGCGACGGCGCCACCGTACTCAGGTACGACTTGTGGAGAATTTTTCCCTTCACTGCATGGAAGCGAACCTGGAACTCGCCCAGTCCCTGCGTCTCACCATAGACACCTGGCTCGGGGCTCTTCTCGTCTGACACATACTTGATATGGCCATTGGTGCGCTCATCCAGCGCCACGTACCAAATGAGCGAGATGCTCTTGTCCCAGGCCCGCGTCGTGTTCCGCACCGAGATGCGAGCGGTCCAGTCGCCGCCATACTGCTTCCCGGCCGGATACTTTAGAAACGAGGTCTTCAGCTCGAAGGGCAGGTCCTGGATCTCCTGCACGCCGAAGCTGCGGCCGTCATGATGCGTCCACCCGTAGCCGTCTAGGTTGTCGCTCTGCTCACACCAGTGCCGAATGCCCTGGCCACCATGGCCCAGACTACTGGGTGTGTACCACATCAATCCCATTACCAGGGAGTGTGGATCGCGTGTTTTCATACCAAAGTAGGTGAGCGGGCGATACGATCCCCAGTATCGGTCTGGATCGTCCAGACCCGTGTGTACAACCATTTTCTGGTTGTCGAACGGCGTGTTCACTCTCGTCTCTAGGTAGCCCACGTAACCAAAGTATGAGGCGATGCCCAGGCAAATGCATCCAATTAACGTCTTCCACTTGTCCATCATCACCTTCGAGGACAAATTGAACCTGGTGCTACGCTTCTGCTTGGAGTTGGCGGCTGCGGCCGCTGCTGCTACTGCCGCCGCTGCCGCTGCTGCAGATGCCGGTTGGCCCGCGTTGCCTGAGCTCGACCTGGCAGTGCCAGCATTCCGCGCCATTTCAGTTGATGGCTGTGCTCTGATCGTAATTGCGAGTTATGAAATTCTACTTGGTTGTTCTTGCACAGCAGTTAAAATTATTTTTACAGCGCATGGTGTTTTTGCGTTGCGCGCAGGGTTGCCAAATCCAATTACAAGAAAACATAACAGCAACACGATGACACGTAGGTTAACCTTTCATCGATATGTGCCTATCGATAGATGGAAATCGCATAGAATGCATTAAGAAAACTAATTAAATTTTGGTAAATATTAATTTTTATATCTCAATCGATCTAGAATTCGCTCCATTTGTTTGCCGACGAAAATTGCCATATATTTCGATCGGAGGCAGAGTGTAAACAGTTGTGCATGCTTTACGGTTACACTGTTTTGTGTTTGTTTACAAATATAATCTGCTCGAATTTCAAATATTGTATTACTGCAAGCAGCAAATATTATTTGTGGGCTTTGATATGGCTCTAAATTGCTTTTCACAAGGAAGTGAGTACACCATCGACGACCATATTTGTTTAACCTATCGATATATTTCCGCGGTGTCTGACCTAGAGAGGGGAACAAATTTAACGAACTAATGGAAAAACATCGACTTACCTACTCTACAAGCAATGTTTGTGTAAAAAAAAATCGATGTATCGATCAATTGTTTTTCCAGCTCTAATGCATAGTAGCACTATAAACATGTCAATGGACGCGAAATTAAGTCAGACGAAATCAACTAGACGCTCATTTAAAAAGCCCTTTGTTTTTGCAAAGAACTGTGTCTACCGCCCGATGCGCCAGATAAGCAATATGGAACGAAACCATAAGCTACCTGTTGACAGGCCGACCTGTAAGTACCCAAAACAGAACACCATGCACATCATTCGACACTCAATTAATGTCTGGTCACCTTCGTGCCATTATCTAGACTTCACGCTTAATGCACCGCCCTCACTGGTCCCGGCCAAGAAGTACTCAGACATTAGTGGCTTGCCCGCCCCCTATATGGATCCACACACAAAGCTTCGCTTTGCCAATGCCGAAGAGTACGCCTCCATGCAGCACATGCCCTCGGACATCATCAACCGGTACCTGTCGGTACGCGGCTACACCAGTGCCGTGGGATAGTTGACTTGTGACTGCTGACTGGGGTTTCGAGGTCCGCTGTGAGGTTATCTGAAGCGTAGTTACCCATGGCCTTTCTTTTCATTAGAATTTAAGGTTTTTTTTAAAGAATAGATTGTTAAGAGATGTCAAACTGTAAGGCATTGGAACGTAAGTGGTAAGGAACGAAGAGCGGTACAGCGCGCTGGAGAATGTATGTTCGGAACAAGTACAGCTAACGGAGCTTTATTGAGGCCTTTCTATAAATGTTTTACAAACTACAACTCTCGTTTTATTATCAGTATCATCATTTTGTTTGAGTTAATTTAGATTTAAGCATCTAAAGGAAGTACAAAAGAAAAATTTCTGAAACTCGTGAACTACCGGTATTGGGTTTCCCGGAATATCTCTATTTTCTAGCTCGGTCTGTATGTGTGTGCGTGTGCCTGTGTGTGGCTATGGAAAGCGGACACCAGCGTAGTCATCGTGTGAGCTAAGAATAATTTCAATGTGTTCTTCATGCATTTTCTGGCATTCGCTCCAGGAATCTTGTTAGATGCTACCCGGCCTGGTTAATGGGGCGGCTAATACTGTTTGGCTGGGTGAGCATCTGCAAGTCGGCGCGAAAGCTCCGCGGTAGTCCGGAGATGTCCAGCTGGTACTTCAGCACCACCATGGTGGCCAGGGTCTTAAGTGTTGGCTCGAAATCCAGCACATGCAGGTCGCTGTAATCTATGAGAGGCAAAACCGGCGCTGGCCCGCCATCCTGAGCCTCAGCATGGCCATGAACTGCAGGTGGAGCCGGAACCGCAGCCACTCCCTGCTGCTGCTGTTGCTGATGCACTGTGGTTGTACTGGTGGGGGTCCGTGGACTAGTACCGCCAAACAGGAACATTTGTGTGCCTATCACAATAGCACATTGGCGCCGGCGGGCCGTCGGCGCCTTACCATTGGCCCGTATTAGGTTCCAGAGTTTGCTGCGTGGATCAAACGTGTACAGATCGTTGAAGTGCTGGTCCAGCAGCCCATTGTAGCCGCCAAAGACGTAGATGAGTTTATTATAGACGAACATACTGTGGCTGCGCCGGCCGACGGGAACCTTTCCGGCCGTGAATGGACGGTGCCATACCTTCGTCTTCATGTCCAGAAAGACAATTTCATGGCAATAGGTCTCTTCCTGACTGTGGTACGGGCTGTGCTTATCGCCGCGTCCCCCGAAAATGTACATGCGCTCTTCCTTGTAGGCCACAGCGGCATGGAAGTCCCGGTAGCTGGGAGGCACCCCAAATGTCTGTACATAGGTCCACTCCATAGTGTCCAGATTTAGGGTGTGAACGTCGCTGCTAAATTCATTAATCTCATCAACGAATCCACCGAATATGTACATGGAGTTGCCGATGACACAAGCCGAGTGGCCGTCCCGGGCCCCGGGCAAGCAGCCAGTGACCACGGGTCGTGTCCACTTTGCAATCTTCGGGTGGAAACAGTAAAGGACATTGCAGAGGTTCTCGTCGTTCCGTCCGCCCCATATGTAGATGCGCTCCTTATAGGCCACCACGGTGTGGCCGTATCGCTGGAAGGGCACCAACGGGTACTTGAGCGGGACACCTTCTTCGTCGTTCTGCTGTGGGACGAGGGTCCAGCGCATTGTGTGGGCGTTCAGGACGTGCACATCGATCTGCTCGTTGAAGCGGTAGTCGTAGCCGGTGCAGTATCCACCGAAACTGTAGATTAAGTCGCCCACCCCCACAGCGGCATGGTTAACCCTCTGAGGTCCTCCGTCCAGGTGCACGGTCCACAGCATTGGGCTCGGATACTGCAACAGAATGATGACAAAGAAAAATTTATTTAGTTTGGGCCGAACGTCAGGCAGGGACTGGGACTGAACAGAAGCAAAAAAGAGTTAGGCAAACAGACCGAGTTATAATGGAGGTGTGAGTGCTTGAAGGCCACCCAGGTGTAAAGGCAACGGCAGATACCACCACTGTTGTCAAAGGTAATTTAACTTAGTTGTATGTATTTGTTGTTGTTACCGTTTTTAATAAAACTAGGTATGGAACTTCGCACTTACGGAACGTATATATTTGTATGTTAAGGCTTTTCAATCGATGACAGCACTGGCACAGATGACACTGACTCGTATTCAGACAGTGCTGTAAGTGTCGTGAAAGTTGGCAGCTTTTTGTTTGTCACATTTACAGCACCAATGTAACGGAATAGAGGCGTTTGAGGATTAGTTAGTTGAAAAATTCGATGTGACAAGGTCACAAATATTTAATTATATGCCATTCCACAAATAATCCAATGCTTGTTGACAGTTGCATTGCATATTAGGGCCTGGCTGTTTTCACAAATGCACTTCGAGCGCTGTTAGCGAACTGGTGCTGTTGGGCGCACTGAATCATGTGCTGTTAAAGGCAAGTACGGGGCAACCAAAGGCATCACATAGCCATGTATATTTATTGAAAAAAAGACTAATACTGTGCATTGCACTGTGTGACAGCTACATGTACGGAAACGAACCCCTTGTCTGTTCGGAGAAAATATAAAGTCTGTCGACGCAATTCGTTCTGTTAGGTGCAAATGCACAGCGAGTGCTGTTAGAGAACAGGTGCTGTTAAAGACAGAATATGAGCGCAGCGCAAACAAATGTGAAATAGAAACAATGCAAACTTCTGGTTCTGCATTATACAAGTGAAGAAACGGGTACGGTACCACGGACAAAGTGCCTTTTTCAGTGGGTCGTCGTCGTTTCTGCCTCTTTTTTTGTTCTCGGTGTGTGGTGGTGTGTGTTTGGCTGTGCATCGTTCTTGCATTTTCATCGGGGTCTACAAAAACAAAAACAACAGAAAAACCGTAAGTTGTTTCAACTTAATTTTTCTGCCTATTTCAGTTGTTATGGCTTTTTTTACCCGCGCTCCCCCCGCCATCACACCGTTGCACACAGCGCATTAGAAAAAACAAGACATGTTTGTTTGTTTGTGTGTATAGATAGCTGTTTTCCATGTGCGTGCGTATGCCCACTGTTCAACAAATTGCGCCTTTCGACAGCAAAACTTCATTGCGAGCAGGAGAGAGGAGAGAACGGGTCGCGAAAAGGGTTAATTTCTTTCTTTGTCTCTCACCTGCTATTGGTATTGCGTTCCACACAGCTGACTTTGTTTCTACCCACTCTTCCAGAAGAATGTCTGCGCAGGATGGGCTGGGGGGAAAAGTAGAAGGATTTTCGAAAATTATGTTTGTTGCATACAGAGAACCACCAATGCTCTCACACAGCACAAACACACACAGGCAAACTAGCAGCTGTAGTGCGCATGAGTGTGTGTGTGTGTGTGCGTCGTTGGCGCAGCTGTTTGTGTATTGTTGTTTACGCTTCTTTCCTCTCTTCTGCTGCCACTGTAGCTGTCGCTTCCAGCGACACAACGCAATAAATTCATGCTGTTGTCTGATAAGAAATCACGAATGCAATCGAATGTATCCGAAAAGTGTGTACCCCCCCACGGCATGAAAATATTTTCTGGCCTTATATATGACATTCATATGTACATGTGTACATACGTCTAGTACTAGCTCCCCTTTTTTTTTTCTCGAAAAGGGTGATCTCTTTCGCCAGTTGTTGGTTTCCTTTGTCCCGCTTTGGCCATGATAGGAGACAAATATCTGGAGATAGCGCTCCATCACTCTCATAGTTTTTATCTGCAACGAGGTAATCACAGGCGTTACAAGCGGTGTGTTTTTGTTGGAAATTCAATTATTTGATGTTATTTTAATAATACGGCATGTTAAGGCCTACAACAGTCGTTAAGCTAAGTTAATAAAAAAATTGTATTTCTCAGTAAAATATGCAGCTTTGGCAAATCACAAAATATCAATTAAAGCCAAAAGTTTAACGCACAGAAATTATTCATTGCCTTCAATTAAAAACAAACAAATTTGAAAAATACAGCTAAAATACGACTTTTTACTATTTGTCGCCTTTAGCCTTAGATTTCTTGGAAATGAGCCATTCTCTATCCAAATAGTGGGGATTGTTGGGGTAGCTGTTGCTCAATATGTCATTAATGAAGACCATACGTACATAGTATGTAAGTATGTACACAGCTCAAAAATATTGTTTCCTCCTCCATACATTTCAGTTGGGATCAGATATTTTCTTTGGAAGGTCGATCACACTCGTATACATCAATATGTATGTACATATGTACATTTATTTCTCCTCGGGCGAAAGGCAGTAACGAACACAAAGAAACTAGGAAAAAATTGCACTGAAAGACAAAAATAAGCAAACCAAAAAACCCACAGAACCTGGTGCCCATCCGCAAACGAAGTTCGGAGATTGCGTGCTGGCTGTGCCGCTACATTTTTACTGCAAATGCGTACTTCTCAATTAAGCAAGAACAGACAAAGCTGACTAGGCGGTTTCGGTGTTAATTATGTACGTGAGCGTGAGCTGTGTTTGCTGCAATCCAATCCAGTTCGGCTTGCTTTCCACAGGCGACACTGACACACAATCGCAATCGCAATCGCAAAGACTGTTCACGATATATGTATGAGCAGAGACTTACCGTTACACAGCATGGGGACTTTGCCCCAGAGATACAAAAACAAGTGGAGGAACCAAAACACCCCTCTTCCTTGGCATTTTCAATTTGCTTGCCACCGTTGCCGAATTCATATAAATTTGACTTGCTTACGGGCTCTGAGACCCTACATACTAAATACATACATATGTATGTATGTACATTTTACACATGGTTGCCGCATGGAAAAATTCGAATTCGACAACAAAAAAACGACAAAATAATTTTTTACAGTTCATGCTTCATACATAAAAATGTATATTCAAATATTGATCTGATCAACGAAAATAGGCTTGGAAATAAAAGAATAAAATAATTAAAATCCATTCGTATGTGCCATTTTTTATTTTTATTTGCGCACTCCCTATAACTCTATAACTGAATGCCGAATGCGTGAAACTCAACAAAAACTCACATTCATATTAACTAATTTTGTGCGCGCACAGGTACCAAATGTACAACCCTTTTTCGTTTTCTTTGTTCCCAATTGACAGTTGGGCCCGCAACCTTTCAAAAGGTATTTTTTGTTCATTTTTTTCTTTTTTTAGGTTTCGTTAACGAATTTTAGCTCCAAAGTTAATACACCTAAGCACAAAAAAAATAGAAAACACAGGATATACTTTTTTTTCGACTTAACCTGAGTTTTAAAAGTAAAAATTTCGTAAAAAATACCGCACAAAAATCATAATTTTTGCATTTCATTTATATTTTCCAGACGGTAAGTTGAAATCACAAAGGCTTAACTTCTAGCTGTTTTAATTATCTTTTTAAAATAGCAAAGTACTTTACAACCAGACGTGAGATACTAGAGTTATGTGAAAAAAGAAGCGCTACCTCTGAAAAAAGCTTTGAAAAAAATACCAGACCTAAAAAATTCTTTAAAAAAAGTTCTGCCATTGAAAAAAACCATGATTCTTTAAAAAATTTTAAAGTTTCATATCTATCAGAAAAAGTCGGGTTGAATCCTTGAGGAAACATTAGTATTTAAGTTTTTATTATTTAAATAGTATAAATGTACGTAAATGCTCTCTGCTTTGCCAAAATATGGTAAAAATAACACTCTTTCGTTTCAAAGCTATAAAAAGACAAAAGCCACTTTGCTGCTTTCATACACTTAAAGGGAGCGCCAGAGAGACCAAGAGAGCAATGCAGCCAGTATCAAAGAAATAAAAATAATATTGTTAGCATTTTGCGCGGCAATTTTTGAGCGCATACAAATGTATGTATGTATGGCTCATACATAATAAATATAATAAACTACCTGAATTCATCGAAATTATACAATTTATACAATACAATTTCATAAAATCATTTTTCATACAAAAAGGTATAAAAACAAAATCTTTCATATTCTGTTCTACAGAATACGACAAAATGAAATGAAATGAAATAGGCCTTCAAACACACATTTTTAGACTAAATTTGAGATTTTTTTATACCCATGCTCAAAAAATATTTAAGGGGGTATTTTGTATTATTTGTAAAAGTGGATATGTGCAACGCAGAGAGGGAAACGTTTCCGACCCCATTCTTGATCAGCGTCAATAGACGAGTCGTTATAGCCATGTCCGTCTGTCCGTCTTGATGAGCGCCTAGATCTCAGAGACTATAAGAGCTGGAGCAAACAAATGTTGTTTCCAGACTCAAACTGCTTCAAGTGTATTTCAAATCTGTGGCTGCCACAATGTTGCCGATACGATAAAACTATAAACGCAGTATCGTAGAGAATGGCCATATCTACCAGATTGCCGAATCTGAATCAGATCTGATCATAATTATAGCCAGAAAGAAGAAATTATTTTCAGTGGCTTCCCCCGCCTCCACCAGCAAGAGACCTGATACTCATTCTCTTTCTCGCTCGCACACTCTGCCTCTAGCGGAGGAGATGTAGAATCTTAATAGTACATGTATAATCTACATGTTAGATGTGTAATATACATAATAGATGTGGATAACAGATGTAGCAAACAAATATAGAATATAAAATGTTTTAAAATTCTACTTAAATCAAAAGCTCAAAAATGTATATACTGTAATGAGTACGGGTATAAGTAGAGTCGCGTCCCCAGAAGCGAGGAACCCATTTATAGAAAAGTAAAAACTTTTGTATAGAAACAATGCCACATTCTCTGGTTATCATTTAAAAAAACATCATGCAATTTGGTGCACTCGTTGCGCACAGATTTTTTTCTACAAATATATAGTGTAGATATGTACAGGCATATCCATAACTATGTACATATGTACGTATATTGGATTTTGCATTTACATATGTACTACATATGTACATTTTCATCATCATCTTCTGCTTTAGCTCCTTCTGTTTGCGTTCGCTGGTCTGTCGTCTTTATTGCATTTGCAAATTGTACGTAATTTGTTTGTTCATTGAGCACGCATTATGCGTTTAAATTTGTTGCTATTGTTGCACTTTGCATATCATATTTGTCCTTTATCGTCGCTGCTGATGTCTCCGGCCACCTGCTGCTGCTGTCACTGCCAGCGCCGCTGTCAGGCCAATACTCTACCAGCGGAGATGGCGTCGCGTCGCCGCTCATTCATTCGTTTCGTTTCGAGCAGCGCGCTTTGATTTCTTTCGTTGGCAAAAACAAAAATTGTGTGGCAGAGGGAGAAGTGAACATTACTCTTCGGAAAAGGTGCAAAAAATAAGTTTAAATCCACTCGCACGAATAATAACAAATAAATAAACAAAGAGAAACAAGCAGCAGAATAAGATGTGTGTGTGTGATGATAAAATTTAAAACTTCTTTTTCCCCCTCTCCATCCGCCGCTGAAGATGCCTGCCGCCTTTCTTCTTTTATTTATTTTTGTGTTTGTTTGGTGGTTCAGTGAACTGTGCAGTACGCGCTTCTACGTTTCTGTTTTTATTTCTGTTTCGGTATTATTAAATTAATTACAGTTAGGTGTCGAGAGTAGAAGAGTTGGCAGATATCTTAATTATAATGCTAATTCATTTTGCCGGCACGCCTCCTAGCAAGGTTCCGGAGGTGCTTTAGATCTCTTTGTTGTCTGGTGCACATTCCTTTTCTCTCTCTTTCTCTCTCTCTTTTTGTGCCTGTCTGTGTAGCTCTTTGTTCTGCCCGAGTCTGGGCGCTCCTTCGGTTTCTTTGTTCAAGTCGTTAGCGCAGACGCAGGCGCTGACGCTGGCGTCAGCGTCCGAGTCAGCAGCAGTCAGTCCATTTGCATGCTCTGCATTTGGGCATTGAGCTTCTTGTGGTGATGCTGCCAGAGCCAGGAGTGCGGGCCTAATTAAAAATTACAATTCGTGTAAGGCTTTATGGCGGACTTTGCGTCTACGAGAGTTTCGTTAAAAACACTATGCAACAGCCAAAGAAAACTCTAGCACCAGTTTTGGGGGCTGAAGATTTTTAATGAATTATGTTTTCCTTATATATAGATTTTTTTTCATTTTGTTTAAAAATTGTATATTTCAAAAGTTATTTATGCTGAAGCAATTATGAAAAGATAATTAATGCAGCTAAACTTCTTCTATTTCCATTTGGGAAATATTAATCTTTCAAAAAGAAAAATCCAATTCAGTGTAATATCACATGAGTCTGGAAACAAAATTTGGTTGCTCTAGCTCTTATATTCCTTATATATATTGGTTTCCAGACTGATGTGATATCACACTGCTACAAGTATAATTCAAAATTTCGGCCCGACCCCTTCCGCCACTTCAAACGACGAAAATCTGTGGCAGGCACATTTTTAAAGATACGATAAAAGTATCGTAGAAAATGCCCGTATCTACCAGACTGCCGAATCTGATCATAATTATATAATTATAATCATAATTATAGCCAGAATGAAGAAAATAATTTTCTGTTGGTTCCCCCGCCTTCTTCAGCCAGAGACCCGCTACTCATTCTCTTTCTCGCTCGCACACTCTGCCTCGTTCAGTGCGCGCGCGAGCAACCCCTAGCGCAGGAGATGTAGAATCTAAATGGTACATTTATAACACTACTCGACAAAATTGAACTTTTTATTTAGGCTGTGAACCAAAATGACTTTTTCTGATAGATTTCGGGATTTACAAATTTTTGAGTCGTTTTGGTCAAACAGCTGCAAGTTTATCCATAGATTTTAATGAGCAATACCTTAAACGACGCCAAGAATTGGCGAAGAATTTTTTTTCGACTTTTCCCGAGTTTTCAAAGTCAAAATTTCGAAAAAAACACTGCAAAAAATGATGAAATTTTAATGTGAAAGCTTAATATCTTTTAGGCGTTAAGCTTCAGATACAAAGGGCCTGGGTCGGATTTATAGCTGCATTTGTCAGCTTTTCAGAACTGCAAATAACCAGATGTAAGATACTTAAGTTATGTGAAAAATAGAAGCACTACCTCTGGAAAAAAACATTAAAAAATACCAGATTTAAAAAAATAAAAAAAAATTAAAAAAAATTGCCTAATTCTAGTGTTGACTAGTGTAATCTATATGTTAGATGTAGAATATACATAGTAGATGTATCACTTTTTAAAGTAAACGTAGAGTAAATAAAAGATCAAATAGCATTTTATGATCAGACAATACACAACCTGTCAAGCTCGCTCACAGAGAGTTTTTTTTTATTTTGTTTTTATTGTAAGCCATGCTCTATGGTCAAAAAGAAAAAACAATATCAATTAAATTCTCGATATAAGAGAATTATAAAAACAAATTCACAAAAAAAAACAAAAGAGATAAGACGGGAATAAACGTTCTGGACAGAAGCAAATTTTCGGTTAAAAAGGAAAAAATAAATATAGTAGAAATATACATGAGAACATGTCTTGCACATGTAACTCGACAACAAGTACCTGATCAATGCGGCAACGTTGCTGCGATCAGAATCAAGTCATCCATGCGATGATCTAATCAAAAAAAAAAAATAGTAAATGTAGATAACATATAACATATACATAACATATAACATATAGATAACATAAAATTCTAAAAAAAAATCATAATCTAAAAAATTTTAATACTGACTGAGTACGGGTATAAGTAGAGTCGCGTCCCCAGAAGCGACTCACACGTTCCTTCTCGTTTTTTTCATTATTTTGGGTGATAATCGGATTTCTGTGAATGTAAAACATATTCTTTTGACTCGACCTTACCATATAATACAACTCTGTTCTCGTCAGTCGAAAGTATTTTTCGTCACTGTGAAATACATAGGCCAGCCCATGCGGTTTTGCAAACTTGAGTTGTGCACCTATGTGCTCTATGGCCAAACGCTTAGCTTTCCAGGTATTCTTGCGTTTAAATAATATGTCATCATTCAATATGAAATTGTTTTTATTATTTTTGAAAATATTGAAGGATTGGTCTTGCCTTCAACCATCGCCGAGCATTCTCTAAAAGATAAGTTTTTGCATTCTTTTTATAGTTAATTGGGTTAAACGCAATAGTGAAAGTGCATGAAACTTAGTTTTCAAGTCCCCTTATACCCCTTGCCTTAAGTTTTTTGTCTAACTCTTAGATCCAAAACTTTCTTTCATCAAAATATTCAATTGCTGAAATAAACTGGTGGTGTTAAATTAATTTGTTCTGTTTTTTAATTTTTGTTAAGTATTTACACCCAGCACTACCATTACTATGAACAGCAGATTTGATGTGTAATTGTCTTAAGTCATGAAAAACAAGAAAATGGAATGCAAATGCGGATAACATGTTCAATTTGGAATACTGGAAGTGTCTAAAAAACAGTCCACTACTATTTCCACGATCACAGCTGTATGTGTGTATGTAGTGCATATGTATATATCGATGAATCTAATATCCGGGTATAGTAATTAAGCACTTTTTTAATTGCTTTAGTCCAAGCTAAAAATGTTGTAAAACTCTTGCATTAATCTGCTTCGAATTTTTCAAGCTTTTTCAAACGAACAGCTGCTACTGCTTACGCTTACTACTGAGCATATCGGAAGACGCAGTGCAAACAGAAGCAAAAATCTAAAAGTGCCGCTGAAAGCCACTCGTCAGAGACTTGAACTTTTACGGTACTCGAACTGCAAGGGTATACATATGGACTTACACATACATACATTATGTACATTAGGCTGGACCAAAATTTAACCAAACATTTTTTTTTTCAAGGTGACACCCCTTTATTCTGTTCTTTGTTTTTTAATAAAATTATAAATTTTTATTTTTTTTTTTTTCAAATTTTTAGTTTAATGCTTGGGGGTGCTACCACGTAAAGAAAATTCACTTTTTTGGTTAAATATACATTACAAAAAGTTTAATTCGTCTATTTTTTCAATTAATATTGAAAATTTGAAACTAGTTCATACATAATACGTATAACATATTGATAAAGGGTATTTTAATTTTTTTTATTTAGTTAGTCTTAAAAAAATTAACAATTGGTGAAAATAAAAAAGTTTAGCTGAGGTTAATATGTACTTAGATAACTATTTCGCAAAAACATGTGCAGGTTTTTTACTGCCAATAACTGATTAATGACGATATGAATGGTATCAATATATATGCAATAGATTTCACCAATTATAATTGGATAATTATCCAACTAATTCAGCAAAAAATTTGTTTTGAATTTTCTTGATTTAAAATTCGGTAGCAACCTCTAAAAAATTAAAATAAAAACATTTAAATTACTATTAAATCCACGGTAACAAAACTAGGGGAGTCCCGTTTAAATTTCGAAACAAAAATTGTTTGGCCCAGCCTAATGTACATATACATATGTATGTAAGTATGTAAGGTTCGATGCGTCAAAGCCAGCTTTCTTGCATTTTGTTGTTGTTTTATTTCTTTGTTTCGGGTCGTCCAATTATACGTGTTGTTGAGTGCGGGTAAGATAGACTGTAAATGGAAATCGATAATGGAAATGCCCTGGCAATATCTAACTTTCCGTTTCCCTCGCTTTCGCCCCCCACTCTCCTTCTCTGGCAAAACAATCGCCGCCTGCAGAAAGATGCAAACCCCCAGGGCTATGTGCAATGTACATACATATGCACTAATAATTGAACTTTGTTCTTGTTTTCAGCTTTGGCTGTCTGGAAATTCGATATACATACATAACTTGGAATCAGAACGGCCAGACAAAGGCGTCGTCGTCGTCATCTCGGTATCAGCAGCGGGACAGGGAAGCCACTGTAATCGTTCAATGACAGCAGCCGCAGCAGTTTCTGCTGCTGCCTTCGCCGCTGCAGCAGCGCGCAGTTAACGCCGGAGTAGAGGGTCCAGCGGAGTAAAGAGAGCAGAGACTGTGTCGTGGTCTTTTGATCGTGGCCAAGGTAGGTGCTGGCAATGGAATCTCTTCCTATGTGTACTTCTCGCTAATAAATATTTATCCGATACTTCAGCAGCGGCCATCGATAAATCAAAAAGGCCAACGGGAAAAGAGAACGAAAGAGAAATTGGAACGCTTAAGTGCTGAGGCCTTAACCAAAGAAGGGGAGATCGAGAAGAAGGCACCCACCCATTCAGCAGCAGAAAAAATGGTGAAAACCTTTCAGGCCTATTTACCGTCCACCAATCGGACCTACTCATGTGTTCACTGCCGCGCCCACCTCGCCTCCCACGACGAACTCATCTCGAAGTCGTTCCAGGGCAGCCAGGGCCCGGCCTACCTCTTCAACTCGGTGGTGAACGTGGCCTGTGGCCAGACGGAGGAGCGGGTCCTGCTCACTGGACTCCACGCCGTGGCCGACATCTACTGCGAGTGTTGCAAGACGCCGCTAGGCTGGAAGTATGAGCACGCCTACGAGTCCAGCCAGAAGTACAAGGAGGGGAAGTTCATTATCGAGCTGGCACACATGATCAAGGAGAACGGCTGGGACTGAACGTGTGCAAGGCGGATTGGCGGATGTAAGTCAGCCGTTGGCATGGGTTAAAGCAGCAAAATGGCCGAAACAGCAGCATCAGCAGCAGCAGCAACAACAACAGAGGAATCACACACAGCGTGGACAACGAGTGGAAGGCGTTGGATGAAGTGCGAGTGCCAGTGCGAGCGTGAGCGGAATGGCTGTTGCACTCCCTTAAGTGGAATGCAAATGCAATATGCGAGGGGAATGGATTGGGTTGATGTTTTGAAGCGTCGATTAACAGAGGGAACGAGAAAGAAATCAAGAACGAGAACGATAAGGATATGATCAGGCAGTGGTGTGGGGTCAAGGGTAAGGGCAAGGCAGCCGGCGGTCGAGAAAGTAAATTCGATCCACAAGTGAGAGTTATATGGTACCAGAATACATATATACTATGTGTATGCTATTAGTGCACAAATAGTCGTATCTAATAAAAACATAACACAACCCACTCACATAAACACACACACTCATGCCGATACGTACATATACATATGTGTGTAAATATGTACATATGTACATGCATATGTAAATACATATTTGCACATAGACGCATATTAACATATTTATTCATGCAAGTAGAAAATGTTTGAGTGGTCGTTGGGACGATCTCTGCGCCGGCCGCAGTGAGACTGCTTTGAGCTGGTGCGCCGTCTGCATACATGTGTTTATACATGCATGTATATGTGTATGTAATTTTACGTCAAGCTTCTGAGCATTTTCATAATTTCATCTCGCTGTTTGTTCACGTTTTCTTCATTTCCCCGTATTTATATTTCACTTAATTGATCGGTTATTTGGATGACACTAATCTAATGGAGATTCTGATTAAATTACGTTTAATTTATGTTCGGTCTGAGTTGAATACATTTTTGTATGAACGGAGAACGTTTATAAACGGGAAGCCCGCGCGAGAAAACAACAACACACACACACACACATACAAAACTTGCACTGCCAACAAACAGGAGAAATGTTTAGCAATAAATTAAAAATACCGCGAGACAAAAATGGATCATTAGAACACAAGGCATGCAAAAATCAAAATCGGGAATCAGAATTAAATATACACAAATCTACACATACATACCCATACAGACATAAATGCATTATCAGGCAGGCAGACACATTTTCAACATAAATATGTAGTAGGTATTTAAAAATGTAATTTAAATGAACTATTTAATGCAATATACCATGAAAGAAATGTGAGATAAACACGAACTGATAATTGAAAATTCCCAAAGCTGAAAACAGCAAAGGAATAACGCACGTGTGAGAGAGGGCGAGGTGAGGTCCCACAAAAATGGTCTGAATGGTGCGAGTCGAAACTGCTCCCAGTGGAATGTATTGTAATGCAATGACGTGTGGACTCCATATTCACTCGATCGAAGGGAATGGGCGGGATGTGAATGAAATTAAATAAAATACCAGGCGTAACAGTAATGCAAATTCAATATAAATATTTATTTGTACATATGTACATACATACATATATGAGGAAACTGCGTATTTGTGTCGCAAAAATCGTATAATTATCGAAGAGAAACGAGAAAACGGAAGAAATAATGGAGGAAATATTTTTAATGGAAGCAAATTATGAAATAATGTATGCAAAAATAACTGCCAAGAACTATTCAAGCTAAAAGATGTTCTCTAAGTAGTTATATAAATGTATATGAGAAACATATTTTTGGTAGCGTTAAAATACCTTTAAAGTAAAAAGGAAAACCACAAAATATAACAAAAGTTCAATAAAAATCAAACAAAATAATTTTTTTTTAAATAAAGCTTAAATGTATCATGAAACATGACAAATTATAAAAATGGCAGAACCCGTTTTTGTATTTTTTTTTTTTGGTTTTAAATGACATTGTAAATACATTGCAATGGTCTATTTACTCATATTTATCAAACTTTAGCCCTAATTTTAAAAAAGCTTTAAGCTTTGTTTTACTGTACTCCCTGCATGTGATGCACCATGAATAGAACACAAATTTTGAGCGGTATTCATAAAACTGATGTCAGTATTTATATACATACATTTATACATGCATACCATATGTACATACTACAATCGTACATACATACATACAAATAAAACGAGACCACCTTTACATAAAACACTTACATATGTATGTAAAGTGCATCCAGCTACATTAAATGAAGTCAGGTTGAAGGATGATCGATCAGCTGTGCTAAAACTGCATGAAAGTTAAAAGATTGTTTTACTAAACGATTCAAGATTTTGTATTGTGCGAGTGAGTGTATTTGCCCGGAAAATCAACGCAATAAGCCAGCAAACGAGATGGCAAGTGAGCAAAAAAAAAATGAGTGATACATTTGACTCGCATGCGATATAATTTGCAGCGTTTTGCTGGGTAGTACGTACATACATACATAAATTATACATTTACATACATACATACATATAAATTATACATATACATATGTAAATGTGTATATTGGATATATGTAAACGAAACATAAATCATGAACTGCAATAAAGCGCATTTTTAGCTCTACTCTGAGTTTTGGTTTCCTTAAATACATATGTGGAAGTACGTTGCACATCGAAATTGAAACACACACATATGTAATGTCTATCAAACGAGCCTAAAACGGCTTTATTTTGAAACAATTTTCTGTTGGTGTATCAATTGTATGTGTTCTGCGTTATTATGTTCATGTGAAATCGATTAAGTGTTTGGCTATCATGTGTGGGATTGATTTGTGTTTTCTTCTCGACTCTGCGCTAACGATGCGTATTTGGGATCCGAATTTCGGTTTATGTGGTGTATCGTGAGGTTGTGTTTCTATGTGTCTCTTAGTGGATCAGCTTGAGCTGTGGCCACCAATTACTTCCATTTGTTGGTGTGGTAGCACCACTTGGACGACAGCCCGGTAATTGGGTTCATCTGCAGTTGAATGATGCGACGCAGCTGCGCCTGGCGCCGGTCCTCTGCGTACGTTTCCGGCACGGGGCCATACAGCTTAAAGTAATAGGACAACGAAATGAGCAGCCCAAGGGCGGCTGACCAAAAACCAACGCCCATGACCAATTTCCAGTCGGGCGTAAAACGCTGAAACTCGGCGTAGGTCTGGCAGAAGCTATGCCGATACAGAAGCTTCTTTTCCTGAAGCGACAACGAATTCCAGTCGCCTAGCTCCTTTTCGCGAGCCGCGCACAGCTCGGCTGTGACCTCGCGATAGCGAATCGCCGGAAACGGGAACTCCACGCAATCGATGTAGATGGGATTGCCGTTTACGCCATATCCGACGACCTCGCGATCGCCGCTCATCAAGCGTGTACCATCGTGATGGGTCTCACGACGCACCATTGCCAACAGTGCCCAATGCTGGGGAAGTACTCGGTGGCACTGCTGATGCAGGTGCAAGCTGAGCGCACGAATAATTGACATTTTGACATTGACTTCACCTGGAAGAGTCACCATTTTTAGGAGCGCGAATGTAGTTCTGGCTGCAGAACTTTTGCTTACCTGATGGTTTTATTTGTATTTTGTTGGGATTTATAAAACTATAAGCCAGAACTTCGATTTTGTCGTTGCTTCTTATCGTACTGCCTGACGAAAAAAATCGCACAGCTTGCCGTTTTTATACTTTTCTATTCCACCTGTGACGAGAGCGACAGCTCCGTAGGGTTGTCACGTGTGTCCGAAGGCACAGCTCAGCATGCTGGCAATCCTTTGTGTTCGTTCTTTTTAATAAAAATTAATTAAGTAAGCAGAAAATTAAATGGGAAAATATACAAAGCGCCTGGGCTAACAAAAAACTTAAAAAATTCGATAAAATTAATTTTATTGCTGCATTTATTCTAAATATACATATGTAAATATGTATGTATGTAGGAGAAAGGGTGTAGTTGCAACCACCCCACTTAAAATGTTTTTTTCGGAGGACTGGTTAACCAATTTTAGATCCGCCGTCTCTCGATAGAATGTAAAGACCAATTCTTAAACGACGCCAAATTGATGCACCTATACACAAAAAGTATAGGGACACAGGATATAATTTTTTTCGACTTTACTGAGTTTTTAAGTCAACATTTCGTAAAAAATAGCGAACAAAAATTATCAATTTTTAATCTAAAAGCATAAACAAAAAATTACACTTTTAAAAAATTTATCAAAAAAAGTTCTGCATTGAAAAAAACCATTCATGTTTATTAAAATTAAAAGTCGCAAATCTATCAGAAAAAATAAATTTTGTTCTTTAGGAAAAAAACGTGCGATTTTGTCAAGTAGTGTTATTTTATGTTAATACATTTGTAAGTATTTATACCATTTACATATACATACATATGTATATATGTACATGGATGACCCAATTGTTATAGTCTTTATACTGCAGTATCCCGATTTTAGAAAATTATTTTGCATGGTTACCGATGCTTGAAAGAAGTCTTAGCTCATAACTATAATTTTTTCATCATACAAGCTCCGGCTTTTACTTACATTTGCGTTTTACGTTTTCAGCCAAAGTCATACTTTTTATTTCAAGGCGTGGTTTATTTCCTCCTGTACTGTTCAGCCCAAAATGTACTGCTGTTATACCCATTCGTTAGTGCCATACAAAAAGGCCTCTGCTTTGTTTATAGCCATATGACATTAGACTTTGCTAACTGACTAGATGGAAAAATAAGGATGGACTATGGAAAATACCTGCAGTCAGAGCGAGAGAACTATATGCGTCAAGCTGGCTGTCCAGTTGAGCTGGGAGCAGCGCTGCGCCAGAATTGATCGAAACCTTTACTTTGCGGATACAATTTTGCTGGCTTGGTGTCTGTGTTCTGCTGGAAAACATCAATGTGGGTCAAGTAGTGCCTTAGTTGTTCTACTAAAAGCCATTATACGTGTCTAGATATGGCTACGATCAATAATGTGGCATTTTGTCCCTAGTGATATCCTTCTCTACGCAGCAAAATTGTCTAAGTCTAATGTCATATGGCTATTAACAGAGACTTATCGATACCAAAATCGGGCTGCCTCAGCTGTTCACACGAATTCACTTTTTGTTGCTGCCCTGACCAGTTTTTTTTAGATACAGTTTAAAGGTTTGTTGAAAAAAAATATTTATATAACGGGCACAAGCTCTATTGCCTTGGCAATGGTGTCTAATTCATGTATATGATTCAATAAGTGGTCTGCAGGATACCAAGGCTTGGATGGCAGCCTGACTGTCGACGCAGATTGCTATGTTCCTCGGAGGTGTTACCAACTTAGCCGCTTTCCGTACTCCATATATCTCCGCCTGGAATACACTGCACCAGTCTGGTAGTCTTAGGGATATGTTGGTTGCTAGTTCCTCAGAGAAGATTCCAGCTCCTGTCCCTTCGGCCTTCTTTGACCCGTCGGCGGAAATGGAGAGCTCGTTCTGCCCCAGGGCCGTGTTACTCTTCCATTTCTCTCGATGGGGTTTACGCATCTACATTAAATTTTTGGTTTTGATTAATCGTTTTTAATAGGAGAAAATATTTATTGATATAAAAACAAGTTGTACTTTTTTCCAAAACATATTTGTTTTATCTGGAAGTATGCTGATTACTGTCTGTACATTTCTTCAAGAAATTCCTTAAACTGGCGATGTTAGAGTGCTTTTTCCAAAATGCCTCAATAGTTCAACCCCAGTGTAAATAGGCTATTAGAGGTGATGGATGTCATGATTCAGCGGTGACGCGTGCTGTTGAACATCGATATTTTGGGCAGTTATTAACTAGGGCTGGCATTTCAGGATGGCAGTTATTTTCAAAATTGTAAGGGTCAGTAACATTTTCTAGTTTTCCTGCTTGCAGTTTATATTTGCTTTGTAAATAAAATATAATTATTAATATTTACGCGAGGAACTGGAGAGCCGCATCTTGACATTGAAAGAGCCGCATGCGGATCGCGACTCAGGTTGCCGACTCCTGGCCTAAGCAACCTCTTAAAACAGCTTCAAAGCCCAACGTATATGAAGTCATTAATAATGAGGAAGTGACCCCACACAGGCATTACAAAAATTTGGATAGTTATGAAATAAATGAGTACATACGCAAATGTCAAAAATGCACACAAAAAGTGCGTTATCTTGCAGACAACCCAATTAACGCTTTCGACAGAATGATAGTAGGCATCATTGGTCAATCCACTACCAAAATCAGAATGACTGAATTTTTATACCCGTACTCAAAAAAGAGTTAAGGGGTATATTAGATTTGTGGTAAAAGTGGATGTGTGTAACGCAGAGAAGGAAACGTTTCCGACCCCATAAAGTATATATATTCTTGATCAGCATCAATAGCCGAGGTACATGTGAGTTTGTATAAGTTTGAAAAAAGGTCATGAACAAAAAAAAACTATAACTTCTCTCGTGCGTCTGGAATTGGATCCTCAATTAATGTGGCACATGAGCGCACACCGAAGCAAAGATAAGATTTGAATTGGCAGATACTGTTGTTAATAAATACGCAGCTCGTTGTTAGGTTTAAAGTAATACTATATGTTTATCGTGGATATTTGTAATGCGCTTGTCGACGGCTCGATGTACTTGACGATGATTTCTTTCTTCTCGACTAGCGCACGAAGGAAATGATGACGAATGTCCAGTGCTTAGTCTGGCTGTGGAATACTGGATTCCTGGATACTGGATTCCAGCGCCTTGGTTGTCGTTGAATATTTCAACAACGCCATCAGAGCCTAAAACTTCTTTCAGGAACAGTTTCAGGTGGATTGCTTCCTTTGATGCGTCAGATATCGCCATGTATTCATCCTCGGTGGTAGAGTGCGTTGCCACTGTGCGTTGTTTTCGTGACTCCCAACTGACTGCTGCATTAGAAAGTATAAATGCATAGCCTGTGAATGATCTTCGATCGTCGATGTTGGAACCCCAGTCCGAGTCAGTGTAACCGAAAAGGTTCTTGCCGGTTTTCTTGAATACCAGCCCTCTGTCGTTGCTTGCCTTTAGATAGCGAAGGACTCTCTTGGCCGCCACCCAGTGCAGCTGAGAATAATTTTAATTAAATTGACTCAATAAACTTACTGCATGAGCTAAGTCTGGCCTAGTG
Organism: Drosophila tristis; assembly: GCA_018150885.1. Taxonomy (NCBI): domain Eukaryota; kingdom Metazoa; phylum Arthropoda; class Insecta; order Diptera; family Drosophilidae; genus Drosophila; species Drosophila tristis. Next base: position 2,660,193 of record JAECWT010000026.1, read on the forward strand.
CAAACTTCTAGACACATCAGAGAACCTATGAGATTCTGATATGGTACATTTTCCCTTCTGAATGTTTCTTCTTCTTTAGTCTCCTTCGGCAGTTTCTGGTTCGATGCTAAAGGTGTTGTGACTGTGTTGGAGTTTTCCATACCGAAACGTTTGATGACTTCATTTGCATATTTATTTGCGTTGATTCATCTTGATCTCCTTTTTCTCAAAGTCCTGTTCAAACTCTATACCAAGGCAGTACTTTAGAAGTCCTAAATCGTTCATATCAAAAATGTTGGCTAGCTCAGCCTTTAGAGCGCCGAGTGCCCTAGGATCATTGGATGCAATCATTAAGTCGTCAACGTAGATTAACATAACTACTAATATATCATTTTGATGTATGGTGTATACACAAGGATCTGCGCTGAGTGGTTGCATGCCTAATGCTCTTAGATTTTCATCTAGTTTCCGGTACCATTGCCTTCCGGACTGCTTGAGGCCATATAACGCCTTTTGTATTTTGCATAATTTTTGCGACGTGTATTTACTGCGTTCGTTCTTGTCCAAAATTCTTTCAAATTCTTTCAAAATCTCTATGTAGACATCTTCGTTTATTTCGCCGTTTAAATATGCGCTTGTAAAGTCTAATTGTTGTATCTGCATACCAAGTTCGATAGATAAGGCCATGAGCAATCGGCTGGAGCTCATGCGTGCCACAGGTGCGAAAGTTTCATTATAACTCGTACCTGGAGTTTGAGCAAAGCCTTTTGCGACAAGCCGTGTCTTTCGCCTTTCGATTGTTCCATCAGAATTCCTTTTTGTTCGTAGAACCTATTTCGTTTTTATGATTTCAGCATTGTTTGGTCGATCTACCAAGATCCATGTTTTATTCTTTTTTAAAGCTTGGTAGTCCTGGAGCATTGTTGCTTTCCATTCTTTACTTGCAGGGCATGTTAGTGTTTCATCTGCGTTGTTTGGATCGTTTGTATCTCTTCTACATTGTTTGCGATGTACTAGCTTGCTTCTTCTTCAACTGTATCTTCTACTGGAATGATTCTGCGCTTTCTTGGGCGCCCACGACGTCGCTTTGGAGTCGATTCCACTTCGGTAGTGTCATTGCTTGGTGTGTCGCTCGCCGTACCCTGTGCCTCCGGAACATCTTGTGATTTTGTTTGTGGATCAAAACAAAAAACAAAAGTACTTCATGATTTGAACTTTTCGTAATGTTTTCTTCAAAAAAGTCTTCATACTCGTTAACGTTTTGGAAGTTATCAAGGAATTTTACATCTCGGCTTTTGTAGATTTTTCCTACAGACCAAAGTCTGTAGCCCTTTGATTGTGGCTCGTACCCTATTAATATGCATTTTCTGCTTCTCGATTGAAATTTACCTTTTCCTGGCGTTTTCTCCAACATGTATGCAACTGTGCCGAAAACTTGTAGATATTTGAGTATCGGTTTCTTCTGGGTCCACTGGTAATACGGAATTTCGCCGTCCAAACTCCTTGATGGGCATCGATTCCTCACATGATTTGCTGTCAATATTGCTTCAGCCCAAAAACTTGTAGCTAACCCACCCTGAAGCATCATGCAGCGTGCCATCTCGAACAACGTTCGGTTTTTCCGTTCCGCTATTCCGTTTTGCTGGGGGGTATAGCCTATAGTTAGCTCATGTTTTATACCTTCGCTTGTAAGAAGTCTTGTCATCTCGTTATTAACATATTCCTTTCCATTGTCAGTGCGCAATCTTTTAATTTTCTGCCGGTTTGCTTTTCAACCATCGATTTATATTCTCTGAACTTCTCTATAACTTCTTTTCTGTTTCAAAAAATATATTTCGCACCACTTTGTTTTGTCATCTATACATGTGACAAAATACTTTGAATGTCCATGAGATTGGACCCGCATTGGTCCACAAACGTCTAAATGTACTCAATGAATGTACTGAATGGCTCATCGGACTTTGATCCTGAATGGGAAAAAGACTTTTGAGATTGCTTCCCCTGAATACAGACTTTTCGCATTTTTTCAGATTTTTACTTGTGATTAATCTTTATGTATTTTTATTTGATTCATATGTAATATTAGTGGTTTAAATGTTATTTGCACAGCGGGTTATATACAAAGCGGGGCCGACAATAGCGGTGCGATGATGAATACGCGTGCGGGTACTCTCAAGTATAGTTTGGTACTGACTCAACTCCACCAATAAAGTCGAGTCCAAAAGGGAATTAGAAGATCACGCGATGCGACACTCCAATACCAAGACGGTGCACATCGATGTCTTCGTGTGCAGCTGCGCGTTTTGGCTATACGCGTGAGAATGTTACAGTTAAGTTTTTGGACATAAGCAATAAGAACAGCGGGCAAAACAATCGCGAGCATATGATTAGGGCAACTATTATATGAATGAATATTGACTTAAAACTAAGCGATTAATTCCTCAACATACCGGCCCCCCTGAACGACTGTTCAGTTAAAGGGAAGCACAGCAATTTTGGTGATAGGTCTCTTGTACACTCCTCGGGCAGTTTTTACGGTGACCACTCGAACTCTCGTCTTGACCAGGATGAACTTCGGTGATGCGGCTAAGCAGCCACTTGCTAGGAGGTTGATTCGGCTCCTTCAGTACCACAAGCGTATCCACTGTTATGTTGTTGGTCTCCTGCTGCCATTTGGTGCGCGACTGCAAGGAAGAAAGGTATTCAAGATTCCAACGTTTCCAGAACCCTTGAACCTTGGCTTGCAGTTGTCTCCAACGCTGCAGTCTGTTAATGTTCACGTCCAAGAACGATGGCTCTGGCACCGACATATGAGGTTGACCTGTAAGAAAATGAGCGGGGGTAAGGGGATCCAGGCTGTGATCGCTGGGAGCGCACAGTGGGCGAGAGTTTAGTAGACCCTCAATCTGGGTTAAAACGGTGGAATATTCTGCACTGCTACCAATTACTCGGCGAAGGTGAAGTTTAATTGATCGTACGCCAGTCTCCCAAATACCTCCAAAATGCGGGGCAGACTGCGGAATGAAGTGCCAGTTGATTTCCTGACTCGTCAGAAAACTTGCAATGTCCTCATCTTGACTTTGAGATACAGCCATCCGTTGCATTTCCGTTAATTCCCGTCTGGCTCCGTGGAATGTTGTGCCATTGTCTGAGTATAAATCGGATATAGGGCCACGTCGAGACCAGAATCGTTTGAAAGCTGCGATAAATGCGGAAGTCGTCAAATCACTGACGAGTTCGATATGAATTGCTTTGGTGGACAGACAAACAAAGATAGCAAACCAAGGTTTGCCAAACTTCGGTGTCCGACCTACCGATGTCTTGATAATAACTGGTCCAGCGTAATCCAATCCAGAATGCAGAAAACAGCGGGTGGGCTGAACCCGAAAAGCGGGAAGATCAGCCATGAGTTGTGTGCTCGTACCTTTACGCTGGAGGAAACAAATCTTGCAGTTGAATACGATTTTCCGGACTATGTTGCGGGCACCGAGAATCCAATACTTCTGTCTAAAAGTGTGGAACATAAAATCTACTCCAGCGTGTAGTGATGTGACGTGCTGGTGTCTAACTAGTAAAACAGCGACTGGTGATTCCTTTGGAATAAGTATGGGATGCCTTGCATCGTAAGTTATTCCTTGGTCGTCAATAAATGGAGTGTAGCGAATCAGATTGGATTTTTGAGGAAGTGGTCGTCCAGTGCTTAGCTGCTTGTACTCCACTTGGAAGAACTCCATCTGAACGTGTTTGATTATCCTAGAGCGTGCATATTGAAGCTCCCATGATGATAAAAACGATGACAGGCGTTCCTTGCAGCGAAGACGGTGTACAAAACGAAAGCAGTAGCTTATTGTCCGCAAGAGATGTGACCAGGAGGAAGCCTTGTTAATCATACATTGAAGATCATTTCCTTCATCGGAAATGTGTAGATTAACTTGAGGCTTGACCTTAACTTCCATGTGCGCAGCCTCCTCAGTCGACAGTGCAAACTTTGCCTTAGCAGGTGGCCAAGTGAGCCGTGATTGTGAAAGCCACGGTGGTCCATTCCACCACAGTTGATGGTCTACAAGATCCCTCGGTAAAAGTCCGCGTGATGCACAGTCCGCGGGATTGTCCCCAGTGCGAATGTGATTCCAGCAACTACGTGGACAAGCATCTAGAATCTCAGCAGTCCGATTGCAAACATAAGTGTTCCAAGTCCGAGGGGGTGATGAGAGCCAATGCAGCACAACTTCTGAGTCAGACCAACATGAGGTACTGGAAATAGGAATAGTTAGTGCTTGCTTAACCAGAGACATCAATTTTGAAAGAAGATGGGCTGCATTCAATTCGAGCCGCGGAATGGATACAGGTTTGATGGGCGCAACACGGGTTTTTGCGGCGATCATTCTGACAACATAGTCCTTATTGAGTTTCACGCGACTGTAAATAACAGCGGCGTATGCATGAGAAGACGCATCGGCAAATCCATGCAGCTCAGCTGCTTGAAGTGGTGAGGATATGTAGCGAGATATGCGACACGTTTCCAATAAATTCCAATTCCAATAAATGCGCAATGTGAACCCCATCGGCGGAGCGGAATCCTTGAATGGATATTGGACGACGTACACTCCATCGTCTCTGCGGGAATGCGTTTGAACGAAGTGTTGTTCAGCGGGATCACTAGCGTCAATGGTAGCGCTACTTGGTTGAACTTGGTCCATGTCCATGAACGATCGGACTAAAGTATCCAGACCCTCGTGAGCATGATGAGCTAGTGCGTGGGTGTGATCATCAATACCGAGATGGTAGCTGCCTGTAATGACCCAACCAAATTTAGTATGAAGTGCAATAGGATATGCGAAACCAAACTCTTTGCGTTCTCCAGTGTATATGTTCCAAAGTTGATCAGCTCCTAAAATCAGGTCGATTTCACCTTGTGTCCCAAATGAAGGGTCTGCTAAGGGTAGATCAAAAATCTTTCCCCACATCGGGGTGTTCGACTCAATCCTCTGTGCTGGAATCGAGGATGTTAAAGTACTCATAATCAGACCTGTTACCACTACTGATGTTGTGCTTGTGCGCGAGAGCAGCGTGAACGTGGCGCGACCTCGAGTAACGCCAGCCGGGCTTGCACCTAGGCCAACAACTGGTATACGAGCATGCGTGCGCGACAGCCCTATCCGTTGAATAAACGACTCGGAGACCATCGTTATCGTCGAACCAGTATCCATCAAGATCCTGCAGGTTGTCTCATTGCCCCAGGAGTCGACTATAGTGGCTAAAATTGTTGGCAAAATAGCTTGACTAGTGGCCAATACTCCTCTCTCCAATGTATGATGGCTGACCACGGCAGGATCAGCCTCAGCAGCATGCATGGGCGAGCGCAAGTTTGGGTCAGCGGAAGTATTGACAGCAACACTCGGGGTGGTGCGAATCTCTTCTGGATGGACAAGAGTGTGGTGCCTCGACTTGCACAGACGGCACGTATTTGTGGAATTACAATCCTTTACTTGATGAGATCGACTTAGGCAGTTGAAGCACAAATTACCCTCCATTGCAAACGTGCGACGATCCACGACGTTCATAGCTTTAAATTGAGTGCACACATACTGTGTGGCCCGTGACAATATACGCAACCACGAATAGATGTAGTTGGCAGGTCCACATGATGAGAAACTGCACGACGTTTGGGAGAATCATGAACTACTGTTAGATCTTGACAGGACTCCAGCGCATCAAACCGGGCGAAGAGAAAGGCGAACAGGTCATTTATGGTCACATTTTCCTTGCACGATTCACTGGACGTAGCCCAAGCTTCCTTGCATTCAGGGTCTAATTTTGAGAGCAAGATATGGATAAGCCATACATCGCGGCTGTCGCATTTCAGCGCGTGTAGACCACGTATACTCTCGTCCGCGGTGTCGACTATGTTACGCAACTCGATTATGTTTGAACTTTTTGCAGTTGGCAGCGAAAGAAAGTTTTGAATGAACGACCGCGCAATCAGTGATTTTTTATTATAACGATTTTTTAGCCTCTCCCATGCGTCCTGGTAGTTATCGTCAGTAACGGGAATATGTTTAATCAGGGACAAAGCTTCACCATCTAGATACGACTTTAAATAATGGAACTTTTGACAGTTGGAAAGACTACTCTTCTTGTCGACTGAGCCTAAGAACAGATCACTAAACTGACACCAATCTTCGTATCTTCCAGAAAATGTAGGAAGGCGTATTTTTTCGAACTGCAGCTCAGCGGGTCGCGCTGACTCCCGAATCTTCTCCAAAAGTTGTGTTTGTCCCTCAAATAGGCGTTCCACAGTACTAGATATCAGTAGATTTGACGAGTCGTGCCCATTATCGTGACTGCTCCGCTCACTTATGGCTCCAGTGAGAACGGCATGGGCACTATAAAACTTTTCCTCATATTCGGCGATATCCAAATTCGGATCCACAAATCCGTCTTCCTCATTGTATTGAACTAAGTCCTCAGAGAGCTCCATAAAGCGGTTGAAAGTTGCAGCCAATCGGTCCAACTTGTGTTCTAATGTTTGCACAGACGTGCACGACTGTACAAACTCCTGAGCCTCCGTAGATGCACGAGTTAGTTGGGATTTGCACGCACCACGCTGCTGAATTATGCGATGTACGTGAGTCTTCATGACGACCAGCAATATCACTCAATATATTTCAAATAAAATTAGCCGGAGATCCGGCTCGAAGGACCAAAAATTTCTTATGGTTGCGAATGAGTGGACTGTATTAATCTTTATGTATTTTTATTTGATTCATATGTAATATTAGTGGTTTAAATGTTATTTGCACAGCGGGTTATATACAAAGCGGGGCCGACAATAGCGGTGCGATGATGAATACGCGTGCGGGTACTCTCAAGTATAGTTTGGTACTGACTCAACTCCACCAATAAAGTCGAGTCCAAAAGGGAATTAGAAGATCACGCGATGCGACACTCCAATACCAAGACGGTGCACATCGATGTCTTCGTGTGCAGCTGCGCGTTTTGGCTATACGCGTGAGAATGTTACAGTTAAGTTTTTGGACATAAGCAATAAGAACAGCGGGCAAAACAATCGCGAGCATATGATTAGGGCAACTATTATATGAATGAATATTGTTAAAAAAACCTTACGTTTTCGTTTTAGTTTTTAAGTAAGAGAAAATGGGGACTTAAAAGGTAGCAGCAAGGGCCGTAAGAAAAAAAGAAAAAGGAAACCTAACTAAAATAATTTAAATGGGTGGGGGAAAAAATTGGTGGTTGGGGGGGAAAAAAAAATTAAAAAAAGGAAGAAAAAAATTTTAAAAAAAAAAATTTTTAATAATATAAAATAAAAAAATAAATAAATGACCTATTAATTTTTTTTGAAAAGGGTTTTTTTGGAAGAAAGAAAAAAAAAAAAAAAAAAAAAAAAAAAATTAAATTTTTTGTTTTTTTTGGCGATCATATCTTTTTATCTAAAAACCCCCTACAGCTCCGGATTTCCGCCAGGAAGCGCTTCATCGTCGAACACGGAAAATAAGGGTGAGTGAAATCGGCAGAATATGCAAATTTAAATTGTGAAAAAGAAAAGCCTCAGAGCAGCACCCCAGCACTCTCCGTCGAACTTTTCGGCTCTCTCACATTCTGCCTTGTCCGATGATTCGCAGTGCACGCCGAAGAAGATCCATTTCATTTTATTTTATTAGCCACTTTTTTTTTAGACGTTTAAAATTATTTATTTCTTTTACATAGTTTACGTTAGTTTATTTATTATTCTTCTCAATGTTCATTTTCGGTAAAAGTTTGTTGGTCGGAATTTTATGTTTAGGTTAATAAATTTTATAATGTTTTAATTTCCTTATTTTTTTCGCCTTCAGCTAGCTGATGTCCCTATAGGAGCTCTCGGGAAGTCAAGGGTTCATTCTGGCCAGGTTAGGTGAATCTAGAATGAACAAGGAAGGGAGGGTAGACACCCCTCATAACACCTGATGGGGGAATAAGGCATTCCGAGAGTGAGAGGTTTTTGAATTGTTCTTTTTGAGCGCACATATGCGATGTCGCCCCTGAATCGAGACACCACTGTCCTTCATCAAAGGCCGGTTTTTCCACAATTAAAGCACTTAAGCTTTCCATATTGATTTTTGTTTTGGTATTTTTATACCCGTACTCAAAAAAGAGTTAAGGGGCATATTAGATTTGTGGTAAAAGTGGATGTGTGTAACGCAGAGAAGGAAAATTTTCCGACCCCATAAAGTATATATATTCTTGATCAGCATCAATAGCCGAGTCGATATAGCCATGTCTGTCTGTCCGTCCGTCCGTCCGTCGGTCTTGTTGAGGGCCTGGATCTCAGAGACTATAAGAGTTAGGGTAACCGAATTTGGTTTCCAGACTCATGTGATATCACACTGCTACAAGTGTATTTCAAAATTTCGCCCCACCCCCTTCCGCCACCACAAAGGACGAAAATCTGGGGCAGGCACAATTTTAAAGATACGATAAAACTAAAAACGCAGTATCGTAGAGAATGCCCATATCTACAAGATCGCCGAATCTGAATCACATCGGATCATAATTATAGCCAGAATGACGAAATTTTCAGTTGCTTCCCTCGCCACCACATGCAAGAGAATCGGTACTCTGTCTCCTTCTCGCTCGCACACTCTGCCGAGTTCAGTGCGCGAGCAACCCCTAGCAGAGGAGATGTAGAATCTAAATGGTACATGTACAATCTACATGTTAGATGTAAAATATACATTTTAGATGTAGATGTAGATATCAGATGTAGCAAAAAAATGTAAAAGGTAAAATTTTTTTTTTATTTTAAAATTTTAAAAAATCAAATGTTAAAAAATGTATTTACTGACTGAGTACGGGTATAAGTAGAGTTGCGTTTCCAGAAGCGACTCACACGTTCCTTCTCGTTAGTAATATAAGCGATTTTATTAAATGCGCCTTTCGCGCCGGAGCTTTTGATTGATACACACTTTCCAGTTTTTCCCATAGTTCTTTTGATTTTTTATTTGTCTTAATTCTGTCGTTGCGATTGACAAGATTAAGTCTGATTTTACTTTAGCATCATTTGTGTCCCACTCAGTTTGTGCTGATGGATTTTCTGATTTTACACACTGTCCGTTCACATATTTCCATAAATCGTTTTTAATTAAAAGGGCTTGCACCTATATTTTCCATGTATCATAATTTTCCCTTCCGATGGGATCTATTTTTATGTTTGCGTAACTCTATTTTTCACTTTGTACAGCTTAATAGGCTGTTTACATTGGGGCTGCGTCATGCTTCTTTGCGTCTTGCCGGAGACGCAGTTTTTTTTACATAGGTTAAGCATAGGGCCCTAGTGGTGGCAAAAAGTTTCGTCAGTTTCTGATTCATGTGCGTCTATTCGATATTTCGATTGCTTTTGCTCTTTTCTGCCTATCAGCGCAACTATCACCACTAATAACAACAAAAATTTGTAGATAAAAAATCAAATTTTGGCGCTAAAAGTGTATGATTTTGCAAAAAGGTGAAAATATACATAAAATCATTAAATAAATTACTTGAAACTGATTGTATTATTATCATACGAAATTTTTCTGACCCCCTGATGCCATTAAGACACTGCTGGAGACGAACTTCGGTGGTTTTCATAATTTGAAGAAGAACTCCCACAAACTCTACAATAAATGTCTGAAATTAATATATAAATATGAGAATCGATTCTCTTTCGTCCATTTTTCTGCCGTCTTGCATAATTCTGTTGATTTTCAAAAATTTGTGTTTCTTTCCTTGTCATCAAGCAGCCAAATCCAAATTCAAGACGTACGTCTGCCAATGTAAACGCCTTTTCTGCTTCATTGCGTCTATTTCCGTTCATTTATTTTTTGAGAACTTGTGCAAACACTGTTTTTTGTTTTTCTCGGCGTCGTTTCGCCGATTTTCTTTTCCCGAGTTGTCCGCTACTGCACATATGTACATACGTTTTTGCCGATCTCTTTTTCATATAAGCGCACACACACAAACACGTTTCTGCAGTTTTCTGATCGTTCGTTTTCTATGCTTTGATAATACGCACATACACTTTTACGATTGCGTTGTCCATGTAAATATATTGTTCAATTTGGTGTTACAAAAATGTCTGTATATCCTTTATTATTACAACCGCATGTGGCTCATTTTAAAGTGCCTGGGTCCATAACCTGTTGTTAATAAATACGAAGCTCGTTATTAGGTTTAAAGTAATACTACAAGTTTATTGTGGATATTTGTAATGCGCTTGTCGGCGGCTCGAAGACAAGTACCTGAGTCCGTGAGATGATAATATGAATAAGAACTATCGATACATATAATTTGATACATTTCAACAGATACTAATAAAGATAGGGATCTGGTTTCCCAGCCTGATATTCCTCAACAAATTCCTCAAAATAGCCAGTGGAGAAAATTAACGTTTTTTTTCTATTTGCATTGCCCACTGCATATAAAAATTGTAAACGCTTATAATGACTCACTGTAATAGCCTATGAAACCGTTCTTTCGTCTCTTCGACTCGTGCCTTTCTCCTTTACTTTACTATTTCGCTATATCGCTCTTTCGTTCTATCGATCAATCTCTCGCTCTCTATTCGTAGCATCGCGTAGGACACGGGCAATTCGGCCCGTTTTCCCTTACATGTCTTCGTAATGGTCATGATCTGGTCCAGTACTTGCATGCCTTTGCAATCTCTCGCACTTTTCTGTCGTCGCATGTATACATACGCATATATTCGGTTTTGAAAAAACCAAAGTTGATTAGCCGATAGTAGGCACTTCACCTACTTGAGGTTAGTAGAACGGGAAGATGAGATTGGAGCATTCTTAGCATTGGCGTAGTTACGTGCAAGACGGTGCGGCGCACCGGGACCCTTGAGCTTAGGGGGGTTCCAAGCTCAGGGGCCAAGACTCTGACCAGAAAATCACTAAAAAATCTCTCACTCCACACTTCTTTTTGAAATGCACGCATGAATTCGACTTGTATAATTGGGCGTCGTTTAAAGTATTATTTATAAAATTCTAAGCAGAAACGGAGCAACGTTCCAAACGGTAAAATGTGATTTTTGGAGGGTTTGTCAACCAATATCAGGTAAGCCGTTTCCTCATTGAATTTAATTAACGATCAAACAACGCCCAATTATTGCAGAAATACAAAAAAAAAATATATATTTAAAAAATTGAGAAGGAACGTGTGAGTCGCTTCTTTAGACGCGACTCTACTTTTATACCAGTGCTCAGTCAGTATACAAATTTATGAGCTTATAGAATTTAAAAATATTATACACTTAAAATTCTTTTGATACATCTGTCTCTACATCGAGTATGTTTATTCTACATCTGAAATGCAGATTATGCATCTACAATGCAGATTATGCATCTACAATGTAGATTATACATCTTCTCCGTGAAAGAGCGCGCACTACATAGGGCAGAGTGTGTGCGAGCGAGAAAGAGAATAAGTAGCGTCTGATGCGTAGACAGGGGCGGGGTAAGCAACTGAAAATGCATTTCTTCATTCTGGCTATAATAATGATCCGATCTGATTCAGATTCGGCAATCTGGTCATTATCTACTTTACTGCGCTTTCAGTTTTATCGTATCTTTAAAATTGTGCCTGACACAGATTATCCTCCTTTATGTGGACAGTGTGATATCACATGAGTCTGGAAACAAAATTTGATTGCTCTAGCTCCTATAGTGTCTGAGATCGAGGCGCTCATCAAGACAGACATAGAATCGGCTATTGATGCCGATCAAGAACATATGTACTTTATGGGGTCGGAAACGTTTCCTTCTCTGCGTTACACACATCCACTTTTACTAAAAATCTAATATACCGCTTAACTCTTTTTGAGTACGGCTATAAAAATTTAATCTATCAGAAAAAGTCGGTTTTGTTCGAAGCGTAAATAAAAAGTTAAATTTTGTGGAGTATTGTAATTTTGCCTAATACCAGTATTATTAATCCATGAAGCTCACACACAACCCTCTTAATGACAAAGTATCTGACTTTAGTTGGGGCCCCAATTTTTTTTTTTAACTGTGTCCTTTTCATACCTATCTACGCCACTGATTCTTAGCCTTATTTATACTCTTTCCCAACCAAATGCTACAGCAAAAATGGAGTCGGGGTTGACACTTATCTCAAGGGAAGCTATCTCTCTGGCATAAGGTACCAGTAATGGCAATATCCGGTGGATCGGTAGGTTTCTTTTCTGCTTGTATCGGTATGGACGACGTAGCTAGTGAGTTCGGCGTGGACTCGACGGAAATGGTCGCCAAAGGGGGTATACCCCCATATACCGGGTATAGGGTATAAAAAATCACTATGAAGATCCACAGAATCAAAAGTCAGATGTGAAACATTACAGTAATTCACACATTTTCCCTTGTCATGTGAATTGCTACTACGTAATACTAAAAGTCTAACATTCGTCAAGCTAGGCGTATTTTACGCAAAAAAACTTGAAGCGGAGAGATTGAAGGTCCTAGTATTGCAGCAACAATAACTACCGAAGAACACAACCATCATGGCGAATTTGGCTGTGTCACGTATAAAGCTAGAAATCGAGGAAGTTATGCGTAGCGAGGAGGTGAGTGAAGGCGATCAGAATGCGAGTCCATCCCATGCTATAGCCGAAGGCTCCTTATAGTGTTATGGATCCTTGGGGCTGTTGATTGTTGAACAGAACTTGGGGACCTGCGACGAGTGTGGAGAAGCTGTACTGATACTGCCCTACTAAATCCCTGTCATTTTCTCTGACAGATCGAAGAGTGTCGTATTAAAATCGAGCTTGTCAATGACAGTTGGACTAATGTTCGGGGCCAAATAGCAGGCCCTCTGGCCACACCATACGAAGGGGGAAAGTTTCTTCTGGAAATTAAGGTGCCTGATACATATCCCTTCACTCCGCCTAAGGTGGGTATCCCTAAAGTAGCACTGAACCGCAGGTAGATGACTTAAGCAATTGCGTCTTGTCAGCAGGTTCGTTTTACCACGCGCATTTGGCACCCAAATCTTTGTGCTGAGACTGGCGCCATTTGCCTGGACATACTCAAGGAAAACTGGTCAGCGGCAATGACGTTGCGCACTGTGTGTCTGTCCGTGCAGGCCTTGCTGGCCGCTGACGAGCCCGACGATCCGTTGGACGAAGAGGTGGCACACCAATTCAAGGAACACAACGACATGTTTCGGCTTACTGCTGAGCACTGGACTAACGAGAGTGCCTGTTAGATTTGGATGCTAAGACCACAGTAGTAGCGCATCAACAGTAGCCAATCAACTCCCTCAAAGTATCACTAAATTCAATCCGTGCTTCCCATTTACGCAAAATTCTATATTTGTCGAACAGATTTAACACGAACCGAACAGACAGCAGAAGGGCGTGCTCCCGCGCTGATACTGGAGCAGGAGGAGCCATAAGACCCTACCCCATAATCCCTTCATGATCGCTTATTAAATCGTTTCTCTTTTGTTTTTTGTTTGTTTGAATTGTACCGACATATGGTCGCCGGGTGTCCAATCCCAGGGACGGGGCCTGTCCCGCTGCTCTCCGCTCACAGCCTGTGGCCGCTCTCGCTGTCGCCCTCTCTCTGCTCCCTTTTTTACGATCCACTCTGTTTTTGAGCGTAATTGCGCTTATATCGCCGCTCGCACGGTCGTAAATATGTACATGTGTACGAAATGGCCTGCAACTTTACTTCGTTATTCCCGCGTCTACTCTTCGGACGAACTAATCTTCGGAGCCTACAAACAATGTGTTATATGTCTTTGCGTGTCCCTGAACTTGGGCCCACATTTAATATTGGATTTGTCTACGTGCCGTCGCATTAATTGCGATAGTCTGTTCTCCAACTCTTTTCTTTCAACCCTAAAAGTTTGATTACAAAGACTTAAGGAACATGTTTATAAATGTATAACAAATCAATGTCTTTGTAAACTGCGTTAGGTTTACCCAATGCTAATATTCAGTGCAACGGAAGATAAATCTCTTTTTGGATCCGAGTCTTCCTAGGAGTGACTCCGATGAATGTGATATGCATTATGCATCCGACAGATGCGTTTGCTGCCAAACCCAGATCCTCAAAGAAAGGAATACTTACATACATATATGTATGTACATAAGGAAGAAATTCCAACTTATCTCGGTCAAAATTTGTGTGCTTTTATTTCACAAGCTGAGTAAGTATACCTGGAAAACTAATATTGCTGTGATAATTTAAAAATTTTGACCAAATTACAGAAATTATTGTAAATAATTTAATGCGAAATAGCCCTAGAAAATGTGCGATTATCTTGGAGACATTTCTTCAGGAATTTGTCTTCATGCTCTATGACCTAGGACTGATAGGCATTTTATGAACAGGGGTTTCAAAACTGAATAAATGATCGCAAACGGTGGATTATACATAGATACATATATGTTCGGATCGCACCATGTTTTGATGGAATGAAAATTGCCTCTACCTGTGATTACAACTTCGTACATATCATCTGGGATTGGATATGGCATTGTCATGCGTATTGCATTCTGCGAAATGGAGATTTTTTTGAAGACAGCACGCTAGCCAAGGAGAATCAAAAAGTCAAATAACGATCTGGGAACACAAACGATGGAAACTCATCCCGAAAATTGTTCGAGTAAAACGAAAAGGATAGTATCCAAATATAGTATTTTGTATTTGTATTTATTTTAAAAGGTTCAACTATGAGCAGTTAAACTAACAAATTATAACTTAATATGAAAAGGACAAGAACATGGATTATCACACTATGGATATTATCCTGACCCAATAGGACTAATTTATTGGCAAAATAGCCGCTATGGTCCAGCTCACAGCAAGTTGTGGTCAGAAAATAGCCTATAGCCTATTAAGTTAAGATTAATTAATTTAAGTTATTTGTTAACAAAGATTTTACCTTAATAGAACTAGTGTCGAAGGAAAACAGATGGAAGAAGGTACTGTAGTTACGGCAAAGGCTACGGAAAGATTCATGGTCAGAGTAATTAGAAAGACAGAGTTGAAGATGAAGCGGAAAGTAATGCCTAGTCGGGCGGGAAGGGACAGAAATGCTAATGAGGCTACTGAGGGCAGTGGCTTTCAAGAGAACGGATATCGAGGAGCCGGAGCCTACTCTCATAAGAAGGAAGATGACTTGAGGGGTACCAGTTTAGGCCACGAAGTGCAAAAAGAATGAACTGTTTTTGGACGGACTCAATCATTTCCTGATATTTTTGATAATGCGGAGACCAAACGCAGGAACCGTATTCAAGGATAGACCGGACAAGGGATACAGGGATCACAGATTAGGTACAAAGATAATTCCCAGGTCAGTAATTTTGTAAAGGCGGTTTAAGGAACAGTTGTGGATATTGTAGTCAAAGAGGAAAGGCTTTCTGCGATGGAATGTCATGACGTTACATTTGGAAATGTTAAGGGGAAGAATGTTTATTAGGCACCAGTTGTTGAGGGCGTCAAGATCTGATTGGAGACATAACGGAGACATGGGGTCACTATAGGAGAAACATAACTTCACATCGTCCGCATACATAAGTACTCGGGAATGTGTTAAGACTTGGGGAAGATCATTGATGAACAAATTAAACAACAAAGGGCCAAGATGGCTACCTTGAGGTTCCCCCGACGACACAGAAACAGGCTTAGAAAGAGAGTTATTAAAACAGACACGCTGAGATCGATTACTAAGGTATGCATTAACCCAGAAAATAAGCTTAGGCGGAAACCCTAGGAGAGATTATTTATGGATAAGCAGATTATGATTTACTGAATCAAAGGCTTTACTAAAGTCACCGACTACGTCGGTTGGAGACTGCTTAGCAAAACCCTCATGCACGAAAGTGGAGAATTCCAGGAGGTTAGACGCAATATACCGACGTTTTACAAATCCATGGTGCGATTCAGAGAATAAGGAACGGCAAAAGTGTTGGAGCTGGGAAGTGATTATTTTTTGGAAGAGTTTCGGAATAGCAGATAAATTTGAGATCCCACGGTAATTGTAGGGGACACTACGGTATCGGTCGCCATGACTTTATTGGTTAAGAACCCAACCTTGTCCTTCTTTGGGGCAAAATCACCCTGATTAATTAAACATTAGTGCTTACTAATTGGAGAGATGTCGTTTCCCACGACACGAGAAACTAGGATTACAATAATTACAGGTGGTATATGGCAAAACGAGGATGTTTTGAAATCCACTAGATCTACGAAATCCGAAAGGGATTTGGCTAGTAGATATTTTTCCGAAAGTTTAATTTGATGTATATTTTACAGAATAAAAACGATTAAGCCAACTTTTAAAATAAAACGAACGGTATCTTTTATACCTGGTACTCTGTCAATATATATTTAACTAGCAAACCCGCGCGCTTCGCTGCTTACTAAAAGAATTTAATGTTTAGGAATTCATCGAAATTAAAAAATTATAATTTTGATGTAACGACATATTTTATTTATTGCAATGCTTTGTGATAAGCAATATTCTTTGTTTTGCAGTCGGTACAATGAATAATTAATGCCGAAGGTTTGCCTACTCGTGAGCACGGTAGATACAGTTGACCATGTGAAAATACCGGATGCTCCAAATTTAACCCACAAATTTTCAACGACTGTCCTTGTGATTTATTGATAGTCATAGCAAAAGCAAGACGAATCGGAAATTGTAGTCGTTTGAAATCAAATGGCATGTCAGTCGGAATCATCGGAATTCTCGGAATTAAAACGTGTTCACCACAAAATTTCCCAGTCAAAATAGTTGCTTCAAGTAAATTAGTCATAACTTTTTTCACAGCAAGTCTTGTACCATTGCAAAGTCGTGGTGGATTAAGATTCCGCAGCATAATTATGGTGGCTCCAACTTTTACTTGTAAATAGTATGGCGGTATCCAGGTAAGTCCAATGAATTTAGAAATTAGACTGGATAATTTACAACATCATCTTGATTGATAATTGTATCAACCGACCTATACGCAACCATTTCTCTTGGGATGGAATTCAAAATAGATGCGTTGACCTCATTGACATTGGCATACCTAATTGAGCTAATGCTTTGCTTGCCATCATCAAGCAAAGATCTTCAATAGCAATCAATGCTTCGTTGTAAATTTCCGGCGTGTTGACCATGTTTATATCACCCGTTTGACGGCGCAATCGATGTAAAAAATCCTCTGACAAATGATTTTGATGTTTTTGCCACAATTCAATTGGCTTTGCTGGACTGCACGTGGCTATAATAATTGCGAAAAGTGTCGGAATTTGATGTGGACTTGATGACAATGCTGGATCCTCAAGTGTAAGATCCCAATGCATGTCATTCTCAAGCATATTCAATCGTTCGCATGCTTCGCGATACGTCCCTCACAATTCTTCATCAACAGTTCGCAAAGATTCAAATGATGTTGGTCCACGAACATTTATTAGCAACAATCGCAAATAATAACACTCTTGATTGTTAGGATGAACTGTATAAATTCGTCCTATCGCATCTGAGTGAAACAATACTGGCTGACAATGAACGGCTTTTCCGCGTCTTCGCCTTTGAAAAACTTTTGACGAATTATTCCACGTATAATATTCGGGTACTTCGGCGTATAGCAATGTTTTCGCAAAATCATCTGCTTGACGCAACGAAAAAAATGCAGTTAGAGTTGTTGCTGGTGGTTGCGCAGCTCTTCGCATTGCATTTCCGGGTGTGAAAAAAACGCGTTGACCGTTTTCAAGATGAATAGCTAAATGAACTACAGTTGGGATGCCTATCATGGATCGGGAATTATAATATGCGCCATACTGCTTCATTTGAACTGATGTATCTGCCCATTTGAAATTGAGTAATTTCATCGGTAACATTAGCAACTGCTCCAAAAACAGCCATATCACTGAACTTGTTGATGTATTTGCAAATGTATTTAATAGATTTAACTGAATTTCAGACCTCTACGTTTATGTGCGCTTTATAAATCTTAGATAATAAAGGTGAATATGGCACAACCAAACGATTATCAATCTCCAAATCTTGATTTTTATCTCTCAAAGTTACCGAATGGCCATTATCTTCAGTTGATCGACGCCGATATTCGGGATATCCATCGTTGCCCGTCACTGTATCGGAGACCAAATTTTTTGGAAAACGTTTGGAGCATTTCCCTTGAACCATACAGGGTGAATTCAAATTCAACGCACCACATGGACCGTGAATCATATTTTTGGTGACCACTTCAAACAATTCCGGATCCACTGTCGGATCTGGAATTTCTGCCGAAATCACATCGTCAATTTGATTCGGCCTTATTTTTTCAATCAGTCAAATTAAAATATGCGCATGAGGCAAACCTCGTTTCTGCCATTCAATTGAATACATCCAACATTGAACAGACCCAAATGCACCGTGTTTGACAATTTAATCCATGAGTGATTTCAATTTTTGTCTAAAAACACGTGCTAAAATATCATGGCGATCTTTCTATGTTTGGCCAACAAACAATAATTCCGAGATTTCTTCCCATTGCGGATTACACGTGAAGGTGATGAAGAGGTCTGGGCGACCGCAACGGCGAACGTATGACATCGCATCCTGCGCGTACTCAAACATATGACTTCCAAAATACGATGACGGTAATATTATCATAGTTCCAACGTTTTGTGCATTACCATCGTTGTTAATGGCATCACGCAAATGAACATACTCTTCGGAACGTAATTTGGCTTGGTTGAATCGATGAAAATTTAACCGTTCCGATTCAATTTTTGCATACATGTCAGCAATATACTGGTGGAAAAGTGCTCTACACCTCAATATGTGGTTGTCTTGATTTTGCCGTATCTGCAGCCTGCGTAATAATTCATAGCACTAACTTTCTTTGTTCCTTCTCGACCGTTTACTGGATTTATCATTTTAATGTTGAAATTATAGCCATCTTGTCCGCTCCAAAACAATATGGGATATTGTAGTGCATCATAACAGCGATGAGTCTCGGATACACGTTCAAGTTGTTCATTTCTACGATGAAGCTTAAATTAAATTGCTCACCAACTATGACTATTGCCACTTCGTCAACTGTTTGTGCCTTGCATGTTCGCCAACCGGCGAAAATAATTTGTCTCCGCGTGTTGGTAATAATGGCACACCGACGATCAGCTTCGTCTTCCGCGTTCCCGATAAAATATAATTGCAAAAATTGGTGGTCTGCGTTGTCGAAAAATAACAAAGAGCCAGCTCGATGGTATACAAACGTACAATTTGCATAAACAAAACTATTTAATTACCTTGAACGTTGGCATGAAGTTGTCTCTTATAATATTTGTGGCGCCAAAAGATGTCTTTTGAAAACTCGAATTATACTTTCGTATTTATTTATTTATTTATTTCAATTAACAATTATCTGCTAATTATGGAATAGGAATAAATATGCACAAGAGAGAAAGGAAAGATACAATTTACACATTTTCTAAACTAAGGTAATGATAAATGTTAAATATAATTTTTTCAAGGGATAATTCGGGGGATATATTATGGTACAAGTTATTATAATTATTGCATAAAACCCGGAAAGGTTCATGCTGGGAGTAATTAGATCTACATATGGATAATCGGATGGGGCGGAAAGTACGGGTTGGTCTGGAGGGAACCGAAAAATCGATTCGCCCCAAAAGCGTTTGGGAGTTCACAATCCCGAGAATGAGCTTATGCATGAATACCACGCCATTGCAAATTCTGCGATGGTGCAAAGAGGGTAGGTTCAGTAGTTTTAGCCTAGATAGGTATGGTGGAAGGAGTCTGTTAGAGTCCCAGTTTAGATGTCTAAGGGCAAATATTAAAAATTGTTTTTGAACGGATTCAATAATAATTTGTTGCTCCTTGTATTGTGGACTCCACACACAAGAACAATACTCGAATATCGGGCGAACCAAAGAGACGTACAGTGCTTTAGTTATATTCGGATCGTCAAACTCTTTTGACCAACGCCTAATAAACGCTAGAACTCCCTTAGCTTTGTTAACAGTTGAAGCAATATGGCTATTAAAACATAGCTAGTGATCGAAAAGCACTCCTAAGTCATTTGATGTGGAGATTCGATCCAGAACATGGTGTCCTAGAGAATAGGAGACCAAATGTGGTGCACGGCGGTGAAAAGCCATAAGTTTTCACTTAGAATGGTTCAAGAAAAGTAGGTTATTTGAACACCAAGTGCTTAATTCATCAAGGTCAAGTTGTAGGCGAGTATGCAAGTATATTGTTCAAAAAATGATTAGACTCAGGTGTCAATACATTAAGTAATGTGCTCATTGGTTATGGTGGGCTGCCTAATTCAGGCAATTTCACTTTACCACTCGCACAGCACATCCCATCTGCTTCACCTTTAAATTTTAATGCCTGACAATGGCGACAACGGTCGTTCATTGGACCAATTATAATTTGCCTATGAGAAGCGTAATCGGTGACACTACTGTACGCGAACGCAACACCTTGTAGATTTTGAATATCATGACGTTCATTTGCAGTTGTTGTTGCATCATTGTTCCGTTGATTTGAAGGGGACCTTGCTGTGCTTAGACGATTATTTTCAGTGCGATGTGTAATGTCTTGGCTACTTTCACGGCTCCTTGAAGCCGTTTCCTTGAAACGAATTTCGCGTTCGCCGACCCAAATTAAATCGTCTTGACATTTAACTTTAAAAACCACACAGGTTGGTTTAAAACGCACACATTTTCAAAAGCAACAAATATACTTACAAAAATGCAGTACCAAGTGCACCAGTTTAATCGAAATCTTTCCAAACATACCCAAAAAACCATGGCACTATTATTTAAAATGGAATGTGGAATGCAAAAAGCATAAAGACAATAAACAGACTGATGACAGGACACACGTACGATAAAGCCTTTCTATACAAAATTAAAGCGATTGATTCGGATATCTGTGAGTCATGTAATGTCACAGAATCCGCTGAACATCTGCTTTTTAAATGCCAAAGATTCGTCCGTCTTAGGGGTAAGTATCGAGTTTTTAAATATTATAAGGATCTAAATGAACTCTTGATCAAAGAAGAGCCACTCCACCTCAGAGAACTGGCACAGTTTATAAAAAGCGCTAATATAGACTTTTAAGCAATTTGTGATAAATCATTTTAGATTAATAAAGTATAGGGAAATGACCTTTAACGCCTGTCAAGCTCGCTGACAGGAAGTCTGTGCAGGCCAAAAGGGGAGGCCTGTTTTCCAAAAAAAAAAAATAATAAAAAAAAATAAAAAAAAATATATATAAATAAATTACAAAATATATACAATTTTTACACAAGTTTTAAACAAAACATACGGAGGTTTTACACTCTTCGATATGTTTGTCAAACTCTCAAGATCTCACTAAACAAATATTTCTGGAGACACACCTTGGGCCTATCAAGCGTCCGAACCTGAATAATCGGACAATAAGTCACACACCAATTACACCCAAAACAAAATCTGGAGATATAGTTTTCGTCTCATCAAGCATACTTTCCTGGAAAAATAGACAACAAGTCACACACCAGTACCTGATCAATGTGGCAACACAGCTGCGATCAAACCGCTGTCATCCATGCGATGATTTGATCAAAAAAAAAAAATAGTTATAAAAAACAAAATCTATCATCAAATGTTCTGTTCTACATAATGACACAAAATGAAATGAAGTAGTCGTTCAGACACACATTTTTAGACCAAATTTGAGATTTTTTTTTTTGAGTAATTTTTAATTTTTGAGGAACCTATTTATACAAATTTGTTTGTGCAAACCAGGTCACATTCTCTGGCTATCATTTAAAAACAGCATGCAATTTGGTGCACTCGTTGCGGAGATAGCCGCTTACACACACATTTTTTTCTACAAATTTATAGAAGTGAGCTTATGATTTTTAAATCTATTTAGGATAGGCTTATATTAGGTTAGGTTAGCTTTTAGCTTCTTGTCCATTGCCAACCCCAAGTAGCTCGCACTTTCGCTGAAGAAGAGCCTGCATTCATTTAGTATTATCTGGTACCTATTTTCGCCTGGCACGAGTTCCGTTTTCGGCGAAATGACTCCCATTACTACGTCGTCCGTATACGGACCCCAATTTGTGTGATATCTATAACTTTAAACAAAGTTTCACCTGCAAGCATTTATGTGTCTATGCTCTGTTTGTGAATGTGAATACATATGTACATATTTGTACGCTTACGAGCTTCGTCTAATGCAATGCCTAACATTTTAACTCGCATTTTAGCCAGCTTACCATAGAATAGAAACATGTACATAGGTACATAATATTCGAATGAAATGCACCAATTATAGCTCACAATCGCTACCTGTTATTCATTTCGACATATTCACTCCTCTAAAGAACCTTGATCCACGAGTTTTTAAGACAGCTTGGACCCATTGAATGCATCAAAACTTCACATACGTGAAGTCAGTCACTCACTCAGTTTTAATGGACTAAGTTTGTGCTTCATGATGGCTCGTCTGCCATTACGCCAATCGCCTCGAATGTCGCCTTGGGCATGAGCTGAACAATGTCCCTCGCAAGACTCCAGAGCTCATAGTGGAGCACCGTAATGATGGTGGCTAGAGTTGCCAGCTTAAATAGTTTGATCTGTTGCTTACCGCACTCACGTCGAGCAAACCCCGAGTTGAAGGCAAACCACTGACTGCAGACCGAGCAAAGAAAGCCCAAAAGACCGAAAATGCGGTGCGACAAGTGCATGGAAAGATTTTTGATCCCGAGCAGGGCCAAACCCGATAAAAGACAGCCTAAGGTTAGGAGAAGACTCATCAGGCCGCAGAATCCATGCTTGGTCAGACTGTGTTCGATGCAGTTGCACGACGTGTGTCCATGCCGTCGCTTCAGCTCGCACCACTGCCGACACTTGGGCAGCACCCCAATGCATCCGCTCCAGAACCCCAGCAGACCTAGAGCGCTGTGCATCAGATCCAGACTGGGCATTCCAATTGTCCGGCCCAGCCACCAGCTGTGTCTAATCAGCACTGCCTCGCCAGTGGCTAGAAAAAGTCCCAGGATGCAGTAAAAAGCGTGCTCCGCTGTTCCAGTGAGGCCTCGCATCAGGCATTTCCTTGCCATGGCTACAGCGATTCCAGCACCCCGACTGTTTCCTCGTACTCCTCCGCCTATCAAGCTTCAGTTTGAGTTTCTAAACATTTTGGCATCGTTTTCTTGAACGCTTGCTTCTGGCTGTTACATACATCTTCACGAATCTTATATACCCCCATACTCTTTGAGGGCCGGCTATAAAACCGAGCAAATAATTCTAGTGTTAATAACACACGAAAATTCCATTTGTCCCTGTCGTCATAAGCTCTGACACTATCGCCTCTTCCCTCTCCCAATCCGCCTGATGAATTTGTGTGTGTGCTTGTATTTCCATTTGTTTCGGCGTGGGTGTGAAGCTCAGCTTTAAGTTTTGGCTTTCAATTGAACTTTAATTCCCGAATTCCAATTTCCCTTGCCTACATATCTCTCTTAAAGCATTCGATATGCAGCAGAGTTAAATGGGGATTTTAAGAGAAATGGGACGAGGCATCGTATTGCTTATTTGTTGACCCATAATAAATCAATGACATAAACAGTCACACGCAGAAAAAAAATATTCACTGAACTGCATCCATTTTAACAACGTTCTTGCTCCAGCTACTTCCATTCAATCAGCTGCTCCACTCGAGACAGACTCGCCGAAAAGGGCCGTTTTTTCATACCCGTACTCAAAGAGTTAAGGGTGTATTAGATTTGTGGTCGAAATGGAAAATGGATGTGTGTAACGCAGAGAAGGAAACGTTTTTCCGACCCTTGACTGTCCGTCTCGACGAACGCCTAGATCTCAGAGACTTTAAAAGATAGAACAACCAAATTTTAGAAAATAACGGTATATCCAAGATTGCCCAATCAGATCGGATCAGTATTATATTATAGCCAAAATGAATCAATTAATATTCACCCTTAGCTTCTCTAAGCTTCATCCTTCCAGGGCTACACACACTCTGTCTCGTGCGACCACTGGCGAAGGTTTTAGAAGAGAGATAGATCTACATGTAGATGTGGGAATGGGGCATATGAGGGAATGGCAGAGCCCCAGCTGATGGCAAGGTATGGGCACGGTTGGGTGAGGTACTTAGGCCAAAGACGCAGGGTCGCATTCTCGATATCACTCTCTCTCTCGCACGTTTTTGCCTCGATGTTATAAAAAGAAGGAGTTGCTGCGAATCGTCGAACGAGAAGAGTCAAGTTTTGTCCCGTGAATGCAAACCGTATAATATTAATTCTATATACTATGTAACCTACCTGTTAAATAAACTTGCGACATTACCCAAAATAAAAACACATAATTTGTAACCCCTACAAATTATTGGGGGCTCGTCCGGGAATGTCCAAGAAAGAACAGTGCATAGTTGTGGGTTAACACATCGGAAAAGAGTGATGGCCGGCGAGAAAATTCCAAGAAAGGCGAAGTTTGATGAACAATTAAAAAATCGACGGAGTAAAAACACTAACAAAGGCTAAAACAATGCCAACAATTTTCTTGGAACATCTGCAATAGACGCCACACAGAAACGCTAATTCCTGTGTGTGTGTGTGTAAAGAAGTCGGAAAGCAAAAAATGCGGCGAATTGAAGGAGCACAAAGTACGAAGAAATAAAAAGATCGACGTAACGAGGAAAAAATAAAAGAAAGACACGAGGGACCACAGAACCATACAGAAACGCCAATTCCCGTATGTGTGTGTCTGTGTGAAGAAGTCTGCGATCAAAAAATGAGACGAATTGAACGACCGCAGATCTTTTGTACGAAGCCATAGAAGGAAGAGGAGACGACAATCACCATACACCCTGCAGTACCAGAAGTGAGCGATGACAAATGTCAACTACGCGTCATTCAGGATTTTTTCTCTGCCGCTGCTGCAAACGAGCAGAATAAGATTTCGACGTCGCGATCGACGCGTCCGTCAGACCAAACTCTTTTTTTTTCTTTGTTTCTTTCTGTTACGACGCGTGCCGTAACAGAATTCGGTTTTTCCGTCGGCGTCGACAACGTTGTTAGAATTGTGCGGTGAAAAGTGAGACGCAGATTTTGTTTATTTTGTGCAAAATTATTATCAGGTAAGTGCAGTGTTTCATTTAATTAAAAATAGTCTATTGTGCGTTGTAAAAAATGAAGAAAATGTGATATTGCGAAATTAAATGCGTTTGGGACAAAAATTTTCATTTCCAAAAACGAAAACAGAAAAAAAAAACACCCGAGTGGTTCTTGAGTGGTTCTTGCGAGTCTTGAGTTGAACAGGGGTGTTTTATTTTTAGCGCAAATGCACTGCTGATCTACTGAGAGCATTGTTAACATATTGAAAAATATTTTAATTAACTCATCTTATTTTAAAGGCGATTCAGTTGAAGTGCCCGGAAGTGCACGACGGCCTTACGAACATGAGCAAATCAAAAAAAACTAAAAAGTTCTGTGGAAAAAAGAACACACAGCACAAAAATGTGAATATGTATACATTTTTATAAGAAAACAATAAATAAAAGAAATTTAATATTTGAAAACATAATTTAAACATGCTTTTTTCCTCAAATATCAAATTTTTTTACTTAAATACATCACTTATTAGGGCCTTACTTTTCAAGGGAAATTCATCGCTTATTAAGGCCTTACTTTTCAAGGGAAATTCATCGCTTATTAAGGCATTACTTTTTAAGGGAAATTCGTCGCTTATTGAGGCCTTACTTTCGGCTAATTCTCGCTTACTATGTGATCGATTATGCTCCTAGGACATCCCCGTGTTAAAGTAAACAGCCCATCGTATGGCAGGTCATCGCTTATGTCATCGAGCTGCATGACGTTGCCATCGATGTGTGGTTGCTTACACATCGCTTACGCGTACTGCAGGGCAGAAACAACAATTCCTGTGTGTGTGTGCAGCAACGAGGAAAAGCAGACAAGAGAGACGACAACCAAGTACACGCAAATTGACGGCGACTATGAACGTTGGTTTTTGTTCCTAATTGAAGAAGAGAGGTTCAACTTTGCAAAAAGACGACTACATTTGCAAAAGGGACTCCAAAACATCGAAGCAACGAGGAAGAGAGAGAAGGAAGACCCCAGAGATTTTGCAGCACCACACAGAATCGCTAATTCCTGTGTGTGCCTGTGTCGAAAGGTCTGCAAGCTGAAAGTGCGGCGAATTGGTCGTACGCAAAATACGACGAGAAAGATCGACGCAACGAAGAAGAGAAGGAAGACACGAACAGGCAAGCAATTGTATGACGACGTGATACAACAAGAGCTTGCTGTGGTTCCTGAATCACGACGAGAGAGGTTCAAATTTGCAATAGACGAAGAAATATTGTAAATAGAACTACACAGAGGCGACGATTGACGAGAGCGGCTACGAAGACGAGAATAGCGGGACGGCGAGAGGCAAGTCAATTGGTTTTGGTGAGCAACATGGGTATGAAAGATATTTAAATTTCGCTGGTTTTTTTTTCTCAAATATTTTATCTTTAATTCAAAATTTTGTACTTCTTCTTTAAAAAATTCAAATTACTTTAAAAATCAATAATCCAAACCAAAAATTGTAATTAGGTGTATAAGTATTTTTAAGATTCTATTTCACATTCCAAAGCATTATTGTAAACGGTTAAAAGCATTATAATGGAGGCCAGAGCAATTTTAGAAATGACGGTGGCCCTCTTGAAGGCAAAGTTGATTGAACTGGGCTTGGAAACGACGGGGAGAAAGAGTGGATCGGCTCCTCGATCATTATGGCTTGAATGTGGGTGAGTGCGCGGATGACGATGATGTGAGTGAGGCTGGTGAGTCCAGTATCTACGTCGAGGCAAGCGCTAATGTTACATCAAGATTTACATTACGAGATGTCCAGGACAGTGTTTCATCATTTTCGGGGTCAACGCTTTTGCAATGACCATCAAAAAAGATGATTTACCGCCCAGAGTGGCAAGATGGGCAATGGCTTTACAGGAGTTTGATTTTAAAGTAGAGCACAGAGCTGGAACTAAGATGAAGCATGTTGATGCACTTAGCCGGTTGTCGGGTTTCCTAATCGAAGACTCCACAAAGTATCGGTTGGTAGAAGCACAAGATAATGATAGTTGGATAAAAGCAGTAAAAGTCGTATTATCCAACAATGACACGTACGAAGATTATTTCCTTAAAAATAATATTTTATACAAAGATGCAGTGAAAGAGTTGTTGGTCGTTCCTGAGTCTATGCAAGATGAAATTATTACCGTAGCGCATAGGGAGGGCCACTTTAGTTTTAGGAAAACGAGAGACATGTTAGAAAAATTTTATTTTATACCAGACGTTCAGAAGAAGGTAGAAAGAGTTGTCAAAGGATGCGTTGAATGCCTGATCACAGACTCCAAACGAGGCAAAAAGGAGGGGCTGCTAACACCTATTGACAAAGCACAAGAACCCCTGGGAACCTATCACATCGATCATGTAGGCCCACTCACTGACACAAAAAGAAATACAACCACATATTGGCAATCGTAGATGGATTTTCAAAATTTGTGTGGCTTTATCCGACCAAGTCAACTGGTTCAGACGAAGTTATAGATAAGCTCGAAAAGCAAGCAGCAGTTTTTGGTAATCCTCGTCGAATCGTAACTGACAGGGGCACTGCATTCACTTCAGGTGCTTTTAATGAGTACTGCAGTCACGAAGACATTCAATTATTACATATTACCACAGGTATGCCTAGAGGCAACGGGCAGGTAGAACGGATACACAAGATTGTCATTCCAATGTTAAGCAAAATATGTCAAGACAATCCAGGAAATTGGTATCGCCATGTAGGCAGAGTTCAGCAAATAATTAATAATACTCCACCTCGAACCACAAAGTATAGTCCGTTTAAAGTTTTGACTGGATTGAATATGAGGAAGAAAGATGATGACCTCAGGAAAATATTAGAAGATTTGGAAGTAGAAGAACTCATTGATGATCGAGAAGAAATACGAAAGAAAGCACAAGAGAATATTGAGAAAGTTCAGCAAGAAAATAGGAAGAATTTCAACCAAAAAAGAAAGGTGGAAAATGAGTACAAGTTGGGTGAATTGGTTGCAATTAAAAGAACACAGTATGGCACTGGTATGAAACTTAGACCAAAATTTTTCGGACCATATAAAATTATAAAGAAAATGAATCATGGTCGCTATGAGGTTCAGAAAGTAGGTAACCAAGAAGGGCCAAAAGTTACAACTACTGCTGCCGAATATATGAAAAAGTGGAGTTTATTCAGGGGCGAATGAAGATTCAGGATGGCCGATTGTGGGAATGGGGCATATGAGGGAATGGCAGAGCCCAGCTGATGGCAAGGAATGGGCACGGTTGGGTGAGGGACATAGGCCAAAGACGCAGGGTCGCATTCTCGATATCACTCTCTCTCTCGCACGTTTTTGCCTCGATGTTATAAAAAGAAGGAGTTGCTGCGAATCGTCGAACGAGAAGAGTCAAGTTTTGTCCCGTGAATGCAAACCGTATAATATTAATTCTATATACTATGTAACCTACCTGTTAAATAAATTTGCGACATTACCCAAAATAAAAACACATAATTTGTAACCCCTACATAGATGACAGATGAGAGATGTAGCAAACAAGTGTAAACATATAAAATATTAAAAATTCCACATAAATCATAAGCTCACATATATACTGACTGAGTAAGCGTATAAAAGTAGAGTCGCGGCACCTGAAGCACCTCACAACGTTCCCTCTAGTTTTTGTTCTTAGTGTTGGAATAAACCCAAAAATTCCAAAAGCGAGCAGAACGCTGATTTATAGGATAAATCTGCTGAAGGACGTGGATGAGAAGACAATTAATTCATCTCATCCAGGCATACAACACATATCTGTACATAAATACATTTATTAAGAATCAGACCACAGATATCGACTTTAAGGTGGCTTTGCACAGACGAATCTTTCCAGACGATTTGTATTCCGACGAATAACAAAGAATTAATCAGTTCCGATTGAGACTTTCGAGAATTGAGAATTACATTTCAAATATAAATATATTTAATATAACTTCTAACCCGATAATTCTTGTTATATTGCTTGTTGTTCTGCCATTTAAAGTATCGATATTAATTTTGAGGTGCAGTTGAGTGTACGAATTTAATTTGTCTGTCTTAGACAACATAAATAAGCGTGATGGTATGTCTTCGAACGGAAATCTAATAGGAAATTGGCGTTTAAACCCACCCAAGACATGATGGTCGTTCACTTTGGAACCTTCTCTCTGCATTGCAGCTTTTCGGCAAGTCTTTTGATTTTTTTTTAAATCCCCGAATTTAACGATTCTTCTTGCCCAATAAGGGCTAGATTTTTGACTTTGAGGCATCCTTCCAATCTAAATATCAACAACACGTTTCCAGTCCAGCAAGCGGTAGCCCAGAGTATAGCGATAAGCCGCTGCAGTATCTGCATTACGTGCTAGACCTGTGGCTCGTGGCCTTCCCAAAGTCGCCCCTCGAGTAGATGCGTATCAAGGTATGTACCAAAGGGCCTAGAAGCTCTTTGTCTGTCTTTGATAGTCCATTCTGGGACATTGATTAAATACTTACAAGTGCAGACTTTCTATTCTTACCTTAGATCTAAAATATGTTTAAGCAGAGCTCCTGCGCCTGTTGTGATGGCGATCCCAATGACGGCATGTGCTTATGCTGGTCATCATGCGGGTAACCCATGGACAAAGGTGCAAGTTGCACTCCGACCGATGTAGAAGCCCAGGCCGTTCCAACGCCAATCCTAAACAGAGCAGAAAAAGAAGAAGATCCCTCCAGGGACGCGACTGGTGACTCCCCTTAGGGCGTAGTGCTCACAATTCCCCATATGCGTGTAATTGGACTTCACCTTCTGCAGATTACTGGACTGGGACTGGAACTAGGCTGTCATCTCTTGACTGTCCATAGTCCGTGGTACTCGGCTTAATGTCGATGCCATGTTTCAGCGTCTCAGTGGATTTATATAGCACCTCCACGATGGGGACTTCTTCCAGCGCAGTTTTCTCTACCTTTTCCGTTTTGGCGGACAGTACTCTTTTCATTTAAAAGTCGAGTTTTCATCAAAAACATTTTGTAGACGCATATCGAACATATACCATTCCAGATCGCGGTGGCTTTATGCATTAGTAGAATATTAATTGTTTCGCTTTTACCTGGAAAAACAATGTGTGTCCGAGTATGTGTTGCTCGCTCGAAGAGATTCTGCTAATCAAAAAAGGAATGAATATGAACGAAATGTTCGAGGTAGAACTTGAAATCCCCGATTAACTATGTCGGGTTTCCCAGCCCATTATTTAGTCGTGAAATCTTTAGATAATAATTAGTGGAGCAGCCTAACGTAGATCCGCTTCATTGTTTATTATTTGCACAGCCCACTGTAAATAACCATTGTCTCCGCATATGCGTGCGCACGGCAGCGGCCGTTCTCTCGTCTATCCATCCCGTCTTCTTCCTTCCTGCGTTTTTCTCGCGCTCTAGCTAACGTTCGTTCTCAGCTTAGCAGCAGCCCAAGCTGCACTAATGCTCTCTTTCTATAGCTCTCTTCTAAGATGCTTTGCATAGGGCACGGGCAATTCGGCCCGTCCGCCCTGGAGTTAGGCTAGCGCTAATCGTTATACATAAATCTACAACACAACACATAGTACGCGTACTGCCGCTACAATATAAATACCAATAAAATTTGATTTAAATTACAGGGAATCTTTTCGAAACTCTTATTAGTAGCTCAAAACTACATTACGGGAGAGCAAAGCTACATAGAAATGTAGTGGAGTAGGGTGGGCGCTCTGAACATAAGTTCCTGAAAGTTGGGCAGCAGCAGAAAATTTACCGTCTCCCACTCCTCCTCCTCCGCACCGGCCAGTTTGCATGGGTGCCTTTAGCAATGAGCAAGCAACAAATAAATATGTACAAATGTATGTACATATGTATGCAGAGGTGTCAAATGCCTGAATACAATTTCTGGACGATTGGCTCCCAGAGGCCTTCGGCTCTGTACTAAAATCGTTCGCATGCACTCAGACGCGAATCGACTGGAATCGCTATTCCCTGCCGATCTGCTAGACTATGTTACTTTTAGCAGCGGATCCAAGCCTGCCGGGATGAGCGGCACCAGCCCAACAAGCAGATGCCGATGTTGGGGTTCGCCATTCCAGCTCTTGCAAGGGTGATGTCGGATCGCCGCTCTTCTGCACGCTGCTCGGCATCGTCTCCTGGGCATATTCCGGCGGTGTATGCGAATGTGCCCATCCCCATCCCTATATCGATGATAAAATAAAATAAAATAAAATAAAGCTCTTAGGAGAATAACTCCCATTTGGTTTAAGCCTAACTTAAATTTTCTGGATTCGAATAAAGAAATGGAAGGCGACGAATTAGCTAAATATTACATATTACTATTGAAATATGTTTGACATGGGGCTGAACATTCGAAAGATTTGCTAGATCTAAAGATCTATCTTATATTTCCATACACTTATCTCTTATTTTTCCGTCCCACTTTTAGGTTCCCTAGAGAGGAGAGGAGACAGAGACCCCGTACCTATTAGACCCCATAATAAAACTATTATTAGCTGCCTATCGCCAAGCCAGAAATAATGGAGCGGAGCTGCATGCCGACAGCTTATAAATACTCAAGTTTATGGACAGGCAAAAGACGGGTACTCGGGTACTCGCATACTTTCCTGTTGAGAACTCGACCTTCCTCGATTCCACCTCATCTCATCATGACATGAAATTAAGTATGTTTGGAGGACGCGACCGAGAAGATGAAACTACAGAACCATCTCGATGGAGAGCAGTGGAGTTTCAGGCAGCGGAGGCTGCCTGAGGTCGGAAATGCTTCCTTTGAACTGTTGCATACATACTCTTGGAGTACCGGGTATAAGTCGTAGACAGTGGCGTAGATATTTGCCATGTTACCGAGCCACTCGACATAGATCGATCGATTGCCACAATTCGTCAGGTGTTTCCCATAAGCCATAAGACATTTGATACCATAAACCTATCCATGATCAACATTCAAGTCGAATGTCCGATGACGGACCACCATTCAGATCTCGGTCATCTTCGAGTCTTATTCCGTATCAACTCATATACAAGACCAACAATAAGGTAAAGCTTAAATATCCACCAACCGGGATGACCGCCCCACCCAAACGCATTAACAATATTCACCAAAATGTTGGATGGTGCATTTAAGCATTTAATGAAGATTATTCACAAATTTAACAGCACTGCTAGCATTAGTCTCAAGAATGGCGTCAAGAAATAGCTGCATGGGGACAAGAGAATTAATAATCTATAAACGGAGTAGAGATATTTGACTCTTACAAGCTGCTGCATTCCGGTATTTATGGATGCGATTATCAGGGGAAAAATGATGCGATCCCCAGTTGCCCACATCCTCAATGCGGAGGTTGTGGGGCGGTTCCATCAAATCTTTTCTGTAAGAATAAAATAAGTTAATCAGCTGCCCCTGGTACTCGTACTATAGCTCTGTGGGCACTTACCAATATTAACCAATATGAACCGACGTTGAAATTTATGTTATCATGTGTATGTCAAGTGTGTAATTGTAGCCCTCATTATGCGTTGTCAATAAGTAAAAGGAGTTATAGGTATTTCTAAAGAATAGTCACGAGATAGTTGGGACTTAGAGGTTATGAATTTGTAGATTCTACTTACCTTACATCCAAAAGGTGTACTGATGTGATGCCATCCACATCCCATCCACATCCACATCAACATCAACAAACTGGAGGATGTGCGACGGTACCATCACCGACTGGTAGGTAGTACTTAGCCTGATGGTTGAAAAGTGACTTCCGATTCTCACAAAAATTTGAAGTCCCGTATCTGCTTGTGACAGCTGCTTTTGTGCAACGGCTGACCTGCTACGAGTATTTCCAAATATGTATAGCCCATAGCGGCTCCACACTTTCCAACCCTTCGATCACGGCGACACAAAAAAAAACTCGCAGATCTTGGGCAGATTTGCTTTTCTTCTTCGCTTCTTGATACAGCCACGTTTTGTACATCGTAACGAAAACGAAAAAGCCATCGGCAGTTTGGTGGAAACGATTGTGATGGAAATGCAGAAACGAGGAAACTGCATTGCATGTCTTTTAATTAATGCGATCTTTTTGATCAGCAAAGACTTGATTTAGAGTTACTTACTGCATTCTGAGTGCCATAAGTGTGGCGAAAAGTTCCATTTCCTGGATTGCTGAGATAGTCCTTGGGGTATTCTAAGCTCTTCATTTGGTTATTGAGAAGAGAGAGCGTAGATTTTCTGTCTAGTAGCAGGCCCGTCTGGCTGGCGAATAAAAGAATGGAGAACGTGCAGTACCACAACCTGCAGAACATCGAAAACCTTGTGTAAGTTCTATGAAGGTCCTGTCTAAGCATTCACAGATTGGAAAAATCACATTTCCAACGTATCGAACGGTTTGTAACTCTAAACTATGATTTAGGGAGGATTGGTCAAACGGCTGTAGCGTGGCTTTTTATCAATGGATATTTTGTAAGCGATGCCTTAAACGACAACTAATTAACGCGCCTTGCGGACAGAATACAAGAATACAAAGAATCTACATAATTTACCTGTAAGCCGCGCGCATATGCTGTGGCTGTACTGTACTCAGCCAGTATAAATACACATACATACATATATGAGATTATGATTTTTTTCGAATTTGAAATTATTTTATCTGTTTACAGTTGTTTGATACATCTGTAACTTACAGATGCTAGGCATTGTAATTTTCTCGTATCTTCGAAGATTGCCACAGATTTTCGTTCTCTGTTATGGCAGAAGGGTGCGGAAGAAGCCACAGAAGCTGCTTGCTCTAGCTTGTATAGTCTCTGAGATCTAGGCACTCATCGAGACGGAGAGACAGGCTATATTGTTTCCTTCTGTGTGTTACACAAATCCCCTTCGACCATAAATTAAATACGAACGAGAAGGAATGTTGTGAGTCGCTTCAGTTGTCGCGACTCTACTTTTATACCCTTACCACCCATACAGTATATATGTATAAAAATACATAATAGTTATGTACCAGGGGGCAAGCCCCCTGCGCAATCGCTTCGCAACCCTTCACGCACTGCGCCTTACTAACACATCATAATTTTTCATTGATATTGAAGTGGATGGTAAAATTCAAAATGCCTGAGCAACAAAGAATTGATACTATTGATGCCTGTTGAGAAATTAATCGCTTAGTTTTAAGTCAATATTCATTCATATAATAGTTGCCCTAATCATATGCTCGCTATTGTTTTGCCCGCTGTAATTATTGCTAATGTCCAAAAACTTAACTGTAAGGTTCTCACACGTATAGCCAAAACGCGCAGCTGCACACGAAGACATCGATGTGCACCGTTTGGTATTGGAGTGTCGCATCGCGTGATCTTCTAATTCCCTTTTGGGCTCGACTTTATTTGTGGAGTTGAGTCAGAACAAATTATTCACGCGTATTCAGTACCGCCCCGCTATTGTCGCCACCGCTGTGCAAATAACATTTAAACCACTAATATTACATATGAATAAAATAAAAATACATAAAAATTAATACAGTCCACTTATTCGCAACCAATGCCATTGATACGGACATTCGTGTAATGTTATTATAAGTGATTAGTAAGGGAGAGGGCCCGGTTGTGGACATAGTTTGGTTTTTTCCTCATAACTTTTGACTGATTGTATATTATACAAACATATGTGTACCAATTTAAAGCTAGAGGCATTAGCTAACTATCAGCGAAGAACTAAATTGATTCCTTCATTCAGAAATTTTATCAAGAATTTAGTGAAGTAATGTTTTGTCGAGAATAAAAAATATAGGCCCAGTTGTGGACCACCCTGAAAAATCCGCTTAAAATAAAAAAATATGAAAGAAAATCACCACAGATAACGAGAAATTGGAAATTTATTTATTTTAAGAGCCTACTGGCTTAAAGAAAAAGAAGGATACGACTTTTTAACATCAATCATCGTAATCAGAGTCGCAATGCTTGCAAGTTAAGTTACTTGCACGCATATTAGGGTACTTCATATGCACCGGACGGTTACATTTATTGCATTCGACGGAATTTGCGGCGTTCAATTATCTTGGCAGAATGGGCAGACAGACAGATGATGCAAAAATCCTGATCATCGTCCGAAAGAGCCTTGGTTCGCTTAGCTGGTGGTTTTGCTAATGATGCCTTCGTCCAAGCTTTTTCTGGGCAGAAACAGATGCCTGCATATTTTTTAGCTTCGAATCTTTCTTAGCTGCATTTTTCTTCAAAGAAATAATGCATTCAGAAAAAGTAAGCACGGAGCTTTCCATCGGCTTTCAATCACGATCACGCTTCTGAGGTGTAGCCCTTTGCAGAGGACCAATTTCTTCCATAAGTGATAGGCAGCTTATCGAAGATGTACAGTGGTCTAAACGTTATTTATTTTAACAACATTACCTTAAACAACAATATTATGCAGCTTCGTAACCAAATACACGCATTAAATACAAAAAACAGGATGTCTACAACAGGTATCATGGCGTGTGTCATAACCGGGCAAAACAGAAAATTTTTACAAAAAACCAAAAAAAAATGTTGTGCATATATTTTGGTTAAAAACGAAAACAATTCACAAACTACAATGACCACACTACAAGGAAAACGAAATACTACAATTTTTGGACAAAATTTACATCCATTTTTTTGCACTTGAAAAATAATAAAATTTTTTTTCAATTTACTTTTTTTATTATGCTCACAGCACCTAGACCAAAGCAGCTATTTGTTTCGGTATTAGCACAAAAACTGCGTATTGTTACCGAATATGACTCCCAATACTCAGATCAGAAGCATCTGCTTGCTGTCCAAGTTTTTGGGGGGAGGGTCACAACTAGTACCTAGTAGTCCACAACAGGGCCCTCTCCCTTACCACTGCAGTGACATTTGCGTCAGAATAGTTTCATTTAAAAGTTCTATAACACTAAACACATCGACCTAAACATAATAAAAACACATGAAATACATACAAAAACAAACAATATTGACTTTCTGTCATTGAATTTTAAACTTTGCTTTATTAAATTGTCTAGAATCGACCGTAGTCTTCAACTGACATCGTCTTGAAATTGCTCTCATAGTGAACTTGAACTTGAACATCTACATCAATGTGCGGCACGGCTGCATTCACATGATTTGCAGCTCGTTTGTGTGCGTAAAAAATAACAAAACACGATGGATTTGCACTTAAGTTCTTTTCTTTAAAATTTAAAATTAGTTCTGTTAAGCTCATGCCTTAGTGTAATGCTCTCAAAAAAGGCTCTGTTATGTGTAAAGAGGTTGTATTGAGCCAAATCGAGCTGTGACAGCTGTTAGAATAAAAACGGAATCTGTTGTTGCCCGGTCGACCCCAGAGCCGAAGACCTGGGAACGTACGCTGGAAATTCGTTGTATGAACTGGGTCAGCTATATACTGTATGGGTTGATTTGATGATCCAACCACTGATCATCAAATCAACGTTCCATCTTCGTGATTTTTAGTTATTCGAATTTGAACTTTAAGTTGGAAACTTCCACTTAGCTCTGGGAAGAGCCCACTAGAGCTCCTTACAAGTTCAATACTCTTGTTGCTTGTGTCCATTTATTTTGGTTCATCAAAGCAATTACGACAGATATCATTGAATCAGCGATAAGGATGAAGCGTAATTATACGGCAATTAAATCAGTGGCGCAGTGGAAACGACAATTCCTTCCAAATTTAGTACAATGGAAATCCTGAGGGAACACACAACACGAAGTATATTACCGGACTTCTTTCGACGGCTACTACCACGTCGCTTTGACCGCTGGAAAGTCCACAGTAAAGTAGTGCTGCCGTGTCTGTCCATAACATTGCTTCTGAACACTCTGTACGGGCTTTACTGGGGTCGCTTCAGTGTGAAGCGTGGCAAGTTTATATCTCGAAGCCGGTGGCTGTCTACAGCATTTTGGTAGGGTTGAGCCTTGGCGTTTACTACGTGCTACAGGTGTATGAAGAGTTCACCAGTGGCCGCATCACCGGCAGGGACACCATTAAAATATACTGCTACATGAATGTCTGCATTTGCCTGCTCAACTATGTGACACAGTGGGCTATCATGGGAAGTATTGTACGTTTCCAGAACAGTGTTCCCTTATTTCGTGTGTCCAATGCCCTGGACATGTCCATGATGATGGTGTGGCGAGCACTCATGCATTGTGTCATTAAGATGGTGCTATGTCCGTTGATTGTGTACATAACATTGATACTGTACCAGCATCGAGCCCATCCTGACAGAGAATGGACCAGCCTTGCCTCTTTTAGAGCCATGCTGCCTCTGATAATATCCAATCAGATTAACAACTGCTTCTTTGGCGGCCTGGTGATTGCCAATCTAATAATTGCCGCCATCAATAAGCGGATACGCAGCATTGTAAGAGAGGCCAACATGATGCAGACACCGCTGCAGATGGAGCTGCAGAAGCCCTACTACCGCATGCGACGCTGCTGCGAGCTGGCCGACAGTCTCGATGAGCTGGCCATTAAGTATTCCCTAACGGTATCTTGCTCCACTAGATATCTACGCTTCACCGACTGGTCCATGGTCATATCGATGGTCATGAATCTGATTGGGATCACGGATCACGGATCATCATGAAAACGGAATCTGTTGTTGCCCTGCACAGTTTTATTTCAGAGCCAATTTAAAAAAAAAAAGGCACAAACTAAATTGCACTTCTAATGGTGTCAATTATATTTAAACGCATCAATAAGTCATATATTCTGTTCCTTTTGCAATTTAGATTTGTTTTGTTGTAAAAAACGCCGTTTACTTTTGACATCGGCGAGGAAAATGTCTCCGTTTTTACAACGGAAAAATTGTTCGTTTTGCAAAACAAGAGCACCAAACTTTCGAACATTTTCAAAAATTAATCGGTAAGCTTTTGCGAAAATGACAGCCGGAGCCCGCCTGAATATTTGTCATTGTCTGATAACAGAATAAAGAATTGCAGGAATATGTTGCACAAGTTGCATTCATCATTGCATATATGTATACAAACTGCGGTACTCAGGAGGGATAATGGAGCGGCACGTGCGCCGCGACGCCTAACGCTTTGGATTATTTCATATTGTATTTTGTAGGTATTGCAGATTTTATTATACCCGTACTCAAAAAAGAGTTAAGGGGTATATTAGATTTGTGATAAAAGTGGATGTGTGTAACGTAGAGAAGGAAAATTTTCCGACCCCATAAAGTATATATATTCTTGGTCAGCATCATTAGCCGAGTCGATATAGCCATGTCTGTCTGTCCGTCCATCCGTCCGTCCGTCCGTCGGTCTTGTTGAGGGCCTGGATCTCAGAGACTATAAGAGTTAGGGTAACCGAATTTGGTTTCCAGACTCATGTGATATCACACTGCTACAAGTGTATTTCAAAATTTCGCCCCGACCCCTTCCGCCCACACAAAGGACGAAATTCTGTGGCAGGCACAATTTTAAAAATACGTTAAACCTAAAAACGCAGTATCGTAGAGAATGACCATATCTACCAGATTACTGAATATGAATCAGATTGGATCATTATTATAGCCAGAATGAAGAAATTAATTTTCTGTTGGTTCCCCCGCCTTCGCCAGACAGAGACACGATACTCATTCTCCTTCTCGCTCGCACACTCTGCCGCGTTCAGTGCGCGAGCAACCCCTAGCGGAGGAGATGTAGAATATAAATATAAATGGTACATCTATAATCTACATGTTAGATGTAAAATATACATTGTAGATGTAGATAACAGATGTAGCAAAAAAATGTAAAATGTAAAATTTTTTTTTTAATTCTAAAATTCTAAAAAATGATATGCTCCAAAATGTAAACACTGACTGAGTACGGGTATAAGTAGAGTCGCGTCCCCAAAAGCGACTCACACGTTCCTTCTCGTTTCTTTGGTAGCGTTAGTGTCGACCCAAAATAGGGACTAATAATTAAAATTTCCCAAAGAATGACAAAGTTACGAATTTTAAAGTACATGCAACGCACTCGTATTTTAAATTACACTGTTTTTGAAGTCTCTATCATGCTCTCGTTGAGTACGGATGCGTTCCAACTTCGCTGTGAAAAACTGTGAAAAAAACAATGCAAACGGACAAACCCACTACAGTGGCAAACACAAACATCAATTCTATTATCTTTCTTGTGCGACTAGTGAGACTCGTGCCGCTTGTGGCTCTTAGCGCGCGGTACTCGGGTGACTAGCGACGCTCGCGGTGCCTAAAGCGGGACCGACCAACGGTCAGTGCTCACGTTGACTGATAAGAACATTGCGATAAAAACACCCAAACATCACTCACTAAAAAGGGAATTACGTTCGACGAAATCACTTGCCAAAGACTCTCGTACCATTAATAAAACTTCAACGCCTGATCCAATCAGCTCTGCTACTGCATCAGCACTTAAAGCCCAGCTCACAGCCGAGCTGACTTTAACAAACTTCACTCGAAAACAACCCAAAGACCTAATTGTTACGGAAAGTTCACAAAATCAAGCCTCACAGGAAACAGCCGACTCTCACGTCCCTTGGCAGGGTAGAGGAGCCCCTAAAGCTGGTAGCCTCTCTCTTAGACAACGTCACCCTACTGACAACAGTCAGCGAAATAATCAAAGCCCTATATCATCAAATTATTATGCACCCCTTGCGGCCCTTGACGAATCACCCGCCGATCTCCCAGAGGATATGGAACTCAGCCCTCCGTCTTGGGGCAATGAATCTTCTCCCACTAAACGCAATCCTCTGTCCCCGCCAATAATTATTCCTGGTGTAAATGACATCACAAAATGTTGGGCATTGTTGGATGCGACGGCTACCCCCGACAACTTTCGAATCAAAACAAGTACTAGCGGACAAATAAGACTCTTATGTAATGACTCCACCACATACCGCAAAATAGCGAAAGCACTTATGGAAAAGGGAGTTCTCTGCCACAGCTATCAGTTGAAAGAAGAACGGACATATAAAGTAGTAATAAAAAATGTACACCACTCCACTCCAATTGAGTATATTAAGCAAGAACTCATGGCAAATTGGTACCTCCCTAGATTCTTTCACAATCCCCGTAATAGAGCATATTTTTTGTTGACCTAGAGCCAAACGATAAAAACAAAGAGATCTTCAACTTAAAAGACCTATGCAGGCAAAAGATAGTGGTTGAGCTGCCCCAACGCCCCAACGTCATCAAGCTATATCTCAGTGTCACCGTTGTCAAGAATATGAGCACACTAAGAGATATTGCAATAAAAAATTTGTCTGTGTTAAGTGTGGGGGGCCACATGCCACAACAGAATGCACTAAGCCAGAAGACGTCGCTCAAAAATGTGCTAACTGCCTTGGCTCTCACACTGCAAATTATAAGGGCTGCAGGGTCTACCAACAGTTATTATCCAAATTGTACCCTCCAACCCAATCGAAAGAGGGAAATTCTCAACAGGCGTATCAAAGAGGACTGAGTACGCAAAGGCCCGCACAAGATAACACCGCTCTCTCTCTAGAAACTGCAGACAGAGGAACATGTCTCGCGACGATACCCACCAGTCCCATCTAAAACAACAAGAAATATATAATACGTACGCTGACGCTGCAAGAGGAGCCCAACACCGATCAAGCAGTACAAGAAGAGATCAGACGTCAAACTTCACTCGTCCAGAACCAGAATCACCTCATAACACGTTACTGGAGAACAAGCTAATGAATCTAGCAGATAAGTTAGATCAATTCAATGCAAAGCAGGCTTATGAAAATGCAAGAACAGATCCTTAACATCTTAGCAGTCATCAATCTTCCAAAATGCCCTTCCGTGTAGGAATTTGGGATGCGTCGGGCATATTCAACAAAAGCCTAGAGCTTAAAAACTTTACCAACATGAAAAATATAGATATTATGCTCCTCTCGGAAACTCACTTTTGCAGCAGAACAACATTCAAATTAATGGGATATGAGCTTTAATCTGCAAACCACCCATCCGATAGCTACAGAGGGGGATCAGCAATTCTCATCCGCAGTACCATCAAGCATTTCCCAATCAACCCCATTACCAATGGGCAAATTCAAGCCGCAAATATTTATATAAATAGTTCCCTAGGTGAAATAACAATCTCGGCGATCTACTGTCCACCTGCTACCTCATGGGCAAGCTCCCAGTTCCGTTACTTCTTCTCCTCACTAGGATCAAAATGCATTGTAGCGGGTGATTGGAACGCAAAGCACCAATGGTGAGAAAATCTCTGTTCCTGCCCCAGAGGTCGCCAAATCCACGAATTCATAGTTACAAGCGGTTCCAACCTCCTTGCCACTGGCTCAGCCACACATTTTCCGTACGACTCCAGCAGATCGCCTAGTGCTCTTGATTTCGCAATTTCTAAAGGCATTCCGCACAGATTTCTGGACATTCTGACAAATTTCGAACTTTTCTCCGACCCTACCTACCGCTTCTCATGGAAATACACTCCTCCCCTGTACCCTGCCAAAAAGAAGTTATTGCATAGTCGAGCAAACATTGAGATGTTGCAAACTCATTTGGAATATCTTATTCGCCCTAACGCCAAATTGGAGTCACCAGAAGACATTGACGCACCAGTACACACGCTTAACCAACACATCCAAGAAGCAGCTCTCTTCGCAGAACCACACACAACAGAGTCGCATACGACCCGACCTGCTGCAACACGAGATCCTCTAATTGACAACTTGGTGCGAATCAAGAGACGCTTACGAAAATTATTCATTAGGGCTCATGAGGCACTCGTTGAAAAAAACAGTAAACACTTCGACGAAATGTTAGAAAGGGCAGATCTATCACAAAGAGGAATAGTAAACCTCTGGAAACTCACCCGTGGCATCAAAAGGCAGCCACTGTGCAGCTCTCCACTAAAGAATGACAACGGAAAGTGGATCAAGTCAGACATGGAAAAAGCTGAAGCGTTTGCTAGAAATCTAGAAACCAGATTCACGCCAGCCGATTTTGCACCAATAAATTACATGAGAGCAGTCTCCAGGTACTTAGAAGGGCCCTTACAGATGTCGTTACCAACTAAGCCGATCTCCCCTGCTGAAGTTTTAGCTGAAATCAAGGTCCTTGCGAACAATAAAGCTCCTGGACACGACTTGATTGACAACCGCATCGCAAAATTGATTCCTCGCAAGGGAATCATGTTTCTGGTTGCACTGTTCAATGCCATCCTTCGCATCGGTCCATTCCCCACTCAGTGGAAGTGCGCCCTGATCGTTACTAAAGCCAGACAAACAAGCGACAGCTCTTGAGTCGTATAGACCCATAAGTTTACTCCCGGCTTCTCAAAAATAATTGAAAATATATTCTTAAGCAGAATGGTAGCTGAGAGCGGCGTAAAGGAAGCCATTCCACAGCACCAATTTGGATTCAGAAGGCAGCACGGGACTCCTGAACAAGTGCACAGAGTTGCTCATCACATTCTCCA
The DNA here is from genome assembly GCA_018150885.1 of Drosophila tristis. Taxonomy (NCBI): domain Eukaryota; kingdom Metazoa; phylum Arthropoda; class Insecta; order Diptera; family Drosophilidae; genus Drosophila; species Drosophila tristis. Next base: position 2,702,760 of record JAECWT010000026.1, read on the forward strand.
CGCTTTTGAAACAAAACTGCTCAGGTGTGTTTCTAGATGTCAAACAAGCTTTCGATAAAGTCTGGCATAAGGGCTTGTTATACAAACTAAAGATTCTCCTACCCGCACCGCAGTATTCAGTTTTAAAATCGTTCCCGATTCAAAGAACATTCTTCACTTCAATCAAGGATGAGATCTCTGATATAAAAATGATCAGAGCCGGAGTTCCTCAAGGCAGCGTACTGGGGCCAATCCTGTATAACCTCTTCACATGCGACATGCCCCTACCTCGCATCAATCCGGGAAACTTCCTGGTAGCAACTTATGCAGACGACACTGCCATTCTCTCATCTTCCACATGCTACAATTCCGTTGCTGAACAACTTCAAATCTACCTCGGATCCGTGGAAAACTGGGCAAAAAAATGGAATATAACCAGAAACGAATCTAAATCAGTGAACGTAAATTTCACTTTAAGAAGTAAGCACCCACCGGACCTAACATTTAATGGACAACCTATTCCGCGCAAGACAAGCCACTGCTACCTTGGTGTTCACTTCGACAGAAGACTGACCTGGGGTCCACACATTAAAGCAACGGTCATTAAATGCTAAAATAAGCTCAAAAAGTTGCATTGGCTCCTCAACAAAAAAAGCAAACTACCCCTATGTAGCAAAGTCTTGCTCTACAAGGCAATGATTATTCCAATTTGGACATATGCTATTCAAGTCTGGGGATGTGAGCGAAAACGCATCTTAATAAAATAAGAGTAATGCAAGCGAAGACCCTAAGGGTGGTGACAGGTGCCCCCTGGTTTGTACGGACCACTATCTTAGAAAAATATCTCCACATCCCAAAAATTAGTGATCAAATAAACCATCACAGCAGCCGATATAATGATCGGCTGTCGAATCATCCAAATGAAGCAGCCACAAGTCTACTACACCCTCAAATCCCACGTAGAATAAAACGTCTGCACCCATCAAACATCAAATGTCAAAAAATTAGTTAAAAACAAAAAAAATAAAAATGTTGAATAATTACAAAATAATAATAATAAAAATTGTAATAAAATAGATATCTGTAAATACCTTAGAACTCTAAGACAATTAGAAAGCCAATATAATTTCAAAAATATTAGATCATAGTTAAGTAAAACTGATTTCTAATAAAAACGAGAAGGAACGTGTGAGTCGCTTCTGGGGACGCGACTCTACTTATACCCGTACTCAGTCAGTATATAGATTTTTGAGCATATCATTTTTTAGAATTTTAGAAAAATAAAAAAAAATTTTACATTTTACATTTTTTTGCTACATTTGTTATCTACATCTACATCTGCAATGTATATTTTACATCTAACATGTAGATTATAGATGTACCATTTAGATTCTACATCTCCTCCGCTAGGGGTTGCTCGCGCACTGAACGCGGCAGAGTGTGCGAGCGAGAAGGAGAATGAGTATCGTGTCTCTGTCTGGCGGAGGCGGGGGAACCAACAGAAAATTAATTTCTTCATTCTGGCTATAATAATGATCCAATCTGATTCATATTCAGTAATCTGGTAGATATGGTCATTCTCTACGATACTGCGTTTTTAGTTTTATCGTATCTTTAAAATTGTGCCTGCCACAGATTTTGGTACTTTGTGGTGGCGGAAGGAGGCGCGGCGAAATTGTGGTAGTGTGATATCACATGAGTCTGGAAACCAAATTTGGTTGCCCTAGCTCTTATAGTCTCTGAGATCCAGGCGCTCAACAAGACGGACGGACGGACGGACGGACAGACAGACATGGCTCTATCGACTCGGCTATTGATGCTGATCAAGAATATATATACTTTATGGGGTCGGAAATGTTTCCTTCTCTGCGTTACACACATCCACTTTTACCACAAATCTAATATACCCCTTAACTCTTTTTTGAGTACGGGTATAAAAATGTCTTACTTTAAACTGCAGGAATAATTGTTGAACATATATTCCTGAGCTGTGTGTCAAGAATATATCAGTCCACACACTGTCCCGATGGGAAACTATCGATATAAATCTGTGGATTCCGCTCAGGTTTCGACAAAAAAGATCAATACAAAATAGAAGCATAAGACGTGTGTTGGGAATGTGACGTCATTTGAATACTCGTTGCATGTCAACTAGTAGTATGGACATTTGTATACCCTGTTTCCTTTATGTAATGTTAGTGCTTATATTTCGAGCTGCTTTGAAACGAATTAATAATGAGCTTTTCATGACGTTAAAATTTGTTGTACCTTCATATGCATTTAATATCTGATATCACGATCCCGATACCTACTCTGGGTCTCTCTAAGCGACTGACTAGCTTCTGAATCATATGAGTGGATCATTCAATTCTGGAATTGAAATTTTATTTATCATTTTTACTTGAGCGAAAACCTCAACGTGAGGTCACTCTGTATCAGAATTAAGAGAAATCCAGTGACTGCCGAGAAAATTGTGTTGACCAACGAGCTGTTCAGCTCCAGTAGGCCCAGTGGCTTCAGTTTATAGTCGATGGTGGACACCTGTAGCCAGAAGGAGTTGACTACTTGCTTGAAACGCACATCAGCATGCTGCAGATCGATGCACTGCAGGAGATCTCCAGTTTTCTTGGTCTATATATGGTTGACATCCTATAATAGATAATTCTTGGTATAATTTCAGCACAGCACTTACCTCCTGCAGCATTTCACTGCTTATGCGAGAGACCAGGATGAGTTCCATGAACGGCACCGAAAGAAAAACCAACTGGACAATGGCTTGATGCAGATCAAAGGACTCCTCCTCGTTGATGTAATAGTCGGCAATGGCCAGGTATTGATTGTAGAATCCGACCGTGATCCCAATCAGATTCATGACCATCGAAACGACCATGGACCAGTCGGTGAAGCGTAGATATCTAGTGGAGCAAGATACCGTTAGGGAATACTTAATGGCCAGCTCATCGAGACTGTCGGCCAGCTCGCAGCAGCGTCGCATGCGGTAGTAGGGCTTCTGCAGCTCCATCTGCAGCGGTGTCTGCATCATGTTGGCCTCTCTTACAATGCTGCGTATCCGCTTATTGATGGCGGCAATTATTAGATTGGCAATCACCAGGCCGCCAAAGAAGCAGTTGTTAATCTGATTGGATATTATCAGAGGCAGCATGGCTCTAAAAGAGGCAAGGCTGGTCCATTCTCTGTCAGGATGGGCTCGATGCTGGTACAGTATCAATGTTATGTACACAATCAACGGACATAGCACCATCTTAATGACACAATGCATGAGTGCTCGCCACACCATCATCATGGACATGTCCAGGGCATTGGACACACGAAATAAGGGAACACTGTTCTGGAAACGTACAATACTTCCCATGATAGCCCACTGTGTCACATAGTTGAGCAGGCAAATGCAGACATTCATGTAGCAGTATATTTTAATGGTGTCCCTGCCGGTGATGCGGCCACTGGTGAACTCTTCATACACCTGTAGCACGTAGTAAACGCCAAGGCTCAACCCTACCAAAATGCTGTAGACAGCCACCGGCTTCGAGAGTATAAACTTGCCACGCTTCACACTGAAGCGACCCCAGTAAAGCCCGTACAGAGTGTTCAGAAGCAATGTTATGGACAGACACGGCAGCACTACTTTACTGTGGACTTTCCAGCGGTCAAAGCGACGTGGTAGTAGCCGTCGAAAGAAGTCCGGTAATATACTTCGTGTTGTGTGTTCCCTCAGGATTTCCATTGTACTAAATTTGGAAGGAATTGTCGTTTCCACTGCGCCACTGATTTAATTGCCGTATAATTACGCTTCATCCTTATCGCTGATTCAATGATATCTGTCGTAATTGCTTTGATGAACCAAAATAAATGGACACAAGCAACAAGAGTATTGAACTTGTAAGGAGCTCTAGTGGGCTCTTCCCAGAGCTAAGTGGAAGTTTCCAACTTAAAGTTCAAATTCGAATAACTAAAAATCACGAAAATGGAACGTTGATTTGATGATCAGTGGTTGGATCATCAAATCAACCCATACAGTATATAGCTGACCCAGTTCATACAACGAATTTCCAGCGTACGTTCCCAGGTCTTCGGCTCTGGGGTCGACCGGGCAACAACAGATTCCGTTTTTATTCTAACAGCTGTCACAGCTCGATTTGGCTCAATACAACCTCTTTACACATAACAGAGCCTTTTTTGAGAGCATTACACTAAGGCATGAGCTTAACAGAACTAATTTTAAATTTTAAAGAAAAGAACTTAAGTGCAAATCCATCGTGTTTTGTTATTTTTTACGCACACAAACGAGCTGCAAATCATGTGAATGCAGCCGTGCCGCACATTGATGTAGATGTTCAAGTTCAAGTTCACTATGAGAGCAATTTCAAGACGATGTCAGTTGAAGACTACGGTCGATTCTAGACAATTTAATAAAGCAAAGTTTAAAATTCAATGACAGAAAGTCAATATTGTTTGTTTTTGTATGTATTTCATGAGTTTTTATTATGTTTAGGTCGATGTGTTTAGTGTTATAGAACTTTTAAATGAAACTATTCTGACGCAAATGTCACTGCAGTGGTAAGGGAGAGGGCCCTGTTGTGGACTACTAGGTACTAGTTGTGACCCTCCCCCCAAAAACTTGGACAGCAAGCAGATGCTTCTGATCTGAGTATTGGGAGTCATATTCGGTAACAATACGCAGTTTTTGTGCTAATACCGAAACAAATAGCTGCTTTGGTCTAGGTGCTGTGAGCATAATAAAAAAAGTAAATTCAAAGTAAATTTTATTATTTTTCAAGTGCGAAAAAATTGATGTAAATTTTGTCCAAAAATTGTAGTATTTCGTTTTCCTTGTAGTGTGGTCATTGTAGTTTGTGTTTTCGTTTTTAACCAAAATATATGCACAACATATTTTTTTGGTTTTTGGAAAAATTTTCTGTTTTGCCCGGTTATGACACACGCCATGATACCTGTTGTAGACATCCTGTTTTTTGTATTTAATGCGTGTATTTGGTTACGAAGCTGCATAATATTGTTGTTTAAGGTAATGTTGTTAAAATAAATAACGTTTAGACCACTGTACATCTTCGATAAGCTGCCTATCACTTATGGAAGAAATTGGTCCTCTGCAAAGGGCTACACCTCAGAAGCGTGATCGTGATTGAAAGCCGATGGAAAGCTCCGTGCTTACTTTTTCTGAATGCATTATTTCTTTGAAGAAAAATGCAGCTAAGAAAAGATTCGAAGCTAAAAAATATGCAGGCATCTGTTTCTGCCCAGAAAAAGCTTGGACGAAGGCATCATTAGCAAAACCACCAGCTAAGCGAACCAAGGCTCTTTCGGACGATGATCAGGATTTTTGCATCATCTGTCTGTCTGCCCATTCTGCCAAGATAATTGAACGCCGCAAATTCCGTCGAATGCAATAAATGTAACCGTCCGGTGCATATGAAGTACCCTAATATGCGTGCAAGTAACTTAACTTGCAAGCATTGCGACTCTGATTACGATGATTGATGTTAAAAAGTCGTATCCTTCTTTTCTTTAAGCCAGTAGGCTCTTAAAATAAATAAATTTCCAATTTCTCGTTATCTGTGGTGATTTTCTTTCATATTTTTTTATTTTAAGCGGATTTTTCAGGGTGGTCCACAACTGGGCCTATATTTTTTTTTCTCGACAAAACATTACTTCACTAAATTCTTGATAAAATTTCTGAATGAAGGAATAAATTTAGTTCTTCGCTGATAGTTAGCTAATGCCTCTAGCTTTAAATTGGTACACATATGTTTGTATAATATACAATCAGTCAAAAGTTATGAGGAAAAAACCAAACTATGTCCACAACCGGGCCCTCTCCCTTACTAATCACTTATAATAACATTACACGAATGTCCGTATCAATGGCATTGGTTGCGAATAAGTGGACTGTATTAATTTTTATGTATTTTTATTTTATTCATATGTAATATTAGTGGTTTAAATGTTATTTGCACAGCGGTGGCGACAATAGCGGGACGGTACTGAATACGCGTGAATAATTTGTTCTGACTCAACTCCACAAATAAAGTCGAGCCCAAAAGGGAATTAGAAGATCACGCGATGCGACACTCCAATACCAAACGGTGCACATCGATGTCTTCGTGTGCAGCTGCGCGTTTTGGCTATACGTGTGAGAACCTTACAGTTAAGTTTTTGGACATTAGCAATAATTACAGCGGGCAAAACAATAGCGAGCATATGATTAGGGCAACTATTATATGAATGAATATTGACTTAAAACTAAGCGATTAATTTCTCAACAGGCATCAATAGTATCAATTCTTTGTTGCTCAGGCATTTTGAATTTTACCATCCACTTCAATATCAATGAAAAATTATGATGTGTTAGTAAGGCGCAGTGCGTGAAGGGTTGCGAAGCGATTGCGCAGGGGGCTTGCCCCCTGGTACATAACTATTATGTATTTTTATACATATATACTGTATGGGTGGTAAGGGTATAAAAGTAGAGTCGCGACAACTGAAGCGACTCACAACATTCCTTCTCGTTCGTATTTAATTTATGGTCGAAGGGGATTTGTGTAACACACAGAAGGAAACAATATAGCCTGTCTCTCCGTCTCGATGAGTGCCTAGATCTCAGAGACTATACAAGCTAGAGCAAGCAGCTTCTGTGGCTTCTTCCGCACCCTTCTGCCATAACAGAGAACGAAAATCTGTGGCAATCTTCGAAGATACGAGAAAATTACAATGCCTAGCATCTGTAAGTTACAGATGTATCAAACAACTGTAAACAGATAAAATAATTTCAAATTCGAAAAAATCATAATCTCATATATGTATGTATGTGTATTTATACTGGCTGAGTACAGTACAGCCACAGCATATGCGCGCGGCTTACAGGTAAATTATGTAGATTCTTTGTATTCTTGTATTCTGTCCGCAAGGCGCGTTAATTAGTTGTCGTTTAAGGCATCGCTTACAAAATATCCATTGATAAAAAGCCACGCTACAGCCGTTTGACCAATCCTCCCTAAATCATAGTTTAGAGTTACAAACCGTTCGATACGTTGGAAATGTGATTTTTCCAATCTGTGAATGCTTAGACAGGACCTTCATAGAACTTACACAAGGTTTTCGATGTTCTGCAGGTTGTGGTACTGCACGTTCTCCATTCTTTTATTCGCCAGCCAGACGGGCCTGCTACTAGACAGAAAATCTACGCTCTCTCTTCTCAATAACCAAATGAAGAGCTTAGAATACCCCAAGGACTATCTCAGCAATCCAGGAAATGGAACTTTTCGCCACACTTATGGCACTCAGAATGCAGTAAGTAACTCTAAATCAAGTCTTTGCTGATCAAAAAGATCGCATTAGTTGTGAGACATACAATGCAGTTTTCCTCGCTTCTGCATTTCCATCACAATCGCTTGCACCACACTGCCGATGGCTTTTCGTTTCGGGATCATATGCATACTAGTATATTCATAATTCGTCACCTGCTACGATGTACAAAACGTGGCTGTATCGAGAAACGAAGAAGAAAAGCAAATCTTCCCAACATTTTATGGTGTCGTCGTGATCGAAGGTTTGGAAAGTGTGGAGGGGCTATGGGCTATACATATTTGGAAATACTCGTAGCAGGCCAGTCGTAGCACAAAAGCAGCTGTCACGAGCAGATACGGGACTTCAATGTGAAACAAATCATTTCATTGCCGGAGATCGTCTCGAACACACAAACAATTCCAAATTCTAAATTCTAAATTTTACATTTATTCAAATTTTCGTGAGAATCGGAAGTCCTTTTCAACCATCAGGCTAAGTACTACCTACCAGCCGGTGATGGTACCGTCGCACATCCTCCAGTTTGTTGATGTTGATGTGGATGTGGATGAGATGTGGATGGATCACATCAGTACACCTTTTGGATGTAAGGTAGGTAGAATCTACAAATTCATAACCTCTAAGTCCCAACTATCTCGTGACTATTCTTTAGAAATACCTAGAACTTTTTTTACTTATTGACAACGCATAATGAGGGCTACAATTACACACTTGACATACACATGATAACATAAATTTCAACGCCGGTTCATATTGGTTAATATTGGTAAGTGCCCACAGAGCTATAGTACGAGTACCAGGGGCAGCTGATTAACTTATTTTATTCTTACAGAAAAGATTTGATGGAACCGACCCACTGGGGATCGCATCACTTTTCCCCTGATAATCGCATCCATAAATACCGCAATGCAGCAACTTGTAAGAGTCAAATATCACCACTCCGTTTATAGATTATTAATTCTGTTGTCCCCATGCAGCCATTTCTTGACGCCATTCTTGCGACTAATGCTAGCAGTTCTGTTAAATTTGTGAATAATCTTCATTAAATGCTTAAATGCACCATCCAACATTTTGGTGAATATTGTTAATGCGTTTGGGTGGGGCGGTCATCCCGGTTGGTGGATATTTAAGCTTTACCTTATTGTTGGTCTTGTATATGAGTTGATACGGAATAAGACCCGAAGATGTCTGAGCTCCGAAAGGTGGTCCGTCATCGGACATTCGACTTGAATCTTGATCATGGATCATGGATCTATGGTATCGGCTTATGGCAAACACCTGACGAATTGTGGCAATCGATCGATCGATGTCGAGTGGCGCGGTAACATGGCAAATATCTACGCCACTGTCTACGACTTATACCCGGTACTCCAAGAGTATGTATGCAACAGTTCAAAGGAAGCATTTCCGACCTCAGGCAGCCTCCGCTGCCTGAAACTCCACTGCTCTCCATCGAGATGGTTCTGTAGTTTCATCTTCTCGGTCGCGTCCTTCAAACATACTTAATTTCATGTCATGATGAGATGAGGTGGAATCGAGGAAGATCGAGTTCTCAACAGGAAAGTATGCGAGTACCCGAGTACCCGTCTTTTGCCTGTCCATAAACTTGAGTATTTATAAGCTGTCGGCATGCAGCTCCGCTCCATTATTTCTGGCTTGGCGATAGGCAGCTAATAATAGTTTTATTATGGGGTCTAATAGGTACGGGGTCTCTGTCTCCTCTCCTCTCTAGGGAACCTAAAAGTGGGACGGAAAAATAAGAGATAAGTGTATGGAAATATATGATAGATCTTTAGATCTAGCGAATCTTTCGAATGTTCAGCCCCATGTCAAACATATTTCAATAGTAATATGTAATATTTAGCTAATTCGTCGCCTTCCATTTCTTTATTCGAATCCAGAAAATTTAAGTTAGGCTTAAACCAAATGGGAGTTATTCTCCTAAGAGCTTTTTTATTTTATTTTATTTTATTTTATCATCGATATAGGGATGGGGATGGGCACATTCGCATACACCGCCGGAATATGCCCAGGAGACGATGCCGAGCAGCGTGCAGAAGAGCGGCGATCCGACATCACCCTTGCAAGAGCTGGAATGGCGAACCCCAACATCGGCATCTGCTTGTTGGGCTGGTGCCGCTCATCCCGGCAGGCTTGGATCCGCTGCTAAAAGTAACATAGTCTAGCAGATCGGCAGGGAATAGCGATTCCAGTCGATTCGCGTCTGAGTGCATGCGAACGATTTTAGTACAGAGCCGAAGGCCTCTGGGAGCCAATCGTCCAGAAATTGTATTCAGGCATTTGACACCTCTGCATACATATGTACATACATTTGTACATATTTATTTGTTGCTTGCTCATTGCTAAAGGCACCCATGCAAACTGGCCGGTGCGGAGGAGGAGGAGTGGGAGACGGTAAATTTTCTGCTGCTGCCCAACTTTCAGGAACTTATGTTCAGAGCGCCCACCCTACTCCACTACATTTCTATGTAGCTTTGCTCTCCCGTAATGTAGTTTTGAGCTACTAATAAGAGTTTCGAAAAGATTCCCTGTAATTTAAATCAAATTTTATTGGTATTTATATTGTAGCGGCAGTACGCGTACTATGTGTTGTGTTGTAGATTTATGTATAACGATTAGCGCTAGCCTAACTCCAGGGCGGACGGGCCGAATTGCCCGTGCCCTATGCAAAGCATCTTAGAAGAGAGCTATAGAAAGAGAGCATTAGTGCAGCTTGGGCTGCTGCTAAGCTGAGAACGAACGTTAGCTAGAGCGCGAGAAAAACGCAGGAAGGAAGAAGACGGGATGGATAGACGAGAGAACGGCCGCTGCCGTGCGCACGCATATGCGGAGACAATGGTTATTTACAGTGGGCTGTGCAAATAATAAACAATGAAGCGGATCTACGTTAGGCTGCTCCACTAATTATTATCTAAAGATTTCACGACTAAATAATGGGCTGGGAAACCCGACATAGTTAATCGGGGATTTCAAGTTCTACCTCGAACATTTCGTTCATATTCATTCCTTTTTTGATTAGCAGAATCTCTTCGAGCGAGCAACACATACTCGGACACACATTGTTTTTCCAGGTAAAAGCGAAACAATTAATATTCTACTAATGCATAAAGCCACCGCGATCTGGAATGGTATATGTTCGATATGCGTCTACAAAATGTTTTTGATGAAAACTCGACTTTTTAAATGAAAAGAGTACTGTCCGCCAAAACGGAAAAGGTAGAGAAAACTGCGCTGGAAGAAGTCCCCATCGTGGAGGTGCTATATAAATCCACTGAGACGCTGAAACATGGCATCGACATTAAGCCGAGTACCACGGACTATGGACAGTCAAGAGATGACAGCCTAGTTCCAGTCCCAGTCCAGTAATCTGCAGAAGGTGAAGTCCAATTACACGCATATGGGGAATTGTGAGCACTACGCCCTAAGGGGAGTCACCAGTCGCGTCCCTGGAGGGATCTTCTTCTTTTTCTGCTCTGTTTAGGATTGGCGTTGGAACGGCCTGGGCTTCTACATCGGTCGGAGTGCAACCTGCACCTTTGTCCATGGGTTACCCGCATGATGACCAGCATAAGCACATGCCGTCATTGGGATCGCCATCAAAACAGGCGCAGGAGCTCTGCTTAAACATATTTTAGATCTAAGGTAAGAATAGAAAGTCTGCACTTGTAAGTATTTAATCAATGTCCCAGAATGGACTATCAAAGACAGACAAAGAGCTTCTACGCCCTTTGGTACATACCTTGATACGCATCTACTCGAGGGGCGACTTTGGGAAGGCCACGAGCCACAGGTCTAGCACGTAATGCAGATACTGCAGCAGGCTTATCGCTATACTCTGGGCTACCGCTTGCTGGACTGGAAACGTGTTGTTGATATTTAGATTGGAAGGATGCCTCAAAGTCAAAAATCTAGCCCTTATTGGGCAAGAAGAATCGTTAAATTCGGGGATTTAAAAAAAAATCAAAAGACTTGCCGAAAAGCTGCAATGCAGAGAGAAGGTTCCAAAGTGAACGACCATCATGTCTTGGGTGGGTTTAAACGCCAATTTCCTATTAGATTTCCGTTCGAAGACATACCATCGCGCTTATTTATGTTGTCTAAGACAGACAAATTAAATTCGTACACTCAACTGCACCTCAAAATTAATATCGATACTTTAAATGGCAGAACAACAAGCAATATAACAAGAATTATCGGGTTAGAAGTTATATTAAATATATTTATATTTGAAATGTAATTCTCAATTCTCGAAAGTCTCAATCGGAACTGATTAATTCTTTGTTATTCGTCGGAATACAAATCGTCTGGAAAGATTCGTCTGTGCAAAGCCACCTTAAAGTCGATATCTGTGGTCTGATTCTTAATAAATGTATTTATGTACAGATATGTGTTGTATGCCTGGATGAGATGAATTAATTGTCTTCTCATCCACGTCCTTCAGCAGATTTATCCTATAAATCAGCGTTCTGCTCGCTTTTGGAATTTTTGGGTTTATTCCAACACTAAGAAAAAAAACTAGAGGGAACGTTGTGAGGTGCTTCAGGTGCCGCGACTCTACTTTTATACGCTTACTCAGTCAGTATATATGTGAGCTTATGATTTATGTGGAATTTTTAATATTTTATATGTTTACACTTGTTTGCTACATCTCTCATCTGTCATCTACATGTAGATCTATCTCTCTTCTAAAACCTTCGCCAGTGGTCGCACGAGACAGAGTGTGTGTAGCCCTGGAAGGATGAAGCTTAGAGAAGCTAAGGGTGAATATTAATTGATTCATTTTGGCTATAATATAATACTGATCCGATCTGATTGGGCAATCTTGGATATACCGTTATTTTCTAAAATTTGGTTGCTCTATCTTTTAAAGTCTCTGAGATCTAGGCGTTCGTCGAGACGGACAGTCAAGGGTCGGAAAAACGTTTCCTTCTCTGCGTTACACACATCCATTTTCCATTTCGACCACAAATCTAATACACCCTTAACTCTTTGAGTACGGGTATGAAAAAACGGCCCTTTTCGGCGAGTCTGTCTCGAGTGGAGCAGCTGATTGAATGGAAGTAGCTGGAGCAAGAACGTTGTTAAAATGGATGCAGTTCAGTGAATATTTTTTTTCTGCGTGTGACTGTTCGGCCATAAACCGTTTATGTCATTGATTTATTATGGGTCAACAAATAAGCAATACGATGCCTCGTCCCATCTCTCTTAAAATCCCCATTTAACTCTGCTGCATATCGAATGCTTTAAGAGAGATATGTAGGCAAGGGAAATTGGAATTCGGGAATTAAAGTTCAATTGAAAGCCAAAACTTAAAGCTGAGCTTCACACCCACGCCGAAACAAATGGAAATACAAGCACACACACAAATTCATCAGGCGGATTGGGAGAGGGAAGAGGCGATAGTGTCAGAGCTTATGACGACAGGGACAAATGGAATTTTCGTGTGTTATTAACACTAGAATTATTTGCTCGGTTTTATAGCCGGCCCTCAAAGAGTATGGGGGTATAAAAGATTCGTGAAGATGTAAGTAACAGCGAGAAGGAAGCGTTCAAGAAAACGATGCCAAAATGTTTAGAAACTCAAACTGAAGCTTGATAGGCGGAGGAGTACGAGGAAACAGTCGGGGTGCGATATATGGGTATATAATCTGTATAATTCGGCTTTTCGCTGGATATTCACGGCTGCCTACAATGTGGGTTGAATCGTTGCTCTAGCTTACAAGCTTAGGTCACTCTGAGACGAATAGTTCTGCGTTGATGTTCGCACCTTGATTGATTTGAAATTTTGAAATAAAATTGGAGCAGTGTGAAATCAGAAGATTCTGTACACAAAATTTGATTCCTCTAGCTCCTGCAGTTTCTGAGATCTAGGAGTTCATCAAGACGTTCGGACAGATGAACACAAAGACAGACATATTGACTCAACTATGCTCATGATGATCAAGAATACAAATACACGAGTATGTACTTTATGGGACCGGACACGCTTCCTTCTGGATGTTACTTTTGTACATTTACACGACCTTAATTCGAAAAGCAAACCCCACCTAGCTAGGAGCTAGGAGACATACACCAAACGTCCCCCTGAACATTGAAATATTTAATCACAAATCTCATATTTTGACAACGAAAGTGAGATATTCACAATGACCGAGAGACGGTCCCCCATGGGAAATTCAACATTGGGCAACATCGTTGTTGATGAGCTTGCCTGGGACTTTATGGTTGCCACCTTCGACGGGGAGTTATACAGCATTATTATAGAGACTGCGGCTCAAGCTTTCCTTATTGGAATCGCTGTAGCCATGGCAAGGAAATGCCTGATGCGAGGCCTCACTGGAACAGCGGAGCACGCATTTTACTGCATCCTGGGACTTTTTCTAGCCACTGGCGAGGCAGTGCTGATTAGACACAGCTGGTGGCTGGGCCGGACAATTGGAATGCCCAGTCTGGATCTGATGCACAGCGCTCTAGGTCTGCTGGGGTTCTGGAGCGGATGCATTGGGGTGCTGCCCAAGTGTCGGCAGTGGTGCGAGCTGAAGCGACGGCATGGACACACGTCGTGCAACTGCATCGAACACAGTCTGACCAAGCATGGATTCTGCGGCCTGATGAGTCTTCTCCTAACCTTAGGCTGTCTTTTATCGGGTTTGGCCCTGCTCGGGATCAAAAATCTTTCCCTGCACTTGTCGCACCGCATTTTCGGTCTTTTGGGCTTTCTTTGCTCGGTCTGCAGTCAGTGGTTTGCCTTCAACTCGGGGTTTGCTCGACGTGAGTGCGGTAAGCAACAGATCAAACTATTTAAGCTGGCAACTCTAGCCACCATCATTACGGTGCTCCACTATGAGCTCTGGAGTCTTGCGAGGGACATTGTTCAGCTCATGCCCAAGGCGACATTCGAGGCGATTGGCGTAATGGCAGACGAGCCATCATGAAGCACAAACTTAGTCCATTAAAACTGAGTGAGTGACTGACTTCACGTATGTGAAGTTTTGATGCATTCAATGGGTTCAAGCTGTCTTAAAAACTCGTGGATCAAGGTTCTTTAGAGGAGTGAATATGTCGAAATGAATAACAGGTAGCGATTGTGAGCTATAATTGGTGCATTTCATTCGAATATTATGTACCTATGTACATGTTTCTATTCTATGGTAAGCTGGCTAAAATGCGAGTTAAAATGTTAGGCATTGCATTAGACGAAGCTCGTAAGCGTACAAATATGTACATATGTATTCACATTCACAAACAGAGCATAGACACATAAATGCTTGCAGGTGAAACTTTGTTTAAAGTTATAGATATCACACAAATTGGGGTCCGTATACGGACGACGTAGTAATGGGAGTCATTTCGCCGAAAACGGAACTCGTGCCAGGCAAAAATAAGTACCAGATAATACTAAATGAATGCAGGCTCTTCTTCAGCGAAAGTGCGAGCTACTTGGGGTTGGCAATGGACAAGAAGCTAAAAGCTAACCCTAAATAGATTTAAAAATCGTAAGCTCACATTAAATATATATTGACAGAGTACCAGGTATAAAATATACCGTTCGTTTTATTTTAAAAGTTGGATTAATCGTTTTTACTTTCGGAAAAATATCTACTAGCCAAATCCCTTTCGGATTTCGTAGATCTAGTGGATTTCAAAACATCCTCAAAACAAAACATATCGTTCCCGTAATGCCATATACCTGTAATTCTTGTAATCCTTGTTTCTCGTTAAGTGGGAAACGACATCTCTCCAATTAGTAAGCACAGTGCGCACAGTGCGCAACGTCATTGCCGCTGACCAGTTTTCCTTGAGTATGTCCAGGCAAATGGCGCCAGTCTCAGCACAAAGATTTGGGTGCCAAATGCGCGTGATAAAACGAACTTGCTGACAAGACGCAGTTGCTTAAGTCATCTACCTGCGGTTCAGTGCTACTTTAGGGATACCCACCTTAGGCGGAGTGAAGGGATATGTATCAGGCACCTTAATTTCCAGAAGAAACTTTCCCCCTTCGTATGGTGTGGCCAGAGGGCCTGCTATTTGGCCCCGAACATTAGTCCAACTGTCATTGACAAGCTCGATTTTAATACGACACTCTTCGATCTGTCAGAGAAAATGACAGGGATTTAGTAGGCCAGTATCAGTACAGCTTCTCCACACTCGTCGCAGGTCCCCAAGTTCTGTTCAACAATCAACAGCCCCAAGGATCCATAACACTATAAGGAGCCTTCGGCTATAGCATGGGATGGACTCGCATTCTGATCGCCTTCACTCACCTCCTCGCTACGCATAACTTCCTCGATTTCTAGCTTTATACGTGACACAGCCAAATTCGCCATGATGGTTGTGTTCTTCGGTAGTTATTGTTGCTGCAATACTAGGACCTTCAATCTCTCCGCTTCAAGTTTTTTTACGTAAAATACGCGTGGCTTGACGAAATATATTAAATTTAAATATGAAATATATTAAATTTAAATATTTCCATATTAATATCAAAATTTAAGTGAAAAATATTCAATTTTAATACAACCACCCTTGGATGAAAATCAATGGCATAAATATTAAAATCTAAGTGAAAATATTAAAATTTCAGGGCTTTTTCTATCGGTGTATAGTCTATGAGAACAAGGCGCTCATCAGACATGGCTATATCGATCAAGAATATATATACTTTATGGGGTCGGAAATGTTTCCATCCTCTTTTTGAGTACGGGTATAAAAAAAAAGAAAAACTGCGCTGTTAAATTACACTTAAATTACATTTAAACTATCTTTACATACACTGCCACTACCTTGGATTTTTGCTTTGGCACAAACTTCGTCTCACATCCGTTGAATTTTCTGGCTATGAAAAAGGAAATTACCCGTAACACCACAATTTTATTCCTGTATTCCTAGATTGTGATGGCTAGTTAGATGCGTCCAATACTTTGTGGTTTGCTCCAGCAGTTTCATGCAACCTCACAATGATTTTCGTCAGTTTTAATGATTTTCATCTTTCTTTTGGTACTGCGGTTACCTTGACTTAGTCATCGGATATTTCGGATCTTGGACCCGATTAAATTTAAAAGGGAAGTAAGCTGATGGAGCCGTTGAAGAGAAGGAGTTCTACAAACAAACAACCTAATTAATTTTTCAAAAAATCAGATGCTCACTTCTAAACAGAACCACCCATCCCAGATGGGTTTCCCTATTTTCTGCCACTTTCTGTGCTAATGCAGGTGCAAATCTGCTTGACCATTGAGTTAGGCCGGGACAACCTCTATATTTTGGTATGATTTATGATTTCGGTAAAGATTTCTACCACGGTCCGGTCATTTCTCTGCTGCTTGCATTTCCTGAATTTTCGGGTCCACAAGCAGCAGAGGGTGTGTGTGGGGAAAGAGAAATCTGTGCGAACCATTCGTGGGGGAAGGGGACAACGAGGTGATTTTGACCGCAATTTCGAGTACAAGGACTCCATCAAAAGCGCATTTAAATGTACGATAGTCCAGATGGGAGCCTTAAGCAATTCGGGAAAGAAAGAGTGACCGTGGGAGAGAAAGAGTCCCACAAACAAACAACCTAATTAATTTGTCAAAAATTCAGATGCTCACCGGCCATAAAGAAAAGGGAGAGGGAGAACAAAAAGAAAACAAATGCCACGGCAGCTTTGCCCGTTTTGCCTTATTGCTGACTACGTGCCCGGCTTATGGTTCTATTATAATTTCAATTAAATATTTTTTGAGCTTCTCTCTTCTCGCTCACTCATACAGCCCCCCAGGGGCTTTGGCTGTAGTACCTATGTGCTTTAATTATTGTTTTTATAATTATTATAATTATGATTTTGAGTGTGGCCATTCAGGGAGTTAGAGGGAGCAGCAGCCGCCAGCATCAGTGAAAACTTTTCCCCTCTGCACGGTTGTAGTCTAGAGAGGTAGAGAATGGGAGAGTGCGGGAAATGTACCCGTCCATTTCGCACGCTAATGTTTAATTATTGAATATACTTCCATAGCACCGCAGACATGGTGTAGGACAGAGAGCAACAGAGGGGCCGCTCGCATGGTTCCGTCTGCAGCTAAATATGCGGAATATACAACAGTCCGAGACAGAAACAGCGACAGCGGCACAGACAAAGACAAAGACGAACAGAGCCAGTCAAAGTACGATGCACTATGGGAAATTTGACCCCTTTTCTGGCCAAAACCCATTTTCTGAAAGTCGGAATATTAAAACAAGTTTTAGTGCAACGCATTCACAATACTTCAATCTTTAGTGCTGCATAACAGAAATCTTGATAAAGGGCGCCACAACAAAGGAATCAGCTGATAAACACAGCTGTTTCATTTGCAAATCACATGCTTCTGCAATATTCAATTTTAACTGTAACTGTAACTTTAAGTGGCCAAAAAACAAAAACTAAACAATATTACTCAAATTTTTTAAATGAATTCCAATCAGTGTGGTTTTTATTATGTGTGTGTGAACTTTTGCTGTAGAAAAAACTCGTATTGTCCCCTTAATAGAGCCAAAATGTAAGTAGCCTTGTAAATGCATATTTTTGATAAAGTCTTATCTTGCAAAAGGGATTTAAAGTGAGTCCAGCAGAGTCCATCAACAAGATGTATTGTATGTTGTAGAGTATTAAGTTCTTGTTCAAATGAATGTAATTTAAAATAACACTTTTTACGATTTTGCGAGAAATTTTAATTTTTAGGACATAACCTCAATTTGGCAAACTCCGATTTTTTTGGGAAGTGGTACGTAGCGAGGGGAAAAGTAGCAAAGATGCTGTGTTGATAAGAAAGAGGTTCTTTAGCGAAAAAAAGAAGTCCAAGGCCTATTTTGGGAACAATCTCGAAATAAATTTTACAAATCTGATCGTCTGATACGGTAGGATTGAAAACCTAACAGACGTGTTTCTGTGAGCTATAGATACATACTTCTGATCCGATAATTTCTTAAGTGAATTTGGATAGACGTGTTCAGTGACAGAGGAGAATGTGTCTTCCATTAGAGGTTTTCAACCTATTAGAATGCTCATCAAATCCGGATGGCAGCACGGAGCGTTACGATGAAAGCTCTTTTAATTAATTAGACTTTAGAAGATTTAGAATATAAATACAATATTGAATTGGAAAACGAAGAGCAGGTCTGTTTCTAAAAGGTGCGAAAGGAAAATATATTTCTTACAATACATTATTAATTGTAGTTCATTACAGGCTACAAGATGAATGCGCTTTATATTACTTTCTTCCTTAAAACTGTTTCCCCTTGTTAAAGGCGTGCCACGCCCACTATTGTCCAATAAATATAACCTAATATTGTCACAAAAATGGTTGTTACTTGTTAAAGTAGTACTCTAAAAAAATTAGAAAATTTAAATGAGTTAAAAAAAAGGGGCGGTGCCACGCCCTCTATTTTTCTATTTCCAATAGATGTTGGTTCATTTAACCCGATGCAAAAAACAGAAGCGAAATATCTTGCTCCGTTCTTGAGTTATTAATTTTGGCCAGAAAAAGTGGTCAAATTTCCCATAGTGCGATGGAGAAAGGCAGATAATAAAAAATCACAGATACACAAATGTGCATACGTTCATACAAACATACATATGTATGCACTATGGTCCCAACGACCACTTTTGTTGGCCAAAACCCATTTTACAAAATTAAAAAAAAACCGTGCTTTTGATCCCTCTGTATCAGAAAAAGAGTGAGCTTATATGTATGTTGCATACCATAAATTTTCATAGATTGCGCCACATTCGCAAAATCAGCTGTGCAACCCAGCTGTTGTTGCTGAAAAGTACGCGTAGTGAAAAAGTGTCAATTTAATTTGCGTTTTAAATCTCTCACAAATTGAAAAATACGATTAGCCGATAAAATTTTATGATTGAATTTTAATATGTTGGATTTTATTACGTGTTTTTTATTGTTAACTGTATCAAGTACTTGTGATGTCTTCGTACTTTTATGTTAAAGTAAGTCCTTTTTTTGAGCCAATTTTAATTGAAAACTGATTTTTGAAAAGGTATATTTAGTGAGTCCCACCAAGTCCCACCTTGATTGATTGGCAAGGCTGTACAGAACCCAGTAGGAAAGCCGAAAACTGTCTGACCCAACGAGCACCCTGGAAAAAGCGTTTTCCACCCTGACACAAGGGTTTTTCTTTAGGTGGCAACAATTAAAAAAAAATTTTTTTTCCAAACTAAATTTGTTTTGTTTTTCCGCGTGCCAGGCCTTTATAATTTTAATAAAAATGAATTAAACTAATTTCTTTTTTAAACTGTTATAAATACTTGCTTTCCCTATAATTAATTATTGTTTAATATGCATTATTAAAAAAAAGGCGGTGTCCTTTTTTTTTGTAAATCTTCTTTCTATTGATTATATATATACAATACAAGAAACTAATTTGAAAAATCTAGTTTCGTTTTCGAGCTATTAATTTTGGCCAACAAAAGTGGTCGTTGGGACCATAGTGGGGGAATGGAGTGTGAGATGAGAGACACACTGCAGGCAACATTTGGTACGACACACGCTAACTCTGACGGCAATGACAACTTCGCTGTAACTTTGCCAAGTGTGTGCCGCCAGCGTTTCGCATCTCGAGAAACCACCTCATTGTGGAGCAGCGTTCGTGCTGCTGCTGAGCCGTATGCAGAGCGCGACATGTCTTTGAGACGTTCATTGCCTGCTGTAGCTCGCTCCGTCTGACTGTGGCTACACAACTCTGTCGCACAGTGGGGCCTCAGCCGAAAAGAGGTGGCAAAAGTCATTTTCTGAGTGAGCGTTTTGGATAATTTGAATATCCGCTTCTGATATAGGAATGGAAATTTAAAAAAAAATCGTTCTTTTAGTTTCGGAGATATAACCATTCAAAGTTCAAAACCACTTTTTCAGTGTTTAGTATTTAATCAATTTTTATGCACGTACTGCATCTTTCAGGCCAAAGAGTAAAGAGTAAACTATGGCATGTATGATTATTGAATTTGTGTCTATTTTTAGTCGCATTTATTGGTAACATTGTTCAATAAACAAAATTGGATTGTTGGAAACACTCTTAAAGAAAATTAAATTTTACAAACAATTTTTTTTTTATTGGTTATTTTCTAAGATTGATATCATGTAGAAAAATACTATTCAAAACTACTGTAGAGATTTTTTTTTTGCTTTTTGATTTTTCTTTGAATATTTCGTGATCTACGTATTTGGGTCCTCATTTGCGCCGATTAGCGCAGTTAGGTTAGCGCCGCTAAGACTCTATACCATAGACTCTATGGGTGCCCTAGCTCTTATAGTCTCTGAGATCCAGGCGTCAAACAAGACGGACAGACGGACAGACAGACATGGCTCTATCGACTCGGCTATTGATGCTGATCAAGAATATACATACTTTATGGGGTCGGAAACGTTTCCTTCTCTGCATTACACACATCCACTTTTACCACAAATCTAATATACCCCTTAACTCTTTTTTGAGTACGGGTATAAAACATGAATCTTATATTTATTTTTGTAAAATCCAATTAAAGAACAGAATAGATACAAAATTTGTATCTCTTGTGAAATTGACAATTAAAAATTTTGTACCGACAAAAAACAAAATAAAAATTGATTACATGCATTGGCATCAAAGTTCAAATTTGACAATTTATTGGAAAGCTTCTGGACATTGTAGCACCACGTACTCTTGCAGACTAAATTTTGAATTTTCTTTGAAATGAATTTTATTTAATGAATATATCTTAATTCGTTCAGAATTCATTAATTCAGCGGCTCAAACGGCCCGAAGGCCCCACTGTGCGCCGTTTGGCAATGTCCACATTTTGTGTCTGGCTCTAGCTACATACATACAGAAAAACATTACGTGTCTGCTTCAGTTTGAGCCGCTGGTCCTTAGGCTCTGATACCCTGCAACCGCGTTGACAGAGTGCAAGCACTAACCATACATTATACTGTATGGTTGGTGGTGCAAGCATGTGTAGTCTGCGATCACCATAGCACACTTTTTAGGGTTTTGCTCTGGCTCAACAGTATTTTGCGTATATTCTTCCGCAAACTGCTCGCAAATTGAAATGAAATTACTTTCCAAATGTGCCGCGACGTAGGGGAAAATAAAATGAATCGAAATGCTGAAACATTCTATGCAAATCAAATAACAGATTTTCGCCTAACGAGCCCCTAGCACTATCCGAGAAAGAGACACCCAGAAAAACGCAGAAGAGGTAAGGGAAGGCTGTAATTGAAAAACTGCAGGAAGAAATGCATCAAGGGATTCACCGCATCACCTGTGTCTCCTCTCTTGTCCCCTCTTTACTTTCCTCGTTGCTAGCTTTCCTCTTCCGTGTGTTGGTTATTTGTGCACTGCCTTGTGTGTCGCTTTCTCTGAGTGTGGTGGCGATAGGCATAACATTACCCCCTAGAATCTAGGGCCTAGATCCAAAGGGTCGATTGCCGCCTTCGAAAAAGTTAGACGCTGATAGCGGGATCGTGATATTCTACAGTACAGTATGTAGGGCTCGAAACATGCATGAGACAGTGAATTACACAAACAAAATGCACTTGGTCTACAGACGTTTGCTTGCAGTTATGAAAGCACTTCTTCACTACACTTCTGTGCAAGATCTACAATGTGTAGTTGTTGGAAGAAAACTTTTAGAAAAATAGATATCTACTTTTATGTGTTTTTATTAGTATTTATTTCATGCTTTATCCTAACGCTACAAGTTTAAACTTATTATACCCGTACTCAAAAAAGAGTTAAGGGGTATATTAAATTTGTGGTAAAAGTGGATGTGTGTAACGCAGAGAAGGAAAATTTTCCGACCGCATAAAGTATATATATTCTTGATCAGCATCAATAGCCGAGTCGATATAGCCATGTCTGTCTGTCCGTCTGTCTGTCTGTCCGTCTTGTTGAGCGCCTGGATCTCAGAGACTATAAGAGCTAGGGCAACCAAATTTGGTTTCCAGACTCATGTGATATCACACTGCTACAAGTGTATTTCAAAATTTCGCCCCGCCCCCTTCCGCTCCCAGAAAGGACGAAATTCTGTGGCAGGCACAATTTTAAAGATACGATAAAACTATCGTAGAGAATGCCCATATCTACCAGATTGCTGAATATGAATCAGATCGGATCATTATTATAGCCAGAATGAAGAAATTAATTTTCTGTTGGTTCCCCCGCCTTCGCCAGACAGAGACACGATACTCATTCTCCTTCTCGCTCGCACACTCTGCCGCGTTCAGTGCGCGAGCAACCCCTAGCGGAGGAGATGTAGAATATAAATGTAAATGGTACATCTATAATCTACATGTTAGATGTAAAATATACATTGTAGATGTAGATGTAGATAACAGATGTAGCAAAAAAATGTAAAATGTAAAATTTTTTTTTTTTTCTAAAATTCTAAAAAATCATATCTCAAAAATGTATATACTGACTGAGTACGGGTATAAGTAGAGTCGCGTCCCCAGAAGCGACTCACACGTTCCTTTACATTTTACATTTTTTTGCTACATCTACATCTACAATGTATATTTTACATCTAACATGTAGATTATAGATGTACCATTTACATTTATATTCTACATCTCCTCCGCTAGGGGTTGCTCGCGCACTGAACGCGGCAGAGTGTGCGAGCGAGAAGGAGATAGAGTAGTGTTTCTCTGGCTGAAAGAGGCGGGGGAACCAACAGAAAATTACTTTCTTCATTCTGGCTATAATTATTATCCGATCCGATTCATATTCGGCAATCTGGTAGATATGGGCATTCTCTACGATACTGCGTTTTTAGTTTTACCGTATCTTTAAAATGTGCCTGCCACAGATTTTCGTCCTTTGTGGTGGCGGAAGGGGGCGGGGCGAAATTTTGAAATACACTTGTAGCAGTGTGATATCACATGAGTCTGGAAACCAAATTTGGTTGCCCTAGCTCCTATAGTCTCTGAGATCCAGGCGTCAAACAAGACGGACAGACGGACAGACGGTCAGACGGACAGACGGACAGACAGACATGGCTCTATCGACTCGGCTATTGATGCTGATCAAGAATATATATACTTTATGGGGTCGGAAAATTTTCCTTCTCTGTGTTACACACATCCATTTTTACCACAAATCTAATATACCCCCTTAACTCTTTTTGAGTACGGGTATAAAAATGGAATGGTTATGCAAGGCTAGCCTTATGGGGCCCAGCTCATATGAACTGGTACTTTCTAGCCTGGCGTTTGAGTATAGTATGGGATTGAGCGAAACTGTGTATGTAGGAATACTTAAGAATACATTACATTACTATAACAGATGAAAAATTGCTGTTAAAAGGATCTCTTAACCAGATAATGACTTGAAACACCCAGAAAAACTCGCTAGGAATTGATTTTTATCGGAAAAGATCGACGTTTTGCCATGGCCAACTGACCAACTGCATTTTAATCTCATCGAATTGTTATGGGGGAATGTCAAATGCATTTAGGCAACTGCAAATCCGTCAACCAGAGCAAAGTATATATAAGTATAGTATAAGGATATATTGTATTTGTGGTAAAAGTGGATGTGTGTAACGCAGAGAAGGAAACGTTTCCGACCCCATAACGTATATATATTCCTGATCAGCATCAATAGACGAGTCGATATAGCCATGTCAGTCTGTCCGTCCGTCTGTCCATCTGTCTTGTTGAGCGCCTAGATCTCAGAGACTATAAGAGCTAGGGCAACTAAATCTGGTTTCCAGACTCATGTGATATCACACTTCCCCCGCACAAAGGAGGATTATCTGTGTCAGGAACAATTTTAAAGATACGATAAATCTGAAAGCGCAGTATCGTAGAGAATGACCAGATTGCCGAATAATAATTATAGCCAGAATGAAGAAAGTGATATTCAGTTGCTTACCCCGCCCCTCTCTGCGCTTCAGAAGGTACTTATTCGCTTTCTCGCTCGCACTGCGTGCGAGATTTTTTGTTGATTTTCTGGTCTGAGTCTGGGCCCCTGAGCTTGGGGGCACCGTAAGCTCAAGGGCCCCATTGCACCGCACCATCTTGCCCGTAAGTAGCTACGCCATTGCCGCTTGCTCTGTCCGAGGTAATGCTGTGTCTAGCTAGGGCCAGGTCCAGGATTTCCCGATCTAAAATTGGGGGAACTGCGTGTCAGCGTGTCGCCAGCGGTCACAACTTTAATATGGCGAGAGCAGGTCATACAGTTTCAAAGCTACTGCCACGCCTCACTGCAAGCAGAGCCGCACAGGTGCTGTTGTCGAGACAGACTCGGAACTGGAGAGCGTGCTCCGAGTGAGCACAACGGAAGAGGATAGCCTTCTCCGCTCGCCTGAACCAGGTACCAGCCCCCTGCGTAGGGAAGGGCCGAAGCGTTCCAGGGAGGGGATGAAGGCTGAGACCCAATACAAGGCGGCCCTTAAAATCCGTAGCCGGCTCCAAGGCAGAGAGGACATCTCACAAGAGGAGAAGTCCAAACTAGCCTGGGCTGAGCAGACGGTAGAAGAGGGGCGTAAACACTACGCGCAGCTGCGTCAGATGCAGGCGAAGGGCGAATTCGCCAATAAAGTTGAAGAAATGATGGCCACCAAAAGGCAACGCTCGATCGAGAGTACCAAGGACACTCCAAGGACACGCCAACCTGAGGAACCAACCATCGTGGGGGCCGCCCAGGGTCTTGCGCTGGACGACGCGGAGGAGGACGACGGTGACCTGACGCTTGTAGTCAACCCGTCCGGAGCAGTTGACTCAGCGACACATGACGCTGAGTGTGCTGCAGCTCGAAAGACCAGCAACTTCTAGTTGGCACGGACGCCAATGCCCACCATAGCGTGTGGGGAAGCCCCCACATCAACGACAGAGGTGAGTCACTTCTAGACTTTATACTATCCACTAATCTAGATGTAGCAAACGTGGGCACCTCGTCTAATGTACTAGATCTAACACTCGTAATGGGAAAGAGTACTTAAGTATATGGCTGGAGAGTCCTTGAAAGACCATCCTTCTCAGACCACAGAAACCGCCAGAGCACAAACTGGGAAAAGTTTAAAAATACAGTTACTTCGAAGTTCGTGACTCGTCCGGGCACAGTGAAATCCCCTGAAGACATAGAAACGTCCCTAGAGACCCTATCCAAGGAACTACTGGATGCGTACCACGCAGCATGCCCACCCTCGAGAACGAAAAAGAGGACCAAACCACTCTAGTGGAACCGGGACCTATCACTCCAAAGAAACAACCTCAAAGAATTCTTCAAAATCGCCAAACAGGCGAGCGATGAGGTGATCAGGGAGTACAAGAAGGAAATACAAGGGGCACAAAGAAACTCGTGGAGGAACTTCTGCTCCAACATCGAGAAAGTCCCAGAAACGGCTAGACTCCGGAAGCTGCTATCAAAGCAACCTACCATACAGAGTCAGATTAAACGAAACGATGAACAGTGGACTGAGGGCAGTGAAGAAGCCCTAACAGCACTAATGGAAGCTCACTTCCCAGGATGCACCGAGGTTGCTGACGCTACAACGCATCAGCACCTAGCAACTGAGGAACAGCATCCCCCAACGTGTCTCATATCGTCTAGGAGAATCCACTGGGCCAAAGACTCCTTTGTGGGTACGAAAGCACCTGGACTAGACGGTATATTTCCGGCCATGCTACAGGTGACCAAAGACGTGATCACCCCATGGCTCTCTGCAATATACTAAGCTTGCCTGAGCACGGGCTATATCCCTATTCAATGGCGGACCTCGAGGATTGTCTTCCTTCCAAAGGCAGGAAAGTCCAGCCATATGAGCCCCAATGACTACAGACCGATAAGCCTCACCTCGTTTCTACTTAAAACACTAGAAAAGCTGCTGATCTACACATCAGAAACGATGTAGGGGGGCGGATGTCAACCAACCAGCATGCCTACACCAAAGGGAAATCGGTAGAGACGGCACTGCACTCGATAGTAGCCACCATCGAAAATGCCCTCCAAAATAAGAAGTATGCTCTAGGAGTGTTCGTAGACATATCCGGAGCATAATCCGGAGCATTCAATAATGTGAATACCAACGCAATAATGGACCGCCTAGAAGCGACCAACACGCATCCCGCAATCAACCTCTGGATAAAGAACCTTCTAAGTTGTAGACGGGTGTACTCAGAATGGGGCACCGCTTCCTTGGTGAAAGGGGCACACAGAGGCACACCTCAGGGTGGGGTCCTGTCGCCCCTCCTGTGGAACCTGGTGGTCGACGACCTAATAAAGAGATTCGAAAGGAGAGCCCCAAAAATAACAGCTTATGCGGATGACATAAGCATAATTATTACGGGAGTATGTCCATCGACTCTAAGCTCCATAATGGAATCAACACTTAGGGAGATATGTGAGTGGGCGGGAAAAGTAGGACTTAGTATCAACTCGGACAAGACGGACCTCATCCTCTTTACCAAGAGATACAAGGTACCGGCATGGATCCCCCCGAAAATCGAAAAAACCAGGCTGACCCCGAAAACACAAGTCAAATACCTCGGCATAGTACTGGACAGCAAGCTGGCGTGGAGACCTAATGTTTTGGAAAGGGCGAAGAAGGCCACCATTGCGCTATATGCATCCAAGAAGATGCTCAGCAGTACATGGGGCCTGTCACCTGCTCTAATGCACTGGATCTACATTTCGCTAGTGCGACCGACTCTGCTGTATGGAGTCTCAGTGTGGTGGCAGGCTACAGAAAAGAAGACTTACAACAAGCTAATGGAGAGAGCTCAGCGGCATGCACTGCTCTGAATCACTGGCTGAGGTCAACAAAAGCACTCGAAATGATACTCGGAACCGACCCCCTGTACATCCACGCTCAACTGATTGCAGGTCAGGCAGCACAACGCCTAGTCGCATCAGGCAACATGTCGCTGCAAGGATTCGAGCACAGTTCAATGGGCCGAGACATGATCAGTATATCTGACTACATGATCAACCGAACTTACCTGGACGTCAAAACAACAATACTTATGGAACCCGACGACATGAAAGACAGTCGGGATCAGACTGAACACCTAAACATATACACAGACGGCTCCAAGATGGAAGGAGGAGTAGGAGCGGAGCTGGTACAGACCCTGAAAAAGGGCTGTCCTATAAGCTACCGTACCAATAAGCGTATTTCAGGCGGAAGTTTTCGCCATACGGAAAGCGGCAGAGGTTTCTCAATGTACGGATCGCCCACATGATGTAGTCAACCTGTTCGTGGACAGCCAAGCGGCGATAAGATCCAAGCAGTCGTCAGCGGTCAGTTCCAAAAATGTCCTGGCAAGCAGGGAGGCATTCGATTTCTTAAGCACGACATAGTCAGTGCGGATATATTGGGTTCCCAGCCACCAGGGCATCGAAGGTAACGAGACAGCAGACGTTCTTGCTAAGGAAGGCGTCGGGCTGGCGAACGACAGGACTGAGAACGTGCCTGGAGGAGGAGGAGAACCACCAGCTGCAGAATTGCAAAAACTACGGGCAAGGAGAGCAATGGGAAACTTAGCCACTACCCACTGCACCTACCACGGAAGGACTGTAGGATACTAATGGGTATACTCACAGGTCACTGCCTGGCTGCAGCACATGCAGTCAAACTAGGCATCATCAACAGTGGCAATTGCAGGAAATGTGATGAATCTGGGGCTATCGAAACCCTGGAACTTCTAATTTGCCAATGCCCGGCCCTCTCAAGGGCAAGAAACAAATATCTTGGCGCCCCGGTGCTGGCATCGCTGGAAGATGCATCCAGGAGGACGCCAGGAGAACTTCTTGCCTTTGCGAAAATCTCCTCGGTCCTCACGGACTTCGTAACCGCGTAAAACACTCAAGAAGGTCCATACACACTTATCCGGATAACTAAGGGGCATACTGGCCTATGCGTGGCTACGTGAGGGACGTACTGGGTAACCTAACCTAACCTAATGCCTCGAAATGCAAATTAATGACGTTTCGTTGCAGCCCCTTGTGAGGTCCTCTGCAGTGGTTCTATTGAGAGACTTACCCTGGTTGATGATCTTGGTGTCACATTTGACGCCAAGTTAAAGTTTTCTGAGCACATTTCTTGCATGGTAGCATGCTCAAAGTAGTTTAGTGACCTATAGAACGAAACATCTCTTTACATGCTCGTAACTCGCTAGTTCATTTGATTTTAGGACAAAGCTCTTGTGTAGCTCTGCCATGTTATATCTTCTTTTAATGCCCTTCCTCTTCTTCAATTACTTATACTAACATACCTTTCCTGTAATCAGTGGTAGTATTTGCATTTTTGAATGCATGCTTAGCTCTTTTAGTTGTGCTTAGTTCTAATTTGCCTTGAAAGTAAGGACCAGTTCGGAGATACGGATCATGGGGCAGTACCCCTCGGTCGGTTGGTCGGGAGGAGGGGTGCGTTTCTGCCTGGGATCCGCGCGTACCAGCCCCGGCCCTCGGCTAGGTGTCGAATGGGCCACTTGATGGTGCTGTCATTGCATATAATGCTCTAATAATGCTATGCCTTTTTTAAACCCGCGTTTTGGTGTTGTGGCGGTCCTGTTGCAAGTTTAGATTCCTGAATGATTTTTGTGCTCAAAGGTCGGTAACTGCCAGTCGTCAATGGTCGGTCCGTAAGCTTTGGGAGAAAGAAAAACTACAGCCTTACTTATGCGTAAATAATACATGTTTGCTTTATTAAATTTCATTCCATTAAAATGTTAGCACATAGTGTGTCTGTATGTATGTGTATATTGTGGGTGAAGGGTTGGGGAGGTGGTGCTAGACGATTCTCTTTTTGTTTGATTCTATGCTTTTTCTCTGATACTTCTGCTCTGTTTCCTCTAAATCAGAGCTCAGATAATTTCAACTACAAACTAATCTTAACGAACAGAGCATTTCTTAAAAAAGGCAAAAGTTCCAGATGTATGGTAAGGCATTTTCTTTAATTTTCAGTTTCCCTCAAGCCAATCGAGCTTTTAGTCTGGTTCCATTACGCATCATTCAAGTGCGATTTGCGACTAAATCGGAATAATATTACTGGAGTTATTCTGGTATCCTTTTCAAAGAAACTACAATCAAACTACATACTTGTACCTTCCCAAGCTAAGAAACGTAAAACAAAATACAGTTATTTATAATTAATATATGACGTGAAGTTCTGCAGTTGATCTTAATTATACTTTCTTTTCGCTTTCGGTTTTTACTCTGCTCACGCATCGCTTTTGATATGTTAATTACCTACACAGCCCCACCTTTGACCTCTGATTTCTGACCTCGCCTTGACCATCCTTGCTTCCAACCATACCCTGCTGCCTTCGTCTTTGCCTATGAAATTTATATTTCTGGTCGCATACTTTTTGTCTGTCTCTGTGTGTGCGTAAGCTCGTATCTGTGATAAGTTTGTAGGATGCATTTATATGGATTTCTATTTCTATTTTTTTTCCAAAACAAACTTTAATATTTTGTTTGTTTTTTATAAATTTTCGTTTTAGTTTTGTATGCGGATTCTGGTGTTGTTTGTCTCTTAACGGTGTGTTGTTCGCTTCAGACCGACAAATACTTAATACTTCGTAGAGAGAAACTCCAAAAATTGGAAATCTGATTAAAAATGTTCTGAAATGAGTTTGCACAGAATATTCTAGAATGGTTTTACCCTACTCCCTACTCCTCCACCGAGTCAGCGTTTCATTATGGAATATTTGAGCATGCATATTTCAAGTTAAAACTCCGATCAGTTACGAAAGGTACGGAAAGAAGGAGAGGGCGCAGCATGACCAGGGAGGGGAGCCGTATCATTGCTCAACTCCTTGTCGTCGATGGTATCGGTGGCATCTTGGTGCAGTCCATACAGGACTATTTTACCACGCTATAAATTGACTGAATCTGTAAAACTAAACTGTAAAACGAACCTCACCACCGAGTCGGCCAAAATCGGTTTCGTTATTGCTCGCTTAGAAGAAGTGCTTAAATTCTTGAAATACGTTACGCATGTTCGAGTCTGTAAATGTGTAAATGTGTTCGCCGTGATTGGTCTATCTGAAGCAAAATTTTTATGTAGGTATAATATATAATTGCCTCTCCTTGCAGTGATATGTTTTCAGTGTTGTCTCGTTCGCCTTGCTATTGACCTCTAAAAGTTATAAATTCAGTGCAGAGAAATGTCTTGTAGCAACATTTTTAAGGCAAATTTTATTTTTTGTTGAATTTTGAAACCTATTTGGATGAATTGCGCGCAGGTTGGAGAAGGAAGCGTTCCGTATGTGTGTGTGTGTGTGTGTGTGTGCGTGAGTGTTGTGCGTATGGAAAGGCGTTTTGTTCGACCAAATTAAAAATTTTAGGTTCTTCTACAGTTCACCCAACACAAAGTTCTTTCAATGCTTTATGAAAAAAAAAAATATTGTTATAAATGGATTATAAAACTATTTTGGATATCACTTTTTGATTTCTAACAGCTCTTTGTGTGTTTGTGTGTGTGTGTGTGTGTATGTGTGCGTCTACAGAACCTTGTGATATTTGCTATTTATACAAAAAAAAAAATTCTTTGCTCACATTTAGTTACATATTTTTTTTGTTGTTGATTTTTTAGTTTCATTTTTTACTTTCCTATAACATTTACGGTTACGATAAATGTTTTCATATATCCACCACCACAAAAAAAATTCTCTCCACAATTATCTCTACATCCTTTGATTCTCTGGTTCTCCTCTTACAGACACATGTACAAGAATATGTGAGTATGTATTTTGTTAACGTAGTAGAACACAAAAATCATCCGAAAGCGGCGACTACAATATTATAATAGTTCTATGTATGTACTCGTATGTTACGACCCATGGTTGAAAATAAGGCTGGATATGAGGACTGGACCCACGAAAAAGCTGTGGAATCGTAATCGACAACTGTTTAATGATAATGATGTGTGTTCGCTTGATCGGCCCAAATCTGTCCCGTTCCGCCAATCTGCTATACATCGGTACATCGGGCCAAATCCGTCTCGGGCAGATCTAAAATCAGTCACTGCTTTGAAAATGATTATTTTTTAAACGCCTTTTATGTGTTGCCCTCTGACTCATTTGGGGATCATTGGAAAACCACTTTAGTTAGCACGAAACACTGAAAATAGTTGTTATTATCGGTATGCATCCGAATTTAGGTCGTTGAAAATAGTTTAAATCGGGTTTGAATCAGTAGAATATTTAGGCCAGCATTTCCAATCGAGCTGACATCCCTCTCGTTTCCAGCCCCCTCTTCGGCCCATCAATACATGCTCCGGCTCTCCCTCCTCACCTTGCCCACTACGGTGGTCTGGCTTTAAGCTCGCGGCTTAAGGCATCGGAAAATGATTCTGCTCAAAGTCTTTGTGTCGCTCCGCCAGCATCCTCTTGCTGACCATTGTCTCAAGTCTCCGATCCGTGATGGCTACAAAGGGCAGCCGGGACTGCTTGCGACTGTTGCCGCCGCCAACACCACTGGCTAGCACCGAGTTGCCGCCGATTCCATCGACGACCCGATGATAGACAAAGGAGTTGAGCGGCGATGCAGCAGCTCCCGCTGCTCCCGCTGCTCCCACTGCTCCTTCAGTGCCTCCAGTGCCCTTGGCTCCTCCTCCTGTGCCATTTGAGGAGTCGTAGCGTGGCCAGCTATTGCTCTGGCCACGACCCGCCACATTGGCCACGAACTGTGCGCTTCGGCTGCGACTTCGCGGAGCGCCCAGGAAGCTGCCTGCTATGGCTGGATACGAGGGCAGCTTGAACAGGGCGGGCTTGGGAGTAGTCACAGAAGACGGCGGAGTGGGGGAAGGTGGAGGGTGAGCTGGCGGAGCACCAGCGCCTGCCTTGTTGGCCATTTCCTTCTGCCAAAAGTGGACGGCTGCGGTCAGTCGCGGCTTCTGCTGATCTTCGTCAATGTCCACATAGGCATCCTCGTCAGGCAGCTGATTGCTGGGAGCCTGGGCTAATGTGGCTGGTGTTTCTCCTGTGACTGCTGTGGAGGCTGCCACCGTGGTTGTTTCTTGGGATTCTGTGGCACCGAAGCCGTTGCGCTGCTCGGCAAACAAATCCTCGAAACGGTGAAGCTGATGGTAGCGTCGCCGCTTCTGCTTCAGATAATCATCGTCCAGTCGCACCGGTGCCGTGACAGGCGGGCCGGGCCTGGATGCGGATCCACTCCAAATGGAGCTACTGATTGGGATCGATGGGACTGGCGGTGGTGGCAGGGTGCCTTCGAGCAGGTTCAGCAGCTGTTTGTTGCGCCGATTGTACTTCTTGATGTACGGCGGCAGGTTGGCCTCCTCTCCTTGCTCTTCCTGGGCCTCTTCCAGCTCGGCTGCAGTCTCGTAGTCGTCCTCGTAGTCGCCATACAGCTGCGAGTGCTGCTGAGACTCGCGGTGCTCATCGTACAGCTGGAACTGGACCCGTGCTAGATGCGGCCACTTGGCGTAGTACCGCTCCAGGTGCTCCAGCTCGGTGATCTGGTGTCCTAGCTGCTGGGTGGGTGGTGGCAGCGGTGGCAACGGTGGAGTGGGTAGCGAACTGCTCGGAGAACCTGCCAACGACGCTGCTGGCGCCTTGCGCTGGTAAGGACTGCTCGGCCTCTGACGCAGTTGACCTCCTTTCTGGTGCGTGTTCTGATGGTGGTTGTGGTTTTTGTGGTGGTGCTGCTGGTGCTGGCGGTGTTGATGATGTCCTCTATGACTTTGGTAGTGTTGGTGCTTCTGCTGATGCGGATGCGGATGCTGCTCGCCCTGGCCACTTTTGACGCCGTTGCGAAGGACGGGACTTATGCGACGGTACCAGTTGTCATTGTCGTGGGCTATTAAGCGCTCCATCTCTGTGGTCTGCTGTTGCTCCAGGTCCTGCTCCATGCCCATGCCGAGCTGGGGGTGGTCGTAGTAGTGCACGCGTCCCTCGTAGAAGGGTGTATCGGTGGACAGAGATGACCGGGGCCGCATACCCAGGGCGAATATGGGAGCTGAGTGGGCTCGCTCCCGCTCGCTCTCCCTCTCTCGCTCTTCTTCCTGGAGCAGCTTTTTGGCATGTCGGGCGGCGAGACTCGGGGGTGGAGCTAGTGGCTGTGTTACTGTTTCTGGTGGGGACTGGTGATGCCGTTTTAGGAAATCCTTATATCGCTTTTTGTGGCTCTTGTGCCCAGTCTTCTGACGGCTGCGCCGCAACGCCTTGAACCGCTCAAAAGCGGACGACGGTGTCGAAGATGGTGGCGTTATAGTTGTGGCCGGAACCGTCTCTGTGGATGGAGAAAAATAAGTTAGTCCCGGCATGCTGCAGATTTCTTTTGTTTAAGCCATGGAACAATCAGGTAGGCTCCGGTTTTCGCATTCTCCTTGCGTTTTACGTTTTCAGCTAGAAGTCATACTTTAATTTTAGGGCGCTTTGACATTCTCAAAAGTAAGGTTTATTTCCTCCTGTACTGTTAAGCGAAAAATGTACTGCTATTATACCGACGCGCTAAAGGCCTCTGTTATGTTTAACAGAGATTTATCGATAGCCAGGTCGGGCAGCCACAGCTGCTCGCACGGAAACGCAAAATGTTGTGGCATTGTTGCAGTTCAGATTCGTTTTGTTGTATAAAAAACGGTTAACGTTTCATTTGCGAATGCGTGAGCCCCTAAATTTCGGTTTTCAAAAGAAACTCGTAAATTTTTTGCGAAATTGAAAACCGGAGCCTGCCTGCTTAAGTACCAGTGTGAAGGACTCAAACACAAAATAGATACTTGGTCAATTATTCTTTTCTTTACCAAAATGTGTCTCAAGCTAGTCCTGTCTATTTATTCCAAACAAGGATATTTAAAGCTTTGGGCTCTGGAGCCTGGTTTCTATTGTGGCTGTCCGTTAGTGGTCCAACCCAGCTCAATGATAGCCCAGAAATCCCAGCCTGACCACACGAAATACCATCCCTCCGTTCCCTGGTATGACATGGACAAGGCTGCTTGCGATATGTGGTGGGGAAATGTAAAGGCGACCCACGTCTGTCGGAGGTTGTGGCTGTTTTCTGCTAGTCCAGGCACGTCTACTCCAGCCCCAGCAGTCCACTATGCCTATTCTATTCCCACACTTAATTCTTCCCTCTCCATTCCTTGGCCAAGGGAAGGTATTTGCTTGGCCAATCCTCCAGAATGTTCCGCTCTCTCGGAATGCGGGCCTACATATATACGACTCAGAGTATACTCGTACACGAAATTTGCCATTTTGCGAGCTTTATTGTTTAATGCCAAAAACTGGCGTTGCTTCTCTTAAAGATTCCCAGGGAGAGCTTTTGCAGTGGAGCGGGAGGGAGACTGTTACGTTTGATTTACTTCCCTTTTGGACGGAGAAAAACGAAAATAATTTGCAAAAATTTCGCCAGAAAGTCTTTGCCTAAACTAATTAAGGGAGCACGGAACCCAAGCCACCCACTTTCCAGCTCCTGCTTTGCAGCCCTTCTCAAGCATTTTCAGTGCCTTTAAAGGGATTTTCTTCCCCTCACTTGTGGGATTTTTCGGTGATTTTTTTCATACAAATATTTTCAATTTAACGAAAACACGAACACCCACAAAATTCAGCATAACTTACGTACTACGTGTACACAACCCCACATACGACAATCTGACTGTGATGGGACTCCTGGGGAGGGGTATCCCCAGAGGTCCAGTTCTGGACTGAGAACCTAGGCGCGAAAAGCACTAAAAGAACCCGCTTCAAAGTTGGGACGAACGTCGAGCAAGGAATGTGGAACAGTGGGCCAAGGCCCGAACGAACACTTGAAATTCTATAAATTTCCCGCATATTCCCCTTGATCTCATAGAAGCCAGACTAAAAGGGCCACTGATATGGGGAACACAACAGTGGATGTACTGTGATATCACACTGAATGTACGAGTGTGTATGTACCTCCAAAGGTATCTTAAAAATATTATTACATATTACATGCGAATCATAAGCAGTCTGCCTCTCCTGCCTTCAAAAGTTTTGTTTTAGCGTATTTTAATTGTTTACCAGATACATTCATACGCACATTCTATACATTCTATATGTACGCATATAGAAAACTGAGTGACGCGTATCTCGATGTCGAGGGCTGTACATTGTACACATGTCTCGATTCAAACGTTTCGACAGGCTTACATTTTTCTTCTCTTTTTGTGACTTATTGACTTACTCTGAAACGGCGGCAATGCAGATTCCATATCAGACTCCGATTCGCTACTCTTCATCTCCCGCTCCAGCGTGTCGTGCTGCTGTGGTTCCAGTGGGGGGTGCTGCTCCGAGTTCTGATCGTCAGCGAAACGTGATTCGGGCTGCTGATGCGTTCCATTTTCTGCCGGGCCAAAGTAGCTGCTCATGTAATTGGGTCGTGTTGGGACCTGAGCCGGGCGCATCATCAGCCCCTTTTTTGCTGGGTGCTCCTGCTCCTGCAACTGCTCCTGATGTCCGCCGTTTTCGAAGTAGTGCAGCTTCCCAACAGGGGCATCAAGGTCTTCGTCGTCATCAGCACTCTCCTTAACATTTTCCCTGGCATTGTCAGCCGCGTCGAACTTTTCAAAATATTTAGCCATGAGATCTGGCCTGTACATGCGCAAAAATCCTCGCTTCTCTTTGCGGGCAATCATTGCTACTGTCGGCGACATTGTGGCTTCACAGCCCTTACTGGTCTCCCTGCTGGCGGTTGGTGTTATTTTTGTGGCGGCTGTTGCTTCAGGTGTGGGTTTTTTAGATGATTCGTCACTGTCAATTGGAAACAGGATGTCTTCGCCCTTCATCTCTTCATCCTTATCGAAACTGTCTTCAATGTCGCCGATTGCTTCCTTTTCCTCCGTCACCAGCTTGACTATCTCCTTTTCCTGCTGTTTCTCGTTTTTCTTCTCTGGCTTATATTTTTCCTGCGATTGATCCAGCTCCCGCTCCAATGATAATTGGCCTGATGGTTTATTTAATTTTCGTTCATTTAATATTTCAATAGAATCAAAGAGCTGTTCCTCTCGGTCTCCCTTCTCCCCCATCTCACCGCCTTGCGACTTGGCCCTGTCTGGACCTTGAGCCTGCTCCTGTTCGTCCTGCTGTTTGGGGTCGTGCTCCTCCTGTTGCTTCTCCGGCTGTTCATTTCGCTGCTCGTGCATTTTCTTAAATTTTGTATACCTTAAGCTTGTCGTGCCAAGCTTTGCGTTGTCCTGGTTCGACTCTGGCTCTGTCTCTTTGGGTTCCTCCTCGGTAAAACTAAATTTTCCAGCACTTTCTGTCCTTGCCACGGCTTCCTTTGCCTTTTCTGCCCCTTCATTGGCGAACCTCTTCGGCTGCTGGCTGCCCATATTGTTTCCCAATTTGTATATGTGGTGGCTTTTGTTTTGCTTCTGCCTGGATAACTTCTTCTTGATGTCGCTATTCTGGTACTTTTTAAATGTTTCCTTTGCGTCCAGCTGAGCAGTGAAATTCCTCGTAGTGGGCCTTTGAGATTCAAGTATCTGCAAGTATAAATAGTAATAAATACACATAAACAAACAAATTTGCGAGCAGAAGCCTCCCGACGATTCCCGAGAAAATAGACTAAAAGAGATGGGTCGTTTCCATCTGTGCAGCTATTAGGTAATACAAGTATACTTAGTGTAATTTCTTTCCAATGGATCTATACTTCTTTGTTGCTGTAAAAGGAGAACATTTAAATCTTATGATTTATAATCTGCTTGTTATCTCTTTATATTTTTAATCTTCCCTTCTTTGAATCACAAATGCTAAGAGACATTTTGTAGGCTTCTCTTTTTTCTTGCTTATTATGCGTGCTAATCTTAATGTATAACAGGATAAAATTAAGACCGTTTGATGAACATATGTATTTACATCGATTTATTTGTCGTCTAACTTTAGTGACTTATCAACATTCGGGTGTCTGAAGTTCGCTTCCTTAGCGGGTGTGTCTGAGTCTCGGGCTCAAACATGATTTGAACCGAATGGAATGGCGTGGTCTCATTTTTGCTCAAGTGAGTTTCAATGCAGAGATTCAGTGCTGGGGCTGTAAGCCCTGCTCCTCCTCGCCCCCTAGTTGGAATAGTAATTTGGCTTGGCCGCTTCATTTTGCGACATTTCAATGGACCACCACTGGTACAACAGAACTGACCTCATTCGCAGCGGACTTGGCTCGGGGCTCAGGCACCACTCTATGTGTACTTAAAAGTGTGTTTGTATGTACACATACATATATATTTACACATGGGTGTGTGTATGTATACTTACTATATCAGCTGCCTCGGATGCATCATTCTCTGCATCCTCGCCACCGTCCCCGTCCCCATCACCATCCCATGGGGATGAACCATCCACATCGCTCCACGCAGCCCTGATCGCATCTTCAGCATCTTCAGCATCTGCGGCATCTGCGGCATCGTCATCATCATCGACAGCGGTTGCAGCTGAGGCGGCTGGGGCATAATGCAGCTGGGAGTCGGTATCTTCAATGTCGCCATCGTGCTGGTCAAATATGTCCTCCGGTATGGAGGCCTCTTCTTGCAAATTGAAATCTGCAAAAGCAAGAAAAGTAAGGAAGAAGTGAGTGCGATATAGGTAAAGCGATAGAAAGGGATAGACAGAGAGAAAGAGAGAGAGAGAGAGAGAGAGACAGAGATAGTGCCCCATTGGAATTGTTCTGTTGGGTTGCAAGAAAAGGTGCCTCCGTACACATGAATGCCCCACAATAAAATAACATAGAACAGGTCAGAGAAGTGGGCATGGGCTAGTGGGGACCCAGCTCAAGTACATTTCGAACAAAAAATGTGTGTGAGCCTGTGTGTGCGCTCTTTTTGCTTTAAATAAAGGTAAGCTGCTTGAATTGACTTCCACTTTGGGTCTCTTTCTATGCGAATATATTCGTATGTGATGGCGCATACATATGTACACTGTACACACTTGAATGTATGTACATATGTACATATATAGATATAATCTAGAAGGTACAAATGTGAGCATGCATGCAGATACGATGCATGACCTCAGAAAAATAGGTTTCGCTCTTACTCGTAGTTGAATAGACAAGATTTCCTTCCCCTTCCTCTGACCGACCACTTTACCACACACACACACACACATACAAACGCCCATGTATCTTTTATGCTCTGTCATTGACTGAATTACCATTGGGGTAGCTTAAGAAAAGGCGCGATGGAAAGGAGGAGCAGGCGGCCGCATATGGGAGGGATGTTGACACACACACACACACACACAAGCCCGGTATGCGCCAAGACCGCGGCTGTACAGCATGATTTAGGGCTACAAATATCAATCACTACACTCCCATACACTATACCACCCTATTTTGGTATATATATCTACATATGTATGTACAAACCAGAGATGTAAATATATGTACAGCGCCAAACTTATACAGTAGTCGCACAGAAATAAAATTTCAGTTTACTGCTGTCTTAGGAGCATTTCCAGCTTGATTTTTTTTAAATATATGTTCATCATGTTATCCGATAAACGAATCAATTTTCTATAAGATTGCCCAATTTTGTATTGAATTTGGTTTTTTTTAATGAAATATGTTCTTGTAAATTGCCCAACAGGTCACTACGTTTGGACAAGGGTTCGGTCTAAGTCCTATTTCTATCCCTGCGCAACTGTCCAAGTACCTTTAATTGCTCAAACTAATCGGAGAACCTCAGAATTTCGCCCATTTAAGCATACGATTATAATTGGTTTCGAAAATATACAATGATTTTTCCTTTCTCTGAGCTATAATTTTTCTTGTTGTGACAGAAAATATAGAGTCGTCTTTGGGCATTGGACGGGCCAAGATACATTCATAATGCATAAACAGTTGGCCTTCAAGAATAAATCATCTCGTGACATACAGCACAATTTGACATTCGCCCAAAATAAGGCTCGAATAAAGGCTGGTCCAAATAATCGCATATATTTACGTAGAAGAAATGAGTGAAGTTATGGAGAAGCGTCAAAGAATCAGTCTTTGCTGTTCCAACCTTCAACCGCCTCGAATAAGCAGACAAAGGATTTACTCCTTAGGCCATCGGCCCTCTCTTTTCTGTGCTCCTCACGTATTCGCAAGTAGAGGTACTGACTCCTGAGTAACAGATTCCCAAGAAAGAGTGGACCACTATTTATTTAAAATATATTTAGAAATTTCTAGTTCTACTAATTAAAATTGTTCTAACCGTGTTTAATTTCTGTGGGTATTATAGGAGTGCGTTGTACAGTTTTAGCCATGGATAGAATTTTCAGACTTAAATATTTAATTAACGGGATCTCCACTTTATATACTCGTAGATTCCGCCTCCACAAGCAAATGCCTATTCATGATCTAAGTGTGGGTAGAACTCTGCTTCCAAAAATCAGGAGTCGGGGATATATTAGAATCTATCTATGCATTGCAATAATTATAAAGCATATGTAATGGATCCTTTCCACCGCCCAGCGCCTCCACCGTTGAGAGCTCATTGAGATTTCGTCCAACAAGTCGTATACGCAATCTTGTTGAAGACAGAAATTACATTTAATTCAAATAGGCCTTTAGGTTACTAAGGGATAAACGGACTGAAACAATTAACATTAGAGCATTACCATTACTTGTTTTTCCCCTCTCTTATGA
This sequence comes from Drosophila tristis, assembly GCA_018150885.1. Taxonomy (NCBI): domain Eukaryota; kingdom Metazoa; phylum Arthropoda; class Insecta; order Diptera; family Drosophilidae; genus Drosophila; species Drosophila tristis. The sequence continues at coordinate 2,742,642 of JAECWT010000026.1, forward strand.
CAAGTAGAAGAATGTACTCGTGGTTTATCTAATTGCAATATTTAAATACGTATTGCTTAAACATTGGCACCGCGGCCAAGAAAATAATGATGTTCGGATAATGCTACACATTTCATTTGAAAACACTTAATGGATGCCTTCGACTCAATGTCCAATGACGATAGCCTCAATGTGGTGCCCTCTCGAGCGCCTCTTCCCACCATCTTTCTCCTGCTTCCCATCATCTATCGCATAACGTGTCGCCGCAGAGTGTCGAGAGACAGGGACGTACAAAGGACTTGCGTTATTTTATTTTCCATTTTTCTGTTCTCTCCTTTTCTCTGTTTCGCTCTATACTGCTTTTGCTCCAGCTTCTGCTTCGGCATTGGAATAGGCTCGACTCCAGATACTGTCTCTGAGTGTGTGTGTAAGTGTGGTTGTGTATATTAAGCTTGTGTTAATTTAATCACAGTAAAAATAATTTAATTGAGTGCCAGCTCAGAAAAAACAAAAACAATGAGAAAAGGCGTGCGAAATGAAATTTCCGGCATCTTAGAAGCGACGCACATTGGCTCGTTTTCCTTAAAAACGGTGCAAAAATGAATACTTTTTAACTAGGCTAGGTCTGAAACTTATTCTTAGACTTAGTTTGCAGTTTGATAGATATATTTTTAATTCTCTAAAGTAATTTTTGAAACACAAATTAATGTGTGCTTGGCGTTTAAATGGTTGTAATGAACAGTCAAACTCAAATGCTCGAAACAATTTCTTTACACCCGGTACATGCAGAGTTTAGGGATTTATTAGCTTTCTGGTGGATGTATAGCCATGAAGTACATACATATACATATGTATAGAAGTATAGTATAGTATATTATTTTCTTGAACGGAATCAACAGCCGGGTCGATATATGTACCTACAAGTGCATGTCTGTCTGTCCGTCCGTCTTGTTTGACGCCTAGTTCTAAGAGACTTTAAGAGCTATACCGAGGCATGTGGCATGAATTTATTCCCTAAGGAAAAGTCAAAATTACAACTTGAGCAAAAAATGATTACAATCCCTGGAAAAGAGCCTTCTTATTGAACTTGTCTATGGATTAAATCTATATATGAAATATTTGATAATCGAAACCAAAAATGTTAAGTTTCGTTAGGATAGGTTCAAATCTACATTTAATTGAATCAGGCAGACCACCATCGATTGATCGACTCGCCTTGTCATGCTGCTCAAGAATATACATACATACATAGTATGTACATACATATGCATGTGCATTTCATATTTAATGTACACCTATACTCAGGTATACTCGGGAAAGGTAACCTGTTGGAGTCTTTATGTTTGTAGCCCAATAAATAATTATGCATCATTGAATGTAAAGACCTAATTGCCCAATTTTCGTTCAGTTCTATAATTTTTAAACATCTCTACCATTTTTCAATAAAAGTTAAATAACAATGGCTGCGTTAGCCACTATCTGAGGGCTATGCTATCCTATCCCTATCCCTTCCGGAAGACACTCATCCTTCGTATCATGCTATGCCTCACCTTCCATGACTGTTTCATGCCATAATGAATAAATGTCGCATTAATTTGCACGCAAGCTTGGCCCACAGGCACAAGCACAAGCACAAGGGGTTACGTGTTCCTACGATGGCGATGGGGTCGCCTGGCACGTTATGTGCGCTGCTTTGCTTTGCACTGTTGGTTTTTCTTGGAGCTTTGGGGGCAAATAACAAAAATCCATGCCACACACGCACACACCCAGCCCTGGCACAGAATTTCTACGTGTATGAATGTCAATTGAATTCGCGTAAGCAAACTGAGCCGCTCCGCCCGCTCTGCTGTGCATATTTGAATTTCCTGGCATTCTGGAGTTTAAGTATTATGCTTGTACTCGTAATGAGGATGTTGCATATTTTAGTAGGACTATGCCCTTTCCCACGTCAGCCACGCCCAGCTTCGACGGGCCCCTGCCCGGCAATCACCGCCATCCACTTTGGGCTAATTAATAGAGAGACGGACAGGTCGGACTGCAGACGGCGGGCGGCGGGCGGCGGACAGCGGACAGCGGACAGATGATGCAGAGGTGAGCAGGCCGGTCTTCTCCCCTCTCCCTGACAGACTTAATTAACCCATTACATTATGGCCTGTTGATTTTACAGCATCCTCATCTTTCACCTTTGGCTGGATGGACTTTTTGCATAATTATTTAACGATCTATTTGTCCATTCCACTGAGCAATTTCTTTACATCCTTTGAACACGTTGCTCGGCCTTCATTTTAAAGATTTATTATTCACTAGAATCTCCTTTAAAAGTCGACATGCATAGTAGTCGCGTGCATAGTAAATAGCGTGCTGGCTGGAGAAGCCAATTTTCCACCAAATAATTATTTGAACACCAAATTTGTAACTCATATAGGTCGAGTTGAAGGCGTGTGTGCAAATGCCAATCAGAGTGGGAGACACAGATTCTAACATCATCAGCAAACATTGGTGTACGAGTAAGTGGAAGGCTTTCGATGCGCGCTCTGAAAGTGAGCGATGCATGTTAGGCATGGTCAGGGCGGCTCCTCAATGCATTTCTGCCAGATCTTTCTTCGCATATTTTTCTGTCAGCTTCGTCTGTGTCTTTAACCATACTGGTCAGGCCATTTTCTCCACAAGGTACGGTCGAGGGCTTGTCTTAAGATGGCTCTTTACTCTTGCCTGCTCTCTAATCCATGATATTCGTAATTTTCGATTCAGGAATCACTCATAAATGATTTTAAAATATGTATATATTCAGGTGGATGTGACAAAAAAGAAATGTTAGGTCTCATCTAACAATAACCGGGTGTATTCATCGTTGTTATGCTGAAATTTTCATATTATTTTCCCTTGTTTATTTATTTTATTTTTATTTATTTATTATTTTTCACTAGCTGCTGAAGCTTAAATGAATTAGAAGTCGTTGCTGTTTAATTTATTTCATTTTTTAGTTTCGCGGCAACGATACCCTCTCTGTTTGGGTAGAACGCGTGTGAAGGTATGCAAAGTAGGTTCGTGCAGGTTCAGGACCAGATCAAAACGATAGAAATGAGTGCGATAATGATGACGATCAGTTAAAGACTACCCAAGGGCAGACGGACCGAATTGCCCGTGCTCTAATGCAAGCGAGAGAGAACGAAACAAAGCGATAGAAGTAGAGCTGAGCCGAAGAAGAGCAATAGATAGAGCGACAGAGCGGCTTATATGCTGCAGCTGCAGCGTTCGACCATCCTTTTTGAAATACAGTAAGTAAGTGTAAGTCCATATGAAACTTTGATTTTCAAATAAACTTTAAACACATGCACAAAAATTTGGACTTCGTGAACAGTTGTTGGGAAATTGACAGCATATTTTAATTGGGTATTAAACATTTTCAGAGCAGAAAACCTCCTCTCCTTCCCTTTTTTATTCCATTCCCAACCAGGACGGAGAACTCTCTCAATTGTTCCTAAACCATTCATCGATGTCATGGCATATTTAAACATAAGCTGAGCTAATGTTCCACTGCAAACATATTTGTATAGAGTATGTGTTTGCAGCTCTGCAATCGGTGGAAGGGTTGAGGTAAGCGTATTCGACAACAGAAAGTGTAAAATATGAAAAGCTTTCCATTTCAATCGGCTTTATAAATGTTTCCTTTCTCTCTCTGGCGCTATACCTAAACCCCTCCCTCTCTCTCTGTTTTCCTCTTGCTGTTTGTGTGATATAAGCCCGAACACCCATTTGCATTTTTATCATGCTGAAATTGCAACATGCTCCAAAAAGGCAACGCCACAGTAACAAAAAAATTTTAAAATGTGATAAATATGTACATACAAGATATATAAAATAAAAAAAGGCAAATATATGTACGAGTATGTCTGCCGTGTCTGCAAAAAGGGAAAAGTGACAGCAAAAAAACCCTTCAAGGGAAAAGACAACTTTTCCAGTTTTGTCAAACTCAATGGGAAAGCCCGAGGGCACAACGTAGGATAAATGTAAAGGTGATGAGTCGACGAAGTTGGTTGGGGCGGGTAAGCTCTAGAATAGGAAAAAGTCCGAGCTTTGCATTAAACATTCCAACAAAATATGCCTTACAAACCGACAAAGCAATTTTCGTTTCGATTATAGTCTATCGTGCCATCTCTATTGCTCTTTCCACCCCCAAAAATTCATGGATGCATTATGTAAGCCCCTAGTCAAATCAAACTATGTACATATGTATCTAGGAATAAAGACAAGAACAAGGCAGTTTTAGAGAAATGGAAAGGAGCCGCTCTAATGTTAACTCTTGGACTTCTTTTATCCCCTTTTATTTCCTATTTAATTTGAATATTTTATCTTTTTCCACTTTTCCGCGACTGTTTGAGAAAGAGAGAGAGTGATATATATGGAGTAAGTGCGTGGAAGGAGGTAGCGAAGCCACGGAAAATTTGTTCATTCTTGGTATAATAATTCTCCGGTCTGATCCAGATTCAGCAATCTTGTAGATATGGTCGTTCTTTATTAGTCTGCGGTTCGGTTTTTCGTATCTTCAAAATTGTAGATGCCACAGATGCTCGCCCTTTGTGGCGCACAGTGGCTCGTTTTCTGAAAACACGTTGCAAAATTAATAACTTTTGAAACCGGCTAGGTATAAGTCTGAAATTAATACATATATTTGCAATACTTAAAATACATTTTTAAAAGAAAAATTAAAGTAGACGTATCACTTACCGTAAAAACCATCATAAAAATATAAATAAAATTGAAAAATATACAAATATATTTTTGTATAACAATTCCTAATTTTTAATAAATTTCTACTAGTTAAATTAAAAAAAATATTGTTCATTATTTACTTTGCACTTTCTGAGCTGATAGCATGAAATTTTAATGTCCAAAAAGCGTCAAGTAAAAACATTGAACAATCAATCTTGCAAATTGTCAACCCTAGCCTTAGTTCGAATTTGGTTTCTATGTTCATATGAAGAATATGCATGACTGGTACTATTTTGTATCGTAAAGTCCGATCAGTCAATTAGAAATTTTGCCTGCTTGATTATCTTGCTATTAATATATTGACGAACAAGGTTACATTATAGTATCATTAATTCAAGTTCCCTTTTACTCCGTGAAATTAAATCACTTTCAGGTTACTATGGCGTGGCGATATCACACTGAATCAATTTGGTTTCCAAATTTTGCCACGCCCAGCGGCTCGTTTTCCGAAAACTCGTTGCAAAAGTCGGATATCGCGTTGTTGAATTTGGCAAAACTTTTGTTACACTTCAGTTAGGAATTGATCAAGCTATTCAAAACCAGAATTTTATAATTTACAAAAAATTTTTAAGATTTATAATAATAATTTATATAATCGTTGTTCAAAGTTTCTGTTTTTGAAAAAATGAAGAAAACCGTGCTTAAAAGGCAAAGGTTAATGCATTTTCTCAAAAAGTACTCAAGCTAGGAGAAGATTTTTCTACCCGTACTCAAAAAAGAATTAAGGGGTATATTAGATTTGTGGTAAAAGTGGATGTGTGTAACGTAGAGTTAGGGTAACCAAATTTGGTTTCCAGACTCATGTGATAGCACACTGCTACAAGTGTATTTCACAAGATGGCAATTTCGCGAATTTCGCCCCTCCCCCTTCCGCCACCACAAAGGACGAAAATCTGTGGCAGGCACAATTTTAAAGATATGATGAAACTAAAAACGCAGTTTCGTAGAGAATGCCCATATCTACCAGACTGCCGAATCAAATCGGATCATAATTATAGCCAGAATGAAGAAATAAATTTTCAGTTGCTTCCCCCGCCCCCTCCAGCAAGAGACACGCTGCTCTATCTCCTTCTCGCTCGCACACTCTGCCGCTTTCAGTGCGTAAGCAACCTCTACCGGAGGAGATGTAGAATCTAAATGGTACATATAGAATCTACTTGTTAGATGTAAAATATACATTGTAGATGTAGATGTAGATAACAAATGTAGCAAAAAAATGTAATATGTAAATTAATTTTTTTTTATTCTAAAATTCTAAAAAATCATATGCTCAAAAATGTATATACTGACTGAGTACGGGTATAAGTAGAGTCGCGTCCCCAGAAGCGACTCACACGTTCCTTCTCGTTTTTCCCTAATTTAATGAACAACTTTAAAATATGAATTTAAAAAAGGGAATATTTTTTGCATTAGATTAGATTAGATTTTCTTAAGTTTTTCTCAATTTTTTTCATTATTTTCAATTTTTAGCGGAAAAAAAAATTCCATATTTGGCCAAGCATTGGACAGCAAGAGAAAATAGTGGTGATATTCAGCAAACAAACAAAAGAAAAAACCATTGCCACAATTGCGCATTTTAGGAGAGATACTTACTTATGTATGTACTTATATTTTTGATTGCGAGTTTTCGTAAAGCAGACCCACCTGTTGTTTCATCGTGCATTTTATTTATTTTATTTGATTTTATATTGGGCCTCTTTCTTTTTGTCGCTGCATCTGCCAGCATTATACATACATATTTAGCTGTTTATGGATGCCACACCAAGGGCAGAATTTAATGCCATTAAAAGTAATTTGCCGCACAGATGGACTGGAAAGAGGCAGACAGAAAGTAGGAGATTGGGAGATGTGGCAAGTGTTTTGACTCACGATAAGCCGATTTCCTTTAATTTCACTTCATTTGGGCGCAACTCGTATTTTACCCTCCTTCACCTCTTTTCATGGCCAATAAACTGAATCGAACACACACATCTGGATGTATATATGTACATATATTTATATACTCGTATGTACACATAAATATGTTTGTAAACGTATCAGCTTTCGTAAAAGACTAGTTTAAGCGTCACTGAGCACTCATCCAATATTCGGCAACAGGTGACTTACTTGCCTTTCGGCTTAAAATTAAATAAATTAAAGCCTAAATTAATCAAACACCCTGCCATGATTAGATAGAAGTCTACATGGATGAACTGCACAGTACATACTTCGAATACAAGCAACGGCAAGGCGTTGCTGGGTAAAGATTTGAGCGGAGGAAAGAGCAAAGACAAATTGAAATATGTTGACTGCAGATGTATGTATGTCGTGCCAGGAGATTTTACTGTACTTAAACTATATACCTAGATGGATAAGCCCACAATTGATAATGTTCCATTCAGAGAACCCAATAAAAATCCATTCAACCTGAGAACGACTTCATCAAAGAGTGGAGTGGCTGCATGGAATAAGCTCATCCGAAATGTTCATTAAAACGATTACGGGCTCATGGCGCTTCACAGAGGTGTCTAAGGGCGGTTTCGCGGGTATCGGATATAATGGTCTCGCCTCAAAGGAGACATTCGCTCCCTCCAGCCTCCTGGCTGGCGTTGTAGTCCGCTTGTCAACGTTCTTTGTCCTGAACCTAGTTGAGCGTTAAGCGTTTTGGCACACACCGGCAATACAACGCACAAAGCCCTCAAAACCAAAGACTACCTCGGCCAATATGAAGGGGCAAGCAATATGGTCACTGGGCACACACACGCAGACTCGGACAAACACAACCTGCCTGTTTACACGGCTTGTACATAGCAGCTGCGTGGGCGAGACGAGCAATTAATTGAACTGACTCCGGCTTCGATTTGGGGCCAAGTTACGGATCCGGATCCACCCCCTGAGCGCTCATAAAATCGAATGCGGAGCCACAAATGCAAACGCACGTAAGACACACAGAGTACGGCCTGCTCTCGTGCACTCCATAGCCAGATCTAATAAACTCAAAAATGCCAAAGCGAAAACTACCAACTCAGAAAATTAACTTAAACTCCGTTGTGAAACTGGCATCGATTGACTCCATTCATTCATCGCTGTTATATGTGTTCCTGTGAGACTCTAGTCTCAACGAAATTCCACAAACAAAAAAGATACAAAAGTTATCTGCCCGAATTCCCGAAATACGTATTTGTCCTATACATATAACATCAAAATTGCATCTTCGGCTAATACAAAGAGCCATTGGGCATTTAAATAGCCACTTCATTAGCCTTCGCTTGCGGTCAGTTTTCGGTGATAAAAAGCAGAGGGAACGTTTTGAGTGGCTTCAGTGGCCGCGGCTATACTTTCATAGCCGGTATTCAGTATTCAGGTATAAATGCAATCTTATTCATCTGTCGAGTTCTAAGGATATTTTATCTGCTTAAATTTGTTTGATACATCTGTCATCTACATCTGCAATGTAGATTCTACATCACTTCTGCCATGGGTCGTACACTGCGCAAAACAGATTTTGTGCGAAATAAATTGTTAGAGCTACAGCGGTGGAAGGGGTATCTTAGCCACTGCAAATAAATTTCTTTATTCTGGCTATAAAAATGATCCTTATTAAACCAGATTCGGCAATCATTCTCCATGATACTGCATTTTCTCGTATCTTCAAAATTGTGGATGGCACAGATTTTCGACTCTGGAAACATAATTTGGTTGCTCTAGCCCTTATTGTCTCTGAGAACTAGGCGACAAACAAGGACAGACGGACAGAGAGGCATGGCTATATCGGCTCGGCTTTTAACGTTTCCTCTGCGTTACACACATAATATAATGCCTAATATAATGCCTATCTTCGGGTACGGGTATAAAAAGTGTCCAAAAGTAAAAAGGCGCCAATGAGTTGAAATAAATATGTACTGTACTATGTATATGTATTTATGCTAATTCGAATAAATTTGTGCAGTGTGTATCCCTCCGAAGAGGCTATGAGGATTGATATAGAAGACGATTGCTCTAAACGTAGCTTGAATAGGCAAATAGGAAGGGTACGACACTACACCTTATTTGGTAATAAGTCACCAGCGAACACGAATCCAGTCCAGTCTAGAGCAATCCACTCCGAGATACGAGATTTGAGAAATGAAAATGCCTTCAATGGGTGGGTGGGGAGTTGAGATTCGAGTATACTCGTGTAGGGGGCTGGTAGGGGTTCTGGGTTCCCCAAAAAAATGGATACGCGTTCTGTGTGTCAACTTTAGCCTTAGCTTTGTGTCCCTGGCAGTTTTGGAGTTTGTCACTTGGACAGAGGCGCAACTTGAGCAAATGCGTGATGGCTGAACAAATGGCCCAACAGTCCACACATCTGTGTGTGGCCTGTTTATTATTGCGATACACCGAAAAATAGCTGAAGCTGATGCCGCAACACCCCCATTTAGCCAACAGCAGGCTTTCAGCCAACACCCAGAAACACTGAAGAAACATCGGGCGAGCGGGTACTATGTAAACAGGAACAGGAACAGGAACATCAACAGCTACATCTACATCTGCGAAAATTTGCATAATTCCCAAATAAGCTGTAAGCCCTGTTATATCTATAGTATCTGGCTCACTGGGCGACAGGAGGGGGGCTGGCTGGCTGTGGAAGGCTGTGGAAAAGTTAAGGCACGAAACAACAGCTTCTCCCTTTCTGGAAAGTTTCAACTTGTCCTGTAGACTTTCACGGCGATGTCTACCAACTACTTGCTTGAGTAGAAGGTGTAGAGAGTGTGCAATACGTCACTAGAAGATGTGTGTCTGGGTGTTTTGTTTTTTGTCCAGTAAGAGTTTAGGGATATACTTTTAGTTTTGTACATACACATATGTATATAGTATGTACATACCACGCATTTAAATGAAATAAAAACAAAGCACAATAAAATTATATAATAACATTATATAATACCATATAATAACATAAAACAATCAAGATAAAGCAAATATTAAAAAATCAATTTAAATTTAAAAGAATAAAATTATTGTTGTACATAGTGCTTTAAATATAAGTAATTCTTTTAGTCTATCTGATACACCTGGAGTGAATCCTGGTATCCAAATAAATAAATAACAATTGCTTATATTGGTTAAGAAATTGTATTTTTGTGAAACCGTGTGAGCTGATGAACGGCAGTCTCTTATCGCCGTACATTGAAACCGAATTCCGTCCATCGGGACTAACGCGTAGTTATCAGAGACTTTAAGATCTAGAACAACGAAGTTTCGTGTGAAGAATCATAGAAAATGGGAATCTTCTAGAACCCTCTAGATGTAGGGCTTCTTCGATCTCAGCTTTCCACCACGGAACGGGCTGTCTCGGTCACGCCCATTGCCTGCATCCACCATGGATCTCCCGCCATAGATCTCCGCCAAAGATCTCCGCTATGGAACTCCGCCTTGGTGGAAAGAAGCGTACTAACGTTTGGGGTTAATGGTTTGAACCTGGTCTGTAGGTTTCATTCTGCGTGGCTCCTGTTGGGAGGGTGATCCTATTAGTATAGCGTGATGGCTGCTGTGGGTGCCATTTGGAAGTCCGGATCAACTCAACGCCTATACTACGGTTGTCGTTGTCCCTTGCTGGGTTTCCCTGCCGCTTCTCCATGTGGCCGCTCAAGTGCTGAGGTCGCTGGCGATGTTGCTACGATCTGTGGCCTATTGGAACCGTTCGCGTTTCATGATTCTCATTCTCTATGATTCTTTGTTTTCGTTTTTCATGTACATCCGTAATTGTGGATGCTTGAATGCTGTAGGAGAGTATAACATATTTCTACTTATTTGAACTCGAATTAGCGAGGTTTATTATGTAGAGCGTGGTTAAACACATTCCAGTTGTTATTCAAAGGCTCCGCAGGGGTCCTTGGCCATGATATTTTGATCCCAGGCAATGATCCCGGAAAGCCCCAGCCCAAGCACTTGACTCACATACGTAGCTTCTGGTGGCAGTCACTCGAGGCATTTGTAGGCGTGACTGTGGGGTCCGCCTTGGGGTACGAGATTTCATTGCGCTTAAAGACATTGAGATTTTTCAATGGAAAAATAATTAATATCACTGCGGAGCGGCAGCAGGAACGGGAGCAGACATAGCAAGAGCAAATACCCTGGCCCAGACGGATAGCAGACACACCTAAGGGGTCAGGACAGTTTTGGGAACAGTGCTGGGAGTCGGATTCGGAGTCAGGCAACGATTGTGCACCGCAGAACATAAATAAATCCCTGGGCTGTCAGCGGTTTTGGTATTTTACAAGCTGTTGTTATCGCTGCCCCACACCCCCATCAGCGCCAACACCAGCACCAACACCAGCCACTCCACCAACGGCGCCAACTGAGACAATATCGATTTAATAAAATATTTATTTATTTTGCAGTCATCGCCTTCGCGCAGTGAGCCGCGAACAGGAACAGGATACAAGAACAGGGCAGGGAATATTGTAGCCCACGATGCGTATGAATTATGAGTTCCAAATGCCGAAAGCAAATCAACGCTAAGCCGCCCTAAATCGGGGCTCTTCAGACACCTCTCGTCAAGGAAATGGCCCAACAAATTGCTACCCTTCATCGGATTTCGGCTCGCTTCATTTTCCATTTCTCTGCCTGCCATATTGGTTATTAATTTCTCATTCGATTCCCAATCCTATTCCCATTTCTATTAAAGTTCCAGTTGGCCTGCAATTGGTGGATAGGAATGAAGAATGGGGGGAAGGTCCCAAATAATATTAAGCATAGTTCAAGGACATGTAAAAGGAATTCGCTACGTGCGACCGCTGAATGTCCCAAGAGGAACCACACAAATACAAACACAATGCAAGGGACGGAAACGTCCAGACAAAGAATTTCCATGGAAGAAGGTGTGGTCTGTGGAAAGAGGGGCAGACAATGTCATTGGTTATGTTTCCATTTTTGATACCCTAACCAAAGGAATGCAAAAGACGACCCCAACGATAATAGGGTTTGATTTGCTATTTAGAATGGATTTACCTTACCGGCCGGATATGGAATGATCCGTTGCGGAAAAATGCGAGCATGGGTACAAATAATTCCCACTTGAAAGAATTATGGGAAGAGTATAGAGAAGGTTGAGAAAACATTTTCCTTTGACTGCTATCCCAGGATATAAATACATCGAGGTCGAATTCGACCCACTCGAGTTGACCTTCATTTCGTGGTTGTTTGCTTTTTTCTCGGCTTGGGCTTGGCTGAACAATTTTCGATCTGTTTCGGTTTTGTGTGTCTGAAAGTGTCTTGGTGTGATTTAGGAAACATTACTTGGAGATGTGGAGGTAATGGTTAATATATATTTATATACAGTATATGGCTTGACAGGTTGTATAATACATATGTATACGAATATATATGTAGTTATGTACCCGCTAATCACTGCAGCCAAGGATCAGCCATGAACATATTGTAACCCGCAGAAGCAGCAAAAGTTCCAAAAGAGGGAGTTCCCACTACTCGTATCTCTCGCTCATTAGCACATTAATCATAAATCAAACGCACCAGCCAACTCTAGTTCTGGGTTTATTGCTCTGGCTCTATGTCACGAGTCTTTAGCGGTGCGTGCTTGCTTGGCAAGGTCAAAGGTTAGCAGGTTAGCAGGTTACATTATACATTTACGAACATACTCGTATACAGTACGTGTAACAGCTGTAATTTGTTGTACCATTTTTATAATTTTCCTCGAACAGGCGAAGTCTAATAATATTCACAAATAATTTTCGAAAAGTCAAGCTAAGTTTGCATTCAATGAGCTGAAGTTAACTGCGCGCAAATTCGAGGATACGAACTAGACAATTATTTTCTATACATTTCGATCTTATCTTGTGTGTGGAGAGCTATAAAATTAAATCAATTTTCAGTTGCAAAAATAATACAAGGCTGACCTTTTCAACATATGTACATACTCGTACTCGTATAGTCTTGTCTTACGAACTTACGGTCTTACGAACACAAAATGAATTCGTTGAAACGCACTGTACGGAATGGCCCCGTATAGTTCTTTCATATCCAAATTGACTTCATCTCCCTGCACGCCGTGTGTGATGTGTGACAATTTTTGTTGACTTGCGTGCAGTCACAAGGAATTATGGGACATGCCAACGTCTAACAGTATACTTATAGTACACAATCACCTGTCCAGGATATTGTTTTTATGGAGTATCCTTCATTCTCTCCCAATATGGCCATTTTGGTTGTGTTTCATGATAAATGAGCACAATTTCGAAATGAATTTCTATAAATTTTCTTTCGTTGGCGCTGCCCATGCCCATGCCAGCTATAATTGCTCCTTCCGCTCTTCTCATCTTCACTTTCATCATATGCTTCTTCTTTTTCTGGTTTTGCTTACATTTTGTCCTTCTATTCTCTGTTCTTGTAGTGGGCTGCGCTTCTTAGCGTCTTCGTTAAGTGTGCAAACAGTAATTATAAATATGGGCGTCTCCTCTCCGCATCATTTTCCTTTGCACCATCGCCATCGCCATCACCATCCCCGAGCAGCGCGACACCAGCCCCCCACTCCCCCGACTCTTTGCACACACACTTATACTAACACAGAGGGAGAGAGTGCAGAGAGCGAGTGCGAGTGCGAGAGTGAGAGCGGACAGCAGTAGACGAACAAAATTTTTGCTATAACGATAATTAGTTTTGTTTCCTGTCTGGGCAAATGTCGACGCTGACTCCAACTTCCTCGCAGCAAAGTTCCATGAGTTGCGTTTTTGCTTTCCTTTCGCCGTGCCCCAACCCCACCCCCACCCACAAAAGTACTTACTTTTTAGGCAATAATTGTACTGTTACCAGCACAGTTCCAAACTTAAATGTCTCATGAACATGAATACAATAATATTCGATAGCAGATAGCACAAAAGAGCATGGCAATACTGGTTCCTCAAATAAAATTTAATAATTACGCCCATCAAAGAAGGCAAGAAAATCTGAAGAATGATGCAAATTTTCCGATCTGGCACCATTTCTACCTGCATGCATATGTACGTATGTATGAAAAAAGGCTGTGGATCAGCCTTTTCTCTCTTCTCTCTTCTTTACCAGATACATTCGAGCACTGCAATACGAGTACAAGTAGAACACACCCTTGCTCTCTAGGAGTACCGTACCGGACACAAAGATTGCAAACAGAGATAGAGAAGGAGGAGGAGAACGAGAAAGAAAGCTTGGTTTGTCCTGCTGGCTGAGGCGGTGGAGGTGCTGAAGGTGGAGAAGGACTCGCGGCCAGCATTTTGATTAATTGCATTGCTTTTTCTGCTTGCGCTTCTTTCTCTTGGTGCGCTTCCGTTCATGCCTTTCTCCCGCTTCTTAATATGTTAAATTTTTCCAGCGAAATGAAAGTGAAACATGAAAATTAAAAGAAGCAAATTGAAAGGTGAAAGGGAGCCAAGCAAAAAGAATTGTAAATGCTCTACGCGTTTGGTCGTTGGTATTTGGCAGATTTTATTTACGGAATTATTGATCCAAGATATGCTAAAGCTGTGGTAAAGAAATTGTAAGCGAAAGTGGAAAAGCGGAGCTAGGTACCAGTGAAAAGTCACATCAGCACAGCTATTTCAGGTTACTGCACAGAGTAGAGATCGGCTGAGTTATTCTCTTTCTGTGTAAAGTTGATACTTAAGCGTATAGAATGTTAGCGGGAAATAGCCTGCACAGTGAAATTGTAAAATGAGAACACACGACGAGCGATGTGAACACGACGAACGTTTTATTAAGAGTGAGTGATAAACAGAAAAGAGTAATACATAAGAAGATACGATAGGGATGGAACTCTGTAAACTTCTAGATGAATATAATATATCGAGTATGATAAATCGTAGTTTAACTTGAATAACTTAAACATAGAAGACTTGTGCTAAATATATTACAAACGAGAAGGAACGTGTGAGTCGCTTCTGGGGACGCGACTCTACTTATACCCGTACTCAGTCAGTAAATACATTTTTGAGATATGATTTTTTAGAATTTTAGAAAAAAAAAAAAATTTTACATTTTACATTTTTTTGCTACATCTGTTATCTACATCTACATCTACAATGTATATTTTACATCTAAAATGTAGATTATGCATGTACCATTTAGAGTCTACATCTCCTCCTCTAGGGGTTGCTCGCGCACTGAACGCGGCAGAGTGTGCGAGCGAGAGAGAGAATGAGTTGTGTTTGTCTTGCAGGAGGGGGCGGGGGAAGCAACTGAAAATTAATTTCTTCATTCTGGCTATAATTATGATCCGATCTGATTCATGTTCAGCAATCTGGTAGATATGGTCATTCTCTACGATACTGCGTTTTAGTTTTATCGTATCTTTAAAATTGTGCCTGCCACAGATTTTCGTCCTTTGTGGGGGCGGAAGGGGCGGGGCGAAATTTTGAAATACACTTGCAGCAGTGTGATATCACATGAGTCTTGAAACCAAATTTGGTTGCCCTAACTCTTATAGTCTCTGAGAACCAGGCGTCAAACAAGACGGACAGACGGACAGACAGACATGGCTCTATCGACTCGGCTATTGATGCTGATCAAGAATATATATACTTTATGGGGTCGGAAAATTTTCCTTCTCTGTGTTACACACATCCACTTTTCCCACAAATCTAATATAGCCCTTAACTCTTTTTTGAGTACGGGTATAAAAATAAAGCAAATTTATGTTTCGAAAATTCGTAAATTGCAAGTTTTAGTGCCAGCTAACCAACCATAAAATAAAGCAGAAACTTGGAATTCAATATTTTGGTTAAGCTTGGTTAACTTGTATTTGGTTGACAGAGGGGGGCAATCGATAGGTCAACCGTCTGAAATGCCTGAAAACGGGCATGGGAAATCGAGGCAGTCGAGTTGCCGTTCCGATTCCTTCCACCCCAACACAATTATGGCGAACTACTCGTAGAATTCCCTCCCATGCCACCGCCAGTCCAGACGGAACTTTAAAGAGACGCAATCATGAGACACAGAATGTTTCTCTGACGTTCTCATATCAATGAATTTTAACCAAAAAACCCGGGAAGCAAAATGCGAAAGGTTGAGGGTCTTGGTCCCAAAATTTGATTAAATGCCAGAACCAAACAGGGAGCACGGGAAAGAATCGGCGTGCGAGGATTACAAATTGACCTGAAATTGTAAATAAGAAACGAGAAAAAAAACGTTGTGTGTGCCATATGTTATGTGTCAAATAGAGCACAGACTCCCAAAGCAATGTTATCTCTAGCAGTGGTGATGGACGTTAGGTTATTATACCCGTACTCAAAAAAGAGTTAAGGGGTATATTAGATTTGTGGTAAAAGTGGATGTGTGCAACGCAGAGAAGGAAACGTTTCCGACCCCATAAAGTATATATATTCTTGATCAGCATCAATAGCCGAGTCGATATAGCCATGTCCGTCTGTCCGTCCGTCTGTCCGTCTGTCCGTCTTGTTGAGCGCCTGGATCTCAGAGACTATAAGAGTTAGGGCAACCAAATTTGGTTTCAAGACTCATGTGATATCACACTGCTACAAGTGTATTTCAAAATTTCGCCCCGCCCCCACAAAGGACGAAAATCTGTGGCAGGCACAATTTTAAAGATACGATAAAACTAAAAACGCAGTATGTAGAGAATGCCCATATCTACCAGATTGCTGAATATGAATCAGATCGGATCATAATTTTAGCCAGAATGAAGAAATTAATTTTGTGTTGGTTCCCCCGCCTCCACCAGCCAGAGACACACTACTCTATCTCTTTCTCGCTCGCACACTCTGCCGCGTTCAGTGCGCGAGCAACCCCTAGCGGAGGAGATGTAGAATATAAATGTAAATGGTACATCTATAATCTACATGTTAGATGTAAAATATACATTGTAGATGTAGATGTAGATAACAGATGTAGCAAAAAAATGTATAATGTAAAATTTTTTTTTGTATTCTAAAATTTAAAAAATCATATCTCAAATATGTATATACTGACTGAGTACGGGTATAAGTAGAGTCGCGTCCCCAGAAGCGACTCACACGTTCCTTCTCGTTTTTTGCTATCCTTGAATTTTTGATGACCCAATATGATTAATATAGGCAAATGAGAGGGCCTGAACCCAATGGTTTTGAACCAATTTAAGCAGCTTAAATAAACAAAAAATAAAGGTAGATTTGCAAATAAATATTATTTGACGTTTTTGTGAACACATCAACTGATTCTTTTGAACATTTTTTTGAAATCACAGACCTTTATACGTTGCTGAATAGTTAATTGAATAACTTAATAAAACCATTTGCAATTTTTATTATAACGTTTCCAATAAATCGGCAATATATTTACGATAAAGAAGAAGTCATTAATATTAAATAAACAACAATATTTTGTAATGCACAATATCCACCCCAACAAAATATATGTACAACAATAGGACGGTTTAGAATTGCAATGGAGCGGGGATGAGCCAATGTCATACATCCGCTGTTAAATCAAATAAATAAAATCAACTCAAACAATTTATTTAAAATGAATATTGGGAAAATATTGACTGATAAATGTTTTTCTACATCCCCATAAATTATATTAAGATAGACATATAGAAAAATGAACACATACATAAATATACAAATGTTCTTCCATGTAAGTACTATGAAGATTCCATTCAAGCTAAGTTTATTTTTACATTTCATCGAAGTTGGTTGCTACTCGTTGTTTGTCCGAGTGTATCATACATTACATTACACTACAAATAAAACTGAATAAACAAATTAACAAATTTTGAAGGTCGAAGTCGTTCAGAAAAAAGTTGGTCTGGTGCCATAGTTTTTTGGCTGTTGTTGTTGATTGGTCAGAGTTGATTAAATTTTTATAAGTAGATTAGTTGGCATTACCGAAGCCATTTTTCATCTCTCAAACTGTTCCGAGCAGCCGTCTCCGATTCCCATACACTCGCCAACCTTTGTCCGAATACAGTGCGTATACTCAATAATCCCCGGTAAGCCCAAAGCCAAGAAATTACATAGCTGTGCCAAAGCCACACACAAGCAATTTAGCTCCACATTAGCACTACATGCCGCAGAATGACAGATATCAAGCCCCTTCCCACGACGAAAGCGACGGGGCGTAACAATGAATACAAATGAGTCGTTTATGGCCACCAAAAAAAGGAAAAAAAACAAGAATACGAGTGCGGTGCGTACTATAGCGTTCCGCTTTATCGCCGAAATGAAGCGCATGCTTTCTTCTCCTGCCAGAAGTGAATCAGTCGCTTCCCAGTTCGCTACACCGTGCGCTCCGTAGCTACGAGAAGGAAATGGAAAGCTTAATCCTAAGAATGACAAAAATAACGAAAATATTTTTTTTTTAAAGATCGGACTTGTTTTTAGACTTATATAAGGATTTTTTTGTTAACCTTTTACCTGAGGTAACTCTTGTTTTTTTGGCGAAACACCAGTCAGTTACTCTTGCAATTCTGAAACTAAACAAAAAATGCTGCTATTAACCGGCCTTCAAAATTTTACAGATATCAACCAGAAAACTAATATACTCGAAATTAATATTAATGCGAGTAAATAAGTAAATAAGTTAAGTAAACGCAAGAGTTCTGGGCATACAAAATATGATGCACATCTGTACGTAGTTGATACTTTCTCGGAATACAACTTTTTCTACATATAAAAAATACTAGAAATTTTATATTGCCAAAATAGCGCCTGTAACTGTATGAAACGGTTTGTATGTCAGTTGGTAGGGTCGGAGAAACGGCTGCTGCTTAGGCGTTTCGGCTTTTTTTGTTCATTTATTTACATTTTCCTGTGTACTATAAGCCAAACGGAAAGCTTTGCTTGGTATGGAGATCTTTGCTGTAAATATTTCTCGGATATGGCGAAGTTTCTCACATTTTGCGTTATTTTGATTCGTATTTCCCCAGTTCCGTGTGTTCTGGCTTTGTTTTGAAGGCGGCAGTAATGACATGCTGCTTAGGGTGGGCACCCCCTGCTCGACAGCCCCCTTCACTCCTGACGCGTACATCCAGCATGCTGAGGCACAGTTGGAAGCTAATTGGGGCAGCGTGGGGCCATCACCAACGTTATGGCCGCCGTCATGGACGATGCGGCAGCTTCCACTTCACTTCGCCTCAGTTGTCCCTTTCCCGTGCCCGTGTTTTAGCCACTCTCCTGTTTCACGCCCTCTCCATCAGCGTGTGCTTTAGCCTCCATTCGCCGAGGCACATATGTATGTACGAGTATGTACACGCCATGCGTTATTTTTATAGCATCATAAAAATTTAAATTAATTTTCTTCTTTTTCTGCTGCTTCCACTCGACACAGGCTCACACACACACACATATCGTATAAGAGGTATTTGTATGCAGCTGTTGTGCTCCACACTTTCGTTGCCAACCCCCCTAATCTCTCCTGTAGTAACAGTTACATTTTTCTTTTGTGGCTGCCAGCCGCTATCCCCTTAGACTAATTTTTATATTTTTTATTGACCCAGTCCAGTCGGGACATACAAACATACATACACGTGCATATGCCTCCCACAATCAACACTCCCACTCCTTCCGTCTCTTCGATTTATTGGTCGCTGATCTTTGAATCTAAGTGGCCCCTCGACTAGTGGGCCCAGCTCCACCCCTTCTGTTCTTTCCGACAGCTAAGTAATAAAATGTTGAACCATTTATCGACTGCATGATACCTTCTTGCTAGAATTATTTAAAACTCCAAGAAAGCAAAGCATCAATTGATTTCTGGCTGTAAGAATCAAATGGAATCATTCAAATCTCTGTAACTAGTAGATCGGGAGATGTCGAACTTGAGTCACAAACCTGAAAAACAACAATAATAAGAGGGCGGAAGGCTGCTAAGTGGCTGGCTGAGGTCGCATTTGGATTTATTGGGACCCAGTGGTCATTTGCATTAAAAAGTTTGGTATGTTCTGGGATAGGTGCGGGACGAATTTCGTGAAGGTTTACGTACATTAGCTGTTGTGACAGAAAGTATCGATGCTGTGCAGGAAATGATTGAGAAAGATCACGTCATACCCTGAGATTGAGATATCCTTGGGCATTAGTACGACGTCCATCAATAAGATTTTCGATGATCACCTCGTTTTCAAAGAGGTGTGTTCGCATTAGATCCCATACAACTTAAAAATTGTCTAAAAAGAGGCCCGGGTCGACTGGTGTAAAAGAAATATAGAAAAATACGATCGTGGTGCTTCCAAAGCTGTGGACAACATCTGCACAGGTGCACAATCAACCTGTCGCCTGATACGATACACGAAAGACGTTATAAAAAATAAAATCACACTTAATTCATGTTTTAAAAAGTCTAGAAATATTCCGAAAAAGATTTATATTGTTAGTGTTTGGTTATTGGCACAGAATCGAGAAACGGTTCAAAGGAACTTCATCATCAGAATGTTCGAAAAACAGAGAAGAGAGTGATATAAGGCTTTATCTAGCAGTGAATCCATGACTATTATTATTGAACATGTCAAGACGGAGATACTTATAATATTATAAGGCATAGACTTCACTTTAGACGGCCAAGACACAAGCTGAGTAGGGGTCCAGGCTTGCATATGCCGCTTTTAATTGCGGTTTCATTTGAAATATAAAATTACTCCATTGATTCCGCCTAATAACACTACTCGTCAAAATTGAAAATTTTCTTCCCGCTGTGGACCAAAATTACTTTTTATACCCGTACTCAAAAAGAGTTAAGGGGTATATTGCATTTATGGTAAAAGGGGATGTGTGCAACGCAGAGATGGAAACGTTTCCGACCCCATAAAGTATATATATTCTTGATCAGCATTAATAGCCGAGTCGATATAGCCATGTCCGTCTGTCCGTCCGTACGTCTCGATGAGCGCCTAGATCTCAGAGACTATAAGAGCTAGAGAAACCAAATTTGGTTTCCAGACTCATGTGATATCATACTGCTACAAATGTATTTCAAAATTTCGCCATGCCCCCTTCCACCACTACAAAGGACGAAAGGAAGATCTGTGGCAGGCACAATTTTAAGGATACGATAAAACAAAAAAGAGAATGACCATATCTACCAGATTATCGAATCTTAACCAGTTGCAGTTGAATCAGTTGCTTCCCCCGCCTCCTCCAGCAAGAGACCAGCTACTCATTCTTTTTCTCGCTCTCACACTTTGCCTCGTTATGTACGCGAGCGCCCTCAATCGGAGGTACATATCAAAATGGTCCATATATAATCTACATGTTAGATGTAGAATATACACTGTAGATGTAGATAAAAGATGTAGCAAAATAATGTAAAATGTAAACTTATTTTAAGTTCTAAAATTCTAAAAAATCAAATCAAAATCAAAAATGTATATGCTGACTAAGTACGGGTATAAGTCGAGTCTTGTCCGAAGAAGCGACTAGCACGTTCCTTTTCGTTTTTATTGTGGTTTAGTTTTTTTATTATTAAGTTTTTAATATCTGGTATTTTTTTGATGTTTTTTTTCAGAGGTAGTGTTTTTATATTTCACAAAGCTTAAGTATCTTATGTCTCATTGCATAGAAATTCTAAAAAGCTGTCAAATGCAGCTATTAAACTGACACATACACTTTGTAGCTGCAGCTTAACGCCTGGAAGAAATTAAGCTTTCTAATTAGAATTTGATCATTTTTTGCGGTATTTTTTCCGAAATTTTGACTTTAAAAACTCAGGAAAAGTCGAAAAAAAATAATTCTTGGCATGTATTTTTAGTTTTAGATGAACGCATCTTAAGCATCGTTTAACGTATCGTTTGTAAGAATAGATGGATAAGCGGCCAAGCTGCAGCCGTTTAACCAAAACTACTGAAAACCCCTTTTACCTGAAATATACCGTACGGTACGTTGCTGGTCCAATACCAAAGGAACTCGTTCAGGTACCTCTGAAAAAAGTACATTAAAAAAATATCAGATTTAAAAAAAAAACTAAACCACAAAAATAAAAAACCATAATTCGTTAAAAAAAATTAAGTCCCGAAATCTATCAGAAAAAGTCATTTTGGGCCACAGCGTTAAGGTCGTGTTGACTATTGATATTAATCCGTGTGCGCTCCCAGCGTGACAAGCGATGATCGCAGGGAGGGGTGGGAGAGGGAGAGGGATAGTAGAATACGGGGCATCTTCCACTCGTTTGCCTGGCCACATTGGGCATGCAGATAGAGCGTGACTTTCCACGCCTTTGCAACTGTTTTGGGGCTAAGCACTGAGTGGGGGTGTGGGGCGATGGATATAAATATGCATGCCGGCGCGCCTGTCATTATGCAGCAAACTATTCGTACATGCGGCAACTTTTGCCTTTCTGCAAAGTTGCCTCAATTACAGCAGCAACAGCCATTGCACTATGGGAAATTTTACCACTTTTTCTGGCCAAAATTAATAACTCAAGAACGGAGCAAGATAATTCGCTTCTGTTTTTTGCATCAGGTTAAATTAACCAACATCTATTAGAAATATAAAAATAGAGGGCATGGCAACGCCCCTTTTTTTTAAACTCATTTAAATTTTCTCATTTTTTAGAGTACTACTTTAACAATTAACAACCATTTTTGTAACAGTATTAAGTTATATTTAATGGACAATAGTGGGCGTGGCACGCCTTTAACAAGGGAAAACAGTTTTAAGGAAGAAAGTAATATAAAGCGCATTCATCTTTTACCCTGTAATGGACTACAATTAATAATGTATTGTAAGAAATATATTTTCCTTTCACACCTCTTAGAAAAAGACCTGCTCTTCGTTTTCCAATTCAATATTGTATTTATATTCTAAATGTTCTAAAGTCGAATTAATTAAAAGCGCTCTCATCTTAACGCTCCGTGCTGCCATCCGGATTTGATGAGCATTCTAATAGGTTTAAAACCTCTAATGAAACCTCTCCTCTGTCGCTGAACACGTCTATCCAAATTCACTGAAGAAATTATCGGATCAGAATTATCTATAGAAACACGTCTGTTAGGTTTTCACTACTACCATATCAGACGATCAGATTTGTAAAATTTATTTCGAGATTGTTCCCAAAATAGGCCTTGGACTTCTTTTTTTCGCTAAAGAACCTCTTTCTTATCAACACAGCATCTTTGCTACTTTTCCCCTCGCTACGTACCACTTCCCGAAAAAATCTGAGTTTGCCAAATTGAGATTATGTCCTAAAAATTAAAATTTCTCGCAAAATCGTAAAAAGTGTTATTTTAAATTACATTCATTTAAACAAGAACTTAATACTCTACAACATACAATACATCTTGTTGATGGACTCTACTGGACTCACTTTAAATCTTTTTTGCAAGATGAGACTTTATCAAAAATATGCATTTACAAGGCTACTTACATTTCGGCTCTATTAAGGGGATAATACGAGTTTTTTTACAGCAGAAGTTCACAAACACATAATAAAAACCACACTGATTGGAATTCATTTCAAAAATATGAGTAATATTGTTTAGTTTTTGTTTTTTGGCCACTTAAAGTTACAGTTACAGTTAAAATTGAATATTGCAGAAGCATGTGCTTTGCAAATGAAATAGCTATGTTTATCAGCTGATTCCTTCGTTGTGGCGCCGTCTATCAAGATTTCTGTGATGCAACACTAAAGATTGAAGTATTGTGATTGCGTTGCACTAAAACTTGTTTTAATTTTCCGACTTTCAGAAAATGGGTTTTGGCCAGATAAAGGGGTCAAATTTCCCATAGTGCATTGGTGGGAGGGGGGAGCGCGAGAGGCAGCGAGCGGAAGGAGCCGCTTGGCTGGTCCGATGCCTTAAGTATGCACCAAAGCTACTTTCTATGTACATACAAATGTATGTACATGTATGTGTATGTCTGCATACCTGTGTGTGTGTATGTGTGTGTGTAGTAAGTAACCTACTTAAAGTTCTTTTGGCAGCCCACATTAGCAGCAGCAACAGCAACATCAGCAGCCTTGCCAGACGCGATTTGTATTCAGAAAAAAAGCGATGCATGAGACCGCGAGTGGGAATGGGGCATGAAACTTGGACTGAAACTGAGACTAGGTCCCAAGACCAGTTCTTCAATTTACAGGCGGGACACAAAAATTAAACAACAAAATGTTGCTACAAAGTTCGCGTGCCAAGCGACACTCTCATTTCCCATACCCTTGTGTAAACCCATGTTCCTAAATACATAGTATGCGAGTGTGTACAGCCATACACACTTAACTGCAAAATTTGCATGTCAAACAATGCCGAAAAGTAAATTGAACAATGAAAAACTGGCAAGCGTTCGAGTCCAAGAAATGGTGATCGGAAGCAACAGTATGAAGGAGTCGATACTCCATAAATCCCAAAGGTAATGAGTTATTTAAATGCTTCGCTAAGACATATTTCGCTCATGGAAAGGGCAACAGTTTTAGCAAGGTTGTTTCATTTCCGATTAATCTGCATGAGCAATATTTTAGAACCTCTCGAAACAATTGCTTGGGTCAATGGAATAGAATTGTAGAATATGCGATGTAGATAACAGATGTAGCCAAAAATAAAAATGTAAAATGTTTTCAAATTCCACATAAATCATAAGCACACAACTGAGTACGGGTATAAAAGTAGAGTCGCGGCCACAGAAGCGACTCACACGTTCCTTCTCGTTTTTTATTATTATAATTAATAGAGGAAAACATGTTGTTAAAAATATAAAAAATACTTCAAAATTAAATTAAATTAATTTATAAAATAATATCGGGACAGAATTACAAATATGGAAATTTTATTGGCTTTTAATTTGTTGGTGGCTGTGATGCTTTCCATGGAAATGCCAACATGCCAGAAAAAGGTATTTCCGCGCATTGTGCGCTGGTGCAACTTTTTGTTGCAGGCTCTGGGGACAGTACCCAAACAGTGCAGTGTCTGGCTCACCCTTAAGAATTTTATAAATATACCCAGTGTGTGAGTGTGTGTGTAATTTGTGTCAGTCGTGCGTATAATTACAGTTGCATTGCATGTTGAAGCAAGAGCTAAGTAGGCGTACATAGGCCCTGCTGGCCCGGCAGCAACCAAGCCGAACATATGCATAAATACATGCATACATAGTACTTATAGTACCAGCAAATGAACATTCGCTCAGCCTAATAAATCCCCAAAAAAGTCCAAAGAAAAAAAGAAACCACTCATCTACAGATATTATTTATGTACTTATATGTATGTGTGTAAATAGGTACGTATGGCTTGTGTACGTACTAATGTACTACTTACTCTTCTATTACTGAGTGAAGAAGCTCCACTTTAATTGGATACCGAGTGCTAGCAAATTGAACGCTAATCCTTTGAGCCACATGCCAGTGCTGCGACTCGATTGCCATTCAAGTATGACTTACAGGCTACAGTACAGGCTATGTGCATACAAATATGTATATCAAATCAAATGGAAACCAAAGACAATCTGGTCACGGCCTTAAAATACCCATCTACTGGCAACTTACTATAAGTTATAATGGGATAAGGACGCAGCTTAAATTTACGTACCCATGATCTGTACGATATGCGATCAAAACAAACCTACTATAACAATATGTTTCTTCAACTCACGATACTCATAAGTATAGCTATACAATACACTTTTCAGATTTAAATACGCGGTATTTGAAACATTCTCGTATGATTGACATTAATTGGTTGCCTTATGACAATAGTACCAGTTGAGTTGGCTTGGGTGCACTCTAGCGGTTTACTTTAGCATTAGCGTTTTGTTATTTAAATTTACTAGAAATCTTGCTTCCCGGTCTCCTCTTTCTCCTATTCATCGTCAGAGCAAACAGCAAAGCTTGATGCCAAATGACACAATGACCAGGAAGAGGATTAAAGATAATGAAGCTTGAATTGTGCGATGAAATACACAGTAAGAACTTACCAAGAACGTGGACTCGTATTCAAGATTTATTAAGCCATGGCTTAAAGTTAAACGGAATCATTCCGAACGATTTCAATTTTTAGATTTGACTGAAATTATGGAAAAATCACTCGATCAGGGGTGTTGCTCCACAAATCGATTACAACCATCGTGAGTTCTCTTACGTAGTAACCTAACATATATTTATTTTGCGCTCCGCATTTTTCTTTTATTTGGCCAACAGCACGTTTGATTTCCAAAATATACCTTTATATACCAATCCTAGAATCTATCCTTAGCCTCGAGTGTATGCCTATGAATTGTGTGAAATTACATTTACATTTTATATGTAGAGACTACATTTTAGATGCAGATGTAGATGATATCCGTCCAATTGTCCGTCTTGATGAACGCCTAGATCTCAGAGACTATAAGAGCTAGAGCAGCCAAATTTTGTTTCCAGGCTGTGACTCAATTTCGCCCCGCCCACTTCCGACCCAAAAAGGACGAAAATCTTTGGCAGGCAGTATCGTGGCAACGCAGTTTCGTAGAGAAACAGATTGTCGAATCTGAATCAGATCGGATCATAATTATAGCAAGAATGAAGAAATTAATTTTCAGCTGCTTCCCCCACCTCCTACAGCAAGAACCTTCTCATTCTCTTTCTCGCTCACACACTCTGCACCGTTATGTACGCCCTCTAGCGGAGGAGATGTAGAATCTAAATGGTACATGTAGAATATACATGTTAGATGTATAATACATTGCAGATGTAGATTTAGATAACAAATGTAGCAAAAAAAATGTAAAATTTTGTAAGATTCTACAAAAATCATAAGCTGAAAAATTTATATACTGACTGTACACGGGTATAAAAGTAGAGTCGCGTCCCCAGAATCGTCTCACACGTTCCTTCTCGTTTTTCGATTAATTTTTAATTTTCTAGGAACCTATTTATAGAAAAGTACAACTTTGTTTGTGCAAACTATGCCACATTCTCTGGCTATCATTTAAAAAAAAACGCAGGTAGCCGCTTACACTAAGATCTTTTTCTACAAATTTATAGTACAAATTTTAAAATTTCATTTTATTTCATTTTCTCAGGGCCCAGCTTTGGCCTTGAGTCCAGGCAAAGCAGTCTACTTTCACGCTCTTTCGGGCCCGAAATATGTATATTGAAGGTTCGATTTACGGGAGATCGAAAACATTAAATTAAATAGTGATACATCGTCCCAATCGACCATTTATCACATTTAACCGTCAGATACCGTTCGGTATGTTGAAAATAGAAATTTTCTCGTATTTTTGGTTGTATAAAGAAAAATTTTGTACCCTACCGAACAAAGTAAAAGCTACAGAGCGGGGCAGAGGCATCGAACGGTATTAAATGGGTAATAGTGACTTTGGGAGGGATGGCGAAAAAGATGTAGCTTCACCGTTTATCCAGCCTAGACAATACCTTAAATAACGCTAAGTCAATGCAGCTAATACGGATAAACTTTTTAACAACAAGAACAACATTTATTTCATGAGTTTTTATACCCGTACTCAAAAAAGAGTTAAGGGGTATATTAGATATATTTATATTTATCCTTGATCAGCATCAATAGCCGAGTCGATATAGCCATGTCTGTCAGTCCGTCTGTCTGTCTGTCTGTCTGTCTTGTTGAGCGCCTAGATCTCAGAGACTATAAGAGCTAGGGCAACCAAATTTGGTTTCCGGACTCATGTGATATCACACTGCTACAGGTGTATCTCAAAATTTCGCCCTGCCCCCTTCCGCCATCACAAAAGACGAAAATCTGTGGCAGGAACAATTTCAAAGATACGATAAAACTGAAAACGCAGTATTATAGAGAATGACCATATCTACCAGATTCCCGCATCTGAATCAGATCGAATTATAATTATACCCAGAATGAAGAAATTCATTTTCTGGTGGTTCCCCCGCCCCTTCCAGCAAGAGACACGCTACTCTATCTCCTTCTCGCTCGCACACTCTGCCGCGTTCAGTGAGCGACCAACTCCTAGTGGAGGAGATGTAGAATATAAATGTTACATCTATAATCTACATGTTAGATGTAAAATATACATTGTAGATGTAGATAACAGATGTAGCAAAAAAATGTAACATGTAAAATTTTCTTTTAAATTCTAAAATTCTAAAATATCATAAGCTCAAAAATGAATATACTGACTGAGTACGGGAGACTGAGTAGAGGCGCGTCCCCAGAAGCGACTCACACGTTGCTTCTCGTTTAAGTTAAGACTGTCGAGAGGGGAAAAGCTTTCCTCGGAGAATATAATATTCGATACTCTATGCTCTACCGCAAAAGTCTAGAGACAGAGTTGGAGTTGTCGTCGGAATAGGAGTCATAGCGGGTTGGCCAGACAGGCGAGTTTTACACCAGTTCAGCGACGGGGCTGCCCACAGTCATAAATTTGTCGGCGCCATTTGCCTTCAGTGTTTTGAAATTAATTCATTATCGATTTTCGTTCCGTTTCATTCGGTTCGGATTTTTTTTACAGGTTGTGCTGGGGGCCAAGCTTAAATGCGGCCATTAAAAACAGTCCAAAGGACCAAAGGCACTGCCACAAAGGCCACGACGATGATGACGATGCCGATGATGATGACGGTGTGATGGCTTGGAGTAGCATTATGAATGGATCATTTACAAAGTCAACAAAATTAAAGCAGACTAGCCGACCCTGCCCGTTCGGGACGGGACCGCTGCTGAAACTCGAAGCGGGAAAACTGTGGAAAATGCCAATGCGAATACAAAACCCTTTAAAACTTCATGACACTGCCAGACGCGGGTGTGGGCACGGGTGCGGGCATGGGCCGAGGCCTGATGGATCAGCGCCACCCCCAGAGAGATTGCCTGACCAGACACCGGTCCAATGCCATTGCCACTGCGAATGCGAATATTAAATGTAAAATTTTAATGGGAAAAGCGGTTGGAAGCAAAACAAGTGCGGCAACATCGATTGATGTCCTTGATTGTGGTCATTACCATATTCCCAAGGAGTGGGAACGGATCCATCCCGCTCACTGCCGGTAGGTTTCAGATGGGTTGGACAACGGCAGCTCGACTTGTTTCGCCCAGACGACTGTTTCCTATATCAGTGGGCCAGCTGCTAACCTTTTTGTTTAGCTTAATGTGGCCAAAGTTGAAAGGTGAATAGTATGCGCACGTATCTACATACATATATCCGTAAATGCGTGTACCTCTGCCACATATGGCGTATGTATATATATATATATATATATATATATACCATATACATATGTTCATATGTATGTGGGAGCCAGCCAGCAAGCGAGGACTAACATCTACATTCACATACGTATGCACATAAATGGACTTTGTGTGTGTTTTGGCTTCGGTGTCGCGGTAACGAGAAGTTGGTGTCGCAACCAAAGGGTTACGTTGCTCCAATACAGTGGGTCCTATGGCATCATTCCCTTGCTGATTGTTTCTCGTCCGGATTCTCGGTAAATGCCGCATGTGACCAGGCAGTTCCATGTTCATTCTCCACCATGGTGGATCTCAGCACTTTCTTGTATTCTAACTTTTTTAATAATCGCTAATCTGAAGATGCAAATGGATGCTCCCACTTCATAATTTGTCCTATGATCAGAGTTATGCCCGTGCCCTCAAGTGTTGCTTCCCGGTCTCGCAAGTTTGCTCTGGCTCTAGTTGTAGGAGAACATCAGGCTGTAGCGGCTCTGAAGGTGAAAGAGAGAGCAAAAGAAAGCAAAGACAGAGGACTAAGTGTTGCCAGTTTATCACTTCATTGAGTTAATCCGATGGTGGAGTGGGGTAGGAGTAACAGTTGAGTAGATACATACATATTTATGTGTACATGTGTGGGATTTGGTGGGAAGCCACAGAGAGCAACAGAGCAACAGAGTCTGTATAGCAAATAACAGAGTCTGCAGCGGCCTTCGAGCAAAGAGAGGGTAGAACCAAGGCTGAACGATCGATGCCAAGCAATTCGGTGCCAAAGTCTCCCCAGAGAAACACCCATAATAATTACGAGCTCATTCACATCCCGTAAATGTAATTTAAATTTTAAGCACAGCGACCAAATAAAGACTTAATATATAAAACCTGTCGTAGCGGACTAATATATAACTACGAAAAACCGGAGGCACCACATACATACAGTTCCGAAAAAAATAGCAAAATTAGACCTTTTTTTTGGAGAATCCCCTGTATTGCCTGACGTGGAAAGCACTGCACTGCGGAAAAGCGCGATCTTATCAAAAAATTGATATTGGATGGAAAAACTTACACAGAAGTTGGTCGATTGGTAGAATGCTCCAATAAAATGATAAAAGACGCCTTAACCTATGAAGACTAAAACACGCGGACGAAAACGATCTATGACCCCTGTTCATGTCAAAAGACTGATTCGTCAAAGCAAAAGGATCCCTTCAAGCCTGCTATTGAGCTTAAAAAAGAGATTAAAATAAATGCGACGGACCAAACAGTTCGCAGATATCTTAGGCAACGTAACCTTAAAGCCTGCAGCCCAAGAAAGGTACCACTTTTAAACGCGACACAAATAACTAAGCAATCATGCAAATTGGACAAAAATGGAGAAATATTTTATGGTCAGATGAGTCCAAAGTGGTTATGTTTGGTGGAAAGGGATCTCGATCATACGTAAGACCTCCAAAGAATACTGAATACAAACCCCAGTACACCACAAAAACTAGTAAGCATGGAGGGTGTAGTGTAATGGTATGGGCCTGCTTCTCCTACTATGGAGTAGGTTCAATACATTGGATAAAAACCATCAAAGGAATGGTTCAGTCCAAACTCTGTGAACGTTTTGGAGTGGCCTGCTCAGTCGCCTGACCTGAATCCCATCGAAAATCTGCGGTCCGACGTCAACAAGGCAGTTGCTGCTCCCAAGCCAACCACTATCGGATCACTTTGGGAAGAAATTAAAGAGTCCTGGTCCGAAATTCTCCTAAAACGATGCCAGGACTTAGTTAATTCCATGCCAATTCGGTGCGCAGCTGTTATTGCCAATAAAGGACACTCTCTAAATATTAAATTATGCATATAGATTTAGTATTAATAGTTCAAAATGGTTAACTAATGAATTCGTTACACAGTGCTTATATTTTATTTTTTTAATTTTAAATCAATTTCTGAAAAGTGGTGTTTTTTTTTTGTTGCCTAGTATTATGAATTTCAATAAAGTTCCTTAAATATCTTTTAAAATTATTTTTTTTTGTATTCCCTGGTTTGTTAGTCTCCCATTTCTTAAAATGTGCTTAAAGTTTCCTTGAAGCTATAAATGTGAGTTTGTCAATTATTTAAAAACTGCTTGTTGTGGTGGTGCTATTATTTTTTTCACAGCTGTATATTGTAAATATGACTGTCCTTCTCTCATGGAGGGACTCATCTTGATTTGAGTCAAAGACTTATAAGCCGTCTCCCAAGTTGCTTTCCGTTGCAGCTTTAGCTCCGCTCACTTGGGCACACTTTTCTCTGCGCTTTTTGTCGGAAAATAGTTTTCAAGCTTCCGCTGGCCTACAATACAATACTCTGCCATACATGCCATACATATGTGCATTGTCGTATCAGTGGGAGATTTGACTTATCTAGCACAGACAACGTCCAATTTCGAATGTTCGATTCCGTGCAAACTAAGCATGTACAATTTACATACATTGTACATATATACATACATACAAACATGTGTAGACAATACCTACACGAATAATTTGAATTTTTTCTAGCCGTTCAAGCTGTGGGTGTGGGTGTGTGTGTGTCTGTCTGAGTTTGAGAAAGAGGAAGCAGAAGAAGAGGCACAGAAAATAAATAACTGTGTGCTACGGGAAAGTGAGAACAAATTTCAGTTGAATCTATGCGGTTCCTTTTGGGAACCTTTCCGCATGGAGAGGCATGCCTCGGCCTCGTCATCTGGAACCTCAGTAACCGGCAATGTCTCCCTAGTCTCTCATCGTGCATCGCAGAAGTAGTGGCCCCCCGACCCCCCTGCCGACAGACCAATCTGATGGGCGGTCGTGGCGGCTTAACAAGTATGAAAACCCTATAGATACATATACATATAAAATTGAACCAAGTTGCTGCATCAATCGTTCACACCCATTGGCAATGGGTGAAGCCTCTACCCAAGCCACTACCCCTTACTTGTCCTTTCGCGCCTCCTTTGGCCTGTGACTTTTTCTCTTTGGCTGCCAGTTTTGTTTTCATTGCAGACTGTTGCGTTTTTTATAGCATATACGCGAATTTTGTGAATTTCTCCTTTTAATTTTTTCTCTTCTGATTTTTCCAGATTTTTTTTTGGCGGGATTGACTTGTATGGAGGCTGGAGGCAGAACTGCCACCACGGCTAATGCATGCGGCATATGCAAAGCCACAGCCACAATGATGGCAAATGATAGTCGAGCTGGGTACGTATGGCTGATCCTGCCACTTCGGCTCCTTCCGCTCCTTCTGCCCATGCGGCTCCTGCTGAAGCAACGACAGAGGAAACTTCAGAGCACTAAACGAGCCAACACCGTACCCCAATCACGGCTGGTGGAGGATGTCGTCCTCTGGCATTCGCCTCGCCGCGCACTTTCAGTAATGTGAAATTTTGGCCCATGGCATGTGGCATGTGGCAGCGCCAACAACACCAAAAATAGCACCACCAACAAACGGATCAGGAACAGGAAAAGGAACAGTAACAATATAAGCAACAACAAAAGTTCCACCTCCAAATACAAGCTTCAAGCGGGCAGAGCAGGCGTGTGAGCAGTCCCTGCGGTCGGCGCGGAAATGGATGACATGGCTGATCCATGGATAAATCAAGCCAGGGAGAGGCCAGGCCAGAGTCAGTTTACTTAGCTTCACTCCACAGTTACCCAAGTGCGAGGCTGCACTGTACCTTTACCCTGTACCCTGTGCCCTGCAGTGGTGGAGTCGACGGTGCAAGCAGCAATTGCTTTAAGTGCTGGCAAATTCAAGGCTGACTCTCGCCCACACTCTCTGGGTTTCCGCTGCTTCCCCTTCCGCTTCCGCTTCCGCTCACACTGGGTATCAAGGGGGGGACGGGCGATGGGTGAGGATGAAGTCCAAACAATTTATATTAATCATACGCAATGTGGTGCCAAATTGTCCCAGGCATAGCCAGCCAGCAGCCAGAAGCCAGCACTTTGGCGGAGCCTCGCTTCTACGTCGTCGTCCCGCTATCCTGCTTTCCGGTATTATCTCGCTTAGTGCAGCCCGACTACATTTGGAGCAACTTTTTCCTGGAGTAAGCTCTTAACGCATGCAGCAAAGACGAAGGACAGGACACTGGGCAGAGATTCTGGGGCGATAAAAGCACTGGCTAAGCGAATGGCGCTTTATCCGGAATGGCACCCAGGACGGCTTCTGTTCGCCAAATGTTCGCATAAAACACATTTCATTCCATACGCGAAATGGATGCTGGCTGCTGGCTGCTAGCTGAATGGGAATGGGCCGCATGCCATCGAATAGGCATGGCCAATTGGCCTACAGCTTCAGCTGCATCTAGACCAGGCAAGGGCGCAGATACCAAATGCATTTCAGGATAATTAGAGTGACTGAGTGTGGAAAATTGGCTGAGGACAATCCGAAGGCAGATGCCGGCAAGACGACACTTTACACTTTGCACTTGCACTCGATTTCGATGACTGGATCTCGCTCGACTCGGATTTCATCCGTCTCCGTCTCCGAGGCCCACAATAATTATATCCTTTGTACAATGAACCTACCCAATACTCAAACCTACATATGTATACACATGCATGCATACACGGATAAATATGCAGGTGTACATCCGTGTGTGAGAGAGCTTAACACACGCAACGATATGTGCGAATACCTCGCAAAAGTTTCTGATTTCGTACGTCTCATGCCCAATTAAACATGCCTCAAGCCATCGGGATTAGTCTGAACTGTTTAACAAACGACCAAATACGACTAATTTGCCGGGGCTGGGTACTGAATGGCCGTCTACGATTATGTAGCCACGTGTAAATACATACATATACATATGTAATATGTATATTCCCATTCACAGATGCAAGAGCACGCGCATGATTAATTCTTTGGGCACACGAATTTTAATTTGTTCACTAATGTGAATCCATATCTACTCGTATGTTTGGCTATGCCAGGACTAAGAATCCAGTAGGCGAATCAAAAATGTAGACCAAACAGGAGGTTAGCGGGGAGTTTTAATTCCGCAAAGAAGCAAAAACACGAACACAAATCAGAAGCTAGTAGCTGCCAAATAGTATTGGCGATAGTGTTGATCATTCTTATCACTCAGAGCAGGTAGTGGGAGGGCTGATCTGATTCTGTTCTCATTTTCCCCATGTTTTATAAAATGATACGCTTAATTGGTTCAAACAAACTGTGTTCAGCGTTAATTAAATGCTCAGATGACAAGGCAAAGGATCTCTCAACGCAAATCCCAATAATCGGTTAAGTAATTACCTAGAGGCACACCCACACACACACATATCAAGCGATTGAGGGAATGAGCAAAGGATTTACTGGCTAACAAAAGTTTTACGTGGAAATGGTTTGGGGTAGTTGGTGCTGGGATACGAATACGGATACTGGATCAGAATGACGCTGGGGAAGGAGTTAGGAGGGACGTTCCACAGGCGTTGACTATTTAAGTACTCAAAGTCGTTTTTGTTAATGAGCTGCGAAATAATTCATAATAAATAACAAAATCTAACCGAACAATCTTAATCGCATTCTCAGACTCGTTCCCGGAAGATACTGAAAATACGAGACCATTTGTAGAACATGTACTCGTAAATAAAACGATTCTAGGAGGTTTGAACAAACGGCTGAGCTTGAAGCCGATTATCGCAAGATTTAAAAAAAAACGCAAGTAATAAATAAGTAAATAAAAAAATATAGAACGGTTTGGTCCGCCTACCAATTTGACGAATTTCAAATTATGCTGTATTTGACGAGACAAATTCTTGACGGCCCACTGTTCATGCAATATCAACTTCTTTGTCCTGTTATGCCAAAAAATGCCTCCATCCCATGGTACGTCATACGACGATATTGCAATAGCCAATACCCCAATTCAGCATCCATTTTTTCTGGTATAACAACCGTTTTTGGATGACCCTCACGGGAGTCGTTCTGCAGCTACGGACATACACAACTGAATTCGTTTATGAAGTTTTTCGCAGTAGCAATGATGAATATTTCGACTCAATAACTGTTCTGAATGGCAAAGTACATATGTACATACTTGCAAATGAGCTCGGAAGACTTACAATTATCAAAGCAATGCCTAAGCCAGCTTATCAAATGAAACTCACCTGCGCATACGTACGAGTCTATCTGAATAGGGTTTGCTCATAAGGGTTATGCCCAGATCGAGAAAAACGAAAAAGCTGACAAGGGATGCCGCAGCAAGCTCTCCGAACACAGAAAATCGAACACAGAAGTGTTGCAAGATATAGATGTGGATCAAAATGAAAGGCTGACGAATGGACAGCCAGCTCCTTCTTTCGGCGTATCCAGTCGAATGGGCACACAGGCAGGAAGACAGGCAGGCAGTCTGCATGCATCCAGCAGAGTGTTGCATTTGCCTGGCGGGCATTTAACGTGTAAACGCTTCGCTTGGGGTTGCTGATCCCATAACGAGGAGGATGTTTGATATTGATGCGACCGATGATGGCTGTGGTGTAAAAAGGCAAAAGAGCAGAGAAAGGGCAACAACGTGCTGTGGTCCATTGTGAAATCTAGTACGAGAATATACATATGTACACAGTCTCGTACGTACGCAATTCAAAGCCTTCACCGATTTCTTCCCGCACGCCCACTCGCCCACACGCTCGCCACAGAGTGGAGTGACAGTGAAAACTGAAAGTGCAATTATTGTATTATTATCAAACTTGCATGACAGAGCTTGTGTTTGTCGGTTTGTGTCTGTGTGTGAAGTGTTTTCGTAATTTAATTGCTTTCGAATCAATGAACATTTGATGGGGGGGAGCAGGTCAGACCTAAAGCAGGATGCATAGCTTAGCATATTGACATGCAAAAATGCATAGCATACAATTGGGGGCATTTCCCCCACGAATGAGTACGTACCCGTAATGCAATTGATTGCCGTTTGTGTCCATCCGCGCCTGTATGTGTATATGTATGCATGTATGCACATATGTACATATGTTTATGATGCTTTTGTGTGTGAGTTTGTGGCACACATTTCGTGCTTTCAACAAAATTACATTTTCCATTTACAATTGGTAAGTATAAATAAATGCTTCGTTCCGAAATGTTTGTCAGTGTGGTTAGTCAGCTCTCCTGCCCGCTCGCCGCTTCTTCCTTCACCAACATGTTGGAGTGACTTTTGCTCTAGACTGGTCAAGTAAGCCAATAATTTCCACACGGATGCAGTTGGTGTTTCATTCTTGTTTAAGTATTGAAAGTGGGCAAGCTCGCATTTCTTAGCACTGCAGACAATACAATAGTAATTATATCTGGTACCCGAAGAGTGCCTCGATAGATACTTATATTAGTTTTCTGGTTAGTTGGAAGTGTCTAAGTCGTTCTCTCTCTTTCACACACACTCTTCCTCGAGCAGTGCGCGCCTTCTGGGGGAGGTGACCGATATACAAAGTCTGGTGTTGGTGTGTAAACATGGTGTAAATATTTAAAAAATGGCAATGGCAATTGAGGAGTTCTTTAGGCGGAGAAGTGATAAACGGGGGGCAAGAATTAACATTGGAACATAACAAGCGCCTCGACCGCTCTCTCTTTTTCTTTATATATTTGCCGTCAAGAGCGAGTAAAGTCAAGAGAGATCGCAGGGATGTTCCCTCCTCCTCCCCCATTAACAAACATATCACTTCCTTCCTTTTTCAAACAGCGAAACTAAACGATAGAAAGAATGGAGCGGTCATGGGCTGCGATCCCAGCTCAGGCGACTACAAATATATGGAACACCAGGTATAAGAGTAGGGCCGCGGCCCTTGCCACGCCACACACCGTTCCCGCTCGTTTTTATACTGTTTTCATCTTGGAAGCTCTGGGGTAGCTGGGGCCAAGAGTTAGGTGAGGAGTGGATTGGTAAGATGAGATGAATATAAGGGTTAGGTCAAAATTAAGAATGCAACAGAGCTCAGATGAGACCAGACAGAATATGTACCTAATCGTTTCATTTATGTTGCGGTAAAATGACGAGATACTGGGGTCGGTTACGACTAGGCTGGATAAGCCCAGAATCGGTTAGATAAGAAAATGCTGTAAAATATTTGGACATATTAGATGGATACACTGACTAGATAGTATGAGTAAATTAGTTAAATAAGGACTAGGCTAACTACCTTTAGGCTATGCCAGCCTTCAGATTACTCGTACGTAGCAGCTTGTTATTGCGATCGTGGAATTTCTATATGAATATTTCCTTAATGGCATTAGCACTGGAAGAGATGGTCAATCTCCCTCGTTTCGGTCGTCTGTCTGAACCTATCGATGATATTCGCTCGCTTTTACCGCTATGTGGGTGAAATACAATTCGAAAAGCCCTCTAGCTTAACTCAAGAAACTGTACATTCGTAGAGACATATGTACGCACGTACTAGATACTATACGATCTATCCGTCACAGTTACTTTCGATTTTCTAACGATGGAATGGATTCACGTTCACTTCAGCGAGCTAGAGCTAATTGGGGGTATGGTATGGACTCTACCTAAGCTAGAGGCATTCCAAACAATATTCAACTTACTGTGAAGGGCTCTGGAAAATTACTTCAGATAATTTTAATTTTGAGGCAGAACCATCTGTTCAACAGAAAGCGAATGATGCGTCCAACTCGTGTGATACCCGTTTTAGAAGTTCCTCCCTGGACGATGCCCTTGAAATTCCCAATCCCATCCCCATCCCAACCGGCACTTACCGTTCGCGTAGGCGCCATAGTCAATGTTTTTGTTTGGTCTGGAATGGCGGGACTGAACGCTAGCATCCGCTGCATCTTCGATGTCCTGGTCGAGCTGCATCAGACCGTGCACGGGCTCGGCTTTCGTCACGGAAATAACATCATTTCCGGCTGCCTCGGCGGGCAGGGCCAGAGCCAGAGCAATAGTCAACGCCAGCGTTAGAACCAGCGGCAGGAGGTGCGGCAGCTTGCGCTGGTTCTCGAGCTGGCATCGGCCGGCTAGGGCAAGCATTGGCTTGTAGCGGTGCTGATGGTGGTGACGGAGGTTCATGACCGCCATGGCCATGGTCGACTCCGACAGTGACTGCGACTGCCGGACCACTGCAAATGGCACGCACGGAACTTGGAGCACGGAACGCGAACCGGACGCACGAAAAATGGGCACCCGGCAAAATGAACTCGCCTGTTGTTTCACTATGGGTTACTGTACGCAGTTTGGGGCGACTCCCCAGGAAAATAAGCGGTGGTCGCCACACCACAGGAACAACAACAACAACAAAAATACCACACACACTGACTGAGGGCCCACTGCAGGATGGAGGATAATAAACCTGACTTGAGGTTTCGACGGTTCGTGCCTGTGTTCTGGCTGCTGTTAGGGACACGCGTTTCCCACGCCGGCAACGGGGACTTGGCCACCAAGGATTCTGTTCTGAACTGAGCGGTAGGCAGGGAGCGTGCGACCTGGCCAACGTGCGAAGCGCAATTGAGCCAGTCAAGTCCTCAGCCAGCACTCATATAGCCCCCGAAGCCGAACTTCTGTTTTGGTGAATGGACGGCTGCCTCGGCTGACGCCTGCGCCTGGAACAGCCAACGATGAAGGATGAAGCATGAAGGAGCTTGAGCTCCACGCAGCAGGGAAGGAGTGTAAGTGGGTAGGAGGGTAGGAGGGTAGAAGGGCAGGAGGGTGATGCCAGCAGCAGGCAGTGTGTGGCAGAAGTCAGTTGCAGTTCATTTGCTCGGCTACGTGATGAGAGTTTCGGCTTCGCTTCGGAAGGCGGGAATTGGGATAATGGATAATGGCTGATGGGCAATTTGAAATCGGATTTGCAAGCGCCGTAGGGGCTCCTGGCTCTATGTAGTTTTGATGGACTGTTTTACGGGCAGTGCACTATGGGAAATTTGACCACTATTTGTGGCAATAAATAATAACTTCCAAACGAAACAATATTGTTTTGTTTAGTTTTTGGATATACATTAATAATAGAAAATGAGGGTATTTCGAAAAATGGGTGTGGCAGCTCGGTTTTTTTTATAAGAAATTCACATTTTTATTTTTTGGCTCAAAATTAAAAAAAAAAAAAAACATTTTGGGAACGTGTTGAGAACATCATATTTTATTCAAGAGGGCGTGGCACGCCTTAAAAAAACTAAAAAAGGAAAAACCCATTATTTTTGGTATCTTTGGTAGCTTGGTAGACTTGAAATATAAAAGATATAAAATTTTATTGTAATTAATATTTTTCCTATCACACCTTTTGTTGATCCCCATGGAGTTCGTTTTCGAGCTCCATCATCCACGAGAATTCGAGTTGATCTTCAGCCAGCTCATCGGAACTAATGCGCTCCGGTGGATTTCTGCCCGAACGACTGAACTCGCTTAATAAAAGATCGAACACCTCAGTTTGAAGGGGCTATTTTTTGCAATTGTATGCTGCTGTCAATGTTAACAGAAGAAGTATCTGAATTATCGATTGCCCTGTGGAACACGATCAGACATATACAATTTATTGCGAAACTTGGCACCCTCTTCTGCTAAATATCCCACAGGAAGATTATTGTTTTCTTTTGTATCGCTTGAATGCACTAGGATTTTGAGAACTGTCGCAGTCATTGACAAACAAGGATATCGGTCAATATCACTATTCGACAAAATCGAACTTTTTTGGTAGTTTTTGTAATGGTTTTTTCAGAGGTAGCTCTGTTATTTTTCTCATTCCTTAAGTATCTTAAATTAAGTTGTACGTAACTTTGACATTCTGAAAAGCTGATACATACATCTATAAAGTAGACTCAAACACCTCGTAGCTTCAGATTCAGTTCCCGTCTGGGAACTACTAGGCTTTCAAATTTATCGATTTTGTTCAATCCATTTTTGACAATTTTGTCTTTAAAAATTCAGGAATAGTCGAGAAAAAAATTGTACCCTTTGTTCTTATTTTTTTGTGTGTAGAGGCATTAATAAGGCGTGCTTTTAAAGTATTTTGCATAAAAATCAATTGAGAAAAGACTCAGCTAAAATGGGTTGACCAACCCTCAAAAAATCACATTTTAAACGTTGATGGCATCGAACACGCACCCACGCGCTTATTAACATGGTGTACATTTAAACAAGAATTAAATGTTCTATAAGATGCAATAAGTAATATGGTTCCACGAGTGAACACTTTTTTTGTAAGCCTCTTCAAAGACACGTTTTTGTCACAAATTTATACTTTTAAATATAATTATGAGGCCAATTTTTACAGTTTAAACTCACAAACACATGTAACATACCTGTCTGAACGGAACCCATTGTAAAAAATTCACTTAATTGGATTTACAACCTTTTAGCACTTTTTACAAGATAAAAAAATAACTTTTTGGACCAACATTCGCCTATCGATAGCAAACAGCTGACTTTAACGGCTGTTAACTTAACTGTAACGTGCAATGTTTTGGCGTAACATTAAATATCAATGTTATTCGTATACATGAGGCCTACAAATAAATTGTTATACCCGTACTCAAAATAAGTTAAGGGTATATTCTATTTGTGGTAAAAGTGGATGTGTGCAGCGCAGACAAGGAAACGTTTCCGACCTCATAAAATATATATATTCTTGATCAACATCAATAGCCGAGTCGATATATCCACTCGTTTTAACAACTTTTGAAAATGGGTTTTGGCCTGAAAAAGTGGTAAAATTTCCCATAGTTCAGTGCTGCCATAAAGTCCGCACGGCAAAGGAGAATTGAAAATGGTAGAAAAAACTCTCTTAAGTTTATGTATACTCGTGCGTACGTACTCTTGTTGACCATCAACAGTTGGAAACGTCTTTGGACTACTATATAGAATGAGATTAAAACTAGGATATACGTGTTAAAATGCTAGCATTGAATTGAAGATACAGTGGAGGGGGTGAAAAAATAGCCGATATAAAAAAGAACACAGATGTATAAATGTTACGATACCAGATAAGGGAATAGCAACAATGCAATAAGCATCAGGGATTACATATAATATTATTATTTAATATATTATTATTATTATATTATATTATTATATTAGATAGTTTGTCATGGGACAAAAGCCTAAAGGAAGTGCGAATCGGTCTGGAAGAAATATCAAAGTAAAGGAAAAATTAAAGTGAATATTCTTTATGCATATGGAATTTATCCGTGTTAATGGATGTATCCCCACTGCTACATTTTCGCTTGAAGATCACAAATTGGTACCAATTGCTGCCACTGCCAATACTGCCCCTCCATTTCCCCTGCCTTTATTCTAGCTATCTGTTGGCTGTTCATCCGGTGTGGAATTTGCATCGCAACGGCATTTCGACATTTCGGCATTTAGTGGCCTCTACTCTCCCTCCACTCACTCCACTCCGAGCTGCTCTCCCTCCACTCTCTCTGCATGGTCCATCTGTATTCCGTTCGCACTCTCTCTCTCTCTCACTCTTAATTAAAACATTTTGCAGTTGATTTGCTCTGCCGTGCGGTAATTTGATTAGCGTGTGCTCCAAGCCATTTTCGAGATACATTTTTCCGCAGCTGTAATGGGGACTTCTGCATTAACGGCTCATTGAAGCCCAGCAAATCCGAAGCCGTAAATACCCAAATGGACAAACAGTTGCAACACGGAAAAAATTGTAGTTTTCGAGAGTTTACAGACCGGCGAAGCTCTCGAAATAAAGCCTAGTAGAGCGGTGGACAGCACAGATATTTCAATAAATGCTTGCTTATGAGGCACAACCACGGACACCACAATCAAAACAGTGGAAAGCTATCAAGAGAATATTTCTGCAGAAAACGATTAGTAATTGGATCAATTAATTTTACAGGCAGCACTCAGACTCTCTCGAGCTGCGCAGTACCAAAGGGTACTGGGATATAGAGTATTCGTTGTGTCTAAAAGTGTGAGTAAAGGCCAGAGGAAAGCTATCGGACCCCAGCAAGTACGAGTACGATATACAATATTCAATTGATAAGACAATTGCTTGGTTTCCAAAAGTATCTGTTACGTAGAAGGCTTCAGCCCATCTAAGTCAATGGAAAAACATCAACAAGAATCAATAAGCCAGTCACATATATTAAATCAGTTAAGTAATCAAGCAAACAATGTTTCTATGCGAATGCCCACAACTGTGAGGCTTCGCTGGCGCAGTAGCTGTTAAAGTAATATCCATTGATATTGATGGGAGCCCAAACGAAGGCCCAGGGCGATGGCGATGGCGGGGCTAGGCGAGGGATGACGAGGGATGGCGAGGCACAGGCTAATCTAATTAATTTAGCAACTTATTAAGACGAGCTTCTGCTGCTGTTTTCGGATGCTGATTTTCATTGTTTTCACATTCCATAATATTATTATTATTATTATTAGTAATACTAATATAATAATGATTGCTCTTATTAGAGCAGAAGGAGTGGCAGTGGTAGCTGCAAAGCGGGATCTACCATCGGATTCTGTGTGATGCGATTGAATCTCAATTCCCCTGCCCCATCCCCTGACTGAGCTTCATAAACTGGCTGTTATGGCCGTAATTGTTATTGTGGCATATTGACCGAGCTAATTGTCCAGTTTTTTTTTTGTGCGCCGTTCAGGAAGGGACTCCTCGCTGTCGTCCGCCCTCCTTTGACCCTGGCATCCTCCAGTGCATCCCACGAGGCGCTAATTGAATTTACTGCCGTTGCACGAAATTGAGCAAAGCCTGCAAAGCACTCCAATAGGCTGGATCAATACCCGATAGCAAAGAGCGTAACTGGAGCGTAGCCCCAGAGTCAATACCAAATAGTCGACGCATTGAATGGACCTGCAGATAGATCGGTCCTGTATGTATGTATGTCTGATTGTGCTCTTCATGTTATACATATAAATAAATATACATGTACATATACTCCAGGGAGTGAAAAGAACAGGAGAGGATCGAATCCCGGACACACACACACACACACATACAATACATAACATTAGTTGATACCATATGATGTCCGATCACGGAAAGGTACAGACGTGGCTATCGACTCAAGAGGTAAGAGCTCCTCTTTTTGTGGTTTGCAAACGTCTAGTCAAAATTATGATATTCTTTGTAAGGGTATATATGTGTATGTATGTTTGTATGTATGTATGTACATATGTATGTATACTCGTATCCAAGGAGACAGGAGCCCTGCCGCAACCGCAACAATAATCAGCTTTGTGTGCAGGATGTGCGAGCCATTTGGCTCGCTCCAGAGTGATGATGAAGCAATTTGTTTGGGCCAGTAATGCTG
This sequence comes from Drosophila tristis, assembly GCA_018150885.1. Classification (NCBI taxonomy): domain Eukaryota; kingdom Metazoa; phylum Arthropoda; class Insecta; order Diptera; family Drosophilidae; genus Drosophila; species Drosophila tristis. The sequence goes on from JAECWT010000026.1 coordinate 2,785,648, forward strand.
GATGAGACTGAGAACGGGGACTAGGGGCTGAGGACTGGGTGGATTAGGTAACCAATTCGATTTGCAGTCATAATTTCCGGGCCAGCGTAGACACACTGTTCTCGTGGTCAGAACAGAGTTAAAACTGGGACTCAAGCTTTCAGTTATTCACGCTAAGCAGGACTCATTTCGTTGGCCTTCAACTGAAACCGTTCTGGGAATAGTGGCAGGAGGAGCAGAAGTGGCACGTGGTCCGGCTGCAATCCGATTTATGCGGACACAAGCAAGCACAGAAGCACCAGCAAACAATTAGCGGGATGGGTAAAACTCGTCCTGCAGGCAGGTTTCAGTTGGGTTTCGTTTCCGCACGGGGTACCCGGTACCCACTTCTCCTCTCCGCTGCCGGATGGACGCACTCAAACGACAAAAGCCAGAAAGCAAACGCGAGTGCGGGCTTTGGGTTTCCTCGGCAGCCGCGTCATTCCCTGCCGGCCGCAGACAGGGCACACGATAGTCAATACCTCGGTGCACCAGGCGGTACAGTGGAAGAGAGTCGGAGTAATAGAGTGAAGCACTGGATGATGGAGAGAGTCCGACTGATACGTCCTGCGACTATACATATGTGGACTTATTGAAGGCGAATTGGCATCACTATCTGCCCTGGAATATCCAAATAGTCTATGGCTATGGTTGAGCTCACGGTCAAGCCCTCCGGATATTGGCTACGCAAGTGGTATGGCTCCGGCAGTGCTGATCAAGAATGTATACACGTACCACGTATGAATGTATGTAGGTACATTTTGGAATCGGTAGCGCCACCTTTTGGCTGATCTACTCCATACAAAAGTGCTCAGCAATAGAGTTGGGTTGCTCATGAGTGAGTGAACAAAAATGAGCTGTTCACTTCACTGAGTGAACTGAACATGTTCACTAAATTTTTGTTCAGTTGTTCACTTGTTCAGTTGTTCACTCAGTTGTTCACTTGTTCAGTTGTTCACTCAGTTGTTCACTTGTTCAGTTACTCACTCAGTTGTTCACTTGTTCAGTTGTTCACTCAGTTGTTCACTTGTTCAGTTACTCACTCAGTTGTTCAGTTGTTCACTCACTTGTTCAGTTGTTCCCTGTTCACTCACTTGTTCAATCAATTAATCACAAACAATTTTTATCTTCTTTGTCTTATTTTTTATTAAATATTCCTACCGTATTGAAATACATGAATAAACTTTTTTTTTGCCTTTTCTTTTTCTTAATAAAATATTCTTACTTTTATGTATTGTTATCCGATATTCTTTAATATTTGGGTGGGGCGTTTTGCTAAACATACTTATTCATACATATGTACATCTATATTTATGTATATATTTCGAATGTACCACAAAAATTAACTGGGGAAAAACAAAGCATTGAATTGAGTGAACCACTGAACAGGGAACAACTGAACAACTGAGTGAACAACTGAACAAGTGAGTCAACAGGGAACAACTGAACAACTGAGTGAACTACTGAACAAGTGAGTCAACAGGGAACAACTGAACAAGTGAGTGAACAACTGAACAAGTGAACAACTGAACAACTGAGTGAGTAACTGAACAAGTGAACAACTGAGTGAACAACTGAACAAGTGAACAACTGAGTGAACAAATGAGCAACTGAGCAAAGTGAGTGAGTTGTTCACTCACTTAAAAGTGAGCAACTGAACTTGTTCACTAAAGTGAACACTCTTTACCCAACTCTACTCAGCAATAACATTTTTCTCTTGTGTTTTGGGAAAAGTGCACATTGGAGCAAAACCCAAACCAGACACGGATGTAAACAAGAACAACGATTGAAACAATATAAACACAGACGACAACGGCAATGAGCTGAGCGGCTTACTTAATTGTACATTGCACATTGTCTATTGCACATTGTATATTGTTATTGTTATTGTTATACCCGTACTCAAAAAAGAGTTAAGGGGTATATTAGATTTGTGGTAAAAGTGGATGTGTGCAACGCAGAGAAGGAAACGTTTCCGACCCCATAAAGTATATATATTCTTGATCAGCATCAATAGCCGAGTCGATATAGCCATGTCCGTCTGTCCGAATCGATCAGCGCCTGGATCTCAGAGACTATAAAAGCTAGGGCAACCAAATTTGGTTTCCAGACTCATGTGATATCACACTGCTACAAGTATATTTCAAAATTTCGCCCCGCCCCTTCAGCCACCACAAAGAACGAAAATCTGTGGCAGTCACAATTTTAAAGATACGATAAAAATAAAAACGCAGTAACGTGGAGAATGCCCATATCTACCAGATTGCCGAATCTGAATCATAATTACAGCCAGAATGACGAAATTAATTTTCTGTTGGTTCCCCCGCCTCCTCCTGCATGAGATCCGTTACTCTATCTCTTTCTCGCTCGCACACTCTGCCGCGTTCAGTGCGCGAGCAACCCCTAGCGGAGGAGATGTAGAATATAAATGTAAATGGTACATCTATAATCTACATGTTAGATGTAAAATATACATTTTATATGAAGATGTAGATAACAGATGTAGCAAAAAAATGTAAAATGTAAAATCTTTTTTTTTTATTCTAAAATTCTAAGAAATCATATCTCAAAAATGTATATACTGACTGAGTACGGGTATAAGTAGAGTCGCGTCCCCAGAAGCGACTCACACGTTCCTTCTCGTTTTTTATTATTATTGTTGGGTTTTCCAGCTTTATATTCCCCTATATGTATATTCTACCAACATCATCAGCTCAATCATAGTGGTGCAGCCTAACGTAAATCTAATTATTGCTCATTATTTACACTGCCCAGTGCACCTACATATGTACATATTGCTAACCGCTTATGCGTACACATGGTGAAATTACTAATAAATGACGGATTCACCACAGTGCCTTCTTATTCGAGGACCACCAGCTTGTCAGTTGTTTGCCAAAAGAAGAGTGCAGAACGTAAACGTTTGCTATCTGATAGAGAGAGATGGTGGTCCTCCACTCAGCTGACGACGTCACCTATTAGTAATTTCGCCATGTGCTTACACACGGCATCGGCCGTTCGTTTCGCAACTGCAGCTGCAGCATCTATGCTATTCTCTCGCACTCTCTCTCTCTCTCTATCTATCGCTCGTACTCGGCTCAGCATTAAGCCACGAGCACTTCGGTCCGCCGGCCCTCTTTTAGTCTGGAACTGATCTTTAGCTAATATCAACGCTAATCGCTCCTACTCATTTCTGTCGCCTTGATCTGGTCCTTCACCTGCTAGAACATAGCTACCTTGCATAATACATAACAGCATGTGTACATACATATATTCGGTCTTGCATATGGACATACGAAGCGCATTGTATCTGCCAAAAACAATCTCGATCGTTGCCGGCCCCTATACCGCGCATAAACATATTCAACTAAAACCGTCGTGTGTTATTCTTTAAAACAATTGTAACAGCTATTGAAAAAGCTCGCCAGCTAAACAATTATTTTTAATTTTTTCTTTTTTTTTTATCTTTTGTTTTATCGCAACCCACAAACCGAGCCAACGTAGACTACAAATAAAAGCAGCCACTCGCGTGTTCTATACCGATTTCTACAGTTGTTTTAAAACAGTTGTCGCTAATGGACCTCGGAATGGAATGTTTCGCCAATTTATATTCGAAAGTTCAATACCTGTTCGAGCTAGTTAATATCCAGTTAATCACAATGGCAGATTGGACGGACGGACAGACTTACAGGTGGATTGCTGGTAGGTTTTTCCTCACTGCATGCACTATCATCCGCTCCGCTGTGGGGCAATATTGTCAGCTTCCGTTTCATTTCCTGCTCATAACTTTTCAATGTGTGCCTGGCTGGTCATCCAATCCACTTCTGGGGAGCCGGAGCCCTGACCTCGCTGTTACGCTGCTACTCAGCAGAGCTCTGCTGCCAATCCGCGACTGTTTGTTTTTCCAGATCTCTCCGTTTGTGTATTTCAGTCTCTTGACTGGGTGGCGGAGGGTGCAGTTTCCACGTGCCACGTTCCACTTTGCATTCAATAAACTTTATCAGCTCGCTCGACATTCGGTCTCTCGCTTCGCACGTACTCGCATGTACATATGTACATACATACATACACATGTATATATATACATATGTGCATATGTAAATGCATGCAGTCACAAATAAACTAAACAGGGACAGTGGAAATATATAAATAACTAATTTGCATTTGAATGCCTTACATCCCTCTGCAGTTCGATCTCTATTCAATGAATGGGTAGATTGAACTGAAAATACCTCAGGCTCTGCCTTCGGGAAAGCTCTTGGGCTAATTATACCCGTACTCAAAAAAGAGTTAAGGGGTATATTAGATTTGTGGTAAAAGTGGATGTGTGCAACGCAGAGAAGGAAACGTTTCCGACCCCATAAAGTATATATATTCTTGATCAGCATCAATAGCCGAGTCGATATAGCCATGTCCGTCTGTCCGTCCGTCTGTCCGTCTGTCCGTCTTGTTGAGCGCCTGGATCTCAGAGACTATAAGAGCTAGGGCAACCAAATTTGGTTTCAAAACTCATGTGATATCACACTGCTACAAGTGTATTTCAAAATTTCGCCCCGCCCCCTTCCGCCCCCACAAAGGACGAAAATCTGTGGCAGGCACATTTTTAAAGATACGATAAAACTAAAAACGCAGTATCGTAGAAAATGCCCATATCTACCAGATTGCCGAATTTGAACTAGATCGGATCATAATTATAGCCAGAATGAAGAAATTAATTTTCTGTTGGTTCCCCCGCCTCCTGCAGCCAGAGACAGGATACTCATTCTCCTTCTCGCTCGCACACTCTGCCGCGTTCAGTGCGCGAGCAACCCCTAGAGGAGATGTAGACTCTAAATGGTACATGCATAATCTACATGTTAGATGTAAAATATACATTGTAGATGTAGATGTAGATAACAGATGTAGCAAAAAAATGTAAAATGTAAAATTTTTTTTTATTCTAAAATTCTAAAAAATAATATCTCAAAAATGTATTTACTGACTGAGTACGGGTATAAGTAGAGTCGCGTCCCCAGAAGCGACTCACACGTTCCTTCTCGTTTTGATTTATTTTAGGCGGAAGTTAGTCGACAATGAATTTATAAAATTTTAAGTCCAAATAACCATTATTTCTTGCATAGGTATCCATCGTTGAAGCTATCAAATAGCCCAGGGTTCTGCTGGTCTAAGCTTAAAAAATGCCCAAAGTTCCCATTATTTTTCAGCATACAATTTTAATTTAAATCTATTTACAACCTTCACCTGTAATGCTGCTCTTAAAATAAAAATTTGAAATACAGTTTCCCGTCCAAAGTTGGATGAACTTCCAGTCGGTCCCTTCAGTCGGTCATCCGTTCCAGGGTATGTGGGACCTCGTATTGATTTACTCGTTATCTGCCGTAGCATTTATCTGCCAATGAAATTGGGATCGGGACAGAGGGGCCAGTCGCTGGATAAATTTGCAGTCAATTTTGGTTTGATTCATTGGATTATTCCCCGAACGAAAGGTTCAAAGGTCTTGAGTGGAAACTGGAACTGGAATCGGAATCAGAACCAGAACCAGAGGCGGAAGGCTGTCGAGGCAATAAAGATTGTGACAGATAAATGAGCTCGAATAAGCGAATAAATGGATGAAGAATGAAATTAGCTCTGGTTCTGATTCGGCTCCTTATTTCAAAGTTATTGGAATATTTTATGTTCTATTTGTACATTTTGAACTTTGATCAAATATAAATGTTTGCTCCTCATAAGAGTCTCCTCGTACTAACAATAGATAAGAAAAGAGAAAGGGTGATCGTGATCGTGCTATAATTGAAGGCGGCTTGTGTTGCAATGTGTGCAAATAATAATTCGTGTAATTGCAATTGGCTTTTTGGCTAATTTTCGGCGTAGCTGAAGCAGAATAGAGTAGTCGTAAACGTACCTACCACCTATGTATATCGGTATATTTGTTATGTGCCTTTCACGTAAATTCATCCGTGTGGATTTTGATATTCCCGGTGCCTACAATACATATGTACAAACTTCTAAACATTCATATATCTACAGACGTGAACCCGTCCATACCAATATGTGGATAAACATGAGATGGTAAAGCTCTAGTCAATAAAGACGAGGAGAGTCAAACACACAAAACAAAAGAGAAAGTCGAGTACATTTTCTTTGGATCGCGAAAAATAGTAAAAGTTATGAGCCAAATTGGAGCGAAAGAGCACCGAAGAATTAACTGGCACACACACGAACACTCAGTCAAGCGCACACACACAGACTACGCTACTTGAAGAGCGCAGAATGCATTGCATAAATGTAAACAAAAGAGTATTCTCTGCCTTGTGTGGCTTGCTGTGTGGGTGCGAGAGAGAGTTTAAGGGCGAGAGTAATTCACATTTCAAGCACGTTTCGCTTTTATGCTCTTAAATGGTGAGTGTATCTGTGGGTTTATACACATGCACACATACATATGTACATGTGTGTATATACCCCTCCCTCACAGAACACACCTTAGACCTGGCCCCCCTCCCCTCCCCTCCACAACCAACACATCGCATCCCAACCACATGTGCTGTCTGTGGCAAAACGATAATTTTGTTGATGATGCCATGATTATAAGTTTTAGCCTCGGAAGAGCTTTCTGCTAACGGCGAGGAGTCGAACAATGGCTGAAACAAGCAGGAGCGCACCAGAGACCGAAGGACCGAAAGACCGAGAGACCAAGAGACCAAGAGACCCAGCGACCCTCGCCAGGCGCAATCAAGGGTTCAAGTAGCGTGTCTACTAAGCGTGTGTATCTGTATCTATATCTCAGTAAACTATACATTCACACACATGTACATATTCGCACACCCACGTAGAAATGGGGATTCGGATGTGGTCCACATTCTTTGCGCGTGAATGAGCCACATAAAAAGCCGCGTGCCTCGGCCAATTCTTTATTGGCACGTACCGAAAAAAGCGGTGAGGGAAAGCGATAGAGTTTCCAAAAAAAGGGGGAATCGTTCAACAGCTTCGCGGTCGAAGACAGCATGCCACATTTTTCATTTTAAAAGTGGAATTGAATTTCGTTTTGTGCAATGCGGTGGGGGCCTTATTATTATCTCCAACTTGCTCATACATTCACATAGGACATGCATATATTAATTAATATTATAATATTCTCGGCAGTTAACTCCTGCAACCTCAACCTTTAGACCAGCGGGATCTAGCTGACTTCACACCACACAGACGAGGCCTTTAAGATATGCATCACCTCACTAGCAGGCTCATATGCCAACTACAATCTATGGGCTATGCAGTGAATGCTGGGCCTGTGTAATTTCTTCCCTTTTCCGGCCCCAGAATATTTGTCTAATAAATTGTTTATTTATTGCCAAAGCTCGCACTTACACAGAAACACAAACAACCACACTCACCTACACGTATGTCCAACTTGGGTGCTTCTAAGTAGCTATAAATTCCAGCGTGACAGCCCAACATGATATCGCCCACTGCTGCTGGCTCCACTCCCCCATTGATTTATTATGATTTTTTGAATATCATCTGCTTTCCCTGCCTATTGGTCTAATAAACCGAACACAAAAGCATCTTCTCTGCAAGGCCGTCATACCAATTTCCGTTGCATGTCCGACTCCCCAAAAACCATACCGCCTGGGGCATTCGGCGCTGCTTCTCGCAGTGGTGTGACTACGTCGCACAGTGGGGAATTGGCCGGAATGAGGTGACAAAATTAAATCGGATTTTTAGTTTAGTATATATGTATGTATACACATACATATTTACATACAGTGGTCATGTACAGAAGGCTACTGCAGCGTGCCAGGGGCACCTCGCGCTTGCACCATTGCAACGAGCACTACAAAGCAGCGAGAAAGGAGCTGAAGACCGCCATCAGAGACAGCAAACGGGAATGCTTCCTCAAGCTGTGCGATGCAGCCGACGAACATCCCTGGGGAGGGGCCTACAAAATGGTGGTGAGGAGGCTCAACGCGGGCGGCAAAGCCCCAACTGATCCCGTAGCACTGGAGGGGATAGTCAGCGCCCTGTTCCCGTGAAGACACCAGGTCGCGAGCTTCCCACGGCCCGAGGTTGGCATAGGCGAGATCTCGGAGGTCACGGAAGACGAGGTACGTCAGGCGGGCAGACACCTCAAGCCCAAGAAGGCAGCGGCCCCGATGCGATCTCCAACAGAGCTGGGCTAGCGCTGCTCCCAATGGAAGTTGCTGGCCTTTTCAACCAGTGCCTCCAGGAGGGCACGTTCCCCGAGAGGTGGAAAAGGCAACGGCTGCTACTGCTGGCCAAGCCGGGTAAGCCCCCAGGCTTCCTCTTACAGGCCCATCTGCCTCCTGGACACGATTGGGAAGGTCTTCGAAAGGGTGATCGCAACGAGGATGAGTGCAGCCATCGAATCTGCAGGCGGCCTTTCCCCGGCCCAATACGCCTTCAGGAAGGGAAGGTCAACGCTGGACGCCATCTCAAAGGTCGTCGGAACGGCAAAGGAGGCTGCCGCAGGAACCAGATGGAAAGGTGGGACCAAGACCTACTGTCTAGTGGTGACACTAGACATCAGGAACGCCTTCAACTCGGCCGACTGGAGCTGAACGCTGGAGGCCCTGAGAGGCTTCAACATTCCGGGTTACCTGCTGAACATAGCCAGCAGGGTTCCAGGGCATACGAAGTCTCAGCCGGAGTTCCGCTGGGCTCCGTTTTGGGAACCCTGCTCTGGAACGCCATGTACGATGTGCTGAGGCTCCCGATGCCAGCCAGCACAAGCTTGGCAGGCTTCGCGGACGACATTGCGATAGTGGTGGTCGCAAAGGAACGCGCCTCAGTGGAGAACCTCGCCAACGAGGCTATCCAAGCGGTCGAGTCCTGGCTAGCGCTCGCAAGGCTAGATCTTGCGGCTCACAAGACGGAGGCGGTGCTCATATCGAGCCGGAAAGCGGTCGAGACAGCCAGAGTGCTGGTCGGGGGGACGACGATCCAGTCCCAGAGGTCGATCAAGTACCTAGGTGTCCACATCGACACGAGGCTGTCCTTCAAGGAGCACCTGGAGTATGCCCACAGGAAGGCCAGTGGGACCGCAGGATCGCTTGCTAGGATGCTGCTGAACACCAGAGGCCCAAAGCAGGCAACGAGGAAGTTGCTGGCGAGCATCGTGACGTCGCAAATCCTCTACGCCGCGCCAGTGTGGTCGGAGGCCGCGAAGGTGAGAAGCTATATGCGAGGGCTGGAGGCAACATATAGGCTTTGCGCCATTAGGATCGCGTGCTCGTTCCGGACCATCTCGGACGAAGCAGCGCTGGTCATCGCAGGGCGAATTCCTCTCGGGGAGCTGATCCGGGAGCGGAAGGAGGTGTTCGACGCCACGCAGGATAATGAAGCGGCTCACTCCAAGGCAGAAGGAGCAGCCTGGAGAGGTGGCAGATAAGGTGGGACAGCTCACACAAAGGGCGCTGGACGCACACCCTCATCCCACGCATAGCGTGCTGGGTGGAGCGGGGAAGGTAGACTACCTCACCCAGGCTCTAAGCGGGCATGGCTGCTTCCGCATCTATCTCAAGCGATTTGGCCACGAGACGGAGGACTGGTGCCCAGAGTGCGGCACTGGCATAGTGGAGGACGCACATCATGTCCTCTTCGAGTGCCACCGATTCAGCTATGAGCGGCAGGAGCTGGAAGCCGTCGCAGGGTCCACGCTAAGTGTGGAAGCTCTGGTGCCGCTAATGCTGGCAGAACAGAGTGTTTGTGAAGCTGCCGCGGTGGAGAGAAGGCGGAAGGAGCAGACGGAGTAGGTGTCATAGCGCTTGCGAAGCAATGCTTTGCGGCAGTACCGCTCGACACAAACCCCTATCCCTATCAGTCCCCGTCCGTCACTTTATATTGTTTAAATAATTTGTTACTAGGTGTAAGTAATTTAAGTTATAATAAACCACATGAATACAAAATAAAAAAAAAAAACGAGAAGGAACGTGTGAGTCGCTTCTGGGGACGCGACTCTACTTATACCCGTACTCAGTCACTACATAAATTTTTGAGCATAATTTTTTGAAATTTTAGAATTTAAAAAAAATTGTTTACATTTACATCTACATCTCCATCTACAATGTATATTTTACATCTAACATGTAGATTATACATGTTCCATTTAGATTCTACATCTCCTCCGCTAGGGGTTGCACGCGCACTGAACTCGGCAGAGTGTGCGAGCGAGAAAGAGATAGAGTAGTGTGTCTCTTGCAGGAGGGGGCGGGGGAAGCATTTGAAAATTAATTTCTTCATTCTGGCTATAATTATGATCCGATCTAATTCAGATTCGGCAATCTGGTAGATATGTGCATTCTCTACGATGCTGCGTTTTCAGTTTTATCGTATATTTAAAATTGTGGCTGCCACTGTGGGTGAGAAAGGGCGGGGCCGAAATTTTGAAATACACTTGTAGCAGTGTGATATCACATGAGCCTGGAAACCAAAATTTGGTTGCCCTATAGTCTCTGAGATCTAGGCGCTCAATAAGACAGACAAACAGACAGACATGGCTCTATCGACTTGGCAATTGATGCTGATCAAGAATATATATACTTTATGGGGTCGGAAACGTTTCCTTCTCTGCGTTACTTAACTCTTTTTTGAGTAGGGGTATAAAAAACGAGAAGGAACGTGTGAGTCGCTTCTGGGGACGCGACTCTACTTATACCCGTACTCAGTCAGTATATACATTTTGGAACATATGATTTTTTAGAATTTTAGAATAAAAAAAAATTTTTAATTTTTTACATTTTTTTGCTACATCTGTTATCTACATCTACATATACAATGTATATTTTACATCTAACATGTAGATTATAGATATACCATTTAGATTCTACATCTCCTCCGCTAGGGGTTGCTCGCGCACTGAACGCGGCAGAGTGTGCGAGCGAGAAGGAGAATGAGTATCCTGTCTCTGGCTGCAGGAGGCGGGGGAACCAACAGAAAATTAATTTCTTCATTCTGGCTATAATTATTATCCGATTTGATTCTGATTCGGCAATCTGGGCAATTTCTACGATACTGCGTTTTTAGTTTTTTCGTATCTTTAAAATTGTGCCTGCCACAGATTTTCGTTCTTTGTGGGGGCGAAAGGGGGCGTGGCGAAATTTTGAAATACACTTGTAGCAGTGTGATATCACATGAGTCTGGAAACCAAATTTGGTTGCCCTAGCTCTTATAGTCTCTGAGATCCAGGCGTCAAACAAGACGGACAGACGGACGGACGGACGGACGGACGGACAGACAGACATGGCTATATCGACTCGGCTATTGATGCTGATCAAGAATATATATACTTTATGGGGTCGGAAAATTTTTCTTCTCTGCGTTACACACATCCACTTTTACCACAAATCTAATATACCCCTTAACTCTTTTTTGAGTACGGGTATAAAAACAGTGGTCATGTTCATACTGCATCTGTCAGGAGGAAAGAAATGTAAACTATCAGGCAGCTCCGGTTTTCACCTTCGCAAAAACTTGCTGCTCCCGTTTTTCGCAAAAAGATTTTTTTTAATGGTAGAGCGATCCGAAGGGTACTACCCGAAAACCGAAAAAGGCCTCTTCCTCTCGGGTCATCAAATCTATTTCGATTATGTCGTCGTCCAAGGTATCATCTACAATGAAATCATGCTCTAGGTTCGCCTTCGAAAATTTGAGATTTTTAGCAATATTGCTCTTTACCTGCGCGACCTCACCTGTAGCTGTTCGTAGTCATTCCCATTCAGAGGCTCCACATTTCCACTATCTAGGCCCTCCTAATTATTGAGTGGGAAGCACCTGCATCCAAAGTCAACACACATTCGCTTCCATCCATTCGGCCTATGATAGTGAGATTTCCAAATACGTGGAGCGAGCTTTGATTACTATATTGCCATCACAGGAACACCCACTTTCAATCACAATCCGAATGCGAGTGCCGACTGTGCGAGGCCCCCCTGTGCGACATAGAGTTAATCCGCAATAGCTTGGAATTTGTCTTTTTGACTAAAAATCGCAGACCTACATTTGCTTATCAGTTATAGGAGTTTATTTCTTACTTAAAGGAGTGCCAAGAGAAAGTCACCAGAAATACACTCAGAAACGTTCGATGTAGTTTGATGTTCCAGCTATCTGCTTAATGATGATCACATATTAGGCTCAGATGGATAAGATTGATTTGGTGCAGCACAGTCTAATCCGATGTGATGTGATTAAATGAATTCTCAGTTATTGGAGCGAATAAAAGTGAACCATATGCGATAGTACATATTTATGAATACAGTTTTTGAACAATATATAAGTTGAGGTATCGCTATATGTATGTAATCAATTTTGTTGATTTCAGTACAAAGGTTCCATTTGAGTCCCCAGCGACTGAGGGAATACCTGTACAGTGTACACCATACCATATACCACGCACCCTGCTTGTGTTGGGTATGAAAATTTCCCAAGTTATGCCGCCAGTTTGCCTCCAACTTTTCCTTCAGATGCTGTTGTATGTGTGAGTGTTCGTGTGTGCGTGTGTGTGTGTGTATGTAATGTGGCTATGTTTGCTTTGCGGAGAGTCGAGAGTCGAAAATTAACCTGAACGCTAATGTTGTTTTTGTTGATTTTGCTCTTGTGCCGCTCGTCAGTTTGTCCCCCTGCCGTCCTACCCATCGCACTGTACAAACGACCTCGTATTTATTATTATTTTTGCTGGCACCTATGCCATAGCTATGGCATTCGGCAACCACATTACGGGTATGCGTATACTGCGAGGTAGCATCAGCCGACCACAGAATCTCCATTCCCATTCCCATCCGTTCTGAACTTTGATTTTTTCATTCAAAAAGTGCATACAAAATACGAGCTCTGAGGACTTTTGTCTTTTTTCACCTTTAATGTGACTTTCAGCATACAAAATTTGTAATATTTTCCTTAAAATTCGAATGCTTAAATGGATGGAATGATGTTTGATATAAGCAGTAGTTTAATACGAGTACTTTAAAGACTAAAAACTTTAAATAATAGTTAAGAAAAAAAAGGAGGGTCAGACTTACTTAAACATGATAACAAATCTATTAAGTTGATTATTGGTATTCCGTTAAGGATCTTTAAAAATATGCAGTCCATGACTTGGCGGAGACCAACTCTAGCGATTTTTATTAAATTTCATTAGACACTACATTATTTTTAAAATGTATTTTTTTATTTGTAGATCAGTCTGTGTGCATGCAAAATATTGAGAGCACTGCTAAACGAAAATCGATACGTACATACATGTACGTACTGGTAATAATAAAAACCAATTCTTATATGTGTAGTACTCCTATGTGTTAACGGAAAAATATAAATAATATTTTTAGTTGCTAAGCTTCTAGTTTTAGGCCAAACAGAACAGTTTCCGCCAGAAGGAAGGCGTGGGCGGCAGCGTGGTGGGCACAAGACCCTCCCAAATGGCCGTATCGAACACATCCTTGACTTTTTCCTGTGGAAGAGAACAAATACAAAATTATTAAAAATACGCCAAACATAACATATCTGGCAATGATTTAGAGATTTTGTGACAATTTATGAGACCTATTATCTCCCAATAATCATTCAAATACTTTGGAATTGCCAGCATTCAGAAGTACAGTTCGAAACCGGCTTATTTACTGACACGCCCTCTGACGGTTTATTAGCACGTCGACGTGCAATTGCTGCAGAACCAAGTGTCCCAAGCGACAGCAGGGAGATGCTTCCAAATTGAAATTTTGAAATATACGAGTAAGTATGAATGTCACAGGAGTCTTCTGATGTCCATATTCACCACAAAACTAATATAATAAAATATAATATACAACTAATACTCGTACATATATTCCTAAACTGTTCGAGTAACGGGTTTAAAAACGAATTCATTTTATTTAACATTTTTGGGAGCTACAAACTTATCAGCAAACATCAGTTTCGTTCCAGATAAGGGAAAGCTTGTCAGTTTGTTGCATGGTGTTATTAGCCGCCTCTGCCGGGTGAGCCACTTGCAACTTGATCCATCTATAACAGGGCTGGGCACGGCCCTATCTAATGCGCATAGTAAAAGGCGCTCCTGCTGCGCTGCCGCTCACGTACACGTGTATCATAGTGTTTGCCACCAATACAATGCACTATGGGAAATTTTTTCTGGCCAAAACCCATTTTTCAAAAGTAGTTAAAATAATATATTTGTTGACCTGATATATCCGAATAACATTGATCTTACTGTTAAATTAACGGCTGTTAAAGTCAGCTATCGATAGGCGAATGTTGGTGCAAAAATTTGTTATTTCGCCTTGTAAAAAGGGCTAAAAAGTTAGAAATTCATTAATTTAAGTGATTTCTTTACAATGGGTTCGATTCAGACAGGTATGTAATATAAAAATTGCGCTCAGAATTATGTTTAATGACTCATTTTTTAACAAGTCTAAATTTGTGACAAAAATGTGTTTTTCAAGAGGCGCATAAAAAAGTGACGTCTCTTGGAACCATAGGACTTAATGCATCTTGTAGAAAATTCAATTCTTGTTCAAATGTACATAGTGGTTATCTGCGATTGGGTGCGTCTTCTATGCAATCTTGATTCTTAGACAAAACCATTAGGACTGCAGTAACGATTTAAACGATAAAATGTGATTTTTGGAGGTTTGGTCAACCAATTTTAGCTGAGTCATTTCTCCATCGATTTTTGTGAAAAATACTTTGAACGACTCCTAATTGATGCATCAAAACACAACAAATATAAGAACAAAGGGTACAATTTTTGTCCGACTTTGTTTGAGTTTTTAAGTTAAAATTATGAAAAAAGTACTGAGGAAAACCGATAAATTTTGCATTTGAAAGCTTATTATTTTCTAGACGGTAAGCTGAAGCTATAAGTTGCTCAGGTCAGCTTTATAGATGCATTTTTTAGCTTTTCAGAATATCAAAGTTCATTACAACCAAATGTAAGATACTTGAGTAATGTGCAAAATAAAAGAGCTACCTCTGAAAAAAGTATTACAAAAAATACCAAAAAAGTTCGATTTTGTCGATTAGAATAATATGTTCTCAACATGTTCTCAAAAAATAATTAATTTTTTTCGTTTTGGGCAAAAAAAAATGATATTTTTATAAAAAAAAGGAAGTTGCCACGCCCATTTTTCAAAAAACCTTCATTTGCTATTATAAACTCATATCAAAAACTAAACCAAAAAATATCGTTTCGTTTGGAAGTTATTGATTATTGCCATAAAAAGTGGTAAAATTTCCCACAGTGCACTGATCTATAAGCGCGTATGCACATGCATACATAAGGGAGAGGGCCCGGTTGTGGACATAGTTAGGTTTTTGCCTCATAACTTTTGACCAATTGCATATTATACAAACATATGTGTACCAATTTAAAGCTAGAGGCATTAGCTAACTATTAGTGAAGAACTAAATTTATTCCTTCATTCAGAAAAATTGTATCAAGAATTTAGTGAAGTAACCTTTTTTCGAAAAAAAAAAATATAGGCCTAGTTGTGGACCACCCTGAAAAATCCGCTTAAAATAAAAAAATATGAAAGAAAATCACCACAGATAACGAGAAATTGGAAATTTATTTATTTTAAGAGCCTACTGGCTTAAAGAAAAAGAAGGATACGACTTTTTAACATCAATCATCGTAATCAGAGTCGCAATGCTTGCAAGTTAAGTTACTTGCACGCATATTGGGGCACTTCATATGCACCGGACGGTTACATTTATTGCATTCGACGGAATTCGCGGCGGTCAACTATCTTGGCAGAAGGTGCAGACAGATGATGCAAAAATCCTGATCATCGTCCGAAAGAGCCTTGGTTCGCTTAGCTGGTGGTTTTGCTAATGATGCCTTCGTCCAAGCTTTTTCTGGACAGAAACAGCTGCCTGCATATTTGTTAGTTTCGAATCTTTCTTAGCTGCATTTTTCTTCAAAGAAATAATGCATTCAGGAAAAGTAAGCACGGAGCTTTCCATCGGCTTTCTATCACGGTTCGAAGGCTTCTGTGGTGTAGCCCTTTGCAGAGGACCAATTTCTTCCATAAGTGATAGACAGCTTATCGAAGATGTACAATGGTCTTAAACAACAATATTATGCAGCTTTGTAACCAAATACACGTATTAAATACAAAAGACAGGATGTCTACAACAGGTATCATGGCGTGTATCATAACCGGGCCAAACAGACAATTTTTCCAAAAAACCAAAAAATATGTTGTGCATATATTTTGGTTAAAAACAAAAACAATTCATAAACTACAATGACTACACTACAAGGAAAACGAAATACTACAATTTTTGGACAAAATTTACATCAATTTTTTCGCACTTGAAAAATAATAAAATTTACTTTGAAGTTTTTTTCCCCCCAATATTTTTTGTTATGCTCACAGCATCTAGACCAAAGCAGCTATTTGTTTCGTATTAGCACAAAAACTGCGTATTGTTACCGAATATGACTCCCAATACTCAGATCAGAAGCATCTGCTTGCTGTCCAAGTTTTTGGGGGGTGGGTCACAACTAGTACCTGGTCCACAACGGGGCCCTCTCCCCTACATATGTACATGAACATTGTACATGTAAGCGATAGTGTTGGGTAAACATCGTTCAATTTACTGAACAAGTTCGTTCGTTCAATTTTATTCAGTGAACTAAGTCATTCTTTTAGTTCGTTCTTTTTTGTTCATCGTTATTTTTTTCGTTCTCTTTTGTTCTTAGTTCAAATTTGAGCTCTGATTTCTATTTGTGAGCGTATGTGTAAATAATTTACTACAATTTGTGGACGGCTTAACTCCGAAAATGTATTTTTATTTGTACTTGGTACTTGATATTGTATTAACAGCTTAAATTTTGTATGTAGATGCCGTCGGTGCTGAAAAACAGTTATCAATTTGATTTTTGTCGTCCATCATAATTACAAAAGCTATAATATACACACCTTTATATAGTATTTTATTTATATTTTAAGAAAAAAATAAAACGAACGAAAAAGAATGAACAAACGAGAAGGAACGTGTGAGTCGCTTCTGGGGACGCAACTCTACTTATACCCGTACTCAGTCAGTATATACATTTTTAAGCATATGATTTTTTAGAATTTTAGAATAAAAAAAAAATATTTTACATTTTACATTTTTTTGCTACATCTGTTATCTAAATCTACATCTACAATGTATATTTTACATCCAACATGTAGATTCTAAATGTACCATTAAGATTCTACATCTCATCCGCGAGAGGTTGCTCGTGCACTGAACGCGGCAGAGTGTGCGAGCGAGAAAGAGATAGAGTAGTGTGTCTCTTGCAGGAGGGGGCGGGGGAAGCATTTGAAAATTAATTCTGGCTATAATTATGATCCGATCTGATTCAGATTCGGCGATCTGGTAGATATGGGCATTCTCTCAGATAATGCGTTTTTAGTTTTATCGTATCTTTAAAACTGTGCCTGCCACAGATTTTCGTCCTTTCTGGGGGCGAAATTTTGAAATACACTTGTAGCAGTGTGATATCACATGAGTCTAGAAACCAAATTTGGTTGTTCTAGCTCTTATAATCTCTGAGATCTAGGCGCTCAACAAGACGGACAGACGGACAGACAGACAGACAGACAGACGGACAGACAGACATGGCTCTATCGACTCGGCTATTGATGCTGATCAAGAATATATATACTTTATGGGGTCGGAAACGTTTCCTTCTCTGCGTTACACACATCCACTTTTACCACAAATCTAATATACCCCTTAACTCTTTTTTGAGTACGGGTATAAAAAGAACGAACGAAAAAGAACGATTAAGTTGAACTTATTCAGTTCGTTCATTTCAGTGAATAGTTCTTTTTTGTTCGTTCGTTCATGACAACCCAACACTAGTAAGCGAGTCAACGTCTTATTTTCAGTCAACTGTCAAAGCACTTTCGAAACAAATTGACGCTGTCCTTCGAAACATCAACTTCTGGTAGCAACCGCTTATAATTTGTTGCCATCGATTCATCTTCGTCACCTTTTGGAGTAGCGACCGGTGAAGAGTCAGTCACCTGAAGTGGGGGCAGGCAAGATTTGCTGCCTTTAGGGAAATATGCCAAGAGTGCAATGCACCGCTGACAGGTTCGGCGGCCGCGGTGACAGTGGGCAAAGGCATTCATTCAGAAGTGTTGGGGCAAGCAAGGGTGCCACCAGAACATTTTTGTACCCGACCAGAAGGCAGCGTTCCCCCGCTCTCTGCTCCGCTCTTTCCTTGCACCGAAAACCACACAATGGTACATTCTTGTGCAAGTGGGTGGGTGACTATGACAAGGCAACTCAAAGGGATGACACCACCGCGAATCTCGCATAATGCAGCCTCCTCTGCGTCTATGGAATCAAGCGGATTTTTATACCCGTACTCAAAAAAGAGTTAAGGGGTATATTAGATTTGTGGTAAAAATGGATGTGTGTAACACAGAGAAGGAAAATTTTCCGACCCCATAAAGTATATATATTCTTGATCAGCATCAATAGCCGAGTCGATAGAGCCATGTCTGTCTGTCCGTCTGTCCGTCTGTCCGTCTTGTTTGACGCCTGGTTCTCAGAGACTATAAGAGTTAGGGCAACCAAATTTGGTTTCAAGACTCATGTGATATCACACTGCGACAAGTGTATTTCAAAATTTCGCCCCGCCCCCTTCCGCCCCCACAAAGGACGAAAATCTGTGGCAGGCACAATTTTAAAGATACGATAAAACTAAAAACGCAGTATCGTAGAGAATGACCATATCTACCAGATTGCTGAACATGAATCAGATCGGATCATAATTATAGCCAGAATGAAGAAATTAATTTTCAGTTGCTTCCCCCGGCCCCTCCAGCAAGAGACACACAACACATTCTCTCTCTCGCTCGCACACTCTGCCGCGTTCAGTGCGCGAGCAACCCCTAGCGGAGGAGATATAGAATATAAATGGTACATCTATAATCTACATGTTAGATGTAAAATATACATTGTAGATGTAGATGTAGATAACAGATGTAGCAAAAAAATAAAAATGTAAAATTTTTTTTTTTTTCTAAAATTCTAAAAAATCATATCTCAAAAATGTATTTACTGACTGAGTACGGGTATAAGTAGAGTCGCGTCCCCAGAAGCGACTCACACGTTCCTTCTCGTTTCTTCTGATACTCTGCAGTCTTGTGGTTTGTGCAGTTGCCGATTAAGCATGTAACGGCAAAGGAAATCCATCCCCATAATACATAGTACGAGTGTGTGCCATATGTAAATATGTATGTATGTATGTCCAAACACTCGACTATTTGATTAAGACATATTTTTTAAGTGCTTAAACGAGGCAACCCCAATGGATTCGGTGTGGAAAACAGAACCCGACAAATTAATTTTTTCCTTTTGCTTTTCTTCAATCCAGTCCCGTGCCTTCTGTGGCCCGCTTCCCAGGAGATGGCGAGAGATGGACTCACCTGTGTAGCCGACGAAGTCTCAATGTATTTTGCGCCAATTGTTGTTGCCAAATCCCAGGCGTCTGCATATGAAATTGCTTTCTCGCCGTTTGTCTGCAGAGCGGAAATAAAAAGGTGAATGAGCAAAATAAAGTTAGCTCGGAGCAGATTAAATCAAATAAGATTTTCATAAATATTTAAATTATGTTGAAAAGGCTATATAGATGCAGAAACGCGGACAGCTCCGCAGAGTAACAAACTAAATGAAAGCCAAAGAAAAATGCAGTGCGACTCACCTGAAGTTTGTTTAAGACATTCAGATTTCCGCGTAGATCGGCTTGGGTTCCCACAAGAATCAAGGCCGCCTTGGCCTTGGCGAACTTCGGGGCCCACTTCGATTTGATGGCACGAAAAGTTTCTGGCTTGACCACCGAAAAGCATAGCAGAAAGACGTCGCTGTCCGGGTAGCAGAGCTCGCGCAACGGATCTAACGTGTCCTGACCGGCGGTATCACAGAGGGTCAAATGCACAGGACTTTCGTTCACATTGACATCGACTGGAGGGAGACAATGAGCGGGAATTACGAGTGTTCACGTTTAGGTATTAAATTATATATATTGATCAGTAAGTATCAGTATCAGATCAGGGAAATGAGTCAGGAGATGGGAGATGGGATGGGAACGCCTCTTTCAATTGATTGTCCATTAATATACATACACCGACATATGTATTTTCAACTAATTCACCAAATATCATTGTGTAAAAATCTCTTTGGCAGTAAAAGTTCCACAATGGGCCAAGGCAGCAGAACTCCCATGGTCGGAATGTCGACCACAGCATTCGTACTTGCTTCTGCTTTGTTGCCTGTATTTGCCAAATGAATCAATCAGTGTGTGAGCCCACTTTGGGTTCGTTTGGTTTGGTTTGGTTTGGTTGGGTTTCGGTTTTGGTCGCATTGCAGGTTCAATTTAATTGCAAATATGTAAATTTCTAGACAGGCTGCCCGTGCTGCCCCGCACGGTCCGATTGAATTTTGCTGATGGAATTTAATTTATTTTAAAATGCTTATGCTCGGCCAAGGCTGTCCCTCCTACCCATCCTTTGTCCCTCCACGCAAGTGCACGTGCCAGTGTAGACAGCCGGATGTCCACACCCACAACCCCATCCAGGTGGTTCTTAAACCCAAATACATACACACACACACACACACAGATCAGTGTTGGAAATGCCAACAATTTTACAATTAATTTGTGTTCAAATTCCAGTATCCGTGTCTCCGACAGTTCCTTTGTTCCCTAGCCGCTGCACTCCTTTCAGCATACGGCTGTTTGCCAACGCAGAACTAACAAATATATCAGATTACGAAAATAAATCCTATTATGTACATATGTATGCATTGAAGTTTAACTTGTAATTGTAATCACTCTTTCCTCGGTACAAAGCGAGAGTTCAGCTGTAATGGTGCACGCTGCACTCCCCAACGACTTCCATTCTCAATAGGGGGTCTCAATGTGTGATGCAACCTTGGACAGTTCGCATCTTCAATGCTTTGCCCTCAGAATTGAAACAAAAGAAAGGCCACTGTTGCAGAGGTATATCTGAATAAAAATAAATATCACAAACATGCCCTACGAAGGCAGATACAGATACTGCTCACCTTACCCTATGTGAGAATTTGCAGCATTTGCTACGAGTAGTATGCAAACATTAAAGCAACATCGATATGTTTTTATTTAACGTTTCATCAACACGTTGGCTACTGCTTTTAGCTTTATATTATTAACTTTAATGCACTCAGCCAGAAAATATATTTCCATTGCTCAATCACTTTTCCTGTCCTGGCTATTCCCACAATTTTATGGAGTTCTACCTTTCAGAATTCCTGGAATTCTCTTAGGACTCAATTAAATGGTCCGATGGTCCGATGGCAGTTTTTCGCATGCGTAGCCCGCACATAAAATAGGTGCAAGGAATGGGGTGTACATTCGAATTGAAATAAGTTGGTGTCCCCCTTAATGTGGTCCCCACTAAGTTTATTTAGGGTCCAGCCATTGTGTTTGCGCCACCAGTTGCAAAGCCGACTGACTTAGTTCTTGACGGCATTCCATTCGTTTCACATTTTTCGAACTTTACGATGGTAAGACTGATTTATACATAAGTCTTTTGCCCTACCTGTTGGGGACTGGAAATGGCGTGCGGCTACACAAGAGCCTTTCGGTTTGCAAAATCAGTTCTTCATCGACAATTGAGGAACATTTTTAATTTCTAAATCAATAGATATTGGGCCAAGTTTCTGTGTTATTTAGGTTTCATTGGTTCGACCTTGTCTGTTGCTACTTTAAAATCTGAAAATCTGGAAATATGGCTAGAAATCCATTAAAGCAAACGGAAGGTTGTGCTTGACGGACAACATGATCAGTGCGTATTCCGCGCTATGAACATACTTATTGTATGATGTTTTTTTTTTTTTTCATTTCGGAAGCTTATATTCATATGGTTTTCTTTTGCCTACAGGTTCCTGGCACGCAGAGCCGTGTTCTCGTGCTTTTGGATGCTATTAATATGGTAAATTTAGGCGAGGAAGCCATCACACCACAGCACTTTGGTTGGAAAAAAAATAATTATTTTCGGGTACGAAATTCCAAACTATCTTCATGGGGAACTTCAAGATACAGATACATCAAGCAACTTCAGGGCTATGCTTTTAATAGCTGCTAAGAACGATTTTATTGTTTTACTCCTTACAGGGCCCTCAATTTACTGGTCATTCGGGGCTAGTATTGGTCAACTTTGTGCTAAGAAGTCATCCTCAATATCTTCTTCCCGCAAAAGTTGTCTGCATCTGCTACTTAAGTACGAGTATATCTTCCTCGCTATTGGCTGCCACTATGCCACGGTAGTGCACTATGAGGACGTTTTTCCTGAAAGTTTTTTCGCAGTCCATATATTAATTGGTGCTTCCAAGAATCAAAGTCAATAAACATAAAAAAAATACATATAATTTCTTATAGAGCATATACAATGGCAGCCAAATACATATGTACATACATTTTTCCATGCAATTCTCCGAATTTAAAAAAATTAAGAAGAGATTTCAAGTGCTGGTTTTGCAGTGGGAACATCGGGACCATCCAATACTTTTCTTCGTAGTTAGCGTAGTTTTAAACAGAGTCAGACTAAAGCAATACCCACCCGACAGCATTTCTTTTAGATTTAGCTGCCCTTGATTCCATTGAGTTGAGGCATCTGTTTGTTCTAAAAATACGTCCTATCAACCCCTCGGTAGGAGTGAGTTTGGGCTTAGAAGCAGGTGGGAAATATGGAAATATGGAAATCTGGCAGCCGAATTAGTGGAGCTCGGCGCTATCCTGCAGCCGTTCAGCCGTAGAACGAACATTCATATTTAAGCGGCAGCGAAAATGAGTTGAACGAGTGGAAGGTACATATGTACATACTGTTATGCACATACATGTGCTTGATAAGTGGCGATAGTGAAGAGTGGAGGGGTTTCGGATTATTTTGGCCCACGGGAAAATCTGACCTCGTCCTATCTAAAAGATAATCATGGCTGCCTTTTATTCAATGCAACTGCTGCTAGCAGTGGGACTGGCAATGCCACTGCTCTCGCTCTTGCTGTCGCTGCAACCTCCTCCAACTGCGTGCGCTGTGTAAACAAAGCTGGATGCCGGTGCCTGGCTTGTGCTGTGATTTTTTAATCAGCATGCTGCATGCTTCATGTTGCATGCAGCGGGCGAAACATCAGGCAGCAACGGTCGCCAGAGCCATGGGGCTGGGTCTCATGTAAAATAAATTTAATTTGTGCGCCGCATAAAACTCATGAATACATTTCGGGTAGACCCGGTCGACCCCCGCCCCACCACCCTCCACCAAGCACATCCCACACTATTCCATCCTATTCCGCCCGACTTAACTTGACTTTATGTTGATGTTGATGTTGAACTGTGGTGCTGTGCTGTCCCTCTTCTCCTTCCTTTGTACTGCGTTGTAGCTGAGCTCCTGCCCCTGCCCCCACCAATCGTAGTGCCCCTTCGCGAGGAGAAATATTTTTGAAAAAGTAAAAGTGAAAATCAATGCCAAACAACATCGCAGCCCACACAAAGCATTGAATGCTGTTTCCCCCCCATTTACCACTCACTTGCTCGCTCGTTCACAGAGGCACTGAGGCACTGAGGCACCGAGCCACTCAGGCACTGCCACAATGGAAAACTGTTTGCCATCTCAGCTGAAAATCGCTTTCCGCGAAGGCCATCACAAACAAAAAGGGGAAAACAGAGCGGCGAGTAGCGAGAGTAGGTACTACGAACTGTGCCCGCTGAATATCTACAACTATCTGGAGCTTAGTGCAGATTCCTGCTGGCTGCAACCATTGAGCTTGTTCTCTGTAACGTGCAATGGCTGGACTATTAAATGCTACTAGTAATCCTACTCGTAGTCTCCACGATCATATTACTGATCAGGAATAACTGCGGAAAATGCGTAATCTCTTCCTCTGCAAGGGTAAGGAAAGAAAACTGAGTAATGAGAGCAAAGAAAAGGAGAAAGGAATGGGAAAATGATTGGCGAGACAATGGTGGAGGCCAGGACAAAAGAATAAGTAACGCCAGCGGTTCCTTGGATGTCATTGGATCCATGCGTGCGAGTGATTGTGTACACGGAAAGTGAGAAACTGTGTAATTGTGGGCTAAAAAGTCAGCTAGCCCCAGAGGGTCTTTCCACAGATCCAAATGATTCCCAGTCATACCTAATTCTATCAAACAGACTGTCAGTCGGACAGTCTTTTCTTTCTTCCCTTCACAATTGAAATATATGGGTTACGGGTTGCGGCTTACAGGCTACGACTGGCTTTTCAAGCATCCATCCCCATTTTGGCCCATTTTACTTGCCAACCATATTCAAATATTTGCAAGTCAATAAACCTCTCCATCCCCCCGCTCCGTCCACACCAACACTGCCCCTAATTAGATGGAACTACTAAGTCTACTTACATGTAGCATGCCGAAACTTACATATATATCCAATGGCCAAACTATGCCAAAGTCATTGCGCCTGGCCTGACCCGAATGGCGTTTCTTTTCTTCACAGAAAAATGACTGAGAGAGAGAAGGGAAAGGGAACAGGAAACGGAAGCACACATTCTTTCCCAAATGCACACATGGATTTCAAGGAATGTTACCTTGAGTTGAAAGCTTGTAAACCCCGGCATGCAACAGAAGCCCTATTGTTGCCGCTGAGTGGCAGCGAGGAGGAGGCGACGTGCAGCAGGAGCACGAGGCGTATGCGTGATTTCATCCCCAACAAAAGGCAGGAGAAGACAGCCGAAGACAGGCGTTGCTCTGCCCTTCTCTGCTCAGTGGAGGGAGGGAGCCAGCAGATGTCAGATGTCCCAGGCACTTGGCCAAATAAAATGTTTCAAATAAAATTTTTGCCTGGCCCTCTCTCAGAAAAAACGGCAGAAACAAACAAAGAATTTAGCAATTCTTGCATTATTGGCTAGAATAAAGCCCAAGTGCCGGGAACTGGGACTGGGGCTGGGACTGGGGTTAGTTGAATGGGATTTCTGATCACATGTGGTGCAGGAAGCAGTGGGGAACACTCCTTCATAGTGTTCAATAAGACAATTAGGCTCCAATAAAAGCAGATACATTGAACAATTGGCCATTTATCCGAGAACCAGGCAACTTCTTTTCCTAAATAGGAGTATGTGCAAAATTCTCAATAAATTAAAGTTTAAGAAGATTTTGACTGAATGAAGAATGAAGACGGCATTATAGTATCCGACCCAAAATTGGGATAGCCATTACAACTTCGCACTTCCTGTCCACTTGGCTGCTGAGATTTTCCCCAAACAAAAAGAAGTGCAAATGAATGCACCATTTTAATGGCATCAAACCCAAGGGATGGGACTTTCATCCCAAGAGCCAGAGTCAGAGCCAGATCGGACGGATCATGTCATTTGTGGAGAAGCATATTTAAATCAAATGCACTGCAGCTACGCAAAAGCGACATCGACCGAAGGGGAATACGGGTACATCTGCATCGGCATCTGCCAGCCAGAGCAAAGTCAACTTTTTAAATTTTGCCTGTCCTTCAGTTGAATAGCCGCAAATTTCAATTTTGCGTTCATTAAAATTAGTGAATAGCAGAAGGCACACACAGAGGCGTACATGCATATGTACATATGTGCATAAAAAAGAGTCTCACAATGCGGAAGCAGTGAAAGTCAAAAGACGGCTCTCGAGGATGTTGGCCCACACCCACACCCAAACCCAAACCCACACCCATACCCATACCCACATCCCCACCCCGAAGCAGCTGAACATCCTTATTGCCTGTTTCACTCTGCGCGAATGATGCACATCTCTTTCACATGGGGAAAACTCAGTAAAGAGTTCACAAATTGGTTTTCAACAAAATAAAAAATTCATATACGTGCCAGCCAGCCCAGCCAAACCCAAAACCAAACCCAAAACTAAAATCAATCCGAACCAAGGAAGGCGAGTGGCAGGCCGACAGGCGCTTGCCCCGCCAGTCAGCGGGTCCTTGACTCACCCTAACCGAAACGGGCGGGGCGGGCGAATAAACCTAAACCTGTTGAAAAGCGCAGTCAACACCGGCGCCCCCTTACCCATGGAGACCTGAAACCTTCGAAATACGAGCTAAACTTACCGTTATAAATATCAGAGGCCGTTGGTATGTGCTCCGGATTGAAGCGGTTCTCCAGATATGACAATATCAAGTTGGTTTTGCCCACAGCTCCGTCTCCGACGAGCACGCACTTAATTGATGGCTGCGTTGCGGTCCCAGCTGGAAAGCGATGCAAAAATATTGAGAGAAAATTAGAGAAGTCTTTGGGAAGGCGTATAAGATAAAGCATTCACGACTTAAGGGCGTGGATAGAGTGATTAAGTGGCAAGGAGTGGATGTAAGGTTTTAGTTGGCAATCAGCATGGCATAAGTGACTGGAAATCAGTCGCACCAACTAAGGAGCATGCATAAAATAAACGAGTTCCTATTATCTGAATATGGTAATTATTAATGTGAAACGCATGCATAGTTAAGTAGCAGATATTTCCCTCTCTAGAAGGAACACATCGGAGAAATCAAGCAACGAATATATTGTATGTACTTTGCACAATATACGCATTGTCGAATGGTATCGCACATTCTCAATGATACCAAACAAAACCCGATGCACGATTCGGTATCCGAAAAAAACATGGTACGAGAAGCGAGAGTGCTGCTTGGCTCTGTTTCTAGATATATAGTATCGGAAGCTTGCTATAAGCACGCGCAAGCTGTTTGCGTCCTACCTCAGCCACAGAATCTTGGCTGTGAGAAGCCGCGTACATGCCCCACAGGAGAGCGTACTAGCCCCATCTGTTTGCGTCCTCTACTCAGCATATATATTCGCAACACCTTCGGCCTTAAACCTCAACCATTGCACATGATAATGCAATCCTCGGCCGGCTAGATTTCCTTCCATAGCCACTTGGGAGCCGATGAGAAATAACTCGCAGACGGCGCACCAAGGTATTCGCTTAAGCTGGAGTACAAGGTCCTCCTATACAACAACTGCTTCTAGTCCATATGCACGAGTACCTTGGTATTGTATGTATTTAAAGGCAACAGCCACAAGGATTTTTACATACTTAGCAGCCAGTAAAGAATTGGCAGACTACATACAAATATGTATGTACTATCGCACCCCAATAGCCTAGACAGAGGACTAACTTGAGTTGGAAACAGGACGGGACTACGGCGCAATTACCAGCCATCCCTAGATGCAAAACAAAATCGTTGGCCGGACCACCAAGCGTTATACTCGTGGGGTAACAAACAAATCCGCTTTGGGATATTTCAGCAGCAAACTCAATACCAACTCACCCTTTTTTCCACCATTTTCGGCCGTGTCTGAGGCGTCATCCGGTGTCGCTGCTGCTGCTGTCTTCTTCGATTTGCGTTTCCGTAACAAGAATTTTGATCCCTTACCAGTGCTGGCAGCGCTGGCATCGCCCTTAAATTGTTTCTGTCAATGAAGGGAAAATAAAAATTTATAAAGATATATTTATACTTGTATGAGTATTGGTATATTTATAAACGTATCCGTGTGTGGCATTAAACGCCGCATAAAATTTAATTATCTTGCAGCCTGCACTACATAGCGCATACGCCTCGTGGACGCATGAGACGCATCGTTTGTCCATGACCCAGGTAGCCAGTTACTGGCACTCCACTCCCACTCCCACTGGCAAAGTGTCAATTAAATAATTAATGACAACAGATTGAAAGATCTAACACAGATGGTTCGCCGTGTCTGTGTCTGTGCGGGTGTCATTCACGCGGAGTATTAAATAATGTCAGGCGCCTGACCCTTCTGCCGCGCTCGAATAATTTAATATGCACATATAAATTAGTTAGGACGACACCCTGCAACCGAGGGAGGACTGCCAGGGTGCAGGCACAGAAACGTGACAGGCGTATAAGGATCCAGGCGAGGTTTCCACTCAACAACAGCCCCCAAGTGGCAGCAGTGGCACAATTTTCCGATTCCGATTTCTTGGTGACTCGTGAAGTGAGCACATTGCGTAAACATCAGCGTATGCGCAACATACGAGTACACCACACACTTTTGGTCCCTGCGACAGGTTTCTCTCTCCCTTTTTTGCCTTTTATCGCTGTTCTTTTCTTATTTCTCATCCTACTGGCTTAGCCCCATTTTCCATATACTCCTTCGCCTTTCTTCACTAATATTCGCGGAATACCTTTTCTTTCCATCTCCCCCCTATCTTCACATTCTTTTATTTGCTACTTCATCTCTTATGCTTTTTTTTTTGAATATATTTTCAGGTCGGAGCATACAGTTGCGGTCAAAATAATAGTAGTGCTTCTAATGGATTTACATATTGCTAATTTTGTCCGCCATTCCTTCAAAAATCGAATTTGTTTCTTTACTCGTACAACTATTAAGCATTTATTTCCTTGAATATAAAGTTGTATTAGCGTGTCCCTTTTCTTTCCGTTATATTTTGAGATTTTGGCGCCGGCATCATGGGGCGTGGAAAACACTCCAGAGGGGAAAAGCGTTCGTGCCTAAAGGGATCGTTTCAATAGGAAAGTAATATTTCGAGATGCTAAATACTATTGGTTGTTTAGCTATTATGATCACCATAAAGCAAAACACGCGATCAACGAAGTTATTCTGCAAAATATCAGTAGATCAACCTTTACGACAGACGAGCTGCCAAAACGACCACGGTTATCTGAATTTTCCACAAAATATACTTCAAAAACCGTTACAACTGCGGCAGCGTTGACAATGATTTGGGCGAGATTTTCCAGCTACGGAATTTGACCATTATATGTGTTAAAAACATATTGGATCGTCCTTCGTACATTCAAATATCGACCAAAATGATTCTACCTAATGCATCTGAGGATATGCAACTTACTTGGACGTCCCAGGAGGACAATGATCCGATGAACAGCCGCAAAGTTGCCAAAGAGTGGTTCGCTGCCAATAGAGTAAATTCAATGGAATGGTCGGATCGATCTCCCGATCTCAATCTAATAGAGAGTTTATGATGTTATGTGAGAGGAAAAGCCTCATAAATAAAACAATCAACTTTTGAAAAGTTTTAAAAAGGTACTGGAAGACGATTTCTGTAGAAAGGTGACAAAATTTAGTTAGCTCCATGCCAAAGCGTCGTGCAGAGTTGTTAAGCTGTTTTCTATTATTACAATCTGCAAATAAGGTAGTCTCTAAGAAAACTAAAATTATTTTGGGGAAGTGCTCGTAAATCTTTTTTTTTTTAAGAAAATATGAAAAGTCATATTGGCACTACTATTATTTTGACCGCAGCTGTACATACATACATACATATATGTACATATGTGATTTGCCTGAGACTGTGGCAGACTATCACATAGTTCCCTGTTCTTCTTGTAATCAGTTTTCTATTTCAATCGAATTCGCCACTTTCCGCCGAACAAACAGTTGTCCAATTTTGACACTGTGAACTCGTTAATGAGTTCTGAATTCAAAAAAGCTATAGAGTGCCGCAAAAAATGCTAAATGTTAGTTTATAGCTATATAGCTTTTTCAAAGTTCTCAAAAAAAAAACTGTATAGCGTACTCAAATTGTATGAATTTTTTCTAAATTACCCATTAAAAAACCGTAAGCATAAAAATAACAAAAGTTCTTACAAGAAAATTGGAGTCACAAATTTATCAGAAGAATGCAGTTTAATACTGCGAAATTGTAATTGAAAAATTGAATTGTTGCTTAGGTTGATTTTGTTAAATTTGGCGGTTTCAAGGTTATTTAAAAAAATCACAGCGTTCGTACGGAACAACAAAAGAACACATTTAAATTTAGAAATTAATATCGTGACGGAATTATAGGGAAATGTGCTGGTACTTTTAATTTGTTGGCTTCAGAAGAAGCCTATAGATTCATATGTATGTATATATGCAATGTAAATATATGTAAATGGTCATATGTAAAAATATTATTTATAGCTTTATAGCTTCATTGCCAGCACCACTGCCCGGTCAGTGTGTAAAAAAATGGGTATCCATTTCGAATTATTTATTGCCCAGAGGGACAGGCAGTGCACTATGGGCAAGAGTTTTTTTTCTGTTAAAAATATTTTATTATTATTCAGAATGTGTAAATTGGCTTTTGCTTTAAATTAAGAATAAACCAAAGCACTTTAATAGTATTTGTGTAAATTTTTACGGACTGCCCTTCATATTTTTTTATCGCTCAAAATTAACTAATTAAGCGTGGCATTCTTTAGTGAAAAAGTGGGAGTAAATGGTTCCTACTGGTATATTGTATGTGTATGCGCAGCAAAAATTGGTTTAATACGGTAAATGACTATCAGAGTACAATATGTTAAACAAATCGTTAATACAGATTTTTAAATAATTTTAACTAAAAGTCTATGTTTTAACACATGGTGAACTATGGTGAATCAAATAATCCCTTGATCAATATCCCTTGTTGACCCATTTTCTGCATTTTGAAAAAAAAAAACCATATAGATTTGTATGTATTAACAAGAATTCACTGAATAAGCATTAATGTCACTCCATCACAATAACTCAGAAGTAGCTTAATCAAATTTTAAATGCACACCTAAATAAAATTTTAAAAAATATATACAAATTTAATTACAAAAAATAAAAAATGTACAAATATCGGAGCAATCTTTAAATTTAAAATAAATGACCAAAACACACACAAAATATTACCCATAGTGCAGTTAGGGGCAAGTAAATAGATATACATACATATGTACATACATATGTATGCAGGTGCGAAATGGATTTAAAACATTTTTCACCCATTTAACATATTAATTTATGATCAACAGTTTGCAATTATTTTTATTTTATTTGCTCGTTGTTGATTAAATCAAAGCGTTTAACGGCTATCGAATTAATCATGCACTTAATTTAATCATGGAAGCCCATGTATCGAATTGGTCACAACAGTGGCGATAGGGACAGGGGTAACGAGAGCGAGAGATACATATGTGCATATTTATTTATGTATACATGTATGTACATATGTAGCTGTACATAGTGTACATAGTGATAGCTGGGAGATGTGATTGGAGGGAGGCGGATACCCACACTAATCTCTGTCTTCGGAGCAAAGATTGCCATACGCCGAGAAGACTTGCTTGCGGACGCAGCTTGTAGCAACGATCATGAATACATTAAAGGGAAAGTCCAATCTGCGTTCCTCTGCAGTGAAGGTGGTCGACGGCTCTCCTTCTCCTTTCCAAGGACAAGTCCCCCAACAAGTTTATTCAGCAACACCCGCCCAGAACTGTTGCATCGGCCTCAAATGCGAATCAACGGAGGAATAATTGCCAATTACCAACTGACTTATCGATTCCTCTCCTCCCCCTCACCGATATCTGCCGATATCTCAACGGTGTATGTGTGTGTGTGTGTCGACTGCTTCCGGGAGATGCTATTAGAGATGCTGTTACTGTAAGAGGCAGAACATATTTTCAAGACACTATAAAAATCAATATCTAAATTGCTTTGCGTTTTGTCCATGTCAACTTGATTAGCTCTCCCGTCTCCGTCACCATCTCCGCCTCCCACACTTCGTGTCCCATCGATAAGATCTCCCTCGCTTTCCATTCTCCGCTTGTTAGGCGATAGTACATACATATGTATGTATGTATCCCTCACACACCATCCAGCATATAAAAGGACGCGTGGTATGACCCGGGACGAAAGTGAAACTTTAAAGGGGGAAAATCAGAAGTTGTGTAGGGCAGGTATGAATGAGTGTGACAGTTCAATGGGAGAATAGTGACTATCAATAAATGTAGCCGTCGCACATACGAGATCGTAACACATTGAATTTTCGTATCGAAATATTTAATTTCTGAAATATCAAAGTAGGTTGCTATTGAAAAGAAAAAGCCCAGCCCAGGATCACATGAGATTGGCTATGGATTGTCATATTCACATATTTATGGAAAATATTTATATTCTTTCCATGAACACACCAATGATGTATTAAAGTATTAGGTACGGATAACACAAGGAAACAAAATTGAACTTTTATGGTGTTGATAGAAGACTGATTGAAATTTTTTACTAATTTGAGGTCGCTGATTTCAAATCTGATCTCCATTTTTATACCCCTACTCAAACAAGAGGTAAGGGTTATATTGTATTGGTGTTAAAGTGGGTGTGTGCAATGCAGAAAAGGAAACGTTTCCGACCCCATAAGGTGTATATATGTTCCATGTCCGTCTGTCCGTCTTGATGAGCGCCTAGATCTCAAAGAATATAAGAGCTAGAACAACCAAATTTGGTTTCCAGACTCATGTGATATCACACTGCTACAAGTGTATTTCCAAATTTCGCCCCGCCCCTTCCACCACCTAAAAGACGAAAATCTGCGGCAGGCACAATTTTAAAGATACAAGAAAACTAAAAACGCAGTATCGTAGAGAATGACCATATCTAACAGATCGGATAGTAAGTATAGAGAAGATGTAGAATCTAAATGGTAAATGTATAATCTACATGTTAGATGTAGAATATACATTGTAGATGTAGATAACAGAAGTAGCAAAAAAAAATGTTAAATGTAAAATTTTTTAAATTCTACATAAATCATAAGCTCAAAAATGTATATACTGGCTGAGTATGGGTATAAAAGTAGAGTCGCGTCCCCAGAAGCGACTCGGACGTTCCTTCTAGTTTTTTATGTAAGGGTATATCGCAAAAACTCGATCTGATAAGAAAAAGGCAAGTGCAGAGTTGAATCCAGCGTCTCCAATTACCTTAAAAACAATATTCAGTTCTAAATCAACAAAACCATTTTTCCCTTGTGTTATTGATATTACAAATTTTTTAACATTACTAGTAGCTCCTTTAGTATAATCTTTTTTCTCTTTCAATGTAATTTTTTCTGTGTATGTGCTATCGATTAATTTTTATTTGTAGATTGTGATTTACAAAATACAGCTTTAGAAATGAGTAATAATCTTGTCATACTCCTAGTGTTGTCTACCCAACTTTCTTTGAGTTTAAATTAATTTAAATTAATTCAATTTTTAATAACCTTAAAACGGGCTATGCAAAGGAAACGTTTTTTATTGAATAATATAGACAATGGATATAACTAACAAAAGAATATTTTCTGTCAAATGCGCGTTTTCCAGTTGTACAATGTAGTTGTATAAAATGTATAAAATTGTTGACTTTTGCCACCTGAATTTGGCTTGGTGCCACCACTCCCGTTTTTCTTTTTCTTCTTAAATTGAATTAAAACGTCTCTCTGGCTGACTGAAAATATTTTCCTTCTTTTTCGACTATTTTTGGCACAGTACGTAAGCCGAAAGTCAAAGCCAAGTTTGTCCTTTCCAGCAACTTTTTCTGAGCAAAATGAGAAATCTGAAAAGTTCAATTTGCCGTCTTGTCGGAGAGGTAGTGCGAGTGTGTGTGGGAGTGGGAGTGTGCTCGTAACTACGAACGTGGGTGGGTACGAGAATACTCGTCAGTGTTTTTAACTAAATAAGACCCACCCAAACGTTCTCCTCCGAAACCAGACCAGACTACACCACAGTACACCAGTCCATGCCAAGGCGATGCTTTCGATGCCCAGGGCGGACCAGGGAAATATTGCTTCTGGTCCGTAGGTATTCTGGTCATCGTAAATATGCAACTTTTTCATAATAAATTTATCCAGGCCTTAGTTCGCTCAAAATATTTATTTACTTATAATTTTACGAGTATTTCAAGATTGCTCAACCCCCTCCCATTTTTTTGGTGCGGACTGCTTAAAAGTCTGTCCCTTAACCGTTAACTTGGTTGTCGTGGTGGGGGAAAAAGTCCTCCCGAGTGGGTCAAATTATTGTTGAGAGGCGAGGGAACTGTTTGCAGGAGGGCCATGCCTTGTGGTGGAAACACAAATCCCGCCCATTGGGGGAAATGGGACTTTCGGAAATGCCCCCTGCGACCTGAATGAAGCTACAATGTAAATCAAATAAATCGAAACAGAAGAAGTTGCATGTCGTGCATCCATATCGCCACCTACCCACCTCTTTGCGCCCATCTTTCTCTTCGGTGGAGTATGATCGGGGGAGACCTGCTTTATTTAAAAAGTTATTTAGGACAAACTTAACATGCGAACCCAAAAAATCAACAAATAAAATGAAAATACTCCAAAGGAAAGAGGAAACCTCAACCTACGCTCCGCTCCTCATCACACTACTTCGAGATTGAAATTCTCTACTTCAAAAAGACTTTCAAAAGATTCAAAGCCCATCAATAAACCAATAGAATGTACCTGAATCAAAAATTAATAAAAGTTTAAGGGAAAACAAAAACAAACTCCAACGTAAACTCTTCAAAGATGTGGAAAGTTGAGAAAAATATCAATAATTAATTGCAAAATTCAGGTGATTCGGTCATACAAGTGCAAGGCAGAAGTTTAACTTTTATTTTGTTGACACAAGAATATATTCAAATTGGGAGGGTGCATTGTTCGGGTTAGACCACCTCCAAATGATAATCTATTTATTTATTTGTACTCACAACTTAAGTATCTTATATCTGGTTGCAATGGACTTTGTCATTATGAAAAAACCGACCGGAAAAATTGTCTGTACGTAAATTTTTATAAATCGGTTGTTTGTTTTGTTTTGTTTTGCTTTTTTTATGGAGCATAGGCCCGTAATTTGCGAACAAACTATAGCTATGTGTATTTACGGTATGTACTTCATGGGTTCAACTATAAATATCAGAATCCATGATCGCCAACTATCGATCCTGAAAGGGAAATAATGCACAACAAATTATTCCCATGTCAAATAATCTATTAAGTAAGTGACGTACATTGTACTTACTTACATATGTATTTACACATATTTCAAATCAGATAGCAATGATTCCAGATCTCGTGACCTTTTACTTGGAATTTCAGTTGTAATCGTCGCTTCTGCTTCTGCTGCTATTCAGCCATTAAAAGTTTTTGTTGTGGCAGTCATGTAAATCATGCTTAAGGCCCAGTGACAGGGCCAACAGATGGGTAGGCGGGGAGTCAGGCACTAAACTTGAAAAATGGCTCAAAAGTTTCTCGACAGTCAAATTTAAGGAATACACATGTACGAGTATGGAAAGTTTGTAAATGTTCATATATAGTATTATGTACATACATACATAAATATATATACATACATGGAGTAGATATGTATATATGGGAATAATCTACTTATATTCATGAAAATGAAAAGGGGAAATAGGCAAACGACACAACTAGTTCAATTGAAGGAGCACAAGAATCACCATCACCACATCACCCAATTTTGACTTCCCATTCATGAATATACAATCACTCGGATTTTTCAAAAAAATTTGATGCTAGGCGATCCATAATGTACATACATATGTACGTATGTATGTATTCATGTAGGTACATATTCATGCTCGTATAAGGGAGACAGAGGCAACCAAAATTTCTTATTTCGACAATTGAATAAATCGGCCGGAAGGTGCCTCAATAATGTACCTCACACATGAGATCCTAGTCAGTCAGGGTGAAAGCCAACAATTTTCGTTGAATATTATATGTAGGAAAAGAATAAGAGAGAATTTTTGGCTGGTGATGACAGAGGCGACAGAGCGGAAAGCAACTGCCACAAAAAATGTGTGGGTGGGGGTTAGGAGCAGTAATGAGGTTGGGTTGGGCTAATTTATACAAGTGTTATCTAAAAATATTCCTTTTCACTTCAATAAAATAACTGTTGGCCGTTTATAGTAGAGGTACAGACTAGAGCTGAAAGTTGAAAATAAAATTTTTTGTAGATTGTTCCTATCGCAGCTATATATGTTCATAAATAAATGGCCAACCACTCCTGTGGTTGCAACAAGCTAAATTAGGTAAACAAGTTTGAAGTTTAAAGTTTAAAAAAGATTTTAAGTTAACAAATCGATAAGTGCGTTTATAGTGCGTTTTTATATACAATACATTATTGGTTTGTGACAGCTTTAGCTTTAGAAGCCAAAGTACCGACACTCAATTTAAATATATACAATTATAAAGAAGTTAATCAGCAATAAATTTACTTTCAGTACTTTGTGGTATTTATTTGATGAAAATATAGAATTGGCGATAACGTTACCGACATTGAATCGTGAATCGAGAAATGGTGAAGCAACCTTTTCACTTTGTATTGACAATGAGGAAGTCGCAACTTTTACGGAATGCTGAAACTTCTGGAAAAAAGATTTGCCTATATATTTTATAAAGCGATTGTCTGAGTTTATAGCATTTAATACTACTAAATTTGAGTATACTGACAAAAGAGCCTGACCCTGACACCTTAGATTCCGAAAAATCTAACCTTGTCACTAGGTTAGAAATTTCTGTATAGACTATTTTTCTCTTAATTGGGATGTACACAGTAATTATTATTTGTTCGAAACTTAGCAAGAGTATTTCCATTTCCCAGACATATATCGAGGATTGGTATTCAGGCAATTGTTAAGCAAAGACAGACTCGAGTAGATGATATAGGAAGATGGGATGGAATTTTGGTCGACAGCGGCCATGTGCACTTATTCGTTATGTAAGGGGCAATATGCATTACAAACTTTATTAGTTATTTATTTGCACAACGCAAGTCCATGTATTTTTCTCTCATTTAACTCGCAACCAGCAATTTCCACAAATCAGTTGGAAGAGGATGGCATGACAATTATTTCGAAATGAAAAATGTTTGCCATTCCAGCCATCAAATTGCTACTTGTGTAGGTATTTCCATACTCGGAAAAAGCATGCGGAAAAATGTTAATGAAAACGTGCCTGAAATCACTCTGAGAGGACAAGCGTCCTAGACGAAAGGGGAATAAAATGCGGAGAGTTATGAAATAATTAAATTCCCACTGAGCTCTGGGTTAAAAAAGGTGATATAATAGCATTTTAATTCCTCCTTCTACATGTATGTATGTATGTAGGAATCGGGATAGGGCCGGCAGTGCAGAGAGCGACTCGAAGTGGGCGCCGGTATTGAGCAACGCCCTTTTTGAGCAAAGGAGAGAGATCAATTAGAGCAGGAGGTTTGTAGTGTTAAGCAAGCGAGAGTCAGCGTCAGTCGGTGCCAGAGTTTCGCGAACTACACATACACACTACACATTAATTTACACACACGACATATTAAATACACATAATCATAAGCCAATTCGCATAATATTAAATAAAGTTACAACAACTACCACTATTATAAAACTAACGTCGTCTTGGGCTTTAATCCACATCAGTGCAAAAACCCTGGGCCACACATTTGGGGGCTCGTCCGGGATTGAATTTTGATTAAACGTGTATAAAAAGACCAACAATAAAAAGTGTCGTAATTGTGATCAATTGTGTTGTGTTGTAGTGGAGTTCGAGTCATAAGTCGCAAAATTGCATTAACCAAGTCAAGAGTGTTAATGGACAATTGTTGGAGAGCGACAGAGACAAAAAGGGAGCGTCAAAAGAATTTTCGACAATTTCGTGGAATTGTGAAATTCAGAAGCGACGCGCAGAAACGGCAGACTCAACGAGAACCGATTTCAAGGTCTGCGACAGAAGGCGACAAGAAACGGTGAAGAAACAAGGAAACAACGAAGACAGCGAGAACTGATTTCAAGGTCTGCGACAGAAGCCGACGAGAAACAGGGAAGGCGAAAGAAAACGACGAAAGCCACGAGAAACGACGAGAGCAGTGATAAAGGAGCTGGAAACGAAGACGATACGAAAGCAGAGAGAGCAGAAATCGTTACTGAGAGCGGCGCGGGACTTTTCGGTATACAGACAACAAGCAACTGGCTGGAGTGTTGGTATTGTATAGCTGGAAAAGAGAGACGTGAAGCAGAACGAGAGCTGATTGATCTGGATGTGATCAAGCGTTGGGAGGCGGTAAGGCCGGATAGCAGAAGCGAGTTGCAAAGTACAGTTGCAAATTCTGGTGAGTTACGGAAATTGTCCGTGTCAGACGAGAGGATCCATATACATAAGTATTGATCGAAGAGGAAGCTGAAACGAGCGACATTGAGTCAAACAAGAACGAACGTGTTTAAGGAGAAAAATTTTATTTGAGTACAGTTTGAAAAGTATGTGATTAAAGTTTTATAAGATTCGAGTAATGTTTGAGAGCCATTGCAATTATCAGAATTTTAATAAACTGTAATTGGAACAGTTTTAGAGCAATAGTAGTTGTAAAAATAATAAACTGTAATTGGAAGAGTTTTCGAGCAATTGGAATTGGAAAAATAATAAACTGTAATTGGAAGAGTTTTAGAGCAACTGTAACTGGCGAAAATAAATAAACTGTAAGCGGCAAAGTTTTAAATTCATCGAAATTGGATAAGTTAAAATAAATTGAGATTAAAAAATTGGCATT
Source organism: Drosophila tristis (assembly GCA_018150885.1). NCBI lineage: Eukaryota > Metazoa > Arthropoda > Insecta > Diptera > Drosophilidae > Drosophila > Drosophila tristis. The sequence continues at coordinate 2,824,032 of JAECWT010000026.1, forward strand.
GTTTGAGAGCCATTGTAACCGGCCAAGGAAAAGCAGATAACTGGAGTGCCAAATTTTGAGAGGAATTAGAATTAATATTTGTATTTTTATATTCTTTACTGTATTATAATACCACACATTTTTATATATTTTACCACATATTACATTATACATTATAAGAACATAAATTGTACAAGATGAGAAGAGACGAGATTCTGGCACTGCTAGTTGCGGATTTGAGGCTTAAGTTGAACGAGCTGGGATTGGAGACGGTTGGTAGAAAGGTAGATTTACAAAACAGGCTTCTTAATCACTATGATCTTCAAGCGGAGGTAGATGAGAGTGATATGGATGAACAGGAACAATCATTCAGGTCAATAGAACCGCAGCAAGTTCAAAATGCAGAAATAGGAAACAGAGTGGCAGGAATTGGTCGCAGAGAAATGGAAGCTACAGTTTCAGCTAGATCGTGGTTCACGCTAAAGGATGTTGAAGGTAGCGTTTCAGAGTTTTCAGGTTCAAATAGCTTGGATGTTAATCAGTGGATAATTGAGCTTGAAGAATGTGCACTAACGGTAGGGTGGAATCAGCTGCAGACTTTCATTTATGCTAAGCAATTGTTAGGTGGAGCAGCAAAGTTGTTCATACGCAGTCAGCGGGATATTCGTGACTGGAGTAGATTGAAGGAAGCGTTGATCGAAGAGTTCGGGATTAAAGTATCATCGGCAGAGGTTCATCGGAGATTGGTTAAGCGACAACAAAAGAAAAACGAAACGTTGCAGGAATACTTGTATGCTCTGATGGAGATCGCGAAACCGATTGATTTAGAAGACGAAAGTTTGATTGAGTACTTTGTGAATGGGATTCCGGATAGTCGAACCAATAAGGGGTTGCTGTATCAAGCCAGAACCATGAGGCAGTTGAAGAATCAGATTGAAGTTTATCAGAAGATGCGGGGTCCACTAAAGTCGTCAAACAAATATGAATCACGGAGTTTTGGTAAGGAAATAAATGAGGGAAAAGGTTCAGAGTCAGCTAGGAAATGTTATAAGTGTGGAGAAACGTCACATATGAAGAAAGACTGTCCAAAGAACGATTTTAGATGTTTTAAATGCAACCAACTTGGGCATAAGGCCGCTGCTTGCATGGTTGAAGGACAGGTAAAGCAGGAAAGAGCAAACTTAGTGCAAGGGAAGATTGTAACAAAACCATATGGTATATTTACTTCTTCCGGGCTAGAGTTAAAGAATGTGGTACACACAAGAGGTACGTTCAAAGGTCTTGTAGACACAGGAGCGGATTTGTGCTTGTTAAGCCGCAGAGTTTTCCTTAAGTTAGGAACTGGTCAGTTGACAGGTCGCCAAAGATGTCTGACTGGAATTGGGGAGTTTCAGATCATCACGATTGGAAGTGAAGTCATTCCTGTGAAGATCGATGGAATCGAAATGAAGGTAGAGTTCAATGTTGTGTCGGATGAAGACATAGCTTTTGAAGCGATTTTGGGCAGGACAATTTTAAAAGACATTGACATGAAAGTCACCAAAGAAGGGACGGAATTCGTTAGACGATCGGAGGTCCAAGTAAAGAGCGAAGGGATACAGGATGAGGGTAACGAGGAACAAGGTTGTTGCTCAGAGCTGTTAACAGAGTATAAAAGCTTGTGTATGATGAGTTCCGAAGAAAGTGACGATAAGGTGGACATAAAGGTTTCACACTTATCGCAGCTAGATGCTTGTAAAGTGAAAAGGATGATCGAGGGATACAATCCGAAAAGAAATGCTAGTAGTCAGGTAAGAATGAAATTAGTGTTATCAGACGAGTTACCAGTTTACCAACATCCAAGACGTCTAGCATGCAGTGAACAAAAGATAGTAGATGACCAAGTTCAAGAATGGTTAGACGAGAAGATAATCAAGCATAGCACGTCAGAATATGCATCTCCGGTAGTTTTGGTCGAAAAGAAAAATGGGAAGAAACGACTATGTTGTGATTATCGAAAGTTAAACGAAAAGATAGTAAGAGATAATTTTCCAATGGTGCAAATGGATTGTGTTATCGAGAAGTTAGAGGGAGCAAGAGTATTTACCACATTGGATCTGTCGAATGGGTATTTTCACGTGCCTGTCGAGGAACAGTCACAGAAGTACACTTCATTTGTTACCCAAAATGGTCAGTACGAGTTCCAGTATGTTCCATTTGGTATATCCAACTCGCCTGCAGTTTTCAATCGTTTCATAATGTCAGTAATGCGCGATTTAATTAAGAAAGGTGATGCAGTCATTTACATGGATGACATTATCATCCCAAGTAAGGATGTTGAAGAGGGACTAGAAAGATTGGGAAGAGTGCTTGAAGTGGCAGCACAGAACGGATTAAGGATTAATTGGTCAAAGTGTCAGGTTCTACAGAAGAAAGTAATATTCTTAGGCTATATTGTTGAAAATGGAACGATCAAACCAAGTGAGGAAAAAACCATGGCAGTGGGTAATTTTCCAATACCCAGAGATAAAAAGGCAGTGCAAAGATTCTTAGGGCTGACGTCGTACTTCAGGAAATTTATAGAAGGATACGCAGTAATCGCAAAACCGTTGTCAGATTTGCTAAGGAAGGATGCAAAGTTCGAGTTCAAGGAGTTACAGCAGATATCGTTCGAGCAGTTAAAGGCTGCGCTGACTAGTAAACCAGTTTTGAGGTTGTATAATCCTAGGTTGCAAACAGAAATACACACAGATGCGTCCAAGTTCGGATTTGGAGCAGTATTACTGCAGAGAGACCCAGAGGATAGCTTGTTACACCCAGTATTATTTATGAGCCGCAAAACAAGACCTTGCGAAGAGAAATACCACTCGTACGAACTAGAAGTGCTAGCAGTAATAGGAGCATTAACAAAGTGGCGTGTATATGTCTTGGGAACGAAGTTTAAAATCATCACTGATTGTAATGCGTTCGCCATGACGATGAAGAAGAAAGAGGTACCGTTGAGAGTTGCGAGATGGGCGATGTTCCTACAGGACTTTGATTTTGATATAGAGCATAGGTCAGGATCGAAAATGAGGCATGTAGATGCATTAAGTAGAGTATCGTGTTACGTATTGACAGATAGTGTGATGCATAGGTTGAAAGAGGCGCAATTGGCGGATGACTGGACCAAAGTAATTATAAGTATTGTGGAGGATAAGGGGTATGAAGACTATTACATTGCGAACCAGATTTTGTTCAAAGACCCAGATAGAGAACTGATCGTAGTCCCATCCCAAATGGAGGGAGAAATAATGCAAATTGCTCATAGGCAGGGGCATTTTTCTGCAAAGAAGACTCAGGAGTTAGTGGAAAAGTCGTATTTCATACCAAAGTTGAAAGAGAAAGTATGTCGAGTTGTGGAAAGTTGCGTAGAATGTATCTTGGTAAATGCGAAAGCTGGAAAGCAAGAAGGGTATTTGACACCGATAGATAAGGGCGATAGACCGTTAGTGACATTCCACATAGATCATGTAGGTCCAATGGAGATTACCAAAAAGCGCTATAACCATATTCTTGTTGTTGTTGATGGGTTCTCAAAGTATGTGTGGTTATATCCAACGCGTAGTACAGGAACTGAGGAAGTCATAAACTGTTTGGAAAAGCAAGCCATCAATTTCGGAAATCCATGCAGAATTGTATCAGATAGAGGAGCCGCTTTCACGGCGAATGCGTTTAGAGAGTACTGTTCAGGGCAGAATATACAACATTTGATGATTACTACAGGTGTGCCACGAGGTAACGGGCAAGTGGAGCGAATGCACAGGATCGTAGTTCCTATGTTGTCAAAGTTAAGTGGAGATAGTCCAGGTTCTTGGTACAGGCATGTAGCTAAAGTGCAGCAGTTAATCAACAATATTGAGCCGAGGAGTACAAAAATCACACCGTTTAAGATTTTGACAGGTGTTGATATGCGATGTTCGGATATTTCGGAGCTAAAAGAGCTGGTGAATGAATCATTAGTTGATGAATTGGATGAAGAGCGTGAGCAGATACGCATAGAGGCTAGAGAGAACATAAAAGTTTTGCAGGAGGAGAATCGATTAGCATTCAATAAGAAAAGCGGGAAAAATTGGGGGGGGAAAAAAACAAACACCCCAACCCAACCCCCACCCACACCACAACCCCCCCCCCAAAACCCCCCCCACCCCCCGAGGGGTGGGGGGGGGGGGGTTACGGAGAGCTCAGGGACTTGGCAGCCCCCTGTTCTAATTATGCCTTACCCGGGTAACGCAGAGCTCTGCCGGGGTGGACCGTTCCCCTTCTCTGCAGCTCGTGGGAACTTTATGGACAAATACGAAAATATTAATAACAACAAAAACAAAAACGAGAGAGGCACTCCCCAAATGCCTGCAGGGAGAAATCCCAAGCGGGAGAAGGCAACGGCCCAAAGGCCTGGCCCGATCCGCTCAGACGCAGGAAAGACCTGCACGGTGAAGGACGCGGGTATGAATCCGGGTGGGTCCCATCCCAAACCTGGGATGGGTGGAAAGCCAACACCCAAAACTGATACCATGGTAGGGCAGCTAAGCAATATTGCGGCTGCTCAACCTTCCGGTGAAGCGGCGGGTGATGGCTTACCATCAACCAGCGTCCAAACCAAAAAATATAGCTATGCCGAAAAGAGGAGTGCTGGGCACATACTCCGTCGGCAGAACGCCAGCCAGGAAGTCAGTCCAACAGCAGACTGGCTGAAGAAAGTGGAATGGGCCTCGGTGGTGTTGCCCAACTTCAGTGTGGAGCCACAGAAGGTGGCCGCACAACCGAAGAGGCAGCGCTCTCAAGAGACGCCCGGACCTGCCGCGAAGCGATCCAGGGTTATACCAAATGTATCCTTCGCGCAGATTGCCAAGGAGAGGACGCTGATAGGCGTTCTCGACAAAGGCAGCGCGGAGGGGAAAATACCCAGAAGCCAATGGAAGTGGGTGGAAGCGGCACTGGCCGACCGCTGCTTCGAGCTTCTAGAGAAGGATCCCGGGCCACCCCCAGTCTGCAAAGACATGGGATGGTTCCAGGGGAGCATCAAAGTGGTAGCCTGCGAGGATGAGCGCTCCGTAAAGCTATACAAAGCTGCGGTGGCGCAAATCGGTGAGGTCTACGCCGGGGCGAAGCTCGTCGCTGTGGACTGGAGCGAGGTGCCCAGTAGACCAAGGGCCCGTATATGGGTACCGGCCACTTTCAAGGAGCCCGAGCGGATCCTCACGATGTTGCAGAGATGCAACCCCACACTGCCAACCTCAGACTGGAAGGTGGTTAAAGTGGAGGCATCAAAGGGCCCCACAAATCAGGCGGTGGTTATACTGAACAAGGAATCGCTAGCCCCGATCGAGGCAGCCAGGGGAGAGCTTAACTTCGGGTTCAGCTCGGTGACCATGAAGGTCTATAAGTCGGATGCAGCGGCCGAGGCGCGTTCGGTCAACAACCCAGTTGAGCAGGACGTTGCCTCGGAGATCGAGGCACTCGAGGTAGACCCGGAGCCGGCCCTGGAGAGCTACTCCTCGGAGACGGAGCTGATGCTCGATTTTGAGGCGCTGTGTCGGGACGAGATCCTCGACGACTCGGACGCCGATATAACAGTGGTGGAGAAGGACTCTAATGAAGTCTCTGAGACTTCTGCAGATAAATCTCCACCACTGTAAAGCAGCATCCGCTGCCCTGATACTCCGCTTAGTCGCGAGCGGAGGGGACATAGTCCTAATCCAGGAGCCCTGGGTGGTAGGAGGCAGGGTCTGTGGATTAGCGACGAAGTACTACAAGCTGATTGTAGCCCAAACGGAAGGTAAAATTAGAACCTGCATATTAGCAAGAAAGCACCTAAATATCTTTCTGCTCCACAATTTTAGCAATGGCGACAACACGGCGGCTAGCCTAGAGCTACAAGGGACACGCCTGAACCTGGTGTCGTCCTACATGGCTCATGAGGAAAGCGATCCTCCCAGTGACCTCGTTCGCAAGATTGCCAGCGGCAGCGAGAGGTCGGATACAAGCCTACTAATAGGCTGCGATGCCAACGCTCATCACACCCAATGGGGGAGCTCGGATACAAATGGGGTGAGTCACTTTTCAGCTTCATCCTAAACTCCAACCTAATTATTGGTAATCGGGGTAATGACCCCACTTTTATCATAAAAAACCGTCAAGAGGTTATTGACCTCACTCTATTGTCTCACAAACTGTCAGACATAATGAAAAGAGTCCTAGAGGACCACTCCTTCTCCGACCACAGGTACATCGAGACAATCCTATCGCTCGAAAGCACCATACCCACTAGCTATATTAATCCAAGAAAAGCCAACTGGGATACGTTTAGTGCAAAAATGGAGGAATTACTCCCCCCTAGCCCCAAAATGCCCGGACACACAAGACGATCTTAATCGTCTTGTGGACAATTTCACGGAAGCTTGCAACAAGGCCTTCATGGCAGCTTGCCCCTCAACCAAACCAAGAGGGAAAAAGAAACCCCCCTGGTGGTCTAAACATATAGATACCCTCCTGAAAGACTGCAGGACTCTCTTTAACAGAGCCAAAAGCAGCAGCGAAGTAGCGCACTGGGAAAATTACAGAAGTAAGCTAACCCTATACAAAAAAGAAACAAGGAGAGAAAAAAGGGCCCGGAAACCTCGATGGGGCACATCTCCACAAAACGGAATATTAGCTGGGCAGTAAACAGCTTTAAATCCTACAAATCGCCTGACCCGGACCAAGTCATTCCGGCTCAGCTACAAAAAGCCGGGGACATGGCCATCAACTGGCTGCAAAGTATCTTCAGGAAGATACTGACAGTGGGAAAAATCCCCCGCGCTTGGCTAAAGGCTAAAATAGTCTTTATCCCCAAAGCAGGGAAACCCTCACACACAACCCCAAAAGACTTCAGACCAATAAGTCTATCGTCCTTCCTTCTCAAAACCTTTGAGAGACTAGTCGGGCTGCAGCTGAGGACAACCATAAATCCTCAGTGGCTGTCAGGCGCTCAACATGCCTACCGAAAAGGGAAATCCACGGAAACGGCACTCCATGAAGTAATCTCGGCGGTAGAGAAATCTCTACACGTCAAAGAATACTCCTTAATTGCTTTCCTAGACATTGAGGGAGCTTTTAACAACGTCATACCGGGAGCCATCACAGAGGCCCTGACTGACCTGGGAGTGGATCGTCACTTGGTGATGCTCATAGATCAATTGCTCACATGCAGGACAGTGACATCATCAATGGGATCGTCCACTCAGTCAAGGTATGTCAACAGAGGCACCCCGCAAGGTGGTGTCCTGTCTCCCCTTCTATGGAACATAGCAGTCAATAAGATTCTGTGTGACCTGGAAGGGGAGGGCTGCAAGGTGGTAGCATACGCAGACGACGTTGCCATTATCTTCTCGGGAAAATTCCCTCAAACACTCTGCGATCTAATGACCGCGAAGCTCGCGTGACTGTCAGAATGGACAAAGTCGCGTGGACTGGGAGTTAATCCCTCTAAAACGGAACTTGTGTTGTTTACAACCAAATACAAAATCCCGTCCCTCAACCCCCCAATACAAAACGGATGCAGGCTCTCCTTCAGCGACAGTGCCAGTTACTTAGGGTTGGTAATTGATAAAAAGCTTAGCTGGAACCTGAGCATCAAAGACAGAGTGAAGAAGGCTACGATAGCCCTCTACACTTGCAAGAAGGCCATTGGGCTAAAATGGGGCATGAACCCAAGAATAGTCCAATGGATCTACCTAGCAAAAGTAAGACCAATACTGCTCTACGGAGTCGCAGTGTGGTGGCCTGCCCTATCGAAGGGGACCATCACTAAACAACTAGGCAAGGTGCAGCGTACTGCAGCCCTAAGCATCAGTGGAGCTCTGAGCACAACACCAACGGATGCGCTAAATGCTATACTATGCCTGCAGAGCCTTGACCTTGCAGGTAAGGAGCAGGCAGAAATGGCAGCAATCCGTCTTAGAGACTCTGACCAATGGGTGTCACATCACACCGGTCATGCGTCCATCCTTAATGGAAACAAAATCGTCCCCACAAAAACGGACTACTGCGTTCCGAGGGAGTATACAGATACCCCCTTTGAAACAATCATCCCTCACAGAAACAACTGGCTTGAGGGACCACCTGGTCCAAAGGGAGCCATTCGAATCTTTACTGATGGCTCAAAGCTGGACAACAAGGTCGGAGGAGGAATCTACTCCGAACAGCTGAACATAAGTTACTCCTTCAGGCTCCCGGATCACTGCAGTGTTTTCCAAGCGGAGGTCATAGCGATCAAGGAAGCTTTGAGCTGTCTTCAGGAACTAACCCCTGCGGCAACTCACATAAATATCTATAGTGACAGCCAAGCTGCAATCAAATCGCTGAATGCGATAACGACAAGCTCGGCTACCGTGGCAAACTGTCGCAAATCTCTTCATGAGATGGCTTATCAGTTCGTCATCAGCCTAATATGGGTCCCGGGCCACCAGGACATTGAAGGCAACTGCATAGCAGACGAGCTGGCCAGAGCTGGAACAACAATCCCCCTTCTCAATGATAAGGAGGATATTCGTATGCCAATGGCCACCTGCAAGCTCAAAATAAAAGAACATTTTAAGCAACTAATAAATGACAGATGGCAAACTGTGCCACTATGTCGCATAACTCGGCAAACATGGCCTAACATTAATAGGAAGCGCACCGATGAGCTCTGCAAACTCAGTAGGAGTAGGTGCAGCTCAGTCATACGCTCCCTTACGGGACACTGGCTAATAGGCACACATGCAAACAGGCTGGGCGCCCCATATAACGACTTCTGTCGAAGCTGTAGAGATGAGGACGAGGAGGAGACTGTGGAACACCTGTTCTGCTCCTGCCCGGCTCTCAGTAGAAGGAGACTCCAATACTTGGGCGCTCCTTTTCTAGGTGACATTTCGGACATGTCTACAATCAGTCCCAGACGGATCGCAGGCTTCATAAGGGCATCCGGATGGGATAATGGATAAAATAGGGTCTCACGAGGGAGAAGGGAACGAAACATGCGGTATCACAATGGGCCGAAACCGGCCTAGGTGTGTCGGGTCTCTGACAACCCCGACAGCCGCCTCAACCTAACCTAACCTAACCTAACCTAATGATTTAGTAGCGATTAAGCGTACACAGTACGGGGTGGGGCTAAAATTGAATGAAAGTATTTAGGACCCTACAAAGTGGTGAAAGTCCATAAGCATGGAAGGTATGACGTAGAAAAGGTCGGGGATGGAGAAGGACCTTGTAAGACTTCGAGTGTGGCAAAGTACATGAAGGAATTCGGGGCGAATCCAGCGTCAGGAGGGCCGAATGTAGGAATCGGAATAGGGCCGGCAGTGCAGAGAGCGACTCGAAGTGTGCGCCGGTACTGAGCAACGCCCTTTTGAGCAAAGGAGAGAGATCACTAACGTCGTCTTGGGCTTTAATCCACATCAGTGCAAAAACCCTGGGCCACACATGTATTATGAATCGTGTGGGAGAAATCCATATTGCATGCATACATACAATGCAAACCTATAGTTTAAAGGAAAACCTCCGATAGAAACATCAATAGAATATATTCAAGCAAGAAATTATTTCTTTCTCTCGGATACAATATGCTAATACTTACTTTTTTCAATCAATTTCTATTAGACGGACACATTAGTTTTCAAAAAGAATCTTTGTCTGTTCAGGTTTTTGTAATGCACAGATGAAAGCATCTGTCATCCCATCTTTGCCATTTTCCTGACCTTCGTCTAGTTTTTTGACCGGATGTTAGCAACGAAAAAACAATAAAGCATCTCTTATGTCTAAACATATGTACATACATACGTCCATCCATACATATGTATGCATGCATGTACGAGTATGTTGTCTATATATTGATCGCATAATTTGAATTTTCATTTCCCGTTACATATGTATGTATGTAGCTTTAGGGGTATGCAAGGCGGTCCGAAACCAGTCTTGTTTTAATTTTAACGCTGACCCAGTGGTTTGTATTGCATATTGGCTTTTATAAAAGCCTATCCCTATAGGGATGGTGCCTTTGATATATAAGTACATTTGTATATACGTATGTATGTAAATGGAACAAAAAACCGCTTCACTTGTTGCTTGCGCTGTTTCGGGGCATTATTTTTTCGGCTGGTTTCGCCCCTTTTTATGCCTGATTTTATCGACTTACATGGAGCCATGGCGAGAGTCGGCCCAACTTGCGCAAATGCCAATTTAAAGCGCACTGACAGCAGCGAAGCGGCTGCCAAAAAAAAACCTCAGAGAACCCATTGACGTCACCTCCTTTGTTGTCAATGTCAATTGAATGCCAACCAGCCTCAAATTTTGACGCACAAAAAATGTGAGTTCTGTTGCATCAGTGAAAGTTGTTGCATGCCACCGCAGCAATTTTTTTCCAATTCAATCAATTTCCATTACCATACTGATGGAAATACATGCGTACATATGTATGTATGTATGTACGTCTTCCCAAATCCAGAAGACATATTATTTTTGGAATGAATTTTTACGTTACGTTACGTTTCGTTTGCGTCAATATTAACGCTCGACATCTTCCCATTGGCTTAATATAGTAGAGCTGTCCTGGAATTGGTAGATTCAAAAGATTCATTCTGCTCTCTGCAAAGTGGGGGACTGCATAATAATACTATGAATACATATTGTGCGACCTTTGACCCAAGGGAGCAAGTGATCGCCGGTACAGACCGCTGCACAGTGTGCAAAACAGCCGATCAAACGGCGGAAAATTCAAAATAAATGATTCCGATTAATTAACATCTAGACCTATCTAGACACTTGACTTTGATAATTTTGCTGCAAAGACAGAGATCGCATAGGACACATAATCGCCTCCTTCCAGTCTCGTCTCGCAGCTATCCCCGACAGTTGTTTGCTGCCAAGATGAAGTGGCTACCAATAAATGGCTATGGAACTACCTATTTGGAATAAAATGCAATTCAAATATGAAAATCAGTGGGGCACTTCAAGAAATTACAAACACATTAAGAAATTGTGTTAGAAAACTGGTCGAAAAGTACTTGATGATACTTGATGCAGTAGGACTTGAAAGAGATGTCATAAGGTGGGGCTACGAGTCCTGCAAGAATCCCAGGTATCGGCCGGCAAACCAACTAACGAATTCGCAGCCTTTTTATACCCGTACTCAAAAAAGAGTTAAGGGGTATATTAGATTTGTGGTAAAAGTGGATGTGTGTAACACAGAGAAGGAAAATTTTCCGACCCCATAAAGTATATATATTCTTGATCAGCATCAATAGCCGAGTCGATAGAGCCATGTCTGTCTGTCCGTCTGTCCGTCTGTCCGTCTTGTTTGACGCCTGGTTCTCAGAGACTATAAGAGTTAGGGCAACCAAATTTGGTTTCAAGACTCATGTGATATCACACTGCTACAAGTGTATTTCAAAATTTCGCCCCGCCCCCTTCCGCCCCCACAAAGGACGAAAATCTGTGGCAGGCACAATTTTAAAGATACGATAAAACTAAAAACGCAGTATCGTAGAGAATGCCCATATCTACCAGATTGCCGAATATGAATCAGATCGGATCATAAATATAGCCAGAATGAAGAAATTAATTTTCAGTTGCTTCCCCCGCCCCCCTCCTGCAAGACAAACACAACTCATTCTCTCTCTCGCTCGCACACTCTGCCGCGTTCAGTGCGCGAGCAACCCCTAGCAGAGGAAATGTAGAATCTGAATGGTACATCTATAATCTACATTTTAGATGTAAAATATACATTGTAGATGTAGATGTAGATAACAGATGTAGCAAAAAAATGTAAAATGTAAAATTTTTTTTTTTTTTTCTAAAATTCTAAAAAGTTATATCTCAAAAATGTATTTACTGACTGAGTACGGGTATAAGTAGAGTCGCGTCCCCAGAAGCGACTCACACGTTCCTTCTCGTTTGTTTTCAACTGGAAGGATCGAGTTCTATCAGGCTGCCGCAAGCAGCCGCACTCATCCCGGGAGTGGATAGATTCAGTGTCCTCTTGAGATCAATGAATTGTGGGAATAAATTCGGCGCGGATCCAATCCCTTCCGAAATTATTGCCTTTAAACAGCTTAATTGCTCGTTTCCAAATAGCATTGGTTTTGCTTATAAATACATATATATCATCATCTGTATATATGTACAACCCTTTTACATGAAGCTGAAGCTGGTGCTCTTCCAAGTGGAATGATGTCTGAAGAAGCTAAAGAAGGACTCTCGAAATGGAGAATTGGATGCACACAATTTGGTTTTCCATCGGATCCATTCACAATACTCGAATACGAAAATGATCATTTTAGATAAAGAGGTTGAGAGGACTTAATGCTAGTCTGTAATTTGGGAAATTATTCCTTGAAAATAATAAAAAACAAGAAGGAACGTGTGAGTCGCTTCTGGAGACGCGACTCTACTTATACCCGTACTCAGTCAGCATATACATTTTTGAGCATATGATTTTTTAGAATTTTAGAATTAAAAAAAAAATTTACATTTTACATATTTTTGCTACATCTGATATCTACATCTTACATCTACAATGTATATTTTACATCTAACATGTAGATTATACATGTACCATTTAGATTCTACATCTCCTCCGCTAGGGGTTGCTCGCGCACTGAACGCGGCAGAGTGTGCGAGCGAGAAAGAGAATGAGTGGTTGTTTTCTTGCAGGAAGGGGCGGGGGAAGCAGCTGAAAATTAATTTCTTCATTCTGGCTATAATTATTATCCGATTTGATTCAGATTCGGCAATCTGATAGATATGGGCATCCTCTACGATACTGCGATTTAGTTTTATCGTATCTTTAAAATTGTGCCTGCCACAGATTTTCGTCCTTTTTGGTGGCGGAAGAGGGCGGGGCGAAATTTTGATATGTGATGTGATATCACATGAGTCTGGAAACCAAATTTGGTTGCCCTAGCTCTTCTAGTCTCTGAGATCTAGGCGCTCAACAAGACGGACAGACAGACAGATGGACAGCCGCTCAGACAGACTCGGCTATTGATGCTGATCAAGAATATATATCCTTTATGGGGTCGGAAAATTTTCCTTCTCTGCGTTACACACATCCACTTTCACCACAAATCTAATATACCCGTTAACTCTTTTTTGAGTACAGGTATAAAAAAAATGAAAAAGTACCATTTAACACAAATATTAACCCTAAGCTAAATACGAGGAAGGAAGGAAGAAAAATAATATTGTGTGAAGTGCATGTACCGGAACATCAAAGAGTTAATGTTTTCCGATTATCCTCAAATTCACTGACGAAAAATAATCATAGCCATTTAGGACAAGACTGAATTATGTGTGACCCCGTGAGAAGTCAGCCTGCATTTTGGCCTCATACACTTCGTTTAGTGAGGAAAAACCTGCCCATGATACTCCCCTAACTCCATTAACGACCCCCAAGGGAATTAAATGATTTTCTAGCCTTCGAACGATTCTAATTAAAGCTGGAGCTGGAACGCGCTTTGAATCATTCAAAGATGGTATAATTATCAATTGACGTACCAGTTCCCATCTGATTCGGCGTTAGGCCCACAGGTCCACAGGCCCACGTCTACCCACAAGCTTTTAGGCCTTAATTAATGTACTACCCCCCGTCCCGCTACTGGAATCGTGGGTGGCTGTGGCTGAGGCCGTGGCCCATCCCCCGGCCACGGAGTTGTCACAGGGACGAGGACGAGGCCTGCATAAGCTCTAAATTCGCAGTAACAATTTCAAACATGGCTCAGAGCGCAGAGCTCTTCCTGCCATGCCCTAGTGCATTCCATGTCCCATCAAGTTCTATATACACATCTGTCAAGCCCTTTCCCACGCCATTAGTCTATGCCTGGGACCACACGACCCCACGAACACCCCTACCCCTACCCCCACCTATCCCGTGGCAGCTGGTCCTCACATTGATTTGCCATTTGGGAACCCGGCGACGGGCTTAGAGCGGCTTTGCAGACCCGCTTGACAGTTAGATAACTTGCAACTGCCATCTGGCAACTGGCAAATGCAACATGCAACACGGCAGATTAACCTGCAATCCACACAGACAAACAGACAGACAGGCACACACATCCGACTCCCGTCTGGGTCTGACTATCTGCCTCCTGTTTCGTGTTGCTCTGTGTCATAATTAAAAATTCAGCAAATTACACATGCAACGACACACAGCGATGACAGCCATGTAGAGGGATCTCTCTCTCTCTCCCTCCCTCTCCAGCCACCACTCTTTGTACATATGGATGTATATACTATACATATATGTACATGTATGTGTTTGTATATTTCCCGTTCTCTGTGGCAGCATTGATGTCACGCTGAAGATGGCGACCCCAATTTCGCACTTAACAGGCAGCAACTGAATGCCATAGTCAGCCCACTTGCGGCGAGGTGAGTGTGGCAGATGTCTCGCTAAAGCGGTACAGACAGACATACAGAGGGAGAGGGAGAGAGAGCGACTCAAAGGGGGAGTGAGTGCTGTGTGGCCATGCGGCATGTGTCTCTGCATTTATGCCATCAAGTTAATTGAACTCGCTTCAGCTCTCCCAGCTGCAGACAGACCGGATAAAAGTTGCCCTGAGAAATGGAACCTCAGATCAATCTGCCAGATCCAGGCCCAAAGTTCAGCGCTTTAGCGTTAGCTTTAGCTGGCAACCCATCCAGAGAGCTTTCCCTACTCCTCCTCCTCCTCATAAGCAAGGCATATGCATACATAAATACATACATACAAACATATGTACGTATGTACATAGGAGGAATATAAAACCATAAAACTAAAAGTAATGTCAGTTTTGGGCAAACTTTTTAATCAAATAATGCAACAGGCGGTGGACTGGTAGGGGGCGTGGACACTGGAGAGAAGATTCAGTGTTAAATGGGGCCCCAATGCGTGTGTGTGTGTGCGTGTGGTGTGTGTGTGTGCGTGTGGTGTGTGTGTGTGCGCTGCTGGCTCATGGTCGCTGGAACCGGCTTGGTTGGTCAGCTTCTTCTAGTCGGTCTCGCCGGTCGCTTGCACGTGCCCCACATCCCTCCCCACCAAATATCTGGCATCTGCAGTCCCTACTTTGTCAGACAGTGCGACGACACGGGGCGCGAAGCTTAACTATGTGGCAACAACTGTGACAACAACAACAGCAACAAAAACAGCAACAGCACAATTTTCCATTACCCACCTTCCAGCGGCGGACAGGCGAAATTTGCAGCTGCCACAAATTAAGCTCATGCGAGAGTATGCAAGTATCTTGGAGACCAGCTCTCTGCCAGGTCTCCGCTTTGTTTTTGGCCCGAGCTGGGCGGGTAATTGATCTTAAGTGGCATAATTCTCGATGCAACAATACAACGATGCAGCCAGCAGCAGCCGCTGAAATGTAAGTAAAGTAAAATTCCGAGCAGAACAGAGCAACGGAATGCATGCCTGAGGAATACTCGTGGCAAGAACTGAGGCTGCTCCTTTACTCCATTCTATCAATCCATGTGCATCCAATAATCGTATATGTCGATCCGATCCCCTCTTGGAACTAGGAAATTAGCCAGGCAAATACTCAGCCGAAATACTCCCAACGCAACGAGTACCCGCTCTGGAAACCTGCATGAATATCTAGCGTGGAAATACAATCCGCGATGTTCTCCGAGCGACCCATGATTAAAATAGTGTCTGCTTTGTTAGCCAGTGTAATCAGTGTACGTACGTATCGTTCTACTTATCGAATGTTCATTGAGCTCGCAATGCCAAAACAAAGGCATTTTACTCGTACGAGTATCCCTCACTTTTATGGTCTTTTATGGCCTGCCTGGCCATGTAACCGAAGACGTTTCTCGTTTCTCGATGTTGCTGTTGGCTGTTGCAGTTGCTGCCTTTCGAAATTTAATTTTATTCGGTTCGGTTCGGTTTTGGCTTTGTTGTTCGGCGTGGATTGAGTTGCATTCAATTTCATTAAAGTGTCTCTCAGCTCAGACTGGTGGCGAGCATGGCTAGAGTTGCAATTGTTTTTTGATTGTAGCCGGAGTAGTGGCGGCTGCTGGCGCCGCGTGCAAACCACAACCTCGCGAGCTAGTTTGATGCCATATAAATATACGTATTTATGGATGTACATATGCATGTATGTACTATGTGCATGTATTGCAGTCAAAATAATAGTAGTTCTACTACCATGGCGCCTGTATAGTATGTACATGTTTCTTGTTTGTTTGTTTATTTACTTAAGCAACTATCAGGAATTGCTGTGCTTGATTATAAAGTAATAGGTTCAGTTTTACATACCTATGTACATATGTACGACTGGAGATGCATGATGACTGCTGTTTATGTTGTGGCCTTAGCTGGAGATGATCTGAATCTTCTCGGGGATCAGTAAAATTAAGTATGAATGCACATATGTACATATTTACTTACATACATATGTATGTATATACATGTGCAAACAATTGAAATCAGTTGAGAAAGTCTGCCGCCAAGCAACTGCTCCCAGCAGAAAATTCCAGACCAATCACCCGTTGGTGAGTGATATTTATAATTCTATTTCTCCTTTTTTTAGTTGTCTTTGTTTTTTTTTGAGAATTTTATGAATGAATTTAAAGCCATGGCTTGGGCTTTGGCTTATCACTGCAATGTGTTGAAGGCTGACACTCGATGATCACAGCCTCACCGAGGGTAGAAGACATCGTCGAAAGCAGGCTTCCACCCTCCAGAGGGTGGACAGAATATCTGTCCGGCAATTAGCCAACTTAGGCGTAATTAGGAAATTTTTCCTTCCTTCCTTCCTTTCAGATTCTACTTTCGCGGTTTCTCTGGCGCTCCCTGTGGCACCTGCTGTTCAATCTACGGCAAGTTTCTTGCGTTACTCCGCCTCTCCGGCCCCTGCCAACGAGAGGCGGGGCGACAGAGTGGTAGTAGAGGGTAAGGGTATCACACTTGCATACATACGTATACTTATGTACGGTTATACCATTTCCTTCCTTCCAATTACGCTGTGCAACATTATTTGCATTGCCTTGCCTTTAATAGGGCAACCAGGGGGCAGGCATTGGCTGTGCCAGGACGCAGTTGCAGTTGCAGTTGCACAAAAATGTTTAAATGAAAAGCTTAGCTAGAGTTCTTCCCAGACACAGTCGTGTTTTTTTTTTTTCTGTCAGTATATTCTTCTATTACCAGCTGGGCAGGTTCTAATCCATCGTTGGCTTGTGCCTCTGACCATTTACGGAATAGGGTGCGAGGGAGTGTGCTCACACGGCCATTATCAACAAGACGTCCAATGGACATTTTGACAGCTCTTTCACTAGGATTGGCAGCAGCTTCAACAATGGATACCCGAAGAAAAGGCTAGTTTTGGGGCGAAGCTCTGGCAACAGTTTTCGGATAATGAGTTCCCATCTCAGGGCTGTACGATATTGTAGTTTTTAGTCTGAATTCGTTCAATGTTGGTTGAGCTGTGTACAGCGGCAGTGTACTAATGTAGAAATGTAGGCTGATCGGACTCATTTGCCATAAACTGCAGTAAACTCACTTATGCGTATGCTCCTCGATGTACTCGAAACTATCACCCTGTCCACTCCTTTTAGTATGGGCACAAAAACAGAAGTGGTGTTCGGCACAGCCCGAGGCAATATTTCAATGTGACCAACTAATTTTGTGTATTGTTGAACCTTAGTGTTTTAATTGTACCCTATAATAAGTAAATATATAGTTAATATTTTTTGTTTAATTGAATGTTGCGCATATTCGCACGATATAGCATTATATCGGGTCAATATGAGACTTAAACTCGTGTACTTTTTGAATATTTGGGTATGGGTATGTATGTACATATGTACATTTGTATACGCGTAAGGGCCAGTAAGAATTCTGGAACAAAGTGGCAAGTTCTTAGCCATAACCTCCAAAAAAGCACCAATCGAAACAAAACGAGAAGGAACGTGTGAGTCGCTTCTGGGGACGCGACTCTACTTATACCCGTACTCAGTCAGTATATACATTTTTGAGCATATAATTTTTTAAAATTTTAGAATAAAAATTTTTACATTTTTTTACTATCTGTTATCTACATCTACAACGTATATTTTACATCTAACATGTAGATTATATATGTACCATTTAGATTCTACATCTCCTCCGCTAGGGGTTGCTCGCGCACTGAACGCGGCAAAGTGTTCGAGCGAGAAAGATATAGAGTAGCGTGTCTCTTACCGGAGGGGGCGGGGGAAGCAACTGAAAATTAATTTCTTCATTCTGGCTATATTTATGATCCGATCTGATTCAGATTCGGCTATCTGGTAGATATGGGCATTCTCTACGATACTGTTTTAGTTTTAGTTTTAGTTTTATCGTATCTTTAAAATTGTGCCTGCCACAGATTTTCGTCCTTTGTGGGGGCGGAAGGGGGCGGGGCGAAATTTAGAAATACACTTGTAGCAGTGTGATATCACATGAGTCTGGAAACCAACTTTGGTTACCCTAACTCTTATAGTCTCTGAGATCTAGGCGCTCAACAAGACGGACGGACGAACGGACGGACAGACAGACATGGCTCTATCGACGCGGCTATTGATGCTGATCAAGAATATATATACTTTATGGGGTCGGAAAATTTTCCTTCTCTGCGTTACACACATCCACTTTTACCACAAATCTAATATGCCCCTTAACTCTTTTTTGAGTACGGGTATAAAAATTGTTTCTGTTATTCGGAAAATAACACTGTGCAACAGCCAGTGGAAATCTGGCCGCAACCCCACTCTTCTTGTATGTATTGATATTGATTTTAACAACAAATACCGAGAAAAAAAGTTATCAATTTTTCGTTTAAAGGTTGAATATTTCCCAGACGGTAAGCAGAAGCTAAAAAGTTCTGAGGGCTGAAAGGGCTTGATAAAAGGAATTGGGACAAGCTACATAGGTGCAGAATACTCAAGCAATGTGGGAAACAACAAGTTAACCTCTAAAAAATATACATTTAAAAATAAAATTCAAATTTTACAAAATTCTTTTTAAAAAACCAACTAATCTTGATTCATTCATTCATTTCGGTCCAGATAAAGAAAACAGTTCGATTTTGTACCATAGTGTAATTAGTGTAATTAATTAAGCCGACTCCAATTCCCCATTCCGCTGTCTGCATGCTGTGAAATTCTCATTTCTCTCAGTACTCTTCCGCTCTCCACAGGTTCGACAAGTGCGAATCCGGTAACGGCAGCTCATGCACCGCAACGAAATGCAAGACCCATTCAAACGGTTGCGATTGTGATACTGGTGAGTCCCCACAGTCCGTACAATCCGAATCACTTCCTTGATAATGTAAAACCTCATAATGAATGCACTCTAATAAATAACACTGTTCACGGCGAAACGACTATTTGAGAGTTTATGAAACTAGATTTAAATGATTTTTAGTTCCAGTTTCACATTGGAACCTCATTGGGATATCAAACAAAAACGACTAATTCGACTAATAAATGTGTAACCTGCTGCAGCTGCAGGTCCAGCTTTCAGTTCATTCCTATTTATTGACTCACCAGTGGGCTTTGCTCCTTTCTGAACGGACTTATCACAGGCTGAAGTGCGTTTACCGACGCTGTCGGGGTCCCCGAAGTGCAGCCGTAGTCCGTGGGCTGCTGTTCGGGCGAGATGCCGAAGATGAAGGGTCCCGTGGTGGAGCCGCTCGCTGCTGTGGGAGGCAGGGGCGGGTTATCTGCCGTGCGACGCACACAGAAGTCGTCTTCGAACCGGGACGGATAGAGCGGGGCCGCCGCTATATCCGGGTAGTAGCGGGTCGGAGACGAGGTGGAGGTGGTCACCGAGCTGCTACAGTTGGACGAACTGCTGGACGCGGCCTGGCCCGGCTGGCGGTCGAAGCAAAAGTCGCGCGAGTGGGCTGAGGGCGAGGGCGGACTCCCGTAGGGGTAGCCGATGTGGGGACTCTGCAGGTGCTGGTTGTACTGCTGGGACAGGGCGTCGAAGTCGTTGAAGCCGTGCAGGCCCTTGGCGCTGTCGCGCTTCTGCTGATGCACGTAGGGCGATACGTACGCGGCGGTCGCGTGACATCTCTGCGGCGGCAGGGGTTGCACGGGCAGGGCGTGCTGCTGAAAGGACTTGCCCACAGCCATCAAGGTCAGCTGGGGCCGACGCTCCCCCAGCAGGGGTCTCTGAGAGTTGTTGTATGCGTGGCTGCGCTGCATGCACCCGGAGCTCAGGGACATGATGTCCTCGCAGTCGTCCCGATCGTCCTCTTCGTTCAGCATTAGATCGTGGCAGTCGTCGGTGGCCTGCAGGTGTTCGTAGTACTTGAGATTCTTCATATTTACATTTGTTGGCGGCGGAGGCAGAGGCGGCGGATGCTGTTGCTGTTGCGTGTGTGCCATCAGCTGGTGGTTTCCATCCATGACGCTTTCGCCATGGACAGCGCTGATGGAACCAGCTCCCACACCCACTCCCACTCCCAGTACCCCAACTCCTCCAAATAGCTTGGCCAATTTGACAGTCATGTTTGCGTGTCTCTGATGTACCTATTTAGGTATGATGTGTGTGTGTACATACATATGTATTTATGTACGTATGTTGGGGGTATTATTTCTTTGCGTTGCCGATACAGTTCCAGTTGCAGTTACAGTTGCAATCTCTATGTCCCACAATTTCCAGAGTTTCCACAGTTGGCGTGTCTGGAAAAAAGCGAAACGGAATGGGATAAAAAATGTACCGTCCAAGTTATTGGTTCTAATACTCTAATCCACAGCTGGAGCTAGCAGAAAACAGTTGGCGGGAAATTGCCGGAAAATTCCTACAGATTCGTACATACATACATATGTAAGGGAGTATGCATACACAAGCTCCCACTACCACCTCTCATTAGATGTATTTCTTAAAAAATATTTTACTGCATTCTGATACACACAGCACTTGCAGCAACAGCTTATACGACAACTCCAGAAACCACAACAATTCCAGAGAATTAGAAATTAAAATATGTAACTTGCACTTCAGAAAGTTACTTGGGAATGCCAACAACAACTACAATAACCAAAAGTTCACTTATAACGACAGCAGCAGTAGCAGCAGCCAACAGCGAAACCGGAAATGTTGCTCATGTATCGAACGGCAATAAAAGTGTCAATTCTTATATCTGTTTTGCAGCTGTGTCTCCACAACTCAACACCACCTTCACCGTCCACTGCTTTCAATCTGAAATGTTTGCATATGCTCGTACATATAGACATACATACATATGTGTGTACGAGTACGCGGATTGTAGCTGGAAATAAAAAAAAATGGATAAAAGAAAATATAATAAAATAGGAAAAGTGGTGAGGGAGAAGGAGAAGAGAGGAAGGGGGCAACGAGAGAATCTACGGCAGCTGCTGTCAATTAAACGCATCCACCCATTGACGTCATAATAAAATGTCATGAAAAGAAAATGCGCAAAAGCTGCAAGGAAAATGGTTAAAAAATGCACACGGAAAAGAGAGAGAGGAGAAGGAAAGGGGACGCCAGAGGGTAGCCTTGCGTTCCACTGAATGACTCCCCGCTAAGAGGGGGCCCTTCCCCACTCCTCTACACTCGTCTACACTCCTCTTCCCCCCCCACAGACTGCTTCCTGTTTTTTTAGCCCCCGAGTTTACCCTGTGATCGCGGTGTATGCTACATATGTACAAATACATATGCTGGTATCACCCAGGGAACGGTGAACATTTAATACCTTTTATGAATGGGGAACATACATATGCATTTTATTATTATGCATAAATATTTTCTTGCATTTGTTTAAGAAGTAATTCTACGAGACACCCTTAGGACCTGTAGATTCTTTGACCTAGAAGAGCGAGAACAGTAAAACATTTTTTACTATTTCAGTATTGTGGACTGTTACATGGACTGTTTAATAGCTTGGGGCACACAATTACTACATATCCGAATGTCGTGGGTATTCAACAGTTGGAACAGCCAACTTCAGCGTCTCAATTTGTCTTTTATTGTTTTCCCTGTTGCGGTTGCTTGCAGCGAAGTTTGTCATATTGCTGGCTGCATAAATGACAATGGGGCAGTGCGGGAAAGCTTATACATACATACATAAATACATAAATACAATTTGTATGTGCACGTAGAGCGTCAGACATCAGCTAACGAACGTGCAAAAAAGCCAAAAACAGAACTAGCAAAGGAAACGGAATAAGGAAGCAACAATATATAGGTATAGAAAATACCTATACAGGTCTCATGGCTTCAACAGAACAGTCCGATCCCAGTTGGATCACTTTTGCCTTAATTATGTTCGATAGAATCATAGGACACTTCAAATTCGAACGTTCCAGTGTGCCGGATAACAGGCTGCACTCCCGGCATACGAGAATGGACTCGAACATATGTACATAGTTACATACATATGGATAAATGGTCAAAACTATAGTAACGCCACACAAAGTTTAACTTTCACAATTAATTAAGTCTACTGGACATCGTGGCACCATGTACTCGTGCATACTTAATTTATAGTTTATAAAATTTATAAAATATTGTAAACAAAAGATTTTGCCCAGTTAAGGCCTGGCTCCAGCACCGCGGAAAATTGCTGCAAGGAATTTGCGAGGAAACTGCGTAAAAAAGAAAAAGAATAATTTTGATACAGTCCACTTGGAAATAAATCATTTGTGTTCCGTGAACCTCTAAGTGTTTTATTCGTCACCAGAATGGATTCATCCATTACTGACGAATCCCACGTTTGATAAATAAATACATTCAATTTGTTTATGTGTTTCGTATGTGTACTAAGTTACTTTCATCCGTGTCCATGTTAGCTCGCCATGATCTTCACAACGAGCTATCTGCGTGGGGTCGCTGCTGCTGATACCCCGCGACACATTCCATTGCCTGTAAAATAATGGGGGGAGGTGCCTGGACTATGCGGAGCATAGCGACCATAACCGTTACTGTTACCAGAGTGGTGCCTTTCATTGACCTGTTTGCTTACTTAGAAAAAAGTCTTAAACAAACACACAGCCGACTGAGCGGGGTAACCGTAGAGTAGAGCATGCCCACCACACCAGTCTCCATTGATAAAATCGTAAATTCCAAATTTCACTCTTCCTTTGTTGAGAGAGGGAAAGGGAGCGACACCTGAAGTACCGCTGAAAAACATATCAGATTTGCCCACCCATCAGCATATAGTTCGCTATCTCGTTTGTATGCTTAAGTCCATACATATGTATATGTATGTATGAATGAATGTTCATAACTGCATATGTATGTATGTACGAGTATGTGTATCCTATTTTGTCGTACTCAATCCCTTTAATTGTTTCCATTTGTGTTTGCCTACTTCGTTTCCTGGGTCTGTGCACATGTCATAAAGTACGATTTTCCACAATCCTCTGCTTGGAATCTGCCTCTTGGCCTCTTGGCCCATGCCCCCCAAGTCCACATGCCCATGCCCATGTCTCTGAGCTTCATTCCGCTACCAGTTGGCCCTTTGGCTGGCATGGTCGAGTGAATCTTTTTGCCCTCCGTCCTGCCATCCATGCTGCTGTTGTTGATTTCATATCATTTTTAATTTTTTACCCAGCGCTGGTCAGAGCAGTCCATCTTCTGCGTCTTCCATTCGGGCAGGGCATGGGCATGGCGTACGGTGTACGGTACGTGGTGCTTGTCAAACAACTGCTGCAACAGCCACGGAAGCAACAGCCATGACAAGCAGCAAAAACAAAATGGAAATTGCAAAAGCAAAAGCACAAAAACAAGCAAGAGAGCAAAAGTCCGAAAGAAGAAAAAAAACAAGAGCGGAAATTTGTCATCGGTGTGCCGAGGACCAAAAACTCTTGAAGTACTATCC
Source organism: Drosophila tristis (assembly GCA_018150885.1). Lineage (NCBI taxonomy): Eukaryota > Metazoa > Arthropoda > Insecta > Diptera > Drosophilidae > Drosophila > Drosophila tristis. The sequence continues at coordinate 2,847,842 of JAECWT010000026.1, forward strand.
AAAGCGCAGAAGGCAGGAAGGCGGGAAGAGCAGAGTGCGTTCTCGATGGGACTATCTATGTGAATGTATACGTATACCTACCACTTAGTTATAATGCTACCAAAACTCTGATGCAAATAAATGCAAACCACATAGTATTACATTTTTCAGGGACATCTAGATATGTATGTACGGTACATTGTACGCATGTATGTAATAAATCCTTTGTAGCGATTGCTAGAAACAAAAATATTGATTTCGATGAAGATTAAGAGCTAAGAGCTAAGGGTCGCCAACCCATAGGATCAATACAGATCTCCGTCAAAATTGTAGAGGGATAATTGTAGAGGATATTCAACAGTTTGTAATTGTTGCCCAGAATTGACGTCGTTAAAGATGCCAGCGAAAAAAAAAGAAAGCTGGAAGGCAGCAACAAATTACCATTGGCTTTTTGAAGAACAGAAGATGCAGAGCCAAAGAAGACCTTCAGGGGTGGACACTGGACAGTGGGACAAAAACGATGAACAGGAAACAAGTAGAAGATGATCGGAAATTCTTGAGTCTTGTAGTCTCTCCATAACAAGACTTGTGAAGTACCTTAGATAAAGAAAAACAAGCATAATTCGCATTCCCATATCTTTATATTGGGATTTTTATTTGTAGATTTAAAATAAATTACACATGGGGCTTAGAATGTTTTATTTCAACCCCATGACCCACTGTGCACACGGACACCATCAAAGGTCCTGGCAAAGGGGCAGCTGAAGCAGAGCATCAGAAGTGGTGTCAGCAACAACGGAACTGGAGCGGGAACAAATTCTGTCTGGACGGAGGCAGAGGTTGAGGCTGGGGCCGAGGCCCCAGTTGATTGTGTGGCGCAAATGTTAATAGGAAAAAAAATGTCAAAGATAAGGGGAATGCGGGGCGCTGGTGTCGCGTGAGGAGTGCCGAAAGGGATAATGAAAGTTGGCCAGGCCATGATGAAATTATATAAGGTGGCCTCGTCGCGACATCTGCTCTCTTTCGAAGACCATCCGTTTGTCAGTACGCGTGCAAACAACAACAAAGAAAAATGATATCTCCCGGTAGAGCTTGTCTCTCTGAGAGCCGAGAGATGGTCCTCACCACTGCGGACGTGACCACCTTATAAGTGCATCGTGAGCCAGGCCATTTGACTTGATCTCTCTCTCCCACTAGTACTTCCTCTTTCTCTCTTCTGTCCCTCCTTTATTTTCACTCTAATAATTGCCTTAGCCAGTTCTGGGTGCAGGCAGTGGTTTCGAGGCACACATCAAAGAAGCGAGAGAAGAGCGAGCGAGAAGGAGAAAGAGGGGCTTGTCAAGGGAAATGTCAGGGCTAGAGGACTATCATGAATGCTGATTGCCTGAACAAATTTCTTTTATTTTTATTTCTTAAAATTAAAAAAAATTGTCAATAAAATCCTGGATTTCCTTCCAACTTCATCTCCTGCTTTTTGGCATCTGGTATTCATTCCTCTGTCCTGGAGAAACCGTAGTGGTTAATTCTTTGACCAGCTCTATTGCCTCCTATTGATACTGCCAGCAATTCTGTGCAGCCATCATAGTAAAATATGCATTGGGTTGAGCCATTTTTAAACAATTTTTATCTATTGCATTAATTAATATTGCATTTTATAGCTAGAGAAAAATGAAATCAAATACCAACCAAAACCAGATATTGCATCTCGAGAAATTCTGCTGATTTTGGGAAAAAGCAAGCATACCCACACGCAAATGTCGATACAAAATATTGTAATAAAATATCTAAAAAACTGGAGAGAGAAAATGGGTGAACAATTTACAACACCGAGAAAAGATGCGTCTTCAAGATGAAACAAATTGATGCACTCTTGACTCCTCTTTTTCGTCGGAGACAACTAATACCTCCGAAGAAAGTCTTCAAGGATCATCACAGCTACGTAAACATCGACCCAAAGTCAAAAGAATTAAAATTGTAAGCGATGGACTAGCTGTTAGCCTGGATGTGGCCAAGTTGAGTAACAGAAAAGCGGCTGTCGTTTTAACTTCGACTCTTAAAAGTGCTGGGTGTCAACGAATGTTATATAGAGAAAAACTGGCGAAATGCTTGAAAGCTGAGTTTGAACCAGAATGTCTATTGACTGTTCACTGGGACGGAAAAATGATAGAAGACATAAGCGGTGACGAAGTAGTCGATAAACTACATATTTAGTATCCGAACAATGAAACGATATCTTCTTGGGGCTAAAACGAAAATATGAGGTGTTTTAATACAACAGCATGTAATACAGGACTTAAAAATGGAGCTTGCATTCTGCTGTTAAAAATATTAAAGAAGGAATTATTATGGCTGGCCTGTCGTCATCATATTTTGGAAATTGTACTTGAACTGGTAGTTGAAACATCTCTGGGGCCTTCCTCTGGACCTCATTTACAAATTTTTTTAAATTGTAGTTTTTGGAAAAACAAAGAGATTGTCTATAAATCTGTTCTTTCTGATGCATCGCTATGTAATCTCTCTGAAGATGACTTAGATCATAAACTTTTTAAAGAAATAAATATTGTTGTATCAACCAAGAAATGATTACAATGAACTAATTTACCTCATTATTATTTTTTTTGGAAGGTACGCCTGAAAAATAAAAAAAAAATGTTTAAATTTTATTGATACATCTGTTATCTACATCTACAATGTATATTCTACATCTAACATGTACCATTTAGATTCTACATCTTTTTCGCTAGAGGGCGCTCGCGCACTGAACGCGGCAGAGTGTGCGAGCGCGAAAGAGAATGAGTAGCGGGTCTCTGGCTGAAGAAGGCGGGGGAAGCAAATGAAAATTAATTTCTTCATTTTTGCTATAATTATGATATATACTGATCAGCATCGGAGAATCCCATACTCGTATCGATTGGCGGGCAACAATGGAAATGCCACAATAAAATTTTCATATAAATAATCTTAGCCCTACCCGAAAACTGTGGCCTGGCCCAAACAAACAAAATAATTTTATAACAATTTGAGTGTATTCAGAAACACATGCAGATACAATCTATATCTTCTATCTATGTATATATGTATGTATGTATGTCTGTATCTCTATCCTCTACTTTACATTCCAGTTTGGTTGGTGGAAAATTGGCCGCATTGCATAATGGATGATAGCCATATAAGAAACCATTTTGTGGTCATTTGGGTCGATATGAATGCAGCTCAATTTTGCCAACGCAAACGTGTCTGCCTCTGGTTTAGTCTATCTCCTGAAAGGTGTATCTGTACCTGCATCTGCATCTGTATTTGGTGTCTATGCATTTGAATCACCGCATGTGCATCGAATTCTAGGGCTGAAGGCAGGTGAATGTTTGATAAAATCTGTAACGAGAACAGGAACCGGTTTTCCTTTGATTTTGCGATCTTTCGCAAACAATGGCCAGGTTAGGGAACCCTCGGGGGGACCAGGTCAGGCACACAGGTAGGCAACATCTTCATAAAAACTGTATGTATACATACAAAACTTCTCTGAACTGAACCCTTCTTTCCATGGAAGGCTATGTATATTGAAACAATAGACCTGAACAGCTGTCGCTGCCACGAAACTATCTTATTTTCCCACTACTCCACTCTACTCTTCTCCACTTCTCTTCTCTCCTCTCCGAACCATTGTGCCAGCCAAATGATAAGACTCTTCTAGCGCAACTGCCTCATACAAAAGATACAATATCTGAAACAGTTGTCTTGCATTCGTTTAGTACTTTTTTCGGGTTGTCTGAGCATGTGAATTAAATTGCTTTCGGACCAACAAGTTTCTCTCTCTGCTCTTTTGCAGGTGGCTGCTGCTGCTTTGCTGCTGAAGCAATTAAATGTCATTTGCAGTATAATAATCAACGGAATACGATTTACAACTTCTTGCCCCTGCCCCTGTCCAGCATCGTGGGAACACACAGACAAAGTCAAAGCCAGAGCCGGAGCCTGAGCAGCAGTCGGAGATGGACAAAGACGCAAGAAATATTATCGCATCATGCACATCAACAAAATATACAAAAAAAAACGAGAAGGAACGTGTGAGTCGCTTCTGGGGACGCGACTCTACTTATACCCGTACTCAGTCAGTATATACATTTTTGAGCATATAATTTTTTAAAATTTTAGAATAAAAATTTTTACATTTTTTTACTATCTGTTATCTACATTTACAACGTATATTTTACATCTAACATGTAGATTATATATGTACCATTTAGATTATATATCTCCTCCGCTAGGGGTTGCTTACGCACTGAAAGCGGCAGAGTGTGCGAGCGAGAAGGAGATATAGTAGTATGTCTTTGGCAGGGGAGGCGGGGGAAGAAACCAAATTTGGTTGCCCTAGCTCTTATAGTCTCTGAGATCTAGGCGCTCAACAAGACGGACAGACAGACAGATGGACAGCCGCTCAGACAGACATGGCTATATCGACTCGGCTATTGATGCTGATCAAGAATATATATACTTTATGGGGTCGGAAACGTTTCCTTCTCTGCGTTACACACATCTACTTTTACCACAAATCTAATATACCCCTTAACTCTTTTTTGAGTACGGGTATAATAAATAAATATGTACATACATTTTTATGTAAAATGTTCGTACATACTCGTACGTTGTCGTCGCTGTGGTAGTCCGCCAAAAAGTGTCTCGACAGTATCCGGGACTCGCCGGCCAGATCTTGGTTGTGCCGATAACACTAGGCAACCAAATAAAAAAATATATATTTTTGGAACGAAAATTATTCCTATTGAATTATCCTTTTTTTGTATGAATTGGGTTTTTGAAGTTTTTTGTTTTTAGTTTATAAAAAATGATACATATTTAAATATTTTGCTTGCTCTACATTTGCTCTTTTTTTGACAACACCCTTCTGGATGGCCAAGAATCTTTCCGAATCGTCCATGTCTGCACTCTGTCTGTTGCCAGAGCCAATAGAAAGAATCAGAGATATCAAAATATTTCCAATAGCTTACAACATTTGTACGACCAACGACTGAGAGCCATCTGAAGATGCCTTAAGATCCACCGACTGGACTGGGAAGCAGTGGAATCGAACCTCCAAGGATTGAGCCCTTCAATAGTATGTACATACAAGGCCCATGAATAACCTCTCTGCGTAAGTTTATATGTGTCTGTTCCCTGTGTTAGTTATCTTTCAAATCTAAGTATCTGGTATCTGAATGCGTTCTGTACAACCAAGGGAACAGAGCAGACGAAATACGTAAGAAAAACATAAGAAAATTCTATTCTACCCGTAGTTTTCACCTACTCGAAAGGTTGTTCTTGACTTTTCTTTTTCGTCGTCCACTTTGCGGCTGGATTTTTCATTTTCTATTTTCTACGAGCAAAAGAGGAGGGTTCCAGAAGTAGGTCTCAAGTGTTTTTCCAACACAAGTTCCGCTCGGCTCTAGTTGAGCCTCACAGAATCTCTTTTCAAATGCTTTAACGTCAATGCTTCCCAAACTGTTCCCAAGAAATCCCGTCTCTTCGCACTAACATGTATAGGGGGGGGGATAGGCGTGAGTAGACACAGATGCAGTCGGACAAGGAGAAGAAGAAGCAGAAGAGCGTCTGTGCAACATCTTTAGTGGCCTTTTGTGGCTGCTGCTGCTGTCGTGCCCGCCTTAATGATTTTCAATTTTTTATACAAACAACCGAACTCACCTCCCACAGCAGCTGTCCGCTCCACCCCTCCACCGCTCCACAGACCGGACCCCCGTTTCTGTGGATACTCTGCACGACGACACATGCAGCTTGCGCGTACGGAAAGCATTCAAAAGCAATTAAGCGCTTTCTTTGCTGCCAGCCAAACCAGTCATTCTGGGAGGTACACGGGGCCCTTGCAACACATGACTTCAAAATGTAATATCATCAATCAAATAAAAGGAAGAGGAGCAAAGAAGAGAGATAAAAAGGAAAATCAGAGGCCCCCCTCCAAGGCCACCAAGGCCCAAGTAAAAGGCGAAACACTCTCAGAAAAATGCCAACGTTAAAACAAACACGCCCATATTCAAATGAAATATTTAAATTAAATAGAATTCTCTTTAATTCAAACATCAATCTATTAAAAAGAAATTTGTATACGGTCCAAATCTTCTTTAATCTACAAATAAAACACATTGAAACACATTTGCAATATTATTTAAATTAAATTTGTAGCTTTAGATTGTTTTCTATTTGTATTAAATATTAGTGTGACTTAATTTGGAAGTATTTATTTTAAAATCATAGGGAACGACTGCTTATATTACTTATATAATTCAATTGACATTTAGTTTATATTTTCATTAAAAACAACGAACGTAGAAACTAAGTTGAATACACTTTAATCTCAAACTGCAAATCAACAGATTTTGTGTATTTGAATTATATTTTAGATTATTGTTGTTTCAAATTTTATTCGTACAGGAACGTTAAATCCGGCGTCGCACAGTGGGACAAGCAGAAGAGTACATCCACTTGCGTGACGCCATCGCTACTGATGGAAACGCCGACCACATAACTTTTTTGACCATTCTCCCAGGAAGTCAACGCCATGAGTATGAGCATGAGTACGCTCCAGATGTGATGACGTACGTGCGGAATTACGGACGTCCGGATTTATTCATCACGAATATTACGAATCTGTGGCGGACAGGACAAATATCCAACGATCGACACGATATCCCTACACGAGTTTTCGAAGAAAAGATCAGAGTACTCATGAATTATATTGTTAAGGAAAGCGTTTTAGGCGAAATTCGTTGCTGGATGTGATGTACTCGATTGTATGGCAGAAGCGTGGTTTACCAAATGTACACACTTTTCTTTGGATGTTCAATCCAGATCGACCAGATCATATTGATTCGATCATTTCCGCCGAAATACGAGATGTAGAAACTGATTTGGAGTTGCATTCCATTGTGACAACGAACCAATGTATCGGCGTCGTTCTCCGAATGACAACGGCAATCGTGATGAAAGAAAATAATTTCGGTATCGATAGCCGCTGGATCGTTACAGTCCGCTTTTGTCGAAAACGTTCTCAACCCACTGCAATGTTGAGTACTGCAACTCAATCAAATACCTTTGCAATATTTCAACAATGGGAGTGACATGGCCAGTTTGACAAGCCAATTTGAAGTATGTTTTCATTTCCGATCCATGAACGACTGTCGTGCATTTGGCAGTTCCGTTTGCAAGGACTTTACTCTATTCTATACTTCATCAAAGAAGTTTCAACGCCGAAAGAGAGGTGACACTGTTGCTGGCTTCGCCGAATTCTATTCGACTGATGCCCTCGGACGAATATACACAGTTCATCCACGCCAAGACGAATGCTTCTATCTTCGCTTGCTTTTGGTGAACATTAGAGGCCCTACATTCTTCGCTTCCTTGCCTACTGTGGATGGTGTGCTGTGCACCACTTTTCGGGATGCTTGCCAGCATTTGAATTTGCTCGAAAACAATACACATTGGGACTCAACGCTCGCCGATGCAACTGTTTCTGCGCCAGCGAATCAAATTCATACATTGTTTGCGATCATAATAGCCACATGTCAGCGTTAGAATGAGGCGTGACAACGTTCGCCGGGTCCGCTAGTTGTCAATATTTTTTTTTTTTTTCGAAAAAAATTTTTTATTGTCAACTTCAGAATCTATACTATAAATTTGTAGAAAAATCTGTGTGTAAACGGCTATCTCCGCAACGCGTGCACCAAATTGCATGCTGTTTTTTTTTTAAATGATAGCCAGAGTATGTGGCATTGTTTTGATATAAAAGTTTTTACTTTAAAAAAAAAAATCAAATTTTGTCTAAAAATGTATGTTTGAACCACTATTTCATTTCATTTTGCGTCATTCTGTAGACCAGAACATTTTATGATAGATTTTGTTTTTATACCTTATTGTATGAACAATTTTTTTCTGAAAAAATTGCAATTTGAGCCAGTATATTTGTTGCTTTTGATTACACTACACGACACACATCCACTTTTACCACAAATCTAATATACCCCTTAACTTTTTTCTGATGATGAATTTCTAAAAATAAAATGCATTTAGTAAGCAGCGAAACGCGCTGGTGTGCTAGTAGATAATAATTTTTTATCTTTTCTATACATTGATTAGATTACATAAATACAATTTTTATTTAATATTTAGATCCATCGTTTTTGCTCTTCTTACACATGAGGCAGCGCGGTTTTTGGCAGTTTTTTGTGCGAGCTTGCGACACAAATCGCTCTATAGCGGGGTCTACACGGCCCAAATCGTACCCTTTGTTGTTATATTTTTTGTGTGTAGATGCATCAATTAGGCGTCGATCAAAGCATTGTTCATAAAAATCGATGGAGAAATGACTCAGCTAAAATTGGTCATTTGGCTCCACGAGTGGTCACTTTTTGTGTACGCCTCTTCAAAGACACATTTTTGTCACAAATTTATACTGGTCAAAAATGAGTCATTAAACATAATTATGAGCGCAATTTTAACAGTTCAAACACATTAACATTGTAATATAAATATACCTGTCTGAATCGAACACATTATAAAGAAAGCACATAAATTGATGAATTTATAACTTTTTAGCCCTTTTCACAAGATGAAACGAGAAGGAACGTTTGAGTCGCTTCTGGGTAAATTTTTTTTCCTACATCTGTTATCTACATCTACAATCTATATTTTACATCTAACATGTAGATTATACATGTACCATTTAGATTCTACATCTCCTCCGCTAGGGGTTGCTCGCGCACTGAACGCGGCAGAGTGTGCGAGCGAGAAAGAGATATAGTAGTGTGTCTCTGGCTGGAGGAGGCGGGGGAACCAACAGAAAATTAATTTCTTCATTCTGGCTATAATTATGATCCGATCTAATTCAGATTCGGCAATTCTCTACGATACTGCGTTTTTAGTTTTATCGTATCTTTAAAAATGTGCCTGCCACAGTTTTTCGTCCTTTGTGGTGGCGGAAGGGGGCGTGGCGAAATTTTGAAATACACTTGTAGCAGTGTGATATCACATAAGCCTGGAAACCAAATTTGGTTGCCATAGCTCTTATCGTCTCTGAGATCTAGGCGCTAAACAAGACGGACAGACAGACCGACAGACATGGCTTTATCGACTCGGCTATTGATGCTGATCAAGAATATATATACTTTATGGGGTCGGAAACGTTTCCTTCTCTGCGTTACACACATCCACTTTTACCACAAATCTAATATACCCCATATACCCCTTAACTCTTTTTTAAGTACGGGTATAAAAACTGAGGCGTTCTGTCTTTTATCAAGCGAGTTCAATCATTCAGGCAGAGATCCACCGGAGCAGATTAGTTTCGATTAGTTGGCTGAAGATCAACACGAATTCTCGTGGATGATGGAGCTCGAAAACGAACTCCATGAGGATTAACAAAAGGTGTGAAAGGAAACCTATTACTTACAATAAAATTGTGTTTCTTTAATATTTCAGGTCTCCTGATTAAAATTTTTTGTGAAAAAGCTACCAGAAATAATAATTTTCACTTTTTATACCCGTACTCACACCCTATCGGAGGAGATGCAGAATATAAATGGTACATCTGTAATCTACATGTTAGATGTAAAATATACATTTTAGATGTAGATGTAGATAACAGATTTTACTATTATAAACTCATATCAAAAAACTAAACCAAAAAATATTGTTTCGTTTGGAAGTTATTAATTATTGCCACAAAAAGTGGTAAAATTTCCCATAGTGCACTGTAGAGTCTATACGGACCTGTTGCGCAAGCCGGCTCATAGAAGGACGCATATACATGATATCAAAGTTGATCGAAATAATCGAAACAAAAATAGATAGTTTGAAAAATTCAATTTAATCTTTCCAACAATCGAATTTTTTTATTGGACAATGTTACCAGTAAATACACCTAAGAATGGAGACCAAATAATAATCATACAAGCCATAGTATACTGTTTATTTGGCCACAAAGATGCAGTATGTATGTACATATGTATGTACTAGAGCCCTGCATGAATCCACATGATTCATAAAATCACAGTATGCCCCTCATAGCCCCTTCAATGCGTTTGACCATTACGAACCCTGCCTTCAGTCAGATTTGAATCACCCCGAATCACTAAAAAACCGAACCCGAGCACTGCGAATCAATTTCAGCAAGTTTCTTTCGCATGTCTGTGAATCTATTCAAAACATACTTCGGATTTCGAGTGCCTTCGGTTATGCACATTAGGCCTTTTATTTGCACGGAACAAAAAAATTTGTATGAACATTTCGCTTTCATTTGGCGTAAACAATTCTCTTATTGAATCTGAAACAATTTTTTTCAGTGTAAAGCAAAGAAACGTACGCACACACAAAACGCAGAGGGCAAAGCAGAAAATCAGCAAATTTGTGTACTGCTTTCTCGTTCTCTCTGCCAGGAAATCAAGTGGAGAATAAAAGAGAGAAAAAACCAAACTGTTCGGATCTGACACAGTAAAAATTGCGAGACATGCTTCGTTCGGTCAGTTTTGGGCGTGCGATTCGAAGTTTTCAGAAGCCGAATCGCTGATTGAATTTGATCGGACGAAACGAATAGCGAATCCCTGCGAATCGATTCGGTTGCCCGTTCATGCAGGGCTCTAATGTCTTTTAGGGTATAGGACAAAGTGTTTATTTTTTCTTTGCGTGAGGAGAGCAGCCGCCTTTAGACAGCGCCTAAGATATACCACAAAAAATAGCGTACAAAGTCGGCACTATCCACGAAATGTTTATCGCATATATTCAAGCGCTGCAATCATATTTAATTTGGCCAGAACTGAATCAAACCGAACCAACCCTGCCTCATCTTCCGTGCCGTGCCGCTGATGCATAAACTCCTTCACCTGACTTCAGGTTTCTGATGTGGCTGCGGCTTCGGCTACAGCTACAGCTCTGGCTGTGGCTTCTGCAGCCAAACCTCACAGTCCATCGTAAAAGGTAATTGATCTTCGCGTTGCAAGAACTTTAATCAATTTATCAGATTTTTTCTCCTGTTTCTTTGTCTTCGCCTGCCTTTCTTTCGTTGGCAACAACATTGCTGATTGTTTTTTTTTGTGTTAGTGTTTTATGTGTGTGTGTGTGTGTGTGTGTGTGTGTGTGTGTGTGTGTGTGTGCGTGATGCAAGTGACCATAACAACCGAGAACGGCTAACGAAAAGGCCAAAACAAACTGCTCTTTGTGGAGAAGGCATGGGAATGGGAGTGAGACAGGGGAGGTGCTCGCTCGAGACACGAGGCACAGGGCACTGGACCTAGCGGCCTGTCCAGATGACTGGGAAGTCAATCGGGCGGTCCAGGTTGGGCCAGGGCTCAAGTGGCCAACCACCGGCGGCCATGGGCATGCGGCAGGGTTTGCAACAGGGTATACAACAAATTTGTATAAATTGCTGTGAGCTAACCGATGGGTGAGGTACTGCGCGTGGTGGGGTGGGACAGGGGAAGTAGTTGGGAATATGTAGGCAATGGAGGGTTTAAGAATTCTTTGATTCAAATTACAAAAAGTTGCATACAATCCCCATACAAGTCCCATCAACGAAACATTTATCTCAGTGAGAGCCTTGTCAACGAGGACAAACGGACATCGATCAAGAATACATCGAGTATGTACAAACATACATATTTATGTATTTACATATATTTACACACATATGTATGTACATATGTGCTTTATGGGATCGGATTATTTTCACAATACTTTCTGTTACGATAATATGTATGCAAGTGTGTATATCGTATGTATGTATGAGCACATTGTACATATGTACATATAGCTACATACATCGGTGTTTTAACAGGCAGCTAATGTTCGTTCGATATTGAGTCCGGCTAAGGTGGTTCGTTGAACGAAAAGAGGGCTAAGAAGGGCTAAGAAGCTAAGAGGGATGGCATCAGCTGCCAAGTTTCTTGTAGGCAACAAATACAGGTTACTGCATTGTATGGCTTCTAAACCATTAAAAGTTTTTAATTTACTGTATAAACGACAATGGAAAGGTGGGCGCCAACTTTTAAAAAATCTGAAACGTAGCAATGGAGAAAGAGGAAAAACGGGCGATCTTTCGAGCGGAGATCGAGCTTGCAGCGCTCCCCACCGCAGTGGCAGACGCCTAGAGGCGTCTGGCCCAGAGAGCAGGCTATCGAAAAACGATCGCAAATATGCCTCGGAACGGCATCCCCACTAAAGGAGCCCCTAAGAGTAATGCAGCAGCCAGTCCTGACTGTATCAGCCCCAGCAGAAGTCCCAGTCAATCCTTTTGACTTCAGCAGCGTTACCGTAGACAATAGTTCCACAGGGTCGGCGGAATGCGGAGACATCCGTGAAATCCTGACGACTCTGGTCGACAAATCGACGGAACTGTCCAAAATGATGAAGGACGCACGTTACCTCAACAAGGAAATGAAGGAGCGCGCTTTTCAGCCTTGACGCTAAGTCCCGGAGGAGCGAGGAGGTAGAGCGGCGAGACCAGGAAACGCAGTGCTCCCCAGAACAGATCGGGCACAAGCGGCAATTAGAGAGGATATCAAAGCGAATACCAAAACGCAATAAAGGACCGGAAGGGCCCCCTACAGAGCAGCCACACCAACAGACTGCCCGGCGGATCGTGTCAGCTGCAAGGGTAAGTCGCATGTCCGACAGCTGAGGCCACGTTCTGATGCCATCATCATCGAGGCAAACGACAAGATGACCTATGCGGAGATGCTGAACTTGGGCACCCGGAGCCAAAGCGAGGAGCTAAAGAGTGTCGGCGAGAACGTGCGCAGGGTGTGCACTTAGCCAAAGGCGCGCTCCTGCTGGAGCTGAATGGAACCACCCCGGAGACATCGAGGCGGCTCCGAGACAATATCGGGACTGCTCTAGGAGGCAAGGTGGAGGCGCGAGCGCTAACCCAGCAGACAAGATTAGAGGTCGTCGATCTAGACGAGATGGCCTCCAGGAAAGACCTGATGAATGCCTTCATCGACCAAATCGACATACGACTCGATGCGGACGACATCAAGAGTCTGCGCCCAGCATTCGGAGGTACTCAGCGGGCTATTATCAGCCTTCCGGCCACTCTGGCACCGAAGGTACTTTCCGTTGGAAATTAGGGAACGCATTAGGGAACGCAATCTCCCAACCTTGCTAGTCTGTGGATTTATAGCTGCTATTTTCCACCCAGTCTGAGCCGCCAGAGCTTTGCAGCAGCCACGGACGAACTGGTCGTCGATGCCAGAGACCACAAGCCTACCATAGTCGCAGGAGACTTCAACGCATGAGCCCAAGAATGGGGCAGCGACATTACCAGAGGTAGCAGCTCTGATGCCATCAACAAGGGTCAAGCCCTTCTGGAAGCCTTTGCGGCTCTCGACGTGGTTTTGCTGAACCAGGGCACAGCAAACACTTTTAACCGGGGAGGCGCCGGCTCTGTCATCGACCTCACCTTCGTATCGAGCTCCCTTTCCCCACGGGTAAACTGGCGAGTGGGCAAACCACTACACGGCCAGCGATCACGAGGCGATACTATTCACAGTTGGCGGAGAAATAGCACGAACCCCGAACCACACAGCACAGAGGATGGTATACAAGCTTGCAGGTCCAACGATTCTTGGAGGGGATGACAGTCGGAGGATCAGCGCAGCAGATGGCCACACAGCTCACGGTCCAGCCGGGGGGCTATCTGCCAACCAGTTCGGCTTCCGAAAGGGCAGCTCGACAATGGATGCCATCGGCAGAGTTGTCCGGATCGCAGCCAAGGCGGTAGAGAGAACGAGATGGAAGGGCGGCAAGAAGCAATATTGCTTAATCGTCACCCTTGACGTTAAAAATGCCTTCAACTCTGCGGAATGGGACTGCATTGTCAACTCACTGAGACAGATGCGCATCCCTCCATACCTGAGCTCGATTGTAGGCAGCTACTTTGACGGAAGAACGCTGAACTTCGACACGGCGGCTGGTATGCAATCCCACCGTATTTCGGCAGGCGTTCCCCAAGGCTCGGTGCTGGGCCGGCTACTATGGAACATAGCGTACGATGGAGTTATGCGGCTGAATCTACCAACCGGTTCTCAGCTCACGTGCTATGCGGACGACGTAGCCCTTTCAGTGGTGGCCAAACACCTGCAAGCGGCAGAAGAAACCTGCAAACGGCAATACAGATCATAGCAGACTGGCTTTTGTCTGTGGGGCTGGAGTTGGCGGCTCAAAAAACGGAGGCAGTGTTGGTCAGTACTCGACCAACTGTGAAGACAGCGCACGTCAAAATAGGAGATCAGACTATAGCGTCGAAGCGAGCCATCCGCTACCTAGGCGTGATAATCGACACCAGGTACAGGAGAAAGCGGCCAACACAAGCCAAGCCCTGTTTCGCCTGCTATTAAACACCCGTGGACCGAAGCAGGAGAGAAGGCTGTTGCTGACCAGCGTAGTTCGGTCAGCCATTACGTACGCGGCAGCAGTTTGGGCGGACGCCATCAAAATCGCCAGCTACGCGAGGGGCGTCAGGTCCATTCACCGTCTCTGCTCAATGTGGATAAGCTGTGACTTTAGGACCATGTCGAACGACGACGCGCTTGTCATCGCAGGAATTCTCCCCATTGATATCCTAGTCGTCGAGGAGAAGAACGTGGCATTGGCCACCCGAGCAGGCGTCGAGCGGTAGGCGGCGCGAGAGCAGACCAGAGAGGAGAGTCTCATAGTCTGGCAAAGTCGCTGGGACAGCTCAAAAAAAAAAAAAAAAAAAAACATATGTACATACATATGTATGGACATACATACATATGTCTGTTGTCAGCCGAAAATTATGGATACATATTTCCACCATAGTGCGTGTAAATATTTACTTTGATATTTTTTCGCCTTCCCATTTCTCTTCCCCGCTCGCCAGACCAACCCTCTCTGCAGAGTGTCGGTTGCCAGGGCCCATTCTTATTTGCTTAGGAGTAGAGCTCCATCCATGTGTCATTTTTATCGCCTTACTGTATAAGTTCCCCTACCCCTTCACCACCCCTACCGCATGCCGCATTCATCGTGCTTCAAGTGGCGCTGCACAAAATTGCCAACTACACAATCGCAGCGCAGTCTTCTCTGGCCGGGTTTTTATGACTCGGAAGTGCTTAACGCTGTGATTGAGTAGACAGCCAGCCAGCCAGACAGCTAGCCAGTGACAAGAGAAAGGGAAGTCTGGGGTAGGTGCTGGTGGATACCGCCTGGTATGTGAATGTATGTACGGTACTTATATGTATTTATATACATAAAATTACATACATACATATACATATATGTATGTATGTATAGAGACGGAAAGAAGGAGGCATATTTTTCATATTTGTGATTGGGGGGAACCACGATAAAAATGTGAAAATCGAAATTGTGAAAATAAATCATTGAGAGAGACCCCTCATAGGGTACTCCTTCTATATGCATACATATGTGTGTAAGTACATATGTATGTACATACAGCTGTGTTCATTGAAATAGCAGTGCCGCACCTCATCACTTTCAAAACACTCTTTGAGACACTTCCAGATATCCAAATTGAACAAATGGTACCTTTTTAAATAAAACGGACTGTTAGCATTAGAAAACCAAAGAAATATCTACAAAGATGAGTTCCATCTTTTTGTTTTACATGACATAAGCCGAATACCCATGAAATTTGCTGTTCAATGAAATAGCAGTGTTTATTTAGAATATTGAAAAAAAACAACGAAACTCAAATAAAAACATATATTTCATGTTCTTCATGTTTTTTGAGCTTTAATATTTAGTTTTTAATCAATTTGGTTTTCATTGGGAACTTGTAACGGCCGAACATTGGTCATTAATCTCTGGCCAACGCCTCAATAGGATTTAAGCCAATAATCCTTGAACCACTTGCTACAACTTTGATCTGGCTGACGGATTTGCAGTTGCAACAACGTATTTGGTATTCCAGCATAAGATTTCGATGAGATTAATATCCAGTTGGACAGTTGGCCATGGCAAAACGTCGACCCGTTCCGATAAAAATTAATTCCTAGCGAGCTTGTATGGGTGTTTCAAGTCATTATCAGGTTAAAATATCCTTTTAGCAGGAATTTTTCAACAGTAGTATGAATGTAATTTATTCTAAAGTATGCCTACATTCACAGTTTTGCTCAAAACCATACTATACTCAATCGCCAGGGTAGACAGTACTAGCTCATATGAGCTGGGCCCCATATGGCTCAACCTAGCATGCCCAATGCAATTTTTTTCATGATTTTAAGTGGTAATCGGATTTCTGTGAATCTTTTGAGTTTATCTTACCATATAATACAAGTTTACTATCATCAGTCAAAAGCATTTTTGTCACTGTGAACACAGGGTAGACCACATGCGATTTTCCAAACTGAAGTCGTGCATCCATGTACTCTCAGATCCAAACGCGGAGCTTTCTGGGACTTCTTGCATTCAAATAATGTATAATAGACCGTCTAAGAACTGTCACATCACTGACAGAGCGATTTTTTTTCATAATTTTTGAGGATATTAAAGGCCTGGTCTTGCCTTCGACCATCGCCGAACATCCTCTAAAAAAATAATTTTTCGCATACAACATCGATTTCCAGTCTACTTCTTTTAGTTAATTGGGTTAAATACAATAGTGAGAGTGTATACAACTTAATTTTCAATCCCATTATACCTCCTGCCTTAAGTTTTTAGCCTAACTCTTAGGTATCCTCTTCTGGACCGAGCAATGATTTCTTCAACGCTTCAAAATAAAAAGTACCGCACTGTCCAAGACTTTCTTTCATCAAATTATTCGATATCTGAATTGAGCTTGCGGATGGTGGCTTATTTAAATTAATTTGCTTTGTTTTTTCATTTTTAAAAATTAATTTAATCCAGCACTGCTATTTCATTGAACAGCAGATATCATGGGTAGTTGTCTAAAGTCATGAAAAACAAGAAGATGGAATGAAAATGTAACGGGTTTCCTCGAGTTTCTAATGCTAATATTCCAGGCTTTTCGTAATGATATCACCTATTCAATTTGAAAGACTAGAAATATCTCAAAAAGAGTTTTGAAAGTAGTGAAGTGCGGCACTGCTATTTCAATGAACACAGCTGTATATACTGAAGGGAGTCTATTCCATTCCCGATAATTCAACGAATCGCAATCGGGGAGATGAAACCTTGATCTGATCACTCACGTTATAAAAGATTAAGTGGATTAAGTAATTAAAACAGATAGAAGTAAACTCACACCCATTGTGATTTCAGCTTACCGGCTGGGAAATTTACAGCATTGAAATGCAAAAATGATGATTTTTGTGTTGTATTTTTTACGACATTTTTACTTTAAAAACTCAGGAAATGTCGAACAAAAATTATATCCTTTGACCCTTATTTTTTGGTGTGTAGGTGCATTAATTGGGCGTCGTTAAAGGTATTGCTCATTAAAATCTATGGAGAAACTTCGGAGCTAAAATTCGTAAACCAAACAAAAAAAAATGAAAAAAAAAAAAATTAACCAATAATACCTTTTGGAAAGTTGCGGACCCAACTGCCGAATTGGGCTCAAAGCAAACGAAAAAGGATTGTACCTGATCTCGTTCCTTTGGTCCGTCTGTTCCCATCGCCCATGCTGTTAATATGAAGGAAACATAGAAAACAATGGCTAAATTGTTTGAAAATATAAAGTACAGCAGTGGAAGGTCGCGTGTGACTTAGCCATGTAGCCATGTAGACAGGATTGCAAGGTGGTTACAGAAAACACTGCTGCTTCCTGTGTCTATGGGATAGGAGAGCTAGAGAACAGCATTACTCAAGAAAACTCTGGCCAAAACGGGAGGAACATACTTTGGAAAATTACAACATACAGAATGCAGCTCTCGTGAAGTGTGAAGACGCTATTTTACCACCATTACACATTAAGCTGGGACTAATGAAAAATTGTGTTAAGACACAGGATAAGCAAGGCGAATCAATGCGTTTGCCTTAAAGCTGCTTTTCCACGTCTATCGCTGGCAATGAAATAAGGAGTATTTGATAGTCCCCAAATAAGAAAACTACTAAAAGATAATGGATTTGAAAATATTTTATCTACGAATGAAAAAGCAGCTTGTAACTCATTCCGAATGGTAGTAACAAACTTTCTTGGAAACAGCTAGTCTGATGATTATGTTAATATCGTCCAAGAGCTTATTAAGAATTATAAAAAATCTGGGCAAATATGTCACTAAAAGTCCATTTCCTGCACCCCCACTTGCACTTTTTTTCGACAAACCTAGGCGACGTTAGTGATGAACACGGAGAGCGATTTCATCAACAATTGAAATCTATGGAACAACGTTTGTATATCCTTACAATTGACTGAAAATACTAAAAATGACTGATTTTTGTATGGGTTAAGGAATGAAATCCCATATCTCAGGTATCCACTTTGGTTTTATTGAAATATGATTAGGTTAGACGCGACAAGATCTAATTTGTGTGGACCTGCACGTCTGAGAATATAAAGGAAACATTTGACCTGTACACGTATCCCACCTCAGAGTGGGTATAACGAAAAAAGTAACTGTCAACAACATTTCATACCAAAGAAACACGTTCAGGTACCAAATTTATAACCTTTTTTCGTTTTCTTTGTTCCCAATTGGCAGTTGGGCCCGCAAACTTCCAAAAAGTATTTTTTATTCATTCGTGGAAATTCAAGCTGTGAAAGCACTCAAGTCAAGCTCAAAACTTAGAGGTTCTTCAGAACACAAATACTTGTTCCCTTCTAAACGAGTTTTTAAATTCGATTGAGGTTGCTTCCGGCGAAGAAGATGAAGATGACGTGACTAGGGAGAGACTCGAAATAGCGTATCGAGATTAATAGCTACAGTCAGTAGATTTTAACCAAAATATAATGGAATACTGGGAAGAGTAGAGGTTTAAATTTCACAATCATAAACTTCTTTGTGCTGGGCTTCCGTTTTAGATTGCAGACATAATTCCCCTTCAAACTATGTTTACAAATTTTGCACTCGGAAGTATTTTCTTCCACGTGGAAGGTGAAAAAATTAAAAATCAATTTAAAACCATAAAAATATTTGTATGTATTATTGAAAAAAAAATTTGTCTAAAAACATGTTTAATGCGTTCCGTTGGACTTAATTAGTAAGGATATATGTATATCAATTTTTGTCAGCTCCCCATGATATTTTCATTATTTAACTTTGAGTTTTATATTTGAGCGAAAAAATAAAACTCAAAATTTAATCATTATTTTTTAGTTTTATTTTTTTCGCTCAAACATAATTATTATGGATAATCATTAATAATAATTTATAAAAATAATTATTATCAATAATCCTAAAAACTGAAAATTAAAAACGTTTTGTTGGATTTGCATAGTTTATTCTTAGAGCAGTCTATTGGTTTATTTAATTCTTCTGTGCGGCTACTTTAAGCAGATGATTTCTTCGAAAAAAAAAAAAATAATAATCATAATTTACGGTCCCTGCTTAGAAGATCTGGAGTGTTCCCTTCCATATCCATACGGCCACCCTATTAGCTATTTCAACTGAGATACATTTTATATTGGGTAGTTGGGCATCGACATAAAATACTGGGATTTCAGCTATTCAGTTGTAGGTTGTGGGACTACTTCAGCACTTTCATCCCAGACACTACACCCTCGCCCTCGCCACAAAGGAGCCCTTTCATTTGTCTGAAGACAGAGTAGGGCAGAGTGCTGGAAAGGGAATTGGTGCATGGCAATCGAAACTAAGAGTGCATTGTCGATTTTCCAACTTTATTGTACTCGTATTTTCACAGAAAAAAGCTAACAAGCTCTTTAAATATTAAACGCCACAAATTCCCAGCTACGTCAGCCCCAACGATAAAAAGTTAAGAACTTCACACGAGTCGATGGTCCGGTCCACCGAGAGTCTGCCGAAAGGGGCAGAATCTGCTTTCCTGAGGATTTCCCGACGCCGGAAAAATTATGGAGTAGAAGGCGGAAGCTGTTGATGCCTTTCCTGGCATCACGCTTTAAAAGGTAAAACACACCAGAATACATACATATGGACATATGTACATATGTATTCATGGTTAATTTCCTGATGATACTGGTTGAGTACCAGAGTAGGTGTGAAACAGTAATGAATCGGGCTTGAATCCCGTTTGAAGTGGGACCTAAATGGCTAATCAGCATCCGAATTATGGGCCGAATTCTTTCACAGATTTTTACTCTGTCATTCACTCACAGAGTGGGGGCAAAGCCCAAACATTTTACTCGTACTTTAATGTTGTTGCCGCCACTCAACTTTAATTTATTTGTCTCTTTCTGTGCTCTCTGTTCGCTCTTCCCCTCTCGCATCTCTTATCATAGCCTTTCATCATACGAGTCTGAGTCTGAGTCTGAGTTTAAATGACTTCCACACTCATTGGGTATGCCTAGTCGAGAGAGGGTATTCTTGGCTTCGACTTGTCGAAGGAAGCCTTTATTTGTCTTCGACTGATTTTGCTGTGTTTAAAACTTCCTAATTTGATATTTGAATGCTCCAACAAATTCGCTTGCTTTGAGGCGGGTCTGTCACCGTCTCCCTCGCTCTAATTTGGCTTTCAATGCATCTGACCCAATTTAAGAGTCCAACAACTGCAGAAACTATTTGGCGGTCAGAAACTAGTTTTAAAGTATATTTTCATTTGCTAAAGCAACAACAACAAAATACCCCTGATGGACGGCGGATAATCCAAAATGTATCAGCAAAAAATAAAATATCGGGAAATGAAACTATTTTATATACACATATGATCATAATAATAGGTACACGTTGAAAATTTTCAATTCAAATCAGTTTTATCGTACTTTATGAGTTGAAAACAAAATTTTGTTTGGTCTTTTTTGTTTGTCAATATGTGGCAACTCCTTGACAAAAAAATTAAATTCGTGAACCCCTTAATAACAGAGCCTTTACCGAAAATGTGAGTTGACCAAACACTTTGGCTGATCAATATAATAGGTACAGTGTCAGTAATTCTTCAATATTAAGTAAAAAATTTGAGAATTCTTGCTTTTTTGGACGTTTAAGGTAAATATCATTTAGCTAAAGTCAAAACATAAGCAAATAATTATTTTTTTCCTTACAAGAATGGGTCGAAATTCTCATTGTACAGAGGAGGAAGCCCGATTGGCTCTTAGTCTGAGAAAAGAAGGCAAATCTCTTCGGGCCATTGCCAAATTAATGAAAAGGTCTCATAACTTTGTTAAAAATGCATTAAAAAGGAAACCTAGTCAGGAAACCCGCGGAAGACCACAGAAAATACGCATAACACTTGACCACTACATTATATCTCTGAGCAAAAAGGACCCATTTAAGTCGTCAAAGGCTATTGCAGCAGAAATTGGACAAGAAGTTAGTGCTCCAACAATCCGTAGACGGCTACAACAAGCCAATCTTCCGGGGAGAATAGCAAGAAAGGTTCCACTTATGCGCCAAAAAAATATAGCCATGAGGCTAACTTTTGCTAAACTTCATAAAGACTGGGTAGGATGCGACGGAGAGAAAAAGTGGAGAAACATTTTGTGGAGCGACGAAACAAAAATAAATTTATTTGGGAATGATTGTGAAAGGAATGTATGACGCCCTAAAGGAAAGGAATTTGATCCACGCTTCACCAAAAAAACTGCCAAACATGGAGGTGGCAATAGACAGATAAACATATACTCATCAAATAATCACGTCAATGATATGCAGTAATCAACAAAAATAACTTGAAAATGTGCACCTCGGTTTTTTTCTCGGTTCTTATATGTTATTATTTACACACTACGAGTACATATGTATGTATGTACATGTGTCATGAGAACCAACACCAAGTCTCTAATTTCATTTTTTGAATTTATGCCAAAATATCGGTTGGCCCAATGTGAGGGCAACAATGATCAATGGCAAACCAAATTACATCATTACATCAAAAGCTTCCAAAAATGTGCAGAAGAGAGAAAAAAAAGAAAGCAAGCAAGGGGCAGAAGAAGAGAAAATTGCAAAAAAGAAAAAAACAAGGGGAAGAGAAAGAAAGAGCCACAACTGAGAGCAGACCCCAATCAGTGGGTAAATAATTACTTTCAATAGCTGCTGCATTCCGTTCCCCTTGCACTCTCCCTTTCTGAGTTGCCATTTTCGCCTGTGCGTTTGGCAATTAATAAACCGTCATTGCACATGATCCAAGGATACTCTTTCTTAACACAGTCATATATGACTGTCTTACCACTATTACCATACCTTACCATACATATGTACTTATGTATATGCATGCATGTACATTATCGCTGTATTATTATCATATCAAACAGATTGACCCCATCGATATTCCCGACTAAACCATCCATTCCCGAAGTATGCCAACAGCACTTTCACAATGATACTCTCGTCAAAAGAGCTTACAATAATAAGTGGAGAGAATATTTTTTTCGCTGATTGCAAACAGAACGAGAAGGAACGTGTGAGTCGCTTCCCGTACTCAGTCAGTCTATACATTTGTGAGCTTATATTTTACATTTTGCATTTTTTTGCTACATCTGTTACCTAAATCTACATCTACACTGTATTGTATACATCTAACATGTAGATTGTACATGTACCATTTAGATTCTCCATCTTCTCCGCCAGCGGGCGCTCGCTTACAAAACGATGCAGAGTGTGCGAGCGAGAAAGGGAATGAGTAGTCTGGGCGAAGCAACTGAAACCTAATTTCTTCATTTGTAACACTTCACTTGTAACAGTGTGATATACTTTATGGGTTCGGAAACGTTTCCTTCTCTGCGTTACACACATCCACTTTTACTACAAATACAATACACCCCCTTAATTCTTTTTGAATACGGGTATACAAATTAAAGATTGCGGAGCAAGCAGGCACTGTTGTATCCAGACTAGTGATAACCATTGCCTGACATTAAAACTTTCCAACAACCACGGCTCAAAATGTCCCGAAGACTTTAAAAAAAAAATTGGTTTTTTTCAGATTTTCAGATTATTTATTAATCTTAAGCTTTAACAGCGCCTTTCAATTCCTTCCAAAAGTGGAACCGGCAAATATGAAGTATTCAATAATTCAACCACCAATTGAAAAAAAGATCGGTGATAAATATGTTGTGATATTTTAGTTAATTTCTTACCTTTTATACTACAAGATGATAATATTATTCCCAAAAGTTGACTAAGTGTCATTTAGAGCAGGCTGAGAGACTTAATACTGATTTTTGAAGCTATTTCTTAACATATTTAACCCCTATTTAATAGTAAAATACCATAGTAAGTAAAAACGAGAAGGAACGTGTGAGTCGCTTCTGGGGACGCGACTCTACTTATACCCGTACTCAGTCAGTGTTTACATTTTGGAGCATGATTTTTTAGAATTTTAGAAAAAAACGAGAAGGAACGTGTGAGTCGCTTCTGGGGACGCGACTCTACTTATACCCGTACTCAGTCAGTAAATACATTTTTGAGATATAATTTTTTAGAATTTTAGAAAAAAAAAAAATTTTACATTTTACATTTTTTTGCTACATCTGTTATCTACATCTACATCTACAATGTATATTTTACATCTAAAATGTAGATTATAGATGTACCATTCAGATTCTACATTTCCTCTGCTAAGGGGTTGCTCGCGCACTGAACGCGGCAGAGTGTGCGAGCGAGAGAGAGAATGAGTTGTGTTTGTCTTGCAGGAGGGGGCGGGGGAAGCAACTGAAAATTAATTTCTTCATTCTGGCTATATTTATGATCCGATCTGATTCATATTCGGCAATCTGGTAGATATGGGCATTCTCTACGATACTGCGTTTTTAGTTTTATCGTATCTTTAAAATTGTGCCTGCCACAGATTTTCGTCCTTTGTGGGGGCGGAAGGGGGCGGGGCGAAATTTTGAAATACACTTGTAGCAGTGTGATATCACATGAGTCTTGAAACCAAATTTGGTTGCCCTAACTCTTATAGTCTCTGAGAACCAGGCGTCAAACAAGACGGACAGACGGACAGACAGACATGGCTCTATCGACTCGGCTATTGATGCTGATCAAGAATATATATACTTTATGGGGTCGGAAAATTTTCCTTCTCTGTGTTACACACATCCACTTTTACCACAAATCTAATATACCCCTTAACTCTTTTTTGAGTACGGGTATAAAAAAATTTTACATTTTACATTTTTTTGCTACATCTGTTATCTACATCTACATCTACAATGTATATTTTACATCTAAAATGTAGATTATAGATGTACCATTCAGATTCTACATTTCCTCTGCTAGGGGTTGCTCGCGCACTGAACGCGGCAGAGTGTGCGAGCGAGAGAGAGAATGAGTTGTGTTTGTCTTGCTGGAGGGGGCGGGGGAAGCAACTGAAAATTAATTTCTTCATTCTGGCTATATTTATGATCCGATCTGATTCATATTCGGCAGTCTGGTAGATATGGGCATTCTCTACGATACTGCGTTTTTAGTTTTATCGTATCTTTAAAATTGTGCCTGCCACAGATTTTCGTCCTTTGTGGGGGCGGAAGGGGGCGGGGCGAAATTTTGAAATACACTTGTAGCAGTGTGATATCACATGAGTCTGGAAACCAAATTTGGTTGCCCTAGCTTTTATAGTCTCTGAGATCCAGGCGTCAAACAAGACGGACAGACGGACGGACGGACGGACGGACAGACAGACATGGCTCTATCGACTCGGCTATTGATGCTGATCAAGAATATATATACTTTATGGGGTCGGAAAATTTTCCTTCTCTGCGTTACACACATCCACTTTTAGCACAAATCTAATATACCCCTTAACTCTTTTTTGAGTACGGGTATAAAAAATTACACTTTTGCTTAAAAACTAAGACTCAAACTTATAAATCTGTGCAGCTTAAGGAGTATGTGGAAAATGTCAAAGAGCTCCCAAAATCGAAAGCCAATCAAACTGCCAGAAAGCATAACTACTATTTTTATTAAGAATGATCTTAATCGATCCCTTCTTTATCGAAGTGTATTCCAGGAGGCATACATATTTCACACAGAACTGTGGTACAGTGGTACAGTTACAGTATACTCTACCTCTGCTTCAGTTTTTTGTGTACTTGTCCACTTAAACTGGGATTCACTGTTTCCCCAGACACCCAACTGCCAGAATATTAGTTGATATAAACATGACAGGCTCATGAACCTCTCACACACGCAAACACATTCATAGATAAAGAAATTTTTTTGCTCTATATCTAGCATTCCTCAAATTTTTGCATCCCTTCCGAGCCATTTCTTCAGGTTTGAAAACAAGAAATAGTCACTAGGGACTAAATCCAGAGAATAGGATGGGTGAGGCGCAATTCGTAGCATAGTTCATGGATGATCGCAATGGAAACTGCACAAGTCTGCACCCTTGCATTTTCCTGGTGGAAAAATGTTTTTTCTTGGCCAAATGCTGTCCCTTCTTTTCTAAATCCTCATTAAATCTGAAGGTAATCGATGTGGTCAATACCGCGAGCATTCCAACAAACGTTTGCTATGTCTTTATTGGATGAAAAATCCACTTTGGACTTTTTTGCCTAGCATCACCCTAAGGAACCTATTGTTCTGACTGCTTTGGTCTCTGGTGTATTGTGCTGGATTACGAAACGGCAATCGAAAATCGAAAATTTACGAAAACAAAAATCTCGTCCTTATTGTCGTTAAACAACACCAAAGACTCCTTCGATGTTGCCACACGAGTTCGTTTGTGATCGATTGTGAGCAAACGCGGCAGTCATCTTGAGGACAGCTTTTTCATACCCAAGTGATCATTCAAAATTTAATTCCCTTCGCCATGTTGTTGCCCATGGCTTACAGAATATCTTGCGGACCATAGGACCATAACTGGGCGTCCAGGATGTGGGGCATCGTTTATGCTTGTATGGGCACAACGACATACAGACAACTTTTTTACCTTTGAAATCGATGGAGAAGAGTAACCAAAGTATTTATCAAGCTTTTCCCTGGTTTCAGTAGTGCCTTTTTTCCGCATAAAATAATGCTTAATCAGCACTAGCAATTCAATTTTTTCAAAGTCCTTGGAAGCTTGCTATCAATGGCTGTAAGCCACAAACAAACTTCAAATTTTGATAGGAATCAGCTAATGATGCCTTTGATAGAAAAAGTAATGCCATATCAATTAAGAGGCGAAAGATTGAAAAGGTCTTATTGAACTTGTTGAACATGGAGAGAGAGAACTTCATCGTTATTTAGCTGCAGTCAATAAATCCATCACCACTACCACGCTCCACACTGGCAAATGGATTTTTAATATATTAAGCAGTGGGGAGCAGGGCGAAAACTCCGACTACTAACGTGATTATGGAAAGTTGATTATTTTTACTCATTTTATTTTGAGAGTGAATTGCTTTTTTTCTACTTTTCGTTCGACTCGGTGTCGGATTTGGTGGCGATGTCGGCAGGTTGAGGTACGGTACGGTGTGCACATGCATGGAAATCGGTGGGCCAGCGACCGCAGAGCAGATGAAAAGAAATGGGTCTGCTGCCATACCATACCGAAGTACGAGTATACCGGTCCGAAACCGGTCCATGGCCCATAGAAAATCAGTTTTGAAAGGCAATAAAGCGTGATTTTTAAAACTGAAGCGTAACGAGCTACGAACGAACGAGCAGCAACAAAAAGATATGTATGTATTTACATGTGTATATATGTATATGTATGTATATAAGTACATACACATCCAAACTAGCACATTGCGAAATAAACACCCAAAGCGAGAATCGATGTTCTAGAACGCGAAACCGAAAGTGAAGGTAAAAGGCAACCGTTAATGGCATATGTATGTAGCTGCCATAGTAACGAAATATCGATGGTAAGATATCAGCACACTTTCAGCTGATAAAATCAAACATGCTGGATCAATCAAACAAAACGGAACTGAACTGAACTGCTCAGCACAGCTTAGCTAGCAGTGGGGCGCACTTACACTTTATTTAATCATGCACAAAGCTTCTTACTCATATGCCATCACTCAAAAAACTCAACGCTATCCGAAATTATTTGAGATTTGAGCCCCTCATGATCATGATCATGATGGCCCCTATGGAATTTCGTATGGAAAGTTGACATTAATTTGGGATTTTGTCATTTCTGATTCGAAAGTAATTTGAAACAACCTGCGTTTTTCTACGGATATTGGACAGGATCGCTTCAAAAAAACTTTTCTCGGGCCACCTTGTACTATATATGATGATAATACTAGGAAGAAATTCTCTTTGCGCTCTCAAAATTCGGGGCGTGGCAAAATTAAAATTAAAAAATCACGAATTTTTCCGCCATGTCGCGCATCGACTGTGTCCTCTTCTTAAACCCAACTAACCGATTTAAAGATATAAGCGAAAATATGTCCTGACGTGACGTTACCTCGTTAAAAATCAAACAAAATTGTCCCCTCAATATAAATACATATGTATGTATGTATGTCATACATTATAGATACATTATCTATAGTATAGTATATTATAGTATATTATATATACTATAATATGATATACGAGTAAAAATAAACAAAAACTGTTGCCTACAATTTAATTTTCCATCATGGTCATGTTGATTAGTTTATCTCTATCGATTGTAAACTTTTTGACGTCCGTATGGTTGGCTTTCCAGCAATTTATTTCCCATTTCATTTGAGTTTTGTCGGATTGAGTCGGGATTTAGTGGAATGCTGTACCAATATTTAATTGCAATGCTCTTTCGAGCTGTGTACGATGAATGTATTTTGATATTTATAAAGACCGTATAATTATTTTAATACCTACATATACTCCTATCAAACATTTATAAAGTTGAAGTGAGTCTTGCAAGCATTAGCCAAATTAAATATATCTCCAAACGAATCCGCACAATATTCACATCCCTGCAGTACCAGAAGTGAGCGATGCCAAATGTGAACTACGCGTCATTCAGGATTTTTTCTCTGCCGCTGCTGCAGACGAGCAGAATAAGAAGTCGACGTCGCGATCGACGCGTCGGTCAGACCAAACTCTTTTTATACCCGTACTCAAAAAAGAGTTAAGGGGTATATTAGATTTTTGGTAAAAGTGGATGTGTCTAACGCAGAGAAGGAAACGTTTCCGACCCCATAAAGTATATATATTCTTGCTCAGCATCAATAGCCGAGTCTATGTCTGTCTGTCCGTCTTGATGAGCGCCTAGATTCAGAGACTATAAGAGCTAGAGAAACCACATTTTTTTTCAGACTCATGTGATATTACACTGCTACAAGTGTATTTCCGCCACCACAAAGGACGAAAATCTGTGGCAGCCACAATTTTAAAGATACGATAAAACTAAAAACGCAGTATCGTAAAGAATGAGAGATTATTATTATAGCCAGAATAAAGAATTTTATTTGCAGTGGCCTTTTTGCAGTCCTTCTCGTTTTCAGTGTTTTTAAAGTCAGGTAAGTAGATGTGATTACAATGATTACAGTTCGCATTGTTAGTTAAATTAAAGTTTTACATGGGAACATTCTAGCCATGTGGTTCCGTTAAAAGCTGATGGAGAAGGACCCATTGTCTAGGTGCCTCAAAAGTGTGCTGGACGAAACAGTAGTCCAGGAGAACAACCTAGACGGAATTTGCAGCCAAAAATGTTTCAAATCCCGCGCCGGACCTGGTTCTCAAAGGTAAGACGAAATAAAATTAACAATGTGTAGGTCTCTTAATAAGTTTCTTTTGATTCAGGTATCCAGAAACAATTTGTTTTGTCTGTTTTTTTTTATATGTATATAATTTCAGAAGCATTGCTGCCGATCGAGTCGGTGGATAGTGTTATCCTGAAGGCCCTACAGAATATTACAGATATGTAATCAACAAAAAATCTAGAAAATCTGTGTAAAATAAATATATTTAATTTTATTTCACATATGAAATTGTCCGTTATATTCCTTTAAATTTCATGAGAAGTCTCACGAGTCCTACATTTCGAAAGGAACACTAATGAATTTCATATGAAGTTTCACGAGTGAGAAAAGCGGACATGCCCATACAAATTTCATCTGAAGTTTCACCAGTGAGTCACCACAGGATCACGAGTGGAAAGTGACTTTTGGAACTGCAGGGAGCGTACCCTATGTCTTATTTGTTGTTGGTCCGCGTTTTCCGCAGTTTTTCCATTGAATCAAAATGTGCGGAAAATAAAGTGTGCAAGCGCAAATTGTACAACGTACAATTGCGCAATTTAACTGAGGAAAAAAACACCTGAAAATGCTTATAATTTCGGGCAACGGAGCCCTGAGAGTTGATCAAGTACATATATATCCCGGCATCCAGGCACTGCCTCCTGAGTATTACCTTGGTTATTGTTTCAACATTTGTATCTGACGACATGGCGAGAAGGGAAAGTCCCAAGGAAGCAGAAACAGAGTTACAAACATACATATGTACATACATATGTACATACATATGCATGTAGAGGAGAAGAGGGGAAGGTAGCGTTAGGGGAAGTTGTCATTACAGATTCCACGAGTGTGTTTGGGCATAAATTCCAAATTAATCCGACTGGTTTTTACTTTTTTACATTTTTCGAGTCGTTTCCCCCAACGCTGGTGGGCTTCACCTACTAGCTTATTATTTCCCCTTTTTTCCCCTTTTACGAGGAGTCGGAAAACCCCCGAAAAACTTTCACTCTAATAGCCTTTTTTCACTGGGCGCGTCTGCTATCGATATCGGAATAGACGAAATGAAGCAGAAAAGGCGTTTACATTGGCAGACGTGCAGACGTGCGTCTTGAATTTTGATTTGGCTGCTTGATGACAAGGAGAGAAAAACAAATTTTCAGAAATCAACAGAATTATGAAAGACGACAAGAATATGGACGAAAGAGAATTGATTCTCATATTTATTTATTATTTTCAGACATATCCTTGTAGAGTTTGTGGGAGTTCTTCTTCAAATTATGAAAACCATCGAAGTTCGTCTCCAGCAGTGTCTTAATTGCATCAGGGGGTCACAACAATTTCGTATGATAATAATACAATCAGTTTCAAGTATTTTATTTAATGATTTTATGTATATTTTCACCTTTTTGCACAATCATACATTTTTAGCGCCAAAGTTTGATTTTTGATCAACAAGTTGTTGTTGTTGTTGTTGTTATTGGTGATAGTTGGGCCGATAGGCAGAAAAGTGCAAAAATGCGCTGTTAAGCGCAAAAGCAATCGAATATATCGAATAGACGCACATGAATCAGAGACCGACGCAACTTTTTGCCACCACTAGGGCCCTATGCTTAACCTAAGTAAAAAACTGCGTCTCTGGCAAGACGCAAAGAAGCATGACGCAGCCCCAATGTAAACAGGCTATTAATTAATGCATAAATATGCGACTGAACAATATTTGAGATAACTGGTTTCTCTAACTGTATACAGATACATATGTATATACACAAGTATTAAAGGGAGGCAGCATGTATTGGGCTGTGGCCTACCTGTCGCATAAGCTGCTCTTCTGAGCAACAAAAGATGAGCGTCAATTAGCCGTTCCCAATGAGATTACCTGGATCCAGACGACATTCTATTTTGGGGCAGATATGTAAGTATATGCGTTTTCCATGTAAGGATATCAGTCGGATCGACATACAGTGGTATATACTGGAAAATATGCTATTAATAGCAAAGCAACCTTTTATCCTTTTGCATGTTCTGGGTGGAATAATGACACGATCCGTAAACGTCGACTGGGACGACAAGCTGATCCTGAGCCGGAGTACTATCGGGCAGTCTCCGGTTTTCACTTTCGCAAAAACATTCCGATTTACTTTTGAAAATGGAAAGTTTGGTGCTTCCGTATTCGCACAACGCATTTCAAAACGGAACCATTTTCATCTCCGAGTCTTAATTGCAAAAGGAAAAAAAGACTTATGATGCATTGACATACTTATAATTGAAACCACTAACAGGAAGGGCCGTGCCAAGGAAAATTTTCGCCCAGTGCGAAGATGTAAAATAAAATTAGTTTTATTACGAATTTTCTTAATTGAAATTCGCCCCCCACCGCCTCTTCCTCCACAGGAATTCCATCCTGATGATCCTCTTGGGCGATATCTGGTGTGGATGGACGCTAAATGTTCGATAAACAGACCTATTCTCCAAAAACCGATCATTCGCGGCAAGAAGAATGTCATTTACGTGACATAGTGCTTTTTTAATTGAATTTCAAAGGTTTATTTTTAACATACAAAATGTCAAACTTTGCAGACTTTTTATACCCGTAGTCGAAGAGTTAAGGGGTATATTAAATTTGTGTTAAAAGTGGATGCGTGTAACGCAGAGAAGGAAACATTTCCGATTCCATAAAGTATTTATATTCTTGATCAGCATAGCCGAGTCGATATAGTCATGTCGGTCTGTCCGTCTGGTCTGTCGCCTGGATCTCAGAGACTATATGAGCTAGGGCAACCAAATTTGGTTTCCAGACTCATGTGATATCACACTGCTACAAGTGTATTTCGCCCCGCCCCCTTCCGCACTCGCAAAGAACGAAAATCTGTGGCAGGCATTGTTTAAAATTTTTTAAAGATACGATAAAACTAAAACAGTATCGTAGAGAATGCTCATATCTACCAGATTGCCGAATCTGAACTAGATCGGAACATAATTATAGCCAAAATGAAGAAATTAATTTTCTGTTGGTTCCCCCGCCTCCTCCAGCAAGAGACTTGATACTCTATCTCCTTCTCGCTCGCACACTCTGCCGCGTTCAGTGCGCGAGCAACCCCTAGCGGAGGAGATGTAGAATGTAATTAGTACATCTATAATCTACATGTTAGATGTAAAATATACATTGTAGATGTAGATGTAGATAACAGATGTAGCAAAAAAATGTAAAATGCAATCTCAAAAATGTATATACTGAGTACGGGTATAAGTAAAGTCGCGCCTCAGAAGCGACTCACACGTTCCTTCTCGTTTTAATTAAAAAAATGATATCTTTAAATGCCTCTTCAGAGTTAGCGCTTTTTTTCACATATGTAATACTAAAGGTATCTTACATCTGGCTGTAATAAGATTTGCCCTTCTGAACAGTTGACAAATGCAGCTATGAAGTGGACCTGAAATCTTTGTAACTTCAGCTTACCGTTTAGGAAACATTCAGCTTTCAAATGCAAATTTAATACAAATTTTGACATTAAAAAAATAATATCCTGTGTTTTTTATTTGTTATGTATAGGTGCATTAATAAGCCGTAATTTAAGGTATTGTTTGTTCGTTTGGTTCGAAGCGTAAATAAAAAGTTCAATTTTATCGAGTAGTGTAATCGAAGGGTAACCGATCGGGAACCAGGGGTTCCTACGCCCTAGGAAATGCATGTGTTAAATTCTCCGCTGAAACATGTTGTCGGTGAATCCATGTGGAACTAGGGACGTGAGAACGGTAGCTAGTTGGGCACCGGTGCCGAACCCGGATGTAAGCAAAGGTAGCTCGCTGTGCAGAATAGAATAGAAGTTTGGGTCCACAGGGAAGCCTCACAAAGTGAGCCACAGATACGGTGAAAACGTACAGAGTGCAGAGTGCAACGCAGTGTTCAGACGATTGGCCTTACCTAAATGGAAGTGAGAGCTTCTTAGTGGAAAAGAAAGCATGTCAGATGTACTTCTTGGAACTAGCAAAGTCCGACTGGGGAAGAACAGTAGGTTCTGATTCTAGACAGACAGATTTCATTACAGAAGTGGTTGGAACACATGCATTCACATGTCTTGCAGTACATAATTCGAACAATAGACGACAGTTGTATTGGTGCCGATAACTGTTGATACCCTGCAGTACGGGTAAGCGATGTGTAAGCAACCACACATCGATGGCAACGTCATGCAGCTCGATGACATAAGCGATGACCTGACATACGATGGGCTGTTTACTTTAACACAGGGATGTCCTAGGAGCATAATCGATGACATAGTAAGCGAGAATTAGCCGAAAGTAAGGCCTTAATAAGCGATGAATTTCCCTTGAAAAGTAAAGCCTTAATAAGCGATGAATTTCCCTTGAAAAGTAAGGCCCTAATAAGTGAGGTATTTAAGTAAAAACATTTGATATTTGATGAAAAAAGCATGGTTAAATTATGTTATCAAATATTAAATTTCTTTTATTTATTGTTTTCTTATAAAAATGTATACATATTTACATTTTTGTGTTGTGTTTTTTTTCAACAGAACCTTTTTAGTTTTTTTGATTTGCTCATGTTCGTAAGGCCGTCGTGCACTTCCGGGCACTTCAACTGAATCGCCTTTAAAATAAGATGAGTTAATTAAAATATTTATCAATTTGTTAACAATGCTCTCAGTAGATCAGCAGTGCATTTGCGCTAAAAACTAAACACCCCTGTTCGACTCAAGATTCGCAAGAACCACTCAAGGACCACTCGGGTGTTTTTTTTTTCTGTTTTCGTTTTTGGAAATGAAAAATTTCGTGCAAAACGCATTTAATTTCGCAATATCACATTTTCTTCAATTTTTACAACGAATGAAACACTGCACTTACCTGATAATAATTTTGCCCAAAATAAACAAAACCTGCTTCTCACTTTTCACCGCACAATTCTAACAACGTTGTCGATGCCGGGAGCATGGCCCCGAATTCTGTTACGGCACGCGTCGTAACAGAAAGAAACAAGAAAAAACGAGAAGGAACGTGTGAGTCGCTTCTGGGGACGCGACTCTACTTATACCCGTACTCAGTCAGTATATACATTTTTGAGCATATGATATTTTAGAAAGTTAGAATAAAAAAAAATTTTACATATTACATTTTTTTGCTACATCTGCTATCTACATCTACAATGTATATTTTACATCTAACATGTAGATTATAGATGTACCAGTTAGATTCTACATCTCATTCGCTGGGGGTTGCTCGCGCACTGAACGCGGCAGAGTGTGCGAGCGAGAGAGAGAATGAGTTGTGTTTGTCTTGCAGGAGGGGGCGGGGGAAGCAACTGAAAATTAATTTCTTCATTCTGGCTATATTTATGATCCGATCTGATTCATATTCGGCAATCTGGTAGATATGGGCATTCTCTACGATACTGCGTTTTTAGTTTTATCGTATCTTTAAAATTGTGCCTGCCACAGAATTTCGTCCTTTGTGTCGGCGGAAGGGGGCGGGCGAAATTTTGAAATACACTTGTAGCAGTGTGATATCACATGAGTCTGGAAACCAAATTTGGTTGCCCTAGCTTTTATAGTCTCTGAGATCCAGGCGCTCATCGATACGGACAGACGGACGGACGGACAGACGGACATGGCTATATCGACTCGGCTATTGATGCTGATCAAGAATATATATATTTTATGGGGTCGGAAACGTTTCCTTCTCTGCGTTACACACATCCACTTTTACCACAAATCTAATATACCCCTTAACTCTTTTATGTGTACGGGTATAAAAAATAGTTTGGTCTGACCGACCCGTCGATCGCGACGTCGACTTCTTATTCTGCTCGTCTGCAGCAACGGCAGAGAAAAAATCCTGAATGACGTGTAGTTGACATTTGTCATCGCTCACTTCTGGTACTGCAGGGTAACTACCGTACGTGATAGATCAGCGGACAGAGGGCGAAACGAATGGAACAAGAAGCCAGACACACACACAGCCAAACAATTGAAGAAGGTACGTTGTGAAACAGCTGATGCTCTCCGTTCACCTACCTGTGGTAAAGAGCAGATAGCAGCAAGCTGCTGCAATGATCCGAAAATGTGCTAAGGAGGGGAAAGTACCTGTGACCAGCAGGTATCGCAAGAGTGTGCAGATTTTCGGTATTGGGGATTCCAGCTGAAATGGGTTCCGAATTGTCTGGCTGCGCTTCTCCCCTCCCGCTAAAGTGAAAGTTCTCGTTGCCTATGAAAGGCACGTGTGACAATGGTGACACATACATACATATGTACATACCTGACACGACACGAAACTATGCGACCATACACGAAAAAACTACCCGTAAGATCTATTTTCCACCACCGTGCACATCAAACCTATGTACATACATACCTCGGATCCGGTATCCATACGCTGGAAGCTGGTTAGGCTTCTTGGGAGAGGCGCAGTACGGCCGACAATCCTAAAATTAACAACAACATTCACGGAAAAATCCACTTCTACTTCCCGATCCGCACAATTTCACAATAAACAATAGAAAAACAAACATCTGCAATCTGCAGTCTGCAGCTGGTACGACGCGCGCAACTTAAACATGCAGCAAATTTGTTGTTGCTGCGTGACGGCACGCAATAAGGTTGCGTGTGCAAGTATGTGGGTGTGGGAAATTCACAATTTAAGCAACACAAAAAATAACAACACAAAAAAAACCAGCACAAACAATCAAAAAATGCAATGCAAGGAACACATAATATTTTTAAATAAAACACGCGTCGGTCGTTCCGCTCAATTCGATATGATATATAATTGGAATAATCGAATGTATAAAATTAAATTATTTTCGTTATACCAAAGGAACGAATTTTGTGGATTCAGAAAAAATTCGACTCTATTTTCAGTTGGTTCACTGTGCGCGGACGAAAATGTTGCACAAATTTGATCGTGCGATCAGAGGTGTCAAACCATCGAGTGCACTATCGATAGTATCGATATTTTACTGCTAGCCTCTACTATCGACGGTTTGGCGACTATCATGATAGTATCGAGCTACAGTCGTTGCGCTCTTGATATATTTGGATTGGCTGCTATAAAATACGAAGACACATTTGTAGACAAATCGACAGGTGGCATCTAATTTTTACAACGGACAAGTTCCTAAAAGGTTTCAATGGTTTTTTAATAATTATTTGAGCCCGTTACTATTACGATATTATCGACTGTTTTTTTCAAAACATTCAAAGTTGATATTCCTCGATTTTGATATTCGGTTTAATATTACTAGCTAGCTGGAACTCTCAGCCTTAAACAAATAATTTAATCCGATAGATACATAAATTTTCTACAAGATTGTCAAGTTTTCAGAAGTCCTTTTTATTGCATTATTTACATATTAAGGTTCAAACAAAAACAACATAGCACGAGTGTGACGTCGTTTTGTGGCGCTACCAGACTCGTGCAATTCGTGGTTGCTGCGGTCTGCCATACCATGATATTTTGTGATATGAAATTAGTCAGTTTTGATATTCAGTTTAATATTACTTGATAGTTGGCCCTCTCAGCCCTGAACAAATAATTTTATCCAATTTTGCAATGAATTTTGTTCAGAATTGGCTAGTTTTCAGAACTCTTTTTGATTGGATTTTTTACATAATAAGGTTCAAACAAAAGCGGCCAAAGTATAAAACGTAAATTTTGACTAAATGTGACGTCAGTGTTGCTGGTAAACCAAGCTTGTTCTATGCGTATGTACTTTTGTATACCATACCTTATTTCTTTAAATTGATGTTAAATGTTTCGTTCCAAGCTCCATAGAAACATTATTTATGATTTTATCCTAGATTTACATGATTTTTATCTAGTAATGCACATGTTTGTATTTTATAGATATACATTTATCCCGGTTCTGATACCTATTATTTGTACCAATAAAATGAAAAATTTCGTGAAATATTGAAAAAACAGGGACTGAATAGTTTCGTAGTACCATACCACTAACCATACAGTATACTGTGATAAACAGTAAAAATTTTTCAAGTTTCATAACTTTCGTGGTCGACAATGGGTTACGTTTTTCTTTGTTGAGCGGAAATCATATTCCTCTATTTTGATGTTCGTTTTAATATTAAAAGCTGGCTAGGACCTTAAGCACAAAACATATAATTTTATCAGATGGATGAATCAATTTTCCGCAAGATTGGCTAATTTTAGCTCCCTTTTTTTGAATTGCTTACAAAATAAGGTTAAAACAAAAAACATTACCAAAAAGTCCAGCCAACTACGTTGCTATGAAGGTATGTTCATTTTTAAACCCCATAACTAATAGTACAATCCTGTTTTACAAGCTGCTTTAAAACCTAAGTATTCAGGGGTGCCACAGAAATCACTTCCGCTGGAGAATCACCTCAATTACATTCCGCCGTGCCTTACACCGATTTTTCAGCGGAATCAAAATCGCTCACAATTTATCCAGTGATTTGATTAAATACACCCATGAAACAAACCTAAAACGATTTGAATCTAACTTTCCCATAAAGGTTGTTCAATTGGTGATTAACCCTCATCCACATAATTTAACATTATACATGTTAAGTTAATAAAATAAGATTTTAGTAAATCACTATTCAATCCGCTGACTGAATTTTCACTTAACGATTTAGCTGCAGACCGAGGTGGCCACCTAGGGCGATTCGGACTTTCGAAGTTAATACAGTAATGCCACCTTTTTTAAGCCGAATTCGGAGCAAGATATTTAATATTAATTATATTGAAAGCATTCTGTTTTTCTTTAATTAAGCATTACAAAAAATAGCTTATTGCAGTAAAACTTCCTTTACGTCAAACGTGTGCATACTTTTTGTGCAAATTGTGATAGCAATTGTAGTCATTTGTAGGTCTACCAGGTGGCACCGCTTCAAAATGCCAAAACAGAACTAAAAAATCATTTTTACACATTATTGCCATAACATTTATGTCAAAAACCCCTGTTCGGCTAAGTGCAGACCCATGGCAGCACAAATAGAAGCATAGCGATCATTATACCCAAAACTGGTAATTGTAATGAACTAAATTAGCAGTAGTTTGAGAAGACAATCATAAAAACCACATACATATCGTCTGAAGGCGAAAACGAGTCCGATGCGCATCTGAGAAGCCTGCGCTGCAAGGTTTGCATTCTAATATGTTGCCTCTGTAGTTATTCGATGGGCAATGTTCTCGATAAAACCATTTTATTTAAGTTTACCGTAAAATTCAGATGTCTGTTTTTTTTTTGAACAGCTGATTGCTGTCATTCACGGAGAGTTGCCAGACAACTGCTAGAGTTGACGAGTACAATGTTTGGTTTGACTCGCACGATATGGGATGTTTTTTTGCTTTGAAATCATAGTAGTACAGCTTTGAAATATCAATTATTTTATATCATAAAAGAAAAAATTAAAAACCAATTGTTTTGATATGATAAAATCAATAAAACTGCAAAATGAATCCAATTCGAATTGAATCTTGAAAGGTGCCAACCCTAGCCTTAGTTCGAATTTGGTTTGTGATAATGCTAAGAAAAATGAAATCGCTCGGAATTCTGTGGCACGGCGGAAATTTTTAAGCGGAAATCCTCTGCGCGGTTTCCAATTTCACTAGTGATTTCTGTGGCACCCCTGATAATGTGCATTTAAAAGTTTAATATATCCCTGACGGTAAGCCTAAACTACCAAGTTTTTCCGTTTGACAAGTTATTTTGCAATTAATCAGGGGTGCCACAGAAATCACTAGTGAAAATGAAAACCGCGCAGAGGATTTCCGCTTAAAAATTTTCGCCGTGCCACAGAATTCCGAGCGATTTCATTTTTCTTAGCATTGTCACAAACCAAACCAAGGGTTGACACCTTTCAAGATTCAATTCGAATAGGGTTCGTTTTGCAGTTTTATTGATTTTATCTATCAAAACAATTTGTTTTTCTTTTCTTCTTTTATGATATAAAAAACCTGATTTTTTAAAGCTGTACTTTTATAATTTCAAAGCAAAAAAACATCCCATATCGTGCGAGTCAAACAAAACACTGTACTCGGCAACTCTAGCCGTTGTCTGGCAACTCTCCGGGCATGGCATCAATCAGCTGGTAAAAAAAAACAGACATCTGAATTATACGGTAAACTTAATAAAATGCTTTTACCGAGACTGTTGGCCATCGAAGAACTATGTAGGCAACATATTAGAATGCAAACCTTGCAGCGCAGGCTTCTCAGATGCCCATCGGACTCGTTTTCGCGTTCAGACGATATGTATGTGGTTTTTATGATTGTCTTCTCAAACTACTGCTAGTTTAGTTCATTACAATTACTAGATTTTGATATAATGATCGCTATGCTTCTATTTGTGCTGCCATGGGTCTGCACTTAGCCGAACAGGGGGTTTTGACATAAATGCAATGGCATTAATGTGTAGAAATGGTTAGTTAGTTCTGTTTTGGCATTTTGAAGCGATGCCACCTGGTAGAACTACAAATGACTACAATTCCTATCACAATTTGCACAAAAAGTATGCACACGTTTGACGTAAAGGAAGTTTTACTGCAATAAGCTATTTTTTGTAATGCTTAATTAAAGAAAAACAGAATGCTTTCAATATAATTAATATTAAATATCTTGCTCCGAATTCGGCTTAAAAAAGGTGGCATTACTGTATTAACTTCGAAAGTCCGAATCGCCCTAGGTGGCCACCTCGGTCTGCAGCGGATCGAAAGCGGAATCGTTAAGTGAAAATTCAGTCAGCGGATTGAATAGTGATTTACTAAAATGCTTATTTTATTAACTTAAAATGTATAATGTTAAATTATTTGGATGAGGGTTAATCACCAATTGAACAACCTTTATGGGAAACTAAGATTCGAATCGTTTTAGGTGTGTTTTATGGGTGTATTTAATCAAATCACTAGATAAATTGTGAGCGGTTTTGATTCCGCTGAAAAATTGGCGGAATGGAATTGAGGTGATTTTCCAGCGGAAGTGATTTCTGTGGCACCACTGAATATCATTATATGTATAACTTAGAATTTGTTTTAAATTAAAAAAAAACGAGAAGTAACTTGAGTCGCTTCTGTGGACGCGACTCTACTCTTATACCCGTACTCAGTCAGTAAATAAATATATGAACTCATGCTTTATGTAGAATTAAAAAATTTTTTTTATATTTATTTTGCTACTAATGTCATCTACATCTACAATGTATATTCTCCATTTAAAATGTAGATGCTACATTTAGATTCTATATCTGCTCCGCTGAAGGGCACTGAACGAAGCAGAGTGTACGAGCGAGAAAGAGAATGAGTATGAGCGGTCTCGTGCTGGAGGAGGTGGGGAAAGCATCTTCATTTTAGCTATAATGATCCGATCTGATTCAGATTCTGGTAGATATGATCATTCTCTACAGTCCTGCGATTTTAGTTTTCTCGTTTCTTCAAAACTGTGGATGCCACAGATTTTTATCCTTTGTGGTGCTGAAGGGGGCGTAGAGAATTTTTGAAATACACTTGTATCAGTGTGATATTACACAAACAAAATTATGTTACATTAGCTCTTATAGTCTCCGAGATCTCGGGCCTAGATTCTAGGCGCTCAACGTGACGGACGGACGGAGAGACAGACATGGCTATATTTATCAAGAATATATATACTTTATAGGGTCGGAAACGTTTCCTTCTCTGCGTTGCACACTGTAGTAGATCGGCAGTGCATTTGCGCCAAAAGCAAAACACCCGCCAAGATATGTACCTGTTCGACTCAAGACTCGCATTTAGGGTATTTTTTATACCCGTACTCAAAAAAGAGTTAAGGGGTATATTAGATTTGTGGTAAAAGTGGATGTGTGCAACGCAGAGAAGGAAACGTTTCCGACCCCATAAAGTATATATATTCTTGATCAGCATCAATAGCCGAGTCGATATAGCCATGTCTGTCTGTCCGTCTGTCTGTCTCGATGAGCGCCTAGATCTCGGAGACTATAAGAGTTAGGGTAACCAAATTTGGTTTCAAGACTCATGTGATATCACACTGCTACAAGTGTATTTCTAAATTTCGCCCCGCCCCCTTCCGCCCCAACAAAGGACGAAAATCTGTGGCAGGCACAATTTTAAAGATACGATAAAACTAAAAACGCAGTATCGTAGAGAATGACCATATCTATTAGATTGCTGAATCTGAATCAGATCGCATCATAAATATAGCCAGAATGAAGAAATTAATTTTCAGCTGCTTCCCCCGCCCCATCCTGCAAGAAAACAACTACTCATTCTCTTTCTCGCTCGCACAATCTGCCGCGTTCAGTGCGCGAGCAACCCCTAGAGGAGGAGATGTAGAATATAAATGGTACATCTATAATCTACATGTTAGATGTAAAATATACATTGTAGATGTAGATGTAGATAACAGATGTAGCAAAAAAATGTAAAATGTAAATTTTTTTTTTTTTTCTAAAATTCTAAAAAATCATATCTCAAAAATGTATATACTGACTGAGTACGGGTATAAGTAGAGTCGCGTCCCCAGAAGCGGGGATATTTTACATATTACATTTTTTTGCTACATCTGTTATCTACATCTACATCTACAATGTATATTTTACATCTAACATGTAGATTATAGATGTACCATTTAGATTCTACATCTCCTCCTCTAGGGGTTGCTCGCGCACTGAACGCGGCAGATTGTGCGAGCGAGAAAGAGAATGAGTAGTTGTTTTCTTGCAGGATGGGGCGGGGGAAGCAGCTGAAAATTAATTTCTTCATTCTGGCTATATTTATGATGCGATCTGATTCAGATTCAGCAATCTAATAGATATGGTCATTCTCTACGATACTGCGTTTTTAGTTTTATCGTATCTTTAAAATTGTGCCTGCCACAGATTTTCGTCCTTTGTTGGGGCGGAAGGGGGCGGGGCGAAATTTAGAAATACACTTGTAGCAGTGTGATATCACATGAGTCTTGAAACCAAATTTGGTTACCCTAACTCTTATAGTCTCCGAGATCTAGGCGCTCATCGAGACAGACAGACGGACAGACAGACATGGCTATATCGACTCGGCTATTGATGCTGATCAAGAATATATATACTTTATGAGGTCGGAAACGTTTCCTTCACTGCGTTAGACACATCCACTTTTACCAAAAACCTAATATATCCCTTAACTCTTTTTTGAGTACGGGTATAAAAAGAGTTTGGTCTGACCGACGCGTCGATCGCGACGTCGACTTCATATTCTGCTCGTCTGCCGCAGCGGCAGAAAAAAATATCCTTAATGACGCCTAGTTGACATTTGTCATGTGAAACGTTACACATACTCGCATTCGTGCCGATAGCTTGGAACGATTTCTACATGGAGAGGTATTGAAGGGAAGTGTAATGGAATACGGGAAGTAAATTTATTTTATCATTTAGAGTCTAATTCTCATCAAGAAAACCAGTCTTCCTGATATCCGTTCTGCCTATGTCCATTGCGATCATTGCGGATGCCTCCAGCCCAATATCCTCCTTAAAGTTATTATTTCCCGTTTCAACTATTTGTTTTGATTCTTCTTCGTTTTTCTTTATTTTAAAATAGCTGAAGAAATTCTGATCACTTCAGATACCAAAAATATGTATTTAAATGAAGAAAACTGGCGAGAACAGATAGAAATTATATTAATATAACATAATTATTCATGAAAAGCGAAATGAATTGTGAAACTGATAAATTATAATATTATTCATCTTTTGAAAAAAATGTGCCATTTGTAGGTAGGTTGTTCAATGGTAAAATTAGTCCAATCATCAAATTTTACTCAAGTTCGGTTACTTGGATATCTAGCTATCCTGTAGTATTTCATGATGCCTTAATTCTGATAGTCAGGTCTCTTCTATCTCGATTCCAGTCCAGGGAATCTATTTCTACAAGGAAAATTTAATTTAATTTAATTATTTCCTTTTTTTTTTGAATGATTAATTTCATTAGGGTCTGGCAGAGGCAGAGAGTCTGCGCATGAATTGTAGTACGGATCGATGCATTGGAAGCCAAATCGACTTTTTGGACCCATATGAATCGCCACATCAGACCCATTTCGAAAACGGCAGAAGCTTTGACTAAATGTAGCAGACATGCGTTGCATCCCAGCACAAATGTTTCCAAAGATTAGCCGATCGTGCATTTGGTGCTGCAGTATGGCCATCCTGCCCAGAAAACGCAACTGGCCCTCGCTCAACGGGCGTGCTGTGAAGAGTTTACGCGACTCTCTTACCTGAAATACGTAATCGGATAATTAACGCTTTCTCTTTGGTATTTGGCACTCACCCCGGTGACCTCTTCGCACAGCAGTTCGATTAAAGCAATATTAAACACTGACGAAATCGCTTCTGGCAATAAGTAGGGACTTCTATCCTGCCGGGCCACGCACAGAGCCACAAATGTGTCGCTCACTCCCTTCAGATTAATTCGGTGCTTATAGAGCAGCTGATCGGCAATACGATGACTATAGTGCACCACTTTTCTCGGATGTTCAGCCTCCAGCAACTTTACCAGCTCGGGAAAAATGGCGCCCAGTGCCTGGATATCGAACACGTATGTCTGATTTGCTGTGGCCACCACTAGAACCGCTACAGGTCTGTGGCGTCCATAGAAACTAGGCTCCGTCACCAAAGATATGCTCATCTGATTTCGCATATCGCTTATCGCCTTGTGATAAACCGCGTCTGCCTGCTGTATGTATACGATTCGGCTAAGCTTTGTCTTTAGCGAGCTCAACTCGTGGCTCGTTATAGGAAAAATTGTTTTCCCACGCGACGGGCTGATCTCCTGAGCCGTTTTAAAGGAAGCTTCACTATCATCATCGCTACCCGACATATTGATCTGTGAACGATTTGGAAAGTAGTCTGAATGGTTTACAGTCAAAAACGTACACTTCTGTTGCTGAAATGTGGAAATTATTTGTGCAGCCTTACCAATGATGGAAATTAGCGTTGGAAGATTTAGATTTATATAGTGCGTCTATGATATCTATTAATTTGGTTACGAGTTAGGTCTTTTCTTGTTCACTGTACGACCTTAAATACGGGCAGCAAGCACTTCGAAATATAAGCCAATAAGAAAAAATATATAAATGGCGGGAAGAGTGACCGCACCTTGATCGCCAAAAAG
This sequence comes from Drosophila tristis, assembly GCA_018150885.1. NCBI lineage: Eukaryota > Metazoa > Arthropoda > Insecta > Diptera > Drosophilidae > Drosophila > Drosophila tristis. The sequence goes on from JAECWT010000026.1 coordinate 2,891,621, forward strand.
AAACCACCAACAGATCAAAAGCAGAGCCAAACGCATTAGGAAATTCACGAAGTCCCAATCTAGTCGATATATCGAATGGATGCTTTCCATGACATACCAACAGTATAGTTGCTTGACAGGCGCGTCTGCTATCGATATCGGAATAGACGCAATGAAGCAGAAAAGGCGTTTACATTGGCAGACGTGCGTCTTGAATTTGGATTTGGGTGCTTGATGACAAGGAAAGAACACACAAATTTTTTTAAATCAACAGAATTATGCAAGACGGCATGAAAATGGACGAAAGAGAATTGATTCTCATATTTATATATTATTTTCAGACATTTGTTTGTAGAGTTTGTGGGAGTTCTTCTTCAAATTATGAAAACCACCGAAGTTCGTCTCCAGCAGTGTCTTAATGGAATCAGGGGGTCAAAAAAATTTCGTATGATAATAATACAATCAGTTTCAAGTATTTTATTTAATGATTTTATGTATATTTTCACCTTTTTGCACAATCATACCTTTTTAGCGCCAAAATTTGAGTTTTGATCTACAAGTTGTTGTTGTTATTAGTGGTGATAGTTGCGCTGATAGGCAGAAAAGAGAAAAAATGAGCAAAAGCAATCAACTGGCAACTTTTTGCCATCACTAGGGCCCTTTGCTTAACCTATGTAAACAAAACTGCGTCTCCGGCAAGACGCAGCCCCAATGTAAACAGCCTATTAATTTAAGAATCAGAAAAAAACCTTTAACAAAAAAAAAATATATACTGCTTTGCTCCGGTTTTTGTAAATTTTTACGATTACAATTTTGGAACAATTCGTACGAATTCATGCGCTTCGGTTTTCATAACTTTTTGCTTACGATAGTGTTTCAATCCCAAATTGTTTTGCAATATTTATCTTGAAAAAATCTTTGTTTGGTTTGGAAATGGAAATATTTTTCTTTTGACAATCGCATAATATTATCCCAAAACAAAACAAAGAATGGGTGAACTAAGAACAGACGACATTTTACCCCAGGCCGATATTGATATCGATATTTTATCTGTCAAATGGGAATTTTAAAAATTTGCAAAAACGAGCCGAAAGCATTAATACCATTTGATTCTATGTTAATTAAAAACAGCTAGTTTCAACATTTGTGATTGGTTGTGCTGTAGAAAAGTAATATTATACAGAACACACGTAACTTTGTTGGTATAAAGCTAAAAATACACTTGAACAACACTGTAACGAACCATGGTTCCTCATGGTTCGTCACAACACAGGAACACCTGTCGTTAATATCTTTAAATGTCTTTAATGTCTTTAAAATATCTCTACATTCCTTTCCCAAGGTACCGGTGCACACCGATCACCTTACCTGGGACATTGGACACGTGTTGGGAGGCGATCGCTTAGGTAACCCTCGATTACCGGGCAAAACCCCCACATGCGCGAGCCAGTCAGCAGTCTCCGACTTTTCTTACCGGGAATATTGGACACTGGCTGCAGGGCTAATGATTAGGTAACTTTCTGTTACCGATCAGCCCGTCTGCACGCGCAGACTATAATTTGGCCATAGGGATTTATGTAAGAACCCTTCCCACGGTCTGGAGTAGAAATAAGATATCTATAAGACATTCATGGAAGGCCGGCCGATCTATAAAAAGGCAGTCCACTAGCCATCGGGAGTCAATCGGCAGTCGAGAGAGTCAAAGAGAGTCCACCAGCCATGGGGGCAGTCGATCGAGAGTCAAAGGGAGTCCACCAGCCATCGTAAGGCAATCAAGAAGTAACATACACGCCGCGTTCAAGTAGTAAAACTAAAGAATTTGCATAATAACCCGAAATAATAAACAAAACGATTAATACTTTAAAGAACCAAAAGTGTTGTGATTTCTATTTCAGTTTCTGGCAAAGTTCCTGGTTTTCCCGATAAAGTCCTCGTGAATTATAAATAACTTGTAATTCAGGACCCTGGACAGACTGATGCATATCCCAGCCTGAAATAGGACATTACAAGTGGCGCCCGAACAGGGACTTTAAAGGATTTTTTTTAAGGAAAACATCAAGAAAAACCGAAATCAGGGACTTCGTGGATTAAAGACCCACTGCCAGCAAAAGGAAAATTGAATAGAAACGCGACAATAATTCATTAACGTTATCCGGACGCGAAAACAATCGCGAAAGTAAACGCAGTGCCGACCCGAAAAGTGCCGTTTAACCGTGAATCAAGTGCCAAAACCAACAGAAAACCACCATGGAACACCACGACGAGGAACAACCAGAGGAGGCATACCCTGCGGGACACCTTTCTAATCCAGGGGTCAACACCGGCTGGATCCACAAACTTCGTCGGGACGAGCTAGAAGTCCTCGCCGAGGAATTCGGATTCGGCAGCGAAGGAACGGTCGATGAGCGCCGAAAGAAATTTGCCGCGCTAGTCGCCGGGCCACTCGCGCAAGATGCCTGGGTGCGCTTAGGAGAGTTTGAAAGGTACTATGCCAAACCCTCCTCACGCTCTCGCTCCAAGTCACCACTGCCTACTACTCCTGGACCATCCGACACTCGCCAAATGGATCCTAAGACCGGATTACGAGTACCTGCAGCCACCGAATATCGCACTCCTGCAGCCCCGTTTCAAAGGCCCCTAGCTACAGAGACTCACCCAGCGCCCGTACCGAGGGCCTTTCCAGCGATCGACCGACCCATGGAAGGACACTACTACAATCACGCCGCACAAATGGCGGAAAACATCCGAAGATGGGGAATCCAGTTCGACGGCCAAGGTGACCCTCTATCATTCATTGAACTACTCGAACTACTCTCGTATGGGGTGGACACAAACCAGCTGCCGCGAGCCATGACCGAACTTCTCACAGACCGTGCCAGGTGTTGGTTCCGCATCAGCCGCCTACAAAGTTCCTCCTGGGAAAACTTCCGCCAGGAATTCTTAGCGTTCTTCTTGCCACCACGGTATTTCGAACAACTGGAAGACCAGATCCGAGCCCGCCAGCAAATGCCAGGGGAACTGTTCAAAGATTTCCTCATCGTGATACGTTCACTCATGTACCACGCCAGGTACGACGCAGCCAAGGAGCTAAGCAGGATCTACGACAACGCCCTCCCCGCATGCCAGATGTACGTGCGCCGCGACGAACTGCGAGACTTGTCCCACTGCTGGCCACGGAGTTGGAGGGTATTCAAGCACGGACCATCCCGACAACTCTCGCACCACCACAACAACCGCCCAGATACGCAAAGCCGGCTACAGAGCTGAGGAGCAGCGACTCTAATCGGACACCATCCCGAAAGCCTCATTGGAACTCGGCAGACTCACCAAGGAGACAGCTATCCAACCCGACCAGTACGACAACCACCGAGGCGGCACATCGCATGATCACGACCCCCAACGCGCAGCCTGTCGCCGGTGTGGTGAAGCAGGGCACGCGGCATACGAATGCCAAAATCCCTCGATTCTATTCTGCTGGGAATGTGGCAAGCGCGGCACACGGACCGTCGATTGCTGTCGCCAACATACGTCGGGAAACGACTCGCGTCCTCGACTGACACGGGATCAGCCGGGAACGACGTCTACCCCGACCCACGAATAAAACCCCCGCTACACATGAACGAGAACCGGATAGTGGCAATGGTAACCATAGGAAGCACAGGGGCATCCCGAAGCTTTATCAGTGCCAGCCTCGCCCGACAACTAGACAACCACACCAACCTGCAAGATGCATGCGTCCGCATACGCCTGGCCGACGGCTCGGTCAGAGAGATCACCCAGATTCTACTGGCGCACATCAGGCTGGATCAAAGAGAAGTTCAAATACCCCTCCTTGTTCTACCAAACATGTTGGATCAAGTTATCGTCGGCATGGACTTCCTATGTGCCATTGAAACAACGATCAAGTGCGGTACCACACTTCTACAATTACGAGATCAGCGCCCCACACCACCTATCCACCCCGTTCCAACCAACAGCGTACTAGGCAACGAACCTCGACACCAGAAACCGAAGCCAACGGCAGCCGTCATACGTCCACAACTTATCCCAACAATTTTGGCACCCAGCAGCGCCAACGTGACACCGATACCAGCAACAGCAAGCACGCGACCACGACATACCCCAACGAATACACTGACCCATATCACCGCGAAGAACACGACACCCAACCCCGCCCCAACAAAGGCAAAACGTCGGGCAATAACGAAGAACACGAATCCGAAGCCGCCGCCAAGAAACAACAAACAAGTAACCGGGAAAACGAGTCCCACGGTCATTACGGAGCAACCGCGTCCAAGGCCAACCACAGGGGACACATACCCCAAAGAAGCTACGAAAATCTCACCCACGAGACATGCACTCATGCACTGGAACCCGGCGCTCGACAAAGGAAGCCCAGGTCCAAGTCCAGCAACAGAGCATGTAAGTACCACCTCCTCCAAAAAGAAAGTGAACACAGAAACACCCTCCGAGACGACCATCAGCCCTGAACCAAGGCAACAACATCGACACCGACAACGGCAGCAACAGATCAACAGCCCAGCAACAAGGGAAACAGCCACGCTAACCCCACACTGGTCGGGGCCCATAATCGAACTGATATCCACAGAGCCCCTCAACGCGGGCCCGGAAACCAGCACGATGACCCCACGATACACCGACCGCAGCCCTGTCGTACCCACGGCCGACGCCACACCGATCCTCGCCCACCCAATGGAGTACCTTCCGCGTACTGACATGATTTTTAGCGTCATGCACCGAGCCATGCCTAGAGCCATGTCCGAGATCTTCGTCGCCCATACAAGTCGTTGTTGCGACACCAGAGGCGTCATCGCGACTCACCTGTTCACGTACCAGTCTGGCTGTAGTATAACACGAGTACTACACCCGGCGTACCAAAACATCGTACCCATGGTGGACACCACACCCATCGTCGCCCACATAAGCGACTACCAACGGAGGATCGAACCACCCAGCGCCTTCGATACAACCCTCTTACCCGAAGACCCACGCCAACCACTGGACTCCGAAGCCGCCGACCCAACAGAACATGAGCCTGAACCAGTCCCAGAGCCGTGGCCGCCAGACTTAGCCCCGCAGATCCAAGCATTTCTAGATGAGGAGCTACCAAAATTTGATGGCCTCCACGGGACTTCGGACATCGCCAAGCACACTATTGTCATGAGGGATAACCGGCCCATAAAACAGCGGTACTATCCTAAGAACCCAGCAATGATGCGAATAATTGATGAACAAGTGGACCAATTGATTTCGGAAGGCCTCATCGAGCCCTCCCGGAGCCCCCACAGCGCCCCAATTGTACTCGTCCGTAAAAAGAATGGAAATGGCGCATGTGCGTGGACTACCGACAACTCAACACGCATTCCATCCCAGACGCCTACCCGCTGCCGAGGATCAACTATATTTTGGAACGGTTACAAAACGCGCGGTTCATCACCACCCTCGACCTGAAAAACGGATACTGGCAGATCCCCATGGCCGACGGAAGTAGAGAAGCAACAGCTTTCACCGTACCGGGCCGGGGCCTCTACCAATGGAAGGTGATGCCCTTTGGACTACACTCGGCACCGGCGACATTTCAGCTCGCTCTCGACACCGTGATTGGTACAGACATGGAGCCATATGCATTCGCGTACCTAGATGACATTGTCATCGTGGGGCGAGATTTCAACGAGCATCTACGCAACTTAAAAGTGGTTTTGTTCCGACTGCGGAAAGCGAACCTAAGGATAAATGCGGAAAAATGCGCGTTCTTTCAAACCCAAATCAAGTACGTCGGCCATATGATCAGCAATGAGGGAATCCACAGCAACCCCGACAAAATTGCCGCCGTCAAAGAACTCCGGCCGCCCACCAACCTAAAAGAGCTTCGTCAATGCATCGGGATGGCGTCCTGGTACCGAAGATTTGTACCAAACTTCGCGACGGTCGTCCAACCGATGTCTCGCCTACTCAAGAAGGACCAACCATGGGTATGGTCCGAAGCACAACAGGCTGCTTTTGACCTACTGAAGACACTTCTGACGACCGCCCCCGTCCTTGCGTGCCCCGATTTCAACGTCAAGTTGTCGCTGCAAACAGATGCGAGCAATCTAGGAGTTGGCGCAGTTCTCACCCAAGAAATCGAAGGCAACGAGCGAGTCATAGCATATGTCAGCCGACGACTGAACCAGGCGGAAGAAAACTACTCCGCTACCGACAAGGAGTGCCTGGCGGTCATTTGGGCCATTCGCAAACTACGCTGCTACCTGGAAGGGTACCGATTCGATGTAATCACCGATCATCTCGCGCTAAAATGGCTCAATACGCTTAACAGCCCATACGGTAGAGTGGCGAGATGGGCCCTCGAACTTCAGCAATACCAATATGACGTGCATTATCGAGCGGGCAAACAGAACGTAGTTGCAGATGCACTATCCAGACAGCCATTAGGAACACTCGCATGGGTCGAAGAGGAGAAGACAGCCTGCCCCTGGCTCCAGCGCAGGATAAAACAAGTCCAGGACGAGCCTCAGAAATACCCCGACTACACCTACGCTAACGGGGAACTATATCGACATCTGGGCCATGGCGCCGACGACGACGACCATATAGCATGGAAACTCTGCGTAGCAAAAGATCAACGAGCCAGAATAGTTCACGAATGCCACGACCAACCCACAGCAGGCCACCTAGGGGTCAGGAAAACCATCACCCGAATATCCCAACGGTACTATTGGCCAGGTTTCTACCGAGACGTGAGGAAATATGTCCGTGGCTGCGTAAGCTGCCAGAAGTTCAAAGCTCAACAACGCAAGCCGGTGGGCCAGATGCTCACTCGCCAAGCCGAAGAGCCATTCGCTACACTATGCGCTGACTTCGTTGGACCACTACCTCGATCAAAGAAAGGAAACACGATGCTGCTCGTCTTCTTTGACACGTTCACGAAATGGGTCGAATTGGTACCACTCAAAAAGGCCAGAATTCGAGAACGAATCCTGAGCTATTTCGGCATACCCAAACGCTTTGTGTGCGACAACGGCACGCAATTTACAAGCCGATCGTTTCGGTCCTTTCTACAGACATCAGGAGTAGAACTGCAACATACCGCACCGTACTGTCCCCAGGAAAATCCAACGGAAAGGGCAAATCGGACGGTCAAGACCATGATTGCCCAATTCGTAGGGGATCGTCAAAACACCTACTACCGGAAATATCACTCGCAGTAAATTCCAGCGTCTCGGAGACAACGGGATTCAGCCCAGCTTTCCTACTGCATGGAAGAGAGCCCCGTTTTCCTGGAGCCCTCTATGACGAAGTCACGGCAGGTACCGGAAGCCCCCAAGAGACCGCTCTCGGCAAGGCAACCAAACTCAGCGAAGTATTCACCATTGTCAGAAATAACATCCAGAGGGCGAGCCAAGAACAAGGAAGACATTACAACCTCCGCCGCCGGCAATGGCGCCCCACTATTGGATCCCTAGTACTTCTACGACAACACCACCTCTCCAACGCGGCCGACGGATTCGCCGCTAAGCTGGCACCGAAATACGATGGACCCTACCGAGTCAAGGGTTTTGCATCACCGAACATTGTAAAACTACAGCACCCGGGCAGCCGAAAAGCGAAGGTTGCTAACATCAACGACCTGAAGGAATTCCACGAGAACAGGGATGCCACCGACGAGGCAAATACTACCACTAGCCCCCCGCAATCCCCCTAGCCCCGAATTTGGCTTCCATCTATTGGCAGCTGACCAGCCAAAGACCTACCGCAAGAAGTACGAGAAACAGTTCGGGACAAACAACGCCGAGGAGGATAGTACAAGTCCCGGCCTCAGCCGGAAACGGCGCCGCTACGATTAAACGCGGCGCCCCACAACACCACCTCCTACCGGAAGAAAGGGGGGGGTGGGAAGGGGGGTGTAACGAACCATGGTTCCTCATGGTTCGTCACAACACAGGATCACCTGTCGTTAATATCTTTAAATGTCTTTAATGTCTTTAAAATATCTCTACATTCCTTTCCCAAGGTACCGGTGCACACCGATCACCTTACCTGGGACATTGGACACGTGTTGGGAGGCGATCGCTTAGGTAACCCTCGATTACCGGGCAAAACCCCCACATGCGCGAGCCAGTCAGCAGTCTCCGACTTTTCTTACCGGGAATATTGGACACTGGCTGCAGGGCTAATGATTAGGTAACTTTCTGTTACCGATCAGCCCGTCTGCACGCGCAGACTATAATTTGGCCATAGGGATTTATGTAAGAACCCTTCCCACGGTCTGGAGTAGAAATAAGATATCTATAAGACATTCATGGAAGGCCGGCCGATCTATAAAAAGGCAGTCCACCAGCCATCGGGAGTCAATCGGCAGTCGAGAGAGTCAAAGAGAGTCCACCAGCCATGGGGGCAGTCGATCGAGAGTCAAAGAGAGTCCACCAGCCATCGTAAGGCAATCAAGAAGTAACATACACGCCGCGTTCAAGTAGTAAAACTAAAGAATTTGCATAATAACCCGAAATAATAAACAAAACGATTAATACTTTAAAGAACCAAAAGTGTTGTGATTTCTATTTCAGTTTCTGGCAAAGTTCCTGGTTTTCCCGATAAAGTCCTCGTGAATTATAAATAACTTGTAATTCAGGACCCTGGACAGACTGATGCATATCCCAGCCTGAAATAGAACATTACATTGGGCAATACAATATAAACACATAATTATCCAAAAACTGTATTAACAATAAATCTACTTACCGTGACCTGCTTTTTCCATATTTACACTTTCAGTTAATATTTGCGATCGAGTTAACATTCAAGCTGCAAGTTGTTCAATGTTTCCCAACTTTTTTTTACAACTTAACGCACCACTGAATCAGCTGACTTTAAAATCGCGCAAAAAAGTAATGGTATTCCGTAAAAATGTTATAAAATTACTTATGTTATAACCGTACTCAAAAATAATGAAGGGGTATATTGTATTTGTGGTAAAAGTGGATGTGTGTAACGCAGAGAAGGAAACGTTTCCGACCGCATAAAGTATTTATATATTCTTGATCAGCATCTGTCTGTCCGTCCATCTTGTTTATCGCATAGATCTCAAAGACTATAAGAGCTAGAGCAACCAAATTTTATTTCCAGGCTCATGTGATATTACACTGACATAAATGTATTTCAAAATATCGCTTCTTTACCCTTTCCAATACATTTGGTCTCCATGCCAGCTGTCTGTCCAGTACTATGCCGCGTTATTTGACTTATGTTTTTGGGGTTAGCCTGGTTCTGTCGATTTTCGGGGGATCCATGCCGGTACTTTGTACCTCTTGGTGAAGAGGATGAGGTCCGTCTTGTCCGCGTTAATACTGAGTCCTACTTCATCCGCCCTTCGTCATCCTTCGTCAGTTTGGCGATTTTGAAGAATTCTTGGCGGTTGTTTCTTTAAAGCGATAAGTCCCGGTTCCACCAGAGTGGTCTGGCTCTCTTTTTCGTTCTCGAGGGTGGGCATGCTCGCGTGGTACGCATCCAGTAGTTCCTTGGATAGGGTCTCTAGGGACTTTTCTATGTCTTCCGGGGATTTCACTGTGCCCGGACGAGTCACGAGCTTCAAAGTAACTGTATTTTTAAACTTTTCCCAGTTTGTGCTCTGGCGGTTTCTGTGGTCTGAGAAGGATGGTCTTTCAAGGACTCTCCAGCCATATACTTAAGTACTCTTTCCCATTACGAGTGTTAGATCTAGTACATTAGACGAGGTGCCCACGTTTGCTACATCTATATTAGTGGATAGTATAAAGTCTAGAAGTAACTCACCTCTGTCGTTGATATGGGGGCTTCCCCACACGCTATGGTGGGCATTGGCGTCCGTGCCAACTAGAAGTTGCTGGTCTTTCGAGCTGCAGCACACTCAGCGTCATGTGTCGCTGAGTCAACTGCTCCGGACGGGTTGACTACAAGCGTCAGGTCACCGTCGTCCTCCTCCGTCGTCCAGCGCAAGACCCTGGGCGGCCCCTACGATGGTGTCCAGGCATAGGTCTTTCTCCACCTCGCCTGCCTGCAGGGTGTGCGCATCTTTGTCCTCAGGTTGGCTTTTTGAGACGAATATCGGGTAGAGGATGTTTTCTGCCTCCTTGTTGATCTGAAGGATGATGTGCTGGCCCCCCTCGTTGCATTACCCAACCAACCCAACTACCAGCATGCAGTATCTTCCAGTCTGCCGTTGGCACGTCTGCGTTAAGGGATTATACCAGCTGGGCGTGGACCTGTTTCCACTGCGCAGCCTTCATCTTCCCGTTTTCATCGCTGCCTTGGCCTTCTGTTTGGACTTCTTTGTCGTTGGTTGAGGGATAGCTACCTTGGGCCCGCGTCGCCGGAGTGTCCTTGGTACTCTCGATCGAGCGTTGCCTTTTGGTGGCCATCATTTCCTCAACTTTATTGGCGAATTCTCCCTTCGCCTACATCTGACGCAGCTGCGCGTAGTGTTTACGCCCCTCTTCTACCGTCTGCTCAGCCCAGGCTAGTTTGGACTTCTCCTCTTGTGAGATGTCCTCTGTGCCTTGGAGCCGGCTACGGATTTTAAGTTCCGCCTTGTATTGGGTCTTAGCCTTCATCCCCTTTCTGGAACGCATCGGCCCTTCCCTACGCAGGGGGCTGGTACCTGGTTCAGGCGAGCGGAGAAGGCTATCCTCTTCCGTTGTGCTTATTCGGAGCAGGCTCTCCAGGTCCGAGTCTGTCTCGACAACGGCACCTGTGCGGCTCTGCTTGCAGTGAGGCGTGGCAGTAGCTTTGAAACTGTTGTGACCGCTGGCGGCACTCTGAGAGGATTGCTCCTCCACGTTCCCGCCGGTGGTAGCAGTCACGCTTTCCACCGACGATTGGACTGACATCCCAGTCCCGGTTCGATTTTTACTCCGCTCCATTGTGGCCTTTTACATTTTTTTTTGTTCCGTATTATCAAATTGACCTATTTTCTGAATTAGAATACTTTAAGAATACTAAAACATATTTTTAATATTTTTTGGACTTCGTTGGTATTTTGTTATTTGTCAAAATTGAAAGACTATTATATGGCCACTCAAAAAAACAAAATTGGCGCAAAAGCTTGTGATTTTTGGTGTGAATTTTCTTATGAAATTGTAAACAAAACAAAAAAGTTTAAACATGGAATTTAATCGTCAAAGTATGTAAAATAAACTATTAGCACTAACAGTTTAGTACATGTAATATATTGTCCAATTGTTTAATGTGTTGTTGGTATGTTTTTATGTCCCTACTAACAAATGTATTTGTGTTTCTGTGGAGTGTAACTTGTGCATGGAGGACACTTGAGGTAATTCTAATGCTGAATGTTACTAATTAAACTGTTAACAATCAAATAGTGGATAACATTTTTGCCCGTTTTTGCCCGATTTACGGCATTTACGTTTTGCCATTCAACGTTGCTTGATGTTTGGAGCGACAACAACCGCCAACAAGATGCTGTGAAGCAGTTTGTTTTGCAAAATATTGATGAAACTAAATTAAGTGATGTTCAGCAAAACTTAATAAAAGATAAACTTATGCAGTTTTTCAGATTTATAAACACTTATTTGCCAAAATGCAACAGAATGCTCGACCGCTTTAAATGTATTATTATATATAAAAGGTTGCTGAGCACGGAAAATCTGCCTAAATTATCAATAAATAACACGCTAATTGAATATGTGGATCAGGCTGTTAATCTTGGAATCACCATAAACCGGTAAAACGTATGGTATAATAAGACAACTTTCCTTGACTCAGCAATTTTTGCCAAAACAACTCAGACTCTTAATAGCCAAAACTTATCTTATACCCACGCTGTGTTATGGTATTGAAATTTTTGGAAATTGTGATAGGGCATCTCAGCACAGACTAAAAGTGGCATACAATAATGTAGCTAGATATGTGTTCAATGTTAAGAGGGGTGAACACATATCCAGTTTGGCTGACAGCATCAATCAGATGAAGTTTGAAACTGGGAAAGACTACAGAACTTTAATAATGTTGCATAAAATCGTTTATACAAGAGAACCGAGCTATTTATATGAAAAGCTGCGTTTTGGTGTGTCTGCAAGAACCAACAATATTATTAATATTCGTTACAAGCTTGGCTGTTCCGAGCGGCAATTTTTTATACATGCTATTCGTCTGAATAAAGAAGAAAAAAAGAAAAGAAAATTAGTAGTGCATCGCAATATAGGGAAAAATTAAATTTATACTTAAAAAACAATTAATAGTAATATAAGTAAAAATAATAAAAACAGTAATAGTAAAATAAATATAATAAAACTACAAATTAAATAAATAAAAAATCAAAAATTAACATAAAAATATAAATAAATAGGCTAAGTAGGTTAATCATATCGACTCACACCCAAACAAAGAATTATTTTCTTTCACGTTTCATGTTTTGTGACTAGTGCATTAATTTATAAGAAACTTTCTTGTCGCACTAGGAAATAAGTAAATAAATAAATAAATAAATAAATAAAAATAAAGAAAAGCATGCGAAATGGCTTGCATCCTCGTTCAAAATTAAATTTCATAAGGATGATACTCCACGCGAAAAGCCTGGTCGCAAACGTTTGACCTATTCTGAGGGAGGACCAAGGTTAAATGAAACCGAAAATTCAATGCCACTGTTGTTGCATGCTGCTTCTGTATCGGCAAAAAAATTGAAAAAGGACGGCACTTCTCTTTTACTGCAAAAAGCATTGAATAGCGAAAAAATAGCTGGCATAGCGAACCATAATGAGATCACCAAAATAAGTCCTGAAAAGGCTTTAGCATTTTTAATAGAAAATAATCTAACAAAACAACAATACATTAATATAAAAGCCATAAATAAGCTGCATGGATGCGATATTTATCCGCCGTATTCAGAAATTACAAAGATGAAATTAAAATGCAGACCAGAACAAGACAAAATAACTTATTCTGAAACGAAAGTTTAAGTATCGCTGCAAAATTTATTAAATCATTCGGCTGACCGCATATTTGAAATGCAGAAAGACGTAATTGCTCATTCGCAAGCAACGCATTGCAAATTAATTGTCAGCTATGGGTTTGATGGGTCAACAGGACAAAGTATATATAAACAGCGATTTCACACAGAGAAGCCTGTTGGATTGGATCAATCACTGTTTGTAACAACAATAATTCCCTTAAAATTAATAGATTGCCAAAATCAAATTATTTGGTTAAATCCTTCTCCAGAATCAGTCAGATTCTGCCGGCCTCTCAAAATGGAATTTATTAGGGAAACTACTGAACTCGTTAAAAATGAGAAAAAGAACTTGGACGAGCAAATAAAAAAACAAAAAATAAAAAATAAAGAAAACAACAAAAGCATGTAAAGACAATAATAATAATCAAATAGAAGAAAACGGAGATGATGAAATCGAAATTTTCGGGCTGGATACCCTGGAGTTGGAGGAAGAGTTTTGGGATGAATAAATTATTAACTCGGTATCAAGGTATGGCGTCACAAAACTTAATATTGGGCTTCAACTAATGTTTGATTTAATTTTGCAGGGATCCAAATCAACTTTAAAATAGGAATTGCTAAAAATGCATTATTAAAAATTCATTTATTGCGTATTCCTTAAATATATTAAATTAAAATATTTTAAAACATAATTGTAGACAAAAATTTGAAAATTTTAACCCTATGGTGAGGTGGGCGGGAAGGAAGGTGTGGTCCAACTGAAAAAACAAATAAATCCGAAATTCTACCTTTATTTTTTAAGTATATGTACAAAGCTTCATGTTTCTATCTTCAAAATTGGTAATGATGCCAAAAAAACGGACTTTTTGCCCATAGTGCTCTGGCTATAATAATGATCCGATCTGATTCAAACTTGGCAATCTGGAAGATATGGTCATTCTCTACGATAGTACGCTTTTATTTTTCTGGTATCTTTAAGATGGTGACTGCCACAGATTTTTGTCCTTTGTGTGGGCGGAAGGGGGCGGGACAAACGGACAGACGGACATGGCTATATCGACTCGGCTGTTGATGCTGATCAAGAATATATATACTTTATGGGGTCGGAAACGTTTTTTTCTCCGCGTTACACACATCCAATTGTACCAAAAATCTAATAACTATCTGTCCATTGATTGGGAAAAGCAGCCAAAATTGGAAATTGTCGAGTTTTTAGACAAATTATTTATTTATCGTTCTTCTCTCATGGCAAATGGTGGCAGGGTATCACAACCCAGCCTAAAAGCTTTACCGTCGGAATAAGAAAATACTCGAGAAGGGTTTTGGTTCCAAACCTGAAGCTTTTAAGGTCACACTAATAGAATTGCCGAAAGTCAATATCGATTTTTACAGCAGCGAAAAATACCAGACCAGACTACACCCTGAAAACCTGACACATCTTCGTCGGCTAACATGCGCGAAAAGTATTTTCGTGTATACATAGGAAAAGCAAAGCCATGCCAACAACCAACCTGGTTTGACATCATCAAAGTCATCTTACACATATGTACAGATGTATGTATATGTACATATGTCACAAAAGGGAACTGTCTCTTCGAAAGATACTGATGAGCGAGAGAAGTCATAAATATAATAAAACTGGAATAAAAACTTATAGTTCATGCGTCACACTATTATTCTTCAATATATTGGGACACATAAAAGCTTAGCGAACCTCTAATGACAATAAAATACCGAACCTCGCAAACTTGATTTAATCAGATACTAATTTCCTACAATTTGACAATTTTACTCGATACAATTAAGCTGTGGAAAGATGCGTCAAGCTAGTGACAGACGGGTTCCTTCTTACCAGATAAAATGTTTAAAAGAAAGTCGCACCATTCGATTGTTTGCTCATTGACCTGCCAAACCATTTTTCGCAATCAAAATTTGGTGTTTAAGTTAAATTGCAGGTGATCCAACTTTCAATACACGTTTAATGAGATCATTTTGCGAGTCAAAAATTGTGCAGAAATCTATTGCCAATGTTATAGCAACTTCCCTATCGCCTATAGTTAATAAAAATACTCGAAAAATTAAAATTTTTATTTACGCTTCGAACCAAACCAACTTGTTCTGATAGATCCTTATATTTTTTTACGAATTTTGGAATTTTTTTAAAGAAAAAAATTGTATTTTTTGTTCATGTTGTTTTCAGAGGTAGCGCTTTATTTTTTTACATACCTTAGGTATCTCAAATCTGGTTGTAATGAGCTTTGCCATTCTTATTTACCGCTTAGGAAATATTAAGCTTTCAATTGCAAAATTGATTGATTTTAGTGCTGTTTTTTTTAGTTTTGACTTGTAAAATTGTATCCTGTGTCCTTACATTTTTTGTGTATTGGTTCATTAATTAGGCGTCGCTTAAAGTATTTGATTTCCGGAGGGTTGGTCAAACAGGTGTTTCTCAAAAGATTTTTATCATCATTACTTTAAACGACGCCTCAAAAATGCATCTGCACAACAGAAATTTAAGGATACAGGATACAGTTTTAAAAAAATTGTATTGTGTGTTTTAAAGAAAAAATGTTGCCGTAAAAAAACAATTCATTAAAAAATGTTAAGCCCCAAGTTGATAGCAAAAGTTCGGTTCGGTTCTTTGGGGAAAAATCGTATTGAGTAGTGTAATCAAAGCACGAGTGAGTTATATTTTACAGGAACTATAATACATTTTTTGGGATCAACCTAAAAATAAACAAATTAGCTACAGTCTTGCTTCCCACTCTCTTTGATTACGGCAATCGCAATAAATCCAAAGCAGAAAGCATGGCTTGACTTTTTATTTCTAGGTGCGATTGCATTTCACTGAAATATATAAAATCTTTAGAAAATACTAGCTGAAACGAGCTTTATAGACGAGCTTTTAAGGACAACTGATTTCGTCATAGATTTTTTTGATTACCAAAACCATAAAATACATACATACATATACATAGTTCCGCAATGGAATACTTCCTATCGAGAGTATTTTTAGACCAACTCAAATAATTTTATCCATAAAGCCATGTCTTTGTCACGTGTAAAACTGACGCCAAATAATCGCATACTGGAATAATTTATAAACTTAAAAAGGTATAAAAAGCCAGGACAAGGTTTCTATTCAAAGCTTAAATTATGGTGAGCACCAGAATTTTCTGGTGGCTGTACATACATATGTGCAATTTACAAGCTTTGCTTTATGGTAAACAATGGTATGTAGGTAGTTATTGTACCATTTATGGTTACTTTTGCTACCATTATTGTTCTTATGGAAATAATCTGAAAACGACTATCACGGCTTTCCCATAAAACTGCAAGCCCATGTGGACTCTATATTAATGATTCTCATGGTACTGAGGATTCTCCATAGATAGCTGAGCGAGCTTTTCCATTCCATTGTATCTATGCATCTATGTATGTGTTTATCTATGTTATGTTATACAGCTACAGAAAATAAGTATACTAGTTCTAAGGGGAAATCATCAAATATGGAACGTAGTTCACGACAACAAAGAAATGTTAATTATGAAAGGGAAAACTTTGAAGTTTGAACTTTGATGTTGAAATATTCTATCTAGCATAGCACGTGGTTGAGTGCAATGAGCAGACATCAGGTAACCAAGAATACAGTCAGCATATGTATACACCTGCAGCAAGATAATTATAACAGATTTACGGGGAAACCATCAAATATGGGACGAAGTTCACGACAACAGAGCACTTTTAAGCTTCCATCAAGAAGGCAACTCTGAATTTTATTTATTTACTTTTCCTAACAGAACAGAAGAACGCTAACAGCCCAGTGTACAGTGACAGGCCTCGCCGTAACAGGATCCGAGCATCCACTGTAAACGGTCTTACGCTTCTGGCCAACTATTAGGACCAGAATGAAGCGACAGCCGAGCCACGTGTCTCTGTCAGACGGAAAGAGAATACGGGTTCACTTTTAGTTTAGTCGAGGCTGCGTAGTCGAGCACATCGTGTGTCGTTCATTTTCTGTAGTCGTGGTTTTCGTCCCGTCGTTGGTGCGCTGTCAATGCTCTTGTCGCAGTAGTTGTGGAATCGTGTGGCCTCGTGCATCGCCTGCCTGCATCTCCGTCTCTCAGTCGAGTACGTGGTCTTGCACGAAACGGTCGAGGTCGAAGCCCGCAGGAGTAGGAAGGCAGTTCTGTTTTTGGCAGCAGCACCAGGAGCCCACACCCAGCGGAAGCGGTACGACACGGACACGTGCGAAGTGCGAAGTAAGCAGCCAGTATACGCAGAGCACTGCAGAAGTAAGGGAAGACATTGATAACTTCGAGTCTGGGCTCTCGACGCGCAATAAAGAGATCAGGCAGATCAATTTTTTTTTGGCGTGCAATTTTTTTTTGGTTTCTGTTGGGCTTTCAAGCTCGTTCATCGTGGGTCCTCAATAACATAAAACACTGCAGATGCAAGTGGCAATGAGCGACATGCCAAATAAAATTAATTTATTTTGAGGGATTGTATAGTTTTTGTATTATTATGGGAATTTTAGGGTTTTAGTCATCCCAATCATACCATTCCGTTTTCAATTCCATTGTCATTCGTCCTGGATTCAATGACCACCACTTGAGGTCAGACATTTAACCCGGTTCTTTACGTAAAATAAAAGTTCCAGCTGACGTCGAGAGAGGAGCGAGAACAAAGTATATAAATGCTCTAAAGAAAATATATACATATATAATGTAACATACAAACCACAAATCAAACCGTCAATGACAGTTTCACAGCCACAGCGGGAAAATATTACGACTGGTAAGCAAACATGTTACACGGTATCACATGACTTTGATAAAGATGAACAAATAATTTACTCACCTACACTTTCCTTACACTCCTTACAATCCTCTGGAAGGATAGTCGATGCAAACTATTAGTTGTCTTCAAGCTTAATTTGCACATCAATTAAATCAGGTGCAGCATAAAAAATGCCATCTCTATGGAGGTTTGCCGCTTTCCATGTTTGAACATTTTTAAATGAGATAAATTAGCAAGTCATACTGCCACTAACTATTAAAGAATTCACTAGGCCATTTTTTGTCCGGTTGGGTGGAGATTTTGGGCGACCGCCTTGAATAGCGTTTTAACGCAAAAAAAGCCCCAGTCCGAATATTTGAAACGACTTTAATGGTGTTAACAGATGGTACACTCATATGCAATCTGGGATTCATTACACATTTATCTGGCTTTACTTTACTTCAAAATCTTATTGAACTGTGTTTACCTCATTTCCCTTGCTATCAATTAAATGTGTTAAATTTTAAATTTAAACATAAAACTTATAGAGTACCAATTAGTCGAACATTGGTTAGATTTACTATATTTTTATACACATATGTATGTTTTAGTTTTGTGGTGGAATTAAATATCTCCGTTGCATGCACTATATAGGGTCGCAGCATCGCAGATTTTCCATTAGATTAAGCCGTTTTCAAGTGTAATTTCCCATAACATAAGAACATGAACAAGAACGTTTCCGACCACATAAATATATATTATTGATCAGCATCAATAGGCGAGATCAATAGGCGAGATCTCAGAGACTTTAAAAGCTATAGCAATCAAATTTCGTACCCAGACAGGACCTAAAAGATGTCTCAGTCTATACAATATATACATATAGCTTTATAGTTATCTGAAGATATAGCTAGAATAAAAAAAAAACGTTCCGTTGCTACGGTACTCCTTCCACCCACTTAATATCTCTCTCTCTCATGCATAGTGCAGTCTTCGTGCAGTGTGCTCCTCCTTGCGGAGGGAATCAAGATATAATAACGGCTGGTATTGTTGTGAGAAAAGTGGGAGGGGGGCAGAGACGCAGAGATGTAGCGGAATAAAGAACAGCGGAAAATCAGAAACAGGTTATCAGGTGGTGTGGGGAAGCGACGTTCCCTGCTGCTAGTCGTTTTTCTGCTTTATGTCCCCCATTTCTCTGTCTGTCAAAAGGTCGAAAATAATTAATTAACTAATGATTTAAAACAACAAGCATGGAAAACTCATTAAAGATTAATTTTGGGCCTTGCAAGATGATGATTCGATGATTCACATCTAATATATTATAATTATATTTGCAAGCAAAATAAAATTGGCCATTGCATAGTGTTTTTTTCTGTTTGTTTTGGGCATGAAATCAATTTGTTATTTGATTAGTTCTTTAAAATTTGTTAATTTTTAATTTCTACGCACCCTAGTTAGATAAAATAATATTTAACTTTAACATGTGGAGCAACCCTACTCTGTTTGCGCGCTGTTAAAGTTAGCTGATTTTGTACCACATGTTTTGTATGAAATTGGCGGGTTAAATTTACAACTTTGATTGCTTGTTCTGGCGAAAGTTTCCACAAAAGTGAAAAGTATTGTTAAGGAAAACGATTGTCCAGGTATTTAAAAATGTAGTTTACAAATAGTTGTGTCGATGTTATGTGTTTTTGTCCAATTGTGACGTGTTTTGTCTATGTACAGTTTTAGAATAACCTTAAGAAATTTAGTTCTGTTTCGTGGATCAGTACTTTTGCATAGCAAAGATTAGCAAAGAGTTTTAAGTGACTAGTTATTCACCAAAGTGTGCATATTAATGAAAAATTAACGCCTTTACTCCGAATCCATACGTTTACGCACAAATCGAATTTTTCTAGAACAATATGTGTAGACATTTGGAGCAACAACAATCGCTCATAAGACGTAGTACAGCAGCAAATATTTCAAACTATCTCTCAAAAACATTGAAATGACAAGTATATTATGTTAATAAATGAATATTAATTATATTAATACACTCTTGCCGAAGTTAATAAATGAATATTAATTATATTAATACACTCTTGCCGAAGTGTAATCTAACACCTCATTGCAAGTCGGCCAGATCGGTAAAATGGCAGCTATATGAAATAGTGCTCCAAATCATATGAAATTTGATTGGGACTCAATAGCTTTAAATTTAGAGTTTATGCCAGAAAAAACGGAAAACACCCACTGTGCATTGTAAACTGTGCATTTTAATTGAATCATTTTAATGAGTACAATACTATTCCAATGCATAAACAGATAAAGTACGTTCACTTTATATTTTAAGTGCCATTTATGATTCTTTTATATCCGGTACTAAAAGAGTATAGGGGTTTATTCGATTTGTGTAGATGTATGTATATACACTGATAGAAAAAAGGCATAGTAAAAATAACTACAATCATATTAGAATTTGAAATGCGATTTTTAAATACAAACATAGTAAAATTAAATAGAATTCACTTTGATTCAAATATAAATGTATTAAAAATTCTTTTTAAATACTGTCATATTTAATCTAAATACACAACACTTCAAAATAACTATAATATATTAAATTTGTAGTTTAATATGTTTCATATTTAAATTGAATATTATTATGACTTGATTTCACTTTTTATTTTAAATATTCCTTATTAAATGGAGTTAAATATTTTTTGTACATATTTTAAATGTGTTTATATTATTTTTGTATGTCCCTAAAATGCCAAACTGGTTCGCGCCGCTGCAGCCTTGAATACAAAGTTAAATTATCTTTGCGCAGGGGCATTATCACAACCAATGCAGTTCTACTCATTTGGCGATTATTTCTAGTTGAAAACTTTAACCAATTCACAGTGTGAATATCACACCATGAGGACTTGAAATGTAGTCCGCGTATGCAAAATAATAACCAATTAGTTTAAAAATGAAATATACTCAATAAAAATATGAAACATATTAGATTTAAATATTATACATATAAATTTTAAATATGAAGCATATTAACATAAAATATGAAAAATATTAAATTTTATTATGAAATATATTGAATTTAAATATGAAATATTTTAAATTTAAATATATCCATATTAATATCAAAATTTAAGTGAAAAATATTCAATTTTAATACAACCACTCTTGGATGAAAATCAATGGCATAAATATTAAAATCTAAGTGAAAATATTAAAATTTCAGCGCTTTTTTCTATCGGTGTATGTAACCGCCAGATGGCAATGTTCCCGACCCCATGAAGTACGTATGTATATACATATGTACATCTATTCACATTTGGAATGAATAGCCGAATCGATATTTGCATGTCCATCCAACGCCTAGGCTCATACACTATTATAAGAGCCCAGTATCCTGTGATATCACACTGAAACAACTATATCTAAAATATATAATATAATATAATATTTGTCAGTGGGTGGAAAGAGGATAGAGGAATAAATTGTGTTTACATAAGCCATTATATTGCTTATATACAAACTGAGTACCGTTTAGAATAGTGTAACAGCATTTGTGTACTGACTTACGTCAAGACCGGCTTTAATTGTAATGAAGCCTAGGGGCGAATGTTCAGAAATTTTGATATGAAGTAATTTAGTTTAAGTCCATTATATTTTCTGATGAATTAGTGAACATAATTTTCGTAAATACTCCTCTGATATTCCACTGCATCAAGTATATTTAAAATGTTTATCAAGCCCGCTGCTGTCTTTTCAAATCATGAAAATCTGTGGCATCCATAGAAGATACAATAAGTCAAAAAACGCATAGCTATAAGGGACGATCATAAATATTGGGTGTGAAAATAAGTAGAGATAGTCAGGATAAACGCAAAAGGTTGAAGCTCTCGTATCTGTTTGCTCATTAGCTTTATACTACTTTAATTACTATTAATGTGCTCCCGGGTTTTTCGTAGTTATACATTAATCCAGGACGATAGGTTTTATTATATTTAGTCTTTATTTGTTGTAATATTTAAGATTTGTTTTTATTCGCTGTGGTATTTATTTGTGACCAAATATGAAGAGCAAAAATATGTCCGTCAAAGGCAGACGGAATACAAATCAAAAAGGGAGACGAGAGAACGCCGCTTCATTGCGACTCATACATACATGTTTACTTATGCTGGATAATTCATATCAGAAAGGAAAATAGAGAAGACACAGTGCGTTGTTTAAGATTACATATTCAACAGTTTTGATAACAATAACAATTTACGGGAAAAGAATGCGCTCTTAATTATTATTCGAGTTTCTCGAGTTCTCCCCTTGGTTCTCCCCTATCTTTGCCTCTCCCTCTGATGATGAAATTATATAATAGCATAATGACTCTACAGACTCTGTTGCTCTCTGTAGTTTCCCACCAAATCCTACATTGATGCTTATGCAATTAGTGAATTTATCGATGATGCATTCGCAGATCAGCCCTAAAGTGGGAAATAATAATAATATAATATATATGATAATACGATATACTTGCCTTCGCACGCAATAGCTTTAAAATTAAATACACTTACATTATAATGAGCTGCAGCAAAAAAATCAATTTTTCATTTGAAAGCTTAGTATTTCCCAGACGGTAAGCTGAATCTACAAACAGTTTGGGTCTACTTTATAGCTGCATCTATCAGCTTTTCAGAATTTCAAAGCAACTGTTGTAAGCAACTTAAGTTATGTGAAAAAAAGAAATATCTTAAAAAATATTCTGTTTTAAAAAGAAATCTATAAGTCTATAAAAAAGCGGTTTTAGTTCGAAAAGGAAAAAAATCTTTGGAACGACGATGTCAAAGTGCTTTAGATCCCAAAATGGTGGGCTCATGAGAGATATGGACTCTGATGACAAAAGAGGACAGAGCACACACAGTGTGTTCTGCTTGCCCCGAGTCTCGCTCATTCGGGTTTGGTTTGCTCCCAAAAATTAAAATGTGACTTAAAAATAGAGCATGGCAGCTGTTCTCCGCGGCCTGAAGCAACACAGTCTCAACCAGAGGCTATTGCTCTACCAGTAGTTGTTCCTCGGCATCTTCTCCACGGTGCTGTTCAACAACATCAAGGCTAAGGCTGCAGGGCGCTCAGTGCAGAACTACTCTTGTACTCCACCATCACCAATTAGTGTTGCATGCTCTCTCTCTCTAGATCCCCTGGTATCGCCGTTCGAACAAGTGACAGGTTGATTTGTTGGTAAATGCGGGGAAGTACAAAGAACGAAGTGGGGAAAAATTTAGATAAACAGAGGGGACGCGACCGCTATTAAGTTTTGTTATAATGTTAATTCTTGTAATTAAGCCTATTAAGGGAAATAGTTATATCATTCTGGGTATAATAATTGTCAGGCGCTGGGAAGCGTGGCTCAATTTTAAAAACAAACTTGATTAAGTGTTATACTACAGGACTCTGCTTACAGAAATTGATTTCTTTAGGCGTTAAACGGGATTGACGGACGGACATACATACAAACATGGTTATATAGACTTTAGTCGGAAACGATTCCTGCTGACTGTTACTTACATATGGGCATTCCTCTGACGCTACATGGCACATTCGTACGCATTGCAAGGGGTAGAAATACCAAAAAAAGACGTACTGACTAGCTCTATACCCGGTGCTAAGGTCGATTTTGGGGAACTATTCAATGCACTTGCACGGGACGAAAACAGAAGTGGTTTTCGCGGCGATCAATTCCAACTCAGATTTCAGCGAAAGTTTGGGCAATATATTGATGCAAATTTCTGATAAATGTTGTGCATTGATGTCCATTTTAAATGGTTTTAATTTCACGCAAATGTGAGTGATTTATCTTTTTCTAAATTAAATTTAAACCTCTGTCGGGAGAAACATTTTGTCAAGAACTATTTTTATTATAGGAAAAAAGTTAACTTTTTCTTATTGGAATATGTTTTTACACCAAAGTTGATGAAATTATATGTCAAAAGGGTAAATACGATAAAATTATCGCGACAGAATTGTATGGAAATTGTTTTTTATACCCGTACTCAAAAAAGAGTTAAGGGGTATATTAGATTTGTGGTAAAAGTGGATGTGTGTAACGAAGAGAAGGAAAATTTTCCGACCCCATAAAGTATATATATTCTTGATCAGCATCACTAGCCGAGTCGATAGAGCCATGTCTGTCTGTCCGTCCGTCCGTCTTGTTGAGCGCCTGGATCTCAGAGACTATAAGAGTTAGGGTAACCAAATTTGGTTTCAAGACTCATGTGATATCACACTGCTACAAGTGTATTTCAAAATTTCGCGCCGCCCCCTTCCGCCCCACAAAGGACGAAAATCTGTGGCAGGCACAATTTCAAAGATACGATAAAACTAAAAACGCAGTATCGTAGAGAATGACCATATCTACCAGATTGCTGAATATGAATCAGATCGGATAATAATTATAGCCAGAATGAAGAAATTCATTTTCAGCTGCTTCCCCCGCCCCTTCCTGCAAGAAAACAACCACTCATTCTCCTTCTCGCTCGCACACTTTGCCGCGTTCAGTGCGCGAGCAACCCCTAGCGGTACATGTAA
This sequence comes from Drosophila tristis, assembly GCA_018150885.1. Lineage (NCBI taxonomy): Eukaryota > Metazoa > Arthropoda > Insecta > Diptera > Drosophilidae > Drosophila > Drosophila tristis. Next base: position 2,915,913 of record JAECWT010000026.1, read on the forward strand.
ATATTACATGTATAATCTACATGTTAGATGTCAAATATACACTGTAGATGTAGATAACAGATGTAGCAAAAAAATGTAAAATGTAAAATTTTTTTTTGATTCTAATATTCTACAAAATTATATTGCTCAAAAATGTATATACTGACTGAGTACGGGTATAAGTAGAGTCGCGTCCCCAGAAGCGACTCACGCGTTCCTTCTCGTTTTTGTTTGCATTAAATTTTTTGGTATCTGTGGACCTCGTCAGAGAAATGCCCATATGTACGAGTATACTCTTTGAGTACCGGGCATTAAAACTATAACTAACTATATAATTAATAATTTAAAAAAACACAAAAACATAAAGTTAAGTAGGAAATTTTCCTTCTAAGTGTCGTGTTTCTCATAAAGACTTCATTGATATTTGTCATAAGTTGTTTTTGTAATTTCCGTTGAGAGTTAAAAGGAACCGCGAAAATCATGATTTCTACATTTTTTTGTTCAATAATATTTTCTTCTTTATTTTCACTTGAATTAATTTATTTATAAAATTTTCAGTTAATTGATTACTTAACCAATCAATAAATACTTAAGTACAAGCTTTGAGTTTTTCCTATATGGAACCTTTTATTCGAATTCAATGTAGCATAACTGCTTTAACAGGCCAAGACTAACTTTCTTAAAAACGGACCAACCAACCCTGGCCAACATTTTGTCAATTTATTTTGCCCAAAATGGGTTTATTTTCGCCATAAGCCCCAAAATCAATATCGGATTTATTATCCGCCGCCACTGTTCAATTTTTAATAATAATTAGAATAAAATCATTTTCTTGCTCATTTTGATTAAAAAATATCCATATGTGCAATGTAAGATGTTGTAAAAAAAAAGTCACACTAAGGTTACACTAAATAGTCAAAGTTGAACTTTGATTCCGGTGCATATTTTCCTATTTGATATGCATTATGTGCTAAGCTTTGTTTTTTTCTATCGATAAATAAAGTTTAATGGCTATTATTACTACAAATAATAATTACAAATTTTATTTTTAATCGAATATAATTTTAAAAAACTGTTGAAAAAAATACATTTTTTTATAAACGGTATTTCAAAAACTGCAAAGCTGCAGTTAGGGATTTTAAACTTAGGTAAAGAGCAAAGAGCACGTATAACAAAAATTTCGGGAATATAAAAAAATACTTTTTTTACATTCAAGTCAAAGTTGAAAAACAGCCCAAAAACCAGATGGTTTGGAAAATACGTTTTTCTCAATAATTGTCTATGCAACGGACCAGTTTTTTATTGAATACTCGCTGTACCCGGCCACGTCTCACTGTGGCACATTGTGGTTGCATGGATGAGAAGTTAGTCGAATAATTTGCAATAATTGGAGGGTATAAAATACACAATATTGAACGACTGCCATTACGCCTCCCGATAAGCATATGAATGCTTCATTTTATTACCTGTCGTACGGAATCCCGTTCTTCCTCATTCATGTTTGAAGACCATGATGATAATACTCACACAAAACAATTTTCATAACAACCAAAATTTATTCTACATTTTCCGCACAATTTTCGGACTTTTTCAACACTTTTAAACTATTTTTAAACAATTAGCCAAATCATTCTAAGCAGATTATTTCATCTGTACTATATAAGCACTCTAAACAGACTAAATTAATTTTTTGATTTATGTAACATTTTCCATACAAAAAATCAAACAAACGTTTGACAGCCCTGGAAAGGCCTACTTTATACAACAATACTAACATTCTCCGACTATTCTTAAATTTTCTAATTTTCCGCGGAATTTTCTTAATTTTTTCTTTTATAAGAACCTTCTTCTGACAATAACAAACACAACAACAAAAGAATAAGCGAGATCGGTCCAGACGTTCACGCGTGATGCCGAGACCAAGGGAAATAGGGATTCATTTTTATATATATAGAAGATAGATTGATAAAAATGAATACACCTAGTATTAGATACCAAAAACAGAATGATACCTCACACAGTTTACTTTTTATTCTACCTGAAATAATTTTCAACTTTGATTGCTCATATCTCCTAAACTAAGTCCGATTTTTTTTAAACTTGCATTTTTGAAAGCTCATTGACTTTTGCCACCCTTTTGCGGCTGAGGCCCCACTGTGCGACGTTGCGTCGGTAGTTACAGCTGAGCGACGGACTTGTAAGTGGGCACTCTGCAGCAACTGAGCTATGGCTGGAGCTGTACGTAAAAATAGCAATAAACGACAAGGGATAACGGGTCTAAGAGACGAAAACAATAGATCTGAAGAATATTGAATATATTGAAAAGTTGGTTTCACTTGACTCGTTGTCTTTTACGTATTCATACACCTGCATTTTCCGCAATTCTTGTCTATCGATTCATTGACTTCCTCTGAAATCTCTTTAATCGGTAGGCTGGAGTGAACTGATGTTCACTTAAAAATTGTCCGAAATTGTATAAATCCTGGGATTGAGCTTCTTAGCTTCTGTCCAGTATATTTTTTTTTAGTAATATAAAGAAGTTATTTTATGTCTGCAGCAAAACCACTCACAAATACCAGGAACAAAGGTGGGATATTTTCCAATGGCGCGGACCTGCATATCCCGGCACTCCCTGAGAACTTGCTTGCTGTCTGCTCGTTTGTTTGCTCGTTTTTGGCTGGCGATGTTTTCGACCGCTTACGTCATTCAGCCGCAAACACATCGCACCTCACGACTCGGCTCTACATACATAATTAAAGCGTGTTATCCTTGTTGACTCTGTTATTAATCCACTCCAGCAAGTCGCTGTGTTTCGCTCCGCTCTTCTCCTCTCCATCTCCCTCTATAGTACATACTATCTCTATCCGTTCTCTCTGTTTTGCCTGCTCTTCGTCTAATTCCTTCCCACATCTCGCCTCCTTATTCGCTTTACCTGGTTCCTTCTTTCGAATCAGCAGCATTATGGCTTATGTGTATGTATGTATTTGTGTTAGAGTGCGTAAGACTGAAATTTTATTAAGGGGAGAAGGTTAATAAATGGAATTTTCAAATTGTAAAATTGTTTATTTAGGTTAGCCCCAAAACATCCCCTGCATCCGCAGCTAACGCTCTCTCCCTGCCCTCTTCACTTGGCCCATAAACTGTTCAGAGTACGAAGCACTTCTGTTTTGGGTTCTCCGCATTCCCAAGGCCAGGCTACGCAACTCCCTCCGACAGCTTCGGGGTATGCGTTGCGAGTGCGAGTGAACGAGTGGAAGTATGAATGTACGTACATACATAAGTATGTACATATGTATCTAGTCGGAATCCTTTTTCTTCGGAAGGAAGCTGTTGGCATATTTTAACACGTTGACATTTTACGGGTATTATCCAAAGCTACCCAACGTGGAAAAGTCGTTACTCTTCCAAGCCACGTGTCTCTAAATGTTCATATCTCCTAGACACTGATTTACTGGAAGCTTGCAGATCTGAAAGCTGTCCAGTATTTGTATTATAAGCGCATCATATCATATTATCTAAAATGCTCACGAAATTGTTTTCTTTTGCCACTGTATTACGTTTAAGGCCGCACTGTGCGACGTCAGAGCGAAGGACACGATGCTTTTACAACAAGTTCACCGGTACACGCTGTCGCGTCCGGCATCGACGCGTCCACTTGCCGGCACACTGGGCACCAGATAATGGGTGTCTCCGCATGTTGTCCTTACTAACATCAACTTCAGAGTCTACAGCTAGCTTCCCGTATATACTTATGTACATATATTAAAACAATTCATAAGAAGTCCGCGCTCGTGATATCTCATTGAATATGTGTGCATTTTATAACTACGATCAGCGCCTCTCCGCCCTCATAAAAAGCGAAAGTCTGTGGTACTAACCATTTTTTTAGATTAAAAAAACCCTTAAACGCAGAAAGAGAGAATTCGAACTACGCAAAGCTTGATTAATTTGTTTTTGGGTAGAGTTTTTGTTTGGTGTGTAAAAAATGGTATTTCTTGGTAATGTTTTTTCCAGCGTTTAGCTTTTTTCCATGTATGCAGATAATCCGGAGTATGATAGACTTAGTTTGAAAGAATTTTGCAAACTTGAACCTTACACGTAAAGTCAATTTCTGTCATTTACTTCACATTTAATGATGTTCGAGTTCTATGATTTTCCAGTGCCTGTCTGATACCAATTTAACATCGATTTGTAACTTGTTCCATTTGCGAGGCAAGTCGCCACCGCTTTCGGTTCTGTTGTTTCATTTCCCGATGTCGATGTCCATTTCCATGTCCTCTCCAATATTGCTCTTATTATTCTTAAAATTCTTAGTGCATGATCATATCTGCGACGGGGATCGATATTTCTCTCCTCCATACGTACATAAAAAGAAAGAAAGAGAGAAAGCGCAAGCATACATATGTACATACGTGGGTGCACATAAAAATCCTGTCACTTCACCATACTAGAACTCGGCTGGAAAAAGGTCAATGCACAGGACTCTTTCCTGCCACCCCTCAGAATGGTGGAAAATCAAATAAGAGAGCTGCCGAAAATAGTGCGTATGTTCGGCCTGAGGCCTTCATAACTTTTTGCATCCACTGGGTGTAAAAAGGTCACTTTACAAAGGGCGCGCGAATCGTGGGCTCCCTATCCCATCCAGGCACACATTTAGGCATATGTGTGTACGAGTACTAAGTAGTACGCATTCCTTGGCAAAAGCACTGTTAAATTATTGTCGCCTCAGTTTTGTGCCACCTGGAGCACACAGAAAGCCATTTTTCCCGCCACGCACCTTCAGTTTCGCTGGATTTTCGATATCGATACTTCGGAATACACATATGTATATACTTAATATACCTATACTATGGAAATTGCGATGGAAACTGCGAGCGTACTAGATTTTTCCGCGTTACGGTCCTACAAGATTTGTCCTGTAGGGCTGTGTCCTGTGTCGCCATCAACGTTCTTCAATCAGAAGTTCAGAAGTACACGCTCAAATGCGCAACAAGGCAAAAAATACATCAACGCGTGCCGATGGCAACACTATCTGCTTCACTGGTTTAGGAAAGATTAGGATTTGACTTAACGGGGCGGGCAACTCAACAAATATCATGGCTCCCTCTATGGCAGTCTAAGTGCAGTGCCGAATCATTACGACAAAAAATAAAATACCTCGTGTATTCTCATTTTGTGGTACTTATGGTATTTCTCTTCCATTTCGATTACACTAGTCGACACGAGTTTTCCTCAAGGAACAAAACCCACTTTTTCTTAAAGATGTGGGGATTAGAAATGGTTTGATGATATTTTTTTCTATGAAGGGAACTTTTTTTTAAAGAATTTTTGAAGTCTGGTATTTTTTTAAAGCTTTTTTTCCACATAACTCTAGTATCTTACGTCTGGTTATAAAGAAGCTTGCTATTTTAAAAGGATAATTGAAACAGCTAGAAGTTAAGCCCAAACACTTTGTGATTTCAGCTTACCGTCTGGGAAATGTAAAGCATTAAAATGCAATAATGATGATTTTTGTACGGTATTTTTTACGAAATTTTTACTTTAAAAACTCAGTAAAAGCCGAAAAAAATTATATCCTGTGTGTAGGTGCATTAAATAGGCGTCGTTTAAGGAACTGCTTATTAAAATCTAAATCAAAGTTTCCCCTTTAGAGCTATAATTCGTTAACCAAACCAAAAGTCCCATATCTATCAGAAAAAGTCGGTTTGGATCCTTTAGAAAAAAAATTTCGATTTTGTCGAGTAGTGTTACCGCTCCGCAACTCGGCGAAAGAACACGAACGGCTAGCAAAAACGTTTCCTTGATCCAAGAGGTCTTATGGTTGGAATGCCAGTGAAGTACATACATACATATGTATGTAAATATGTATGTATGTGCTGCATTTTGCAAAGAGTTTCATTTGTTGCTGACTTGAGTATCGACGGAAGCTTCCTATTTTGTTCTTCCATTTTGAACCATCCTGCGGGACACTTATTTCTTTTGTTTATTTCATTCAAAGCAAAAAACAAAACTGCAAAGTAATGCAATTTATCAGAAAACTTTGCTGCCATTCTGCGAACTTTGCTACCCATGTGGGGACACCATCGCCGATATTCCCACTATGGAATATGCGCTATTTAGTTTAACATTCAGTTAATACTAGTGGGTAAAGAATTATTTACATTAATTTACATTTACATTTAATTAATTACCAATAGGTGTAAGTACATTTAGTTGCAAGGTTATACAATTCTCTTTTTAACCCATTAACTGTTTTGCCCGAGTAAAAATTATAAAAAGTGAAAAGCCAACAGATCGCGATTTTTTAATTATTAAAATATATTTTGAGAGTATATTGCAAATTCTTGGTATGGGGGTGGGGGATGTGATCGCATTCAGGCCTACAACCTAATTATACCCGTACTCAAAAAAGAGTTAAGGGGTATCTTTTATATTTGTGGTAAAAGTGGATGTGTACAACGCAGAGAAGGAAACGTTTCCGATCCCATAAAGTATATATATTCTTGATCAGCATCAATAGCCGAGTCGATATAGCCATGTCCGTCTGTCCGTCGTGATGAGCGGCTGGATCCCAGAGCTTTTCAGTTGCTTCCCCCCTCCTCATCCTGCAAGAGACACGCTACTCATTCTCTTTCTCGCTCGCACACTCTGCTGCGTTATGTACGCGCCCTCTAGCGGAGGAGATTTAGAATATACATGGTACATGTGGAATCTACATGTTAGATGTAGAATATACGTTGAAGATGTAGATAACAGATGTAGCAAAAAAATTTAAAATGTCCATTTTTTTTTTAATTCTAAAATTCTAAAAAATCATATCTCAAAAATGTATATACTGACTGAGTACGGGTATAAGTAGAGTCGCGTCCCCAGAAGCGACTCACACGTTCCTTCTCGTTTTTGTCTCGAGCAGAGTACAAAAACATTGTCGCGCTGTGTAAGTATTATGTTTTTAGTAAGTGATGTAGTACCTACATTTAATTTGATGCAAATCTAAAATGCTCAATTGCTTAACGCATAAAACGATCTCTGTCAATATATACTATATATACATAGTTACTGTACAGAAATGGAGTCAGATTTCATCCAGATCGGATCAAGATATTAGGGAAAAGTCTCTGAAGGTTTCGAAGCAGAAAAAGAATTGAGTGCATTAAATCAAAGACTGTACAATATTGTCTCGAAAATTGTCTTATCTGCAGAAGTTTACACACTCGCACTTGCAGGTTCTGTGGGTACTCATGTAAGCACATTATATTTTTATACTCGTACCCAGTCAGTATATAAATAGGTGAGCTTATGCTTTATGTAGAATTCTACATCTACAATGTGGATTCTAAATCAAAATGTAGACTCTAGATCTACAATGTAGATTGTACATCTACACAGGACAGAGTGTGTGCGAGTGAGAAAGACAATAAGTAGCGTCTGCAGATCTGGAGGGGGTGGGGTAAGCAACTGAAAATAAATTTCTTTATTCTGGCTATAATAATAATCCGATCTGATTCAGAATCGTCAATCTGATAGATATGGTCATTCGCTACGATACTGCGTTTTTAGTATTCTTCAAAACATTGGATGCAACAGATTTTCCTCCTTTGTGATGGCAGAAGGGGGCGGGGCGAAATTTTTAAATACACAACGTTCTGCTTTATTCGCTTATTTTTCTCTTCTTTTTTTACACACTCTTTTCGGCATGTCAGGATTGCCACCTCATCTTAAATCAGAATAGCATAAACAGCAGCGGTGTGAATTTCAGTCACACTCGACAAGATCAGATATGTATTCTGAAACCAAATAGTCCTAGGAAAGCTTTTCAATTGTCCACGGATGAATTTGGTATTTTTTTAAGATTAAAGTTCGAATATTAAGGACTTATAGGAGAAAAAAGTCTCCAATAGCAAGAGAAAGCTCGCTGAGTGCCCCATGAACCTATTCTCGCTCCACCAAACGATCGAGTTAGCATGCTTTCTTCACAGCTAAAGGTGTTAGCAAATTGTAATGCTGACGTAATGCGTTTAACTTTCCCGCCAAATCGATTTGAGAGGGGATGTTGTTTTTTGTATTCATCTGTCATATACATCTACACACGTGATTAGAACTAAGATGAATTGGTTTTTTTTAAATAAAAATGTTATAAGATATATTATTCCCACTACTTTTGCAGCTCTTCTAAAAAAATGCCAGCGCTGAACTACGCCAACAGTTTTCATCGAACGAAGATTGTGAAAAATATTGAATGAACAAAATGCAATTTTTGAGCATAAGCACTCAAAAAAATCGATTAAGAAAAGCTATTAATTGAGATAGAATATTGTCGGAGCTTAAAGCAATCACACTGGATATTCAATCAGAACATAGAGGGCGGTGTCGTAAAACCAATATCCCTCAACTGATCCGGACCAATACAGGAACAAGAAATCAAAAGTCCTGTGTAAATTCCGGAAACATTCTTCAGATGACCATTTCTTCACAAATAAAACTGCCACAAGCCAAGGATAAGTTACATGCAATAAGTACCAATTTGGTCCCTGGTCAGTGGGTAGCTGGTAAATAGTTAAGCCGAACGGCCGCTTAGTGCTTGTCACCAATGTTAAGAATAATTCCTTGTCTGGTTGCCATGACAGTCTGAAATAAGGACAGAGATCGAGAGACCCCCGAGCCGACCTACACCTTCGCAAAGGCGCCGAGACCACATCTGACTCAAGCCACAGTTCAGCCACAACAGCGACAAATTTTCTCTGGGTATTTTTATTAAATGGCACCTAAAAGTTAAGGACCTGCCCATTTCTGCAAGGGCAACGATAAAATTTAACGCCACGGAAGGTATGCCGAGATAACCAGACACAAGAGCTGCCACTGATTGACAACAGCGGTTGAATTTTTGGCAACACATCAGCACCATTCTAATCCCATCCTATCCCATCGCTCGAGCATCAAGAGATTGTGATGACATAAAATGGGCAAGAAATAGTTAAGAACGAGCACTTGTCGTGGAGTACTGTTAGCGCTTGTCTTCTCGTCCGTCGGATTTAGTTTGGGTTGCTTATTGATTACGGCGATCGACCGGACATTTCTCTATATAGCATCCTCGTCTTTGTCGATGTATGCTTGTATTTCTTATTAGCACATATTGCTGCCATAGCTCGAGTGATACGATTGGGTGATAAGACGGGAAAACAATAAATCGGTCAAGCCAATCTATTCAAACTTAATTGAACAGAATGAGTTTCTTGGAGCCGTACGTATCCTCTAGAGCCGCTGTTGACATCGTCATATGGCTGGCTTATGGCCTGGGACTTCTCATTATGCTGCCAGGTGAGTGCCTTGATAAATATTCATAAATATCGACGTTCTCATAGAAGTTTTCGTGAATTGATATTTTAATTCGACTTCTCAGATTTTTTTGGGCTTGCTAAAAGGTAAAGAGGGAAAATGTGTAGAATCTTAATTTTAGAATTTTATATTTAAATTATAGAACAAACAACAGAGTAAGGGTTTTCCGCTTAAAAAAATAAAATTTGAACAGAACAGAAAAATAAAATTTGAACAGAATTTTATTTTTTTAAGCGGAAAACCTTTATTCTGTTGGTTGTTCTAAAATTTAAATATAAAATTCTAAAATTATGATTCTACACATTTTCCCTCGTTACAAATGTTTTTTTTTTTTTCAAATTTGCAGTTTAATATTTATGGATTGCTACCACGAAAAAAATATGTTTTTCTTGGTTAAATATACATTTTGAAAAAATGAATTCGTCGGTTTTTTCAAATAATTTGAAAGATAAAAACTTGTTTAAATTGTGATAATCAGGTATTTTTATTATTATTTTTAGTTACTGTTAATAAAGTTACTGTTTTCAAGCGGACACCTCCTTATTCTGTTCTTTGTTAGTAAAAAAAATTATACAATTTTTTTTTAATATTTACTTTAATGTTTGGAGGTTGCTACCACGAAAAGAAAATACACTTTTGGTTAAAAATACATTAAAAAAATTTCAAATTATATTGAAACTTAGAAATAATAAGATATTTTTTTTAGTTACTGTTAAAAAATTAGCGATTGGGGAAAGTCAAGAATTTCAACTTGTGTACGTTTTCTACTGCCAATAACTGATGATATTTCACCGAATTCAGCAAAAACAAATTTTTTTTAATTTCTTTTTCAAAATTTTTTGTATAATTCAGTAGCAACCTCTAAACAATTTTTTTAAATAAAAATAACTTTAATATTACTATCAAGCTTAAGATAACAAAATTAAGGCATGTCCTGTTTAAAATTTTTTTTGGCTTAACATAATCTACATATGTATGTGTGGACATGTAAATTGAGACGCATAGTATGTTTAAAAGATTAAAGATAAAATATCATTAAATTATATTAAAAAGATTACTGAGCCTTTAGTAACCAAAATTGCTTGAATAGTTCGCAGAAATATCATGATTTTATAATTTTAAAGATAAATAACAAAAAAACCTGTCTATCCATAAATTTATGCCATATCTTTAAACTTAGATATTAATTATAGACATAAAAAATTAAAGACATTAATATTTAAAGACACAGAAAACACATTTTTTGAAGCAGTAATGAAAACAACCAGGAGTGTATTCACTATGAAAATTTGAATATATTCTTCTTTTTTTTCATTTTAATTTTTAGCAGAACAAATTAGTAAAAAAACAGAGCGGACTGGCACTTCCTCGTTATTTAGTGTGCACTTGTTCCTTTCCAACCTATGCAACCACTTGATGTGGAACTTGTTTCGCATGTTTCTTGTATTACACTACTCAACAAAATTGAACTTTTTCTTTCCGCTGTGGACCAAAATTACTTTTTCTGATAGATTTCGGGATTTAAAAATTTTTGTGGGTCTTTGTTTATTTTTATGGTTTAATTTTTTTTTTAAGAATTTTTAAAATCTGATATTTTTTTTATGGTTTTTTTTCAGAGTTAGTGCCTCTATTTTTCACATAACTGAACTGAACTGAAGTTGCATAGAACTTTGCAGTTCTGAAAAGCTGACAAATTCAGCTTATCTGACCCAGACACTTTGTATCTGCAGCTTAACGCCTGGAAGATATTAAGCTTTCAAATTCAAATTTCATCATTTTTTGCGTTAGTTTTCCCGAAATTTTGGCTTGGGTTTTGACCAAGAAAACATTTCTTGGCATGCATTTTTAGTTTTAGATAGACGCATTAATTACGCGTCGTTTAAGGTATTGCTCTTTAAAATATATGGATAAAGGTCAACTTGCAGCCGTTTTACCAAAACGTCTAAAACTAATTTTACCTTAAAAATACCGTTGCTGGTCCAATGCCAAAGAAACACGTTCAGGTACCAAAAATTCAACCCCTTTTCGTTTGCTTTATTTCCAATTGGAAGTTGGACCCGCAACCTTCCAAAACGTATTTTTTGTCTATCCAAACAAAAAAGATATTGAGAAACATCTCTGCAGCTTTCTCTAATGGCCGACTATGTAGGGCCGTTTAGTTAGCATGGGTTGGAATTAAAAATGACTAATATCTTAAAGGTGAAAATGTGCTAAAGCATTTTTTTTTGCTGAATATCGTATAGTACAATTATGGCTTTTTTTAATTTAACGCTAAAAATCGATAGCCAAACGAGAAGGAACGTGTGAGTCGCTTCTGGGGACGCGACTCTACTTATACCCGTACTCAGTCAGTATATACATTTTTGAGATATAATTTTTTAGAATTTTAGAATAAAAAAAAATTTTACATATTACATTTTTTTGCTACATCTGTTATCTACATCTACAATGTATATTTTACATCTAACATGTAGATTATAGATGTACCATTTATATTCTGCATCTCCTCCGCTAGGGGTTGCTCGCGCACTGAACGCGGCAGAGTGTGCGAGCGAGAAGGAGATAGAGTAGCGTGTCTCTTGCTGGAGGGGGCGGGGGAAGCAACTGAAAAATTTGTTTCTTCATTCTGGCTATAATTATGTTCCGATCTGATTCATATTCAGCAATCTGGCAGCAATCTCTACGATACTGCGTTTTTAGTTTTATCGTATCTTTGAAATTGTTCCTGCCACAGATTTTCGTCCTTTGTGGGGGCGGAAGGGGGCGGGGCGAAATTTAGAAATACACTTGTAGCAGTGTGATATCACATGAGTCTTGAAACCAAATTTGGTTGCCTTATAGTCTCTGAGATCCAGGCGTTCAACAAGACGGACAGACGGACGGACAGACGGACATGGCTATATCGACTCGGCTATTGATGCTGATCAAGAATATATATACTTTATGGGGTCGGAAACGTTTCCTTCTCTGCGTTGCACACATCCACTTTTACCACAAATCTAATATACCCCTTAACTCTTTTTTGAGTACGGGTATAAAAATTACAATTCCGTAAAAAATGAGCATATCGACCAGATTGTCGAATCTGGATCAGATCGGATCATTATTATATCCGGTATTTTCAGTTGCTTACACCGCCCTCTCCAGCAATTATCTTTTACGCTCGCACACACTCTGCCCTGTGCAGTGTGCGTGAAGAGAAGATATATGTGAGCTCTCTGAGTACGGATATACGGAGTCACTGCAGGGACTCGTAACGTTCCCTCTTGTTTTTTCCTGCTACGTGAAAGTTGTCACTGACTGAGATTAGATTTTAAGCTGTTCTAAGCTGTACTGACTCAAATGTGCTCACTGTACGCGCTACAGCCCGGTCTTTCTATACTGGGACTCTTCTACTCAGTACACAGTGCACTGTGTACCACTGCAGTGGTCCAAATGGCCCATATTCTGGCAGTAATCGAAATATTTACATTTTTCAAAAGGTTTTTTATGTTTATTCCGATTTTTGCCAACTTCCGATGCCCTGTATGTGTCTGTTTAATCAAACCATTTTCACTTCGTTTTGCTCAAGTCAGAAATTTTTACGAACTTGTATGCAAGCTATTTAAATAGGAAAAAAGGCATATAAATATGGAGAGTAGGAGTCGATGTGTATATACACTACGTATGCTATATATGTTATTTGTTTTTTGTATTTTTGTTTTTTTTTTTTGTTTTTGTAAGAGGCACTTGCAGAATATCCTTACATGGAGTAAAAGTGACGGTATTACGAGTAGCGCGGATTATTCACAATGTTTTCCACTGTTCCTTCTCCTAGTGTATTACTTTTTTCCCATAAATCAATCAAAATTATTAATATAAAATTTACAAAATCTCATTCTTTGTACTATTATTTTTTAGCGATGATATAAAAAACAAACCTTTTGTAAGATTTATTGTTATAAAATATTTTTTTATTAAATTTACAAAATGTCAGATTTTCCCATTTTTTTAGTTTCTAGAAAAATTTGGACCATTTGAAGCATTGTGCAGTGGCTAAAAATGTTGTCACAGGCAAAGCAACATCCGTACATCGATTTTCATTATGTGTGGCGTGTGGTGTGGCATGGCCAGTAGCTCTGACAGGCTTCACTGTTGTGTTGTCTCGAAACTTAATCAAATAAAATTTCCATGCTTGGAAGGGATGCCGCGCAAAGATTACACTAGTCAACACGATAATTAGGCTGTGGCCCAAAATGATTTTGTCTTATAGATTTCGGGGCTTAAAAATTGTTAACAAATTATGGTTTTTTTTTATGGTTTAGTCTTTCTTAAAGAATTTTTTAAAATCTGACAATTTTTTAATGTTTTTTTCAGAGGTAGTGCTTCTATTTTTCACATAACTGTGTCGGATTTTAAGCTGCATATGTCAGCTTTTCAGAACTGCAAAGTTCTACGCAACCAGATATAAGATACTTAAGTTATGTGAAAATAGAAGCACTACCTCTGAAAAAACCCATAAAAAATATCGATTTTAAAAATTCTTTAAAAACGAGAAGGAACGTGTGAGTCGCTTCTGGGGACGCGACTCTACTTATACCCGTACTCAGTCGGTATACATTTTTGAGATATGATTTTTTAGAATTTTAGAAAAAAAAAATTTTACATTTTACATTTTTTGCTACATCTGTTATCTACATCTACATCTACAATGTATATTTTACATCTAACATGTAGATTATAGATGTACCATTTATATTCTGCATCTCCACCGCTAGGGGTTGCTCGCGCACTGAACGCGGCAGAGTGTGCGAGCGAGAAAGAGATAGAGTAGTGTGTCTCTTGCGGGAGGAGGCGGGGGAACCAACAGAAAATTAATTTCTTCATTCTGGCTATAATTATTATCCGATCTGATTCATATTCAGCAATCTGGTAGATATGGTCATTCTGTACGATACTGCGTTTTTAGTTTTATCGTATCTTCAAAATTGTGCCTGCCACAGATTTTCGTCCTTTGTGGGGGCGGAAGGGGGCGGGGCGAAATTTTGAAATACACTTGTAGCAGTGTGATATCACATGAGTCTTGAAACCAAATTTGGTTGCCCTAACTCTTATAGTCTCTGAGATCCAGGCGCTCAACAAGACGGACAGACGGAAAGACGGACAGACGGACAGACGGACGGACAGACGGACATGGCTATATCGACTCGGCTATTGATGCTGATCAAGAATATATATACTTTATGGGGTCGGAAACGTTTCCTTCTCTGCGTTGCACACATCCACTTTAACCACAAATCTAATATACCCCTTAACTCTTTTTTGAGTACGGGTATAAAAATGACACCATAAAAAAAAAAAAGTACTACAAAAATTTTTAAATCCCGAAATCTGTCAGAAAAAGTAATTTTGGTTCACAGCCTAAACAAAAAGTTTAATTTTGTTGAGTAGTGTTATTGTCCCATCTGCTTGGTAACGATGGGCATCAGGTTTGCGATGTTCGTGCGAAGACAAAGCATAACCAAAACGAGAAGGAACGTGTGAGTCGCTTCTGGGGACGCGACTCTACTTATACCCGTACTCAGTCAGTATTTACATTTTTGAGATATGATTTTTTAGAATTTTAGAATTAAAAAAAAAATTTTACATATTACATTTTTTGCGACATCTGTTATCTACATCTACATCTACAATGTATATTTTACATCTAACATGTAGATTATAGATGTACCATTTATATTCTGCATCTCCACCGCTAGGGGTTGCTCGCGCACTGAACGCGGCAGAGTGTGCGAGCGAGAGAGAGAATGAGTATCGTGTCTCTGGCTGGAGGAGGCGGGGGAACCAACAGAAAAATAATTTCTTCATTCTGGCTATAATTATGATCCGATCTGATTCATATTCAGCAATCTGGTAGATATTGTCATTCTCTACGATACTGCGTTTTTAGTTTTATCGTATCTTCAAAATTGTGCCTGCCACAGATTTTCGTCCTTTGTGGGGGCGGAAGGGGGCGGGGCGAAATTTAGAAATACACTTGTAGCAGTGTGATATCACATGAGTCTTGAAACCAAATTTGGTTGCCTTATAGTCTCTGAGATCCAGGCGTTCAACAAGACGGACAGACGGACGGACAGACGGACATGGCTATATCGACTCGGCTATTGATGCTGATCAAGAATATATATACTTTATGGGGTCGGAAACGTTTCCTTCTCTGCGTTGCACACATCCACTTTTACCACAAATCTAATATACCCCTTAACTCTTTTTTGAGTACGGGTATAAAAATTACAATTCCGTAAAAAATGAGCATATCGACCAGATTGTCGAATCTGGATCAGATCGGATCATTATTATATCCGGTATTTTCAGTTGCTTACACCGCCCTCTCCAGCAATTATCTTTTACGCTCGCACACACTCTGCCCTGTGCAGTGTGCGTGAAGAGAAGATATATGTGAGCTCTCTGAGTACGGATATACGGAGTCACTGCAGGGACTCGTAACGTTCCCTCTTGTTTTTTCCTGCTACGTGAAAGTTGTCACTGACTGAGATTAGATTTTAAGCTGTTCTAAGCTGTACTGACTCAAATGTGCTCACTGTACGCGCTACAGCTCCGGTCTTTCTATACTGGGACTCTTCTACTCAGTACACAGTGCACTGTGTACCACTGCAGTGGTCCAAATGGCCCATATTCTGGCAGTAATCGAAATATTTACATTTTTCAAAAGGTTTTTTATGTTTATTCCGATTTTTGCCAACTTCCGATGCCCTGTATGTGTCTGTTTAATCAAACCATTTTCACTTCGTTTTGCTCAAGTCAGAAATTTTTACGAACTTGTATGCAAGCTATTTAAATAGGAAAAAAGGCATATAAATATGGAGAGTAGGAGTCGATGTGTATATACACTACGTATGCTATATATGTTATTTGTTTTTGTATTTTTGTTTTTTTTTTTTTTGTTTTTGTAAGAGGCACTTGCAGAATATCCTTACATGGAGTAAAAGTGACGGTATTATGAGTAGCGCGGATTATTCACAATGTTTTCCACTGTTCCTTCTCCTAGTGTATTACTTTTTTTCCCATAAATCAATCAAAATTATTAATATAAAATTTACAAAATCTCATTCTTTGTACTATTATTTTTTAGCGATGATATAAAAAACAAACCTTTTGTAAGATTTATTGTTATAAAATATTTTTTTATTAAATTTACAAAATGTCAGATTTTCCCATTTTTTTAGTTTCTAGAAAAATTTGGACCATTTGAAGCATTGTGCAGTGGCTAAAAATGTTGTCACAGGCAAAGCAACATCCGTACATCGATTTTCATTATGTGTGGCGTGTGGTGTGGCATGGCCAGTAGCTCTGACAGGCTTCACTGTTGTGTTGTCTCGAAACTTAATCAAATAAAATTTCCATGCTTGGAAGGGATGCCGCGCAAAGATTACACTAGTCAACACTATAATTAGGCTGTGGCCCAAAATGATTTTGTCTTATAGATTTCGGGGCTTAAAAATTGTTAACAAATTATGGTTTTTTTTATGGTTTAGTCTTTCTTAAAGAATTTTTTAAAATCTGACAATTTTTTAATGTTTTTTCAGAGGTAGTGCTTCTATTTTTCACATAACTGTGTCGGATTTTAAGCTGCATATGTCAGCTTTTCAGAACTGCAAAGTTCTACGCAACCAGATATAAGATACTTAAGTTATGTGAAAAATAGAAGCACTACCTCTGAAAAAACCCATGAAAAAAATATCAGATTTTAAAAATTCTTTAAAAACGAGAAGGAACGTGTGAGTCGCTTCTGGGGACGCGACTCTACTTATACCCGTACTCAGTCGGTATACATTTTTGAGATATGATTTTTTAGAATTTTAGAAAAAAAAAAAAATTTTACATTTTACATTTTTTTGCTACATCTGTTATCTACATCTACATCTACAATGTATATTTTACATCTAACATGTAGATTATAGATGTACCATTTATATTCTGCATCTCCACCGCTAGGGGTTGCTCGCGCACTGAACGCGGCAGAGTGTGCGAGCGAGAAAGAGATAGAGTAGTGTGTCTCTTGCGGGAGGAGGCGGGGGAACCAACAGAAAATTAATTTCTTCATTCTGGCTATAATTATTATCCGATCTGATTCATATTCAGCAATCTGGTAGATATGGTCATTCTGTACGATACTGCGTTTTTAGTTTTATCGTATCTTCAAAATTGTGCCTGCCACAGATTTTCGTCCTTTGTGGGGGCGGAAGGGGGCGGGGCGAAATTTTGAAATACACTTGTAGCAGTGTGATATCACATGAGTCTTGAAACCAAATTTGGTTGCCCTAACTCTTATAGTCTCTGAGATCCAGGCGCTCAACAAGACGGACAGACGGACAGACGGACGGACAGACGGACATGGCTATATCGACTCGGCTATTGATGCTGATCAAGAATATATATACTTTATGGGGTCGGAAACGTTTCCTTCTCTGCGTTGCACACATCCACTTTAACCACAAATCTAATATACCCCTTAACTCTTTTTTGAGTACGGGTATAAAAATGACACCATAAAAAAAAAAAAGTACTACAAAAAATTTTTAAATCCCGAAATCTGTCAGAAAAAGTAATTTTGGTTCACAGCCTAAAAAAAAAGTTTAATTTTGTTGAGTAGTGTTATTGTCCCATCTGCTTGGTAACGATGGGCATCAGGTTTGCGATGTTCGTGCGAAGACAAAGCATAACCAAAACGAGAAGGAACGTGTGAGTCGCTTCTGGGGACGCGACTCTACTTATACCCGTACTCAGTCAGTATTTACATTTTTGAGATATGATTTTTTAGAATTTTAGAATTAAAAAAAAAAATTTTACATATTACATTTTTTTGCGACATCTGTTATCTACATCTACATCTACAATGTATATTTTACATCTAACATGTAGATTATAGATGTACCATTTATATTCTGCATCTCCACCGCTAGGGGTTGCTCGCGCACTGAACGCGGCAGAGTGTGCGAGCGAGAGAGAGAATGAGTATCGTGTCTCTGGCTGGAGGAGGCGGGGGAACCAACAGAAAAATAATTTCTTCATTCTGGCTATAATTATGATCCGATCTGATTCATATTCAGCAATCTGGTAGATATTGTCATTCTCTACGATACTGCGTTTTTAGTTTTATCGTATCTTCAAAATTGTGCCTGCCACAGATTTTCGTCCTTTGTGGGGGCGGAAGGGGGCGGGGCGAAATTTAGAAATACACTTGTAGCAGTGTGATATCACATGAGTCTTGAAACCAAATTTGGTTACCCTAACTCTTATAGTCTCTGAGATCCAGGCGCTCAACAAGACGGACGGACGGACGGACAGACAGACATGGCTCTATCGACTCGGCTAT
The DNA here is from genome assembly GCA_018150885.1 of Drosophila tristis. Taxonomy (NCBI): domain Eukaryota; kingdom Metazoa; phylum Arthropoda; class Insecta; order Diptera; family Drosophilidae; genus Drosophila; species Drosophila tristis. The sequence continues at coordinate 2,934,604 of JAECWT010000026.1, forward strand.
TGATGCTGATCAAGAATATATATACTTTATGGGTTCGGAAAATTTTCCTTCTCTGCGTTACACACATCCACTTTTAGCACAAATCTAATATACCCCTTAACTCTTTTTTGAGTACGGGTATAATGAACGACTACGATGTTCCAGAGTAAAATGTTCAAGACTCCGAACCTTTTGCAAGTATCGAATTTTTCGCATATGGGTCTTTAGCGTAAAGATGAAAATATCGATTACCGGAACCAAAAGACTTTCATTTAAAAAGGTTCACTTTCACTCCATAGATATAGTGGTGAGGAGTATACATACATACATACTTTGAATCGTAAAACCAAGTAACAATATCTTCATTACAATGTAATAGCAGACAATCTTTTTCCTGCGGTTGAAAATATGTTCTAAGTACATATGTATGTATGTATATATTCTTTCTAAAAGTAAGCCGTTAAGGATTAAGACTCCTCAACTTAGGGTACGGGTACGGTACTAGCTTGTTGCTGTGTTCCGTCTCGCTGCAATGATGCGCTCTGTCATTGCACTCCCAAGTATTTTAGACATTTGCATAAGTAGGCAATGCCAGGGAAGCACTAGCACTCTCCTCCAACATACTTGCCTCAGCATGTCTTGCGTTGGTGCAGCCTTGTTTGCGGTGAAGGGCAGTCTGGTCTGCCAGCTTGGGAGGAGGTTAAGCATCAAATGAGGAAGTTACGTACATCTTGATTTTTCCCCCAGCAGAATGAGGAGCTAGCCGTGAATGATGGGGAATCGAATGGAATGGAGAGTGAAGCAGCGCGCCGCGTATACATAAGTGGATGGGGGATGGGATGAGGGACGGACGTCTCCAAGTTTCGTGTGCATAAGAAGCTTATTAACGTCTGGCTCGTACCTCTTTTCGTTACAATTTTACACTTTAACCATGCTGCGGGCGTGTGAAGACGACTTTGAAAAAAAGAGCATAATAAGTCACAACTAACGAGCCTACATACATATGTATGTGTGTGTATCTATGTATGTATGTTTGTATGTATTTATATGTGTATGCATGCATGTGCATACGTAGCTCAAAAGGCAACTGGAAATATGTGTGTACATGCCACAATCCAAAACCGAAAAATCAAAACAGCAAAAGAGCAAACTCGTTACAGACTTGGCAGACCTCTCCATATAAAATATTTAGATGCATGTGTCTAAATACACACATATGTGCATATATAAATATGTATAAGTCTCTTTTTTTTGGCCCTGCAGGTCCCAACCTCTCTTTAATAACACGCGCGAGGGTACTAAAACCTCGTTGACCTGCAGACTCCGGGGCCTTTTTGCGGCCCTCAGGCTGATGGGGTATTTAATAAATTATGCGAAGCAACAAAGTCTCTTTCTATTTTGTTCTTGTCACTTTCCCGCCACACCGAGAAATGAATGCATCCCTTCAGACGAGGCATGTGCATGAATATGCCGCCTGGCCCCCATGAGTTAGGCCCTAAACTTTTGGGGGCATCCTTGTGTGCGCCATTATGTGGAATACAAGGCCTGGCAAAGGGCGTGTTTTTTTTAATACTGCATACATATTTAATGAATTACACATTTGCATTGGCAGAGATCCTTTACATTCGGCTCTCAGCTCGGTAATTGCGGAGGTGAGTACTACCCGGGTACTCGTAGGTCCATCCCCGTCCTGTTCTCAATACTTGCTATATAAGGCCGACTATTAGTGCCTGCTAATATTAAAATAAATGAAAAAATTACACTCGTCCGAAATAATTATTATGTATTTCATTCTCATACAAATATTGTTCTCGAATCATACACATTCGCAGATAATAATATTCAGATAAGTCGCCAACAAAAAAATCCAGTCTGATTTTTAATATTCCCCCAAAAATTGTATCAAATCTACTAGTTTTAGTTAAATGTGTTAGTGGATAGTTCGGTGAGCAAACGAAAGATTACAGGTAAGAAAATGTCGATATAGATTCACTACTCGACAAAATTGAACTGAAATTTGAAATTTCAAATTTTCCCGCTGTGGACCAAAATGACTTTTTCTGATAGATTTTGGGATTTAAAAATTTGTATAGTACTATGTTTTTTTTTATGGCTTATTTTTATACCCGTACTCAAAAAAGAGTTAAGGGGTATATTAGATTTGTGGTAAAAGTGGATGTGTGCAACGCAGAGAAGGAAACGTTTCCGACCCCATAAAGTATATATATTCTTGATCAGCATCAATAGCCGAGTCGATATAGCCATGTCCGTCTGTCCGTCCGTCTGTCCGTCTGTCCGTCTTGTTGAGCGCCTGGATCTCAGAGACTATAAGAGTTAGGGCAACCAAATTTGGTTTCAAGACTCATGTGATATCACACTGCTACAAGTGTATTTCAAAATTTCGCCCCGCCCCCTTCCGCCCACACAAAGGACGAAAATCTGTGGCAGGCACAATTTTGAAGATACGATAAAACTAAAAACGCAGTATCGTACAGAATGAAAATATCTACCAGATTGCTGAATATGAATCAGATCGGATAATAATTATAGCCAGAATGAAGAAATTAATTTTCTGTTGGTTCCCCCGCCTCCACCAGCCAGAGACACACTACTCTATCTCTTTCTCGCTCGCACACTCTGCCGCGTTCAGTGCGCGAGCAACCCCTAGCGGTGGGATGCAGAATATAAATGGTACATCTATAATCAACATGTTAGATGTAAAATATACATTGTAAATGTAGATGTAGATAACAGATGTAGCAAAAAAATGTAAAATGTAAAATTTTTTTTTTTCTAAAATTCTAAAAAATCATATCTCAAAAATGTATATACTGACTGAGTACGGGTATAAGTAGAGGCGCGTCCCCAGAAGCGACTCACACGTTCCTTCTCGTTTTCTCTTTATTTTTTGTTCTCTTCTTTGGTTTCCATCTGCCTGCGAGCAGAACTTCTCAGTCAGTCATAAATAAACATTTGCAAATGTATGAACGCAACGGCTACGTCTTTTCTGTTAAAATATAATTTCCACGGCATTGGTCAAACTCTGTTCAACAGATTATACATGTACCATTTAGATTCTACATCTCCTCCGCTAGAGGGCGCTCGCGTACATAACGAGGCAGAGTGTGCCAGCGAGAAAGAGAATGAGTAGCGGTAGAAGGCGGGTGAACCAACTGAAAATTAATTTCTTCATTCTGGCTATAATTATGATCTGATTTGATTCAGATTCGGGAATCTGGTAGATATGCCCATTCTCTACGATACTGCTATTCCAATTTTATCGTATCTTTAAAAGTGTGCCTGCCACCGATTTTCGTCCTTTGTGTGGGCGGAAGGGGGCGAGGCGAAAATTTGAAATACACTTGTCGCAGTGCGATATTACATGAGTCTGGAAACAAAATTTGGTTGCCCTAGCTCTTATAGGCTCTGAGATCTAGGCGCTCATCGAGACAGACAGACAGACAGACGGACAGACAGACATTGCTATATCGACTCGGCTATTGATGCTGATCAAGAACATATGTACTTTATGGGGTCGGAAACGTTTCCATCTCTGCGTGACACACATCCACTTTTACCACAAATACAACATACCCCTTAACTCTTTTTCAGTACGGGTATACAAATTCCAACGACAACCAGAACTAAGCAAAATTAGAGTTGGAAAGCTTTATGACCGGTTGGTCAATGGTTCAATTGAATGCCTTCTGATGGACACGAAACTCAAGGTTCGGACTTCAAGAGTTAAATATGTAAAGCTTTCCTCATTGGCAAGGCAAGGGCCCGCACCTTGGCCTGTTGCCAGTATTCGCGACCGTTACGGCAGCTTTTGGCCTGTTTTTCCATTTGGAACGGACTAAAGTTATACTGCTAACTGGCAGTAAGGCATACAGCGGTTGTCCCTTGCTTATGCATCTCCTGCCCAGGCACCCCTACCCAGATTTGATATGCAAAGCATTTTCATTTCATGCAATAACTCCCACTTGAAATATTTTTCGCAAACCTAGGTCACGTTAGTAATGAACACGGAGACAGAAGTCACCAGTAAATAAAATCAACGGTACGACGGTATGAAGGTGTTTGAGATCACAATATGATGATCAACTTAGAGAATCTGACGCTATCTGTCTTCTCTAACAGCCAACAAACTTGAACCCTATTTAAAATACCAGCAGCAATAAAAAACCAAATTGATTACGAACATACAATTACTGCTTGTTTTATGGGCTTCTTCACAGTTCCTTTGTCCCGAGCCAAACGCCACCCGTCTCCGTATCCCCGGGAGCCGCCTAGTTCTCTGAACTTCTGCTCTAGCCGTGGATTTCCTCCTGCAGTACTGAACAGCATCAACATCCTCCCGACGGCCCTGATGGTGTTGGATGTGGGCTCGAAAACATTTTAGACGGACCTCCGGTAACACTAGTCAACACGACATTTACGTTGTGGCCCAAAATTACTTTTTCTGATAGATTTCGGGATTTTAATTTTTTTAACGAATTATGGTTTTTTTATAGATAAGTTTTATTTTAAGAATTTTAAAAAATCTAGAAGCACTACCTCTGAAAAAAACACGAAAAAAAAACCAGACTTTAAAAATTCTTAAAAAACGAGAAGGAACGTGTGAGTCGCTTCTGGGGACGCGACTCTACTTATACCCGTACTCAGTCAGTATTTACATTTTTGAGATATGCTTTTTTAGAATTTTAGAAAAAAAAAATTTTCATTTTACATTTTTTTGCTACATCTGTTATCTACATCTACATCTACAATGTATATTTTACATCTAACTTGTAGATTATAGATGTACCATTTATATTCTGCATCTCCACCGCTAGGGGTTGCTCGCGCACTGAACGCGGCAGAGTGTGCGAGCGAGAAAGAGATAGAGTAGTGTGTCTCTGGCTGGTGGAGGCGGGGGAACCAACAGAAAATTAATTTCTTCATTCTGGCTATAATTATGATCCGATCTGATTCATATTCGGCAATCTGGTAGATATGGGCATTCTCTACGATACTGCGTTTTTAGTTTTATCGTATCTTCAAAATTGTGCCTGCCACAGATTTTCGTCCTTTGTGTGGGCGGAAGGGGGCGGGGCGAAATTTTGAAATACACTTGTAGCAGTGTGATATCACATGAGTCTTGAAACCAAATTTGGTTACCCTAGCTCTTATAGTCTCTGAGATCCAGGCGCTCAACAAGACGGACAGACGGACAGACGGACGGACAGACGGACATGGCTATATCGACTCGGCTATTGATGCTGATCAAGAATATATATACTTTATGGGGTCGGAAACGTTTCCTTCTCTGCGTTGCACACATCCACTTTTACCACAAATCTAATATACCCCTTAACTCATTTTTGAGTACGGGTATAATAAGAAGACGTTGCTTCGACACGTCTCTCACCCATACATGTAAATATACATATGTGAGTCAATACATGCGTGCATTGATAGCAATGGTAATTTTCAACATAATCTACATGTTAGATGTAGAATATACATTGTAGATGTAGATAACAGATGTATCAAAAAAAAAGTAAGATGTACAATTTTTTTTTAATTCTAAAATTCCAAAAGCTTAAAAATGTATGTACTGACTAAGTACGGGTATAAGTAGAGTCACGTCCTTAGAAGCGATTCATACGTTCCTTCTCGTTTCTTCTGTGTCGAAAGGACGCTATTTAATTGTTGTATTTTTTCACACATGAATGTTTGCGTGTGTGTGTGTTAAGTAGTTTAGTAACTAATCTAAGAAGTTTTTATTATTTAATGGATATTGGCTAATTTTCGAATCAAATACACGCTCATGGCGCATATTAATTGAACGTGCAGATTTGGAGCTTCAAAATATAATAATAATATGATAGTCTTAGATATTGATGGGCTTGATATAAAAATTCCAACAATTGTAAGTAATCTGATTATTATAACGAAAGCAATGCATTGGATTAGAGTCTAATCGTTAGACGATCTCAGTAGGGATTCAGGAACTCACTTCACTTTTTTCCATTTTATCTTCAAATTACTAGGAACCCTGTCATCAACGGCTTTAAAACTCAAAGAAAAAGAGTTACGCAGATTCTTCGAATTTTGACACGAATCAGTTGATATTAATTTAGATGCTTGTTGACAAATGTAAAGTTGCCCTATCAGATAAGAGGCGGGAAATTCAAAAGGTCACGGACTTATTGAATAGCCTTCGCATAATATTCCTAACCCAAAAAAGTAATCACCAATAAAAAACTTTAATTTTTAAGTTTGTTAGATTGTAAGGCAGATGAATAAAACATAAAAATGTTTATCTGAACAGAGCGACAAAATGAAACATCGGCCATAAGTCGTATTTTCTACTTTCAGATGTCCTTAAACCCAGAGAGTTATCCTCGTATGTTTTTACAATTTTATTGCTGGCTGTTTACCCACATTTGGCGTCCATTGTTTGTGCCGTTGACCCCAAAAGTTCCGGTAACGGAAGACAAAGAGACAGAAGAAGCACCGGACACAGATGCGTTGGGTGCAGGCCGGGGCCAGCGACAACATAGAAATAATTGTAAAGGTGGCATACACAGAAGGCAATACTATGGGTTCATAGTACCAGCCCAGTGTTTGGATATGATCCTGCACCATCTTCCTGTTACCTTCAAACCCTGTGCACAATTAGCGATTCGGAAGATCTAGCGAAAAGTAAGAAAGTTTTCTTCAAGATGATACCAACTAGGTACAAACTGAAAATAATTGTCGCAGAAGTAAAATGAGAAGTAACGTTGTGAGTCGCTTCTGTGGCCGCGACTCTAATTTAATACCCGAACTCAGGCAGTATATATTTCATATGTGAGTTTTTTTATTTATGTGGAACTTTTAAATATTTTATCAGTTTAAATTTACATAATCTTTAATGTAAATTCTAAATCTACAATGTACATTATACATCTACAATGTAGATTATAAATATTTTCCGTCAGAAGTCGAGGCTGAGTGTGCGAACGAAAGAGTGGAGGGGGTGGGGTTGGCAGCTGAAAATTAATTTCTTTATTCTGGTTATAAAATTGATCCGATCTAACCCAGATTCGGCAATCTGCTAGATATGGGCATACCACAGATTTTCATCTTTTGTGGTGGCGGAAGAGGGCCGGGAGAAATTTTGAAATACACTTGTAACAGTGTGATATCACATGAGTCTGGAAACAAAATTTGGTTGCCCTAGCTCTTATAGTCTCTGAGACGGACAGACGGACATGGCTATATCAACTCGGCTACTGACGCTGATCATGAATTTATATCCTTTAAAAGTTTCTTTGATCACAAAACTTATCTCTTCGAGTACGGAATAATTGTTTGGCTAATAAGCGTTTTTAATAGCCGTTGAAACTCGTTTAATTTAAAGAAAAAGGTCTAGCGTTTCAATGGGAAATGTTGTACAATTTATTATTAAGGTAAAGTAGGCGTCAGTATGACCGAATAAAGTGATGCGATGGATACGAAAGTTGTGAAGATCAATAACAGACTGAGTAAGGGCAGGCGAGCCGAATTGCCCGTGCCCTAATGCAAGCGAGAGAGAGCAAATAAACGATAGAAGCTCGGGCTGCTGCTGAGCCGAGTACGAGCGATAGATAGAGAGAAAGAATGCGAGAGAGCAGCATAGATGAAGAGACCGATAGCGAAAGAAACTTGGAAGCGAGATGCATATATAGACCACGATTCGTATGTCACCAATTGACCGAATATATGCGTATGTATATATGCGACGACAGAAAAGTACGAGATATTGCAAAGGCATGCAAGTGCTGGACCAGATCATGGCCTTTGGGAAGGCATGTTAGGGCAGACGGACCAAATTGCCCGTGCCCTACGCGATGCTACGAATAGAGATCGATAGAACGAAAGAGCGATATAGCGAGATAGTAAAGTAAAGGAGAAAGACAAGAGTCGAAGAGACGAAAGAACGGTTGCATAGGCGATTATATTGAGTAATTATAAGCTGTTACAATGTTCATATGCAGTGGGCAATGCAAATAGCAAACAAAGGTGAAATTACGTTACTTGCGCCACTGGCCATTAATTGAGGAATTTGTTGGGGATTTTCCGGCTGGGAAACCAGACAATAATCTATTATGATATTTTAATTTATTTCATCTAATTACAAATTTTCTAATAATCTGGATTTGTATAGTTCGATTTGATAATAATGATCTAACCATAAATACAGGAGAGGTCATATGTCTTACTGACTTTATCTTCTCTGGAGTCGCTTTTGAGTGTCCGGGAGTTAATTGCTACTGCCTCTAACAGCTTTTAATTGCTAAGTCCACAAATATCGTTTTGCAGAAAACAATGTTTAAGCTTTTAAATTAAGCTTTGACTGGTTGGGATGCATCTGAAACTAAAAATCTAGTTGCGGCTAAAAGGTGACAGTCGACTAATTGGAAGAAAATCCACATGAGAACAATTTGCTGAAGCTTAAAGTGGAACGATGCGGGTGCGGGGCCCTGAAATGTGCCCTTCTTCTCTAATCGACACTCTGGTGGTATTGTCTGTTCTTCATTCACTTGCAAAGCTGCACAGCCATACAACGATGTCAAGTAGTTCGTTTGCACATCTTCTGCTAACAATGTGTCCATCTGTCAACCAATTAATCAAACAATCTATTGAGCTCCGCAGCGTGCAATGACAGACTACCTGCTACCTGAACCACTGCAACTACTCAGAATTCCCCGCATCTTCAGCTCTCATTGTTGTCCGAAAAATGAGACCTCCTGAGATTTTGTGTCTCCCACGGATTTTTCGGGGATTTGGCAAACCTCTCGAGTCCAAGACTTTTGTTTGGCTCCCACCTATATATAACATTTTGAAAATTGTGTACGCAATTTTATTAAAGAAATGCTAAATATAGCATACAGAGCACTGCAGTGGCTCACAGCCTAAATGAACCAGACGAGAGAAAACTTAAAAATGATACATATAACTTCCGAACCATCAACCTTAACACTGAAAATCAAATGTGTACTGATAGAACAATTAATTAAAAAAATTCTGCCTCACTTCATCCCACAGCATATTTGAACATCTAGATTCTAGAAGTTGATATATTCTAAGTTCCTCTCATTGACTATAGCCATTTTCAACCATTTTTGCATCGATTCGACCAATTTTTCTGTAATCTATATAGTAGTTTTCCCTCACCCCCTTAATTTCTATACTTAAGACCTTTTTACGTTTTATAATGTTCTGATCCAATATTAGCCAATGCCATTTAAAGTCAGTAAGTGAGGGCACTTTTAGATAGGCCAGTTCCGAGCAATTCCGATTTAAGGTTGGGGATGTTCACCTGGTAAAATAAAAAACCATCTTTTATACCGAGTTTTTCGAATATTTGAAGGCGGAATGTATGTATCGAAAGATGTCATCTGCCTTGTCCATGCTACCATGAAAGAAATCAGAATTCCCAACATCATCGGATATGTCCCATGATCTCCTTCATGCATAGCTGCAGCGGTCAGGTTCTTCGTTATAAGCTCTGTATGTGGTTTTCTCCAGACATATACATAGTTAGATTGTGGCAGAATTGTTCTCATTTAATTACTCAAACGAATTGGGCTGAAGGCATTTCTGGCCCGATCCGCTGTAAGTTTTGATCGAATTGTGGTTAGCTAACACTACTCGACAAAATCCAACTATTTTTTTAAAGCTTTTTTCAGAGGTAGCGCTTTTTTTTACACACAACTCTAGTATCTTACGTCTGGTTGTAAAGAACTTTGCTATTTTGAAAATATAATTAAAACAGCTAAAGTCAAGCCCAGTTTACCATCTGGGAAATATAAAGCATTGAAATGCAAAAATTATGATTTTTGTGCGGTATTTATTACGAAATTTTGGCTTTAAAAACTCGGGAAAATTCGAAAAAAAAAAATTATATCCTGTGACCTCCATTTTTTTGTGTATAGGTGCATTAATTGGGCGTCGTTTAAGGTATTTCTTATTCTATGGGGAAACTTTGGAGCTAAAAAAACACCTTTTGGAAGGTTGCGGGCCCAACTGCCAATTGGGAACAAAGCAATCGAAAAAGGGTTGCACATAATGTACCTGATCGCGTTCCTTTGGTATGAAATGTTGTTGACAGTTACTTTTTTCGTTATACCCAATCTGAGGTAGGCTACCTGTTCAGGTCAAATGTTTCATTTATATTCTCTGATGATTATGTTAATATCGTCCAAGAACTGATTAAGAATTATAAAAAAATCGGTGCAAAATGTCACTAAAAGTCCATTTCCTGCACTCCCAGTTGGACCGACAAACCTAGGGTACGTTAGTGATGAACACGGAGAGAGATTAAACCAATAATTAAAAGCTATGGAATGACGGTATCAAGGTGTTTGGAATGAGAATATGTTGAGAGACCATGTGTGGACTCTCATAAGGGAATCTGATTCGAATGACAAAGGAAGATAGCCAGAAAATTTTAAGAACAGTAACAAGCAACAGAAAACCAAATTTATCACATACGTTTACAAACTTGTAGCAACATAACACCAACTAAAAAATTTGTATATCCTTAAAATGTTCTGAAACGACTACAAATTTCTGATTGTTGTATGGGTTAGTTAATGAAATTCTATATATCAGGTATTTATCCTTTAATTGTGTGGAAATATGAATAGGTAGAAGCGACAAATGTCTAATATGTGTGGACCTGCAGAACCTGTGAGAACATAAAAGAAACATTTGACCTGAACAGCTATTTAACCTCAGATAAGGAAAAAAGTATCTGTCAACAACATTGTATACCAAAGGAACGCGATCAGGTACCAAATGAGCTGGGCTTGACTTTAGCTGTTTTAATTATCTTTTCAAAATAGAAAAGTTCTTTACAACCAGACGTAAGATATTAGAGTTGTGAGAAAAAAGAAGCGCTACCTCTGAAAAAAGCTTAAAAAACCAGAACTAAAAAATTCTTTAAAAAAGTTCTGCCATAAAAAAAATATCATCAAACCATTTCTAAACCCCAAATCTTATAGAAAAAGTTGGTTTTGTTCCTTGAGGAAAACTCGTGTCGAGTAGTGTAATTAGCTCCACAAATAACACCAATAAATCAGACTTGAATGATTTAACATTGGATTAGAATATTATAAAACGTAAAAAAGGACTTACAAACAGAACTTACAGAGAGTGGGGAAAAATTACGTCATATATCACAGTAAATTTGGTCGAATTCGTGCAAAAATGGCTGAAAAGTGCTTGAAACAATGAGAGGAACTTAAAATATTTAAAATTTTAGTTTAACAGTTAAATAAGCTGTGGGATGAAATGAGGCAGTATTTTTGAAATTAATTGTTGAAACTCCAAAAAAAAAGGCGTTTAAAAATAAATCAAGCTAGTTTTGCTGAAGTTTAAATAGATTTCTATCAAAACATTTGATTTTCATTTAAGCTGTGAGCCACTGTATGAAGCCTTAAGTAAGTTCTATGGCGTCACTTGTTCGCAGACACATCAAGCGCAATTAGCCTACGTCATCGTAACGGACGTGCGGGCTACAGTGCTTAATTCAAATTAAGACGCAACTGGTTCTTTCTAGAAGTTTCTAGTAAAATATTTACGCCCGAGAAAGTATAGCCCAGCCGGCCTGCATTTTCTTCAGCACTCAGTGCCGTGGTACGTCGTGTCTTAGTGGACCATCCCTTCCTTTGTGTTCAGAAACAGGCAAAACACTTGATGTCTAATGGCGTTTACATGACCGATTATAGTGCCGTGAGTGGCAGCGATAATGCATTTAAGAGTTGAGGGCAGATGCGGCCTCTGCTTCAATGTATCTGCTGCATTGTTCATGCACATTTATCTACCTTGCCAGTGTGTATATATGTATGTATGAAAATACCTATCTACATACATATGTACGTCCCTCGTTAATACTCTGTGTGCCGGGATGGCGTTGGGCTGTTCTGCCGTGTCCGTGTCTTCCGCTGTCCTTGTCTCTGCCTTTGTCTCCACTGCACTATGGGAAAAAGTCTACAATTTTGGCCTAAGTGTAATTTTCGTTGTGTTAAATATTTTAACGCGGTTTTAATTTTTTGAATTCCTAATAACAAGATAGAATAAAAATAATTTTAGAACATTTTTAAGGAAAACCGTTAATTTCTTGCCTGCTTTGAGTTGTAAAAAACACTTAACTCGATCCTAATTATTAACTGAAAGTGTAAAAATTTAAAAAGCAGGTCACGGTATGTAGAATTTGTGTTAATACAGGTTTTTATTGAATTTTCCAGTGTGAGGCTCAATTGTATTTTTATCTACATATGTACATATATACTAACGAAGTTACGTTTGTTCTGTACAATATTTCGTTTTGTATAGCACAACATATCACCAAGGCTGAAGTTAAATGGCTTTAACCAATTAATATAGATTATTATATTATTATATTATTATAGATTATTATAGATATTATAGATTCAAATGGTAATTTTGGCCCGTTTTCGAGAAATTTGACTTCACTCATGCAGTGCTGCATGTTTGGATCAACAACAAACGCAAAGCAGACGCTGTAAAAGTTATATTTTCTATTGATGAAAACTATCTCACTGAGGGCCAATCGATTAAAATTTCAAAGAAAGTGACTAATTTATTGCCTATTGAAACACCACTTACCACTTACCGACATGCAATCGCATGTACATATTTACATGTATACAAATGGATATGTGTAGCTGCTGCCATATTTTTTCCGCACACCAACTGAAGTGAGCTGTTCGCGGTTTGTGCGGTTTTTGCGGAACCTGAGGCCCTTATCATCAGTGTTGCCACCTTAAACTTATCCCGCCGCACCTGCAACAGCGCTCAACTTGCAAGGAAACACAAACTGTTATCGTGTGTTATGATGGATCTCATTTTATGATCTGTGACCATGTGGGTGCTTTCTTTATTCATGAAGTGCAGGTATCTTTACACTGTACTTTAGTGGTTTTGTACTTTACACGACACGAAATTTGGGTTTTTCGCCTAGTTGAGTATATCTTATGAATTAATATCTTTAGAGCTAGCAACACACCCCCACAAGCATTTTCACAAACTCAAAATTAATTTGAATGGCGAATATTTCTTTGACAGTAAGCGTAAGCTACAAAGTTTTTAAAACCGATTGATATCTGCATTCATTATTTAAATAATTTCAATATTTATTTGTTTATTTCTTCAGGGAAGTCAAATTTTAGTTTTAGTGAACCATACGTTTTAATATTGAAATTATAAAATATAATATAGAAAAGCGCAAGAATATCTCTCAAAGAAACATTGAAAAAAACAAAATTGTATTTTAAATTAAAAAGAAAATAGCAATTAAATAGATCATATAATAATTCATTTTGAGCCCCAAATCGACCGGAAAATGTGAGGTTTTTTTTGGCTGTTGACTAGTGTAATCGGGATGTAGAGATGGGCGCGGCCTGAATTTTAGGAATTCATGTATGACGAAAATCTTTGAGTTATGAAATCATAAATTTCTACTGTGGTGCTAATGCGAAGAAGAGTAGGCTGCAAGCCCATCATTGGGCTTATCGATAATATTGATGGTTGGAATTGTATGCCTCGTTTTCAACCTTTCGTCTTAATAAACAAATGAACGCTAGCCAATGCTCAGATGTATTTTGGGTCTACCAAAAAAAAAAGACTAGATTGAAAATGGGTCAACACTGAACAACCTCAGCTGGCATATTCCTTACTAGTATTTTGGCTTCTAATAGAGACCTTTTTGAGTCTGTACAATAAGTCTGTTAAAACATATCCACAGAATGATGTTTATATTTTCGACCCCTTAAGACCAAGTTAATAATACGTATGCAGTATGCAGACGAATTGAATAAAAAAAATGTATGCATTATATTGTTGTCAGCAGCAGTTAAATACATTTTTTTTTTGAATCTATATAAGCTATTTAAATATCATATTTACACTGTGGTAAAGTCGATTAAGTAGATTTCAAGACTATATTTTGAATTAGCAATAAATATTTATGCCCCAAAATCTTGTTATCCCTGGTACTCAAAGACTGTACCTATAAAAAATAGGGGTATATTAGACCCCATAACAAATAGGGGTATATCCGACCCCATAAAATATATGTATGTATATATGCATATGTTGAGCCAAAAAATGTTTCTTTGAAATTTAAACGGGAAACCCCTTTTTTATCTTGGAGTAATATTAAAGTTTTTAGTTTTATTTAAAATTTTTTTTTAGAGGTTGCAACTGAATTTTTTTAATAAAAAAAAACACACTTAAAAAAATTCTTGATCAGCATCAATAGCTGAGTCGATATAGCCATGTCTGTCTGTCCGTCCGCCTGTTTTCCGATGAGTGCCTATTGAAATCGAAATTTTGATACACTTGTAGCAGTGTGCTATCACAGGAGTCTGGAAACAAAATTTGGTTTCTCTAGCTCTTATAGTCTTTGAGATCTAGGCGCTCAACAAGACGGACAGACAGACAGGCGGACATGGCTATATCTACTAGGCTATTGATGCTTATCAAGAACATATGTACTTTATGGGGTCGGAAACGTTTCCTTCTCTGCGTTGCACACATCCACTCTTACCACATATACAATATATCTTTAATACTCTTTTTTGAGTACGGGTATAAAAATGTATATTCTGACAGAACGGGTAAAAAATTCAATGGTAGGTATGGGCTTCTCCCCCACATTATTATTTAAATTAATTAATTAATTAATTATATAATCAATATTCAATATCGCCCTAAAATCTTGCGGACTTTCATAGTTTTTACTCGGTATCTGCAGTCAAACAATTAATGAGTAAATAAGAGCAATGTATATTTCCTGATTTTTAAATTTTGTCCAGCCAAAGGCGTATTTAATAAATATTTCATATTATTTAGCTGGGCAATGCTTGTTTTGACATTTTGGAATTACATACATACATATGTACGAGGGCAGTCCCATAAATAGCTAACCTAACCACAAAAAAAAAAAAATGTAAATATATTTTTTTGCATATTCCAACGAAGGATTCTTAAAGCTCTGTGTACTTTTTCCCATTACTGTATCCTTTTCAAAAACTAGGATTTGTTGAGGTCCTCAAAATAGGCATTTTTTTGTCATCATTGGACTCAAATCTCTTTCCGCCGAGCCAAGTCTTCAGGTTTGGAAACAAAAAAGGGTCACTATGGACTAAATCCAGAGAATTGGATGGGTAAGGGAGCAATTCGTAGCCTAATTCATGTATTTTTGCAATAGAAACTGCACAAGTCTGTAGCCTTGCATTTTTCTGGCGGAAAATATTTGTATCCGTAAATTTGTATTTGTATTTGTAAAAACGCCAAACACTTCCTTGTAGTTGTCTCACGAGGTCGATTGTCAGCCAACGCGGTAGCCATCTTGCGGAAAACTTTTTCATGTACCATTTTTCGGTCAATATGCAATATACAGCCCTTTTTGAAATGCCTACACATTCAGCTAACTCAAGAACTTTCAATCGCCGATCATCCAGTACATATTTTTTAATTTTTGCATTATTTCTGATGTGGTCATTTGGTCGCCCATTACGATGTACATCTTTGCAGCTCGAACGACCTCGCTTAAACTTTTCCACCCAATATTTTATTGTTGTAAGCGGAGCAGAATCACTTTAGGTAGAATACAGCTCGGTTTTAATTTTGGTTGGACTAAGACCTTTCACATTAATATATTGAATCAAATAACGATGACCAATTTTGTCCATGTTTGCAAATCAATTTAGAGCGTTCTCTAAATCTCTACATTGAAAAAAAAAATTTTTGCAAGGTAAAGGAACCAAAGTAGTCGATACTTCTGCCAGTGTTTGGTCTTTCAGCAACAATAATTGAAAATATAGTGTAGCATTTGTTGCTGTCAAAGATTGTGCGAGCATTCGCAATAGGAATTCGATAGCAAAATTTGTATCAATTGAAATACTCATTTGCGTCCCGAACGGGCGGTTGAAGAGTTTAAGAGTCTGTGCGACAGGCAGACCGCTTTTGACTTCCGACTCTGACATTCGCTATCGATAAGTTTGGGTCTTGCGACGAATCCTTTGGTGGGAGAATTAATTTCCATATATAGAGCACAGTTGGAAACTGACTTGGCAATTCACAAGACGTGTTGCATGGGGAGGGAGTATAGTGGCAGTAGCCGTTAATCTTCCATGCGAACCGCATTACAGGGCCGAATGTTCAATGTGCAAAAGCGCAATTAATAACAGCCATACACATTTAGGCCATGCTAGACTATTCCATCCAATCACGATCCACTCCCAACCAGTCTCACCGTAAGCTGCACATCCCCACTCCACTCATCGGATTCGTTTCGGCCTCATTCGCAACCCGTGTTTGTGATTTTATGCAACTTTAGGGGTGAAACTTTCTGGAGGGGCTGCATTTTATGACTTCCAAAGCGGAATTCGATTTGGAAGACTGGAGGTGCCTGCTCGCCTTCGAATATTTATTCAGCATTGAGAGTGCGACTTGATGGCATCTAGTATAATGTACTATACATAATATGCATTTGGTCAAAAGTTATTAGGCGAAAACAACAGCCCGAAAGAAAGCGCTTCTGATAGTAAAGTAAATATATACATACATATGTATGCATATCCATAGCTGTCTGTCCGCCCGTCCACACTGATGAGCGCTCATCTCAGATATCAGGGACTATAAGAGCTAGGCAACCGAATTTTGTGCGCCGACTATTCCGATTTCTGTCACTGATGAAAATCATTACTTTTCATCACTGTACTTTTCACGAGACTGCCGGCAGGGAAATTGATCCTGAATTAACCGGACCCTGAGAATACGGTGAACTAATCCATGGACCTTCGAAATGTCCAGTAAACAAGAGCTAACTCGGGATGGGAGTCAAGTCATTGTCGCACTGTAGGGCACAAGTCAAGAATTTGATGAGCGCTTTGAATAAAATAAATAACTAAATTTTTCCAGAGATTTCAAAAATGGGCAGTCGCAGGTATATCTCCCATATTACATCAAAATTCAGGATTTATGTTTGTAAAGTCAAGTGAAAGTTGAAAAACAACCTAGAATGGACCTATATACTTTATTCCATATATTTCATCTATTAGACATTTTCAAAGAGTTTTCTTTATTGACAGTGTAATATACACTTTTTGCTTATACTCACTCGTAGCTAGCATTTAAATAACAGAGACAAGATTTCGTATTATCTTAAGCGCTGTATTAGCTCATTATGATTATGATATTAGAAACAAATAGAAATGTGGGGAATAATATTGTATACGCAAGGGGAAAAGGGTCAGATGAAATAACCTTGCGAAAGCGTAAGTCTAAACTTATTACTATAATACCTATAGAAGGTCTAGAGCTTCAGGGAAACTGGTTGGTACCGCCCGCACTTGTGCAGGATATGCATCTAGGATATATACATATATATATATAGAGTTTATTTTCGATAGCTACGGGCTGATATGGGCTGCCTTTAGTGTTAAAGGCAAGTCTCCAATTTTTTTTTGTATCCGGCCGAATGAATGCTCTAGCAAAAAAATGAGTTATAATATGAACTTGTTCCATTTGCTGAGCATTTCCATGGTGACCAATGGACATTTAAGTAGGATAATGCACCGATACATGTGGCCCGGGATACAATGGGTTTTTTGGAGACCTAAAATATACCATGGATGAAGGACTTTAATCCCATTCAGCATCTGTGTGGCATCCTTGCAGCAAAAGTTTATACCTGTACAAGACAGTACGATACCTTGAAAGATTAAAAAAAGAAATCTATCGCTGCAGAATGAGCTAATATTGAATTATCAACTCTACAAGACTTGTCAGGATCAATGCCCCGCAGGCTGCAGTGCGTTTCTGCTGGCGTTTAAGAGACATATTTGGTGTTTTGTATTAAAATTTGTAAATTAAAAGCAAAGACGGGATGCTATAAGAAAAGTTGACTCACAGTTCATAGAAACAATGTTTCCACCGTGCTGAAGATTGAGCCCCTAGTTCCAACAAAATTTAACCGTTAAACAAGTGAACAGAATTTGTATCTAAAATGCAGATTAAGTTCGATTTGGGATCACTTTGAGCATTTGGACGACCAAAAGGCCAAGTGTAAGATCTGCAAAGTAATTTTGTCATGTGTATCGCAGACTAATCTTGAACAGGGAAAAACAGAACAAGTGAGTGAACCACTGAACAAGTGAACAACTGAGTAAACAAGTGAGCAAGTGAGCAACAGAGAAAAGTGAGTGAGTTGTTTACTCATTTAAAAGTGAACAACTGAAGATAGCGCAAAGAATGCCGCCATTTTGTACTCATTTTGCTCATCTATGTCACAAATGTCAATTTTCAACAGAGTGTATATTTGCATCTCGCTCACACGTATTGGGCTTAAGGTGGCAAGTTAAAGTAAACCTAAATATTATTTTTAAAAGGTAATTTTTATACCCGTACTCAATAAAGAGTTAAGGGGTATATTAGATTTGTGGTAAAAGTGGATGTGTGTAACGCAGAGAAGGAAACGTTTCCGACCCCATAAAGTACATATGTTCTTGATCAGCATCAATAGCCGAGTCGATATAGCCATGTCTGTCTGTCCGTCCGTCTGTCTGTCTGTCTGTCTCGATGAGCGCCTAGATCTCAGAGACTATAAGAGCTAAGGCAACCAAATTTGGTTTCCAGACTCATGTGATATCACACTGCTACAAGTGTATTTCAAAATTTCGCCCTGCCCCCTTCCGCCCCCACAAAGGACGAAAATCTGTGGCAGACACATTTTTAAAGATACGATAAAACTAAAAACGCATTATCGTAGAGAATGACCATATCTATCAGATTGCCGAATGAAATCGGATAATAATTATAGCCAGAATGAAGAAATTAATTTTCTGTTGGTTCCCCCGCCTCCTCCAGACAGAGACATGATACTCATTCTCTCTCTCGCTCGCACATTCTGCCGCGTTCAGTGCGCGAGCAACCCCTAGCGGAGGAGATGTAGAATCTAAATGGTGCATGTATAATCTACATGTTAGATGTCAAATATACATTGTAGATGTAGATGTAGATAACAGATGTAGCAAAAAAATGTAAAATTTTTTTTTTAATTCTAAAAAATTATATGCTCAAAAATGTATATACTGACTGAGTACGGGTATAAGTAGAGTCGCGTATCACACGTTCCTTATCGTTTTCATTAAAATGTATAATAAAGTAAATAAAACTATTGTAATAAATTTTAGTTAATTATTTTATTAATTTTTTTTTGGTATTTACAGTAGAAAGCTTCATGTTATTTAATTTTCTGATTTTGATGTTCATATCACAGTTTATATGCCTTGATTCAGCATAGTGTTTCTGTAAATATTTTTCCGCAATTAACAGTTCGTCTCCATTTAAGTGTTTAAAGACTTCCTCAAGGACACTCAAATGGACCATCGTTTCAGCCGATGGCTTACAAAGACCGCCTTCGCTCAAAGGGTCGACCCAAGTAGAATTCGCGTTGGACGCTTCCGAAGATAAACTCAGTTTATACTTTTATCTATGGCAAATATATCCGCCTAGGTTCAAGGCCGTCAATCTGTAATTGACTTAAATCTTAACCTTCAAAAATGACTGGCAATGAAGATCTAACTGAAATGAAGATAATTCCTAATAAGAAAATGTTGTTTTAATATTTATTTAATGCAGAGATCAATATTTCAATTAACAACCTGTCATTGACCTCTGATTACGATCCAAGTCTGGAGTTGTATCTTCCAATGAATTTCCTTCTGTGGAAAGGATACCTTCGTTATGTCCCAATAAATACGACCGAATTCTATATTTAAATTCTGTCGATCTGGGTGATCATGCAAGCCACGCTTTGACCTAATAATACCAAAAAAGTTTTCTAAGACAGCCTGGTTTAAGCGGTAGGTCATCAAAAACTTAATGTTATATTTTTCTTGAAGGTCAGTAAATAGTAGCTTCAGCGTTGTATTTGTTTGAAAACAAAATTTTAAGCATTTATAATACAGGTTTTAATTGTTTATATTTTACCCGTTTGTAATGGAAGCATTGTGCGCCTACCCAAAGCTCTTATGTCCTGCATTAGGAGTGTCATTTTGTATACAAATTCATTTTGAACCTCAATTCCCAGCCATATACACTCATGCTGTCTCTGCTGTCAGGTCTTGGAAATCTTACATTGAGTACATCGAACCAATAACACTAATCAACACGATTTTTCCTCAAGGAACAAAACCAACTTTTTTATTAAAAGTTTTGGGGCTTAGAAATGGTTTAATGATATTTTTTTTTTTTCTATGGCAGAACTTTTTTTTGAAGAATTTTTGAAGTCTGGAATTTTTTTTAAGCTTTTTTCAGAGGTAGCGATAGTTTTTTTCACATAACTTTAGTATCTTACGTCTGGTTGTAAAGAACTTTGCTATTTTGAAAAGATAATTAAAACAGCTAGAAGTTAAGCCCAAACACTTTGTGATTACAGCTTACCGTCTGGGAAATATAAAGCATTGAAATGCAAAAATGATGATTTTTGTGCGGTATTTTTTACGAAATTTTGACTTTAAAAACTCAGGAAAAGTCGAAAAAAAATTATATCTTGTGTCCTCTATTTTTTTGTGTATAGGTGCGTTAATTTGGCGTCGTTTAAGGTATCGCTCATTAACATCTATGGAGAGACTTTGGAGCTAAAATTCGTTAACCAAACCTAAAATATGGAAAAAATGCACAAAAAATACCTTTTTGAAGGCGGCGGGCCCAACTGCCAATTGGGAACAAAGAAAACGAAAAAGGGTTGTACATTTGGTACCTGTTCGCGTTCCTTTGGTATTAAATGTTGTTGACAGTTACTTTTTTCGTGACCTGAGGTAGAATACCTATTCAGGTCAAATGTCTTCCTCTTCGAATGGAACAACGGATTCAAGCAATAACTATTCAGGAGAATGGAAATTTTGCAATCCTATTTCACAGGAACAATTGAACGATTTGGTGAGGATCCTGGATCTTCCTAAAAATAAATCCGAGCTGCTTGGATGTTTTTTAAAGGATGCCCGTTTATTGAAGGAAGGTGTCAAAATGTAATTATCTTTTCAAAATAGCAAAGTTCTTTACAACCAGAAGTAAGATACTAAAGTTATGTGAAAAAAACTATCGCTACCTCTGAAAAAAGCTAAAAAAAAAATACCAGACTTCAAAAATTCTTAAAAAAAAAGTTCTGCCATAGAAAAAAAACCATAATTCTTTAAAAAATTTTAAATCCCCATATCTATCAGAAAAAGTCGGTTTGGATCCTTGAGGAAAAAAAAAGTTCGATTTTGTCGAGTAGTGTAATTAGTCTGTTCAATTAATTCAAGTTATTTTTAATAGCCTCCAAACATTAAACTCATTATTACCGTTTTAAACATGACACTCTTTCCAATTATTTTGACTTATCGTAACAGTACACTTTACGAATTTTCATTTCGTCATAGCTGAAAACACATAGTTTCTGCAACTCCGACATTTGTGTTGCTGCTTTCATGATTTTATCTACGGGTTGAAGAATTCCAGGACAAATTTGAATTCTATTTGCCCAATGTTGTAGAGTCCGTGCTGCAGGTAAGGGGAATTATTTTCTTCTTAGAAGTTTTTAACCTTTAGAACTGGCAGCATATAAGGTTATGGACTGAGCAATATCTTCTTCTGTCCAAGATCGTCTTTTACCACCATTTTGGAGTTTTAAAATTTGCCATTTCGTAAAAATTTTGTTTAGATGATTTACCAAACTGTTTGACCGATTTTCTGACTTCAACAAGTCGTTTTTTACTTTGACTAATTCATATTCCTTAATTTTAAGCAAATGGTTTAGGTTGTCATGTTTCTGTTGTAGTAATTTCCTTTTTATTTAAATGCATAATGTAAAATTATATATTAAACTAAAACATTTTTATTGTACCTAATTTTCTTCTGTCAAAGTCCGCATGCGCTGCTGCATAATCAAAAACGTTTTTGGAATGTCATTGGACTGTAAACAAATTTGCTCGTGATGGGCATAATTCCATGCCCTCAGTATCCAATTGCATTAACTCTAAATCAATATTCTCGTTTGGTCAGGGCTAGCAATATAATTGCTGTATTCGTCTGCTTACTGTAGAATAGCGGTAATTCACTTTTTTCTTTCCCTGACAACGTGGCGACTTCGACGGGGATGTGTGCTTATTTTTTATTTTTAATAGAAGGTAATGCACCTTTTTTAGGGGACATCTTTCACTTTATACCTAATATAAAACATATTAAATGTTTTAAATAATCAAATTACTTACATGTTTATACCTATCGAAATCACCTTGAGTCTTTCCACAGTCGTCAGTCTTAAAGTGCTCGTCGCACATTGTCCACGTACTTCTGCAGAATTTTTCGTTCCTCTCACAGAAATCAATCCACTTTTTCAATATTTTTGGCTCTTTAGGAAAATAAAAGAACGAATGTTTGTTGTCTGTGTTCCTTTTCAACAGGTTTTCGCAATTACGAACACAGCACTTCATTTTAAAGCATAGTATCCAGCACTGCGCAATCGAAAAATTTCTGTCAAACTCCATATAAAAAAAAGTGTGACAGGAATGCTTCGTTTACGTATTCCTGGAGTGTGTATCCAGCAACACGAGCGGAATCCACAGATTTATATCGATAGTTGTCTATCGGGACCGTGTGTGGACTGAGAGAACATCTGATACCCAGCTCAGGAATTTATACTTTACAATTCTTCCTGAAGTGAATGGTGCAAGATGTAGGCAAAAACTGTCCGCACAACCAAAAAGAGAGATGAAAATTATTCTTTTATGTTTTGCAACAATATATGCCGAACGCAAAAATGAGCCGTCTTTTCGGTCGTACATTATCTACGTCATTCAGTTCAGCACCGAATACGCCCTGATGCAGTTGCCTAGGGCCCCCCTAGGACTAACAGAAAAATTTATTGAAAAAACAAAACTCCAAATAATGAATCAAAAATATAATAGCCACTGAGAAACATACAAAATAATTAAACAAACATAAAAATTTTATTTCAAATGAAAAAAAGAAGGGAGCGTGTTGATTAACTCTCAGATGGACAGAACTCCAAAATTTGCGATACGCATTTTAATGCTTCGCAGTGCCAGTCAGCTCAAAAAAAGGCCAAGTCTTTCAAAGAAGGAGACTAAATGATGATGCTGTTCCGCAATTTAATTTCAAATTCAAAATTAAATTATAAAAAAAATTAACTCTTTTTATTATAAAAGGCAACGTTAAACCACATTGTCCATCTTAGGGTTAATCAACTAATTTTTGTTTCACTCACACTTACTACGCTAAGCCCTCGCACTCGCACTTATTGTAAGCATTGTTAAGGTAATACTTTTGCCGACGAGACCACCTTATATAATTGCATCATGGGCTGAGGCATTGACGAAGCCGAGCGCAGAGGCCAAGGCTGGCCTAAAAAAATAAATATCCCGCGCGCTCGCACTACTAACCACTAACTAAAATTGAACGAGCATTTGCGCCTCATGCAACATCTTGGTATTGTCACTAACCATACAGTTTATAGATGTGCCAGTTCATACAACGAAAGTGGCGCAGCTGAGGTTTCAGCGTCCGGTCCCAGGTCTTCGGCTCTGGGATCGACAGATGGCTAATGACGTGACACGAGACGACTGACAGCAAGCATGTCTGTGTGTACGTTAGTCTGTGCCAAAATTTGATAAAAAATTTTATTTTATTTTTCCAGCGGGCACCCCTTTATTCTGTTCTGTGTTAGTAAATCTATACAATGAATTTGTAGAAAAAAATCTGTGTGTAAGCGGCTATCTCCGCAACGCGTGAACCAAATTGCATTCTGTTCTTTTAAATGATATCCAGAATATGTGGCATCTATACAAAAGTTTTTAATTTTCTATCAATATGTGCATCGAAAATTAATCCAAAAACGAGAAGGAACGTGTGAGTCGCTTCTGGGGACGCGACTCTACTTATACCCGTACTCAGTCAGTATTTACATTTTTTTTTGATTTTTTAGAATTTTAGAATTAAAAAAAAAAATTTTACATTTTACATTTTTTTGCTACATCTGTTATCTACATCTACATCTACAATGTATATTTTACATCTAACATGTCGATTATACATGTACCATTTAGATTCTACATCTCCACCGCTAGGGGTTGCTCGCGCACTGAACGCGGCAGAATGTGCGAGCGAGAGAGAGATATAGTATCATGTCTCTGTCTGGAGGAGGCGGGGGAACCAACAGAAAATTAATTTCTTCATTCTGGCTATAATTATGATCCGATCTGATTCATATTTAGCAATCTGGTAGATATGGTCATTCTCTACGATACTGCGTTTTTAGTTTTATCGTATCTTTAAAAATGTGCCTGTCACAGATTTTCGTCCTTTGTGTGGGCGGAAGGGGGCGGGGCGAAATTTTGAAATACACTTGTAGCAGTGTGATATCACATGAGTCTTGAAACCAAATTTGGTTACCCTAACTCTTATAGTCTCTGAGATCCAGGCGCTCAACAAGACGGACGGACGGAGGAACGGACGGACGGACGGACGGACGGACGGACGGACGGACAGACAGACATGGCTCTATCGACTCGGCTATTGATGCTGATCAAGAATATATATACTTTATAGGGTCGAAAAATGTTCCTTCTCTGCGTTACACACATCCACTTTTACCACAAATCTAATATACCCCTTAACTCTTTTTTGAGTACGGGTATAAAAATCTTAAATTTGGTCTAAAAATGTGTGTTTGAACGCCTTTTTTATTTCATTTTGTGTCATTCTGTAGAACAGAACATTTTATGATCGATTTGGTTTTTATACCTTTTTGTATGTAATGTTTTCTATGTATGTTTACTGAATAAATAGCAATTTGTGTAGGTATATTTGTGGCTTTTGATTATCATTGTTTAATTTCGATAAATTCCTAAATATTAAATACACTTAGTGACCAGCGAAGCGCGCGGGTCTGCTAGTAAAATTATACAATTTTTTTCAAATTTTTATACCCGTACTCAAAAAAGAGTTAAGGGGTATATTAGATTTTTGGTAAAAGTGGATGTGTGCAACGCAGAGAAGGAAACGTTTCCGACCCCATAAAGTATATATATTCTTGATCAGCATCAATAGCCGAGTCGATATAGCCATGTCCGTCTGTCCGTCCGTCTGTCCGTCTGTCCGTCCGTCCGTCTTGTTGAGCGCCTGGATCTCAGAGACTATAAGAGTTAGGGCAACCAAATTTGGTTTCAAGACTCATGTGATATCACACTGCTACAAGTGTATTTCAAAATTTCGCCCCGCCCCCTTCCACCCACACAAAGGACGAAAATCTGTGGCAGGCACAATTTTGAAGATACGATAAAACTAAAAACGCATTATCGTACAGAATGACCATATCTACCGGATTGCTGAATATGAATCAGATCGGATAATAATTATAGCCAGAATGAAGAAATTAATTTTCTGTTGGTTCCCCCGCCTCCTCCTGCAAGAGACACACTACTCATTCTCACTCTCGCTCGCACACTCTGCCGCATTCAGTGCGCGAGCAACCCCTAGCGGTGGAGATGCAGAATATAAATGCTACATCTATAATCTACATGTTAGATGTAAAATATACATTGTAGATGTAGATGTAGATAACAGATGTAGCAAAAAAATGTAAAATGTAAAATTTTTTTTTTTTCTAAAATTCTAAAAAATCATATCTCAAAAATGTATATACTGACTGAGTACGGGTATAAGTAGAGTCGCGTCCCCATAAGCGACTCACACGTTCCTTCTCGTTAGTATAATGTTTGGCGAAAAAAAGTAAAATTTTTAGTTAAAAATGCATTGAAAAAAATTTGAATTCGTCGGTTTTTCAAATAATATTGAAACGTATTGAACTAGGTTTCATAATGATAAGACGGTAAAAAATTTAAAATTTAAAAAATCAGGAAGTTCAGCTGAGGTTGATATATTTAGTTAACTTGTTCGCAAAAACTTGAGCAGGTTTTTTACTGCCAATAACTGATTAGTGGTGACATTAATGGCATCAATATATAAGCAATAGATTTCACCACATTATTCAATTCATTCAGCAAAACAATTTTTTTAAATTTTTGTTGTTACAAAAATTTTGTAAAATTCGGTAGCAACCATAAAAAATTTGTTTAAATAAAAATAAAAATTGTACTATCAATTGTTACTATCAAGCCCAAGAAAAATTAAGGGGTTTCCATTTTAAATTTTTTGGCTGAACGTAGTGTACGTGTAACAGTCCAAAATATATGATTGTATACATAGAATAATTTTTAGCTGCCGAAAGTTTCGGCCCGAAACCGATTTTGTCTTTCAAGATCATTGCATGAAGTTGCATTGTCCTAGAGCTCTGGCTTTTGCAATGCCGAGATATTAGTTGCGTTTGAGAATTTTTCTACACACTAGCTTTTGACATTGTGCCCAAGTAAAAACTTGCCCAAACTCATTGTTATCGTCTAAACACGGTTCCATCCGGGTCCGCCTTTTTTAGTTGCATATATCGGCAAATACTTCCATCGACCCTGTGCTGCAAAATAATAAATTATTCATTTAATCTAACCCAATCCAATTATGTATTTATTGAAATTAATTTCGCTATTCAATACTCTTGCAAATTCTCAATAGCTCAAAATGGCGTTTATGGCATAAGTCATAAGATTAAACATGCATATATACTAACTAAGTATCGGGAACAATCAGCACGTCTGCCGCGACTCACAATGTACCAACTGTCCCCGCAATTTGATCCGTTTTGTCCATTTTTCCATAGCTTGCTTTGCTGGCCCGCACGAGAAGCGCTTGTTGCATGCACTTCTGGACAACTACAACAGCCTGGAACGGCCAGTGGTCAATGAATCAGATCCATTGCAGTTGAGTTTCGGACTAACGCTCATGCAAATCATCGATGTGGTAAGTGCCAAGCTAACAAATTATACAGTCAGAATGGGTTCGGTTTCGGTTTCCAACTAACATGTTTCGTCTACATATACATATATAAGTACATATATAGCCAGAGCCGTGCAAAGAAAAATTTTCACACGGGGCGAAGTTTTAAAACGGCACCCCCAATCACACTTCATATTGAACATTTTTGTTGGATGAAAATTGAATAAAAACGAAGAAGGAACGTGTGAGTCGCTTCTGGGGACGCGACTCTACTTATACCCGTACTCAGTCAGTGCATTTTTGAGCTTATGATTTCTTAAAATTAAAAAAAAAAATTTTACATTTTACATATTTTTGCTACATTTGGTATCTACATCTACTATAATTATTCTACATCTAACATATAGATTATACATGTACAATCTCCTCCGCTAGAGGGCGATCGCGTACATTACGAGGCAGAGTGTGCGAGCGAGAAAGATAATGAGTAGCGGGTCTCTTTCTGTAGGAGGCGGCGGAACCAACTGAAAATAAATTTCTTCATTCTGGCCATAATTATGATCCGATCTGATTCGGCAATCTGGTAGATTTGGTCATTCTCTACGATACTGCGTGTTTAGATTTATCGAATCTTTAAAATTGTGC